>CM076689.1:23099496-24576996 GCA_038501925.1 Xenopus petersii
CACTGCAGGTAAGGATTGGGTGCAGGTCAGACTGGGGAAGTTCACACCTCCACTGCTCCTGAAGATTCTCTGTTTTGAAACCATAGCCACAAACAGAAGTAGCGTACAGGGTTGGGCGAATGTCCTACTGCATTTTGCAGGTTAGGGTTTGAGTAGGTTGAGTTTTTCCTGAACCCCCTTATCACTAGGGGGCTCATATCACACATGCAGTATATCACATTAATAGCCAATCTGCAGCTCTGTCCTTTCAAGGGAGACTGGGAGCTCAGTGTTGCCCCAGTGCTTCATGACATTTTGCCTCAGCTGATGATTGGTCTATGGCTACAAACATGAGAGCCCTGCAAGGGTATTGCAATAAGAAAAAAAAAAAGCCAATCCTTTTCTCCGTCTTAGGGACAAGAAAAGGTGCATGATCCATGATCCGAGGTTCCCAAACTAGCTCAGAGGTTACCCCCTTGTAGCCAGAACACAGAATACTGGGCTCAGTAAAAAACCACTGAGATTGACCAAAAGGGAAATGATTGCATATTTTGTACGAGAATCGAGGCAGTCTAGTTCAGTTCAGCTTATTTGGCAAAACTTTTGTTTTCCTTTTTCTGAAGTTTTCTTTACTGATCAATATCGCTAGATCGGCTTAAAGCTGCCTGCTGTATGCTGGACATGATTAAGATTCCCAGCTTGGTGCAATAAGCTCAGACTACATCGGAAGTCTAGATAACTGTGTTCTCCCCTAGCTGTAAAAGAAGCATCTCAAACACAGCAGGAAAATGTCCGGAACATTATTCACATGAAACAGCACATGGTTTATATTTTATTTAGCCAAAATTGTGTGAATTATTCATAGAAGTAAATGTACAGCGAGCCTCTCAAATAACTATGTATCTGGTAGGAGGACTTTTTTACCCCCTGATGCTCCATATTGCAAAGCTATTGATTACTGTCACAGTCATTTTCCAGTGGAAGGCCCCTGGCCTACTCTGCTTCTGAGAGTGCGGTATCATGCATATCATTTATCCTTTAGATGTGCCAAAGCATTACTCCAACAGTATTTGTCACTTTCCTCTTCCAACTTTTCTTTTGGTCATTTTTATGAATCTGTTAAATTTCCATGTTGAATGAATATGATTAGGGTATTAATCATTTTCCTATTAATGCCTGGGCAGAAATAAAATCAATGTATAAAAGTCAAAAAGAATTGTATAACAAGTTTTTCGTCAAGAAAAATGATGAATGTTTATTGTGGGACTTTTCTTACTATATGCCCAGCAGGGAACTAAAAAGCCTTTTATAAATAAGGCACAGTATACATTTATTACCATTCGTTTGTATAGGATATATTGTATAAGAACAGTTTTTGCTTGCTTACAGCCCAATATTTCTTATGTTGTGAGACAGTCTGTACATTAAAATGGATAAAACTTAGCAAAAACTAGATGGGAAGAAAAAGAGTCAGTGAAATTCCTTCTTGACCGTATTAAACAGTACAGTATTGTTACGTTGCAGGAAGTCTAGGGAGGATAGGTGGTATTGCTGAACTGTAATGTGACACAGTGACAGTATAAAGAAAGGGCATCACTGGTTCTTAACCATGATACAGCTTAATTTTAAAACAGCAAATGTGTTATCTTTGTACACCTATTGGGTGCAGCAAATAAATTCAGCAAGACAATATCAGACAGTGTTTAGTACTCACATACCCAGTCAGGTTGAAGCCAGGATAAAATGAAGGTGTAGGATGGACACCACAGTGGAAATCTCTCTAGAATACTTTATAACCTTGAGAATACTAACCTGCTCACTGTTTCTTCTTGGTGGAACACTAGACTACTCTTTATCACCGGCCCTAGGGTGCACTATAACAGAAGCTAATCTCTTGCTTTGTGATCATTGTTTGGAAGGTCCTTACACTTACACTTGCATGATAAAAATAATGTCTAATGTAAAACCAGATACAGTACATCGAATATCATTTGCATCCGGCTGTCCAGGGATGCTGGAACATGTCCAGCAACATTGGTACAGGACTAGAGAGAAACTGATGATTTCTAAAATTATATTCCTAAAACTGAAAAAAAATTGAATGGTAATTTTTTGAGCTGTAGACTGGTGATAAGCGGGTTGACCCTGAAACCTGCAGTGACCTGTGTGTTGACCACTGCTTGCCTGGGTTTGGGGTAAAATTTGGCCAACTGTTGCTGGTTAGGGTTGGGTGTGAGTCAGACTGGTGAAGTGCAATCCCTCCACTATGCCCAAATATACCCTGTCTTGGAATTAGAGGGATATTCAGATGTAGTCTACAGAGAGAGAATACCTGGAAACTGGTTGTGTGTGGGTCTTACAATGGCAACATCTTGAGATTTAGGACTGGGTGCAGGATGAAGTTTTGCAGGTCGAGTTGTTCCTGGCCTGCACATCACTACTGTAGACCAAAGCAAAACAACAATGATTGTGCCTAATGGATCTTTTTGCCCATGTGAGCTCACATTTATAATCCCTAGCCATTCTGAGAGCTGGAACTAAACCATGATATCATTCTTAGATATGGGAGCTGAACTTGTAATGACAGAGTTTATGTTGAACCCCAATCCAGATCTGAGCCATTGATTGGCTTAATTCTAATACCCAATACAGTGTTGTTATTGCTATTAAGAGACAACAGGGTCTATCCAAATAAAATCTTCAGTCCCTCAGACAAGGAAAATGCTTTTGCAGTAACTTCAGTTTTTTCCTAATTTGTGTTCGGGCAAAATTGTCAGCAAGCGGCTTCTTTATTACATGGATAAGCCTGGAAAGGCAATCCGGCAGAGAAAATGCATGTTTCACAACACACAAATATTATGGTGATGATCTGATCACTTATTTTCAGCAGTAAAATACCCTGCAATTTATTTTTCTGTCATCTGCTACAGGATCCATTTATCATTTGAAATAGGGATTCTGTATTTTTGTATCCAAATCAAATTCATAATGGCAAGAGAGATGTTTTGGGCCCAGCAGTAGCCAATGATATTTATGAATGATGGTATTTGATAGTATTGGTAATCTATCTTAATTGAACCAGAATTTATTATTGCATTTGTCCAATTACTCTGCAACAACTGCACCTGCATCCATTAATATGCTTCTAGAATATTTGCAATGTTACTAGTCATACCCTGTTTGTAGTATGCTGCCACTTTGGTCTAGCGAGGCATATTCCATTCTCCAGTCCAGGTGAAAGTATATGGCATATGATACCAGTTGGTACATGGTCATTGTACCTATTGTGCCAATTGGAGCATTTGGCAATAAAAGACAACAGTCTGCAGTTGCCACCAAAATACTTCCGACTGAGCACGGTACCTCAAATCATAGTGACCAACTAGTTTCAGAAAGGTTAGATGGGAGTCCTAACAAACTGTGAACATTCTTTAATACACTTCACTTGCAATAACTGTTTCAGAACAAATCTATTGTGCTTTATTTTTAATTCGAAATGATCAAAACCCCAAAATGGAGCTTGAAAAACAAATAATTTTTGTTATTTTATCCTGCTGGTAGCTATTGGCTGTAGGCTGCATCCGCTACAGTATGTGGACCTTGGGCTGGATTTTTTTTCCTTCAACAGATATCCAAGTGAGCCCAGGTTTTTATTGAGTAAGCATGTTTTTTGGCACAAAACCTGGCCAGAAGATAAGAGACCAAGTCACCAGGCAAAGGCTTATCTATGTAAACCTTTATGGGTAACATCAGTTGGTTTCAGACTTGGCAAAGCCTGTTCTTTGGATGCTGTGCCGGAAACTTTTTGGCACTTATAACAGAAGAAATGCAGAAGTTTTTTTATTTTGTGATCTGTTGCCAGAACATATATTCATATTGCTGTATTAGAAATGTCAAGTAAGACAGCAGGCAAAAGACTAACAAATAATGACAAATACATCCAATATAACGGTAAGCTCCTGTAATGAATAAGAAACACAGTAAATGTTAGAAACCATAATATTTTTAAGATTTGTTGGTGGCTACATGGTCTAGGTATGATAACTGGTAATTGGGTTATTCTTCTCTCCTCTCTATGCTTAAAGATAAGCCTGTCATTTCTCTTATCAAGCTTTTTTCCCATTGGCCAGTTCCATTTTCATGATTAGTCACAAGTGAATTATTCCTCTATTCACTTTGCCCACCTTATGCTTGTGAGATGCCTAAGTGCTATACATGCTCGGCACGGAAAAAGGGGGCTATACTTCATGACATTCTATTGATTTAACACATCAGACCTCTGAGATTTATTAAATCCAATGCAATCTCTGACAGACGTGATGTATTGCTTATTCTCCAAACTTCCCCATTGTGTTTTGATTTTCAGCGCTTGCATTTAATTCCCATTTTAGTTTGCAAAATTATACGGCTTTCAGTTGGGCAGTGAAAATCCCCGAGAAGTTGCAGGAGTAAATGTATCTATTGATTTGTTCTTGGTTTCCATTCAAACAGAATTTTTGCAGATGATGTACAGTATCTATTGGGGGGAAATATTCCTTAGATCCTGAGGTATTTTAAGATGCACTCTTCTCTGTTAATAAATTTAAAGGGCACCTAGACCCTCTAAAGAAATTAATTCCAAGTACTTGCATATTGTATGTGAGGTCTGGAGAACAGACCAGAGGTGGATTCCTTGTATGTGAGGTCTGGAGAACAGACCAGAGGTGGATTCCTTGCAGCTATGATCAAGGTTCTCTGCACATGGAGCACTCCATTCTGTGACATTTTGTATATTGCTGAGATACCACCTGCCACATCTTATTTTCCTCTTCTTATACTACATTGAGCTGATTCACTCACATGCATCACTGTAGCAGATTTATGTAAGCCAAGTGGAACTTCAGATATCTGGTAATAATCTTTTAAAGAAAGTGAAGGCATAAAAATGAAATTATAAAAAGTATAAACTGCTCTCGAATGAGTAGTTGTTGAGTAGTCACACTTCCTCAGTAATATTTAATGTTTAGAGAGAAATATTTACACATATTAAACATGTTTTCTAAGTCACATGCACAGGATCCTAAGAGAATAAGGCATTGTTTAAATATTCTGCCAAATCGACTGATGATTGAGGGTGGACATCTAAGGCCAGACGTGGATTTGCATATGCAAATTATGATTCGTATTCTCTACACCCCCTGGACCCTCAGCCTTTAGGGGGTCTGCTTCTTCTATAGTTATGTCCCTTGTTTTTCTGTTTATTCTCTGCTCTGTTGAACTATGATTAAGATGGGGATAATGGGGGTTTGCTACTGTTGTTGCATTCCCTACTCAGAGGATAGTTACCAAATAAATAATTGTCACATTCCTTAGAAACAGAGACACTCTTTGAAATTATCATGCAGTTTATTATGCTTATCAACTAGACGTCGCCTACACCTCATGGACCCATAGCACCCAGTAGATCTTGTATAGTTACATCTTGGGTTTTTCAGTCTGTAGAGAAATGAATGAGAGGAGGTTTCTGAAGGGCATTGTTATTGTTGTACCATTGTCTATGTACAGGATTGCAGCCTGATATACGGTATCACATGCTCGGGAAAAATGTCTAGGGATTAACCACCCATACCTTATGTTGCTTTTCACATTGCTTTTGGCAGCAGGAATTTGTCACTTACTGGATAACGGCAATTTTGATAATTCTTTTTGTGCTCTTCCCTTCTATAAATTATGTTTCTTTGATTTAGCAGAAGTCTTCATATGACTTATTCAAAATATCACTGTGTGTTGTTTCTAATTGTGATTTTACGAGTAAGTCTTAATCATCCAAACAAGCATATTATTGCCATTTACATTGATCACTGGCTTCATTGAAGATGTTACATTATCCTGCGCTTTCTGCTATGCAATCAGTCTTCTATTGTCTGTTTAATCTTCAGTGACTTGTACAGCGCTGGCAGCCCCACTCACAGCCGAGCAGCCTGTTTAGAAAAATGCATACACTTGTGGACTTATAGACATTAAATGGGACCTCCTGATTCCACTAAGCCCAATAAATGGCTTTTTAGATTACAATGATTTTCTGTCAGTTCAAAGACAAGATTGATCTGGCCCATCATGCATAAGGTTAAAAGACATATGCATCCCCAGTCTCTCTAACAAGCAATTAATTGCCATTTTAGCAAAGAATTCTTAATGAATTGTTTCCTGTATATAAAAGATCACATTTTGATTTAGACGACTACCGTGTGCTCATTCAACAACACAAATGATCATCTAAATGAAAGCATTAAAGATATTTTAATGGCAATATTTTGCATCTATAGAAGTGGTCACTCTGACTCGTGGCTCTATATAATGATTGCCTCTCATGTCATCGCCATGGTAATTGTGCTGGAAGTCATTTTATGCTGTTGCTAAACTTGTAGGTCTGTGTAGGTGTTCAGTCTGACAGCTTTGCCAAGAAATTTGTTCTCTGCCATGTAGCTTCCATACCTTTTACTGTGATTCTTTCCATAAGCACATATGCTTTTAATCTCAAGAAATCTTTCTTTGCCATCTTAGCAGGCCCAATCTTCTTGGGTACACTCACCGGTTGTAAAATTCTGCTTGTTTATCACACTTATGGATTAGGGGCCTTCTCAATGCTTTGATAAAGACATCCCTTGTGTGTTGAAACTTCTTGCTGATAAATTTGCTGGAAAATCCTTTGGAATGGAATTGGATTCATGGAGAACACCCCACGCATTTCCTATTTGATCATCCTTTTTCCTGAGCCTGCACTAGGTGTTTTAAGTTATAAACACAATATTTGGGATACTAGGATTCCTATTTGCAGACTATTTACAAGTGGTTTGTTTACTTATTAACAACCAACCCCAATTTGTCTGTCTATGTCAGTAATAAAATTTCTCTCTGCCCCCTCTATCCTTGCTTCCCTCCCTTGCTTTAAGGAAAAGGAAAGCTACAGAAGCATTTAATTACCAATAGATTAGCTGTAATAGTGCAAGCTAGAATGCTATATTTATTCTGTAGAGCTCTAGAAACTCTCTGTTTGTTTAGGATATTAGCTGCAGTATTAGCTTGGTGTGACATCACTTCCTGCTTGAGTCTCTCCCTGCTCTGGGCTCAGATTACAGCAGAGAAGGGAAGGGGGGGGAAGAGGAGCAAAGTGAGCATGCTCACGCCCGGGGCAAGGAGGTTTAAGCTGAAAACAGGAAGTCTGATACAGAAGCCCATGAGTACACAATAGAAGGAAAGACATGTAGTGTTTCTTTTGACAGAGGACTCAGAGCAGCATTACTTTGAGGGTTTACTGGTATATTTAGGTGGACCTTTCTGATAAGGCTTACTTAGTTTTCAACTTTCCTTCTCCTTTAAAAATCTATTCTCATACACCCTATTTTTGGCTCTGATTATCAGACAAGGGGAGAAATCAGGGACCCCCTTACAGAATATCCAGCTAAAATAGAGGTACACGTCACATTTAATTTAAATGTAATCAGCTTACAGTGGCTTTCATTTATTAAGCATTTTCAACCCTAGTGATCTGTAAACTTTAATCTATTTTAAAACTGCCTTGTGCCCGGATCCACTAAATCATACAGTAAAGACCAGGCTGCAGCACTCCCATTTGCAAAGGTGGAAAAGTGTTCTAAAGACAAGGCAATGTTTTGAGCCTTTCTTCACCCTTTCACAAGCCCGTCTGATAATCACAAGACAAAAATTTAACCCACCCTAGAGGGTGTGCATCATACCAGGACCTATCCCCAAAGCTCAACACCCATACAGATTACAAATAATTGTGAGTAGGGAATTAACAATAAAATTTGTTTGACATATAGAGTCCATAAGAAGTCCATAAGGAGTCCATATTGAACTACTTGTCCAAGTAATTAAAATACCATCCTCCATACTGAGTGTCGATTTGATGTGATATAATTTTAAAGTATCTGTAGAATAAAATGTAACCATTTTTTTCTTTAGAAAAAAGAGAAAACAGTTTACCTTTACCTGGAAAGGATGTACCCAGCTGAAAGTCTGAGATACTGTGCCCTAAAGCATCCTCTAAATAACACAGTTGTTCCGCTGTATAATATTTCCAACTACAGTACATACGTCTTCTATATGATTATTCTTGAAATATTTTTTTCCCTTGTGGAATTCCTTAACTAAAGGTTAAGCAGCTGCCATTTTGACTATATCTTCATGTATACCGTGTGCTAAGATTATTCCTTTTCTTTGTAACTTACATTTTAATAGCAATTAATATTTCATTGCTTTTAAAGCAAAACTATACCCCCTGAATGAATACTTAGCCAACAGGTCGTTTATATCATATTATGTGGCTTATTAAAAAAATCTTACCAAATTGATATATGTATCAGTAAATATTGCACGTTTACATCTTTTCCCTTGAGCCCCCATTTTATGATACTCTCTGTGCTGCCTCAGAGATCACCTGACCAGAAATATTGCAGCTCTAAAAGACAGAACTTTGTCTGTTCATTTGTTGATGTGACCTAACATATATGGTTTGCGTGGTTTGTTTGTGTTCACCATGAATCGTACAATCCCAGGGGCATTACCCAATAGCACATACTACTATAAAGTATTTTTTTACCAACATGGTTTACTGTTTTTATATGAAGTAGGGTTTTACATGTGCTGTTTTATGCAATTTATTATTTTATGACCTACTTTGTTTACTTAGTTTTCGTTCAAGGCCAGTTACACTATATGGCTTGGCTAAAGGTATCTGAAAACATATTTGGCCAAAAGTATCTGGACAACTTTTTGTAAACAATTGTATACACATATGTTTTCTAAATGTGCATATCCTTAGTAGAGCACTTACTGTTGTGCTTTGCATCAGTAGATTGATGTAAAGGCTCCAACTATTGGACTCTGAAGCAGTTCAAATGGGCATTTTCGAGTGATGACACTTACTGTATCACCTGGCAGTCGGACGGAAGAGTCTGGGTTTTGAGGATGCCAAGCAGACACTACCTGTCTGGATATAAAATGCCAACTGTTGAGTTTGGTGGAGGTGGGGGGAAACAATCTAGGGAAGAAACTTGACTGTTTCAGCAAATAATGCTTCCATGCACAAAGCAAGGTCTGTATAGATCTGGATTACTATGATGGGAGTGGATGAACTTAACTGCAATGGACAAAGTTCTGACGTCAACCCAACTTATTGGATAAATTAGAATGCTGACTGCAAGACAGGCCTTATAGCTGCACCTAAGTACTCAACCTCATTAATGCTCTTATGGGAAAATGAAAGCAGATCCCACCAACAAAGTAAACTTCCTTCTTATGTATAAGAGTGTAGCGATGCACCTTTTTATCCGTTGACCTACACCTTGAAGCCACATCAAAGGGCAACTCTCACTTATGTAGCACCACCATTAATGGAAATGCAACATCCCACAGTGCATGGAACTTGTGGAAATCAGCCAAGGAACACAGCAATGAAAGGGAGGTTCATTAAAGGAGATCCTTATTGGCTGAGCTCATTAAGCAGAAGTATAAAATGGGATAAAGCCAAAAAAAGTAAAAAGAAACCTTACAGAATGAGATCAGTCAGAGTAATGGCAGTGCGATATTTTGTAAACAGTAGGAAAAAAAAATGTTCATCTTTGAAGCCATGGCACTGAGTTCATAGCGACCTCAGGGATAATGTTCAATACAGTGTGTTTCGAGGGAACATGATCCTTGTACTTAATGAAGGACTAAATAGATATTTAATTGCTACCAAGGCGCTTTTGGTAAAAGACTCCTCGTAATTATTGTGTATCCACTTGTAGAGCTTGTACAACAAAGTTAATAAAACGTGATGTGAATGGCAGTGTGAAAGGAGCTTGCAGGGCTTGGAAACAGATTTCAAATTCTCTTGGCAGTGCTTCCTGTTGCTATAGCGTGTTATTCCTGCTGCTATTGGCGACTCGTGGTGTGGAATGGATTTTCTCATACAAGCTGATGTTGATTTCCTTATTTTTTTACTTGAGTTTGTACATTGACATACAGTGTGTGTGTGTGTTTGTGTGTGTGTGTATATATATATATATATATATATATATATATATATATATATATATATATATATATATATATATATATATATATATATATATATATATACATATATATATATATACATATATATATATATACATATATATATATATACATATATATATATATACATATATATATATATATATATATATATATATATATATATATATATATATATATATATATATATATATATATACATATATATATATACATATATATATATATATATATATATACATATATATATATATATATATATATATATATATATATATATATATATATACATATATATATATATATATATACATATACACACACACACACACACACACACACACACACACACACACACACTGGAGAGCACACCGATAGAAATCAAAAGCCTGGTTAAGAATTGTAAACAATTCAACAAAGAATGCAATACTCACAGGTCTTAGCAACAAAACAAAGACGTTTGTATTGAAAATCCTAATTATTGGGCCATACACCAGGGCCTTTCACCATCCCTCTGATCACAATTTTCATGCCGGATGCATTACTATTGCACCCCCCAGTAGTTCTGCCCCTTCTTTTTTTATCTAAAAGCATTTGCCCATTAGTCTTCTTTTTAAACTACCAGTCCTGCAAGTCCTGCACATGCTGTTAGACAACTGAATAGATTTATTGCAGTGTTGTAGTTGCATTGTGTCATGTGACTATTTTCAGTCATCAAGGTCATGATATACAACATCTGTGACACGGTTTAAGCTACTAGACTTCTGAGTAATCAAGAACATTTTTCATCATCATATATATCATATTATATGAGAAACTCAAGATAGTAATTGCTTTGATATTGATGGTATATATATGTATAATATAAAAAAGCATAGTTTATCATTTACATTTTTTACAGCATGTGTAAATAGGACTATCCTACAAAGAAGTAGGTAGAGGTAATTAGATATAGAGTACTCATAAATATTACATAAATATTAAATGGGGAACCTCAGTCTGCCCAAGTGCCTCTAGCTGTGCAATGTGATTTTAAAAGAACAGAATTACATGCAGTGCAACAATGGTTCTTATTTCTTTTCTTTCTTAATCCCACAGAACTGAAGAAGCAGATGGAGAGAGCTGAATTGAAAAACCTGCGTCTTCGAGATGTCTTTCAGACGAAAATCCACGAGTTCCATACCGCATGCTACATGTTGACAGGATATCGCATTGATATCACCACTGAGAATCAGTACCGCTTTACTTCCATGTACGGGGAACATAAAGAAGATAACTTGCTGTTCAAGGTAACATGTTGCTTCATTGATTGAATTGAATAGATTTGTTTTTTTTTTAACTCTGGGATTTTGATACAAATTTTCCTTTGCACTTTTACTGGACTTCCTGGTTATGTCCTTATAAAGAAGCTGCTTGCATAAAAGCATTTCCAGTGGGAAATAAAAATGCTTCAGCTCTATCAGGAGATGATGCCAGAGATGCTTGTCTCCTTAACAGTCTGTTATGTTACATTGTGCCTATTCAGTGGACAGCTTTACACAAATTTCCACTTTTAATAAGTGGTTCAACACAGTAAGGTAAGGTAGGACATAAAACCCTGTAAAACATTATTTCAAGAATATTACTTGGCATCCGTTTACCTGAAATGTTCATTAGACTAATTTAAATACAATGTTACTTTGATTCATCTGTCCATTATACAACTGTATACATCAAATGTATTATTGTTCTTCTTGTGCAATATGTCCACTGGCAGAACATTAGCCGTTACAGGTTCCATTCCTTTTTTTTTTACTATGTGTATTGCCATATTCTACTGCTATGCCTTTTCTGTTGTATAACTGTCAATGACACTTCTTTACTTACAAGGTTATATTAGTAGAGCAAGACAGCATCCCTATTGGGTACCTGGTTAACAGTTCTACTTCTCTGGCAAGGGACATTCAAATGTATCCATATGTATCGTTCCTTAGTAGATAAAAAGCATCCTTGCGTTACCTAGCCAAAGGATCTGCCCTTCAATCATAAGTCTGGTACTTTTGTCCAATGCTATTGCAAAGTGATGGTTCCAAGGCCTACACTTGACAGAAGGTATATCTTTAAAACCATTGGTCCTATATTTTACTTCTTCAATATATTAAGAAATCTATGCTAAGCAACAAAAATTGAGCAAGCTGAGCATCTCTGTTGGTTGGTAATCCAAGGTTGTGCTGGATTTTCCTGCTGTTTTGTTTTCTTCTCTTTTGTTTGCTTTTTTTTTTTTTTTTTTTTGAGCGGAAGGATTGGCAAATAGACAGAAAAGTTGTGAATTCAGCTTTATCGGAATCAAGCATTCATCACTGTCAACCAGTTGCTAAACCCGCTGACACAGGCTGGACAAAGTCATGTGTAGCTGAGCCAGTGGGTGAGGAGGCTGCAGGATACACACTGAACAGGGGCTGGTTTCTTCAAATTTATATTTAACACGCAAGTCAAATGATTTTCTTATTGGTGGGGGCAGTGAGTTTTTTTTCACCAAGAATGAATGCCTACTTGTGTACTCATGTAGCTCATGTACCAGCAATTAAAAAAAAAGGGATTACGAAAGAGAAATTTCTAGAGAATACATTTACCTTCACAGTGTATGTTTTGAATTTGCTATAATACACATACTGATATCTGGTTCCTGGGAGGGAAGCTGAGGAATCCACAGAAGCATTGCAGACAAAACATTTTCTAACTTGTACACAGCACGTAGTTTGACCTAGCAGCATGTAGAGCAGGAGACGTGTTATGTTCTCTTCGCATTATAACCATGAATTCTTAAAAACCTACAAGTCAAAATGTTTTTTCGCTACGGGTTTCTGAGTTTAGCAAGGTGAAACACATAATAAAATTGGGTTTTACTAGCTGAAATAACCATGTTTTGGCATCTAGAGAAAGTGACCATGTTCTTGCTGTCAAAGTAGCTTCATTGGTCTTGGAGTAAATTCTATCTTCTATAAGAAGTATCCTATAAGAAATAACTCTATAAGAATATTCTATTGTATGTTTATATTTTCCTGTAGACTGGCAGGTATATACAAAATAGTTTTTCAGGCACTTCTTGACAATATAAAAGCAGTATACACTTGCCGTTCAAACATAGTTCCCCTTGATATCCCAGAAGACATCACTAGCTACAAGAATTTACCATTCTGTTCATACATATGAGCTAATAGTCAGTTAATTTAGGAAATGTTTCTTATTGAAATGTGTATACATTAGGATAATGCACATCTGATGCCATGTTCCATAAAGCACCCCTGAAAGACTGGCACTGTGGCATTTCTATGGGAGATGGCCTTCCCATAATTTGGAGCTTTCTAAATAACAGGTTTCTCTATAAGGCATCCCATACCTGTATCTATATTTATAGATAACGATAAATAGTCTTTGAGACGTATCCCTCCCTAAATCAGCATTCTTACATTGCCCCTACTGTAGTTCTAGTAGTTCATATTTTATTTATGACCTTGCCATTTGCTGATCAGCATTCATCTATGGTTACTTGCTTCAGTAATTAGTGTTCTTATGAGTAGGCACTTTCGTTCCAAGTGACTGCTTACATAAGGCGTTCATGTCTGTGAACTTCCTAGAATATCTAAGAAAAGAGAGCTTCAGTCTCTTCCTAAGTATAAAAATGTACACACTGTAGTTTTTAAAAAAACTATTTTTATTGTACAGATTGTTTCAATTTCGCAAGCATTAATATTTACATATATATTCATAGTAACATGATCCAGTACTGTATTCATACGTATGTAACAAATCTCCCTGTATAAAAATCGATAACGTTTAGTCTCCAGCTTCATCTTGTCGTTGTTATAAAAATTCAACACATTTTATTGGATAAAATGGGGTTGGAAGTTCAGATAAAAATATTAAGATAGTCACAGTGAAAAGACTTATTAACACTAATTATAATGGTAGTGTTGACTCGAGACCACCCAAACCATACCCCAGCTGAGGTTTCCTGGGTGACTATTTCAAACATGGTTCCCAAGTTTTCAAGCATGTGCCTTTACAATTGATTAAGGAACTGGTTAGTTTTTCATTCATCATCATTTTAGATTTGAATACTTGATTATGTTCTTAGTTAGGGGTTGTCTATCATCTAAGAAGGTTGTGGTCTCCAGTTTGTGCTGCTGTTTTGAAAAGAAAACTGCAGTTTATTTTAATAGAGGATAGTTTTCTTAATTGATCTTTCTCTGGAACTGAACTTTGAGCATGTTTTTTGGTGTGTGTTATCAGTCTATAGGGGCAGATTTACTAAAGGACAAAGTGGCTAATGCTAGCGACTTTTCACCATTGTTGCCACCCTCGGGGACATCGCTGATTTACTAATGGGCGAAGGCGCCAATTTGCTAGCGGAAGAGACTGGTGCTAGCAGTCATTCGCGCAAAGTGAATTAAAGTAGCTAGATCTTCCTCAGTCTTCTGTAACTTACATTATATTCTGTGAGCCAAAAATGCATCAAAGTCCGAAAAATGCTGGCGTCTTTTGCTTTTTTCAGCCTGATTTCCTGCAAAAGACCTAACAAACTTTTTCTGGGCAACTGGTTTTCCCCATACATTTGCAAACATATTTTACAGTGGGCATATGTATAGGGCACTAGAATAACTCTATTGTTATTGACCTGAGTGCAAGATCCCTAGCAAAGTTTTGAAACTCAGAAATACAGTGCATCTTCACTATCAAATGTTCGCATTGCCAAAGTTACGGTAGCAAAAAGTCACCAGTGTTCGCCGTCCGGGACAAAATGCAGCATTTTAGTGAATTGCCGTTGTCTGATCTAATTTTCACCTGTCAAAGTGTTGCGCTGGGTGCGAAGTGAACTATGGTGACTTTTCGTTAGTTAGTAAATCTGCCCCTATGACTCTAAGACATTATTTCAACATTGTTTTCAATACTTTTGTTCTCTTCTACCCACTTTACATTTGTAGCCACTTAGAGAATTGAAAGCTATGGTTCCTTGGCTAAACTGCACAATTATTGAAAGGCTTTAGACTACTATGGTCAGTTTGAGAAGAGTGCTTTCTCCAGGGATGCACATCTTTGCTTAACATGTGAAAGTTGATAACTGTAACTCTTAGTAGTAGCCTGACTTTATTATAGCCCTTTCTAATCTACTGAGAATAAACCTGGCCTACTGGTATACACAACAAACTATTAATAAAACACTAAAAGCATTATTAACAGAAGCATGAATTCAATTCTTTATAGCTTAATGTCTTGAATGTTTTACTTGAATTCATATTTTTACTGTTTTTATATCTAGAATATTTTCACAACCAATATTTTCAAGGGAAGAAACATTTTTCTTACTTTGTTTATAGCACTGGTATTTCATTGAGCTTTGTGTGTCACCCAGTATCTTTTACTTAGCTTCCAAAAAAAAAAATGGAAATCATAACTAAAAATCATCAAATGTATGGCATTTTTATGACCTGTTTAATCTGTATGTAGTCTATCCTTGACTTTGTTTTTTTATAACAGTTTTGCCCGGTTTTTCAGTATGTTCCAAACACAGAGATGGTTGCTACTCAAAGCCACACTGCTAAAGATGGGATTTCTACTGGGCAAGGATAATTTGGGGTTGGTTTCCTTTTAGTTGGATGTAAAGAGTGATTTTCTATTCCAGGCCAAGCTAGTGGCTCACCAGAGCCCAAAATAATTTATTTTTAGTGCAGTAACATTTTGTCTGGGGAGGCTACCAGTAGAAGCATTTCCATTGGAATTAAATTAATTAATTATATGCCCACCAATCTCTTTTTGCTAAGGCCAAGCCTCCTATATCTATAATATAATTCCTCTAATGCCTATGTTTTGAATGTTGGTCATGAAGAATTTCCTTTTTAGGATGGAATTGTAACCAAAAAACTATTTCATGGTCATCAGATACAGACACTAACAAGTACAGAAACTACTCATAACTTATGACAAATATTTGCTGGTGACAATTGGATAATTAAAGCAATTTTGAAAATGCGTAGCGAAAATCCTAGCTTGCTTGCATGCTTTGCTACCCATTTACTAATCTGTTGATTAAAAGCAAACATCTTATTGATTGCTAGGCCCCTTAGACCTAGAGAAAATGTATTTGGATCATCCACCCTGGATCAATACTCTGTCTATTAAATGTTAATGATATAGAATGAAAATAAATATATTTTAGCCAGGCTTTATTAAAGAAGATTAAGATGGTACAATCCTGCATTATTCATTATTTCCATATTCTAAACAAATCTAGCTGTGAATTAATGCAATAAGATAGAGCATCCAGCTTTTACGTTTTCTTATTACCACTGAAAAAAGCAAAAATGGCTACACAGTGGACTTAGCTCCCCTACCAGTTTTCTCTATCTTCAAAGCAAGCCCTGCCCAGAGAATCATTGAATTTAGTTCTTTGAGATGCTGCTTGTACTTTTTTTTTGCAAATAACTTTCGATTTGCTGAGGCAGAGCTTGATTCTCAGGGAATGTCAAAATTCAAAATCATTTTGCAGAGTTTTCTTTTGAACCATGCACAGTGGGATAGGAATGAATAAGTGTTGTAAAGCAGGGGAAATCTTCCCTTTACCAGCTAAGATAGAGTGTGTCTAATAAAGCCACTGAACAATTCAGCTGCATAGGAAAAAAAAAAAAAAAAAAATATATATAAATATAAATATATTCAGCCTCTCATCTCTACAATAACACCTCTTATTGAATGAAAATCAATGAATTGTGTTTCTCATGAAAAGAGCAGAAAATATTAATCATCGGCTATATTCTCCCATGCTCACACACATTCCTGCTTTTATTGTGATGTCTCAAATATCTCTGTTTTAACTATTTATAAGGACTTTATTGCATGAAATAATGTACAGTATTCATTCAATCCTGCAAGACTTGTTATACTGCACTTGTTATATTCAAGAGAGGCCCTGGAAACCACAGACCCTCTAATTATGGAGGGGGTTTATCTTTACATTGGTAATTATCTACTTTGCAAGAGCCAGAAACATAGCTCAGTTTCAGCTTCTCAGTTGGATTTTTTTGGCTTAGTATAACCCATTATTTTTTCTTAATGGGAAAGGGACATATCCTAGCCCTCTGCTACTTAGTTTTGGACACCATTAGGTAACCATGCTATGGCAGATTCAAGCAAGGGCCATTGTTTGGCTTGAAACGTTGTAACTGTCCAGATCATAAAGCCAAAAAAAATAGCAAAATAAAGGTTTTTTTAACATAAATCTTTGATGGTGCGGTCTGCTACATTTTGTTTGGATATTCAAAGTCGGTTGGAGTGGACACCGAATGACGTGCACCTGATTATTAATAAGAAAATTTGAGTTTCTGGTGAGTTCTGGCTTAATTGCATTTTCATGGCAGATTCAAGCAGCCAACTTCAGAATTGGGCAATGTATCAAACACTCTAAGCCTACCCAACCGATATCTGTTTTATTTTGTTGTTGAACAGAGGACTGCATTTGTGTGTTGATGTGGTCCTCTTCCCAACTGCCTGCAAAGCAGCAATTACAATTTGATGGTTGGCCTGAGGACCAAATTATTGGATCAGCCCGATATTGCCCACCTCGAGGTGGGCATATCAGTGGCAGATCCACTTGTTTGGCTGCTCTACACAGCTTCAAGCAATAGGACACACATGTCACTCACACAACAACCACTGGAAATTATGCCAGACAGGCTATTCAGCATAACTGCATCCAATTTGTAAAGGAAGTGCACATGTAATTGAATTGATTTTGGCACAGCACAATTACATCAGATGCAATGCTCTTTTGCTTCCGCAATGAGGCATCGAAAAAAACATGGCAATTGCATTTGAACATTATCCACAAAACACAAACTAATAAGAGGTCCTAATCACCCTTTCATAGTAAAGCCTGCTACCAGAGAAGCACATTTGCTGTAATTAATAGCTTTCAACTCAGTTACCAGCTGTAGTTTGCTTTTCTTCTGCATTTAAAGCATATATTTTGCCTGTGGATAGCTGATAATTGATGGGGAAAGGCATCTTGCCAGACATCTAGGAAATACAGTATGGTCTGGGACCTTCCCTGTGCCTTGCCAATTTACACTGCAGTTTTCATAATACAATGCAAGAGGTTGTAAACCGTCACCACTGTATTTCTAGGATTTTATTAGCGTCAGCTTTAGACTATTTAGCATAAAATCCCCTATACATGTGGGCCAACATGAGCTCAATTGCTAGAGTCTGTCTGTGCTATTTGTTCAGGACAGTATAATGGAATAATAGTTTCATTTTCTTCTTTTTGCCATCGCTTTGGGTTTTTTTTTTTTTTTTAGAGAAATTGGATCAGATGAATATGTTTATTCGGATTCTTCCTCCCAGTTAAGCCTTTTTCAATACAATCTCTATCTTAGTCATAAGCCTGAGAAAAAAAACTGGGTAAATGAGGGCCTCGTCTTCCAAGAAGAGCAAGAGGAAAATTGTAAATCCATGATGAATTAACCTTTTGGTATAATAAAGAACTTAAGCAACTATGATATTGTTAATTAAGGGTACAAGTAGAACACATTTCAATATAAACTTATATTGAACTTGTGTTCCCATTTAATCTCTTCCTCTCTCTGTGTCCTCATTAAAAGCTTACTATTACAGGAGGGTGAAGCTAGTGAGGCTGTTAGACTGAACTTCCAAATATATAACACACAGGAACTGACTATTCTTAGACTAGTCTCTGCTTCAGCATTTGCCAGAGATACCTGTGTGATTTGTTTCCCTGTATGCGACTTAATCACTCTATTATCTACTACTATCTACCTTTCCGGTAAAAGCAAACATTAGGGAACTAGCTCTTACTAGAGAACAGAACAAAATAATAGCATGTTGCCATAAAAAATAATCATTGGTACCCTCCTTTCAAAAGATAAGGCCAGAAATCGCATATGGCAAAGAAGAGGTAGAAAAAGATTACAAAAATAAATCGGCATTTCACTTTTCTACAGTACAGAGTATTGGAAAGCAATACATAAAGACAAACAATATATATATTTTTTTCTTCTGGACTATGTGCAATACAATAAGTGTCTGCTTTATGGGGTGAAGTATAATTATATACGCATTTGTCAAACATTTGCATAGTAAAGAGGACTTTGCGTTGCAAAATTTATTCACCTTTAGGTTTATTTAAAAGTAATAGTTCATTTTTTTTCATATAAAGTACTTATTAATCATTGTTCTGTTTTTAGTTTTACTCTTTCCTAGGGATGCCACCTGTTCTGTTTGAACTCAATCGCCCAAGCTTACCTTGGACTGTACGGTTTAAGCCACCTATCTGGTTTTCATTGCTCTGAATCCAGAAAAAGTCTCCACACTGCAGCATCTTATGACTTTTGGCAAAATGACAAATCCTCATCCATGTACAACAAAGCCCTTGCATCATTAAAACATCATTGTCCCCCAAAGCCATCACCTTTCCCATATGACATCATCGTTCTTCTCCTTTTCATGAATCCACTTTGATTTAAAAGAATAAAAAGGTGGAAAGCCTCATCCCTCCCCTCTTCCTAGCTGTAATCAGGAGAGTTTGCTTAAGTAGAGATAATGAACTCTGTATTAACCAACCCCTCTCTTTAGACTTTTAGGTAGAGAGGACTGGTAATATGTTTAAATACCTTCTACTCCTTCAACAGTTTCCCAATAAGTTGGAAAGAAATGAAAGAGCTTTTGTTTTTAGTCTTTGCCTTGTTTATTGTGAGAAGAAACTAAAACCATAGATATTTCTTCCTCTTTTCTTATTTAAAAAGAAAGGAATGTAAAGTACAAGCCCTACTCATGGAAGTTCCGTTGAACAAGGAGGTATTGTGTGTCTTTAATTGGAGGGTAAGGATGCCACCTGGCCTGTATTTTATCTGCCCACATAGTAAATATTGGCAGGTGACAACTCTAAGGGAGAATGTCTTAAGAAAGCTAATTTAGATTTTATTAATTTAATGTAAAGTTCAGGTGGCATTAATGACATTCATGACAGGTGCACAATGTTATAACAAGAATCCTACCTGGAATTGTACTATCTACAAACAAACAAATTGAATGTAATCACAATGTTATTAGTTAAATGGCCCAATGAGGCAATCGCTTTTATTTATAAAATGCTGCACAGGAGCTAAATGCAGAATTTATTACCAGGATTTATCTCAAGTGCATGATGAATCACATATGCTCTCGTGCACTACAAATGCTTAGAAAGTGCTGGCCAAAGATATTTTAGAGACATTTCCATTGTGAGAGGCCTGTTCCATGATTGCTGAACTGCTATTACTGAAGTGGCTCACTCTCTTGAGCTTAAATATATCTTAGTGCCTTGTGTAATAAGCTTTAGTTCAGGAAAAGGGAACGGAAGCAAAATGTATTTTGTGTATAAATGAAGTTGCCTTTTTGAAGTTGTTGTTTTTTTTTTTAACATTTTCATATTTTAAATATAAGCATTAATTTCTACCCAAACTTTATGACAAGTTGAAAACCATGTGTAGGGACCCGAAGGGTTAATTCCCTACAGAGAGCCACATGGCTGAGCTATGGGGTTTTCCCAGGTCCTGGGCCAGAGCATTGTGGGTGCAGCAGGGCAGATACCAGAGGATACCACAAGGTATCGCTGCTGCACCACTTTTCTTTAAAAGGGAGAGCCATGTGCTCAGACAGCCATTATAGATTTATGTCGTCTTACTGCTGGATGTTACTTCTTGGAGGAGAGAGTGAATTCAGCAGCCAATATGTAGAGGCAGAAGGCCTTTGAGGCTGGGGTAGGCCACCCCATGCATGGGAGCTCGATTTCGGAGGGTCTGAAGTTCCAAATTTTCCAAACTGAATGTGGAAATTGCTCGCGCTATAGACAGTGCTGGGAGCTACAGTTCAGCTACGGATTCATCAAAGCTGCATTTCTTGGATAAAGATTCTCATTGCTGTGGATGCCTGTTTCTGCTCTGTGTGAGCCACCGGGTGAGTCTGAATGGGGAGGGTAGAGAAAAGGGAAAGGATCCAGCGGGGTTTCTATTGTGTCACAGGCTGTTTGTGTGCCTGCCACGGGGGAACCAGTACCTTGTCCATCGGGAAAGGTACTTGGGAAAATAGTGCTGGGACCATTTGTGCTCTCATTGGGAAAAGGGACATAGACTTTTTGTCACCAAAGGAGTATTGCAGGACTTTGCCTGATAGGGAATTGCCAGGATAGGACTGCCACAGTGTCACCAGGGTAGTGGGTCATGTTTTTACATGCATATGTGTACTTTTACAGTTTAATATATATTTTTATCTGATATTTTTATAAAGCAAGTGTGTGAATTGAATGTTTTCCTGATGGGGCCACCCGCAGGTGTATTCCCGAATCCCATTAGGTGAAGGCACTGCTAGAGAAGAGTGTTCCCAGTACCCTTTCACCTAGCAAAGGAGACTCGGGACCTGTAATTGGTAAGAAATGATATTATGTATAACCTTTGGCACAGGGGGGTGGCCAAAAAGGGGTTACACATGCAACAGATGCTTGTTCCACATCATGTTTTCTTAATGGCTTTGCCATTGGAAAAATATGCCATTGTGAAGTTAATGTCATTTTTTTGTGTAATTAATAATAAGCTTTAAGCAAAGCCCTGCCTTCCTGTGACTTATGTACAAGGAGGTGTTTATGGTACGGGAATGGGACCTATAATCAAATCATGCTCAGGACTTGGGGGTTTCCAGATAAATATCTTAATTGGGATCAAGTAACTCTTTCTGGACAATAGGTTTCCTGAGAATGGATACCCCATCTGTACAGGTAAATCAGACAAATTCTAATATGCGAACTACAGGTATATGCAGGAATAAGTGCAAAGCAGAGCCTTTCTTTTGATCAGTGGTGTCCAAACTTTTTTCACCAAGGGCCATATGCGGTAAAATACACAAACAGCCGAGCCAGTAGTAGAAGGTGAAGTACGTATTGCCTCACCTGGTTTATGAATTCACCATCTGAAAAAGCCTTCCCATGCTGGGCAATGAGCTGAGCAACCTCATAGTTGACTATTGTGGCATTTTAACACTGGTGTCCAAACTTCCGTCTGCGGGCCAACTGCGGCCTGCGATCCATTTTTAATTGGGTGCTGTTTGCAGCCTGCCAGCCCAGAGCTGATCGTTAGGAAAGTACAGGAGACAGTGTGGCTGCATAAAGTTTTGTTTCACTGCTCCACACACAGTACAAAGGGCAGCGGAAGGGGGGTTTCTCGGGCATCTCAGTCGCTTCATGGGGGCCAATTTACCATGGGCAGGAGGTCTTGAAACGGAGCTTGTCACTGTGGGACATATTCTGCTATATTTTTGAATTATGCTGCGGGCCAATTAAAAATGGATCGCGGGCCATAGTGGACGCCACTGATGAAAGATGACACTACAAAATCAAACATTAGGCCTACATGTCCTACACTGGTGTATGGCATATGGCCCTTGGTGAAAAAAGTTTAGACACCCCTGACTTTTTTGATTAAAAGCAAGCTTGTTATTGGTTGCTATGCGTATTGCAGTTGGGCAAACCCTTTAAGGGCCAATTACATTCGCAAGTGTGGTCACAATAATATAAATGCAAATTTGCATGTATTGCTGCAATTCTAGGAAAAACTAGTTCTAAAAACTGTACTTTGCACAAAGCCTCTGGTAAACAAATACCCCTTTGTGTATTATCTGACATATGGGGGTTCAGACATTCAAGGTAAACATTTCAGGGTTAATTAGTTTGACTCCTTTTGTGTTGTACAACACACTCATACCATAAAATAAGATTTAAACGCTATAACCAATGCAACTTTTAAAACAAAATACATATTCGACTCGGAGCCATAATTTAAGTGGAACAAAATATGAAATCAATTTTGTATCGCTATTCTGAAAACCTAAAATGTTTTCTTAGCAAACCTTTAACATATAGCTGTTAGCTGTCCCTTGGGTCCTATGTTCCTACAGTGCAGAGTATTTGTAGCTTTGCTCCTTCATCTTGGTCCAGAGGCTCGGTGATCCTTACTCATGCTGTATTCCCATTAAGTATTACAGTGTAAAATAATGCCATTAAAAATGCATGTATTAATGCAGGTCATGGCTCTCATGTCTCAAATGCTGCCTAGAAGTGCAATGCAATAATGCCCAGGGCTCTAGATGTATAGAAAGCACCTGACATTAACTGCCATGCGGCAGCTCTTAGGCTAGGCAGCTTCAATTAGCGAGTAAATCATCCCTGCTTTTTGCAAAACCCATAGGGGCTTAGGATGGGGACATGTTTACAAGGGGCTGCATTATAGAACTTCCTTCATTACATTTACTGTATGAAAAATAAGAAAAGCTTTTTTGCAAAGTAACAAATGAGATTTACGTGTCTCAGCTCATCTTATACTGTACACCATATATAAGGAAATACATTATCAGATTTAGGGATGCACCGAATCCAGGATTCGGTTCGGGATTCAGCCAGGATTCGCCCTTTTTCAGCAGGATTCGGCCGAATCCTTGTGTCCGGCCGAACCGAATCCGAATCCTAATTTGCATATGCAAATTAGGGATGGGGAGGGAAATTGCGTGACTTTTTGTCAGAAAACAAGGAAGTAAAAAATGTTTTCCCCTTCCCACCCCTAATTGCAAATGCAAATTAGGGTTCGAATTCGGTTCGGTATTCGGCTGAATCCAAAAAAGTGGATTTGGTGCATCCCTAATCAGATTATTTTAGCGGCGCACACTTCAGGTTTTTGTAGGCGCATGTGCGCTGGCGTGATGACGTCAGCACGCAATGGCGCAAAATCTAAAAGTATAAAAGGGACATTCCTACTGTTTCTCATTGCCAGTGATAGGAGTTTGTTCCTGGTGCTTCCTGAGCTTTTGCTATTCCTGTTTTGAACCTGTTTGATTCCTGTTGTGACCCCTGCCTGGCTTTTGACTATTCTGACCTCTGATTCCTGACCCTTACCTCAATACTGACTACCTCTTCTGCTTAACCCTCCGATTGACTTTCTGGTTTGACCCTTGCCTGCCTGACAACGTTTATTCTCTGCCTGCCTCAACCCGGCCTGATCTGACTACTCTAATGCCTAACGCCTTGTACTACGACCTTCTGCCCAAAGACTTTGCTTTACAATCGTGCCCCTCTGCCTATCCAGAACCTATAGCCTTGCAGCTCTCGTTTAAGTCCTGGTGGCATCCAAGTAGCTGAGGCCTCCACCCGAGGCCAAAGGCGGTCACACTACAGGTGAAGCGCGAGCCGAGACCAGGGTGCATGGCATTTGTTCTGGTGTTGGGTGCCGACTGTTACACAGATTTTCATTGAGCCTTGAGTTTGAATGTGGTTTCATAAATAAATACATTTTGGGTTGTGTCCTACCAGGTCCTAACCTGTATACAATATTCTGCTGTTATATTTGTAATGTTACCTTGTCCAGTGCCATTCTCCATGTTTTAGAATTGTATTATTTGGTCATTTGTCTGGGTCTAGTTGTACTGATGCATCATTCTGGATGGTTTTCCTGAATTATTCAGCGAAGAAGGAGAGCTTCAGGCTCTGTAGCTGGTAACCGTGTGCCAAGGTGATTCGATTTTGCATCTAGAAATTATATCTTTGTGCAGGTCTAGAATTTATCAACCAGAATGCTTGGGACCTGAGGTCGCCAGATACATTCTGTTATTTGGATTTCTGGAGTTTTTGAGAGAGTGCCTTCCCATAATCTTGAGCTTTCTGGAAAACTGTTTTATGGATAAGGAATGCCATATCTGTACAGAGGCCCTTTGGTAACTGGTTATTAATGAAACCTGATGACTCCAAAGGCAAACCTTTGTCTGATTTGCTCTACTACTTTTATTATTTATGGCAGAATTCTTAGCAGGGTCCTAAAAGAACATCACTAGCCAGATCCTTGGTAAGGCCTCACCTGAAGTAGGCAGTGCAGTTTTGGGCTCCAGTCCTTAAGAAGATTATTAATGAACTGGAAGAAGTCCAGAGATGTGCACCTAAATTGATATATGGAATTGAAAATGTAGACTATGAGGAAAAACTATCAAGTTCGAGGTTGTCTTCTCTGTAACCAAAGGTGATTGTGAGCAAAAATGATTACAGGAGTAAAAAGTAAATTACAGGACATTTTAGGTAGATAGTGGGTAGTGATGACCAAATTTTTTCGGCAGGCATTGATTTACAGCGAAATTCCGCACTTTGCCATCTGCAAATTTTTTCATGAAACTAATACAAAAATCAACCACTAAAAATTTTGCCACAACAAAAAAAGTTGCCAAGACAAAAATGTTGCCATGAGAAAAAACGCTCATAGACTTACTGTCTTAAAGTGGACCTGTCACCCAGACACAAAAATCTGTATAATAAAAGTCCTTTTCAAATTAAACATGAAATACAATTTAATTTTTTTATTAAAGCATTCATAGCTGTTATAAGCTCACTTAAAAATCTCGGCTGTCAATCAAATACTGTCTGCCCCTCCTCTATGCCAATGGCATAGAGGCGGGGCAGGCAATTACTTTCACTTTCCATTCAGCACCTAGATGTCACAGCTCTCCACACATTCCCCCGTTCTCTTTACCTTTTAATTGTGTAGCCAGGGCATGGAAATGGACATTGGGTCCCCCATTCTGGTGCACAAACAGGATTCTGAGATGATACAAGGCTTGCCTCAATAACAGTGTCCACAAAATGGCTCCTGCCTGCTTGCCATAATTATGAATTCCCAGACTGAAGGAAACAAGATTCAAATAATTTATATAGTGTAATTAAAGATCATTTTGCTTGACTGATGTGATAAAATAGGATTATGAATATTTTTTTTGTGTAAAGGGTCCCCTTTAAGCATCTTACTTGATCTTTTTTGAGGGGCAACCTATACCCTTTGCTTTAGTACAGTCTCAGTGTTTTTAACCATTAACAGAAGAGAGGTTCTTATGTTTTAGGCTGTTAACGATGAGACGTTTTTGAACCTGTGCAATCAGTGTTTTGTCCAAGAAATGCTAAAGCCAACCCAGGATTCATTCAAAGATCCAGACCCTTAATTTTATAATGATATATGTTATCTTCTCTTGTTTCTGCTGGCACTCTGATTTGCATAATTATACAGTAGGTAACTAGCTGTTGTTCTTCAAAATGCTGCAGTATGATGCTCTGAGACTCCGTGCTAGGATTTTAGCCAGAAAATAGAAGTAGCAGAGCATCCATCATCAGACGACTCGTCGGCGGGATTTTGGCAATCTGCCTTTTAACAGTAATCAAACCTTTTCTCTTTCCAGCCGACTAACGCTTTAAAGAAGAATAAAAGCCAAGGAGTTTTTGTCTGCCTTTGGTTCGTTAATCTAATACCCAGAAACACAATGCCTCATATCGGAATGTTGTCATTTAATTATATAAAATACCAGCACTTTTTTAAAAAATTGTTATTTTTTTTATAAACCTTTTAGGTTATTTTTCAAGCAAAACGTATTTTTTGTTGCATTCCTAAAAGCACAACTTCCACAAAAGCATAGCATTCGGCAGACTTCTACGGTACATCTGGTGCTGCCTTGCTATGGATTAGTAGACCCCATGTATCCATAATGCGAGTAATTTAGAAGTCATCAATAAATGTTTTGGGATAAACACAGTGCAGCTGCAACAGGCCACCTGAATATATCTTGTGCGTACAGTGTAGATGCTTCAGTTAAGATGGTTCCATCTGTATATGGGTTAAAGGATAAATACTTTAAATATTACTATAGTGAAGGCATTAAAAGTAGTTTATCTCTGCTACAGCAAGATTAGGTCTATGTATCCTTAGGGGCAACAGGCAAATAAAGAGGAGTATGGCATTATGGACCAAAGAGTAGGGATGGCGCGAACTGTTCGCCGGCGAACTTGTTCGCGCGAACATCGGGTGTTCGCGCTCGCCGGAAGTTCGCGAACGTCGCGCGACGTTCGCCATTTTGGGTTCGCCATTGTTGGCGCTTTTTTTTGCCCTCTCACCCCAGACCAGCAGGTACATGGCAGCCAATCAGGAAGCTCTCCCCTGGACCACTCCCCTTCCCTATAAAAACCGAAGCCCTGCAGCGTTTTTTCACTCTGCCTGTGTGTGCTGAAGAGATAGTGTAGGGAGAGAGCTGCTGCCTGTTAGTGATTTCAGGGACAGTTGAAAGTTTGCTGGCTAGTAATCGTTTTGATACTGCTCTGTTATTGGAGGGACAGAAGTCTGCAGGGGTTTGAGGGACATTTAAGCTTAGGTAGCTTTGCTGGCTAGTAATCTACCTTCTACTGCAGTGCTCTGTATGTAGCTGCAGTGGGCAGCTGTCCTGCTTCTGATCTCATCTGCTGACTGCTGCAATAACAGTAGTCCTTGTAAGGACTGCTTTTATTTATTTTTTTGTTGTTTTACTACTACTACTACTACTATAAGAGCCCAGTGCTATTAGTCTAGCAGTGTTGGGGAGTGGGACTGGTGTGCTAATCTGCTGCTCCTAGTAGTTCAGCAGCACCAACTTTAATTTTTTTTTTTTTTAATATTCATTTTTTTTTTATTTTACTTTTTTTTATTTTACTACCGCTGTAGTAGTGTATAAGTTGACCTTTTAGGCATTATTTGCCCTGTAGGCATTTTTTGCCCAGTGTGTTATTCAACCAACTGCCATCTAGCTGTGTGACCTTGTTCACATTCTGTCTAAATATCCATAATATTACCGTCTCCAGAAAAAACACCGGAGTGACTTTTTTCAAGCAGCCATAACATATTTTACGTAATCTGTATCCATAGCTGTAGTAGTGTATAAGTTGACCTTTTAGGCATTATTTGCCCTGTAGGCATTTTTTGCCCAGTGTGTTATTCAACCAACTGCCATCTAGCTGTGTGACCTTGTTCACATTCTGTCTAAATATCCATAATATTACCGTCTCCAGAAAAAACACCGGAGTGACTTTTTTCAAGCAGCCATAATATATTTTACGTAATCCGTATCCATCGCTGTATTAGTGTATAAGTTGACCTTTTAGGCATTATTTGCCCTGTAGGCATTTTTTGCCCAGTGTGTTATTCAACCAACTGCCATCTAGCTGTGTGACCTTGTTCACATTCTGTCTAAATATCCATAATATTACCGTCTCCAGAAAAAACACCGGAGTGACTTTTTTCAAGCAGCCATAACATATTTTACGTAATCTGTATCCATCGCTGTAGTAGTGTATAAGTTGACCTTTTAGGCATTATTTGCCCTGTAGGCATTTTTTGCCCAGTGTGTTATTCAACCAACTGCCATCTAGCTGTGTGACCTTGTTCACATTCTGTCTAAATATCCATAATATTACCGTCTCCAGAAAAAACACCGGAGTGACTTTTTTCAAGCAGCCATAATATATTTTAGGTAATCCGTATCCATCGCTGTAGTAGTGTATAAGTTGACCTTTTAGGCATTATTTGCCCTGTAGGCATTTTTTGCCCAGTGTGTTATTCAACCAACTGCCATCTAGCTGTGTGACCTTGTTCACATTCTGTCTAAATATCCATAATATTACCGTCTCCAGAAAAAACACCGGAGTGACTTTTTTCAAGCAGCCATAATAAATTTTACGAGATCCGTATCCACCGCTGTAGTAGTGTATACGTTGATCTTGTGGGCAGTATTTGCACAGTGTTTTCTTCAAACCGCCATCTAGCTGTGTGAGCTTGTTCACATTTTGTCTAAATATTGATAATATTATCGTCTCTAGAAAAACCACTTGAGTTACTTTTTTTCAAGCAGCATTCATATATTTTACGTAATCCGTATCCACCGCTGTGTATACGTTGACCTTGTAGGCATTATTTGCACAGTGTTTTCTTCAAACCGCCATCTAGCTGTGTGAGCTTGTTCACATTTTGTCTAAATATTGATAATATTATCGTCTGTAGAAAAACCACTTGAGTTACTTTTTTTCAAGCAGCATTCATATATTTTACGTAATCCGTATCCACCGCTGTGTATACGTTGACCTTGTAGGCATTATTTGCACACTGTTTTCTTCAAACCGCCATCTAGCTGTGTGAGCTTGTTCACATTTTGTCTAAATATTGATAATATTATCGTCTCTAGAAAAACCACTTGAGTTACTTTTTTTCAAGCAGCATTCATATATTTTACGTAATCCGTATCCACCGCTGTGTATACGTTGACCTTGTAGGCATTATTTGCACAGTGTTTTCTTCAAACCGCCATCTAGCTGTGTGAGCTTGTTCACATTTTGTCTAAATATTGATAATATTATCGTCTCTAGAAAAACCACTTGAGTTACTTTTTTTCAAGCAGCATTCATATATTTTACGTAATCCGTATCCACCGCTGTGTATACGTTGACCTTGTAGGCATTATTTGCACACTGTTTTCTTCAAACTGCCATCTAGCTGTGTGTATTATCGTTTCCAGAAAAACCAACTGAGTTTTTTTTGTTGTTGTTTTTTTAAAAATAATGCCAGGCAAAGGCAGGCCGCCACGCAGAGGCCGTGCTAGGGGCCGTGCTGCTATGCAATACTGTGGCCCTAGCAAATTGCCCAGTTTTAAAAAGCCAATGACCCTGAACTCCCAAAATGCTGAAGAGGTAGTTGACTGGCTTACACAGCACACCCCATCCTCTACCGTTTCTAACTTTACCACAACATCCTCCTCATCCTCCACTGCTATGGCCACCCCACGTAACACTTCCTCCACCACCGGTGCCCCTTCTTCACTGGAGTCAGAGGAGTTATTTTCCCATGAGTTTCTTGAACTGAGTAATGCGCAACCATTATTGCCAGAAGAAGATGAAGGAGATGAGGACGTTACACCAGATTTAATTCTGGCAGAGAACACGACAGAGATGGACATAATGATGAGTGATGAGGAGGAGGTCCCCGCTGCTGCTTCCTTCTGTGATGTGTCAGAAGAAATTGATGCATCTGAGGAGAATGATGATGAGGAGATTGATGTTTTGTGGGTGCCTAGTAGAAGAGAGCAAGAGGAGGGTAGTTCAGATGGAGAGACGGAGAGTCAGAGAGGCAGTAGGAGAATAAGACTTAGAAGAAGCAGGGAGGACAGCCCGCAGGGATCAGTAGGGCAACAACATGTATCGGCACCTGTGTTCAGCCGGCCAACGCACCCGCCATTGCCGCCAATGCCGCCAACTTCTACTGTTACCGCCAGATCGCACACTTCCAAAAAGTCAGCAGTGTGGGATTTTTTTAATGTGTGTGCCTCTGACAAAAGCATTGTAATTTGCAATGAGTGCAGTCAGAAACTGAGCCTTGGTAAGCCCAACAGCCACATAGGTACAACTTCTATGCGAAGGCACATGAGCGGCAAGCACAAAGCACTTTGGGAGCAACACCTCAAAGGCAACAGGCAAACTAAAAGCCACACTCCTTCTGGTCCAGCATCTTACTGCTCTACCTCTGCTCTCCTTGACCCGTCTGAACCACCCTCCACTCCGCCTTCCACCTTGACCACCTGTTCCCATTCCCAGTCATCTGCCACCAGCCAAGTTTCTGTGAAGGCCATGTTTGAGCGTAAGAAGCCAATGTCTGACTGTCACCCCCTTGCCCGGCGTCTGACAGCTGGCTTGTCTGCACTCTTAGCCCGCCAGCTTTTACCATACCAGCTGGTGGACTCTGAGGCCTTCCGCAAATTTGTAGCAATTGGGACACCGCAGTGGAAGGTACCCAGCCGCAATTTTTTTTCTTAAAAGGGAATACCACACCTGTACCAACATGTGCAGAGCCAAGTTACCGCATCTCTGTCACTTAGTGTTGGGCCAAAGGTCCATATGACTACTGACGCATGGTCCTCCAAGCATGGTCAGGGCAGGTATGTCACCTACACTGCCCACTGGGTGAACTTGGTAATGGCTGGGAAGCAGGGAATGGGTAGCTCAACAACAACAACAGTGGAGTTGGTGTCACCGCCACGGATTGCACGCGGTTCTGCCACCACCTCTACTCCTCCATCGCTCTCTACCTCGTCTTCTTCCTCTTCTTCTTCTTACTCTGCTGCTGGGTCCTCCTTCTCCTCCTCCACACCTGTGCACCCCCAGCTCCCCCTAGGCTATTCGACGTGCCAGGTACGCCGTTGTCACGCTGTCTTGGGGATGACGTGCCTGGAAAGCAAAAACCATACCGGATCTGTACTCCTGTCATCTCTGCAGTCACAGGCCGGTCGGTGGCTGACCCCACACCAACTGCAGATCGGAAAAGTGGTGTGTGACAATGGAAGCAATCTGTTGGCAGCGTTGAGACTGGGCAATTTAACACATGTGCCCTGTATGGCACATGTGTTAAATTTAATAGTCCAACGTTTTGTCTCCAAGTACCCAGGATTCCAGGACGTTCTCACCCAGTCCAGAAAGGTGTCGGCCCATTTCAGACGTTCCTACACAGCCATGGCACGCCTTGCTGACATTCAGCAGTGCTACAACATGCCAGTCAGGCGTTTGATTTCTGACAGCCAGACTCGCTGGAATTCAACGCTCCTTATGTTGGAACGTCTGCTGCAACAACAAAGGGCCGTCAACGAGTACCTTTTTGAACTGGGTGGTAGGACTGGATCTGCAGAGATGGGGATTTTTTTCCCCCGTTACAGGGTGCTTATGAGCGATGCCTGCAGGCTCATGCGACCTTTTGAAGAGGTGACAAATATGGTCAGTCGCACCGAAGGCACCATCAGCGACCTAATACCCTTCGCTTTCTTCCTGGAGCGTGCCGTGCGACGAGTGACAGATGAGGCTGTAGACCAGCGTGACGAGGAGCTGGAAGCGCACGATTTATGGTCGGAATCACCAGAACGAACCCAGGCACCTGCTGCAACGCAGGGAGAGGTGCCAGAAGTGGAGTCAGAGGAGGAAGGTGGCTTTGTGGAGGAGGAGGAGGAGGACCAACAGGAGCAGGCTTCCCAGGGGGCTAGTGGTGACCTTTTGGTCGTGCTGGGGGGAGGAGACCGTGGATGATGCAGTCCTTGATAATGAGGAAGCGGAGATGGATAGCTCTGCATCCAACCTTGTGAGAATGGGGTCTTTCATGCTGTCATGCCTGTTGAAGGACCCCCGTATCAAGAGGCTTAAGGAGAAGGACCTGTACTGGGTCGCAACGCTACTAGACCCTCGGTACAAGCATAAAGTGTCAGAAATGTTACCAACATACCACTAGTCCGAAAAGATGCAGCATTTACAAACCAGCCTGCAAAACATGTTGTACAATGCTTTTAAGGGTGATGTCACTTCAGGAACTCATCAACATTCCAGGGGCAGAGGTGCCAGTAATCCTGCCACGAGCACACCTGCAAGGACAAAGCCCTTTGGCCGGTCTGTAACGTCAGACATGCAAATGTTTTTCTGTCCAAGGCAGCGCCACAACCCTTCTGGATCCACCCTCAAAGAATGCCTCGACCGGCAGGTAGCGGACTACCTGGCATTAACTGCAGATATCGACACTCTGAGGAGCGATGAACCCCTGGACTACTGGGTGCGCAGGCTTGATCTGTGGCCAGAGCTGTCACAATTTGCCATGAACCTCTTGTCTTGCCCAGCCTCAAGTGTGCTCTCAGAAAGGACCTTCAGTGCAGCAGGAGGGATTGTAACTGAGAAGAGAACTCGCCTAGGTCACAAAAGTGTCGATTACCTGACCTTTATTAAAATGAATGAGGGGTGGATCTCGGAGGGTTACTGCACGCCGGAAGACTTGTTCTGACTTCTATGCAGCTGTCCTTCTCTTCAAGCCTCATGACTCCACACACAGCTGTCCTTTAGCGTCCTCCTCCCTCCGCCACCGTTACAAACTAGGGTGCAAACCCTACTGGTTTAATTTTTTCTGGCCTCTGTGCTTCAGTGGCTGCAACCAAAAAAACTGGGCAAACAATGTCTACAAGGTCAACGTATGGCGAAAAATGACTATTTTCAGCATTTATATGGCATATTTTTTCTGGCAACTGTGCTTCAGTGGCTGCAACCAAAAAAATGCATATTTTCTGCATTTATATGGCATAATTTTTCTGGCCTCTGTGCTTCAGTGGCTGCAACCAAAAAAATTTATATTTTCAGCATTTATATGGCATAATTTTTCTGTCAACTGTGCTTCAGTGGCTGCGACCAAAAAAATGCATATTTTCTGCATTTATATGGCATAATTTTTCTGGCCTCTGTGCTTCAGTGGCTGCAACCAAAAAAATTTATATTTTCAGCATTTATATGGCATAATTTTTCTGTCAACTGTGCTTCAGTGGCTGCGACCAAAAAAATGCATATTTTCTGCATTTATATGGCATAATTTTTCTGGCCTCTGTGCTTCAGTGGCTGCAACCAAAAAAATTTATATTTTCAGCATTTATATGGCATAATTTTTCTGGCAACTGTGCTTCAGTGGCTGCGACCAAAAAAATGACTATTTTCAGCATTTATATGGCATATTTTTTCTGGCCTCTGTGCTTCAGTGGCTGCGGCCAAAAAAACTGGGCAAACAATGCCTACAAGGTCAACGACGGTTCGCGAACCGCTCGCATTTTTGCGGACGTTCGCTACATCCCTACCAAAGAGCAACACTCTAGGGCAATTGATGGAACGATAGCTAGTGATAAGGAATGATGGCGCCCGCATTCACAAATCAAAACAGTTGTAATGACTTGTAGGCACCTGATGCACCCCCACTGTCATTTTCACTTTTCTTTTCCTGTCTGTGAAATGTCTTTTGTGAATGTCTATTTAGAAAAAAGCTGAAACATAATTGCACTGAGCATTGGCCAATTATACCCTTATACGTTTTAAAGGGGGTTGCTCATCTTTAAATTAGTATCATATAGAGTTTGATATTCTGAGACAATTTGCAATTGTTTTTCATTTTTTATTATTTGTGGGGTTTTTTTTTGTTATTCTGCTTTTTATTCAAAAATGCTCCAGTTTGTAATTTTAGCAATCACATTGCCAGGATCCAAATTACCCTATGAAATTATGAAGCATTGATATGAGTAAGAGACTGGAATATGGACAAGAGACTGGAATATAAATAGGAGAGGGTCTGAATTAGGATTTCCACCTGTCCGGATTTGACCAGGACAGCCTTGTTTTCAGGATGGATGTCCTGGTCAAAACTGCCTGCCCGGTTTTCCTAATTTGGAAAACTGAGCAGGATTCACTAATATTGACGTGGTGCTTGGCCAATCGCAAAGCGCAATGTCATTGGCCCGCCCGGAGCTCACAGCAGGAAAGGTGGCAACTCTAGGCTAAATAGAAAGATGAGTAATAAGTAGCAATAACAATGCATTTGTAGCTTTACAGAGCATTTGTTTTTTAGATGGGGTCAGTCACCTTCATTTGAGGGCTGGAAAGACTCATAAGCAGAAGGCAAATAACTAAAAAAAAACTCTAAAAAAGAAAAAAATTAAAGACAATTGAAACATTGCTTCAAATTTGGCATTCTATAACATACTTAAAGACAACATAAAGGGGAACCACCCCTTTAAAAGGGTTGTTATGCTGAAATCATTTTCTTTTTATGCTATCCTCATCCATACAACCCTGTTGTCCTTTCTCTTACTTATTTTATGTTTGCTCTCCTCTTCTATATAAGTGATAAGTCGTAGGAATTGTCCCAGAGGTATGTATTTTTGTATCTGATGTATGGATGTTCTTTATGAAGGTACAATGTTAGATGGAAGTGCAGGGAGCCGCAGTTGTACTACGGTCAGTGATGACCACAACTGTTTGAATGTCACGAGGAACATGTGACTGAACTGCTTTATAATTAAGGATGTTACATATCTCATGGCATCTTCTGCGTATAAGTCACATTGCTGTTGTGGTTTACTATTCTAAAGTTCACAATTCATTTACCGATTTAGATTGTTGCCATTCTATTAGCAGTAGTGAAAGGTACATGTCACCTTACAGTTTAATCACTTAAATTAGCTATATTGTGATTTATAGCTTGCCTTTGAGAGGAAAGCACATTGTTTCATCTCACCTGGAACCTCTTCTAACTGCGTGCTTTACTCGCTGACATTTGCAGGAGATTTTTTTTTGCAAGTAATGTTGGTTTTTGCATTGCACAAGCTTACCTGTATTTCCAGTTCAGCGGACTGGCAACTAGATATGTAGATGTGAACTTTATTGAGCTGTCTATTATGTTTTTCAGGAAATGCCAATGGAAAGAAGCTGCTGCCAAGAGCCAGTAAGTAAAAGTTCCTCTTTCTTTATTTTTATTACATCAGCAAAGCACAGCAAGAAGCATATGTTTATGAGTAGTGATGGGCGAATAAATTAGATTTCACAGTTTTTTGCGAATTTTTCGTCGTTTCGAGAATTTTGCCTGAAATTTGCAAATTTTTCAGCAAAATGGGAGAAATTCGCCCATCACTTTTTATGAGTTGTTATGACTAGCACTGGGGCCCTATGTTTGATTCCAGCCTAGGCACTATAAAACTGACCATAGTGTGTGGGACTTACACTGCTCCAGTAGGGCATTCACATGTGGGAATGATGATAATCTCTGTGAAGCAGTGCAGGTATGTTGGTGATCAATAATAAAATCTCTATGACGATTCTCATTTATCCAGGTCATGATATACAGTAACAAGTAGAAATGAAGTCAAAGGCAACTGGAACAATTGTCATTGGTTATCTGTGACTTTACTACCCTCAAGGGTTTAAATGCCAGGGATTTCCCTACTCATGAGAAACACATGAATTCGAAATTTGACCCTTGATAAATGTGCCTCCCCGTGTCCATTTGCCTCTGACTTAATTTCTAATAATAAAATGCATCTTATGCTTATGTTGTTACAAAAAAGTTAAAGAATAGCCATCATCTAAATTGACCCATGGGTCAAATAAAATAAGCTAAGGCTAAAATTGTATATGATAAATATGCTTTTTTTTTCATATAGGTGTAGTTTTTTTCATAAAATAATGTATACCCATAGTAGTAAAGCAGAATGAATACTTTTTAAAGGATGCCACCTGATATTATTATTTTAATAACGCTAGTATTGTTTTTCCAAATGCAACAGATAGTAGATCTGAATCTGTAGTAAACTATACTTGCCACTGAAGGTGATTATATAGATGATGTAAAAAGGAGTTAGATTCCTGAAAAGGTCACATTTGGGTCTTTGCTTGAAATTGGTTCTACCTTAACCATTGGTGGATTCACGTTATTAATACCCGTTCTTTATAAAAGATTTTGGCAGCGCTTTAAAGAAATAATTTAACTTTCACATCAGTTTTTCCCCAGTGAAACTTACAGTCTAAGGTTGTTATCACATTCACACAACATGCTAGGATCAATTTCATCAGAAGATAATAATCCTGCCTGTATGATGTCAGAGCTTGGAAGCAAACCAGCATGCCCATTTGAAACCCACTCGGACAAACTCCATATAGATTGTGCCACGTCAGAAATAGACCCAACACTAAAAAGCAAGGTACTAACCAATAAGCAACCTTTACTTTGAAATAAAATACCAGTGTCTCTTTTAACATGCCTAATAATAATATAAATCTCGCTTTTTACCTTTTCACTTAAAATATAGGGATTCAGTGTGAGGTTTCATTTGGAGGGCTTGAACTTGATGAACTTTGGTATTTTTTCAACCCAACTTAACTATGTAACTATGTATGTTTAAAAGATCATCTATATACTCTTTGTGAGAATAATGAGAGAGTGGATGATTCTTTTTTATAGATCTATTTTGTTTGGACAAAACAAACGCATTTTTTATGAAACATAATAGTATTCATATCCTTCACTTTATTTACCTTCTTGAGTCTTTGGGGTAATAAGGTCATTCCACCCTAGCTTTAAACTAAAACTCAATAAGAGTTCCACAAAGGGAACTTTGGTAGTTTAGGGGCTTCACCTTTGATGCAACCATTTCAAATACTCCAAAATAAAAGCTGAAGATACCCAGTACTTTTGACTGGGGTTTACTTCACTTTGCTTATTAATGGATGCATTAGTTGACTAAATTCTTTGGAAATTGTAAATTATGGAATTATCAAATTGTAAGAAAAGCTATGCCAAAGCCCTGCTCTTTTCAGAATCCAAGACTGGTCATCATCCAGTTCCTTTAGGCATATATCATACTACTGTCCAAACACTTGCTTGTTTGAATGAGAAATGAGCTACTTATGGCACACACTGGTACTTTGTGATGGGGATTGCTCAAAAATGCTTACTTCAGCATTCTCTAATGATCAGTCTGGCATCACCAACATCTCCACTAGCATTTCCTTTTCAAAGGGTAGTAACTGATGGTAGGGAAGACTAAACTGACCGCTGAGATTTGACAGGACTGTGGCAATCAAAACATATTGTGCCTCATAAACCTTAAGGTGTTTATTGTAAGGGGAAGGAATCAAAATATATTGAATGTACATTCATACATAAATTCCCTTTGAAGTACTCAGAAGTAATCTCACAAACTTCATTACCAAATCAGAAACATAAAATGGTTTGAATTGCGCTTTTAATGTGTCCGCAAATCTCAATATACAGTAGAAATGACCTGATTTTACCGTTACTCTGACTGGTTCATGACTACAGGGTTTTGGAGAAGTCTCTTGGATTAAAAAAAAATATATATTTTTTTTCTCATATTTTACCAGAAACAAACTGAGCCTAACTAAAAAAACTCTAATTTTTAATGTTTACAAACAAAAAAACTTGAAAATTCAAGTTTCCATTTAAATCATACAACTTTATCCGAATGCTCGAAAAAAAATTAAGGTTTTGAGCGAAAAACAGCATCAAACAACCAAAAACTCTCAAAATTAGTGAAGGATAAATATGTCTTCAAATGGTTAAAGGGACAACTGCCATTGAATTTTACATGAGTTTGACAGGTTTTTAGATTAGAGTATTTTCAGATTCAGACTTTTAGCAGCTTCAGGGAATAATAAAACTTGAGTTTAGTTTTATCCTCTAAAAATTCAAGTTTTCACAAAAAAAACTTGACTAGAAAAAATTGAGTTTTAAAAAATAACCACCTTAGAGTTTTTATAATTCTCAGTGACAACAAGGTGATCTGTAAGGTAATTGCTGTAAAAGTACACAAGAAGACCTCCCCCAATTATAAAACATCTCAACTTTACTAAGTCATGTGTTTCATTTACTCTTACCCTATTCTATTTAAGGTGCCTCAGAGTGTCTTCTTAATGCTTTACTCTTTGGTGCCCTAAATATTGATATATCGCTTAATCAACAAATCCTTTGTGATGCACTGCTTGATATATCACTTGCACCCACATGATGCATCAGAAAATAATATAATAAAATAAATGTACATATTGCCACGATATGGCAGCACCAGAAACATTCTCCTGCTTATGCACAAAGTTAGGTAGATGTTTCTTCTGCATTCCTCTTAGGTCTCCTCATACCCAACTACTTCCATGATTATGTGCAGTTATTATTTAGCTATTGCTATAGCTTACACTCCAAAATGTAATGGACCAGCCAAGAACCCCTATCATCTTTATGATAAACAAGACTTTAACCTCATGGAAAAGCACAATAGAAGGTAGTGCGCTTATATTCATTCATATCATTTGTTCATTACATTCATTTTCTCTTAATGCAGAACTAAAAAGCACCCAATCCATCTACACACTCATGTATCAGTGCACATGGAATTTTACCATTCACAGATGTATAATGGTTGAAAATGTAAGAATATAGCAGTTATACCTGTTTAAACTATTTTATGACAAAAGGAAAGGGTATGCAGCCATTTACATGTTTAATGAGTCAAATATTATCATAGAGATATAATACTTCACATCTCCTAACCAAGCCTTATTATACAGGAATATAAATAATTTTGGGGTGTTCACGTTTGAGCGCACAATACACTAGCTTGAGAGTGAGTATCAAGATGATCTTCATTGTTGATAATATAGATTGGATTTCCATTTGTGAAGGACCCGCCCACACACTTTAATTTCTCGGGTTGATTGATTTTGCTATGTGTGTATTTTCTTCTCCGTTTTGCTTCGCCGAAAATTTTGTGAATTTCGCGCAAAATTCGCGAAACGGCAAAAAATTAGCGAAACGGCGCCGGTGTCTCTTTTTTGATGCCGGCGCCCGTTTTTTGACGCCGGCGCCCGTTTTTGACGCCGGGCGTTTCGCGAATTTATTAGCTGGCGGCGACTCGCGCAAATTCACCACAAATTCGCGCCTGGCGAATAAATTCGCCCATCACTATTTTCTACCTAATAACTAATGGAGTTATTCTGAATGAGATTAGCAGAATATGAAAGATATATTCTATGCAAATGGGAGGGAGATAAATGAAAGTTACAGGCAAATTGTATTTGAGGAAACGTAGCTCTATAGGAGGCAATTTTAGTTACTTTGTGTCATCCTTCTCAAGTGTCATGGTTTCCATAATGGAATAGGGGTGGGTCTACAAGGTACCTGGCACATGGCTTCGGTAGATCTTTTTACTAAGAAAGCTATAATTGATATGTATTGGCGTAGAGAGACTTGCGGTACTTTCATTTAACATTATACTTTATATGTATGCTTTATTAAAGATACTTATTTATTACAAGTCTTTTTATTTTGCACTCAGCTACATACTTTGTACCCTTTAGGACAGCGTATTGTTCACCTTTTGGACAATAGAGCTAATTTAAGGGGCAGATTTATCAAGGGTCGAATTTCAAAGTAAAAAATACTTCGAAATTCGACCATCGAATTAAAATACTTCGAATATCAAAGTCGAAGGATCTTTTACCGAATTTGGTATACGAACGATAGAACGAAAATCGTTCGATCGTACAATTGTATCGAATGATTTGATCGTTTTCAGCGATCGATCAAAGGATTTTCTTTTGACCTCTAAAGACTTAGAAAACCACTCTAGAAGGTCCCCATAGGCTAACATAGCACTTCGGCAGGTTTAATTTGGCGAGTATTGAAGTCAAAGTTTTTTTAAAGAGACAGTACTTTGATTATCGAATGGTTGAATATTCAAATGGTTTTTACTTTGAATCGAAGTTGAAGTAAATTCGAAGTCGTAGTATCCTATTCGATGGTCGAAGTATCCAAAAAATTACTTTGAATTTCAAATTTTTTTACTTTGAAAATTCCCTCGAATTCACTTCGACCCTTGATAAATCTGCCCCTAACAGTCCATGTCATAAAAAAACTATTTTGTAATTTATCTTTAGTACCTAAAATGTTTGCTTTCAGAGATACATACCACATACCTCCCAACATTTTGGAAGTAAAAAGAGGGACAAAAAAAATTTTCCCGCACGTAGCGCAGCATTTTTTTGACCACACCCATTTCTGTGGCCACACCCCCTAATTACCATGTTTGTTTTACAAAATTTGGCAGGTTATGAAAGTTTGAAAATATTTCGCCTTATCTAAACTGTGTTTTTGTGTCTCAAAATTGTTAAAAAGTATCTTATTTGCACCTGTTACCTGTTCTGGGCTTTCTGCTAAAAGCAAATTAAGTGAGAAATTTTGTTTCTTTTTCAGGCTGTTCAGTGCAGAGAAAAGAGGGACTTTCCGGTACAAATGAGGGACTGCGGGTTGAGCTATCATAAGAGGGACTGTCCCTCCGAAGAAGGGACAGTTGGGAGGTATGATACCACAGAACCAATGGATCAACTCTGCAAAAACTCTCTCTCAGTTCTCTTCTCTGTTATGGGTTTGCCGACACGCTCTGTGTAAGAGATGCAGGCTGCCAAATAAGGAAGTTCAAGACTGGATCTGCTCTGCACATGCTCGCTCTCTCTCTCTCTCTCTCTCTCTCTCTCTCTCTCTCTCTCTCTCTCTCTCTCTCTCTCTCTCTCTCTCTCACCTGCTTCATTTGCATATCTTCAATTCCATTCAGCCAATCAGATTAAAGATATGCAAATAAATGAACTTCCTTATTTGGCAACCTGCATATCTTAAACAGAGAGTGTCCCAAGATCACAGATCACAGAGTAGAGAAATGAGAGAGGTTTTGCAGAGATGATCCACTTCTTTAGGATTTATCTCTGAAAGCAAACATTTAAGTAATAAAGATAAATTACAATTATGATTATTATAACATGGACTGTTAAATTAGCTTTATTGTCCAAAAGGTAAATGAGTGCACACTGGGAACCTTTCCATAGGTTTTACTTTAAAACCATAATTTTATTAAGTTAATTAAAAAAACAGGCCGACGTTTCGGTCCACCTCAGGACCTTTATCAAGACTCATTTACCTTGAACTTATATCGATTATGCTTTTTGAGTAGCACCTGGGTGGCTATCTATCTATCTATCTATCTATCTATCTATCATCTATCTATCTATCTATCTATCTCTCTATCTCTCTGTCTCTCTGTCTCTCTGTCTCTCTGTCTCTCTGTCTCTCTGTCTATCTCTCTATCTGTCTATCTGTCTATCTGTCTATCTGTCTATCTGTCTATCTGTCTATCTGTCTATCTGTCTATCTATCTATCTATCTATCTATCTATTTAACTAATAACTCATAGGGGCCGATTCACTAAATTCGAGTGAAGGATTCGAATTTAAAAAACTTCGAATTTCGAAGTGTTTTTTGGGCTACTTCGACCATCGAATGGGCTACTTCGACCTTCGACTACGACTATCGAACGATTCGAACTAAAAATCGTTCGACTATTCGACCATTCGATAGTCGAAGTACTGTCTCTTTAAAAAAAAAATTTGACCCCCTAGTTCGGCAGCTAAAAGCTACCGTACTCAATGTTAGCCTATGGGGAAGGTCCCCATAGGCTTGCCTAAGTTTTTTTCATCGAAGGATATTCATTCGATCGTTGAATTAAAATCCTTCGAATCGTTCGATTCGAAGGATTTAATCGTTCGATCGAATGAATAATCCTTCGATCGATCGAACGAATTTCCTGCGCTAAATCCTTCAAATTCGATATTCGAATTCGAAGGATTTCAATTCCTAGTCGAATATCGAGGGTAAATTAACCCTCGATATTCGACCATTGGTGAATCGGCCCCGTAGTTTGTTTCAGATATTTTATATACATACATAAATATGTATACATATATATATATATATATATATATATATATATATATATATATATATATATATATATATATATATATATATATATATATATATGTGTGTGTAAAGTTTATTTTGGAAACTGTTCATATTTAACAAAAAGAGAGGCAAAAGAATGCATCTGAATTAGAAGCCCAGTACCGTAAGAAAATGATATTTCTTAAATGATCCATCATTTAAGGACAAAGTTTATAAGCCCATAAGAGCAGCACTGGCAACATTGCACAGAAATGTATGTAGTACATTTCCAGAAAAGGTGCTCTGTCCCAATTCGTGGTTTGAAATACTCACTGTGCCGGATCAGTGAAATTTATTGGATGTTTATAGGAGTTATAACTGGCACATTGTAAGTGGTAAAATTGGAAAATGCCTTTTGAAGGTTATTTTTTCTTCTTCTGACTTCGCAGTGGAATGTTCTCAATATAACTGTTATATATGACCACTCAGCTTTATTTCTTCTCACACTTATTATTTATACACTTTGACCCCGATTTTCTTTCTGGGTACTGTAAAATTGAAACTTGCAGCTTGCGAGCCATGTTATCCTCGCATAAACTTAACACTTAAAAGGAAAGTATCACCATCATAATGTCTGTTTCCTCCAGATCTTGCCTAATATCTTTTCTTTAAAGTCCAGTATTTCTCAAACTCTGGACCCTGACTTATATAGGTCACAGTATCTATTTCTAGAGAAAAATATATATTTTTATAAACTAATGTTTACTACAAGGCTGATTATTAACTTCTGATGCTAGTATCACTGGTTCCTCTGCTGCCATGTAGTAATTATCTCTGTTAATTACTAATCAGCCTTATATTGTGACATTTACAATTCTATGTTTACTGTATTTTGTGAGTGACAGCAGCACAGAGCATGTACAGTGGATCAATAGAAAAGAAGATGGGGAACTACAGGGGCATCTTTAATGACACAGATCTTCACTGCTTAAGGGCTGTGGTTGCCCTGGGCTGGTACAGAAGCACAAAACATAATGTACAACATTTCTAGCTACTTCTATAGTTAAACTTCTCCTTTAACATTTAGTGGAGAGCACAACATTCCAGTTTTTTGCTGCTATAGTCCCTTTGTATGAGCAAAGGATATCTCACACTAAGCCCTGATAGCCATATATTTACTACAGTGATGTTCTTACAATGACCGGAATTGAGATATTCTATTATAACCAGTTTTCCAGAATTACTTTGTCTTTGTTTCTATAATAATAGGACGATGGACCCATTCTGCAAAAAAGAGAATGTGATGCTTCTCAGAGCTTTCTAATGAAGGGTTTGTAATGGTTTTATAGGTAGGCGCAGCTTTTGTTTTGGCAATCTCAAACTTGGCTTCCTTTAAGGGTCAATAATGTCAAAAAATAAAATAATAAAAAATAACATGCATTATAATGTTATGTCGTCTTAGACTTTTGTGGGTGGGTTATTTCACCAGCTATGAATCAACTTGCAAAGGCTTTTGTGTCTTCTAAGTTGATTTTGAGATTTTGCTGACAAAAAAGATAAATGTGTGGATTTTCTATCTGCCATATGTACAACTGATCATGAATATCATACAAGCTAATAAGTGATTCAGGTTAGAATAGCTTATTGCCCTGATTCTGACTCGAATTCAAAGGATTTTAGCACAAATACTTCAATTGATCGAATAAAAATCGTTCGATCGAACGATAAAATCATTCTAACCGAACGATTCAAAGGATTTTAATCGATCGATCAAACGATTTTTATTAGATCAAAAAAACCTTAGAAAAGTGCTGGGGAAGGTCCCCATAGGCTAACATTGAACCTCGGTAGGTTTAAACTACCGAAGTATGTAATCAAAGTATTTTTTAAAGAGACAGTACTTCGATTATCGAATGGTCGAAAAGTCAAACGATATTTAGTTAGAATCATTCGAATCGAAGTCGAAGGTCGTAGTAGCCTATTCAATGGTCAAAGTACCCAAAAAGATACTTCAAAATTCAAAGTTTTTTTTCATTCGAATCCTTCACTCGAGCTTAGTAAATGTGCCCCTAAGTGATCCAGTGACTAGTGATTGGCGAATAAATTCACCAGGCACAAATTCACTGCGAATTTCTGCATTTCACGTCAGCGAACAAATTTGCGAAACCCCCCCACAAAAATTTGCCGTTGTCAAACGAAATGTTGATGCTGAAAAGTCACTCGGACGCCCATTGACTTTAACGCTGGTGTCAAATTGACGCGGATTGATGCGGGCGTTAAAATTCACGCAGGAGTCAGATTACAAATTTTTGCGCCATTATGCGAATTTTGCAGGAAATTCACAAATTTTTCTGCAAAGTGAAAAGGGAGAAATGTATCCATCACTACAGTGACTTCTCTGTCAACATGTTATCTGTCCATAGCTCTTTATGATTGGCAAATTCCATATCTTCTGATATGTAAAGACGCACTTGCTTGTGACATGTTCCCAAATAATATGCATGCTTGTTGCTAACTGCTCTTTATGTATCCACCAGTACATTGGCACTCCTGTGGGCACTTGCTGCTCTTCTCATTGTGTTTTAACAAGCAATATTCTCCCTGCAAATACTGAAATAACAGCACATTAGCCGGTGAACCAAAGAGAAGCTGGTGTGCATCTTATTTTGAATGAACACCTGAATTACTATGAAATTTTCAAGTCGCTCCCTCTTGGAAAGTATCTTTGTAAGCCTCTTTACATTGGCTGCCAATGGGACCAAAAATGGTCACAACTTTTTAAATAAACTGTGCTGTGCATAAGAAACCTAAAGCTGTGACAACATAACAAGATTTTAAGAACTAGCTATTACATCAATAATAATCCAAATGAGGGGACTGCTTGTAAAGTAACATCTTACCCGACTACCTACCAAGAAAGACCAATGAGATTATACAATCCCACAAAACCGATTGGGTCTGGTTGGCCAACAGCCATATCTTGCTTTCTTAGCTATCTGAGCAGGGTGCCTTTGTTTTCAAAAAAGGATGTAATATCAAACAGAGGCACCGATAATGCAGGAATTAGTATTGAGTTGTCATGTTCTGTGTTTTCAAAGCTTTGGACATAGGCAACGATCAGTACTAAATTACATTAACCTATTAGGTGCAATGTTACCATTTCTAATTAGCTTGTGGTTCATGTGAGCTTTGTCTGCAAATTAAATTTCCATTGATTTTTAGGAGAAACTGCACTCTTAACACCAAAACTGTAAGGCGTATATTAAGTTTTCAAAGAACTTAGAGTTTCTGACATCTTCACATTTGTTCTAGTGTTTGGGTTTTAAAGGACAGGAAAGAACAGTAAAGATCCGTAGTCTGCCTTTCTCTATTATTAAAGTTCTTCTTTTTAAATGTTAAAAGTCCAGAGTGTGCTAGCCAGTGATGTGAAAACGATGAAACTGAAATAACTGCTTTAAGCAGTGTAAGGTACAGCACATGTAAACAGCTGTCATTTTGAATCTAATATGCCACATCCAAGTGTAACATCTTTGTTTTCCCCACCAGTAATGACAGCTGAGTAGTAAAGTCTGTTCAGAATGTGGGGAGGATTTTCCTTGCAGGGGAATAATGCAATACATTCCTGGGAGATTTTCCTTTGCCCACAATTAATTCATTTTGTTTTCCATCAAACTTAACCTCTCTGCTTCCAATATGTCTGTCATCCCATTCCCTCTCACTAAGGGACTAAACCCATTCAATCACAACAGACATCTGAATGAGCAAAAATGGAATTAGAATTCATAAAGCTCACATATAAATGTTTTTTTTTCATGGAAATACAGTGTTGCATTTCAGCTACTTTAACGCAAACTTTAGGACTACTGTAAGATATCTAAGCATTGAGACATACATACATTGTGGTTCCATATCTTAGTGACAGATGCAAGTTGCTTACTTGGCTAGCTGCAGAGAACAGTTTTTATTGTTAATACTGGATGTATTTTTAGAGTGCCGACATATCTTGCAGCCATGTACAATAAATGTGTTTGTACAAGGAACATACAGGATTACATACTGTACATAATGACCAGTAATCAATACAAAAGGCCTGTGCATAAGAGCTTACAATTTAAAATGGGAATGAATTGAGAAACAAGATGTGGCAGTGGGCAAGGTCAGAAATCAGCAAGGTGTGAGGTGTAGCATATAGTATTGCATTTGGTAACTAAACAGAATGAGGGTAGCCTTCCTCTAAATAAGTGTTGGGAGAAAGTCAGACAGACCTTGGGAGAGAATTCCAGAAAAGGGGTACAGCCCTTGCAAAGTCTTGAATGCAAGCACGTGAAGAGATAATGAGAGAAGAGTTGAGGAGCAGGTAGGAAGAGGAGCATAGTAAGCGGTTGGGTGAGTACTAAAGGTAAGTTCAGAAATGTAGGATGGGGCAGCTTTGTGAACTGCTTTGAATGTCAGGGTCGAAGGTTTGAAATTTATTCTGAATGTAAGTGGAAGCCAGTGCAGGGATTGGCAGCAGTATTCATTATGAACAGGAGAAGTGAAAGTCTGTGGTGTGGTAGACCAATTGATAGAGAGTTACAGTAGTGTAGACATGATATGATGAGAGAGTGAATAAGAATGGTGGCTGCATCTTGGGTGATGCCTTAGGTTAAAGTGGTATGATTTAATAAATGTCTGGATATGAGAATTGAAGGACAGGGCTGAATCTAGGATAACCGCAAGGCACCGGGCCTGTGGAGATGGAGTGATGGTGAAGTTAACTATGAGAACCATTTTTGTTTTAGAGAGGTTTAATTTAAGGTAGCATTGTGACATCCAAGTAGAGATAGCAGACAGGCAAGAAGAGACCCGAGTTAAAAGCTCTGGGTTGAGATCAGAACAGGAGAGCTAGATCTGAATATCGTCAGCATAGAGGTGGTATTGGAAAACATATGATTTGGTTAGTTTGCCAAGGGAGGATGTATAAATAGAGAATAATACGGGCCCAGGACAGAGCCTTTAGGAACCCCAACACAAAAAGCTAAGGGAGAAGTTTTTACTCCATTGTAAAACACACTGAAAGAATGATTAGTGAGCTAAGAAGACAACCAGGATAGTGGTGTGTGGCAAAGGCCAAGCGAATGGAGGGTCTGTAGGAGGAGAGGATGATCCACAGGGCCAATTGCAGCTGAGAGATCAAGCAGTATTAGTAATTGGGAGTGACCAATACATGGGGGGGCAGGGTCAGACTGGCCCGCCGGGTAAAACCCTGTGGACTCCAGCTTTGATGGAACCTTGGCCCTCTGGTTACATTGGTGGGATGCAGGAAGGATGAAGGGATCAAGAGAGAGATGCTGTAGCAGCCAGCCAACAGGTCCGCACTCCCCCTGCCAGACTGTACTTACTGAGGGACTGAGGCATTGGAGCAGTGCGGACATGAAACGCGTCATCTACATTTGATGCAAATGGCTGGTCTGCTGAGCAGGTCCATTTAACCAATCCCCTCCAGCGTGGTGTTAACACATGTTAACACATAACTACACTTTAGGACTGCCCAAGATCTAAACATGGACCTAAAAATAGTGGAAAATGAATAGAGAATTGATGGAGAGGGAACTGAAAGATTTTGAAATAGATACAAATAAAAGTAAGCTAGATTTCAATGTTTAAAATTCTGAGAATTGATGGAACTGTTGCTGAAAAGATGAAGTAAGGAAGCAATAATCAGTGAAGCAGAAGTTAAAGGGATCCTGTCATCGGAAAACATGTTTTTTTCAAAATGCATCAGTTAATAGTGCTACTCCAGCAGAATTCTGCACTGAAATCCATTTCTCAAAAGAGCAAACAGATTTTTTTATATTGAATTTTGAAATCTGACATGGGGCTAGACATTTTGTCAATTTCCCAGCTGCCCCTGGTCATATGACTTTTGCCTGCACTTTAGGAGAGAAATGCTTTCTGGCAGGCTGCTGTATTCCTTCTCAATGTAACTGAAGAAGTCTCAGTGGGTCATGGGTTTTTACTATTGAGTGGTGTTCTTAGATCTACCAGGCAGCTGTTATCTTGTATTAGGGAGCTGTTATCTGGTTACCTTCCCATTGTTCTTTTGTTTGGCTGCTGGGGCGGAAAAGGGAGGGGGTGATATCACTCCAACTTGTAGTACAGCAGTAAAGAGTGATTGAAGTCACATGACTTGGGGCAGCTGGGAAATTGACAATATGTCAAGCCCCATGTTGGATTTCACAATTGAATATAAAAAAATCTGTTTGCTCTTTTGAGAAATGGATTTCAGTGCAGAATTCTGCTGGGGCAGCACTATTAACTGATTCCTTTTGAAACATTTGTTTTTCCCCATGACAGTATCCCTTTAAGGAGCTTTTGGAAATGAAAGACCAAGTTCTGTAACAGAGGCTTAATGGACAAGAGGGAAATAAGAAAATTATTGGATGTACTGTAGGTTGTAGAAGCTGAAGAAGAAAGGGGTTGAGAAGAATAAGAGCTACAAAAAGAAGAAGGCAAATGACAACATGCCATCAAGGTGATGTATTATTTTTCAATATTTTTTTTATTGGCTCCATCTTGCATATTTGTAAATATATTAAATGTAATTGCAGCCAAATACACTCTTTACACTTCCATAGAGTTACACTGCAACTCTTGCCTCTACAGCTAACTCAAGCAATTGCACCTATTGATGCAGGGAATTCTGGAGCTTCTGTCTCCCTGTCCATAATGGTAATTCAAGGGATCCCACACTGGGTTGTATCAATAGGCACAGTAGACTTGCTTCAAAAGGATGCACAGTCACATTGATGCTTGAATTGAGGGGAAAATACATAAAACCAATACTATTGGGGCACTTTATGGTAAGATGCATATCACATCAAGCCATGGCTAGGTAAATTAATATGAATTAAATTTTCTATAATTTAAGTGAATATTTACTTGGAGGCACTTGTGGGTTGTTCATGTAACATTATTACAAGATTGGATCTAACTTACAGTGCACAATTTTAAAGCATCGTAATGGAAGTCCCCAAAACCAGAAGGACATCCACAAATTGCGCAGAGCACCCCTTGTCTCTGAGGGACTTAAATATTAATCATTGAATTAATTTTACAGGACCCAGATCACACATTTTTACTGCCAGCTGGCATGAGTAAAGATTTCACTGAATAACATCATCTCAGGGAAGAAGAAAAGGTTAGCAAATGTGTTTTTGGACACATTCGTATGCAAAGATAGAGAAATGTTGCCATACCAACATTAATTGATTTATTTTAAAGGAATACAAGAAAGAGTTTTCAGCATTTTTGGGTTCAAACATTGGGTCCGATATTCAGTCTTAACAAGATTGGAGAACTATGGAATATTTCATATCAGTGTCCATGTGCAATAGAGTAAAACATAGAGAAGAAAAGCCAAACTTTTGTTCAACTGCACATGCGCACAGCCCAGTGTAACCACAACTTGGCATTTGAGGGCTAGACGATGGTTGCACAAAGCTCACTAGAATAGTACGCAGGCCTTTTTCAGGTTCTTTTCAGAAGCACTGTCCTGGGGTCTTAGATTTGGTATTATAATCACAGGGGGGTTGCCTAACAATGGGGAATCCCTAGTGATTTATCCTCTAAAGGTTTTAATGATAGGAAAACACTTCTCTATAATTGATTCCAATTGTCAGTATTCAAAATTGGCGCTGGCGTCAAAGTTGCCGCTGCACCCATTAAAGTCAATGGGCATCCATTAATCACCGCCAGCGTGAAATTATCTCCAAAGTAACTTTGAATCCGGCTAATGTTCGTAGCAAAATCACTAATTTATTCACAGGTGGCGAAACGTGGGAATTCGCAACAAATTCGTGCCCATCACTAGTCAGTATCACTCTAAAGGATGTCCATAGTATTCAATGTTATCAGAGCAAACTTCCCTCCTCAACCCTGTAACTTGAGGATTCTGACCTGGGTTGATTCAAGTGTGCATGGAAAGGACTGTCTGTTACTTTTAGGCTGGGTTCTACTTGATCCTCTTATAGACTGGAATACACTACAAGAGGTTCAGGGTGTAACATTAGTTGACAAGGAACCCAAGGAGACTGCTGGAAAGTACTTTTTGGTGAGCAAGGTCACCCCTGACAATACTGGTGTTAACCGTCATCCGTTTGGGGCCTCGGACAAGGACAGACAAGACAAGGATAAGGCGAAGAGCGAAGTCAGACAGGGTAAGGTTCGAGACAGGCAACAAGGATCAGAGTTGGTAAGCAGGCAGGAGTCAAAACCAGAATTAGCAGAGATGATTAGGGTTGAGTAGAATCAGGCAGAGCCAAAGTCAGGCAGGAGTCAAAAACCAGGATAACCATACATATGAAGCTTGAGCAGAAACTGAGTAAACAGAAGCCATCTTGGGCAAGGAGAGGAATAGGAAGCAGCTATTTAAAGGCAGAAGGACCAATGGGAGAAGACAAAGATAGACAGGAAGGAGAACCAACATTAACTGGCGGCCCGAGTTTATTGACGTCCATGCGTCAAATGTGGGCGCGATGCCTCTGTATTTACCTGGTGCGCATACGCCAAAAGCAACTGGGCACCACTGGGCACTTCAGCCCGAACCCGCCGGGCAGTGGAAAGGGTTACACAGGGATGTAGATAAAAGTCTGTGACTAGACAGCCAGGAATTTGATTCTTCTTTGCATCTTTATGTTATGATTTTAAAGTTTAAAAAATATGAAATTTGCAAAGATATGAAATTTAGAGCCAATCATTTAGCTGTTTTATTTTTTGTTACCAAGATCTCTTTGTGCACTACCCCTATAGAGCTTGGGATCACCATCACACCTGCTAGAAAATTAATTTGCTTCATTTTGTGCTTTGCTAAGAACATGCTGGCAAGAAAACCCAAGTCATACATCATACAGTTATACACACTGGATAATGAGTTTGTCTAATAATGCATTTGGGAAACATTAATATGAAGAATGCATTGGGGCAAGCTGTCATTTTAAACTGTGGTTTTAACTTCCTATGAATTCTGTTTGAATATAGAAGGATTGTTATCATAGTTATGTTGGGGTTTTAGAATGTCCTCTTTAAACTGCAGTTTGACAAATAATTCAGGTCAGTTCAAAAGCAGTTCCAAACATAGCAATACTAGATATAGTTTCAAACATTTGTTAGACGTTATAAAGGCTGCTGGTATTTTTGGCTACATACATGAACATATACACAGGTAACAAAATTAGATCAGAAGATATTTGTATGCATGATATACAGTAGAGCATGATGGATAGTGATGGGCGAATTTGCGAATTCACGAAACGGCGCCGGCGTCTAGTTTTTGACGCTGGTGCCCGTTTATTAAAATTTTTCAGGTGAATTTTCGTGGGCGTTTCGCGAATTTATTCGCTGACGGCGAATCGCGCAAATTCGCGCCTGGCGAATAAATTCGCCCATCACTAATAATGGATCTCATGGAAAAAACTAGGTACAAAATTGAATGAGGTTTCTTTCTCAGTAATAGCCTATGATACAGCAACCTACAGTATGAGTGGTGTGCAGGTCAGGAAAAAAAGTTAAAAAAAAAATTCCACGTGAATATAAAAAACTGAATAGGCTGTGCAAAATGTTTTGAATAGTGATGGGCGAATTTATTCGCCAGACGCGTCCTCAAAAATGACGCCGGAGCAGTTTCGCAAATTCGCCCATCACTAGATTTGAATATAGTTAGCCAAAAATGTAATGTATAAGGCCTGGAGTGAGCAGATGTCTAACATAATAGCCACAACACTACTTCCTGCTTTGCAGCTCTCTATCTGTGAGTTAGTCAGCAACTGAGGGGGGCCACATGGAATATAATGTTTAGTGCATTTGAAATTGAGCCTCAGCATACAGTTCAGATTCCAAAGCACAGTTATAAACCCAATTGGGCCCCCCTCAAGTCACTGTTTGGCTACTGCCTGGTACACCTATCCCGCAATGGTTGTCCAAATTTCAACCCAAACCTACCCAATCTACAAGCCCTGTGGGTTTGGATCAACCTTCCCATCACTACAGATAATATATTCTGCGCAAATCTTTAACTCCTCAAAATAGATGCTTGTTAATGCTTACTGCTTTTCAGTTATAACTGAGGCTAGAAGTAAGAATTTAGGAAAAAGCAGGAGGAGTCGGGCAATCTGGTAATCGACAGGCAGGCCAGACAAAGTTAAAAAACCAAAAAACCTTTATTGAATAATAATCTTAAAGCCTTAAGTGCTTCTTGTCCATGTGACACTTAATCATATGTTTTGAGATGATTATTCAATAAAGGTGTTTCATTTTTTTACTTTGTCTGGCCTGCCTGTGGATTACCAGAGTGTTCAACACCTCCTGCTTTTTCTTACATATATGGTTTATCCGCTTCCTTGAGCTGGTTCTGGAGCACCTGGGCCACGGTTTCATACTGGTGAGTTCTTTACAAGGGTGGATGTAAATATGTTCACAATTGTATTTGAGATTAGAAGTAGTGATGGGCGAATGTATTCGCCAGGCGCGAATTCGCGGCAAATTTGCGCGATTTGCCGCCAGCGAATAAATTCGTGAAACGCCCGCGAAAATTCGCGGAAAAAATTCGCCGGCGTCAAAATTTTTTTTTCAAAAAAACAGACGCCAGCATCAAAAACGGGGCCGGCGTCAAAAATAGGCGCCGGCGTCAAAAACGGGCACCGGCATCAAAAACGAGACGCCGGCGCCGTTTCGCTAACTTTTCGCCGTTTCGCGAATTTCGCGCGAAATTCACGAATTTTTCGGCGAAACGGCACAAATTCGCCCATCACTAATTAGAAGTAAGAATGGGCATAACTGCTAGACTTTTACTATAAAGTTTTACATCTCCCAGTGTCAGTAAGCTCTAGACTACTAATCACCCTCCTTAAAGTACCAACCAGTACTTCAGACTTGAGCATTTATTTGTTTTGCAGAATTTACACTTTTGTAGTGTTTTTTTCTTTATTAGCTTGAATGCCATATTATAGATGGATGGTTATTCTGCAAAGATTATATTACCAGGTGCAACTAGTGGAATAAAAAACAATCCCAGAAAATACATGCAGATAAAGCTTAATTTTATTGGGTGAAAAATGTTAGGTGTGTCCTCCATTGTTCTTTCTATTTTATGGAGCAGGTTCCTTCATTATACTTATAAACTCTAGATTCATTTGTTGGGACTGCACTATTTTTGACTATTATTTATAACAATTTTATTAGCTCTAATTCTGTTTTGTAATAAATGTAGATTTATCTGCACATGCTTTTACACCAAATCTATGTAACTATCTTTGGAGGGAACGCTGGATAAAGCGGGAGGCTGACTTGGTAAAAGTTTAGGTATGACTTTTGTTCAGGCAATTTAAATACCTGCATACCATTGCTTCTAACACACAGCGCAAACATCAGCCTGCAAGCTATGCCGTGCCTGACTTGACAATGTGGCTATTGTTTAAATAACTCAACATACAAATAAATGATTATATAGTTAAGTCAAGGGCAGGGATAATTTAGTTCAGTCAATTCTGATTGAGCTTTCAGCATGCTTCTTCATGAAACGTTTGAAGCAAAAAGGGTCGCAACCTTCTTTCTGGCCACAAATTAGCAGCTGCTTCTCCATTACTGATTCTCTGAGAACCCAGGGCAAGGAGAAAGTCTGCACATAGAGAATTACGAGAATAGCCTCCAAAGATTTCAACTGTCAACTGTTGGGAGATCCAGATATTTAGCAATCAGTAGAAAATTCTGGAATGCACTAATGAAAGTACATATTTTAAGTGAATTTCTTCCAAATGTTTTGAGTGCACAAATATATAACATGAATAATATTATGATCAAGGTCACCTTAACACACAAATGCTCACGCACTCAGACAATGTATTCAAAAACAGTTATCCTGCTGCTATATTTTTGGAGTGTGGGAGGAACCAGCTCAACCAGCAGAAACCAAAACAAAGTAAACATAGAAATGTATTGCAGATATTATCCTTGTATTTTTCAAACCCAGGACTCCAGCACTGCCAGCAAACCACTGTGCCAACAGCTAATCTACCATGTATGTTACAGAACAACCTGTTCTCTCCTCCCTTTTAGGAACTTTTTAGGCCTCCCACCTCTCGGTCTTTATTATGGTCTTTTAATTATCATCCAGTCCACCTTTCACCTTTGCACAAAAGCTATGCTAGAGAATTTGCAAGCTACAAGCCACGTAAGTCAATTAAAGCACTTCATTTCCCCTTGTTATTTATTTAATAGATATAAATATTTGTATAGGCTGAGATTTTACAGTCTATATGCAATACAATTTTAACAATAGCCTGCCCTTTTCAAGTTCAGTAACTAGGGTCGCATCAAGATTTTGTTTCAATGGAAGATGAATGGTTCAACATGGTGAACCAGATTTCTAGATAACGTTTGTTTTACCTCTGTAATAACTGGGAATACTGTTATTTAAAAAAACCCTCCATGCAGCTATCCAGTTTAAAACTTGGTCACATACAGTACTGTGATAATAATTATCCAGGTCCACAGTATATCAAATAGGGACTTTAAAAAATATGGGCATCTGTATTTATTGTATACTGTATTTAATACAAAACAGTTGGTATGGGCACCCCTCAGTTTATTTTATTAGGCCTAATGAGGACAGTGAAATACCTTTTGGTTTTTATAATGTTATTAGTTTAACTCATGTTAATTTAAATCGAATATCACTTTCATAAACTCAAATAACGCCTACAGGTTTTGTTATTTTGTTTGCAGAAATTCCCATTTGAATTTTTTCTTTTTATCTCACAAGACAGACGGATCGGTCTTTGTTTTGACATCAAGTGGTTCGTTACAGCATAACATGTCGCAGCATTCATTACAATGAAAGAAAGGCGTCATAAGGATTTTTTTTTTACAATTGTGGGACATGATTAGCCATCTGTGCCAAATGTCTCAATAAAGTTTGCTGCATCTGTGCATCCTTGAATTCTTTACGAGAAAATACACATCAACTCCTCTCACTTTTCACGAAAAGTTTAATGTCCATGGCCGTTCTTCTGTGCCATAATAATGTAATAACACTGTTTATTAATAACAATAATAGTTCAGCCAGAACGAAAAATGCATACGTTTTTTTTTGTAGACTATTTGATGAACTTCAACTTGTATCAAATAAATGTGTGAAGTCCACACAACTGTTTTCTTATATGAATGATTAGAAGGTTGTTTTTGAGTATTATCACTCAATAAACTTATTTTTTTTCATGATATAGTTTTTAAACATAAATACTTTAGATCTCTTAAAAGTGCATGTAGGGAAGAAATCCAGCAGAGCAGTTAAGTCTTTGTTCAGCGTGAATCACATGCCTTCCTTGATATAATCCTCTTTACCCTGCAGGACTATCCCACTCTGCTTATCTATCACACGCATGATGATAAGATCACTGATTATAAATAAAATTGTTGCTGTGTGGGTGGTAGAGTTGTCATTGCTGAAACTTCTATTAATCCCTTTGTTACCTTTAGCAAGTTTGTTTACATAGATCTGGATACTGGCCCTTCTACTGACCTGGCTAAAAATGGGATGAGAGTTCCCATTTAATACCTAGAGAAAGAAGTTCAACCTGATCTGTAATAACTCTCTGCAAAAAGTTACTGGCAAAGTACTTTATTTCATGAATAAACAGTTGCCCTGTAACATGGTGGGCCCCTAACATCCCAGTCTGACACTGTTTCTAAGGAGCACAAACTAAGCCTGTTCATTTGAATTAGGTTTCCATACTTCATTCAGGCGGGGTTAGGTATAGGTGCCCTTAAATAAGGTACTTACCATGCAGACAATAAATATTGCCCACAGTGTTGCCACATAAAATAAATGGCTAATGATTTCTGTAGATTAAGAAATGTTTTAATAGATTAAAAAGTTCACTTTTGAGAACGTGGCATTATTGTTAGACTTTAACATGCCCCATCATGCCTAAATCAAAACGTTTATATAAGTAGACCAAGATCCCTGCAGTTATACGGTCAGATATTTTAGCACTGTGCTCATGGGAGGTACCTGTTTATGGAATGTACCAGGGATGTCAGATGGACTGAGAGGCCATGATAGATTTTCTTTAAGTTTTTGTTCCCATTAAAGAGTTATCTGCAGCAGTTTAGGCACTTGCTGAAGGGTTTCAGTAATAGCTTGAGGACCTCGAATTTGCCAGATTTGCGTCATATTTGTTGCAGATGGTGCTCTGTTTGCTCCCGTTGTTTTAATAAGTTGGCTAAAGCAGCAAATTAATGGACATAAGGGGCATTTACCTATACCCCCACTGGCGGGTTATCTATACTAACTAGCCTTTGCATATTATGCATGTTCAAGAAATCATCCAAGCCAAGCATTAACAGAATCAACCATCACAACATTCCACAGCCTCACTGAACCACCTACGTTGCTTCCAATGAAAGTTCTTCTCTTCTAGTTTAAAGGGGTGGCCTCTAGTGTGGTAATCCTGTTTATGGGCAAAAAGATCCCCTGCTATTTGTCTATAATGTCCTCTTGTTCTTGTAAAGTGTAATCATGTCCCCTCAAAGACAAAACAACCCCAACCATGACAGTCTACCTTCATAATCCAAGTCTTCCATCCCCCTAACCAGTTTAGTTGCACTTAGTCTCTGCACTCTCTCCAGCTCATTTATATCCATCTAAAGGACTTGAGCCCAAAACTGCACTGCATACTCCAGATGAGGCCTCACCAGGGACGTATAATGAGGCAAAATTATGTTTTAATCCCTTGAGTTTATGCCTGTTTTAATGCAAGACAGAACTTTATTTACTTTTGTGGGCACATAATGACACTGCCCAGAATTAGACAACTTGTTCTCTGCAAAAAAACCCTAGAACCTTCTCCATTAAGGAAACTCCCAGCACACTGGCATTAAGTGTATAACTTGCATTTATATTATTTTGCCAAAGTGCATAACCTTGCATTTATCAACATTGAACCTCATTTTCCAGTTTGCTGCCCAGTTTCCCAACTTAGATAAATCACTCTGCAAAGTGGCAGCATCCTGCATGGAACCTATAGTTCTGCACAATTTAGTATCATCTGCAAAAATAGAAACAGTACTTTCAATGCCCACCTCCAGGTCATTAATAAACAAGTTGAAAAGCAAGGGACCTAGTACAGAGCCCTGCGGTACTCCACTAACAACACTGGTCCAATTAGAAAATGTTCCATTTACCACCACTCTTTGTAGTCTATCTTTTAGCCAGTTCTCTATCCAGGTACAAATACTATGTTCCAGGTCAACATTCCTTAATTTAACCAGTAACCTTCTGTGTGCCACTGTATCAAATGCTTTAGCACCCAGAGTCAAGGTCCCTACTCACCTTCTTATAAAAATAAATTAAATTAGTCTGAAAAGATCTATTACGCATAAAGCAAAACAGATTACCTAATTTCCCCTGGGTCTCTCCTGATAATAGTTGCCCAGATAATTGTTGCAGCTATTACGCATAAAACCATGCTGGCACAAACTCACAGTATTATTATTTGCAAGGAAGTCAAGTATCTTATCCTTAAATACCCTTTCGAAAAGCTTTCCAACCACTTATGTCCGACAAACCGGCCTATAGTTTGAGGCTGAGAACAGGATTCTTTTTGAATAGTAGCACTACATTAGCAATTCGCCAGTCTCTCTGCACCATGCCAGACCTCAATGAATTATGAAAAATTAAGTAAAGTGGTTTGGCAATCACAGACCTAAGCTCACTTATTACACTGGGATGAATACCATCCGGTCCTGGACCTATGTTTATTTTAACATGTTCTCGTGCTTGAACCATGCCCTTCAATGCCCTGTGTTTATTGCTAAATGAATGGTTCTTTCTCCAAGAACCCCACTTATTTTTTGCTTTCAAAGGTATACAAGGCATATTAAGAAATACTTGGGTCTGAGGTTCAATTTATTACTTTAGTGGGGGCGATAACTCCTAGAGCCTTGAAGTAAACATTGCAGCATGGTAAAGGTAGAGAGACGCTGGCACCACTACATTGTTTTAACTAAATACCTATTCTTTCTGCTAGGGCACTTATATAAGGAAAGTGCCCTAAACCCTTCCTTGAGAATTGCTGATGCCCAGGGAGCAGAAAATCTGGAGTGGTGATGCCCTACATTCCATAAGCTTCCAGTAAGACTAGGAGGTGGAAGTAGTAGTTTGAGCACAACATTGGCTCTCCTGTAGAAGGAGGTACCGCAGACATATTGAAATCCTGTGGGAGTCTGGAGCTGATTGAACCTTCCCAGTACTGACTCTGAAAATGGAGAAGAGCTGCTAGAGAGCTACCACGATATTATGGGGCCCATAACTACCTGCAGATCTTGCACTATACGGTATGGCATAAGTAGAGCATTAACACGCAGGGGGGGGGTTAAATAGTGAAATTATCAGCTGGAAATCATGATTGATGCAAATATCTATAGAGATGGTGCATTCATAAGAAGGACAAGAATCTGCAATAGAAATGATGTGATGCTGCTTCTAGCACTGACATCCACCCTCATAGGGACCATCAGAAACTCTTGCTCACTTGGTTTTCAAGTGTTAGTCATGGGTGCTGGGTAGCAGCCCAAAATGAATGCTTGAAAACGCACTGGCAAGTGGGACAAGTATTAGTTTTATAATCCCAGCTAAAGTGTCTTAATAACACTGTTATACCGGCACCATAGTATACAATTCACACTTTTTTTTATAATTTTTTTGTCCTTATTGAAGACCGTTTAGGCAAGTAGACCACTGTGAAGCCTTTTCCACCTCTAAATTAAGGACAAGGAGGAGTATATTGAAGTTTCAGTGTGGGGAGAATGAGGGAGGTGAATTTCCTTGCTGTTCAGACCTTTACTTCAATAAAGACTTGGTGTTTCTCCCCGCACTGAAGCCAGATCATACCTTGCAATCATATATATCACTGGCTTGTCTTCTGTAATAGAGGTGAAAAGCCAACTAGCTACTAATTGCAGTTTACTGCATAGGTCAGAACTTCTGCCGTAACCTTTAGGCAATAAATTGTTGTACAGCCCTGGGCTGCAGTTTTACAGGATCACATTGTCTGGATATGTGCATGAGTAAGGTTTTATTGTGTTAATAGGCATAGGAATCTCTGAACGTTGCCCTGATTGTTAGAATTATTCTCCAGCATCTTGAAACCTCTCATGCCCTGGCCTTGCAAATTAACTGTCTCAGAGAGACAGCAGAACACGTTCCATCTGACTGCTGGGATGAATGGAATTGAAACTATATTAATTTGGAAGTGATGCCCTTGTGCCGTCTCTTCTCTCCTCCTATTGACACCAGTCTGCTGCTTTATAGTCCTCTAGGGCCCTGTAGGATATAAGATTAACTCGTAACTCACTTGTCCTTGACACAGTGAACAGAAATTTCCAATGCAACTCTTTTTATTTGCCAGCCTTCTATGCAGGAGTTGGGAGGATTACACCCTCTGGTACATTTCTGCCTTTTATTGTGCTAATATTAAATTACATCTTCTGACATTAAAAATCCCAGTCTGACGTTAAAAGTGTAAGAAAGATTTGGGATACAAACAATCTTATTGTGGAATGCACAGCAGTAAGGGCTCCCCAGATCAGAGAAGATTCATTATATTTCCATTTCTTGCACCCGACCAGAGAACCAAATGTACTTCATTAAATCACCGTATTTAACGCATACAATAAAGAGTTTCTAACCATTGTAATTATTGGTGGAAATAGACTTATTACTGCAGACAATGCAGTTGAGTGATGAGATTCTCTATAGTCAGAAACACAGTGCAGAGATTATACGAAGGGGAAGAAAGCAGGAACAACCACATGCAAAAATCGGTTCTGCTCAGGAAATAGGACTCTATATATACTTGATAACAGGAACAGTAACACCAAAAAATTAAGTATTTTAAAGTAATTAAAATGTAATGTGTTGTTGCCCTCCACTAGTAAAATTGGTGTGTTTTGTTTCAGAAACTCTACAATAGTTTATATAAACAAGCTGTTGTGTAGTCATGGGGACAGACATTCAAAGCTAAAAAAAGAGAAAAGACACAGGATATACAGCAGATAACAGATAAGCTCTGTATTATACAATGGGATTCTTATCTTTTATCTGCTGAGTATCCTGTGCTTGAATGGCTGCTGTCATGGATGGTTACACAGCAGCTTGTTTATATAAACTATAGTAGTGTTTCTGAAGCAAACACACCAGTTTTACACATGCAGCGCAACAGCACATTATATTTTCATTACTTTAAAACACTTTAATTTATGGTGTTACTGTTCCTTTAAGTAGACTTTAACTACCATTGAGTACATGTAAATGGGAGCTACCATGCTTTTTTCAAACCTTAAAATTGTTCATTGAAGTGCACTTTTCTGGAAGCCAGCACAGCTCGTCACGTGGTCAATTTTGCCTGGGTGCAAAAAGTTCAATAAGTAGAGATATAGCAACGGTTGAAGCTTGCACTCACAGGTCTTAAAAGAAGTTTTCAAGTGTTCATTGGATCAAAAAACAACTAACTTTTCGGCTAGCACTCTAGCCTTTCTCAAAGTACCGAAACGTTAGTTGTTTTTTGATCCAATAAACACTTGAAAATTTCTTTTAAGACCTGTGAGCGCAAGCTTCATCCGTTGCTATATATATATATATATATATAAATATAGTACGGGTAGTGGATCCGTTATCTGGAAACCCATTAACCAGAAAAAAGACTCCATTTTATCCAAACTTTAAAAAATGATTTCCTTTTTCTCTATAATAATAATAAAACAGTATGTTGTATTTGATCCAAACTTAGCTATAATTAGTCTTTATTGGAAGCAGAACCAGCCTATTGGGTTTGTTCAATGTTTACATGATTTTCTAGTAGACTTAAGGTATGAAGATACAAATTGCAGAAAGATCTGTTATCCGGAAAGCCCCAGGTCCTGAGCATTCTGGATAACAGGTCCCATACCTGTATATCTATTATGTAGCCTTTCTGTGTAGCTTTAATAAGTCTGTGTATGGCCACCTTGAGAGTGAGACCTGAGAGACATAGGGCCCCTAAAAGCAATCACTGCTGAACCAAAAGCCTGCTTTTGGAGAATAAAACTTCAGATATCTTTAAGATATAAAAATGTATCATATTTGTATGGCAATTGCTGTGACAAGAAAACTCTTGGCATATTGCACAGTAGAGACTTATAACAGCATCAGACATTCATTAATGCAAAGGAGAAATGACAACTGTCTATAGAGAATTGGAAATAAAACTCTCTGCAGTAGATTTTATTTGCAATTCTCATAAAAAAATGGTTTGTTTGCTTTCCTAGTTTTAAGCAAGGAGATCTGGAAATCCAACCGAGTCTAAATGGGCTGGACAGATTTGGTAGAACTTTAGACAACCGAACAACTTCCATAAAAGCCTTTCTGCAGACATACAAACTACTGTGCGTATGTTTGAACATTGCCGATTCATTGAAGTTAACAATACGAGAATGTCTGCTTGCATTTCGAAAAAGGCACTTCAAAGTTAAAAGCCCCCTTGTCTTCTTTTTCTGTGCAAAATGGGAATTCTCTGAACAAAAATGATTGTACTCCCTCACTGCTTTAACTCTGTAAAGTGTTCTTTTGTTCTAAAGTATTTTCATTCACTAGTCTTGCAGAACTATAGCAAAAGCTAAGGTTTTATTCTAAAACAATACTTCACTTATAACTTCCACACAACTTCTTGATTTGTTTGCATTGTGTGATGGGAAATTGCATACCCAGATAGACAGCATTCACTGAAATGTAAAGGATACTAAAGAATCATTATTAAATGCACCGAGAAAAAAAGCATGCAGATGGAGCAAATTCCCATTTAATATCATACTAAGTTTCAACAACAAAACATGTAACAGCAGTCATTTCAGGGGACAAAATGAATTTAGTAATTATTTCAATGAAGTGGCTTTGGGACATGTTGAATAAAGTTAGCTCCATCTGTATATTCTGAAAAATGACACCGTAAGCATATCAGCAGCATGGAAAATGGAAAGGAAAGACTGGATATGTTGAGTAAGAACTAGATGATTGAAATAATTCTGTGTTTATTTCCAAATTCAGGTAACCTACAGGTGTACTAAAAGAGTAATTTGTAGTGAGGGTACGCCCCCACACATGGAGGAGGACTAGAGGAACCAGAATGATAGAGACTAGGCAATGACCAAATAAAACCAGCGCCCAAAGTGAATTCTGTAAATAAAAAAAAACTCAGTCAATGATACATGTCCCCTTGCTTTTGGCAGAGTTTAGGAGAGATTCATGCATTCCAATTGCTAAACTTTTGATCTGGAGGGAACAAATGTCAACTATTAGGTTATTGCTTAGTTGCTCCTAACTTTTTTTAACAGATGGTATGTGTATGATTTGGTTTTGATGCTGTATAGCCAGACCCCCATTCTTTGGTAAGTGACCCCTACAGTGAGGGCAAACAAACGAGAACCCTCTATAAGTCAAAACACAGATGACCCCAAGACCATCTGTAAGAGCTGTGTATTGTCTGGATCCTACATTCAAACTAAACTGGGTATGCTCACCAATTGGTGCCCCATTGGCCAAATAGTATTAGCTGTGATTGGCACCATTACAATTCCAGGTCAGATTGGTACCTATAATAGCTCCCTGACCTATCATGTGATTGGCCCCTATTGGACACTGCCTTTGTGGTTGGTAGAAAGAATCAAACCCTGCTCTGCTCCCTTTCTGGTTTTAAAGTCAAAACAAAGTCTTTACCAGGCAGGCAAGGGAAGCTGAAACAAAATCACAGGAACAAGAACTCTGGAACTAGGAATCACAGGAACAAGGAACAAAGGTTATCCAGGAACAAATTCAATCAATTTGTTTATAAAGGGCAGGTGATTAGGAAAAGAAAACACAAGAAGGGATGAGACCAGGGAGGAGACAAACTAGAAACAGGAAGAAATCCAGAACAACAATAACAAAATCAGGACCAGCCCCAAGAGCCTCCTGTGGCTCACTCAGCAAGTGCACCGAATGAAACACCAGTCCCCAGAGTTTGAGTCCTGCTGGTCCTTACACCTTGCTTACCAAATAAAAGACCCTTGTATACATGGGATGTCTGCAGTAGACATAACCTTGTGCTTTACAGTTCACAAGCCATAAATTCATAACAAAGACCAACTGTTCTTGGTGAAGCTGTAAAAAAAATTACTGTATGGGGCCATTAATTACTGACTGTTCCAAGGTTTAATGGCTGATAGTTATGATGCAAGGAGGCTGGATTATAAGTCCCCTCAGGCCAAAGACGTACAGGCCCCTAAAATGTTTAATGTGGCTCACGGTTAACGTCCAACACTGAAGATAATCAGGTTCAGCTGGGCAATGTGGGCATCCCCTGTAGGCCATCTGTATGAGATGTGTTTGTAGAGAGAGGGGAAAAAATCACGCATGGATTTATTCTCTTAAGAATGTAGTAAACAAGTTAAAACATTTGAAAAGCAACATTAGATGACTGATTTTCTCTTATTCAATTCTAGATGCAGAGGAAATGTCTCCTGCTCTTTCGTAGAAATTTGATCCATGAGTAGGTTCATCATTACAATTATCTGGCAGATTTGGTGTGCTGCTTAGCTATGTCACCAGTTTAATGTTGAATTGTATTTCCTGAGCTGTGCTTATTGCATGACCCTGGGTGGAAGGTCTTTTCATAAATGCCCTGAAATGACTTGACATACAATTTCTGGACAGAACACTTTCAGATTATGACTCGCCATTATTGCCTTAGTCAACTGTAATTTAACTGCATTTCATTCGGGATATTATGGATAAGTACTGTCCTTTTTCTGCTGTGAAATGCAGTTCCTTAGTGCATTTGTTAGTTAACATTTAATACAATATGCAGTTTAATGATATCTCATCATTTATCACTCGACTGGCTGTCTGCTTTCTTAATGTCTGTGCCATAGCAGAGAAAGACAGTTCAGCACTGTGGGGGTTAACCACACAGTAATGGAAGTAGAGTTCTGTTTTATAGACAATGATGGAAAATAACTTGGAACAAATGACACATAATTTTTTACGTATTTTTTTCTAAATTGTGACCAAACATAAATAAATAAATCTGTATATGTCTATTTTCTGCAGGAACAGCCATTTATCCAAACCTTCTCTATGCCCCTTATAGCTTGAATATTAGCATGCCACTTTATGCCTGGAAATCACTAAACGGATCAAGTACAGTATATATCATTCTCCTCTAAAACACATGTTTAAATATGTAACACTGAATTAAAGGGTAATGGCACAAGCAGCATTTTGTCAAATTGGGGTGGGTGGTGGCTGGGGTAATCAAAATACCCCTTGCCTGTCTGAGGCCACTCAACATGTGACTAAATGATAAATATATGGCCTATGTCCCAGAGCCCTCCACCATCCTGCCCAGACATGATAATAGCCATTTTATTCCCATTTGAAATAAATGGGAAGCAACTGCAGGAGGAAAAAGGAATTGGAGAACCATTTCAAAATGCTGTGTGTGCCATGAGCCTTAAATACAAAATATACCCTGGTGATTTTTTTTTAGCTTCTACTCATTACCTTTCAAATAGACAGTTAAGTATGAGGATGTTGCATGTAATGTGCACATGACAAGCAAGATTAAGTTATCCTGTGCATTCTGCCTCCTTAATATGATTATCCATTTTCTCAAGTTCTTTATATACCCATGTCTACAAGCCTATGTGCAATGCAGATGCCTAGTAGGATTAGTCCTATTAACCTTCCCTATAAAGATCCCTTGATGTGTGGATGTATATGATGATTTAGGTGTTTCCTGTGCCTTTTGTATCTGGGCTGTTATTGTTTTTCCTAAGACCCAGATTAACCCCTTGTGTAAGAGGCAGTGGCAATTCCAGGGAAGAGTAATGCTAATATAGCTACTCTTGGGGGAGTTAGACAAGAGAGGATCATATTAGAAATCACAAATAACTTTGCTGTTTTCTGGACAGAACACTCAGGGCCAAGGATCAAGCTTCCCTAATGCTATGTGTCAGGTGAAAGCCTTAGGTTTCCTCAGTGAGTTTAGGTTTCACAAGAACAAGAGAAGCTCTATCTTGGAGCTAAATCATGTCTAATGCCGACCAACCATCCACAAGGAATGCAAATTCTCCACTGCCCAGATTTAGAGACGTTTGAAAATAGCTTAGTGAGACTGAATATGACTGCACTGTCATCACTTTCATCTTCTGGTGCCCATCTACAATTTTCCCTGCTCCGTAATTCATTGAGATCATTGAGAATCTCCTTCTGTGATTCACTGTAACTCTTCTTTTGCCAAGTTTTATTGGCCACGGCTGGGACATCTTGTATGTATGTATGTATATTTTTATTTGTAAAGCGCTCCTTGAGGGCAAAGCACTGTACAGCAAAACAATAAATTAGTAGTAACAAACAAGGGGTCATTGGAATAAAAAGTAACAATAAGTGCATTATTAGAAATACAATTCACATAAATATAAAATATAATTACAATACAGATTAAGTGCTCAGTGTCAAGGAAACAAAAGGCTAGAGGACCCTACCCCGTAGGGTTTACAGTCTAAATGGGAGGGTAACATACAGACACAATTCAGAGGGGTATTAAGGTGCTATGGGTTACAGTTTGTTACACTGTTATATAAGTGCCAGTTCAGGTGTTATCCAGGTACTCCCAGAGGTAGTCTTTGAGTTTTGTTTTAAAAACACTGAAGGAGGATTCTCTCCTGAGAGATTCAGGAATGGCATTCCAAATATAAGGAGTGGCAAGAGAGAAGGGTTTGACATGGGAAACAGCAGTAGTAGTGGGGGGTACAATCAAGCGGTTGCTCTGAGAAGAGGGAAGGTTTCGGGCAGGAACATATAGAGAGACAAGAGATGAAATGTAGTTGGGTGCAGAGGAATGAAGGGCTTTGAAGGTTATGAGGAGGAGTTTATGTTATTCTTTGTTTTATAGGAAGCCATGATAAGGACTTCAGCAGCAGAGGGGCCTGTACCCTTTTGGATGAAAGGAGGATAATGTGTTTAATACAGACTGTAGAAGGGAGAGATGGGAGTTAGGTAGGCCAGTTAGTAGAAGGTTACAGTAATCTAGTCTGGATAGAATGAGAGCATGCATGAGTGTCTTGGATATATCAGGTGAAATGAAGGGAAGGATTTTGGCAATACTGCGTAAGAAAAAGTGACAGGTATTGACTGTAGTGTTAATATGATCAGAGAAGGAGAGAGAGGAGTCAAAGATTACCCCCAGACAGCAGGCTGAGTTGACAGGATTAATGAGCATGCCATCAATAGAGATAGTAAATAGGGGAGTAGGACCAGGCTTAGGTGGAAAGATGATAAGTTCCGTTTTTGTTAGGTTGAGTTTGAAGTGGCGCTGGTTCATCCAATTTGAGATAGCCAGGAGGCAGTTAGAGATCTGAGCCTCTGTTTCAGCTGTTAATGAAGGGGTGGATAAATATATTTGGGTATCATCAGCATATAGATGATAATTAAAGCCAAATGAATGGATGAGATCTCCCAAAGACAGAGTGTACAGGGAGAACAACAGCGGACCAAGTAAAGAGCCTTGCAGCACCACCACATTAAATGGAACTGGAGATGAGGTTTTGTTATCATAGGAGACAGTGAATGATCGGTTAGAAAGGTAAGAAGAGAGCCAAGATGCAGCCTGGTTATGGATGCCAAGCGAATAGAGAATCTGCATCAGCAGAGAGTGATCAACTGTATCAAATGCAGATGATAGATTAAGGAGGAGAAGGATGGAGAAGTGACCTTTGGCTTTGGCAACCTGAAGATCATTTGTAACTCTTCACAAAGCAGTCTCAGTAGAGTGACCAGGCCGGAAACCAGATTGCAGAGGGTCCAACAGATCATGGGTATGTAGAAAGATAGTAATACGGGAGAACACAATACGCTCTAGGAGTTTAGAGGCAAGTGGTAGAAGGGAGACAGGACAGTAATCTGATAGACATACTGGGTCAAGCGTGGCCTTTTTAAGAATAGGCTTTACACAGGCCTGTTTGAAAGGAAAAGGGAAGGTTAGAGAAACTAGAGAAGAATTGAAGATGTGAGTAAGTAGTGGGGTAAGCTCTGCAACACAGTGTTTGAGCAGAGAAGAGGGCATAGGGTCAAGGGGGCAAGTTGTGAGTGAGGAGGACAAAAGAAGCTTGGAGACTTCAAGAGACTTCGGAGGGAAGGAATTAAGACATGCAGAAGGGGGCTTAGGAAGGAGGAGCTGGTTTACATTAGTAGAGGTAGGGATCTGATTGCGGATGGACTCTACTTTGTCTTTAAAGAAATCAGCAAAGTCCTGAGGAGAGAGTGTCTGGTTGACTGATACTGTTGATGAGGGATGGAGAAGTGTATCGAATAGAGAAAACAGGCGTCGTGGGTTAGATTTGTGATTGTTTATAAGGGTACTGTAGTACTCTTGTTTGGCTTTTGACAAGGCAGAATTGAGGCAGGACAATAGAAATTTATAGTGAATAAAGTCTGCTTGCGTACGGGATTTCTTTCACATACGTTCAGCAGATCTCGGCAGGAGTGTAAGTATCTGGTTTGTGAATTCAGCCAGGGTTGTGGGTTCAGAGCACGTGAACGCTTAGACTGTAAAGGGGCAAATGAGCCAATGGTTGAGGATAGTATGTGATTATACTCACTTACCAGGATATCAGGATCAGGATCTTGAAGATATTAACATCTGTTCTCAATTCAATAATTGGGTCTTGAGGTGCTCACTTACGATTGGACTTGCATTTCACTTTCTCAATGAACTTTCTCTACCTCTGGAGCCATATCTTTTTTCTTCCTTCCTATTGTGGGATTTTCTTGGTTAATGGGTTTGACACAAGTTCCCTTTGAGAACAGAAGCTCTAAAAATGTGCTCTCTGTATTGAATTAACAATTATATTATCCTACATTACAGATGTTATTGCTCATATGAGATTAAACACAGGAAACTTTTTTTCCTCAACCAATGCAAACAAATACATCACTCGGAGGTCATAAATACACTTCAGAATATTGATCTCATATTTCCAATCTCTGTTATTATTATTTTTGCAACTAAGGCCAATATTGACTGAAACTTCAGTTTATAAACTCATTTATTTCAGCAGTATTTCTGTATGAAACATATTGCCTGTTATCGGCTGAATAGAACACGTGGAACACAAGTAATTGCAAAGACAAAAGACAAATGGCTGGACCATGTACTTGTTATTTGCAAATCTTCGCTCATGAATTACATATTTTTAAAGTAAGTTAGATTTTCATCTCTTGACAGATGTAGTTCTGACTCAGGTATTTTTTAATTTATTCTCAATCTTTCTTGTTTATTAGTGTATAATTTGACATTTCTGTCTCTCTATCATATATTATTCTTAGTGGTTTTCATGACACAACTTTCTAATAAGCACTTACCGTACTTTCTGTAAAGTGAAATATGATAGAGCAACTTCCAACGAGCCATTCCTATCATCATCCCTGAATAAGAGAATTAGCTACATGTTTGTTAAAGTGATATTCAAATCAAAATACTTTTATTCTTTTGTATCTAAAAAAAAGATGGCTGAAGTGTAATAATAAGGTAATTAGTAGCAATTTTGTTTTGGAAAAGTTAGTCCATTTCGTCTTCTTGGATAAATTTAAAAGGGTCGTTTGAGACCCCTGCTATTGTGATAAAAATTTAAGTCAAAATATAAAGTTCTGTTGGTGCCATTTCTGGCATTTAGGGTTCAGAATTATATGATATGTGCAATCTATTTATTGACACAGACTGAAGTCGAAACCCTACTGACTACAGCCAAGCACAACTGCAATTGTTAATAACCCCTGAAGTAATATAATGGTCTCCTTGTTGAGCCTATTCCTATAGTTCTTTTTGTAATAATCACCATATTGTTAAGGTAAGGGATCTTTTATGCAGAATGCTTGGGTCCTGGAGGGAATCAACCCATCAATGCTGTCCTTGCACGACTGGATATTCAAACCTGTCTGATTTTGTGGCAGATATCTGTCAAGAAGACAAGGACAGATAAGTTAGCGACTTACTTTTTTCAGGGGTCAAAATGTTGAAACCCATGTCATATCTTTTTGGCCACCTCTCCAACATTGTGAACGAGAGATGCATACAATGAAATGCTAAGAAAAATAGTGGATAAATATAAAAATTCTACCAACTTGTGTAATTTTTTTTGCCTCTTTTAACCCTTAAAGGAGACGGAAAGGCTTCATACTTGGGGGTGCCAAATGTTAAGCACCCACAAGGGATTGTATTGACTTACCTGAAACCTGGGTTGGTGCTTCTATCAGCAGAAAACTGCACCGGGCCAGGGTTATATCAGCGAGCACCACGGAGCAATCCTCTTCCGTCTTCCTCTTTCCTTCGCATGGCTGTGCATGCTCTGTAGAACAAAAAGCTGAACTTTAACTAAAAAGTAGGCTATTTCATTCAACTGCGCATGCATTTGCCCCAGGAAATTTGAAGAAAGAAGACACCGGAAGAGTATTGCTCCGTGGTGCTCACTGGTATAACCCCGAGCCGGTGTAGTTTTCTGCTGATAGGAGCACCAACCCATGGTTACAGGTAAGTCAATACAATCACTTGGGGTGCCTAACACCCCCAAGTGTATGAAGCTAGGGATGGGTGAATTTGACCCGGTTAGTTTCGCCAAAAATTTGGCGCCGGCGAAATGTCACAGACGCCCATTAAAGTCTATGGGCGTCAAAATTATTTTGTCATGCGTCAATTTTTTTTTTATGCACGACTCCATACAAGTCTATGGGCGTCATTTTTTCAGCAAAACGAGGCGAAAAAATTTGCCCATCCCTATACGAAGCCTTTCCTGCAACCATAATATGTTTTTTAGACCAATCTAATTTTTAAAATCAAACTTTAATGCTGCTAAAATGTGTTTAATAAATGCTATGATCTATATATATGCCTATGACAGCAGAGAATATAGAAACATAAATAAAAAGCACTACCATTTTTCTTTGACAGTGGATAATTCTAGTGATATGACAAGGGACACATCAGTGTGCCTTTCTAATAGCAAAAAATGTAAGCAAGTGCACTGCACACAGACCTGGCTATTCTTCTGCCCTGTGGGCTCCGATGCTATGTCACGGATTTGTGTTGGCTGTTCCTTCAGATAAGGGAGAATGATCCATTGCATTCTCTTGAAGTGTTTGGCGACAGTACAGAATGAAAAGTCTATACTGAGTCTCTGATCTTTACAGTAGTGTGTGTGACTTAATGCTGAGTAAATCCTTGTGTGCAAGCTTAAGATATTGGGCCAACAGCGTACTTGCAAAGGCGTTGTGATGAAAAGAGGACAAGGAAAATTAAATTGACAGGATAGTAGCTGAAGTGCTTAATGGTCTCTGCTTCATCAAGGCATCCATCCATAGAAGCCCCAAACTGAGGTCTTCATGGGACTCCTTTACTCTTGTTCAGTTAAAGGTTAATGGAATCACATTCTCAAGAAAACAAGGAATGTAAAAGCCACCGGTGATTTACAGAATTACATGGAATTTGGTACTCTTGACGGCAGATTTATCAAGGCTCGAAGTGAATTTGTGGGAATTTTCAAAGTAAAAAAATTCAAAATTCAAAGTAATTTTTTGGATACTTCGACCATCGAATAGGATACTACGACTTCGAATTTACTTTGACTTCGTTTCGAAGTAAAAATCGTTTGAATATTCGACCATTCGATAATCGAAGTACTGTCTCTTTAAAAAAACTTTTAATACTTCAATACTTTGCCAAATTAATCTTGCCGAAGTGCTATGTTAGCCTATGGGGACCTTCTACAACATTTTTCTAAGTCTTTAGAGGTCAAAGGAAAATCCTTTGATCGATCGCTGAAATCATTTGAATTGTTCGATTCGAACGATTTAATCGTACGATCCAACGATTTTACTTAGATTGTTCGATGGCCAAATTTGGTGAAAAATACTTCGACTTCGATATTCGAAGTATTTTAATTTGATGGTCGAATTTCAAAGTATTTTACATTTTCGACGCTTGATGAATCTGCCCCTTAGACTCGCATTAAGGATAGTAAGCATTTCTGGACAATGGGGATGACCATGATGCCTGCATCAATTCAGAGAATTATTTCACCTAGCAGAAAGCTGTTGCTCATTAATGAATGTCTGGTCCTTGCTGTTTTGAGAAATATTGGTACAGCTTAAAATTGTTGGGCAACAGATGCAGAAGATAGGAAATACAAAAGAGGCCCAAATTTGTTTCCTGTAGGCAATTTAAGGCACGTGGATCTAATTAACTATGCACACTTAATTAGCTAGCACCAAATTTCCAAGAAATTTCTCTGAAGGATCAAACTTAATTGCTTGTGATAGTCTTTAGGCTCCACTCCTTCTAAACGACAAGGTTTTATAAATATTGAGGACTTTGCTCTAGCCAGGAGTGTGCCCCCTCCTGATGTTGTTTTTATCATCCTAGAAACTTCAAATATTTCCCTTCAGAACCTGAAAGTTGTGGCATCTAATAACTATACTTTTATTCTTTTCAGCATTGTAGGCAGAATATTCCTTAGATACCCACCTCATATTGCTCACAAATAATTTGTTTGACGTCTGAAGCACAGGAATAGGGAAATGCAAGGCTCTTTTACAAAGGGGCCAGCAAACCGAAAATCCTTAAAGCCCCATGTTTTTAAGTTTTAAGATCATATTCTCTCGAATCGTACAAATCAAAGTAAGATCATATTCGATCTAATTGATTCGAAGTTATTTCTAAAAAAAACTTTTTCAAATTCCCCAATTGACTCAAAATAGGTTCTAGGAGGTCCCCCATAGGATAAAACAGAAATCTGGCAGGTTTTTGACGGTGAATGGTTGAAGTAGAATTTTTAAAAAGAATTTTGATATTCTAATTTTTTTAATTTTTTTCAATTTTTTATTGAATTTTCACTTCAACCCTTGATAAATCTGCCCCTTATAGTTGGGAAAGGATGCATGGCATTCTGGAACTATCGGCAGAAAGAGAATCTCAGACTTGACATCCTGATGTCACAAAATATATGATTCATCCCCAGCTCTGTCTTTCTCATCTTCGTTGTCTATGAAGGGGCCTGCAGCACCATAACTTAATCCCAGACAAGCATTTTCTCAGAGGCCAGCAACATAAAAACCCATGAGATACCACTGTCAAATCCTTTTCAAAATGAAAGCACGCACTTTTATTTATTCCCTCATGGATGGAGAACTTGCAATGTAACTAAAATAAATAGCTATAACAGAATTAGCTGCTTTGACCATGTGTTGTACAATAATCTATTTGATGCAAACAAATACAGCATTGGTTGTATGCTATTAATGGATTTGCATAAGGTGTGGATATCTGGTTACTGTGTTGTCATTGTTTTTCTCCTAAAATTTGGAGTTATAGAGTATTTGGGTAAAGTTTAAAGCTGTTATCAGGATGCAAAGTATTTACTTTTGCCTGAAAACAGTGTATAGTATTGTGTGAAATGTTACCATGTTGTTTTGAAAAGTAAATGCTTGCTCTTGGTGCTCAATGGACTTGCAAACAACATTAGGGCTCATTGATACTGTTTGGCAAAAAGTATCTGGACCAGGGTTGGCCACGGAGGTCCCTTCCCGACTTCCAAACTCCTGCATCGGATGAACAGGTCTTAGCAAGCGGGGGGCCCCTTCAGACTTCCAAACTCCTGCATCGGATGAACAGGTCTTAGCAAGCGGGGGGCCCCTTCAGACTTCCAAACTCCTGCATCGGATGAACAGGTCTTGGCCAACGGGGGGCCTCTTCCTGACTTCCAAATTCCTACATCGGATGAGCAGGTATTGGCCAGCGAGGGCCCACTGAGTTTTTCTCTGTGTCCTGCTGGCCCAGTCAGACCTTGATCTGTACACATTTTTATCCAAGAGTATGTGTTTCAAATTACAGTAAAATCCGTACACAGGAATATTAACTTTTTCTACTTTTCTAAACCTCTAAATGTAAAAGTAGAAAAATACTCTCCTATAAAGCCATGCAAAGACTATTGATTCTTATGCTGACATACCGTCACAGTCTAGGTCTTGACTTGGTCATCCAGGAATATAAAGAGTAATGAAACATGCATTTACTACTACTGCTCAACATGCTGTGCATTCACAAGTTGTATCAGAGCTGCCCACTTTGGGGAGCAACCTATCGTATATTAATTGTTGCTGAGCCCACTCACCAAAGCCTCCATGAATCGCTAAATAACTATACAGCAGCTGCTTCAATATCTTTACATTTCAGCATCACTCCAACATACATTTGCCTTTGCACAAAGTACCATTTGTCTCCTGAAAATGTTTTATCCTCTGAACTGCAACATGGTTCAGCCATATTCACCTGTCCTATTGTATTATATTCTTATAGAAACAGTGCTGGAATCAAAGAAAATAATTTATTAGTAGTACCTTCCTTGCAAATATTTTTTCAGCCTACAAAACCTTTTACACCTTGTTCAACACGCTGGCATTTTTATTGAGATTATATTTGATTATTGCTTTGGTTTCTGAAGGCAGCCCATTTTTTTTTTTATAATCGTACAATACACTTCAGGACCCCTAATCTGACTGATCATTTTTCACTAGAGAAATTTTTTGGGTTTTGTAGCAGTGTAACCACTAATATGCTGTTATATTTTAAACCTTCCCCTTCAGCAATAGGAGACTGGTATCACTTCTTGTTCTGCTGGAAATTGAGATCATAAACAAAGTCTCATCACAAACAAACATGCTTTTCTTAACAACAGGCCTGGACTGGCAATCTGTGGGTTCTGGCAAATGCCAGAGGGGCTGCTATAAGGTGCCATAGAAAGTCAGTATTTAGTGGGCTGGTAGGGGCTGTTTGGGCCTCTGTGTGGGCTGATTGGGCCTCTGTGTACCTGAAATGCCAGGGCCTATTTTAATTCTCAGTCCGGACCTGCTTAACAAAAAGCACAAACATTGTAAAAGATAATATGCCAGTTCATGTTAATGTAGCTTTGTATCTTAGTTATACATTCCTCACTTATTTTAATGCATGAATTTTAGGTGAAATCAGTTTGCCATGAAGGAGAAGAAAGTCCAGCCGATGGGCATTTCCAGATGTTCCCTCTTATACACCTCAGTTTTTTTGTGGGGGTTTGAGGTTTTGTGGGAGCGTAGTTTGATGTCTCTTCAATGATCCAAAAGGCTTGGAGCAGGACTATCCAACTTCTTGTTGATGGCAGATTATGGAGTACAGCATGTGTGGGCAAGATTATGATAAAATGACGATGCTGTATAAGAAAAATCTATAAGCACTTTGAGCAGAAAATGTATTTTATGGACTACGTCCAGCATGACATTTGACAGCCTTGACTTAGCTGCATGGCCATATTGGGGAAGGGGGGGCATTGTCCTATGGCATGGGAACTGTGTCCAGAACCAAGTATTGGCATAGAGCTGGTATAGAAAAGACAAAAAGTTCACCAGATATGCAAGGTCAAGTCAAATTTGAGGTGTCCTTTTTTCAAAATCGATAATTTGTCATTATTATATCTTCTAAAATGTTTGTTGCTTAATCTCAGGTCGTAAATGTTGCTGGGCTACAACTTCTATCATATATTAACTCTTTATAATACATTGAGGAAATAGTCCAGTAACATCTGGGTATTAGGGTAGCACCCCCTCATAAGGATCCAGTTATATTTTTTTAAGTCGCCCTTCTCACTATTGAAATATTTCACTTTGGATTATGGTTCTAAAGGCAACTTTGAGTCCACTTTTCTAAAAGTCTCTGCAAGAAACGGGAATAACTTGTTGCATATGGATAATGCAAGTGACTAACTGGGATTTGCATTACAGGGCTTCTTCCTTGGGTGTCATTGAGGGTACCTATAATTCCACAGTGTGGGGTGCCATTACAAACTTGTTCCCATTAGTTTGCAGGTTACATTTTTATGTGTTACTAAATACTGTATAATTTGGATAGAAGAATCATAGGTGGAGCTAACCGCAATATTGCCAGTTCTGCCATACAATGAAAAGAAAGAGTAACTAGACCTGCATGAAAACCTCTACTGCAATGATGCTGTGCCTTGCAATGTTTCTGCCCAAGGCTGCTATTAGCACTGAGGGGTCTCATAAATGAATACTCTACTCAGTATTTGAAGCTAAGTAACAAAGATGAAGGTTCTGTAATGAAATGGAAATGCTGTAATTGGACTTGTTCTGAAACTATTTATTCTTCACCTGTGACCCTGCCTGATTGCTGTTTGACAACATGCAAGGAGCGTGTGTCTACGTTGTTAATGATGGCTAATTTCCCTCTAGAGTTAATGGAGCGGTGATGGCCGACAGTAGCCATGGTGGTTCGAGCCTAAGGCTGTTTTATGATTGGCACCAATCCAAATGCAACGTGCTGATAATTACAGTAATTTCAAAATCAAAAAGCAGCAATTTATCCAAAGAGACTGCTCTCCAGTTTGCAAAGAGATAACATCTAATGGGTTGACCTTTCATTAGACAAATATGAGCTGCTGTGTTTTCCCCCCCCTACTATAGGCAAATGGATTAGCAGGTGGAAGCACGGCTCCCATTAGCTCAGTAGATATGACTATTTATTTATTTTATTGCCACGTTAAAAGTAGGATTTTGTTTGGTTAGGATGACATTGAGATCCCACAAGTGGTGGCTTCAGACACCTGCTGAGTGCTAATAGGTCTTCAGAAATATATATTATTATCCAGTCTGCAGCCTTGCACTCTGGGCTGCTCATTAAAGTCCACTGTGCATTTATTATGAATCAAAGCTTAACTCTCTTGTTCCCAGGACATTACCTAATCGTCTTGCAGCTCTGAAACTTTCTATTTCTCAGCTTCATATGACAGGAATCCAAGCGGAAGATCTAAAACACCAACATCTACAAGGAGGGGAGCTTATATACTAGAGATCTGCAAACTGTAGTCATGGAAAGCTACTTTAATTTTTGAATCTTAGAAACAGGTGGAGCTCATCTTATTGAGGCCACTAATATGACTGAATCAACTGTACACAAAGACGATGAAAAAAACATAAGAGATTTGGCAAGGTTTTGTACAGTATTTGGTGTGTATAAGGTGGGAGACGAGGCAACAGATATCCGCGAAAGCCTATAAAAAGATTTTGGTTTTCTCATCAGACAGGATGGAATACTGTTATCAGGCGCCTGAACATCAGCCATACGTTAATGCTTAATTGTTAGACAGAGGTTGAATTCTATTGTTTCTACCTGCATATGTGACCATTCAGCTCTTAACCTTAGTAGAGAAAACAAACAAACCAATGGTCATGAGAAAGAACGTAACTGTAACGTATATGGCCACATTAAGGGATAACTTATAGGGATGGGCAAATTATTTCACCTTGTTTCGCTGCGGAATCGACGCCCATACACTTGTATGGCGTCGTGCAACGAAAAAAACCACAAAGAAACAGAGACTTTAATGGGCGTAGGCGACATTTCACCGGCTGCAAATTTTTGGCGAAACGAAATGGGTCAAATTTGCCAATCCCTACTTAACTTAGAGTGCATAAGGGAGGGCACAATCCACTATTGTTTGGCATTTTGCATTCTACCTTCAAGTCACCTACATGAAATTGTTTTCCATGCTGGCAACAAAATGTCTATAAATACCTTTTAATTGCAGAAGTCGGGAATTAGCTCTTCCTGCATTTTCACCTAATTACACAATTTTAAGGAAGCGATTCCCCTGTGCAATTGAAAGTCATTTATGGACATTTTTTTTTATTTATGGATCTTTGTCATCCAAATCTCCATGTGTGAGTCTTCCCTAAGAGTAAAGTAATGTATTTGTAATGCGATAAAATGCCAACAAAGCCGGGCTTTTTCAACAGCAATTTACTTATTCTATATTTTTAGCTTGAATAACTGCATAAGATTTTCCTTATTTGTAGTGATGGCCGAATTTATTCGACAGTCGTGAATTTGCGGCGAAAAATTTGCGAAACTGCAGTGAAAATTTGCTGGCGAAAAAATTTGCCCAAAACAAGACGCTGGTGGCGTTTTGCAAATTTTTCTCTGTTCCGTGAATTTCACAGGAAATTCGCGAATTTTTTGGCGAAGCCAAACGGGACAAATTCATCCATCACTACTTATTTGTACTAAAAAAAACTGAAAAACAGGGCGACAGACTCCAAAAGCCCTTCTATATTGTTGAATGAAAGTAAAAATTGTGCTCATCTACGATGCACAGGCAAGAATATTTTTATTTGGATGCATACAGTATGTATGGGCCAATGCATTGTCTCACAATGTAAGCACAGGCATTCACAATTCCTCCCCGCTCCCTCTGCTTTTGTTCCACCCCATCTGCTGTTCCGCTTTCAGATTCTTTCTGTGACTTGACGAGATGCCTGGTTAGGGCTACATTGCTAAGTGGTCCACGGGGAACGCTTTACAAACAGTTGAAGTAATGCTATTATTGCTGGAATTCGTGCTGAAAATGAGAATAGTTGGGGTCGGTAGCTTTTAATTTATAGAAGTCAGACTGTTTCTAACTTCTGTGCTGTTCCAAAGGGACACTTAGGGGCAGATTTATCAAGGGTCGAATTTCAAAGTAATTGGAGTTTTTTTTAAACTCCCATAACTTCGAAATTTGAATTAAAAAAGACCAATCAAAATTTATCAAAAAAATCAAAGGTTTTATTGGATGAATAGGTCAGTTTTTGATCAAATTCTAATCGAATCTAATCGAATATGAATTGAAGGAACAGGGCATTCGATTTGAAGTTTTTTAAAAAATAAAACTTTGATTTTTCAAAATCCACCAATTGACTCCAAATACTGTAGGTTCTAGGAGGTCCCCCATAGGCTAAAACAGCAATACGGTAGGTTTTAGATGGCGAATGGTCAAAGTCAAAGAGACAGTTTATGATAAATTTTGATATTCAAATTTTCAAATTTTTTTTTCAAATTCAAATTGAATTTGGACTATTCCTTAGTGGAAAATTAGCTCGAAATTCAAATTTTTTTAATTTAAATTTTCACTTCAACCTTTGATAAATCTGCCCCTTCTTGTGCATCGTGCACAACTGTTACATTCTTAGACTTTACACATAGCCCATGATCTTGCCTATATGCTGACACAAAATAAAAGATTTTCGTCAGATGCTATAGATTTCAAATGTGTTTTAGTTTATACATGCAGTAATACTGTAGATGTCCAAAAACGCTCTGCCTGTTCAGTGCAGGATATTAGTGCAACTTTCCTCTTACAGGTCACCACTTTCCTGATATTTATGCTTTTAGTATACACGGAATGAGGAGAGCACTCAATAAGCATAAATGCTGTGGTTACTTTATTCAATGCCGACCACCAGTACACGACATGTTTCGGGCTTCCTTGCCCTTTATCAAGTGTTGATAAAGGGCAAGGAAGCCCGAAACATGTCGTGTACTGGTGGTCGGCATTGAATAAAGTAACCACAGCATTTATGCTTATTGAGTGCTCTCCTCATTCCGTGTATACTTTATACATGCAGTCTTTAAATGTAATACACCAACTGGACCCAAATGGGCACACATACAGGTATATATTGCACGGAGCCACCATTGGTAGATTTAATAATACATATGTAGACACCCTATACATACATACAATAGCACATGGTACAGTACCTCTTTATATTTTTGGAGCTAGCCTCTTACACTTGGAATTCTCATTCATGCATCTTTGCTAATCAAGTTATCCCAATTATTATATAAAACAATGGTCCCCCAAAATCATATTTAAAATGAGGCCCAATCCCATGGGATTTTTACACCCCAGAGTTTTTGGCTGAATACGTTTTTGGCTGAATACGTTTTCCACATAAAAACTTTCCAACTAATTGTAGCTATATGGGTGTAATTAATAATTTTGGCATAATAAAGATTTTAAAGGAGGAATGCAGGTAGTTGGAAGCAAAACTAGCCACACCCAACTTCTCTCCAACTGAAGACTTGCAGCAACATCTGATGGAGAGGGGGGAGCATGTGGAACATTTCTGCTACTGACTTGCAACATACACAGTATAAAGAGTAGTTTACGATGATCCAGAAAAAGGGTACCAAAGAAGAGGCACCAGCACTGTGTCTACCAAGGTCAGCAGCTCATAGAAATTAATTCCTGAGTGCAGGCAGCAGTACATAGTCCAATTATATTTATAAACACTCACAGTGCAGGCAACAAATCTATAGATATTATGTATTCCAAGAACTAGCACTACAGTGCAGGCATTATTTAGTATTAAATTAAGGTATACTACAGTTGTATTGTGTATGCCAGAACCAGAATCGTTACCCCTGGGAATCACTTCTCTGTCCCACAGTTTGTTGTCTCTTCTCATCGCTTATCCGCCCACTAGAAATCCATTGTGCTGAGCGCTTTTCCCCCGTTTAACTGCATGCCCCTAGGTATTTCTGATGGCCTTTCTTGTCTTGTCTGCTTGCATTTTACAGCTCAAGACTCGCTTGTCTAGGCTCTTAACAAGTATAACATTATTTTCTTTTCCTGATAAAGGCAATAGAGAGCATGTACTTAATCTGTGAGTTACCCTATTATGTTGTGTCCCCGAAAACAACTTGATGAAAAAACTTCTTTCTAATCGATTATACATTATTTAGGATAGCCCCTGTCAAGAAATCACATTGAAACATTAAAATAATTGCTGGACTATATATTGTTCCTCCTTAAAGCGCATGTAAAGGCAAAAAATAAAATCCCATTTTTCCTTTCTTTAATGAAAAAGAAACCTATCACCAATATACTTTAATTTAAAAATGTGTAACAATTTTATAAGAAACCTGACTGTATGCAGTGAAATTCTCCCTTCATGTACTGCTGTGGATAGGAATTGTCAGATGGTCCCTAACTGCTGAGCAGGGAAACAATCATACTTATGAACAGCAGGGAGAGCCCCAGCCTTATTTCCCAGCCATGCAGAACTCAAGCAGCTTTGTTTATGAAGATCCCTAAGCAGCCCAGACCACACTGAGCATGTGCACAGTCTTAGTCTTGCAAAGATGTTTAACAAAGTTACAAGATGACAGCCCCCTGTAACCAACTTTGAAAGAATAAATTATTTGTTTGATTAGCCTTGTGGTGCAGTAAGTTCATGTTTATATTTAGTATACAAAATACAGCATTTCTAGCCTTATTCTATTTTAGACTTTACATGCCCTTTAAATATGTAGGCATCAAACCGTTGTTGTCTTGGTACCTTGGTTCCTAAAAAAACGAAACAATTTTCCCTTTAGATTCTTCACGTAAACAGAGTGTGTGTGATTGGTAAATAGTTTTTTTCTACCCATAATCCACTGCAGCTAACCAATCATGTTTTAATATCCCCCTGGCAATAAAGGGCTTTCCTTCCACTTGTTATGTTTGCGGTGTATAAAATATTGATCTTTATTTCATAGACGCATAATTGTTTGTTAGAAGCGGAGCGCTCTATTAATTTGGACTAATGCGGCAAATTGTGGCAAATAAATAGCTATTATTTGCAGTGTGATCAACATTTAATGTAATTTGAGATGATGCTCTGCTGAAAATGAACTGATAGCTCGTGAATAATGAAGCGCCACAAGTCAATGCAAATTATTTTTCCAATGTATTTCCTTTGTCTGGATCACCTACACTTTCAGCTATAAATCTTGCACCCAGACACTTGATATTTTAATTGCAGAAGTCAGATGAATGTATTCGCGTATATTGTTCTCATCTTCCGATGGTGTTTTTTTTTTAATCCTACCCCCCTCCCCTTTGCAGTAATGCCTACCCTGGGACACTGTCTCGCTGTCTCTTTGCTGTCACAGCCAGCACACAGGCGTTGCAAGATGACACAAACATAATTACAATCATTTCTGATGTCTGGACCAACCATTACTAGTCAATTTGGAGCAAATCAAAATATGCCTGCAATTGCACTCAGTATGTGAAGTGAAAAGAGATGATTAATGGTAAACGAAGCTGCAGTCAGGAATTGGCTGCTTGAATAGGCAGGGCACATATTCCTTAAGGCAGCGAAGAAGGGAGAAAAATACTAATTTTATTTTGCCAATGCATAAAAGTGGTGCATTAATCCTGTTCAAGGTTGAAAATAATACTGTTTCTCTGAAAGATTTGGTCTTCAGTCGGATATTTACACCCAACCGTCTTTATCTGATACTGGCAGAGTTTAACTGGGTACAGCTGCTTTTAAAACCAACTTCTCTCTTTATTTAAACAATTTTATGGAATCATAACATGTATCAAGCCCAAATCATTCAGTACTGAGCATTTCAGAACTTTTGAGTCATTATTTTCTCAAGGGTTGCCCATATTACAACTTTCATTTTAAAATTCTGCTTTACGTTGGGCAGAGACTAGAGGGACAAGCATTCAATTGGTAAGGACCAGCGTGTTCTTGTGAGATTATGGGCCGAAACACACACATACATACAGTTTCTTGCATATGCTTCTAGTTGTGCAAAATTCAAAGAGAAAACTGGTCAACTGACGAATTTGCATTAGGTGCTAGTGTACATGGTACATGTAGACATCCGCATATGTTAATAGCATTAGGGTTGGGGTGCTTCGGCACCCATTTTATCGCCAAGCACTGTACCTTTAGATTGTGTATGAGCAGTTCCAGGCAGTCTGTTCTCGGATTGGTGCTTGTGCATCTATTGCATGACCAACATTCCTACCTGACTTAATACTCTTCTTGATAAGTAAACAAAATAAATCCAATGAATCCACCATTTGTTGCCTTGTACTTGCCAATTTATATGCATGTGTTAATGTTTCCATAGTGTGGTAAGTGGGAAGAGATTTGATTTGATTAGCTATGGGTGTTAGCATATTGCAGGAAATAATTTTACTTGGCTTTTCTTGCTTTGCCTGGAGATTGCTCTCTGCCAAATACTCTCAAAGCACAGCACAAATTGAGGATGGAATACTGAATGGAAAACTGCTAAGCCAAGTTTGCAATATGCCATATCTCAAATTGAACATGTCCTTTTTTTATAAGCAGTATTTATTTGTTAGGAGTCGGACATAACCTATCATGCTCATTGATCAGCCATTGTCTGCAATTTACCTACCTACATGGAAGCCACCATCTGCAATGCACCCTGTTTTGTGAAATTTAATTTTAAAAAAAAATTGAGGCTGTGAGTGGGGCTGTGGATTACTTGACGTGTGGTCTGTGCAGATCACGGTGTAGACTAATCCCAGTATTTAATTTAGGAATGTTGGTGTGAATGTAGGTGTGATATTGTTTGTGATGTATGCTAATGATGAAAGATTTTTACCCTAGTCATTTGCATCTACTTGTTAATTATATTATCTGTATATCAGCACTTACACACCTTAAGCACATTGTAACAACCTTACCTGGTGGTCTAGTGGGGGACGGCAGGGACGCCTGCCGCCCCCTCGGCGAGGACGCTCACCGCACTGAGCCGCGCCGGTCTGTTAGGGCGCGCGCGCGCGCGCCTCTTCCTGGGTTTTATGCACATGCGCGCTGACTAGATGACGTCAGCGCGCAGTGGCGCGAAATTCAAATACTATTTAAAGGGATCTCTAGTTTTATTCAGTGCCTGTGATAGGATTTTGTTTCCTGGTGCTTTGAGCTATATTCTGAATCTGTTTGATCCCTGTTTTGACCCCTGCCTGGCTGTTTTGACTATTCTGACTTCTGGATTCTGACCCTTGCCTGATTATCGACTACCTCTTCTGATTAACCCTCTGATTGACTTCCTGGTTTGACCCTTGCCTGACAACATTTATTCTCTGCCTGCCTCGACCCGGCCTGTTCTGACTACTCTTTTGCCTAAACGCCTTGTACTACGATCTTCTGTCCAAAAGACTTTGCTTTACTGTTGTGCCCCTCTGCCTATCCAGAACCCTCATCTTGCACCTCTCGTTTAAGTCCAGGTGGCATCCAAGTAAGCCGAGGGCTCCTCCCGAGGCCCAAAGGCGGTCACACTACTGGTGAAGCACGAGCCGGGACCAGGGTGCCTGGTGTTTGTTCTGGTGTTGGGTGCCGACCGTGACACACATGCGTGAAATGTGGAGAAATAAATCCATACTACAGTACCGTCTCCTGGTAAATTTTCTCCATCTCTAATAGTAGAACTACTTTATGGTTTCATGCAATTTTTCTCTGACATGGAATGTTGTTGTGTTATGGTTTCATTCTACTGATTATCTGTCTGATTCCTCATTTAGTTTAGTTTAGTATCTCAAGCAGGGTGATTGTCAGTTGTTAACACAAAGTGGCTCCTAAGAATATATACTCAAAAAATTTAAATCACAGATGGGAGTGTGACGCTAGTCATGGAAATATGCTGACATTAGTAGTGATGGGTGAATTTATTCGCCAAGTGCGGATTCGCTGCAAATTTGCGTGATCTGCCGCCAGCGAATAAATTTGCGAAACGCCCGAGAAAAATTGCTGCAAAAATTTGCCGGCGTCCAAAAAAAAATTTTCGCCGGCGTCGGAAAAAAAAATATTTTGCCCATTTATATGTTAAACCTGCCCCCCATCTGCTTTTAATTCCCCATTCTTCCTTGTACTGCACCAGAGCCTTTTTTCTATTGACTTTTCGCCTGGTCATTTGCCCCATAGGCATTCTGTACAGATGTTATGTCATTGTTTGTGTCCCTAAACTGTTCGTTAGCAAAACTGTGTCATGAAGCACTTGCATGTTCTATGCCCAGGATGACCAGGTGGGACCTGATTGTGCTAGTCAGTGATGCCAGCCCATTTAGTAGACTAAACTTGTCAGGCAATAGTGAAATTGAATTGATGCAGAACAGTGGCCTCAACTAGGTGCATTTGGAATAATTGCTGAATGCTTTCATATGGAAAAAGGTTATTTGGGTTGCCTAGTGCTTTAGGTACACATTTTAGGCATCCTTCCTAATAAAATACTGTCCACATACTTAAAAGGGAGCTACCATCATATACTGTATATACTGCAGGTGTGTTCAGGTGGAAGGGAATGCTTAATTATTCATTTTCACATATAGGTATGATTTGTATAGTTTTTAACTATAAATGGTTATTGGTTATCTTTCTCAGTCTAAGATTTGGTTTGGCTTCTTCAAATGCCACTTTTTCCCTTCAATTAGTATCCACCCTTAATTATTCCTGTATCTATTGCGGAGCCCTATGGTGATCCAATCTTCACCATGCCCCAAATAACAAACTAAGAATGACATTCTCTGTTTGATGAATAGATTTGACTTTGATATTTTTAGTAAATGTAAATATTGCATTTCCCCCGGGTAAAACAAATTAACGATATAGATCACATATTCCACAAATCCCCTAAGAACCAGCCATCTGTACAGAGTTCTCTTTGTCATTCCTTCTCAGTTGTCTGACTGACCCAGGGATGAGGAAAACCAAGTTTCTGTTGAATCCTGCTGAATTTTAACATTTTAATCTAACCCATCAAAAAGCAATCCGTCTAAAGCATACATTTTGTGAGGGTTTTGTTTAATCTATCATGAAGTGCTTTGGAACAGAGTGGGTTGTTTATTCAGGGTGGCTTTTGAATTGCATCTTAAAATCAAGGCTTTGTTGGGGAAATGTGGAGTTTAATGAGTTTACATTTTAATTAATTTCTTGTCATCTCTTCTCCAGTTGAAACAGAATTAAGCACTGTTATGTGTTATGTACATTTTTTTTGTATTTCATTTATTTTGTATAATAATAATGTATAACATTGGTTATTCGTTGTGATAAGTGTGGAGTAACATAGAATTTACAGTAAAAACTGTAAGATCCCCTTGGCAAGGTTTTCTGCATTTACAAGTGTTTTTCAGCAAATTATAAAAAATTCTGGATTCTTCTTGGCTTGGCAACAAAAGATGTAAGTTTGGGGGGAGACAAGCAGTGTATTCCTTCCTACAACATAACCTTTTAGCAGATGCATTAAGCTTTATACTGCTTCTATGCAAGATCTAGAAGAAGATGGACTTTAATTGTTGTGTTTATGTGTTAGTATAACCCCCATGTGACATAACTGGCAACTGTAGTCTAATCATATATCGGATCTAAATATTCTTGATGCATTTTTTGACTTAAATTAATGTTTCTCCCTAGCAAGCATTACAGATGTAAGCATAGAAGAATGGTTGATTGGAGCTTGATTTTCCCACCTTAGTTAGCTTTAACTTTTATTGGTGCCTATAAATTATAATTAACATCAATAATATCAATTAGATGGAAGCAATTTGGAACAGAAGTGGAAAATATATTTTGTAGGATAAAAACCCCAGGCATGGGGCATTTTTAGTATACATATTCATAGGTGTCCCTTAGTTATATAAGGGACTTCCCAACTGGGTCCTGAGACCATTGAGAACGCTATTGGTGTTGAGACCAGTTCCAATAATTTTCCCTAAGGTGTGGGTCCCTTAAATAATTTTGCCTTACAATAACTTATATTTATTGCACGGAACATCAGCATTGCCATTTTTGAAAAGAGGTTTTGAATGGCTTGCTCAAATCTATGGGGCCCATTTACTTAGCTGGAGTGAAGGAATAGAGGAAAAAAAACTTTGAATTTTGAATGTTTTTTTTGGCTACTTCGACCTTCGACTCAAACGATTCGAACTAAAAATCGTTCGACTATTTGACCATTCGATAGTCGAAGTACTGAAAAATTTCGACCCCCTAGTTTGCCACCTAAAAGCTACCGAAGTCAATGTTAGCCTATGGGGAAAGTCCCCATAGGCTTAGCAATCTTTTTTTGGTCGAACAAAAATCGTTTGATCGATGGATTAAAATCCTTCTACGATTTAATGATTTTCATTCAATCGAACGAATAACACTAAATCCTTCGACTTCGATATTCGAAGTTGAAGAATTTAACTTTGTCAGTCGAATATTGAGGGTTAATTAACCCTCGATATTCGACCTTAAGTAAATTTGCCCCTATGTGTTCTTTTAAAGTGAGTGAATCTTTGGCTTCACAAGTCGTTGGGGGCAATTCACTAAAGGGTGAATTTTCACCTTGGAAGGCTTTGCCACACTTCGCGGCACTTAATTAGATGTTAATTTGAAGCACATACGCTTATTCATCAAAATGCGAAGTTACGTCTCGGCAGACAAATGGCGAATTTCGCTAGTGTAAATTCGGCATCACGAGCATTTCATAGCGAACTTTTGCTAGCATTCATTTCTGCCTAGTGAAACTTTGTTAACACACTTCAATTTGAATAGAGCATATATATCAAATACAGTGTATGACTTTATTAGAGATGGTGCAAATGCTTGAAGTGGCCACTTCAATGTCCAAGGAAGCAAAATAAAGACAAAAGAGATCCTTTAGTGTCCTAGACATGAGCCTACCCTTAAAGGGCATGTAAAGGCAAAAAATAAAATCCCATTTTTACTTTCGTTAATGAAAAAGAAATCTATCTCCAATGTACTTATACAATACACAAAAATGTGTACTGTTTTTATAAGAAACCTGACTGTATGCAGTGAAATTATCCCTTCATTTACTGCTGTGAATAGGAATTGTCAGATGGTCCCTAACTGCTATGCAGGGAAACAATCATAATTATGAACAGCAGGGGGAGCCCCCACCTTACTTCCCAGCCTTTCAGAACTCCAGCAGCTTTGTTTCCCTGTAGAGCAGTCAGTGACTGTGTAGAGATTTGTATTGGATTTTATTTTTGCCTTTACATCCCTTTAATGTTTCCAACTCCAGCTGCAGGTACAAAGATCATGGAGCCAGATGTAAACAGATAAACTGGGATTCTATTTGGAGTATTATTTTGCTGCAGCCACTGGTTCTGCAGAGATGGAGAAAGTTTGTATTAAACAATACAAAAATTATAAAATCCACATTAGATTACACAACACAGAACCCAGTGCAGTCTGAATATTATTTGACTTGTGCTGTTTTTATAATTTATGACAATCCCTAAGCCCAGGCCACACTGATCATGTGCACAGTCTTGGTCTTGTAAAGATGTTTAACAAAGTTACAAGATGACAGCCCCTTGTGGCCAACTTTGAAAGCATAAATCATTTGTTTGATTAGGCTTTGTGGTGCAGTAAGTTCATGTTTATGTTTAAAACACAAAATACAGCATTTCTAGCCTTATTCTATTTTAGACTTTTCTTGTCCTTTAAACAAGTGTGGCATGCTCCTCAAATGGTTAAAAAAATATTAAAACAAAAAAATTTAACAGTTACAACTTTTAAACACAATCCTACTTCAAAATATATATAACTTTTCGGCATATAGGATATGATGTCACTGACATAAGATTGAGGAGGATATAGATTCATCTTATAAGTTATAACCTGGTGAAGAAAACTCTGGTGATAGGGGTAACGTAATGGAAAATTCACACTTGAATTTGCGTAGCAACGATTGTTCGTCTGAGTGAAAATTTGCCTGGCAATAGGGCACGAAACTTCGTTAGCAATGTACTCTTTCACAAGCAAATTGTCCTTCTACACCTGTTAGTATATTGGCGATCTCCATGTGGATTGGATTTCTGGCAAAGTTCGCTTGCAACGGCCACTTTGCCCTTTAGTAAATTTGCCCCATTGTGCGTTTAATGTGAAATAATGCACAGCTTAGATAAACATTGGTTTTTGGTAATGATGGGTGAATAAATTCGCCAGGAATGGATTCACAGCCAATTTCCATGCCTGCTAATGTTTTGTGAAACTGCATAGAAAATTTGCCGGCAAAAAATCCACCACAACAAAAAAATTTGTCTCACCTCAAAATTGGTGACTAAAAATTGATGTGTGTCAAAATTAATCGGACGCCCATTGACTTTAATGCTTTTGGACTAAACTGTTGTGTGTATAAAAAAATCGCCGCTTGTATCAAAAATTGTCGCGCATCAAAATTGTGAAACCAATTGACTTCGACGTGTTTCGCAAATTTTAGATGTTTAGCTAATTTTTCCGTGTGTATAAAAATCGCCGCTCGCGTCAAAATTTATCGCGCATCAAAATTTTGACACCAATTGACTTCAATGTGTTTCGCTAATTTTTTTGAGAATTCTTCAGTGAAGCAAAACGGGACAGATTTACCCATTACTAGTTTTTGACAAAGGAAGGTTTTACATTTGCTGTTCCAAGCCTTGTACAGTCAGCACATACACACATGGGGCAAATTTACTAAGCTCGAAGTAAAAAACTTTGAATTTTGAAGGTTTTTTTGGGTACTTCAACCATCGAATAGGCTACTTCGACCTTCGACTACGACTACGATTTGAACTAAAAATTGTTTGACTATTCAACCATTCGATAGTCGAAGTACTGTCTCTTTAAAAAAAACTTTGACTACCTAAAGTAGTCCTTTGATCGATGGATTAAAATCCTTCGAACCGTTCGATTTGAAGGGTTTAACCATTTCCTTTGATCGTTCGATCGAAGTATTTGCGGTAAATCCTTCAACTTCAATATTCAAAGTCGAAGGATTTTACTTCGAGGGTTGAATATCGAGGGTTAATTAACCCTCAATATTCGACCCTTAGTAAATGTGCCCCTTAGAGTTTCCACTATCACTTTGAGGGAGAACATGTTTTTTTTAAATAACTAATCTTGATCATTTCATAATGTTTTGCTTAGCTAGACACTACAGTATGAATAAAGTCAATTCTAGAGATGTTTAATCTCTGCATATTTAAGTTTAAATATAATGCTTCTAATACTATATTACCAACACTGGCTGAAACATTCTCAAGGGATTGGTTTTACCTCTTATTCAAGATGTGCTTGCATTTGTTCAGGACTTTAGAATTCATTGGGGTAAATGTACAATCTGACAATTTTCCCTGTAAAAAATTATATATATATATATATATATATATATATATATATATATATATATATATATATATATATATATATATATCTATATATATATATATATATATATATATATATATATATATATATATATATATATATATATATATTGAGCTGGTACTCTACTCTTTAAGGATGAAGATGTAGATGCAAGGCTAAGCTTCTACTATGTGCAGAATCCATACAAAATGGTTTGCTGCTTTTTATGTTTTCAGCTTACTCGATTTCTGCAGTATAAAATCATGATCAGTACTTTAAAATTAGCTGGTTTGATTTCTACACAGTGCCCCTTGTTTTGGTGAATTGATAACTGTTGAAAGGCAGCAAAAGCCCTGATAACATTTATCCTAAGGTAACCACAACAAAGAGAATTTTACATTTTGAATTTACATTTTGGGTCATGTCTCAATTGTAACTGCTTCATGTAGTCAACATGTAATTCCATTCTGAATGGCATTGAACAAATAATTAGAAGCAGGTTCATGCCATCAGAAGATGGAATATCCTTGATATTTGTTGAAGGGGAGGACATTGAAGTTGAATGGTCTGTATGCATTCCTCTTGTTATCGACTGATGTCCCTAATAACAGGAAAGGGCATGTGCAGTGTGTCTTTCAGGAGGAATGAAAATGGGGAATTACAGGAAAGCAATTTCCATGTCCGTTCACAGGCTTGAAGGAGTTGCGGGTTATCATTGCACGGCCATTGAATTTTTTATCCAGGGAGACATAGAGTGTGACACCAGAAACTGTTCCAGATCTTAGATGGGAACCATCTAAAGATCTCAGACTGTTGTGAGTTTATGTATTGGTTCCCTTAACTGAAGTGAATGCTTATGTATCCATGCATATGACATTGAGAACTGTCCTAGATGTTTTGTATTCACTGTGTGGAGCATCTCTGCGTGTAATCAAAATACATAAGGTAGTGGAACAGAAGTGATACACAATTGTAAATACATATATTCAGTACAGCATATATTACATTGCTTCAGTGCCCCTTTTTCATCTGTTAAAGTAGGAACTGGGCAAAGTTAAGTATTCTTCTTCATACCACAATTTCATTTTCTGGGCTTTTTAATTAATCCACCCTCGTTTCTAACAGCATTCACGTATTGTGCAGACAGCACTGTAATAAAAAGGAGCACACAGGCATAGATGATAAATGATCTCCTTAATAATTAACAAATTAGCCCCAGCAGATGGAACCAAAACCAACCCTTCTCTATAGTTTAAGTACATTTCTATACTTTCTTTTAATATCTGATATGCTGTATTCCCTGCTGGAATCCAGTGGAAACAAGGAACGTCTGCTGTGTAGATAGCGGCATGTGGAATGGTTTAGCACAAATGCAGTCATCATGAGTTATGGGTTTTATTGGTAATGCTACTGAAGGAGATACGGGCCACTTGAGAGTTGCAGAATACTACCAGGCAATGAGTCTCCTAGTTGTAAAATTGGCAAATACAAGAGTTCTCTGCACTCAACCCATTATCAATATATTTAAGACAGCGACATTTGTGCATACTGCTACTGAAAAATGCTTTACCCTTTAAACAAAACAGGGATTGTTTGTCCATATATTGCAATATATTTAAGCTGGCCAACAACGTCAAAGTCATCCCATATCTGGCCAGTCCTATGCTCAATTTTATCTGATTCATTAAGAATTCTATTGTTTCATTATACATTTTACCAAGGGACTAGGTTTTACCTGCAACTTACTAGGGGCTCAGACTTGAAGGGCACCCATTGAGACATGAAGAAATCCCACTCCCAACATACACCACCTCTCCGTCCCTCTCTACCACTGTTCTGCATACCTTTTACATTAACTTGTGGTTGAGCTAGAGGGGGCAAGGTGCATCAACAATGCCATGGGGAGCTGGTTTTCCCCAATGTTTTTCCGAGTGTCCCACCTATCCAGTCCGACCTTAAACGTTTGGTGAGTACACATTCCCTATATTTAACCTCTGTTTTTATTGAATATATCACTGCCCTGTGTCAAACATACATCTGTACAATTATGCATTCTCAAGCAAGAAACATTGCCTTGTAGCATGAAAAATATGTACTGTAAGCACTGGATATTAATTGCTGTTTCATGCATTTATTATACACTTGTTCCAGGAAAGGCATTGTTTCTGTATTGGTTACTGACCTACTACATCGTTTTTGGTAAGATATGCTTGCAGGGAATTTTTTTTCTAGGAAATGTGGAATGTGTTTTGCCATACAATCTTTCAGTCCATTTAGAAATGTACAATGTAGATTTGTAAAGAAGTCATTTCTGACGTCACTGGAAAAAAAAAACAACAAATAGAGTTTTGTTTTGTAAAATGCTTGAGGTTTGATTGGGGATGGAGGGTCTCATTGGCAAGATGTGAATCCAGTGTCTGAGTTTATTAACTCTACTGGTAAGTAAAGCATTTCCTATAGTCTGACTGTTAATCTGTACAATTGTCTAGGCTGGTAAATTCAAACAAAGGCTATAAACCTAAAGGAAGTTTGACTGTTAAGTATAGGAATGTTACACTGAACTTGACAGGTGTTAATTCTTGTCTAGTGATGGGTGAATTTATTCGCCAGGCGCAAATTTGAGAATACCCGCATTTCACCATCGCCGAGTAAATTTGCCAACTGCAGCGAAAATTCGGCAACAAAAATTCGGGCAGCGTCCGTTTTTTGGATGCTGGCGCATTTTTGCCGGCATAAAAAACAAGCCGCCAGTCACGTTTCGCGAATTTCTCGCCATTTTGCAAATTTCACTGGAACTTCGCAAATTTTTTGGCGAATTGAAACAAATTCGCCCATCATTATTCTTATCACTTTATTTTAAAGAAGTCATTGTGGAAAATAATCCATGATCTGGATGGTCCTTTGCTTCATCCTGTGAAGTAAATTGTATAGATATGTGCACCAGGGAACACAATTATTATAACTTTAAACTTTGTTCAGTATTTAGTTCTAAAACTTACAGAATGATTGTTACAAGCTATTTTTACACTCTTTATTTTATTATCTCTCATTCTCATGTTCATAGCTCTAAAAGTATAAATGGATATTGACACTATTCAGAGTGTGTGGGGCAAATTTACTAAAGGGCGAAGTGACTAACGCTAGCGAAAATCCGCCATCGCTAGCGAAGTGGACCTACTCTAGTGCTACTTCGCACCCTTACGCCAGGCGAAGTTGCACTCTGGCGAAGGGACATAACTACGCTAATTCACTGAAGTTGCGTATTTTCGTGAACGTTACCTCTTGTGCCAGACTTGCCTTCGCCACCTTTTACTTTTTTAAGGGTGATAGGCTGAAAAAGAGCCAATTTTTTTTCAGGGTACCCTCCTTCCCCCCTACATTTGAAAACATATGGCACCTAAACTATACTGTGGGCACATGTGTAGGGCATTAGAACACATTTATTAAGGTTCCCTGGCCTTGTGTAGTGTAATGTGTTTGCTGTTGCATATACGGCCATTGTACTTTAACTGAACGCTGTATGCAATTTCCGATCGGTAGCGTAACTTTGAACCGTTGATCGTAACATTAGCGCAACTTCGCAAATGATCATTAACTTGTGCGGAACTTGTGCAGAACTTCGTGAATTTGAGCATCCCTGGTGCAGCAACCTTAGGTCTTGGCAGGGCACAAGCATGGAGACAAGCAGGCAGCAACCTTCGATCTTGGGAGGGCACAATAATGGCGACAAACAGGCAGCAACCTTAGTTCTTGGGAGGGCACAAGCATGGAGACAAGCAGGCAGAAACCTTAGTTCTTGGGAGGGCACAAGCATGGAGACAAACAGGCAGCAACCTTAGATATTGGGAGGGCACAAGCATGGAGACAAGCAGGCAGCAACCTTAGATCTTGGGATGGCACAAGCATGGAGACAAGCAGGCAGCCTTTAACTGGACACAACTTTAAACTGACCTTACCCTATTCTAACGGTGTCTATCCAGTGCACATGGAAGTAGGTTTTACCCTGATTTTTTTCCACTGTAGTTTTGGATTTTCATTGTTTCTAACCACTGCCAAAGAAAACCTAAGTTGCCCTAGTATTCACAAGATCATCAATTTGCCTTTAACAAAGAATACAAATTGTTGTTTGAAGAGTTTTTTTCTCTTCCTGGTCGCCTGTGTCTTCTGAAGAAGAAGAAAGTCAAGGCACTGTTGTCTATTTATATATACTGCCATATCTGTCCTTGGAGGTTGACTGGTTACTTAACAAAATATTATAACCATTACATAACCATGAGATATTATGTGTGGTGCCCATACAAATCTACAAGAAAAAGATTTTTCAGTAAGAAAATCTCTTTTTACATCAAATATTGATGCAATGCATTCCGTTTAAGGCATCTTTAGCCTTGTCAGCACAGTATGGACATGGGTATTCAATTATTCAGCACATCTCTGCTCTGATAAGTGCATGGCAACATATCAAATGCAAGAGTGTCTTTTAAAACTTTAGGATGCTAGCAAGCCATTGTTGCCTTATGGTTGTATCTTACAGTCTGTTCCTTATTATCTATCTGCCTTTTGTCCTGATTGCGGTGATTTTTTCATTTTCCATATTTTGTACAGTAGTACAGGTATTGGACCTGTTATCCAGAATGCTCGGAGCCTGGGGCTTTCTGGATAATGGATCTTTCCGTAATTTGGATCTTCATACCTTAAGTCTACTAGAAAATCATGTAAACATTAAATAAACCCAATAGGCAGGTTTTGCTTCCAATAAGGATTAATTATATCGTAGTTTGGATCAACTACAAGGAACTGTTTTATTATTACTAAGAAATAGCAAATCATTTTTTAAAAGTTGGATGATTTGATTATAATGGAGTCTATGGGAGACTGCCTTTCCGTAATTCGGGGGTTTCAGGATAACGGGTTTCCGGATAACGGACCCCATACCTGTATATCTCTAGCATTTACACTATGTCTGTATTTTGCCCTTTTGTCTAAGCCCATTTCTTTTCTAGAGTAACTCTGCTTTTGAACGTTGGATCCTAATGAATAATTGTCCATGTTTCACCCTTCATATTTCCAATGTATTCCACTGAATGTTGTATTTCATGCCAATAGTTTACATCCCCTCAGAACTCCAGGAGCAGTTGCTGTTTTTGGTGCTAACATTTTACACAGCACAATGTTATCACTTAAGATCAATTCACAGCTCAATAAATATGCTGGATTTTTATATTGCCATCAAATCAAATCAAATTTATTTTCATTAAATACATCATATATGTAAAATATCTTTAACTATGTTCCTTTTCTTAAGTGTGGAGCAAAAATGTTGACTTGACACTGAACGTTCACCTACAGAGTCCTGCAAAAGTGAAGTCCTATGACCTATATATTTTATATATTTAAAATGTCCCAGCTAATATAGGCACAACAAATCCAATGGATTGTTCTATACATTGGCTACATTGCACTTCTGCCTGATGTCCCTGCTGCTTTATGGACCCTTTAAGAAAGAAGGAAATGGTCTATGCCATTACATAACTTCATAGTAAGATGTTTAGTATGTATATACGTATTGGAGCTGTCAAATTGGTTATCTTCAAAGACGACAGTATTTGCATGTGCTTTTATTTTTAAACCATTATTATATCAAAATTCACTAAGGTTGACCTGATTCTCTCTAAACTTCCATGTTTTATTCATTCTATGCATAAGAGAGTTCCGTGTCTTGATTGGACACATACTGATTGGACACATTGGCACTGAATTCCGAACATGGGTGACTGATAGAGTTGAAAGTCAGCAAATGTTCTGCGTGGATAAATTGGCATGAAACTGTGTGATAGAGACAGTAATTACATTTTACAATGAGCAATATTAATAGCGAGGGACTGCATCACTTCAAAGCTAAAGTGCTTACATTGGAAAGAGGAAAAGTTCATCAATTTCACTCGTTTGTCTTCCAGAGGGGACAGCTACACATTCATTTGGCCTTAAATATGCTCCTACGAGGTTGCATTTCTCTAATGGGGCATTAGATCTGTCCATATAATATATATGTGTTCAGGGGAATGCTTATACATGGCTTAATAAAAGTCAGTGTTAAAGTCTTTATATCGCATACATAATATAGGTTTCACTTCTACAGTACTTTTTATTTGTTATTTTTGCAACTGGCTAACACGGTACCACAGTTTTTGTTTTGTACATACGTGATATGAAACTGTCAGCAGAACAGTGTTGATTGTCTTTAACAAAAAAGGAAATGCACAATCTATGGGGGTGCCAAATGTTGGGACAACCCCAAGGAATGTAATGACTTAGAAGATACTCCAGGCTGGTGCTCCTGTTAGCAGAAAACTGCACTGGCCTGGGGTACTTGCACGTGAGCAATCTTCTTTCTTCATGTGGGCCGGCATGCGGAGTAAAGTTAAAAACTGGATTTCAACAAAAAAAGCCAGCTTTTTTGCTATATAGTGCATGTGTCAGCCACTGGATTTTAAAGAAGGGAGGAAGGGGCCAGTGCAGTTTTCTACTAACAGGAGCACTGGCCCATGGTATCACATACATTTTTACAATCCCTGGGGGTGCCCTAACATTTGGTATTCCCCATGGAGTGGACCTTTAATTCTCCTTTAATGTTAAAAGAGAAAATATTGTCTCAAAAATCGCAAATGCGTGTTTGAGACCTGGTGGTAACAGATGCAGTAGGATAAGTAAAGGTAAGTATAAAGAAATAAATTATTTATAAAAGCCTGACACATTTCCTGCCAAATGGGCACTTGAGTAAGTGCCTGTTTGGCATTAAGCGTCAGGCTTTTTTGTCTGAATTAGTGGTATAACTAGATATGACTGGGCCCCACAGCAAATTATTTTTCAGCCCCCAAAATGTCTACAGATTGACCTGTTTGACCAATATTTATTGAAATTGTATATGAATTAGGTCCTCATGGGGCCCCTATACTGCCTGGGCCCCCCTGCAAGCGCTGGGTCTGCTTCCTCTGTAGTTATGCCCCTGGTCTGAATTAATAATTTTTTACTTTATCCTTACTTTTACTTTTGCTACTGCATTTATTACCACCAGGTATCATACACGTATTTAGATTTTTGAGATTGTAGTAACCCTTGGACTGGGGTTTCAGTATGTTGAGACATAGTAACATAGTAACAGTAAGTTAGGTCCAATTTGCCTCAGAGGGCGAAAAGATTCCTTCCTGACACCAGAATGGCAATCGGACTAGTCCCTGGATCAACTTGTACTATGAGCTATCTCCCATAACCCTGTATTCCCACACTTGCTAAAAAGCCATCCAACCCCTTCTTAAAGCTATCTAATGTATCAGCCTTTACAACTGATTCAGGGAGAGAATTCCACATCTTCACAGCTCTCACTGTAAAAAACCCCTTCCAAATATTTAGGTGGAACCTCTTTTCTTCTAATTGGAATGGGTGACCTTGTGTCAGCTGGAAAGACCTACTGGTAAATAAAGCATTAGAGAGATTATTATATGATCCCCTTATATATTAATACATAGGTATCATATCTCCCCTTAAGCGTCTCTTCCCCATCGTGAACATCCCCAATTTGGCCAGTCTTTCCTCATATCTAAGATTTTCCATACCTTTTACCAGCTAAGTTGCCCTTCTTTGTACCCTCTCTCATACAAAAATGTCCTGTTTGAGTGATGGGGACCAAAACTTCATATTCTAGCAGTGCTCTATACAGTGGAAGAATGACCACCTCCTCCCATGACTCTATGCCCCTTTTAATACAGCTCAAGACCTTATTGGCCCTTGATGCTGCTGACTGGCATTGCTTGCTACAGCCAAGTTTATCATCTACAAGGACTCCAAGGTCCTTTTCTATAATGGATTTGCCTAGTGCAGTCCCATTAAGGGTATAAGTGGCTTGGATATTTTTACATCACCCTCCACTAAGTCATTAATGAACAAGTTAAATAAATGTGGACCCAATACCGAGCCCTGGGGGACCCCACTAAGAACCTTACTTCAAGTAGAGAATGTACCATTAACAACCACCCTCTGTACCCGATCCTGTAGCCAGTTTCCTATCAATGTGCAAACAACTTCATTAAGCCCAACAGACCTTAGTTTAGAAAGCAACCTACCATACTGGTACCATTATTTAATGGAGCAACAAACTCTCAACCTGCATCATTTTACTATTAATATATTTAAAAAACTTTTTTTTTCCTATATATATACGTTTATTTATTGTTTTTCTTTGGAGCAGACACACATCCCACTCATTTAAAAGAGAAAATATGGTGTCAGATACCAAGAACATATTGAAAAACCAACTGTAAAAACATGTCAATGGGATTTCCTGATAATTCATTTGAATTCATATGACATTTATTTTTCTGCTGTTTAAAGCAGGAATCTTGCTTTTACATTAAACTGGTTTCCCTCATGTCTACTGTAAAGCCATAAAGCCTCATGCAGTAAAGGCTCATTGGGACATTAGATAACACATATACATTGTTTGTCTTATCTAAGGTTGCATTGTTGTATTGCCCTGCCATGAGGAATTATAGGTACTGGTAAATAACAAGATCAATGGAACCTTTATATTTAATGCATTTAAGGCATGTTAGTGGCCTTTTCAAAAAGAAAATATTAGTGTTTAGAGAAGAGTTTGTGTTGGCACATTTCTCATTTTTCTTTATGCTTTCTTCCTCATACAGGCCCCTTTCTGTTACTGGGCTTGCTGTTTCCCTCATTCACTTTCATTTTGTCTTTTATAAAGAAATCTAAAATTCATTAGCCTAACCTTGGTTATTGGTTTTATTTTTTAGACCACAAGCTCTTTGGGCAGGGCCCTCTTTGCCTACTGTGTTGGGCAATATCTGTCTTTAATCCCTGTGTTTTTTATATCCATCGCTCTGTTATAAATCACTGCGAAATATGTTATCTCTTAATCCTTTTAAAAATATTATTGTGTTAAAGGGGTGGTCCACCTTTAAGTTAATTTTTACTATGTTATAGACTGGCTAATTCTAAGCAACTTTTCACTATATATTTTGTATAATTTAAAAACTTCTGATGCGTTCCAACTTTCAAACGGTGGTCAAACAAATACTCTGTAAGGCTACACATGTATTGTTATTGAAACTTTTTATTGCTAATCTTTCTATTCAAGCCTCTCCTATTCATATTCCAGTTTTTTATTCAAATCAATGCATGGTTGCTTGAGTAATTTGGACCCTAGCAATCAGATGGTTGAAATTGCAAACTGGAGAGCTGCGGAATAAAAAGCTAAATAACTCAAAATCACACATAATAAAAAAGAAAACCAATGGCAAATTGTCTCAAAATATCACTCTCTAAATGATACTAAAAATTAACTCAAAGGCAAAAAACACCCTATTGTCATTATCATAGGATTGTGAAATTTAAACCAGGACCATTTGTGTGTGACACAAGTCTGCTTTGCCAATTGACTGTTCTCACTGTGGGAACCCTGGAATTACTTCTATTCAAGGTTCCCCAGCTGAACCTGTTCATGATTCAGCAGAAGAGTTAGGACAGATTCAGTAGTGCTGAATTCAGCAGAATTCTACACTGAAATCCATTTCTCAAAAGAGCAAACAGATTTTTTTATACTCAATTTTGAAATCTGACATGGGGCTAGACATTTTGTCAATTTCCCAGCTGCCCCTGGTCATGTGACTTGTGCCTGCACTTTAGGAGAGAAATGCTTTCTGGCAGGCTGCTTTTTTCCTTCTCAATGTAACTGAATGTGTCTCAGTGGGACATGGGTTTTTACTATTGAGTGTTGTTCTTAGATCTACCAGGCAGCTGTTATCTTGTGTTAGGGAGCTGTTATCTGGTTACCTTCCCATTGTTCTTTTGTTTGGCTGTTGGGGGGGGGAAAGGGAGGGGGTGATAGCACTCCAACTTGCAGTACAGCAGTAAAGAGTGATTGAAGTTTATCAGAGCACAAGTCACATGACTTGGGGCAGCTGGGAAATTGACAATATGTCTAGCCCCATGTCAGATTTCAAAATTGAATATAATAAAATCTGTTTGCTCTTTTGAGAAATGGGTTTCAGTGCAGAATTCTGCTGGAGCAGCACTATTAACTGATTCATTTTGAAAAAAACATGTTTTCCGATGACAGGATCCCTTTAGCGTGGCTGCCTGTTAAGCAAAGAATAGCATATAAACTCCTTCTACTAACATCCAAAGCCCTTCCCATGACAGTATCCCTTAAGGATTTTAGTTGGGGTTGAGCAGGTTCCCTTTTAGGAGAGAGCAGCAGGATCCTGGTAGCAGAGTTCAAGACTGATTGGAGGGAAGAGAGATGGGAGTCAGGAAGACCAGTTAGGAGGAGATTGCAATAGTCTAAACAGGATAAGATAAGGGCATGGATTACTGTTTTGGCTGTTGTTTGTGAAAGAAATGGACGTATCTTGCCTATATTGAGGAGGAAAAAATTACATATACAGTATATCTATAGAAGCCTCTAAAATACATCAGGCCATAGTGCCTTCTGTAGATATTTTTGACTGATTCTTTGTGACAAAAAGGCAGCTCCTTATGTTCCTTTAAAAAAAAAAAGTGACATTAATTATAGTTGGTAGAATTGTATTTTTAGTAGCCTTAAGCATTTCTTATCTGGAAAATCCCAGGTCCCAAGCATACTGCATAATAAATCTCATACCTGTAAGTATCTTTGGAGACTGTCCAAACATTGTGAGAAAGTCCCCAGCCGGCCCCAGGCTAACATTGAAAACTTTCAGACAAAGAATGAGCGCTAAGAGCCTGTACCTAACATCCCGGCTGTAAAGTGAAATGTCTGGTTTTTCAAAGTAGAGAAGTTGAGAGAATTTTGATCACCAGGAATCACAATACCCCCTCAAGTCTCAAATGTCTTTCAGAATCTGTATTTCCCAAAAATACGCCTTCGCTTTCAGGAAAGTTTAACTACCAGTGTTCAAGAACATTCTTTTAGCATAGACTTGAGTGGCTCTTTTGTTCCAATTTGGCTGTAACATTGTACCTGCCACTGGCAAGCCGGGATATACAGTATTGTTCCAGTGGTATCGCCCGTCATGCTCTAGTCTCTTTCTGCAATCACTGCAATTCTTTTGTTGATGGAAGAATATGTAATGTAACTCTATTATATGCAGGTGTGGGGGCAAAAATGCTATGTTTAGTCCCAAAAAGATTAATGTTTCTAATGGCTTTTTATTAAGACTAATACTGTAAACAGCAATCTTACACAACAGTTCTCTGAAGCTATTTAATATAAAAAAAAAAACAGAAAAAAACAAAGTCTACCTGAGGGGATTTTAATTTTATAGTGTGTTATGACAGTGAGTTCTTGGGCATTTAACAAGCTGCTGATTTATGTCACAAATATTCCATAAACAGTTTCTTATCGGCAATTTTCCTGTGGATTTCAGTTGAATGCACTAAATATATTGGCTGCATAGACTATCTTTCATGCTTCTCTGCTGTTAAATAGTGTAATTGCCGTCTTTATCTTCAAGGAGCTTCATTTTGGATGCTAATTGCATTCAATTTATAACTTGCAAGCTTTTCCTCCACAATGCCAGGTATTCTTGGCTCATGATGGATTACATTGTAAAAACTGAATAAATGAGTATGTTATGCAGGGTCATTGTAAACAAATGAATATTTAAAAGGGTTCCTAGATCCTTAATTTTCTGGTGCATTTTTTTAAAAAAACAACAACATATTTTACACTTTTTTAATTAACTGTTGTTGTTAATTGATAAGTGGTCTGTGGGACACTTATACAGGAGGTTGTGCTTGTTTATTCTTCATTTACGTTTACTGAAAATTGGGACATTGCAATACTATATGATATCTTCAAAGTTAGAAGATAGTGGATCCCACAGTTTGTTCATTGATGTTTGAAGAGGCAATAAAAACACAGGGACCCTTTCCTGGCACCCACATTATTATGGGGTGCTTGAGTGCTGGTGTTCAGGCAAACTTGCAATTGCAGTTTGTTTGAGTGAGACTGATACCAGGGAACTACTCTACCAGAGTGCCCCCACTTTCTAATGGACCTTTGACTAAATAGTTTGTCCAAAGCTAGGAAACAACTACAGGTATGGGATTAATTATCCGGAAACCCATTATCCAGAACATGGCAAATTATGGGAAGGCTATCTCCCATAGACTCCATTTTAATCAAATAAGTCACATTTTTAGAAATAATTGCCTTTTTCTCTGTAATAATAAAACAGTACCTTGTACTTGGTCCCAACTAAGATATAATTAATCCTTATTGGAAGCAAAACCAGCCTATTGGAATTATTTAATGTTTGCATGATTTTCTAGCAGACTTAAGGTATGAAGATCCAAATAATGGAAAGTTCCATTATCCAGAAAACCCCACGTCCTGCACTTTTTGTATAACAGGTCCCATACCTGTAACACTATGTAATAATTTAAATAATCAACACAACAGTCAATCTGATTGATATTCCATACTGCACTATTAATATTTGGAGATTTCTGATCAGATATATCTTGGGGGATAGGATTGGTTTGGCCCAATGCATGAGTCTGTCGGCTACTGACTTGGTCAAGACACTGGGCATTAATCAAAAAAATCCTGAAAATATTTAAAAGAATGTATAAAAGGTAATGCTATTTGTAGGATTCAGAATTAGAGACCATATGATTACCTTTGTGCAAAAAAAATATTTTATCATTACTATAATTTTTCTTTTTGGCTAGCACTAACCTTATTACCACAGTCTTAACTTGTTATGAGACAACTGTCTGCTTGCTAGAGACTAGCACTGGAGCTGAACTGTGAATAGAAGTTCTAGTAAGTCCTTAGGTATCTTGAAAAAACAGCACTAGTTGTTTTTTTTTTTTTTATACAAATGTAAACTTTATAGGGGTTAGAACCTAAACTAACTAAATTGGGTTTTCTCAGGCTCCTTTTATGGTATTGTTAGACTGTTTTTACCCACATGGGATCAGCTATCCATTAAATAATTGGCACATACCATCAAGGCAGTTAGAAGGTTTGTGTTAAAAGCAATATTATGGACTGAAATCTGAAGGCTTCAGACATAGTTATTAGAGATGGGCGAATTTGATCAGTTTCTCTTCGGCGACAATCAATTGTCGCCGGCGTCAAACTTTTTTTTTTGCAGACAGCAAATTTTTTGCCAGCAAATATTTTCTGCAGTTTCGCAAATTTATTCGCCGATGGCAAAACACAGAATTTCAGAGTGAATTCGCCAATCGCTAATAGTGATATAAGCCACAAAAGGCTATTGCACTATATTATATCTATATTACGATAGTATCAAAAGGAGTAGATGTTAACTAGTTGTCTTCAGATTACATTCTACAAACAAACGTCAACTGGTTAATTAGGTGTTTGATAATTAAGATTATGTCTCAAAGGGTGGCAATAAAACTTCGAACACCTTAATATTTAAAATTCAATCAGATGCGCAAGCTGCTTAATTGTTCGTAGGGCAAAGCCATTAGTCCAACATTGTTATGGAAACAAACTGTGTGTGTTTTCTATGATAAAGTGCCCACGTTATTTGAGTTTCTGCCAGATGCACATTTCCATTATAGAAATTATGCTGGTTTACTGCTCTCAGCCCAAATATGCTGCCTTGCTTTCCAGACGTGATTTTCCAAAGTGTTCAATGGAATATTAATGAAAACAGGTATCGCTTTATCACTTTTTTTTTTAAATATCCTTGGTTACATTCCAACACTTAGGGCCTGTCCGTCTTCATATTTTAGATTTGGAGAAACGCCCTATATTCAACCTTACTTCAGGCATTGACATAAATGGAAACTTGCTTTCACTGATTAGACCAAAACATTTTCAAACATTTTCGCCTGAAATTTGCCTGTTATGACAATTTAAAGGAGGTTTACATTTATAACATTGGCAGCAGCCATGGGAGAGTTTTGGGCATTTTGGAGCAATGCTGCATCTGTCATTTGCTTAAGAGTGTAATTACCAAAACCTGCAGTATATATTGCAAATTATAATACTTTGCTCTAAGGCCAGGGCTAGGCAGGAGTTGAGGTTGCTGAGATCTGTCCTATCACTAGATGCTTGAGAAGCATGGTAGTCTTGATGTCCAACATTGTCCAGAACTGACTGTCTCATAAGCCAGCATCTGACTGCACATCTCTATCCTATAAGTTGCGTGTGCCTTCTTAGATAAGCAGAACTAGCTACATCAGAGCGACATGGTCTCCCTCACGGCCCAAGTCTATCAGATAAATATAAAATAAAGCATGAAAGAAAAGCACAGTTGCACAGGTCATTAAATCTTCTAAAGCATAAACAATTTTCAATATTGCGCATTACCAAAATAATCTGTTATCTGATAAAGTGATTATAAAGGCTTTGTTTATTTCTTGGTATCCGGGTATTTCTGCCAAAAGCAATAGCTTTGATTGCTCTTCTGAGCTCACCCTGAGAGTGTACATTATTTACAAATAGAAAACATTTTGTGAATGGAATGGGTTGCTCTCTACAGCTTGAAGGGCAGTAAATACAGTAGGTTATCTGAAATGTCCAAGCCCAGATCTACAACTACTTACAGGCAACAAGCAGGCTTCTGTTAATAAATGAGGTTCAAACATATCTTAATGACCGATCCTTTCTGTTACATAAGGTGTGGAATTGACCAATTTAATTACAAAGTTATCCCAGCACTTTTTGTACCCAAATTGTATGGACAATGTACCCTACTTTCCTCTAGGACTGTGTTAGTACACAGGGAAATGTAAATAAGGGCAGGAAATTGTAAATGCTTATATTTTATGGAAATAAAGATAATCTTTGAGATAAACATTGCAATTAGATCTTCATATTCATTGTTGTTTTTGTATTTGAGATATGTTTGGGAAAGCCTGCAAGATGGTTCAGGGTCAGGCATTGGTATGTAGCTTGTATGAAATGAGCTTATACCTAAATGACCAATAATAGTGCATATGAAAACAGGATAACTGCTCACATTAGCGTTAGAGACATTAAAAAAATGTATCTTTTATTGAAGTAAAATTGAGATCTCATAGGTTTATTAGACAGACGCAAAGCGTGGTGGAGCCCTACTTTAGACCATTATCCCCAAGGCCCTGATCCATTTTAGAAGCTGTCTGCATATTCTTTAGGTATATTTGTTTGATTGTCAGTTTTGCTCTGTTCTGAGGGCTCCTTATACTGTATGTTGAGCTGCTGCTATTAATGCTCATTACACATGGTTACACTTTGGACTATGATATTGCCAGCCCTTTCTCATATAACTGGAGAATTTATCACACTCATGTGATATGCAATCTTGTTATCCACTTCCTTTAACTGATGCTTTGTCATAGAACATAGAATACTCAATGTCTATACACTGTGGGTCTAGATCACCTGACTGCCATTGCCATAGATTCCCTGTTATCAGCCAATACTGTGTGGTCCCACCTATAGCCAATAACCCATCTCTTTTTAAGCAGTGGAAACCTTGTGAAATCTGAATGTATTTACATACCTAAGGTTAGCTACGTACCATTGCTTAAAACCCAAAATAAGACTTTAACCATCACTAGAATGAAATGGAATAGAATTATGGATGGAGACATTCTTATTATGCCTTGATGTCCATGTGGCCAACTCTGCATCCTGAACTGCTGATTTAGTAGTACATGTACAACCTGATAATTTAGAACCTTAATCCCAGTCTTGCTGATAGCATTTCTTGATATTTTAAGATTCCATCAGTGCAAGACATTAGAACATGGCTTCAGTAGGGTAAGACTAAGAAAGCAGCCAATGGGAGGATCATAGAGGTTGACGTTGTAAATAATAATCTGTCATGTATCTGTTATGATGTTGCTGGCCATTTGTCTTAGAGACATAAGTTTGAAAGATCTATTTGACTATCTATTACTTTAACGCACAAGAAGGCACCAAACCTCTTCATATGACTGTTATGATGTGGTCATAGGCAATGTTTCACTAAATGCTGCACTAAAGGAAATTAGAGGAAGGCGATTTCTCAAGATGATAGAGGTAAAAGCATATACATTTTCCTTCCTGCTATCAACACTAATTGAATCTATGTGATTTATATACTCAACATATTTTACATCCTTGTGCAGAAGAACTGCTACAGTATATGTAGTACCGTTTCTTTGCTCTGTGACACCGCAGGCTTTTATTAAGTATGACTCCTCTTTAGAGATTCTTGAAAAGAAATAATCTGCTTCCGCAGAAGGGGAGGAAAACAAAACATTGTAAATGAACCAGACCTGGTGAGAGGTTCAGAGATTTGTAGTTATTAGTACAAGGGCCCCCAAACCGCAATGATTTAACAGCAGGATTGCTTCTTAATGGAGCTCTTCACACGGTTTTTAATAGAGTTGTTGCTCTTTTTTGCCTGAGCACCGTTCGTGCAGACTCTTTTGAAATAAGTACCTGGGGCTGTGATACGTTATGTCATTTGCTTTAATTAACTTTTAAATCTCCTAAAGTGATCCTCATCCCTTTAACTATCAGCAGTGAGCCATAGAGAGGTGGGGTGATTGTTTCCACCAGTTCTGTGTTTCAAGTTGTAAACGCATAAGAATACTTTGCAGCGCAGTTCTCTCCAGGGAGCGATCATCCTGCCTCCATTCATCTTCTTCTTAGCTGGGCTGTTCCTCTCAGCCATGTAAATTGGTATGAGATCTGTCATAACTAATAAGGATGACATTAATGGAAGAATTTATGAATGGATTCAAAGCCGGTTGGCAATAACCATGCACAGCGTGGTAATGATCACATTTGCCTTGTTATTTGTTTGATACTTGCAGAATATTCTGAACAGCCTTCTGGCAACTCAGGCTGTTGAAAGGTAGTCATTTATTGCATTACGGTTTGCAGATCCAATCCTTTTGTAAGAAAATCTGTGGGATTTCTCAAAGAGGGTAACGGTTTCTAATTTTGATCAGTAGGTTACTGATTGTAAATAGATACACGTGAATAGCTCTCCAGTTATCATAGAGACTTTCATTTGCATAATAGGAAATTTCGACTTGTAGATTATGGGGCATGTTTACTAAAGGGGGAGCAGCCAATTCACCCCAAAACGTGAAGTTTAGGACCTCATCCAGAATGTATTTAGCTATTGTTTTGCATGTGTACAGGAAAATGTTGACTTATTAAAGAAGCAGTGGGTAAGGGAGGTTTTCTGTGGTCATTATGTGCCTGTAGAAGTGATTCGTCAGCAGCTACCTGTGACTTCCAACACCCACCCCTTTGGTTTTTTTCTGCTTTGTATTTTGAGTGCTTGCGGAATTTACCATAACATTTGCCACCAGCACATTATAGTTTATAATCATTACATAGATTTCCTTCCAGCAATCCATCAAATGGCACCAGAAACTGGATGATGTACTTAAAGCCTGAATGATAAAGCCTTTGAAGTTTATATTTTGAATTATGCATCAGTCTTTTAACTGGAAGAGTCTTCCTGATAAATGAACATTCCAGAAGAATGTGGAGATGATGTGATGTTTGAGCTAAGCAACACTGTGTTGAGTGAGAATTTCATATGCAGTAGTTGGCTCATCTCCTTTTATGAGGGAAATACCTGGTGGTCTAGGGGGCAAGCTCTTAGCCCGCCACACTCCCGGTGGAGACGCCCACTGCATCCTCTTCCGCATGATGGGTCCTCTTCGGGCACCATGCTCTTCAAGGTTTTGCCACAGCACTGTCCATGACTTCATTGCACACTGGCAGACATTCAAATATTTAAAGGGTAACTCATTGCCCAACGTAAGTTCTATTTTCTTAGTTCTTGGTCCGATTTTAAAGTGTTTTATTCTGTTCCTGACCCTCAAAGAAAAAAGCAATTATATGCTGCAATCTAGAGGACCCATCGAAATGGCCATAGTTACTGCGATACAGCCCCCAGTTCTAAGGGCAACACAAAAAGATATCCCAAAACTCTGTAATTAAGTTAAAAATCTAGTTTTTATTTAACATTGAGTTATAAGAATAGGCATACAGACCACCTGGTATTCCGCCTTATGCGTTTCCTACCCTCTGGTACTTATTCACAGGTATGAGTAAGTACCAGAGGGTATGAAACGCGTAAGGCGGAATACCAGTTGATCCGTATGCCTATTCTTATAACTGTTCCTGACCCTGCCTGTCCCTGAACATGTCTAGTTCTACATCTGCTGTGTAACTTGAGCCTTTTTTTGAATGGCTGCCCCCATAGCTACACAGCAGCTTATTTACAGTATATAAACAATAGTAGTGTTTCTGAAGCAAACACACCAGTTTTACCAGTGCAGTGCATTATATTTGTATACTTTGATGTTACTGTTCATTTAACCTATATAAGGATACCTGACTTGCAGCCTCACAACAGTGACTATAACATAAGGATACATCATGTCCTATTATTTCTTTCAAGTGGAATTTTGCTTCATGCCTGTAATACCCTTTGCAAATCCACTTCAGAAGCAAAATGTAAAAGGCAAAATAGCAATGATTCCCCTTATTACTAGAACATTTTTAAAAACACTCCAGGCTATAGATAAAATGGAAGTTATTTGGTGCCTCATTTAGTTAGCAGAAAAAAAAGTCAGTATCTCTGCCATTTTGACATCTCAATGTCCCGCAGCTTTCAACGTGATGGAGATTTCTGGGGTTTTCTGTTTGTCTAAAGAGTTATTGAGAGATCCCAGGCTTATATATACAGGTATGGGACATGTAATCCAGAATGCCTGGGACCTGGAGTTTTCTGGATAACAGGTCTTTCTATTATTTGGATCTTCATACTTTAAGCCTACTAGAAAACATATAAACATGAAATAAACCCAAAAGGCTGGTTTTGCTTCCAATAAGGATTAACATCTTAGCTTGGATCAGTACAATGTACTGTTTTATTATTACAGAGAAAAAGGAAATCATTTTTAAAAAATTTGGATTCTTTGGATAAAATTGAGTCTATGGGGATGGCCTTTCTTTTCTTGTTGGATAATGGGTTTCTGGATAACAAATCCCATACCTGTATTATATTCTACCTAATTAAAAATGTTTTTACATGTTTTTGAGTGTCTGCCTACCCAAAACTCCACAGGTACTCTGTGGTCAGTGCAACTGGGCCAACCTACTTTGGGGAGTTCTACTTTTATAATGGATTCCCTATGTGTTTTTTGTTGGATTTTGCAGCACACTGTTTCTGCTATAACGTAGCACCGCTTTTTATCTATACAGAAAAGAGTGTTTTGCAATATTAAAATAAAATGACAAAAGCAAATTGCCAAAGGGCATGGGTACACAGGATACCTCCTCTGAAGTTCAAATTAAAATTATAAGACACACAGTTACAGCAAAAAAAAAAATGCAATGCATGTCGGAGAAATCAGCCAAAAGAAAGAGCACAAATGAGAGGATACGTACAAATTGGAACAGAACAGATTATTATAGAGCAGAGAAGGTAATATGGGGGACACTAACAGTAACTGAGAAAATGGGAAAACAGAATGTACAAAATGGGATGGACAAAGAGCATAGGAGGAATAAAATGCAAAACAGAATAAAAAAGATTTCTTGTTTGTAAACTCAGCCAATATATTCATATGAAATATGATGCAGTGAACAGAAGCAAGCATCCTCTGCATAATGACCAAAGAGTTCTGCGCTGAATCAATGGGACAATCTGTTTTCTAGTCCTGATTAGGAAACTGCATCTGCCCGATTCCATTTCAAAGCAGCAAAGTTGAATAAAAATGCATTGCTCAGCTTTTTTATGTTTTGGGAACACATCAAACAACATGCTTTGAAAATCGCACTGGCATCCAAAAATGGCAGATCGTTAGGCAAGGGAGGGGGTGGCTGGGTGAAGAATTAAGTAAGATATTGAACATGAAAGTAGAGAAGAGGAATAATCAGAAAATGTTTTTATTGAATATTAGGCATGCACATTATATTTAATAAAGGCAGACAAATTCTGCACGCTAAAGTAGTAACCAATGCTAAATATAATTAAATATGAATCATTTTGCATCTGTGATCGTGTGCATTTCTAATGATGTACAAATGGAGGAAAGTCTCTGAACATTTAGCTGTTACTTAGACTAATGACACTGGTTTCTATTCAGTGTGACCAGAACCAGGTTTGCATAGTTTTCACAGTGACTTCGTCATTTTTTTTTTTAAAAAAAAAAACAAGGTTCTTTCAGTTGTGCTTTTTTGAGAGAAAAAACCCTACATTTCGGGATTATACTCTAATTTCACTTAAAAATAATGAAAAATAGTTTGCAATGCAATAACCTTCCTGCCTCAACTGCCAAATAAGGGAAAATTCCTTACAGTTATCTATTAGTTTTTCAACTTACAAAGGACCATAATAGCCAGAAATAGCCAAAGTGAGACTACACAATAGAGGAACTACTTGAAAGTCTACTTGAAACTATTTTTTAACTCTGCTGGCTGTAGAATTTGCCATGATTTAGAATGAAGCAGAATGTGTTCTTGTAGGGTCGGGGGCCCCCAAACTTTAAAAAGAGATTTAAAAAGAGTTGAGGAGCAATGCAAGGGGGCACCACCCAGGTGGTGCAAAATAAGTGCTGTGATTGGCCATTTGGCAGCCGATAGGGTTCTGTTTTGGCAGTATGGATGGTTTTCATGTAACTAATACATGTTTATTCAAAAATAAACATCTGCTTTGAGGCCACTGGGAGCAATATCCAAGGGGAGCCACTGTTTGAGGATCACTGCTGTAGGAGAATGTTGTAGACTATTCCGAAATGGCTATATGTGGGAATTCTTGATTAGTGATGGGCAAATTTATTCACCAGGAACGAATTTGCAGCAAATTTCTGCGATTAATTTGTGAAACCGGCGCAAAATTTTGCCTGCGTCCAAAAAAAATGGATGCCGTCGAAAATGCGCCGCCATCCAAAAAAACGGATGCCGGCGTCAAAAACAAGATGCCGGCGCCGTTTCACAATTTTTTTGCAGTTTCGCGATTTTCGCAGGAAATTCGCAAATTATTCGGTGAAACGCCACAGATTCGCCCATCACTATTCTTGATCTATTTTAATTTTAGTATCAAAGTTTATGATTCCCTAGCCTATTAAGCATGGTGACTCTCTCTTTAGAAAATATAGCACCCAGATATTTTCTTCACCCATTTTAGGTGCCTCCCTTTGTAACCCTTGACATTTTGCAAGATAAAAATTAAATGAGTTGAATTAATAAATAATGTAATGTTTAAAAGTTTTGACACCCCATGGCAAGTTACATATTGTTATGATTTTCTACATAGAACCTGCTGAATGCAACAGATCAAAATAGAAATAAAACAAAAATGTGCCAAGCACAGAGCTTAAGTGCCTTTTTGAGTCTTGGTATTTATTCAAGATCATGTAAAGTCAGTTCAGGACTTAATAAACTGTCAGACGCTTACAAGCGCTCACAATGTGCCAAAGCTGGCCATAGACGCAAAGATATAACGTTTCATATGATTTTCAGAACATCTGTGGGCTCAGAATAATCGCCCGAACATTGTTTTGTACCATGGTGATTGATCGTTTAGTCAATCAGACAAGCCAGAAAAGCTAATGGTAATATGTCTGCATGTATTTCTTATCTAACAACATCAATGGGTGACTGTCTCTACTATTTCCGGGATTTAACTTTTGTACGATTGCTATCTGTCAATTAAGGGTCAGAACGTCATCTGATTCGTTATTTTTCTTGCTTATATTAATCTGATTGGTTAGTTGTAGATTGTTACATTGAAACTAACATCTTTCGTCATACAAAGAAGAAAATCTGTACATCTGTGGCCAGCTTTAGTGTGCAGGTTAAAATACAAATACTTGACTTTAAAAAGTCTGTAAAAAAGTCTTTAAAAAGTCAAATAATTGACTTAAAAAACAAAAACAAAGAAGTGATGATGTCTGTTTTCTTTTCAGTTAAATTTTGACACTGGACACTTTTTAAATATTTTTTAAATATATTTTTAAAATCTGAATACCTTTAAAGGGGAACTATCGCGAAAATGATAGCATACTGAAATGAGAAACTTTCTAAATACAATCAATTAAAAATGATGTACTGTTTCTGAAATAATCAAGTTTATCTTCACTATTCTTCTCTCAGCATCTGTTTCTCTTCATTCAGTCTTCATGCAGCAGTTGGGTGTCAGATAATCATTGACAGTTAGATCCAATATATCTTAAAGGGGGGCTCCTTTTGCCTAGAAATTGTATTACAGCTCACTCTATTAAAATCACCAGACATCATGTCTCTCTACATGCAGAATTTGTGCAAAAGGCAGTTATTTTGTTAGATTTTGTTTGTACTGGAATCAGTTATTTGAGTGAGCTTCACTACATCTGCTAAGAAAGGGAACCCCCCTATAAGATATATTGGATCATTCATCTGACACCAAACTCCTGCATGAAGAGAAACAGATGCTGAGAGAGGATTAGTGAAGATAAATTAGATTATTTCAGAAACAATGCAGAGTTTTTAATTGATTGTATTTAGAAAGTTTTATATTTCAGTATGAAGAAACATATAAAATTTTCATTTTTGCAATACTTTCCCTTTACCAATATGTTAATGTGCTGACAATCTGGAAATAAATGCTGAACATTTGTCAGTTTTCAGCCAACCTGGCTTCGTTCCATTAATTGCAAGAAACAAATTTACCTTTCCATATCACTTAGCACAAAACATGGCACACAGGCATAGGGGGAAATTTACTAAAGGGCGAAATGGCTAACGCTGGCGAAAATTTGACAGTGTGATGTCATTTTGGCACTTTGCTAATTTACTAACAGTAGCTGGCGTAATTTCGCCACGGAAATAGACTCTGGCTCAACTTTGCACTCTTACGCCAGGCGAATTTTCGGTCTGTCAAAAGAGCGTTACTATGCAAATTCACTACGTTTTTGATTTTCCTGACCGTTACCTCTATCGCCAGACTTGCCTTCGCCACCTCAGACCAGGCGAAGTGCAATAGAGTAGATAGGAGTTTCTCAAAAAAAAGTTGAAAATTTTTCTAAGTCTCAAAAAATGCTGGCGTTTTGTCCTATTTAAAGGGTGATAGACTGAAAAAGATCGTACATTTTTTTTGGGGGTACCCTCCTTCCCCCCTACATTTGCTAACATATGGCACCTAAACTAAACTGTGGGCACATGTGTAGGGTAATATAATAACTTTATATAATTGTATTAAGGTTCCCTGGCCTTGTGTAGTGTAATGTATTTGCTGCAGCTTATACGGCCATTGTACTTTAACTACACGCCGTATGCTAATCAGCCAAGGCTAGCGTAACTTCAAACTGCTGAGCGTAAGTTCGCTGGCGTAATTTCACCAGCATTCGGTACCCTGTGCATAACTTCGTATGTTCGTGAATTAGCGTTGTCCAGGCAAATTTTGCCTGGCAAAGTGTTGCGTTGTGCACAAAGCCAGCGCTGGCGAATTTTTGCCGGTTCGTGAATTTGCCCCATAGTTGTTAAGGAGTGTTGCTTTAATCTAGAATGAGAAAAGCATTTTGGTTCAGATGGAAATCTCAAAATGTATTCCAGAGCCTTTTCCTAGAATTCATTCTATAGCATGAAAAACTTAGCCTACAGGTTTCTGTGGTATAAGGTGAGAAGCTGTAGATGAAGGCAAACATAACCTGACCTGCAAATATTGTATTTGAAATAGGTGCCCTCACTTTGCTGTGCGTATGCCCAAAGGTGATGGTAATGTTTGTTTAATTGAATAGAATTAAATTATGCACGGCTTAATATTTCATTAGAATTCTTCTTGTATTTCTGTTTAACCTTGAAGTATAGAACAGAAGCTCATAAATATCTTAATAGCAGTTCTTGCCTAGAAATTCAAAGTATTTCTAGGCCAAATACATGTCGCCTTAGGCTTATTACAGTGGCGAGTAACGCAAATGAAAGTGCCCTAATGCATTTACTACCCAAAGTCGAATTTATGCGTATGTTTTACTCATTTATTCACACACTTTTTTTCTTTTTTTTTTTAGAAAAATGTGTTTCCGAGCAAATTATACCTGTGAATTTATTTTGCCAAAATATGCTGTGAGACCAAGATAACCATTATAACCTATGGCCAAAATTTTTTATGTTTTCTATTAGTCAATCAAGTTGAAAAGTTAGCAAATGTTTTTTTATTTCTAGGTAGAAATTCTTGTAAGCACATGAGTACAGTTAGGGGCAGATTTATCAAGGGTCGAATTTCAAAGTACAAAAAACTTCGAAATTCGTCCATCGAATTAAAAAACGTAGAATTCGACTATCGAATTCTGAGTTTTTTCAACAAATTTGGTAATGCCGCGGGCGAATAAAAATTGTTCGATCGAATGATTCAACCAAAAAAAACTTTGAAAAGTGCTCTGGAAGGTCCCCATAGGCTTACATTGCACTTCGGTAGCTTTAATTTGGCGAAGTATGAAGTCAACGTTTTTTTTAAAAGAGACAGTACTTTGATTATCGAATGGTCGAATAGTCGATCGAATTTTACTTCGAAACGTTCAAATCGAAGTCGAATAGTCGAATATAGCCTATTCGATGGTCGAAGTACCCAAAAATTTACTTCGAAATTCAAACTTTTTGAAATTCGCCATCACTCAAGCTCAGTAAATCTGCCCCTTAATTTGGGTTGAAAAAACAGATAATGGACCATCAAGTTCAACCCTTTCTAAATGACTCCCAGCACATGTATATACATGTATTGGAAAATCTGATATATTTTTCTATATTTTTAACGGGGTGCTTCACCTTTGAGTTAACTTTTGATATGTTATAGAATGGCCAATTCTGAGCAAGTTACTACAGATATGGGATTCCTTATCCGGAAACCCGATATCCAGAAAGCTCCGAATTACGGAATGGCTGTCCCCAATAGACTCCATTTTATCCAAATAATCCAAATTTTGTAAAATGATTTCCTTTTTCTCTGTAATAATAAAACAGTACCTTGTACTTGATCCCAACTAAGATATAATTAATCCTTATTGGAAGCAAAACCAGCCTATTGGCTTTATTTAATGTTTAAATTAATTTCTAGTAGACTTAAGGCATGAAGACCCAAATTACGGAAAGATCCGCTATCCGGAAAACCCCAGGTCCCAAGCATTCTGGATAACAGGTCCCATACCTGTAATTTTTTTTAAAATTTAATTTTTTTAATTTTTTTTTTATAGTTTTTGATTTATTTGCCTTCTTCTAAAAATCCAGGATTGCAGGCTTAGCAGTTAAAATCGAGACTGCCCGCAGAAAAAAGAACAGTTGGGAGGTATGGTTATATATAGTAGTATATGGATAGGTATGTGTATGTGCGCACTGGTGTTAATGGACTTTATAGACTTTGGTCTTTTTTCAACCCAACTATGGAATTTAAATCTTTTTGCTTGTACAGGATAGTAGTATTTCAAGCCAAAATTATTTTTATTTTAGAAATATCAGTCCTTTATAGGGATGTAGCGAACGTCGGAAAAAAAGTTCGCGAACATATTCGCGAACTTGCGCAAAAATGCGAGCGGTTCGCGAACGGTTCGCGAACCCCATAGACTTCAATGGGAAGGCGAACTTTAACATCTAAAAAAGACATTTCTGGCCAGAAAAATGATTTTAAAGTTGTTTAAAGGGTGCAACGACCTGGACAGTGGCATGCCAGAGGGGGATCAAGGGCAAAAATGTATCTGAAAAATCTGCCTGTGTGTGCTTGGAAGAGATAGTGTAGGGGGAGAGCTGTTAGTGATTTCAGGGACAGATGATAGTAAGTTTGCTGGCTAGTAATCTGCTTGATACTGCTCTGTATTGGAACAAAAAAATAAATAAAAGCAGTCCTTACAAGGACTACTGTTATTGCAGCAGTCAGCAGATGAGATCAGAAGCAGGACAGCTGCCCACTGCAGCTACATACAGAGCACTGCAGTAGAAGGTAGATTACTAGCCAGCAAAGCTACCTAAGCTTAAATGTCCCTCAAACCCCTGCAGACTTCTGTCCCTCCAATAACAGAGCAGTATCAAAACGATTACTAGCCAGCAAACTTTCAACTGTCCCTGAAATCACTAACAGGCAGCAGCTCTCTCCCTACACTATCTCTTCAGCACACACAGGCAGAGTGAAAAAAACGCTGCAGGGCTTCGGTTTTTATAGGGAAGGGGAGTGGTCCAGGGGAGAGCTTCCTGATTGGCTGCCATGTACCTGCTGGTCTGGGGTGAGAGGGCAAAAAAAAGCGCCAACAATGGCGAACCCAAAATGGCGAACGTCGCGCGACGTTCGCGAACTTCCGGCGAGCGCGAACACCCGATGTTCGCGCGAACAAGTTCGCCGGCGAACAGTTCGCGCCATCTCTAGTCCTTTATAAATCACTGTGAATCTGGGTGCACATAACTGAAATAAAGCACTGTGCAACTTGCTACGAAACATTTTCGAGCAAGAGTAACAACCTCATAGACTTTCAGCATAGACAGATGTTTCTAACTTTTTAGTGTTGTTTGGCTTGCTGCAAAGCCTGTCTTGGACTGTACTAGTCCCCCATTTCTCATTGACAAAATATCTATGCCTGCTAAATGTCAGCTTGTTGCTGCGTGAAGGCCTTTGTGACACCCTGGCGGATTAAATAAATTGCTGCATTTTTTTAAAGTTAATTGCCTTTTTAATCATAGTGAAATTGCTCCTATTTGCATGAATACTCCAGACACTAGAATTTGTTGGCCATCGGAGCTAGGTTTCATTACATGGTTATATTTTATGTTATTTTTTGTTTTAACCAAGTCCCTTGCAAGAGTAGAAGGGACACAAACTTTCTTAGCCTGTTTTAATTTTCCCAATATTGTTGAAGGCTGATAATAATTATGAATTAGTCATCATTTCTGGCATTGCATTGAAATAAAGATTTGAACGTTAAAATTAATTTAATAGTGGAGTTAGGGAATGAAGAGGGTGCCTAGCTACTGAAGTCTAATGGAGAAATTTAGGGTATAAGGGTAGAGAGAGAAAAAGAGACACATACCACAAAGTTCTGTTGTTGATAAGTTTCCTTGTGAGGCAACTTTGGGCAACTTAGGAAAATGAAGACCTCCGAGTGCCATCCTGCCGGTGGAAAAGCAGGGGAGGCAGTCGAGGGAGATTAGTCGCCCTGAAGAAGAGGAGATTTGTTGCCGTGTCTCTGCTCTAAATGCCAAAATTAGCACCTTAACCTAAATCCTAACCTAAATCCCCTACCTACTTTGGTGGTGAAGGTACTATTTGCACTATATACTGATACACCCTGGTTAGATGACATTCAGATTAGTGTCAAGTCAAAAGAAAAACAAACTTTTAATTTCTATGTGAATCTCCCCAACCCTTTAAATTGCTTCAGTCCATCCTAGAATACCAAATCCCTTAGTGGGGGGGGGGTCTATGTCTAAGGTCAAAATTGGCAGAGTCATTTGCTTTAAGAAGTGAGAAGAAACTGTCATTCTGTTTATAGAAAGTTTAGAAAATTTGTTTAAAAAAAGTATTCTGTCCCCACTTTAATGTGGTATGGTACAAATGTATCTGATTTGGTCAATGATTAGGGATTTTGGCTCATTCTACCTGGTAGATTTTCATCAGGTTGTTCATGTTAGTCAGATGGCACTTGGGCACCAAAATTCTTAACTGAATATGACAAATCCAGTGATGTTTCCTGGCAGGAAGTTTATATGACCCAGCTAGTTTAACTTTACACTACTGTAACAAGCTGATTGTCTATTGATAAATTGAGCAATTGTACAAAGTAGTGTTCCAACCTGTTTTAATGCCCTTTCTCCTCAGAACTGAAAACTTTTACATCAGATGGTTACATGTGTTACAGTATTATGATGTACATTTACCTTCCCCAGCATCTTGTACTTTATGCAATTCTTATTTTCTTTACTAGAATTTTTTTTATCTTACCGGGCTAGTAATTCTCCTTGTAAAAGTAATGGTTTAGCAGCCGGTGTAATGAAATTCTGTCATAACTTGTATTTATGTTTCCATTTGAAACTGAAATAAAGTAAAACATGAACAATGGGAAGGCTTAAAAATAGAAGATCCTTTCTTCCTTATGAAATGTCAGTGGAAAAAATTGCAAACTGAATGGGATCTTGCCACGGGACTTTCTTCAGTGGAAGAAGACACTTAGGGGCAAATTCACTAAGCGCCGAACGCTAGCGTTACTTCGCTAGCATTTGGCATTTTCGTTACTGCGCGAATTCACTAACGAACGCTGGCGTAGTTTCGCTAGTGTTACTTCGCACCCTTACGCCTGCAAAGTTTCGCTAGCGACGTAACTACGCAAATTCACTAACGCGCGCAGTGTTTTGAACGCTACCTTTTACGCTAGACTTTCTTCGCCACCTCAGACTAGGCGAAGCGCAATAGAGTAGATAGGCATTGCTTCAAAAAAACTCAAATTTTTTCTAAGTCCCAAAAAACGCTGGCGTGTTTTCTACATTATGGGTGATAGGCTGAAAAAGATCAAAACATTTTTTGGGGCTCCCCTCCTTCCCCCCTACATCTCCTGACTCATGGCAACTTACCTAGACAGTGGGCACATGTGTAGGGCAAAATAATTTTTTTATTTGATGTTTTGAAGCTTTTCTAGCCATTTGTAGTGCTGATACGTATTCCTCCATTGAAATTTGAATTTGGCGCCGTATGCAAATTATCCTTCGCTAGCGTAACTTCGCTTTACTTAGTGAATCAACGCTAGCGCAACTTCGCAACCTTACACTACCCCTGAGCGCAACTTCGGATTTTAGTGAATTTGCGAAGCGCTGGCGAAACTACGCCTGGCGAAGTGTGGCAAAGTGAGGCGAAGTGCGGCGAAGTTATGCCTGGCGCAACTATGAATCTTAGTGAATTTGCCCCTTAGACTGAGAAGTTCCAGAAGAGCTAGAATTAGCTAGTGAGAGGTAAGATTATGTTATATCTCCCTCTAGGAGTGAGGCTTCAATGAGAAGAGAGGAAGGGTTAGTACCCTAGACGTCATCCACCAGTATATGGATTTGGAAAAGAACTAAACCCTTAAAATGATTATAGTCAAAAATGGCAAATTTTATATACTGAACTTATTGCACCAGTCTAACATCTCCGCTTCTCAATAGCAGCAATGATCCAGGACTTCAAACTTGTCACAAGGGGTCACCATCTTGGATAGTGTCTGACACTCACATGCTCAGTGGGCTCTGAGCAGCTGTTGAGAAGCTAAGCTTAGGGCCCGTCACTAATTATCCAGCAGAAAATGAGGTTGGTCTGTAATATAAGCTGATGCTACAGGGCTGATTATTAAATTCTGATGCTAATTACACTGGTTTCTGTGCTGCCATGTAGTAATTATCTCTGTATTAGGTACTTAGCAGCCTTATATTGTGACATATGTGTATATTATGAGCGGGTCCCTGAGCTCAGTAAGTGACAGCAGCACAGAGCATGTGCAGTGAATCAGCAGAAAAGAAGATGGGGAGCTACTGGGGCATCTTTGAGGGCACAGCTCTTCCCTGCTAAAGGATGTGGTTCCCATGGGCTGGTACAGAATCCCCAAACATAGGCATTTCTTAGGCTTTAGTTATCTTTTAACTGTTCAGGGCCATTCTTGGAGGAGCACCACTGTGAGGACTTTGTACTCAGGGGACTGGACACTTGCTAGTGAGGTCTAGCACTGGCTGTTACTAATGCCCTGACTGTGCCTTATGTTATCATGGGACATTACTTGAAATACTGTGTATCATATTGGAGTAACATTTGAGAGACTGTTTTGAGCAAGTAACAGTTTTACCACTGGCATCCAAGTTGCTATATCTATAAAGTGTGTGTAAAGTGTGGAAACCCTTCCTACAGCAAGGGCCTTACTTAAAGAGAATCCCAAGCATGACATGCTGCTGTTCTTGCTGCCAGTGCTGATATGGATAACTATAAATATGCAACATGGGAATTTTCTGTGTACACATAAATCCTGTCCTACCTAATTCACTGTTGCCCCTTTCAATACATCTACATACAAGTCTACCTAAAACACTCTGTATTTGAGCCATTTCATAAAGTTTTCTCCATGTCATACCTCATCGTAGCATTCTAAAGATGTGTGTTTTTAACTCGGGTTTTTCAACTGTGGGCATGGAGAATATACATCTCAGCGGTGTTAGCACAGGAGCAGGAGTGCTTTTCATCGTCAGCATGTTACCAGGTCCATAGTCATAATCTGCTGCCTTTGACAAGACACCAACAGGATATTCAGTCACAAGTGAATATCAAGGTGGTGTTCAGGACTTGCTTAAATAAACTTGCTGGAATAGCAATAAATGCAGATTTGTGGTCTGCAAGACAAGGCTTTAACCACAAATCATTTCCCAAGCAGCACAGTCTGAAACGAATAAAAATGAAGTTTAGTTTCAGGTGGCGCCTTGTGAAAGTGTATAAACAGTGTGCAGAGGAATTCATTGTCATTTTATTTCAAGGCTAGTTGACTTGCCATAGCACGAACAACCCAGCTTGGAAGAAACAGATCTTTCTCAGTGTTATACATTACGCTGAGTATATGTTTTATAATCGCAGAGTTCTATTTATCAACAGATTCTACACACTCAAGTGATTCATGCTTTTTCATCGGCACAACCTCCGCTGGCAGCTAGCATTGCAATGAATCTGCTGTGTTACATCTTGTGAGCCGAAATCCTTCCACCATAACTGCAGAGTTCAGCACGATGGAAACAAATCTTATCATGGGTTGCTGTTTTAGATAAGACAAAACAGGGCAAGGCACAAATACCTAAGCTCACCAGAATTAATATGCATTTTTAAAGGGGCAGAATTCTAGGCTAGGGCAGAGAAGGAAATTGCTCTGGGGACCCAGCATCAACGGAAACTCTTGGGAACAGATGAAACATACAATGGAGACATTATACTGTTTAATCATTTTAAAGTGATCTGGCCAATTTCCTACGCTCTCCATCTTGCAAGCTATGGCCACCTTTTTTTTTTTGAATACTTTATTTATACAAAATGTTTCTGGGGGGATACAGAAGGAAAAAAGGGAAGAGGGGAAAAAAAAGGGAAGGGGGGGGTTAATACATGTCATTCTCCTTCCATGTCTGTTTCATATACAAACTTTTAATATTGACCACATAGAAATAAAACAAAGAAATAGAAAAATAGAGAAAAAAAGAGAGAGAGTGTGATGGTCACTATTAGTAAAACTTCAATATATGTATAGGTATTTTGTTATTAGGCCATAGATTGTCTAGTTTTCACTTAACTTGCACAGATTTAGGAGCTATCACTTATTCATCTTAAGATATTCTATCCAAGGAGCCCAGGTCTGACAATACTTTGAATTTTAATTACGAATCATTGTGGTACTTTCTTCCATTTTCCGGATTTCTTCAGTAAGGAGAGTCCAGTCTTGTATTGTTGGCGGATTCCCGTCTTTCCATTTTTTTGGTATCATGGCTTTTGCGGCTTGTAACATAAAAAGTATCAATCGTTTTTTTAGCGTAGTATCTAAGAGAGGATCATAGTAAAGTATTAGTTTGAGTAAAAAGTCATTTGAGATCTTTTTATTCATAATCATCTCTATTGTTGTTATTTTTTTCCAGTAGTTCAATCTTCACCTTGGTACCATAAATTAATATATGCACCGGTGTCTTTGAGGCAACTCCAGCATTTGTCCTGTGTTTCGGGAAACAGATGTTTTCAATTTAACAGGTGTATAGTTCCATCGTGATACCAATTTGCAAATTTTTGCATTTAGAGATTTATAGACTGATTTATAAATAGAGGACCAGTGATCTATGAAGCTATGGTCACCTTTCCATTATTCCCACTGTTTATGCAAAGCACTCTAAACTGGCCAACATGCTGCATCTGCAGATAAAAAGTTGCCTGATCCTGAACCAAATAATAGTCATAGTAAATGAATATTGGTTGGGACCAATGTATTCATACATGCACAGATAACTGTATGATGCTTACACATTTACCTATGTGTGTATGGCCACCATTAGATGTTATATTCATCTGATTTGTCCAACCTTTGGATTATAGCTGCTGTTGAGCTGCCATTCCTTGTGTCCATTTAACAGAATACAGCTATCTCAGGGTTGCTGGTATTTGTTGTCAAACAGATGGAGGTTCAGAGATCGAAAATGCCTGATTTTTTACAACATTTTCTTTGCAAGATTGACCTGCTAGTCTCTGGTCTTGATTACAAGAAAAAAGATGTCAATATTACTCTTGTCATTTTATTCTATAAGGAAACTCAAAGGTTTCTACACAATGTGTTCTGCCATCAGACAAACATGGTGGTGGATGAGCAGCAAACTTTTCAGTTCCTGTAAGTCTGATGATTGCTTTCAAGAGTGTATTTTCTTATAGGATGAAGACATCCATTAAATGGCCTCCCCAATCATCAGCTCTAAAAATCACTGAATCTTTCCAAGTTCTAAGTGTGATATAGATTTCTGCCTCCAGCAAGCCTTAAATAAATTTCAATGTGCATTAACATGATAACACATCTTGTGCTCCTGTGAACACACTAGTTTTGTAGCTACAGAATAGCATCAATTCATCTTTTCAGGAAGTGGTGGTTTTTATGATGGGAGTTGGGCTGGTAGGAGAAGCTTTGAGTTGTAGAAAGACTAATGAGGTGTTAATTCCCCTAGTGAAGTTTTCAAAGGAATCACTTAAACATTCTCCCGCTATGTTTGACAGGTCTTTCAACAACCTTATAGAGTTTGCATCTCTAAGGAGAAGTAAATTCATCCTACAAGATCTCTCTGAGGGTATCAATAAGCAAGGTTCTCATGCTTTTTAACTAAGGCTTGCTATGATCAGTCAGCACCTACAGTATGCCTCTCCCACAGTATTTGAAAATTACAGGGTTGCGCATATCTGCATACCTGTCACTGTGTGTTTGTCTGTGTATATACAGGTATGTATGTATGTATAGATATGTATGTATGTATTTTTTATTGCATTGTTATCTCTTCACACACACACACACACACACACACACACACACACACACACACACACACACACACACACACACACACACACACACACACACACACACACACACACACACACACACACACACACACACACACACACACACACACACACACACACACACACACACACGTACACACACACGTACATGGACAGAACCAAAACTCAGGGACCATCCTCTTATCCACTAGGACCTCAACAGGTAGTTTTCGTCCAAAAAACTTGGGGGTTTTGCATGCAGGGCCTTACATATCTGAGGGCACAGTCTCATTATTTTGCATTTACAAGACAGAATACAGTAAAATATTCATTGACCATCCTCTCATTCGAGTGAATGTAAACAGCTACTAAAAGCTTCAGCCCCCCAACTCACAATAGCACCTTTTCAAAGGATTCAACCAAATGCAATATGTACCTAGATATTTTTAAAGCTGTTGATCCTAATTGTTTAAAATGTTTACCTTAAAATCACATTCATGGCATCATTCCATGGTATTAGAGAACTACTTGGAAAGGCAGTGTGGGAAAGATGAAACATACACCTTGGTGTTTTAATGTCCTGGTCTTCAGACTGCCATCTCTTAACTCCAAAAATCACATGGCTAGCATCTGACCAGTAAAGTTGCAGCGCATTGTTGCAAAAAAGAAAACCGGTGCTGAGTAAAGGGTCACCTAACTATCTAGCCAATATGTTGCAGCATTCAACAGTGCAAATGTTTTTCAAGGCAGAGCGCTTTTAAAAAAAAAAATGCTGGGGAACTCCATTACCTCTACTAACTGAACTGAAGAAGCCTCATGGATGAGCAGCAAAATGTTTTCAAGATTACTCAACAAGTCCAGTTTCTTTGGACCTGTTATTACTACCATATGTTATGACCTGGATGAATGTAACCCTTCATGGATATATCCAAATGATAGGACTGGAGGTGCATGTGGAATGACCATAGTCCAATCATCAATGTTCTAGTAAAAATGCTAGAACAACATTGTATGTAGTTTATATGTAGCGTTGCCACTTATTTAGGGATGATTGTGACATAAACTGCATCTTCACACCTCTTTTAATTGAGTTGTTGTCTTTGTCCAAAATGTGTAGCTTGCAGTCCTCAAACATGTCCTTTGTCCTTAAGGCTAATTGCACAAATAGTGTTTCTTATTTATTTCAAAGGCATGCTGGGGTTATTTTAACTAAACCTGGCAAAAAAAGTTGCTAGCAGTCTATTTTATAGAAGAGAATAGAAATCCATTTTATTGTCTCCAGGCACTTATCAGATATGGCTGCATTTGCGGATAACATGATCCCCTGGCATTTGTAGTAGGTGCCATACATGACAAATTAATACCTTCTCTTACTCTGCCATATACTGTAGTTTCCTTTTTTCATTCTCTCTCAAAGAAAGTCTTGTGTGGCCCTGGGTACTGTAAATTGAATTCGGTAAAGGTAACATTGTTACTCTGACCTGAGCTCAGAGATTCCCCATGGGCATTACAACTTTTTAGCCATTCATTAAAGTAAAGCTAAGCTTGTTCTCTAAACTCTATTTTGGAAAATAAAATGCTTGGAGCTAGCTGAGTTCCCCCTGAATGTTTTTTGTATTAGATTAACTCTCTAAAAGTCATCGAGATCACTAATGCATTTAAACTTCAAGTAAATAACCCCCCCTCCACACACACATACTCTTGGTGGCAGTTCAGCAGGCCACGGAGAAGCACAAGAAATACAGCAATGTCTGATATTTCCCCATAAGTTTTCACTCCACTAAGTCTTCCTATTAGAAAAGTAATAACCCTAGGGGGAAAAAGAGCAAAGTTATAATAATCTTATGTGCTGATGCCTAGTTGGAAAAGTTTGCAGACAGCTAAACTAAAGGAAGTTTTGAGCATCATTATGTGCTGAATGTTCACACCTAGAGTCAGATGCTATTGTAGGAGCACGACATCTCAAGGGCTGATGAGTAATACCTCAGGTGGTGTATTTGCTATTTTGCATCAACAGTCGGCTGCAATGGCACATGTGGACAAAAGCTGCCACCTCTTATTTTATTTACATGGAACAGAATAAAACCCAAAGCACAGTGGCTAGTAATGCAGAATAGGCAGGCCTTATAGCATGGTCAATGCCCTTTGACTGTACTGCATCTCTTTGACAACAAATGCTCACAATACATTAAATTGATATGAGGCATCCACTTAAAAAATGCTGAAAAGCACTTAAATTGGCTCTGCTTTAAAAAGCAAATGAGATATTCATGATTCCTTTATGTATGAATTTTAATATTAAGTGACAATTCCCTAAATGTTTGCACCCATTGCTTTTTAATTTGAGCATTAGCAAACACATGGAAGCCAGAATAAATTATTTCCCTTTTAACGCATGTGAATCCTGTCAGAACTGAACCAAGAATTATCTAGGAGACAACAGAGTAGACATGTCAAGCATTCTGCCTTTGGACTGATGAAGACTACAGCAACCACAGATCACAAGCTAAAAACTTGAGTTGATTTCCAAAAGCTGGATGGGATTGTTGACCCTTGGACCAAACGAATTAGATCAGCCCTATATGTTCCACCTCATGGTGTGCATATCATTAAAAGATCTTATAATCTTACTGGGACCCAATGAGCAGTATAGGGAAGCAGGGCTTGAAGGTGCTTAGGAGAGGGCCACTCCCCGCCCCCTTTTTGTAAGATGCACTGGGATTGGCTGAGAGGTTCCGCAGGAATCGCAGAGGAGGCAGAGCAGCGCAGAATACTTACCAGTCGGGGCCGGGACGTGGAAGCAGCACGAGTTCAGGAAGGCGGCGAAGCAGCACGGATCCACATGGCTCCAGGACCTTCTTCACGGCATTGAGGAACAGATGGTGAGGAGATGTCCAGCGAGGAGGACCCTACACCACAGAGGCTCAGTCCAGGTTTCCAGGGTGACTCTTCAGCAGGGGCCGGACCTCGCAGAGAGCAGTCTCAGGAGAGGAGCACCAGTGTGCATATCATTGAAAGATCTTATAACCTTACAGGATCTTATAACGAATGGCCACCTTTATTCAGATTTAACTTGGACAGAAGGATAAACTTGATGGATGAATGTGTTGGTTCCCAAAATCTGGACAGAAACAACAATACAGTGTTCAGTAATTAGTATGTCCATGTTATGCTTTGCCTTTCACTTAAAATGAATGGCAATTTGGTATAATGTGATTTTCCTGGTTATGCAAGAGAATCTCTGTGCTAGATGTGTAATTGCCCCTTTTGGTATTCTTAAAAGAGGCTTTTTTTAAGCCTCAAATTTTTCTGGTTGCGTTTTCAAAGGGAATTTTTTTGAGGAAAAATGTATTTTATTATTCTCCAAAGCTGCTAAAAATCCAAAGAACTCCAAATGATGTTTATACTAGGAATAATGTAAAAACTTGGAGAATAAGCACATGACCCGTTTTTTTCTAACCATTTCTGCGGGTCCTGTTGGCGGATCTGGTAAACATTTCCTTATTTGTCCCAAATCCAAATCTGTAAAGCTTGGAAAATGATGCCCTGACTCCAAACCAGACTCAATAGTGTTCACCTTCCCTTTGAGGCTGATATTCATGTCTTTAGAAAGCTCATTTGCAAAGCTAACAGTGGTCACAGAGGGTGAAGAATTTTTCTTTCCGCTTCTCTGAATGGGATCTTCAGTAACAGGTTTCATTGGTTGTTCAGCAGATATCACGTCCCATCTTGAGACTGATTCTTTTTCTTGTGTACAATTAGATGCATGGACATTTCCAAAAGACCAGTACCTTAAAAAAATGTATTGGTGAAAAACAAGAAATGGGAGTAGCACAATAATGTCTGCATTCTTAGGAGGTTTTTAGCAAGAAGTGGTCATAAGAAGTCCTGCGGTTCCAGCAGAAATTAATTTATCCATGAACTATTTCAGATGTGCTGTATATACAGACGGAATGCTCTTCCGGATGTTTGCTTACCTGGCGCAGTTTTCGGACACAATTCCATATTTTTTTCCCACAATGCAGCATTTTCCCCAGATTTCCAGTGTAATTGTAGCTCCATGGGAACTTGTGCCCACTGCAATCTTGTGTGATGCATTGTGGAAATTGCATTACTTCCAAAGCACAATTAGAAAAAAACCATTAGCTTCCAGTTTGCTGGCACAGTCTGGTGAGCCTGTTGGTGCAAACCTTTGTGGGTACCCTGGAACTACTTCCACTTTGAGGATGGCAGTAGCTCCATGTTTCCCCTGCTTCAGTAGGCACATTTGCACACAATTCATCAGAAAAGTCAAGGTAGAAGTAGAAGGAGCATGTTTGGATGGCAGATTTAATGAATGGCATCAATACATTCTACATTTGTGTCCATGTTAGTGTGAACTTGCTTGCAGTCATAATTTACCCTAACTAGTTACTTAATACATTTCATTTATGCCTGTGCAGGTCAGCATTTGAGATCATTGGGCCCCATGCTTCAAGTGATAGAACTTCTTGTTCCTATCTTATCTATCGTGGTAAGGATTACTAGTGTGCTGCTTAAAAATAAATACCTATTGTTAATAAGATGTTTCTGTAACTGAACCAAGCTCTGTTACTACATTACCCCTAAATATTGTGCTTGAACTAACCCACACATCTCTTTGCCTCTTTTGATGAGGGAATTTAAAGAATATGGGAAATATAGTAATTTCAAAATTAATATGGATAAATCTGAAGCATTAAATATTTCAATACCTTTGCATATACAACAGCTTTTACAAGTAAATTTCCCATTCAAATGGAAAACTGAGGCGATAAGATATTTGGGGATAAACATACCATCTGATCTCACTAAGTTATCAAAGTTAAATCATATGGTTCTCCTTACCCAGGTTGTAAAGGATTTAAATCAGTGGCAGATACCACATATATCTTGGTTCGGCCGCATTAGTTTAATTAAAATGAACATACTACCAAGATTGTTATATCAATTTCAAGCCATGCCGATTCGACCACCTGTTAGATTTTTTGATATATTGCAATCAGCGTTTACTAAATTTGTATGGGCCAAGAAAAATCCGAGATTAAACAGGAACACTCTACAGAGGCATAAAACTACAGGAGGACTGGGCCTTCCAAATATATTAGGTTATTTAAGAGCTACAGTGCTGAATAGAATTGTTGAATGGTTTCACTTTAAGGATCACAAAAAATGGATACAGATTCAGAAGTCATTAATTGATAGACCTTTGCAGGCTTTATGGTGGCTTCGACCATCCTCTAGACCAGAGTTAAGTAGATTGCCAAAAATATGTTTTGAAACGCTTTCACAGGGTGATCGTTATTTGAAATCTGCTCCATATCTTATTAATCGGAATGGTCTCATGACTCCAATTATAGGAAATCCAGCCTTCCCACCTGGCATGACCAAAGGCACTTTCTTAGGTAGATGTTTTAATGCCAATTTTATTTATAAACAGGTTCTGAAAGGTAATCAGCTTTTGCCACTGAGGGATATTTGCATGGATGACCCGGAATCATTTATGTCACAGTTGAAGTATGCCCAACTTAAACATTGGGTGGGGAAACCCAATATTCAGAAATCTATTTCTACTCCCCCTACTTTCTTTGAAGATCTGTGTCTCCGAACGTCACCTCTTAGACATGGTATTTCCTTATTGTATAAGATAACAGATCCCAAAACTACCTTCTCACTTCCTAAATATATTGAAAAATGGGAAAAGGAATTGCAGATCACATTTACAGAGGAGCAATGGAAATCCTGTCTCTCCCTTACTCATAAATTTTCTATTGCGTGTAAAGCACAGGAAACAAATTATAAAATTGTCTCTAGATGGTATAGGTGCCCGGAACTTTTACATAAAATGTACACAGGTGTCCCCAATATATGTTGGAGATGTGAAAAAGATGTTGGTTCTCCCTCACATATATGGTGGTCTTGTACAACTCTGAAACCATTTTGGGTTGAAATATTTAAAATAATTAATAAAGTGACAGGTTTGGACATCCCCACAACAATTTCTATTGGAATATTATCTATGCTTCCGGGAAAAGTGGCAACATATAAAAGTTCTTTGGTGGGTTTTTGTTTAAGTGCTGCTAGAACTGTGATTCCTCGTCATTGGAAATCCCCGTCTCCCCCTACTATACGGGAATGGTTGGAGGAAATGGGAAACACTAGGCGTATGGAAGAAATACTTAGCTATCTATATGAGAAATCAGAGACTTATATAAAGACTTGGTCAACTTGGGTTTCTTTCATGGAATCAGACCAGTATAAACAATTAACCTCGAATTAGGAGCTTAGTTAAAAATATTGAATAAATGTCATCTGGTAAATATATACTATGATATTACTGTATAATATATACAACTTCTAACACGGCTGAGTGACTATTTCTCTCTGATCTTTTCTTTCTTCCTTTCACTTTCCTTTTTTTTTTTTTTTTTTTTTATTGTTTTGTTATATATAACATACTTACAGTTTAGGCAGGTATCTCTACGTGCTTTGTTTCTAATGTATCTTCTTCTACAAGGGACGGAGATTATGCAGTTACAGCTGACTTTTAGATTGCAAGTAATTAATTAACAATACAAAGTAATGAGAAAGATAATAAATATTGAGTTTATTTGCATCAAAATGTTTAAATACAGCTTTTCATATATATTTGGAAACAATATATCTTTTTGTGCGATAATTGATTTTGGACACCATTTTATTGTATACTAATCGCTTGATTTTATATACTTAAGATGTTACAAAATCTTATTGATGATACAACTGCTGATGTTATATGATTGTATACATGCTAATTTCTTTAAATAAAAACAGAATATACAAAAAAAAAATATTGTGCTTGAATGTGCATAATTATTCCCTCTTTTTGGCTTTATTTTCAGCATTCTTCTGCAGCAAAAAACATATTTAAGATGGCTAAGAAACCAATTTGATATATCAGATATCATGAATGAATATATGCATTTCTGTTGTAGAACAAGGATATCTAATTAGATGTTTTTCCCTGAACTTACCCTGACAAAGGCTAAAACATTAAGGTCCAATTTTTCTGACTGTCATCTTTTCTTCCCACCACTTGGTTATCACTAAAATAGATTTTTTCTCCCAGTTTCTCTATTTCCTTGATACTGGCTTTTAGTAGGCTTAATTGCAAGCAGTGTAGCTTTGAAAACAACCATCATTATAATCGACTCTGGGAAATTATTGATTCTCACCAGATCTCACACAGAAAATATCGGCAGCAGTGTGTCAGCACAGCGGACAAGCAACAAGATCAAAACAAGAGAATAAATATTCTGGCCTTGAAAACCGAGGTGAAAAAAAAAAGTTCAGCTAGGAAATAAATAACAAGGCTTTTTCGCTCTTCCTCTGCTGTTCAAAGGAGATGATCTGTTGACTTTCTGATTTGTGAAATTTTGAATCCTTTTTTTTTAAACAGGTCATATTTGATAAACATTTACACTTTGTAATTGGGAATTTAATGTTCGATTTTGTATATTTCTTTATTCTTTGTATTAAATTTAATCAATTGTTTTTTTTGTTTTGTTTTTAATCTGAATCTTAGCTGTGCTCATTTTAAATGACCAATTCAGGATTTGTAACATGTATATATGTGTATACTTCTGGATAATAAATTGTGTATTTTATATATATATGGGTATAGGTTTATTGGATTTAAGCACTACAAATCTATTTTATGGCCTTGCAATATTTATGTATCTATGTTTACAAGTTATTTAAGCATTCAATCATGCATGCAATAAATAAGGAAGGCTCCACACTTCCATCTAAAGGTAAGATGCTGATAAGGGAAATAGATCTAAATTTGTCAGGGTATAATCTCCAACGCCCCTCTTCTTCCTGCTAAAATAAATCTACATTAGTGATGGGGGAATTTGGGGTGGTTCGCTTCACGAAAAGGCGAAAAATTTGCGAAACGGTGCCAGCGTCCGATTTTTTTTAAGCTTTCAAATTTTCGCAGCGGTTTCTCGAATTTATTTGCCGGCAGCGAACTGCGGGAATTCACCACAAATTCGCGCCTGGTCGAATAAATTCGTCCATCGCTAATCTACATGTCTCATAAAAACTGCTATTCATTTAATAATTCCTATCCTATTAAATACTTTATCATACTTTGCATTATAAAAATAATACTGATAAGGTGGCCGTACAGCCTAAGCCATGGCCTTACCTTAAGCTGCTTATTTTGGGCTCTTCAGATGGTTTGGGCCCAAGTACGAGGCCCTCCAAACTGATATCTACCAGATGACGAATCAAGCATGTTTGAGTTCTTGCCAGATGGAGGTCTGCATCTGCTCGATGGTGTGGTCCTCAATCCGACCAATAGCAGCAGCAACTGTGATCCGATGTTAGGCCCAAGCACCAAAAGGTTGATTAAGACCAATATTTTTCAGTTTAAGGTGGGACTATTGGTACAAATCTTATAACCTTATAGAATCTGATAATGTATGGCCACATTTTGGCAGATTTATCCTGAATAAAAGGACAAAGTATAAGGAAAATAATTACTTTTGTTTTCATAAGTCTCAGGTTGCAATAGTCAATTTGTAGAATGTGTGTATGTTGTTATTTAGCTGGTTTGTTCTTTTCCAAAGATATCTGAGAGTGATCTTTGTGCCCCAAGCCTCCCAATGGTTGCTGGAGGTCTTTGTAGCAACTTATGCGACGCTTCATGATCTACCACCACTGGTGTCTGGATGATACCTTCAAAAGTGGCAGTCAATCTGATAACTGCTGGCCTTATGGACATGTTGTTATTGTGGAGTTATGAAAATGAAATATGTTCAAATCAATTCCTCATACAGTGTAGTGTTTTTATTTTTTTGAGTATCTTTGAATGGCAATAGAAACATAGCCCACCGGGAGGGAAAAAGTTGTGCTTGAAAAAACTTTGAAATCAATTGATTTATGTTTTTAGAAGAACCATTATGATTAAGCTGACCAGGCCTTTGCACTTTTGCTGTAAGCAGTGGTTGGTAAAAGGGCTGCTGATGCATTAACATTGAAGTGCAAATTTGTCAGCGGCTTGCCTCAGTGCTATATGTCTGATTGATCAAAGAGAAAGGGAACACATTGTGCTTAAATACAAGTATGGAACTTTGCCTGATTTCAGAATGTTTTCTTCAACGCAAAGTAAATTCCAAAAGTTATATTTTCCTTTGAGTTCCTCCAAGATTGTGGAATTTTAACAAGCATGGTTCTGCATCAGAAGTCTAGTGTGGTTCTTAATCTTACAAACTACCCAATTTCATTGTTTTTTGTTGTTGTATGTTTAAACGTTAAGAGATTGGATATCACCTTCTTGACCTCAAGCTTTTTTTTATCTTAAATTCACATCCATCAGTGATTTCATTTTAGCAGCCTGAGGGGTTACATATATTCAGAACTCAATAAATGTGGGTGGGTAGGTAGCAGTTTATTTTGCGCATATCAAATCAGTCTTGCTTATTGAGTACTTGAGAAATGTTAAAGCAGACCTGTCACCCAGACATATAAAGCTGTACAATAAAAGTCCTTTTCAAATTAAACGTGAAATTCAAATTCTTTTCTTTATTAAAGCATTCATAAACTCATTTAAAAAGCTCAGCTGTCAATTAAATATTGCCTGCCCCTCCTCTATGCCTTAGGCATAGAGGTGGGGCAGGAAATTACTTTCACTTTCCATTTAGCACTTCCTACATTCCTCCTGTTCTCTTCACCATTTAATTGTGAAACCAGTGCATTGGGACGGACATCAGGTCCCCCATTCTGGTGCACAAACAATATTCTGAGATGATGCAAGGCCTGTCTTAATAACAGTGTACACAAAACGGCTCCTGCCTGCTTGCTGAATTCCCAGACCGAATCAAACAAGAATTCAAATTGTTTATATAGTGTAAATAAAGTTTATTTTGCTTGACAAATGTGATAGAATAGGATTTTGAATCATTTTTTTGGGTGACAGGTCCCCTTTAATAAACCAGTTCTCAGAACCTTCCTGCTGGGTTTGCATTGCTAGTTGCTCTGTTCTTTTGCTGTTACCTTGCTGGAGATAAGCATGTTCTAATGTTTTGCCTTGTAACCCACTGTGCTCAATAGATGCCTAGATTGCTAACTGGTTTTTTTTTACTTATTATGCCCCTATGTTTGGATATCCAAGGTGGCATCTCCACTGATGTTACAGCAACAGATGTAAAGCCACAAAAAGGAAAGCCCTGGAGCTATAAGCGCAGGGGCTGTATGACAAGGGATCCGAATGATCAGCAGCCAAATTATACAGGTCTAGGTCAGAGATATGCAGAATCACATGTAGCTTTGTTTAGGTGAGAAGGAACGAGTTAAACCAGGAAATGGCCAGACCCAGGGGCGGAGTAAGAGATGGATGTGATGTCACGGGAAGAAGCAGTTTACTTCCTTATCTTCTGAGCAGGTAGAAACATCCTACCCTCCCCTATTTTGCAAATTTTGTGAAATGTCAGGAGTTTTCTACTTTATGTTCTTATATTATCTATTAATAGTTGAATATGGATTTTTTCATGAAAGCGCTGTTATATTGTGGTTTCTGTATCTTTAAGCATTATAATTGTGAGAGCCTGGATTGTATTTATTTATGTTAAATTAATGTGAATCGCTTGATCCAGGGAATGTTTCTAATCGCCATTGGGGTCAGGAAGGAATTTTTTCCCTCTTGAAGCATCATTGGCACTGGCTTCAGGCTGGGTTTTTTTCCTTCTTCTGGATCAGAACAGTACACATTTAAGTTTTATTTGTCAAAGCAGTGGTAGGACCTTGCCAGAGTACTGCACATGTAAGTTTAGAAGAGGGAGAAAGGATGTTCTCTCCTGTGACTGCACAGTGGATTGATTGATATAGACACTACTACTGCTTGTGCTAGGTGACAGCCTGCTTAGATTTACTATCATCGACACGCTGCAGATGCAGGTCCGGCTGCAGGGCTGCTGAACTTCTCTCATGTTGGTGGCAGAGCATAGTAGCGATCTCTTTGCTTTAGAATATTTCCTTGGGTTAAGCTGACAAGGTCCTATTTATTTAAAAAATATGAATAAATACTGTGGCCATTTTACACCCACCTCCTGGTTTCATTAAGGTATGTGTAGCACACCCGTGAATGTGTTATGAAATTGTGCCATTGGGTATGATCTTGCAAAGTATACTGGTGACACCCCAGATCCAGTGAACAGGTGCCTGCGAAGATCTTCTAGGTCTCCTGGAGCAATGCGCCGTGATCTTTCACGAAAGGGTCTATCTTCTCTGAGACGGATTCTGTGCTGTGTGCTGGTAGCGCATCCCATATCAATGTCACTTTTGGAGAATAAATCGCTGTGCTCTTTCAAATGCTTCTTTAAGCGCTTCTTCCACTCAAGGGGAATGAAAGGATTACTAAATTTGAAAACTTCGTCTTCATCTGTGGCTTCTGCTCTATCACTCACCAAGCTACCCATAGGCATAGGACTAGCTGAGTAGACTTTTCCTAAGAGTATATGTGAATGAATAACAACAGGTTCACTGGTTGTATTTTTCAGCCCAACAGTGACAGTGCCTTGGTTCTTCTTCAGACAATCAGTTGGAAAGGTTTCAGGAATCAGCTCTACTCCAGTAGGTAGATCTATCCCTTGCCCACCTTCAATCATCAAATTCGGTCCAGTATGTTCCCAGCACATTTTTACCCTGGTTTTCATGCAGGTGATTTTTCCAGGTGGTACTAGACATTCTTTCCTCTGAAGTGACCACACATTTCCTATTCCATCTGAAGGTTCCTCCTTCTGTGGAGTTAGGGAAGTCAGTACTGGCTGTAGCAATGAATTGTATGGAGGCTCTCTGTTTCCATTTCAACTGCAATTGAGGAGCTAACATTTGCCTCACCAAATCCGTATTTGTGCCCATCACTAAAGAGTTCTACAGGGCTCCTGGAGGTCTGGGGCACACTACCGCCAATGTCTCAAATACTTCTTTGGTACCTGCCACAAGAGGAGAAAATTCTAATTTAATGTTGACATAATCATCATAGGGGAATTTGGTTTCACTCAGACCCCATATTTCCAGGTGTTCCAACTTCTCCAGAGGTATGTGTGATAGGTACTTCTTATAAAAATCTCTGTACAGTAGTGTCACTTGAGCTCCTGTATATAGGAGTGCCTCGGAGAAAACACCTTCAATTTGCACAGGTACAATGAGAGGTGGACCAACCAGGCTTTTTGGTGACCTTGGCTTTTGCAACAGTTTATCTTGGTCTGGTCCACCTTGTTGACAGTTAACTGTGATGTTGTTCTTTCGATTTTGTAGGTGTCCTTTTGCTGTGTCAGTATGCCATTTGAGTGGATTACTATCACATTTATATTTTTTTGGAATTTGATGGGGAGGTATTGGAGGTTGTGAAAACGAGTCAATCTTTTTGTTTGGGGTGGCTGCCTCTCACCCTTTAGAAATCCTATAGATTTTCCTGGAGCTTTCTTTAGATGGGCACCCAGCTTGTACTTTGTAGTTTCCCTGTGCCTTTCTCTTCTCCTTATTCAATAATTTTGATAATTTGTCAATTACCTTCTTTGGATTTGGTTCTGTGTTTCCACCAGAGTGAGCTTGGGTATGAAGAGGCTTCTCAGCTTCTGCAGCTGCTGTACTGAGCATAGTGCCAGCCACCTCTGAAGTAGATACATGAGTATTGGCTAATTGGGTTACTAGCTCAGTTAGCATGTCTAGTTGTGCCCTCAACTGGGTAACCTCTTTGCTCGATTCCATAGGGCATATAGTTTTGATTCCAACTTTTAGTACATATCTAGAGTTCACCATAGATCCTTTTTCCTCCAGTATGGCCTCTTCATCTCTGACTTCTTTAATCAGTTGATTGTAAATTAGAGTTTCTTCTCCTCCTTTCAGTCTCAACTTTAGCATGATGGGGTCAAGGGGTTGGGCCCCCTGCTAAATCTGTTTCACTCTTACCTTGTCCACCAACTTGGGATCCAAACCCTTCTTTAGCAATATCTGGTGTAGGGTCTTATCTAGACGTCAAATGTAGTTTCTCCCCAGGCTCCTGATAGGTGTGCTCAAACTGGTATAGTAGGTCAGCTGCTTTTTCAGTTCTGCCAAACACATCCTGCAAGGCTTCCAAATAGTCATAGGCAGTGCAGTCTTGTTTACTGAGCTTCAGATTCTGCACAGTATCTGCAGCTGCTCCCCTCAAACTCTCAGATATTCTTTGTTTCTTGTGGGCTTCAGGGATATCCCATTCATCCAGGACTTGCATAGTCTGTTCCATCCAGGACTCATAATCATCTTCCCCTGTAGGAACAGGCTGTGACCCAGAGACGGACCGCAGCTTGCGATAGCCAAACCCAGGATACGAAGCACTGCTCTTTTTGCATTTCTCTACAAGAATGCCAAGAGCAGTTATAAATTCAGAACCTATAGTTCTAGATGCTGCTGAAGATAATCCAGTAGCAGTGGAAGTGGCATGTGGGTTTTCTATGGGAAAGACTAGCTGGGCTTTTTGACCCTCCTTTCCAAACTCTACAGTAGGGAGCACATTCAAGCTTAGTATCTGGCAATCCCACTCTGGGTTGGCATTTACAGCTTCACACCACTGTGCAACATCTTGAGGATGCATATTTAATCTTTGGAATGTCTGCTAACTTCTGAGGGAAATGGGCATAGTCAGTACCAGTAAGTGAAACCCAATCCCGGACGAGCCCCCAAATGTAGCACACCCGTGAGTGTGTTATGAAATTGTGCTATTGGGTATGATCTTGCAAAGTATACTGGTGACACCCCAGATCCAGTGAACAGGCAAACAAGAATGGCAATGCAACAGGCACAACCTTATTTTATTTAACAGCTGAAGCTGTAATAAAAGAGATTAGTTACTTAGAATAGTAGTAAATAACAATAATATAACAACAATAACAGCTGTAAGAATAGCCCAGTGTAACCCTGGTGTGTACACCTAAGTCTCTCCCAAGTTGCCAGCTGGATATAGTGTGTGTACCGGTGGGGGCCCCTTGTGATGAATGCAATGCTGTCAGCCTTACTTATAATCCTTGCAGGTTGAAGAGGTGACTATGCAATCCCTGAAATCACCTTCAGTAACTTTGCTGGTTCACTGCAACACTCTCTCTGATGATTGTAATAACAAAAAAGAGGCACATCTGAACACATTTGAAAACATCCAGCAACTTAGGGGCTCCTCTGTCCATAGAAACCACACAGTCTCACAGATAGAATAAGGCTGAATATTAATCTTCTTAACTGGCAGGGCAGGTGTTAAAGGACCAGTAACATCAAAATTTTTTTTTTCAAAATTCGTTAGTATACAACGAAAAAAAACACCAAGACAAATGAAACTTTAAATAGCAAAGCCTTTATTAAGAAATAACTTACAGAAACTCGACTTCCGCTCCTCTTCAGAAACGGCGACACGGCGACCATCCATTCTGCGGTGCTTGATTTCTCCTCCCTGGCTATTCACCGACAGCTGTTCTCTGTCCCGATCTCCTTCTCTTCTTCATCCTCCTTCCAGGTGTCCAACAGCAGCAGTAGGAAGTCGATGAGGTGCAGTAAGGTAGAGGAGTGCAGACACGAGTGTGCTGCCTGCGGGGGAGCCGAGCTGAATGGGTACCTATACCGCCTCCTAATCCTCCTGCGCTGCCGGTGCAACTGGTCATGGACAGACAGAAACTGGATCCTTCCCGTGTATCTAGAGCCCAGCAGCAGCGGGTATGGGGGTCGCCTTCCTATTTGCGTGTTAGAAAACCTGGGATCTCCACGGACATGCAGCCTGCGGGGGAGCCGAAGCAGAACCCCTGCCTATACCTCCTCCTCCTGCGCTGCGAGCGCTACTGGTCAAGAACTCATACAGAAGATCGTACCTGCTAGTGTGTGATTACCTCAGAGATTATTGCGCCGGCTGTTTGGTTACTGCGGCTGCTGCTGTAGGTAAGAACTGTCCAGAAGAACTGATGGAGGCTGCGGTGCTGCTGAGGCTGCTAAACTGCAATTGGAGGCTGGGGCTGAGCTGCGAGCTGAAGGCTTTCCTGCTCAGTTCAGAGGAAGGCAGAAGTGGCACCGCAGGGGGGTAACATGGGTTACCTACAGCAGCAGCCGCAGTAACCAAACAGCCGGCGCAATAATCTCTGAGGTAATCACACACTAGCAGTTTACGATCTTCTGTATGAGTTCTTGACCAGTAGCGCTCGCAGCACAGGAGGAGGAGGTATAGGCAGGGGTTCTGCTTCGGCTCCCCCGCAGGCTGCATGTCCGTGGAGATCCCAGGTTTTCTAACACGCAAATAGGAAGGCGACCCCCATACCCGCTGCTGCTGGGCTCTAGATACACGGGAAGGATCCAGTTTCTGTCTGTCCATGACCAGTTGCACCGGCAGCGCAGGAGGATTAGGAGGCGGTATAGGTACCGGTTCAGCACGGCTCCCCGCAGGCTGCACACTCGTGTCTGCACTCCTCTACCTTACTGCACCTCATCGACTTCCTACTGCTGCTGTTGGACACCTGGAAGGAGGATGAAGAAGAGAAGGAGATCGGGACAGAGAACAGCTGTCGGTGAATAGCCAGGGAGGAGAAATCAAGCGCCGCAGAATGCATGGTCGCCGTGTCGCCGTTTCTGAAGAGGAGCGGAAGTGGAGTTTCTGTAAGTTATTTCTTAATAAAGGCTTTGCTATTTAAAGTTTCATTTGTCTTGGTGTTTTTTTTTCGTTGTATACTAACGAATTTTGAAAAAAAAAATTTTGATGTTACTGGTCCTTTAATGATGACTCACAGTTTATCAGGAACTCTGCGTCTCCTCTCACTGGATTTTCCTCCTGATCAAAAATGGCTGGAAGGCCACAACCCAGGATCACACTGACTACTGGGACCTTATGCACTTTCCCTCCAGGGAATAACAGGAACCAACTTTCAGCAAAACTGCAGTGTCTTCCTCTGCAGATTAGTGACAGTTTCTCTTTCTGACTAATCACTAATCCTGGCTGCAACACAACTGCCCCAGTCACTAAGTCTTCCAGCACAGCCCAGTCCTCCTTGCTGGTTCATTCCCCCTCCCTTTCCGGTTCCTGGGTTGGGCTCCTATTGGCTGTCTCCATGCACTTCCTGTAGCAAGGGCTTGTTGGAAATGTAGTTCTTAACCCCAAGCAATAGTTCTGCCTCCAGAAATATCAAACGTTTGCAGTCTCTTGTTTTATCACATCAGGGAGCAATTTTAGTAATCCATTGTCCATTAATACTAATTATAGTCCCGCATTATAATGTTCAAACAGTCTGCACACATAATAGGGTGCTACATATGTAATAATGGGTCCAGTGGGTTAGCTCAAGGCGAAGGGTCAAATTGCGGAGTCCCCTTATCATAGATGTTGTTGCTGTAAATCAATCTGTGTGAAGACACATTGATTATCATCTACAGTTTGGGGCACTTCACTGCTATCTGTTTTTCTTGTATAGTGTTGGCAGGTCCATTAATCTTCACTCTCTTTCGTGACGTGGATGGAAAGTTTGATGTTATGAAGTGGACACCGAATGCACATTTTTGTCTTGTATCTGCGGATCAATCTTTTATCAACAGTTTGTGTCATGCAGATCCTCTCTAGAGGCTGGAGAAGGATTGCTTCAAGACCTAAATGTGAGGGAGGGCAAGTTTTAATAATCTGTCAGGGGACACCTGCCTAAGCGGCCAGGCTGATCTGAGGTCATTTTTAATTGGCTGTGTGCTGTCCAAAGTAATACATAGTTATATTTTAATCCACAGGCAAAGTCACTCTACCTGCCTTATCTTTCCTGAGGGCCAGACTGCTAACTGACTTCTCCTTTGCATCTAAGAAGAGAAACCAGTGCAAAAAAAAAAAAAAGTAGAGGGAAATAACAGAAATCTTGATGGGTTTTGAGAGCACAAAGATACTCTGTGAAAGGCTGGAGGATGACAGCTGCTACAACACAGTGCACCTAAGCCTGCTGGTAAAATGCATCAATTTGTATCATATCTGGATGTATCCTCTCCTGTCCCATAACTGTAGAGATTGTGTCTGCATAAATCTTTTCCCCCTGCTTTTACCTCCAGCTAGAGCTGCAGAGCCCAGGAAAAGCAGCCTGTCTGCTGGGAGACACGGCATACAACAATAACAACAAAAAGAAAAGCATGTCAAAATAACAGTTTAAAGGGCTTCTGCTTTTTTTTTTATTGTTATTCGTGTGAAAAGACTGACATATAGTTAACACTTCCTTTTGAAAAACCTCTTCATTCTTCTCTTTATTTCAGCAGGAAGCAAAGCTGATAATGTGAAATCTTTTCTAGATGAAGCTTCCTCCCTGATTGAACAAGAGCTGGACAGGAGAAAGTGAGACAAGATGTTATATGTGTTTATATATATATATATATATATATATATATATATATATATATATATATATATATATATATAAATAATATATATATATATATATATATATATAAATAATATATATATATATATATATATATATATATATAAATAATATATATATATATATATATATATATATATATAAAATATATATATATATATATATATATATATATATATATATATATATATATATATATATATATATATATATATATATATATATATATATATATATATATATATATATATATATATATATATATATATATATATATATATATATTCTAGAGGTCGAAATGCAGAATGGCACAGCATTAGAAAGTCATGATGGTATACACATATGCTCCTATGCTTTGAGTTGTTTGGCAGCCACTCTAGCTACTGTGTATAGTTACCTAGAAACATTGATGTTCTGAACCCATTCTATTTTGTAGTGTTTCAGTATAGGGAGGAGTCATTTATAAATGCCCTAGAGCAAAAAAGGACACAACAATACTCCCAGTACAGCTTATACAACAAGTACTCATGTCAATACGTGTGATAGTCTTGCAGTGGGTCCGCTACCCACAAGTACCCACAAAAAAGTGAGTAAACTGCAGGTTGCAGGTAAAACTTTTCAGGTGCGGCTATAGATAGATATAGATATAGAGGTTCTGCGGGTCAGATCTTATCAATAGTGAGTTTTAATCCTTTACATGTTTAAAAAAGTTTCACCCTGACCATGCCCACTTCTAATGATGTCACTTCCAGTTTACATCAACAGAACTTCCTGTTTCTTGATGGTCAGCGGGTCATAGATGGGATTGTGGATAAGGCACTTGCAGGTTGGGTAACGGGTTCAAGCGGGTAAAAATGTGGGTTGTGGGTCCGGGTTGCAGGTCTGGGTGCAGGTTGCGGGTCGTGTTTCAAAAATTGGTTCTGAGCAGGACTCTGGTGTGTTGGCGGTGGGGGGGGGGTGTGTGTGCAGATTTTTAATCCAGCAAAAGGCGTAAAGCTCAGCACTGGCAGGAACAAGGCATCTCACTACCTGCCATAGGGCAGCCAGTAATATAAAGGGGAACTCTGGCTTCCAAACCAAAATTTGATAAAGAGGCCCACATAACACAGAAACCCCTAATATATCCATCACAGTTACCTGTGTAACACCTGTTTGGGCTGCATAGCACACAAATAGTTAAACTGTCCAGCTAGCAGTAGAAGCATGGGTTACACTTCGACTTACACAACAGGGTCAGGGCCTTCGCCAAGTGGAAGTGTTCCCTCTATGGTGTACTGCAACTACATCCCCCAGGCTACTGTGCATACAACAAAAGATGGGCGCCAGGAGGTTCCTGCAGTAAAACAGAAACGGTTTATTTAACTATGCACAAGGCAAGTGACCACAGGTTTAGTACTCACGCAGGAGCTGAGACAATAGCACACAGAGCTGCAGGCATTAGGCATTTCTCACAGAGGAAAGATCTCCATTAGGCATTTGCAGAATTCACACACGTTCCCTCCTGGAAGTTGTCAGGAAAGCAGCTTCTACCCTACAGTCCCGCTTCACTGAGGTCCCTGACTGGAGGCAACACACAGAGCCTTTGGGAAGCTACTCCATTACTGCAAATCCTTGTTGGAGCTTCAGCTGCTCTTTCTCTCTCACCTCTCTGCCTTTCTCTCCTAGAGAGACTATGACAAGTCTGCCCTAGTGTAACTATTCCTCAAGCACTGCGTATCTTGACAGCGCTATATAAATAAATGATGATGATGATGATGATTCACGGGGTTTCCTGGTTCCCGACTTCTTCTCCAAAGCACATGGGCCTTTCTGGGCCTATATGTACCCAGGCTCTCCTGAGCACACCCAGCTGGATCACCATCCACAGGCCAAAGAGGAAGTGGCCACTCCCTACACACACTATATAGCAGTGTAGCAGGGGAGTGTCATTATCTCCTGGCAGATCACTCTAAGATAAAGGTGGGGGCCTTAAAGCTGCAGGGCAGATTAACCCGTAGGGGCCCCTACAGATGTTTCTTCAAAAAGTATAAATTCCAGTTGTTTAACAGTTCTTCTCTTTCTGCATCATTTGAAATCCTGTCAGGGAAGGAGGGACTAAACACTGATGTTACAAATTGTAACAACTTCTCCACAGCTTACAGGCAGCATGCAGGAACTACATAACCCATAATGCATTGCACTGTGATGTTCCATTCCTTATTGAAATCATGTGTGTAGGTGTGAGGACTTACCCTGGTAGTCTAGTGGGAGGAGGTCTGCAGGGACGCCTGCAGCCTCCTCGGCGGGGACACCTGCCTCACCGCCGTTCCTCTGCGCCTCTCTGTTAGGTGCGCGCGTCGCTTCTTCTTCCTGGTTTAACTGTGCATGCGCGCTGGCATGTGATGTCAGCCCGCAGTGGCGCGAAATTTTAATTATTTAAAGCCCCAGTGCAGGTTTTCCCATTGCCCGTTATAGGAATTGTTCCTGGTGCTTCCTGAGCCTTGTGCTAACCTGTTACTCTGATTCCTGTTTTGACCCCTGCCTGACTTCTGAATCCTGACCCCTGCCTGATTACCGACTTCGATTCTGCTTTAACCCCTCTGATTGACTTCCTGGTTTGACCCTTGCCTGCCTGACTACGTTTATTCTCTGCATGCCTCGATCCGGCCTGATCTGACTACTCTCTTGCCTAACGCCTTGTACTACGACCTTCTGGCTAAAAGACTTTGCTCTACAGTCATGCCCCTCTGCCTATCCAGAACCCTCATCTTGCACCTCTCGTTTAAGTCCAGGTGGCATCCAAGTAAGCCGAGGGCTCCTCCCGAGGCCCAAAGGCGGTCACACTACTGGTGAAGCACGAGCCGAGACCAGGGTGCTTGGTGTTTGTTCTGGTGTTGGGTGCTGACCATTACAGCAGGGAATTGTGGGGTTTGGAGGATGAAATCTGAGGACACCTGGCAGCTGATACAAAGTAACAATAGTCAGCCAGCTCAACAAAGTAGTGAATTTTGAATTGATGTATATTGCAAAGTGATGTATTTGCATGAGAAACACTAATATATTTTATATATATTTTTTCAAATCCAATGTTTATTTATTTTTAATTCTTTCATACTTTACATCAGTTCTTAGCGTAGAATACAACATTTACATCATATAAGGAGCGACATTACAATCCCTTCATGTTTCTATTCATTGTGTATTTTAGATAACATACCTTAATTGTTATAATTCCCTCAGTCAGCTTTATGTACACAATTGTAGCATGCGTCACTTATCCTTATACACTTGATCAAGCATATATGTATGAAAACGTATCACTTACGTATCACTCAATTGTAAAAACCCATGTCCCACTGAGACACATTCAGTTACATTAAAAAGGAAAAACAGCAGTCTGCCAGAAAGCATTTCTCTCCTAAAGTGCAGGCACAAGTCACATGACTTGGGGCAGCTGGGAAATTGACAAAATGTCTAGCCCCATGTCAGATTTTAAAATTGAATATAAAAAAATCTGTTTGCTATTTTGAGAAATGGATTTCAGCGCAGAATTCTGCTGGAGCAGCACTATTAACTGATTCATTTTGAAAAAAAATTGTTTTCCCATGACAGTATCCCTTTAAACATAACTTAAACTATACCCCGGGTCGAGTGGGAAATCTCCTCTATATTATAACCTTCTTGATTACCTTCCATGTGGAGCCAGACGGACGCACCTTAAACCTTTAATCCTGAATATGAAAACTGCTCATTCTTATAATTTGGTCTACAATAAATCCCGTAGCTGCCTCGAGAGATCTCACTCCTCCTCAGTTTACTTAACCTGCTATATTTCAGTAAACAATTTTTTTAGTCCTCTGTTTCCTTAATGCTTGTCCAATAAAACCATTTTTGAACATATTTTTGGAACATATTTTATATAAATAAGCTGCTGTGTAGCCATGGGGGCTGTGATTCAGTTTGAAAAAAGGAGGAAAGGCACAGGTTACATAGCAGATAACAGAAAAGTCCCCATTGTATTTTTATCTGCTATGTAACCTGTGCCTTTTTTTCCTTTTACAGCTTGAATGGCTGCCTCCATGCCTACACAGCAGCTTGTTTAATTCCAGAGCCCATGCACTGATTTCTACTACAAAACTGTGTCTGTTTTTCAATGCAGTGCCACCTAAGGGCCTGAAGATCATCCAATACTGCCTTTAAAACTTGTCCCATGTGTACAGAGATTTCTCCAGATTCTTCTAAACTTTTAATGTTGTTATATACGGCAAAATCCACAAAGTATTTGCAATTTTTAGTTGTCTATTTGCAGTTTAATAACCCAGTGAGCCATGATTATTTATATACCCACGCCTGACTTGCCCACCTCCTGACATCCCTGTCGGGGGCCTGGCTGGTGTGAATATATATAATTAAGCAACCTGCAGATACCTAGAGGCACAGCAGCAAATTGTAATCATGGGTGAGAAAGGCCTTGGTCAAAGTTCATGCTGCGTATTTCAAAAACAGTGTCTTACTTGCCGAACCTGTGCAACCTGTGGGAATTGGAGTGTAGTAATAACTAACCTTTTTAGAGGAACTAGTGCAGCTGAAGGGAGAGACAGGAAGATATGTACGTTAAATGAGTTTGCATTTTGTTAAAGAGTTTGCCCATCATCAATAGGAAGTAATGACTGCACCTGCAGGAGAATTAGACAAGTCCCTATGTGGATGGACATAAAGAAGCAGATGAAAACATGGGCCAGGAGATGCTCTGCTAACCTGATACCATGTATTAGTTAACATATTTATGTAAAAAGTGACTGCCTTTAAGTAATATTTATCAGCCATCATTTTTTAAGCAAATCAGCGTTTGTCCAACTGGAATGTGAGACTTGTATACACAGAGACAGAATAGGGAGCATTTCACATCAAAGGAGTATTCTGACATAGACATGTGAAATGGAAAGTAGATAAGAAGACATTTTATATGTATGGATAAGATAAACAGCTGTCAGTTCTCCTGACCCCCGCAGCCAGACAAAATACAGGCAGTGTTAAAATGTGTATAATCCTCTATTAGGTATATTTCATATGCAATATGTGCCAATTTAAAGCAGATGAATTGGCTGATGTGGCATAATGTACAGTACTGAGCAACATTACAGCAGAACTGCCACAGGGTGATCCTTTATCTTATAGAAACCATTGGCCATAAATGCCTGCTGCCTGGGTTTTCACTAGAACCAGTGTCCCTAGAGTTTAATGAAATGAGGAAATATTTTCAGGTGTTGCAGAATTTAAAAAAAAAAAATTGGGGAGGTGAGAATGCTATTTTTACTGCTTGATAGAGAATATTTTATAGCTTTTCCCAAGCACTGATAACTATTACTTTGATGTAAAGAAATAGCTGGTGTTAAGCCAGATTTTCCATAAAGAATGGACCATGCTTAGACTAATGGCGCTGGTAAAATGAGAGGAAATATTTCACAGCATCAATGCAATATTAACTTTTATTTCCATATCTGAGACTTTTCCCTAAATACATTAATTTGCAGGTTTTTAAGAAGCAGAAGAGAATAATCCTCATTGTGCATTTTATTGCATGTCTGCATATATATATATATATATATATATATATATATATATATATATATATATATATATATATATATATATATATATATATATATATATATATATATATATATATATATATATATATATATATACTCAACCCAAGGATTGCTTGTCCATATATTGCAATATATTTAAGCTGGCCAACTACATCAAAGTCATCCTATATATGGCCAGTTCTACACTCAACTTTCATCTGATTCATTAAGAATTCTATTGCTTCATTATACATTTTATAAAGGGACTAAGTTTTACCTGCAACTTACTTGCTGCTTTCAAAGTAAAACTCCCAAACTTGGCTGCCCTTTTATTAGACACCAGTGGGATCACCTGACTATAGCTGGGAAGGGTGGGAGCTACAACATGGAGCTGGTCACTGCTCCTGTATAACTATAACAAACAAGGGAAAGTTGTGCTCACCTCTAATTTTTAAAAACATTAAGCGGGGGTGCAATGAGGTTGTGACCACAAAATGCATATAGACAAAGTCCTCTGCACTCAACCCATTATCAATATATTTAAGGCATTGCTACATTTTGTGCATACTGCTACTAAACAATGCCTTACCCTTTAAACAAAACAGGGATTGTTTGTCCATATATTGCAATATATTTAAGCTTGACAACTATTCTATATATATATATATATATATATATATATATATATATAGTAGTTGTATATAGGTTGAAACATATGGTTTTACTTATAAAATCCAACAAGACGTTACACGTTGAACAATTTACCATTTACAGATTTAATACAGATATTTTTTATTAACAAATAGATTTTCATGGGTAACACCAAAGGGATACAGGTATGGGATCCCTTACCCGGAAACCCCTCTATGCAGAAAGTTCTGAAATACGGAAAGGCCATCTCCCATAGACTCAATTTTAATCAAATATTTCTTTTAAAATGATTTCCATTGTCTCTGTAATTATAAAACAGTACCTTGTACTTGATGGTAACTAAGCTGCATGGATCCATATTGATGGTAAAACAATCGTATTGGACTTGTTTAATGTTTAAATGATTTGTAGCAGACTTAAGGCATGGAGATCCGAATTACAGAAAGAGATCTGATACAGAAAATCCCAGGTTCCAAGAATTCTGGGTCCCATATCCGAACTACACATATTATACCATTTATTTTTTTTAATTAGGATGTGCATTTGTCAATGAATCTGTATATTGCTTTTTCACTATCCCCCATCATCTCTTGCCACTAATTAGCATTATTTTATCTGGAATGTGAGCCGCTAGGGTGCACTTACTTCAGATCATTTGGTAAAATCAAGGACACTTTAAGGAAGAAGGGATGAATGCAGTTTTCTGGCCTGCACAAATCATTTCAAAGCATCTGCGCAGCCTTTCCACTTGTATTTTCCAGATATGTTCTTAAAGTTTGCCATGCATTATGCTATGATACATGAAGTGTTTTGATCACAGCTACTTGTATCTTGAGATCAGTAGAGATCACTGCAAGGAGCCCTATACTCATAATTATTACTGTAACTGCAAGATAAGACAACCTGAGACAACCCACTGACATTAGTGACAAGTGTCCCTGCCATAAAGGGGCTATTACAGAATTAACATTAACAGGGATAGAAGTATTAGGGTCAGTATATCAGCCACATACAGCTCACATGGCAGCTCTGTAGTTGTCTCCTCCTTATGGCTGGTGTAGACTACTCACTAATTTATGTGTTGTCTTCTCACTGCATAAAAGTTCTTCCAATTGTTTGCGGAACAATGGAACTATGTTTTCATAGAATTACAGATTTTATAATTTATAATTATAATTGCTTTAGATTTCAGTTCCCATTAACATGCTGCTTTTTCTCCTGCTTTTATACATAATAATATGTTATGCTTCTAAGGATATTATAGTCTTGTGCCATTTGACGGCATCTTTTATTCGAATAAGCTCTCTTTTATTTGAGGAATGCCTGAAACCTTCTTTATACATTTTTGGCTTGGTAAAAACACACTCCATTCACTAGACTCTGTTTAAAAAATTAATGATCATTTTAGGAGCATTGATATTGGCATAGAATCAAGGCAGAAAGTCAAGAACCAAAGGATAAAATCAAAATAACAATTTAGGAGCACACAGGGGCTTTGCTAAGAAAGACCTATACTCCTGCATTGAACCCGAGTCTTTGATGTCTTTTTTAACTTGAGTTTTGCACCATTAAATGTGACATCATAGTGCTGCAGCCATGGGCACCGCCATCTTTGATACGGAGCTGAACTCCTAACCACAGTGCTCACTAGCTGTAGAGTCAGAAGGCAAATGTATGCTGGTTACTTTTGCTTTTCCTACACTCTTGTGCCAAATAGACAGAGCAAACGTTGTTTTGACATCACAGCTCACCATGTCACAGCACTTACTTCAATGGAACAAAAGCCTTCTGAGTCAAATGTATAGAAAAAGTTTGATCCAACTGTAAAAGGACAGCATTTTTGGGTAAAAAGACTGATTGCATCCCACTTAGACAGATCTCCAGCGCAGTACCGGATGCTATTGATCTACACCTGGTTTCTGATGTGTAAGATGGAAATACCATTCCAAATGAGGAAAATAATGGTTTATGAGGCTAATATATCATGCTTTCAAAATGACATGTACTAGATTATTTTACAATAAAGTTTTTAATATAAATGGCATTTTGGTGAGATAAAAACAAGTCTTATTACATATATAGGATTATCAGAAGGGCATTCAAAGGCGTTAGATGAGGATCTCCCGTTTGCGTATGCTCCTTCTCTTACAATGTATCACCCCCATGTTTATAATTCCTTAAATAATTCCTTAAATCACTCTCTTCACCAATAATGTATTTTAGCAATAGAGAAACAGAGAAAGATATAATTAATCATAAGCCGATGTCTGTACAGTTTTGAAGTAACAACCTTTTTCACAGAGAGATGCCTTGTGGGCATATTTTTTTTTCATCTGTTCATTTTGGTGCTTCCAATCCACCCACCGACTTCCCACACTTTTATTCACATCTACTATCTCTTGCTCAACAGGATAAACCCACACCCAACAGCATATTCAGAAAGGAAAGTTCATTTGCTGTACTGTAGAAATCTGTAAATGTCTAGGCAGCCCTCTGTTATTGTGTTACAATACTGCACAATATCACCAAATACATCGGAGCTGAGGCGCACACAACACACTAAGGGGGTTATTTATTAAAGTCCGGTCAGGCTTTTTGGTGCAAAACTCATACCTGCTGAGGTTGTGTATAAATAAGTGGGAGAGGTCTCTATACTATTTGGAAGTTTCTGTTTTCTGCGCTGGAATTAGCCCAAAAATCAGAAAAAAATTGTACGATTCGGAAAAAAATCTATTGATTTTATTGAGTTCTCCCCAATCCAATTAAATCATGATCTTTTATTAATAATTAAGGTCAAATCGTGGATTCTAGTTTGGTTGGACTTTTTTATTTCAAAAAATCTGAAAAATTCGGATTTTATCTTGCAGTTATTTTCATAAACCCAGCACTATAATTTAGAATAATCCTCACATCAGACTACTTTTAGGATTAGAAACATATATGCTAATTTTATCCACAAGTATCAGTGGCTTTTTGTAGCCATCAAGTAATGGCTTATAGTTTGGTAATATAAGATAGGGTGTCCAAAGAATGATGTAGATCATCTCTTAAAATGATAATGAAAGGTGAACTCACTAACTCACTTTATTTTTTGCATTAAAAAATAAAGCGCCAGCTATAATATAATGTTTTTTTATATCATGCAATGCATTATTGTATACTTACTTTATATAATCTGTGTTCTAAGTGCCACCCTGTATGTCTGTTAATAAGCTTTAACCTCCTAGACTCCTGCCCATACAACATATATTTACTCCTGTAAAATCCCAAAACTCCAAAACTCCACTAATGTGTCTGTGGCTCAACACATGCTGGGTCATATCAGGGCAATCAAATCTCTTGCCCTATTGGAATAGTAGGGGCCTATAGAGGCCCAACTGTAGGACCATATCAACATGCCAATGTGCTGTTCCTCAGGCCGAACTTTTTAAACCTGCTCAATTGATATCTGGTTGATTTGCGTCCTGATATCAGCCTGGCAGGCCCATTGGCGGACCCCATACATAGGCCAATAAGCTTCCAGATTGATCTAGGGGGAGTTTTTATTGGCCCGTGCATGGCCAACTTTAGACTTTATCTCAGTTTTAGAATGGAGTACTTAATGCTGTTTCTTTTCATGGTTTCTTAGTGGACATGGTCCACTGCTGGTTTCTTTTATGGTGGTCATATTTATTCTAAAGTCCATTTATCAACCGTAGGCACTTTCTCATACACAACAGCACTTCTGAAGTTATAAGGTTGTGATTCTACTGCTAAATAGCAGGAGGGCTGTGTGGAGAGGCAGCAAAACATGGGAATCCCACCTACAATTCCTTATAACAATGTTTGCCTAGTGCATTAATTTTATTCAGTCACTGATGAGCTTTAACCTAGTCAAATGCAGTTAGACAGTTATCATAAACTAGACAGGGGCACAGTATTGTCTTTATTACTACATAACACCAACAACTAGATAGTAGGCTATAAGTTTGAGTTTTTATTTTCATTCCGATTACAAACCAAGATAAAATTGCAATAGGTGTTGCCCAGCCAGGGCATCATTTACTTTGCAAGTCAATGATATAACGGTCTTCTCTAAACCATCTCTAACCTTATCAGTATCCCAAGGCAGGCAAAGTAGTAATTGTTTTTATGTTATTTTATAGTGACTGGTTTAGAGTCTCCTAAATATGTTGTATTTGTTTCAATTAGCACTTTAGAATAGTGTCCCCATATTAATTAGGTATCTCATCATTGGGACATGTTCCATTTACACTGCCTTGTCTATGTGCACAACCACCATTAAAATCCAGCCTGTTGGTGCCCCTTATGTGTCCTTAAATTTCCCTTTATGAATAAAATGAGTAACAGTGGGAGAAAAATTAAGTTCTTAGCAGAGTTTAATGCTGATATCAGCTAAAGATAGGAACTGCTGTCATAGCTCAATATAGAAGATATAAAATGCCTTAATCTAGTGTCACCGGCAGAAAAAAAAGGAGTGAGATTTATTTTAATGATGACAAAAAGTCCTTTTCTGTGTTGTATTATTCCTTATCTCTCCTTTGTTGTCCTTTATTGTTGCTCGAAGAGAGATGACATTCCACTTATTTCAAGACGGAGTTTGTTTCTTTCCCTGTACCTTACACAATCGCTTCTCTACTTTAATTTTTCTTCTGAGGGCTCATAGTCTTAGCACTACTACAGTTTAAATTGTGCCTTCTGTTCTGTCCAAAGGTTTAATCTCTTTTTAATCTCTGGCAGCGGGGCTGTCTAGCACACAAACGCTTTGTTGTTCTCAAAATGTTTCCTGGATCACTTTACAAAGGGGAAAATGTAAAAACAGAATACCTGAATAATGTAAAAATTAAATGTGAAAATGTTGACGTTTATGGATAAAATATCTTTCAAATATTGCAAGTAAATATGGGTTCTGAGTTGGAGAGTCTTGTGAATTTTATATTAATACTCTGCAGGTGCTGCAGGCTTAATTATTTAATTGAGTGTTTGGTTGCTAAAAGTCCAAATTCATCATGCTATTTTGGCTTGCAGGGTTGAGATGCACATACATATTATGTTCCCTGTTTTCCTAGGCAGGACACTGTGCATGTGCTAAGTCCTCTAAGGCAGTATCATGTATGGTATGCTCTGGCAGCAAGAGGGTGCTATTCATTTGATAGTTAGTTGATGGCTCCCCGAAGCAGCACAACTGCCATAAACCCTAACAGTAATTTATATAGGCAAACTAAAATTAAGGGTTACTTACTTGTTCTTTCTTTAAATGCAGTAGTACTAATCTAATCCAGACTATTAAGCATGTATATGCATATAGTATGTCTAATAGGCTTGGCATATTCTCAAAGGTGGATTTATAGTCATTAATACCATAGCCGACATCCTTCTGCCTGCCCCCTCCCCAATTAGCAAATTAACTACTGTAGTTGTAGAAGAGAAGGAATGACTCCCCTGACCTTCAGCTCCAAATTTAGCCACATTTCTCCAATGGCAGGCTTTTTTTTTTTACTGTATAGACACCCTATAAAGCTGCCACCCTTGGCATGTGCCCTCAAGTACCTATATAAAGAATACAGCCTTGTATATTCTCATATGAAAAGGCCCTGATTTGTGGGAAGGCAGCAAGGGCTGTTCCCAAGGCAGCAGTTTTAGGGGTGAGATGCCACCCACTTGCACAACAGCAGCAGAGCGACGAATTTGCGCGATTCGCCACCAGCGAATAAATTTGCGGCAAAAATTCGCCGGCGTCAAAAAAAACCCAATTTTTTTTTGCCGGCGTCGGAAAAACGGACACCGTTGTCAAAAACGGCCGCCGGCATCAAAAAAATGGGCACCGGTGTCAAAAAAACGGGCGCCGGCGCCATTTCGCAAATTTTTCACGAAACGGCGCAAATTCGCCCATCACCGGTTGAAACACTTTTTTTTAGAAATTGCATCATTAGAGTATTTGTGGATAAAACAGTATAAATACTTGTACTTGTCAGCGCTTTCTAGTCTTATTACCTTGACTGTCAGACCTGAGAACTTTGTTGTGCCGGATATACCACTGAGATGGAAAGCTGCACAGTATGGTCGTCCCTGTTTGGAGCTAATCTGTCATATGAGAAGCTGATCAGATCAGAACGGAGACAATTATCACACCACCCGTGTGCCAATTTATCCAGAGATAACATAGTTATCTTTATTTTCAGACTTCCATGTGACTTTTAAAGGCTTATGTAACCTCAGTTATTTCTTCGCCTCCCCTTGTGCCGACATATTAATAAGGGATATTAGGGATTTATTTACACCACAATGCCTTTGTGTATTTTCCACCTGACCCTGAAAACCTGATATTTTCAAAATTCAAATGTGTGAATTTTTTTTTTTTAATTAAAAAAGTGGCATTTCTTTAAAACACCCGAATCTTGAAAATGTGAACGCTTATAAACATGAAAAAAACTTGACTTCTGCAAAATCACCTTCTTCTCATCACTTTCAATGAATCTAACCACTTGAAAAGCTCTTAACGGAAAATATTGCTTAAATTTTGCCTAGGACAAATCCCATAGGCTTCTAAACAAATTTGCCAGCTGTAAGAAGGAAATTTTTTTAAAACATAATATTTTTTAAAAATATACAGCAGCTTAAAAATGTGGTGCTCCAGGGTGCAAATGTACTAACCTCTGACAAATTTGTCAGCAATAGCTTCGCTCACAGCGCAACACTTTGCCAGGCTGAGATTTCTCCAGGACAACGCTAATTCACTAAAATCTGAAGTTGCGTCCAGGGGCGCAGAATGCTGGTGAAGTTGCACTAGCGTTACTGCGGCAAGCAAAGCGAAGTTGCGCTACATAGTAACATAGTAACATAGTAAGTAAGGTTGAAAAAAGACACATGTCCATCGAGTTCAACCTTTTCAGCCTTAGAGGGGGAAAAATTCCTTCCTGACTCCAAAATGGCAATCGGACTAGTCCCTGGATCAACTTGGACTATGAGCTATTTCCCATAACCCTGTATTCCCTTACTTGCTAAAAAGCCATTCAACCCCTTCTTAAAGCTATCTAATGTATCAGCCTGTACCACTGATTCAGGGAGAGAATTCCACATCTTCACAGCTCTCACTGTAAAAAACCCCTTCCGAATATTTAGGCGGAACCTCTTTTCTTCTAATCGGAATGGGTGACATTGTGTCAGCTGGAAAGACCTACTGGTAAATAAAGCATTAGAGAGATTATTATATGATCCCCTTATATATTTATACATAGTCATCATATCACCCCTTAAGCACCTCTTCTCCAGCGTGAACATCCCCAAGTTGGCCAGTCTTTCCTCATAGCTAAGATTTTCAATACCTTTTACCAGCTTAGTTGCCCTTCTCTGTACCCTCTCTAATACAATAATGTCCTGTTTGAGTGATGGAGACCAAAACTGTACAGCATATTCTAGATGGGGCCTTACAAGTGCTCTATACAATGGAAGAATGACCCCCTCCTCCCTTGACTCTATGCCCCTTTTAATACAGCTCAAGACCTTATTTGCCCTTGATGCTGCTGACTGGCATTGCTTGCTACAGCCAAGTTTATCATCTACAAGGACTCCAAGGTCCTTTTCCATAATGGATTTGCCTAGTGCAGTCCCATTAAGGGAATAAGTGGCTTGGATATTTTTACATCCCAGGTGCATGACTTTACATTTATCAACATTGAATCTCATTTGCCACTTAGCTGCCCAGATTGCCAGTTTGTCAAGATCATGTTGCAAGGATGCCACATCCTGGATGGAATTAATTGGGCTGGCGTCGCTAGCGTTGCCTAATTTGCATACGACGAGAAGTTAAAGTTCAATGGACGTATAAGTTGCAACAAATACATTACACTACACATCCCGGCAAACTTTAATAGAAGAAAATGGAGTTATTATAATGCCCTACACATGAGCCCAGTGTATAGGCAGGAAGGCGGGTACCACAAAAAAAATTTACGATCTTTTGCAGCCTATCACCCTGAAAAAAGGAAAAGATGCTAGAGTTCTTTGGGAATTTTTCAACTATTTTTTGAGGAACTCCTATCTACTCTATTGCACTTTGCCTGGCCTAAGGTGGTGAAGGCAAATCTGGTGCAAGAGGTAACGTTCAGTAAAATGCCCATCTTAGTGAATTTACGTCCATTTGCCAGAGCGCAAATTCGCCTGGGACACCAGGGGCCCACCCAAAAACCTTAGACCAGAGGCCTACTCAGTACTATTATTCATCCTCTACTCATTCAACCTCTAGTCTCTATTCTTTACATACTATAATCTATTATTCCATCTATTTAGCCTCTTTGTTTCTTAGAAATAGGGAAAGGCCATGAAATAGGCCTAATGTTTAGCAGCACAAGGGCCCACAGACACCTGAGCCCACCGGGAGTTCTCCTGGTATCCCTGTGGGCCAGTCAAACACTGGAGCGAAGTACCGCTAGAGTCTATATCCTTCGCTAGTGAAGTTACGTCAGCAACCATTAGTAAATCAGCAAAGTACCAAAATTACGTCACACTGGCGAATTTTCATCAGCGTTAGTCACTTCTCACTTTAGTAAATCTGCCCCCAGAAGTCCAGGTAGATATGCAGGCATGCGTACACACTCCACAGGGGGGTGGTGGTGGTTGGATGTGCTGGGCCTTGTGAAGCTGTAGTCACAGGGGGGACCGGGGAAGACGAAGGCCAGGACCGTAGGGTTGCTTCCTTCATATTGGCTCATCAGCAGCTTGAAAATTTGGTGCAGGCGTGTGTACATACTCCGCAGCGGGGTGGTAATGGTTGGATGTGCTGGGTCCAGTTAGGCTGTCATAGCAAGCTGCAGCCAACAGGCAGAGAGGGTCGATGGCCTACCAGTGTGCTTTAGGGCTGTGGTTCACTTGGATGTTGCTCCCAGTGGCCTTAAAGTTGGTGCCTATTTTTAAATTCTTGGCTTGGAGGCAAGTTTTAGTTGCATAAAAAACAGCTGTACTGCCTTCTTAAAACTGGTAGTCCACATGGGGCTAACAAAAAGCCAGTTACAGCCCTTGTTTAGCACCTGCAGGAACTTTTTTTTATGCTTGTGTTGCTCCACAACCCTTTTTATATTTGAATGTGGCTCACAGGTAAAACATGTTTGGGATCCCTGACTTACAGCATTAATCTATCATTCCCAATACAAAACCCCAAACCCTATTTATAGCCAAGCTACTAACCTTGTGTGCCATAAACCTTAGACTAATGCTATATGGGGCTGTTTCTCAGCCTGTGGAAAAATGGAGGCAGAGAATCAGTCCCCACACTGGCATGAGCCTTCTTCATTGCCTGCACCTCAAACCCCTACGTGTGCCTGCACCTGGGCTGACCCAGTGATTTCGGATGTAGGCAAGGAAGAAGGCTGAGTTGATTCTCTGATTATGTTTTTCTGCAGGCCAAGAATTGATAAAGCTTCCCTATGAATCAAATAGGCACTGCTTTTAATTTTATACACAGTATAATAGTCCCTATAATTTAGCTAATAACTATGTTGCTATAGTAGTTCTGTGCTAACAACAGAACTATGCTGCTAAAGTAATCTGGCTGCCGAGGATGCAGTGTGTTTCAGTTCAGTGGCACCAGCATGATTCTGCTACAAATAAAACACCTGGCTGTTTTTCTTTGTACAGAAAATCCAGTGCCAGTATGATTTATTGCTGGGACTTTCAATGCTTAACCTACACCACACAGTTATATCACTGTACTTACTTATTTAAGATATTTAAAAGATGTTTCTTCTAATGGGATTTTTGGAAAGAAGTGGTCACATGGTGCCTGCCTAATTACGCCTATTATGAAGATGGTACTTAATGTAGCAGTATGCATATTGATGTTCCTGAATCTTGATTAGACTGTGATGCATTGGCACTTGCATGGATGAAGGGTGCAATTATTTTACACCTGCCTGTGTTACACTGCACATTATGTAAATGTACATGTTTGCAGCTCATTATGCTCTGTTTAGATCTCCCTGCTCTTGTCTGTCTGGGTTTCTCAACGCTCTTTATAGCCGCGTACGGAGAACGGGCTTTTGACATTTAGAAAATCTCAGAAAAAGAAAATGAAAGGCAGAAAGCAGGAATAAAGGAAATGTCTGGTTAAAAAGGTCATTTGCTACTTTTTGCAGTTTTTATTTGTATTCTTTTTCTTCTAATATACCATTAAAAGATGACTAAAGGTGTTTTAGCTGCAGGAACATAGAGTGAAGTAACTGCCTCTCTTGTCTTTAAATACAACCCATTTCTACTGTTTATTCCAGAAGAATCCTGTTAAACCTGAATTGGCTAAGCAAGATGTCAGGACTGCATTCAAACCCAAGCGCTCAGGCATAGCTTTCTCTTATCTCTTTTCCATAAAACTATATAGTTAGGCCTTTCAGAGGTTTGTAAGCAGTTAATTCCCTTATTACTCAGACCTACGTTTTTCTAGGCTTTAGAACCTCTTACACCCAGGCTAGATTCTTGCTACATAACATCGGTCATAGAACTCCCATTCTTCACCATAGTGAGAATTATGCATTATGCAACGCTTTTATTGAACTTTTTCCAGCCTCTGTTACAGTAATGAGTGGCACTTAGGGTAGGGATGGAGCTGAATGTCCATTTTGTGCCCTGTTTTCTTGTGGTTGTACCATTATTATGAGCTGAGGACTCATAATTGGTAACCTTAATGTTTAATTTGTTTATAAAGTTTTTTTCTAAATAATTTGTTTATAAAACTTTTCACATTTCTGTTTAACAAAGGGATGATGAGGATTACCTAAACAGAATACATTTTGGGCAATGGCAACTAGTTACTAGAGCAACTGGTCATGTCAGTCAATTTTTGGGGGAATTTAAATGTGAGTTTTAACTGCTCTCCACCTCTCACTAACTCATCTGGACAAGAAAGACAGTTATGTGAGAATGCTGTTTATAGACTTTAGCTCAGCATTCAGTACCATCATCCCTCAAAAGCTGAGTGGGAAACTAAGCGAGCTGGGATTGAGCACCTCTGTGCAATTGGATCTTGGACTTTCTGTCAGAGAGGCCTCAATATGTTCGTATCGGCGACAACGTTTCCAGCACCATCAAATTAAGCACAGGAGCTCCTCAAGTACAGAGATGAGGTTCAGCAGCTGGCGGACTGGTGCAGTGAGAACAATCTGTCACTGAATGTGAAGAAAATGAAAGAGATGATCATCGACTTCAGGAGAAATCGCCCTGCTCACACACCACTCAACATCAATGGCTCCATGGTAGAGACAGTAAAGAACACCAAATTCCTGGGAGTCCACATCTCTGATGACCTCACCTGGACCACCAACACCACCTCCATCACCAAAAAGGCTCAGCAGCGTCTTCACTTCCGAAGACGACTGAAATGGGCCAGCCTTCCGCCTCCAACCCTCACAGTGTTCTACAGGGGCACCATAGAGAGCGTCCTGACGAGCTGCATCTCCATCTCGTACAGTAGTGCCAGCTCTGCTGACATGAAAAGTCTAGAGCGGACTGTCAGAGCAGCTGGCAACATCATTATTGTGGCTCTTCCATCACTGCAGGACAACTTCCATAAGCTCTGTGCAAAAAAGGCCTCCTGCATAGGGATGTAGTGAACCGCCGCCGATGTGTTCGCGAACGCCGTTCGAAGGATTGTAATCGTTCGATCGAAGGATTTTCGTTTGAATCGAACGATCGAAGCCATTCGATCGAATGATTTCATTCAATCCAATGGCTTCGATCGTTCGAACGAAAATCCTTCGATTTTAGCGGTCGAATGGTCGAATGGTCGAACGATTTTGACGCGAACGCCTATTGGCGAACGTCGCGCGACGTTCTCGAACTTGCGGCGGACGCGAACAGTCGAAGTTCACGCGAACTAGTTCGCCGGCGAACAGTTCGCTACATCCCTACTCCTGCATTGCACTGGACTCCACACACCCCTCACACGGACTGTTCACGCTGCTCCCATCTGGCAGACGATTTTGCAGCATTAGAGCCCGAACAACCAGGCTGCGCGAAAGCTTTTTTTCCACAAGCTCCTCAACTCACTGCCTGCCCTCCCACTACATTCCAGACACACCTGAACTGTGAATTTAACTTTGTGAACTGTTAATTTATTTGCACAATTCTAAAGGTTTACACATGTATATATCCAATTTCTGCCAATATATTGCACATTTCAAATGTTTACATATTTATTGTGTATTCTAAGTGCCTTTTTATGATATGTACTAGCTGGAGCTACATCGTCTCATCTCACTGTGTATTCGTATACTGCTGAGATGACAATAAAGTTTACTTTGACTTTGACATAGGTGCAGTCTTAGCCAGCAAGTTTCCACTCAAGCTATAACTACTGACACCATCTTTGGGATTACTTCCTCAATAATTTAAGCAGCAGTTAGGTTGGAATGAGATATTCTGTTGCTTTGGTCTTGCTGAAGATGAGAAAGTATCAAGATCCATCCTGGACAAGTTATATTCATTTTGGAGACCTCCACAACGGAAAATTGTCCAAATACTATGTAATTTTCCTCTGTCATAAATACTTAAGGACAAGAGTTCCCTAGCCTGGCATTAGCCTTATGTAAGCAGAACAATAGCTCAAGCTGCATAAAACTCACTAAAGTTACTTTTTAAGGCATTGCATGAGTTTATACTGTTTTAAATCATTAAAAAAGTAAATTATTTTGTCTCAACGGACAATATCTTTAGGACACAGCCTGCTATGGACAACATGTCCTGAGATAAACTGACGTAGGGGACCTGTTATCCAGGGTACTAGGGACCTGGGGCTTTCTGGATAATGTATCTTTTCATAATTTGGATCTTCATACCGTAGTTCTACTAGAAAATCATGTAAACATTACATTAGTTTATATATTATAATATTAATTATATATTACTTTGGCTCAAATACAGTTTTATTATTATAGAGAAAATGAAATCATTTTTAAAAATTTAGATTATTTGGATAAAATGAAGTCTATGGGAGACGGCCCTTCCATAATTCGGAACTTTCTGGATAACAGGTTTCCGCATAGTAGATCCCATACCTCTACTACAAGGACAACATTTTTTTTAACTTTTTTTCCAAAACAGTATTGTCTTGGTTTTAAAAATCATGTACCCCTTCCTTTCAAACCACATATGCCTAAAATGCCAGATTTTGGCTGTGATCCCGCCATAGATGGAGAGCCAATTCCCAGCCACACTCCAATCTAGCCTTAAACGGCGCAGAAGAGTTTAAAGGAAGAGAGCTGGTCCTGCTTGTGTGTTTATGTAAAAATTCATGCACAATCCTTTCCGGTTATTAAATGCTTCCATTTTTAGGTTCTGAAGTGATTAAAAATGTTAAAGCTTTGGATGGAGACTAAAGTAATAACAGCCCATAAAAAACTCAATAATTGTTTCTGGTTCTCAACTTCCTTAGCTATATGCAGATGGCGTAGGCTTCTGTTTAGTACGTCGTTTCCTAAAAGGTGCTATGAGAACATCAGGCACTTTTCAAATAAGGTAGAATTATTTCATGAAAGGCTGTAAAGTTGTATTCATGTCATGTGAGCTGCTTCCTCGCCTTGTTTTTACCCATACATTAGTCATTCATCAAAGTACCTAAGTAGGCCAGCCATCAGAAGACTTAATATATCCAAAGACCCTTATATGCAAAGAACTAGTTGGTCATGCACTGGAACAATGAAATCTTTCTAGAGTGGGTGTTTACAAGCATGTTTTTAAGTAACTTTGACAGTATTCTTCCATCATTGTGCAGCTTTAATTATTTCATTGGTTGAAGCTGACCAATCGTGCAGATCTATTTCCATGATCCATTAGTTCGAATTCAGTGTTTGCTCTCACTCTACAAGCTATAATTAATTTAGGGGGTCATTCACAACAAAACTGCATTATTATAACTTGGACAATCAAACATGTCATTGGGCATTTAGCCCAATTTTTGTGCATTTGTTCTGCGGCGCCATGGGCCAGTGGCCAATTAGTTAATGAATAACTTAAAGCACTGCGTATCTTGACAGCGCTATATAAATAAATGATGATGATGATAACTAATGTTACTAATTGTGTTATTTTGAACTTTCCTTGAATATCAGAATTCTAGCCATGCTCATATCTGACCAGGTCTCCACCTGGAATAAGATACTTAGAGACGGGCTGGGAGAGACCAAGAGAATAGGGGCATAATTATCAAAGTGTAAAATTATATCTCACCAGAGTGAAATTCTTGGAAGTAGCGTTCTATCACTCATTTGAGCTTATTTACTGAAAGAAAAAAGTCACAATTTGGAGTATATGCACCAAAAAATTTGAAATGAAAACATTTCCAACTTACCAAAATTAGTGACAGGTTTTGGTGACTTCACATTGGTGAAAATGCTCTTCACACATTTTTTCCCCAGGTGAAAAGTCTCCAGTTAATATTTGCTATTTTGCCATCTAAAGGCTGGCGAACTGCCATTATAAAGAAAAGCAGCATTTCATTGTCTACGCCTCCTTTATATCAATATCTCCCATACGTCATACCATAAACCATATGTTTTCCAGAGAAATTTCCACACTACAGTTGAAGAGGGGGATTACACAAAGAATTTGCACATGGATAGGAAACTGGCTACAAGATCAGGTACAGAGGGTAGTTGTTAATGGGACATTCTCTAGTTGGAGTAAGGTTCTTAGTGGGGTCCCCCAGGGCTCAGTATTGGGTCCACTTTTATTTAACTTGTTCATTAATGACTTAGGGGAGGGTGTTGTAAGTAATGTATCAGTGTTTGCAGATGACACAAAATTATCCAGCCCAATTAATTCCATCCAGGATGTGGCATCCTTGCAACATGATCTTGACAAACTGGCAATCTGGGCAGCTAAGTGGCAAATGAGATTCAATGTTGATAAATGTAAAGTCATGCACCTGGGATGTAAAAATATCCAAGCCACTTATACCCTTAATGGGACTGCACTAGGCAAATCCATTATGGAAAAGGACCTTGGAGTCCTTGTAGATGATAAACTTGGCTGTAGCAAGCAATGCCAGTCAGCAGCATCAAGGGCAAATAAGGTCTTGAGCTGTATTAAAAGGGGCATAGAGTCAAGGGAGGAGGGGGTCATTCTTCCACTGTATAGAGCACTTGTAAGGCCCCATCTAGAATATGCCGTACAGTTTTGGTCTCCATCACTCAAACAGGACATTCTTGTATTAGAGAGGGTACAGAGAAGGGCAACTAAGCTTGTAAAAGGTATTGAAAATCTTAGCTATGAGGAAAGACTGGCCAAATTGGAGATGTTCACACTGGAGAAGAGGCACTTAAGGGGTGATATGATGACTATGTATAAATATATAAGGGGATCATATAATAATCTCTCTAATGCTTTATTTACCAGTAGGTCTTTCCAGCTGACACGAGGTCACCCATTCCGATTAGAAGAAAAGAGGTTCCGCCTAAATATTTGGAAGGGGTTTTTTACAGTGAGAGCTGTGAAGATGTGGAATTCCCTCCCTGAATCAGTGGTACAGGCTGATACATTAGATAGCTTTAAGAAGGGGTTGGATGGCTTTTTAGCAAGTAAGGGAATACAGAGTTATGGGAAATAGCTCATAGTCCAAGTTGATCCAGGGACTAGTCCGATTGCCGTTTGGAGTCAGGAAGGAATTTTTCCCCCTCTAAGGCAAATTGGAGAGGCTTCAGATGGGTTTTTTGCCTTCCTCTGGATCAACTGGCAGATAGGTAGTTAATAAAAAAAAAAAAGGTTGAACTCGATGGACATGTGTCTTTTTTCAACCTTACTTACTATGTAATTGACACCAAGAGACAATTCACCCCACTTCTTTCACAAAAGCATAACTATGATTGTAATTAGATATGTGATGTTTGGTGAAAATACACCTGACAAATTGAGAACTTTAACAAGAGAAAATTCGCTCTTTAGAAAATCTGCCCCAAGTTGTCCGTGAGTGTTTGAGTAATAGCTAGGCCAGAGTAATGTCACTAATACTCTAATTAATTTGACAAAAGGTGCAAGTACTGTTGTTATATAATCAATCCCTAAATCTACATATTAATACACTTGGGGGCAGATTTATCAAGGGTCGAATTTCGAAGTGTAAAATACTTAGAAATTCAACCAATAAAAATATTTTGAATTCGAATATCGAAGTCAAAGTATTTTTCACCGAATTTGGCCATCGAACGATCGAAGTAAAATCGTTCGATCGTACGATTAAATTGTTTGAATCAAACGATTCGAACGATTTTAGCGTACGATGGAACGATTTTACTTCGATGTGTGAAGACTTAGAAAAATGGTCTAGAAGGTCCCCATAGGCTAACATAGCACTTCAGCAGGTTTAATTTGGAGAAGTATTGAAGTCAAAGTTTTTTTAAAGAGACAGTACTTTGATTATCGAATGGTCGAATATTCCAAAGATTTTTACTTTGAATTGAAGTCAAAGTAAATTCAAAGTCGTAGTATCCTATTTGATGGTCGAAGTATCCAAAAAAATTACTTATAATTTCGAATTTTTTTACTTTAAAAATTCCCTATAATTCACTTCGACCCTTGATAAATCTGCCCCTTAGGGTGTTATTTATCAAAGTCTGATAGAAAAAGATCACTAAAGTCATTTCAGGCAAAAAATCCAAAAAACCAACAAATCTGATTTTCCAGCCAATATCAGACTTTTGTCGCCAAATCTCAAAAAAAAAAAAAAACATGTATTTTTGGCCGAAACTCAGCACGGAACATGATATTGAACTAGAACCTTTGCCATTGACTTCTACAGGACCCCTACAGCTTGGAGATGGAGTATTTTCGGATTCAGACTATTTTCAGCCTTGGGGTATAATACATTTAGAATTTTTTGTTTTGATAAATAACCCCCTTAGCCATCAAAAAAGAAACCTACAAGCACACAGTTTTCCTTTTAAGCTGCTAGCTCACATATTGTGACCCACAACACCCCATCACCACACTGGATACAAGGGCCTGTGTAGCTATTTATCAGTTATTAAGCTGCATGCTTTAGTACTGGCTTAGATGCACTTTTGCAGTTTGTAGTTGATAGAGGTTGTATTTTTTCTTTACAAGGAATGCAAGTTTCCATCATCCCTTAGTGTTATCAAAGGAAGGTCCACAGGATTGATCTACTAAACCTGTGATGTTTAGAGCTGCAATCCAAAGCTTTCATATGCACACTCTTATATCAGCATACTGTGCATTGATCACTGTCAGAAGTGACCGTGTAGCTCAGTTGGAAAGAAATATAGTCCTGCTCTGCTGATAACCAGTTCTAAGGATTCTGAAAGCTCTGCTATCATGTTTGATCCTAATGTGTATTACATGGTGACCTTGCTTAAACACTTGGGTTAAACTTACTTGTGTTTACTGAAGCTGTAATCTATCTGGCAATTCTAGCTTGTGTTGATGCGCTATTAAGGGCTGTATTTAGCGGAGGATAGAGAGTGTATTTGCCTTGGGCTTCCAGTAGAAATTGCCTTCTAAGATAAACATTTTGCAAAAGTAGTTCTAGATTTTAAGTGCTGGAACTCTAAATTGTGTTTTTATGTGGCAATGTAGTTTTGTGTTAGGAAAGATATTAAGAACTGCATGGAAAAAAATAAAATCATAGAGAAGTAGGCTATTTGCATAAGTATTCAATCCCCCCAGACACACACCCTCTCTCGCCAATATTTTTTTAACAACAATCTTTATTTATTGAAATTGTTTTGTTTAACATGTATATTATAAAAAAAAAACAGAATTATTACTCAGAAAGGCAGTATTGTAGAAATAACTGCCATTGTGGCTGTCCTGCCTCTTCTACGGAATTGTGCATAGGTGAGTCTATTGACAACTGGGGAACCAACCATGGTGCTACCGGTACCTGGATGGTGCCATTAATTAAAGTAGGTCCGGTCAATAGGTACAGCAAACTAGCATCAAAAGAAACACAGTAATGCTATGACAAAACTGTCAGAAGTGATGAAACTGCCACTCTGAAAATGTTAACCAATTTTTGCATCCAATTTGTGAGCATGTGCAAACTACAGGCATGCTTTCACATCCTTCCACATCCTTCACAGTAATGGCTTCTAAACTGGCTCTTTGAACTAGCTCTTTTCTGTGTCTCTCACCCGATTTCTACTTTGGATTTGTTATTTAGCAAAATGAGAGCATTTTTTAAGGGTCTAAATACTTTTGCAAAACTTTTGTGTCTTTGTGACTGCAAATGAAATCAGATACTATTTTTACTCAAAATCCTTCATATACTTTCTCTTGCACATTTCAGAACTGTGCAATAATCTACTGATGAAGAAAACAACTACGTTTCTACAGATAGAGAACAACACACACTAGAGAAAAAGACTGATAGAAACCTCAGATGGAGAACAATAGAACCAATATTTTAGAGGTAAATGACAACAAAGCTAAGTTAGAATCCACAGATGGAGAAGAATAGATGTTAAAGAACAGCAGAATTTCTGCAACATAGAATCTGCAGACAGAGAACAACAGAACCAAGATTTCAGAGTTAAAGAATAACAGAACTCATTTTTTATCCACAGATGGAGAACAGCAGAATTAAGATTTGCAGATCAAGAACAATAGAACCAATATGTTAGAATTAAAGAACTAAGCTAGAACCCACATATGAAAAGCAGTAGAAGATAAGACAGAATCCACAGATGGAGAAGAATAGATTTTAAAGAACAGCAGAATTAAGCTAGAATCTCCAGATGGAGAATCAAGATTTTAGAATTAAAGAACAACAAAACTAAGTTAGAATCCACAGATGGAGAAGAACAGATGATTGAAAAATAAGATGGAATCTGCAAATGGACAACAATAGAACCATGATGTTAGTGTTAAAGAACAACAGAAGTAAACTAGAATCTGCAGACGGAGAACAAAAAAATATGCTAAAACCTACAGATGAAGACAAATACTTTATATTTTCAGTTATAGTAGCTAAGGTATCATCTGTATGCATGGGGAAAAAACATGGGACCTGCATAGTTTACTGTTCTTGTCCTCTAGTCTTACATAAAACTCTCTGAGCATAATTATAAATTCTCACTCTCACATTAAGTTCCCAGGGAGACCCTTCAGGCTTTCGTCAAAAATTCTGCCAGCTTCTTTACATGCTACTTTATATTTGGCTTTGATACACAAGAATATGCAAGTGGCTTGTTAATGTCTCTTAAAATTATGTTTTGTTCTATACTCAGATCTTGGTATTCAGCTTCCCAACATAGCTCACTTGCAGCTATTTACCTATTTACACAACTGTGTGAGAATGTTCTTATGTGTTATCACTTGTATTAAGAATGACATGCCCATGCTGTCTCTCCTTTGATTCTAATGTATTTCATCTTTCCATACAACTAAAACAGCATTTTTTTTTCCTGAAGAGCTATTCTCTTCAGGGTCATGTTGCTATAGAATATGAACACTGGTAATGGGAACAGACATGGTTGCTCAGTACCTCAATGTCTACCTCTGTAAACAACACTTTCCCAAAACTGAGACCATTTAGGGGCCGATTCACGAAATTCGAGTGAAGGGTTCGAATAAAAAAAAATTCGAATTTCGAAGTATTTTTTGGGTACTTCGACCATCGAATTGGTTAAATTCGATCGAATTCGAACGATTCGAACGATTAGAATTAAAAATCGTTCGACTATTCGACCATTCGATATTCGAAGTACTGTCTCTTTAAAAAAAAATTCGATCCCCTAGTTCGGCAGCTAAAAGCTACCGAACTCAATGTTAGCCTATGGGGAAAGTCCCCATAGGCTTGCTAAAGTTTTTTTCATCGAAGGATATTCATTCGATCATTTTATTAAAATCCTTCGAATCGTTCGATTCGAAGGATTTAATCGTTCGATCGAATGAAAAATCCTTCGATCGATCGATCAAATTTTTAGCGCTAAATCCTTCGAATTCGATATTCGAATTCGAAGGATTTAAATTCCCAGTCGAATACCGAGGGTTAATTAACCCGACCCTTCGTGAATCGGCCCCTTGGTGTACTCAAATCATTAAAGGGGAACTATGGCAAAATGAAAATGTAATATAAGCATCAGCATACTGAAATAAGAAGTTTTATAAATATAATCAATTAAAAATCCTGTACCGTTTCTAAAATAATCAAGTTTATCTTCAGTATCCCTCTCTCAGCATCTGTTTCTCTCCATGCAGGAGATGGATGTCAGATAATCATTGACAGTTATATCCAAAATATCTTATAGGGGGGCTCCTTTAGCCTAGAAGATGTATTAGAGCTTACTTCATTAAAATCACCAAACATCTTTGTCTCTCTACAAGGCAGTTATTTTGTTAGATTTTGTTTGTACTGGAATCAGTTATTTGAATGAGCTCTAATTCATCTTCTAGGAAAGGAAGCCCCTCTATAAGACATATTGTATCTAACTGTCAATGAATATCTGACACCCAACTGCTGCATGAAGACAGAATGAACAGAAACAAATGCTGAGAGAGGGATAGTGAAGATAAACTTGATTATTTCAGAAACAATGCAGAATATTTAATTGATTTTATTTAGAAAGTTTCTTATTTCAGTTTGATGAAGCTTATATTATTTCAGTATGATGAAGCTTATATTCATTTTCACAACAGTTCCCCTTTAAGGCGCAGAAGAAAGCAGCAACCATGTCATAATAGCCCCATACTACAATACTGATCTCATTTGTACTTGCATATTGCCTCATCCTTCTCACATAAAGCAATTAGTTGCAATGAATTTCATTGCTCATGCTGAGATATCATTAGCAATATCTCTGGGACTTGTCTATTATCCCCATTAAAGCACCCTTTGTGGTGATCAAAACCTTTCAGCCTGACATTAGCCTTAGATCCACCAATAACAACTCTGTAGTTATATGTTGCTCATGAGAGGTGATAGGATGCTTCCTGCAGAATATCATAGATTAAAAGATCACTGTAAATATGACATGTACCCTGTGCATGTTAAATTTATAGTCTTAACATGTAACATGTAGTAACCATTTTGCTCCTTGTCTAAACCAGCTTTGCTTGAAGCTCCAGCAGTTAATTTTAATGGCCTGTTTAGTTGAGTTGCGGATGGGTTTGTGTGTATTTCAGCAATGCTTTACTTTTTTTAATTTTTGAAATCTTTAATTAAGAGATACAAATGGTTGTTATTATTATAGAGCAGATGTGCATGTTTAATTGCTTTTAATCTGTGTTGGTTTGCGTTCCACCACCATCAGCTCTGTTGTATGTAGAATGCCACCAAGACACCATTATTCTACCTAATAGAGGAACTAACATAGGTTGAATGACTTTGAATTGTAGAACTCAATTTATTCTGATTCTCAAGAAATCAGGTTAACAAGACTTTTTTTTTTTCTATCAGGCATTTAGCTTCTCTGGAGGGAAGATGCAGCTGTTAGAGACAGAAGTTTCTTTGACCTTGCATGACTTCATTGATCTTCACCTCCATCACCAGAATAGCATACCAGCATTCCTCAGTGCAGTCTCCTTTGAACTCTTCAGTCGCTAGACCTTTGCAGGGTGAAGGCAATATTTAGCTAACAATCCTTTCAAATGTATGTGTTCGCTAAATGAAATGATTTGCTACTTAAGGTGTAAAAAAATGTCTACTGAATATTATATGTGTGTAAAACATACTCAAGTCCATTAAAACTCATCAATCAGTGATAGGTCCAGGGTTTTTTTGACAGTATGTTTCATTAACAAAATATGAATAAAGACTTTGTTCCATTATAAGGTTTCCAAGGATGGATCAAGTAGCATTATATCATGACATCACACTATGATGTAATATTTTGTATCCCTTTCCTGTAAAATAAGTATTGCTAATGTTCGCTATGGCTGTGACAACACTGTGTTATCAATACAAGAGTCAAAAAACACCATGCTTTTTTCATCCTAGAATTATAGTCCCAAGAAAATTGAATCAATGATAGTGTATCTGAATAAGACATATCAAAATGGCATATGCATACAGTATGAATAAATATTTAAATTTTCAGCTCTGAACCACCATTATGTGATGTTGTTTGTGTCACTCATTGGTCACCTGACAGCAAGAAAATGCAGGTTCTAACTGTACCAGGAAGAGGTAGTTGTTCAAGTAAAAGGCATAGCTCTGACCATTCATCAGCTTTTAGAGACCAATTGGCTAAGCAGTATTTCTCTCTATTACACTGGTGGGCAGCAGAATCCTATAAGTGTTACCTACATTTATACTCCTATTAAGATAGTTAATAGAGGGTTTAAAAAATATGTGTCCAACTACACAGCTGTAGTAAATCACAATCTGATGTCACTAGACCAAAGCTAACTGCTCAGTGGTTTTCAACTGTGCTGCAACATTGCTGCTGTGTTTGTGATTTACCATGAATGTGAATTATTTAAATGGGAATTAGGTTATTTTTATTTACATGGCAAATAAAATATTAAAATGTTTATTCTCCTGAGGAAGCCTAATTTATATGTAGATTTTGTTTTTTCTTTTAAATGTAGGGGGCCATATGGAGCAGAGCCACCAGGAAAATCTCTAGAAAATTACAATAAGGTCTATTCCTGTCTTTATGTTCTGTGATGAATGAAGCAGTTACCCTGGCTATGGTTCAAATATCTCATAAGTAGGGATGGCGCGAACTGTTCGCCGGCGAACTTGTTCGCGCGAACATCGGGTGTTCGCGCTCGCCGGAAGTTCGCGAACGTCGCGCGACGTTCGCCATTTTGGGTTCGCCATTGTTGGCGCTTTTTTTTGCCCTCTCACCCCAGACCAGCAGGTACATGGCAGCCAATCAGGAAGCTCTCCCCTGGACCACTCCCCTTCCCTATAAAAACCGAAGCCCTGCAGCGTTTTTTCACTCTGCCTGTGTGTGCTGAAGAGATAGTGTAGGGAGAGAGCTGCTGCCTGTTAGTGATTTCAGGGACAGTTGAAAGTTTGCTGGCTAGTAATCGTTTTGATACTGCTCTGTTATTGGAGGGACAGAAGTCTGCAGGGGTTTGAGGGACATTTAAGCTTAGGTAGCTTTGCTGGCTAGTAATCTACCTTCTACTGCAGTGCTCTGTATGTAGCTGCAGTGGGCAGCTGTCCTGCTTCTGATCTCATCTGCTGACTGCTGCAATAACAGTAGTCCTTGTAAGGACTGCTTTTATTTATTTTTTTGTTGTTTTACTACTACTACTACTACTACTACTACTACTACTATAAGAGCCCAGTGCTATTAGTCTAGCAGTGTTGGGGAGTGGGACTGGTGTGCTAATCTGCTGCTCCTAGTAGTTCAGCAGCACCAACTTTAATTTTTTTTTTTTTAATATTCATTTTTTTTTTATTTTACTTTTTTTTATTTTACTACCGCTGTAGTAGTGTATAAGTTGACCTTTTAGGCATTATTTGCCCTGTAGGCATTTTTTGCCCAGTGTGTTATTCAACCAACTGCCATCTAGCTGTGTGACCTTGTTCACATTCTGTCTAAATATCCATAATATTACCGTCTCCAGAAAAAACACCGGAGTGACTTTTTTCAAGCAGCCATAATAAATTTTACGTAATCCGTATCCATCGCTGTAGTAGTGTATAAGTTGACCTTTTAGGCATTATTTGCCCTGTAGGCATTTTTTGCCCAGTGTGTTATTCAACCAACTGCCATCTAGCTGTGTGACCTTGTTCACATTCTGTCTAAATATCCATAATATTACCGTCTCCAGAAAAAACACCGGAGTGACTTTTTTCAAGCAGCCATAATAAATTTTACATAATCCGTATCCATCGCTGTAGTAGTGTATAAGTTGACCTTTTAGGCATTATTTGCCCTGTAGGCATTTTTTGCCCAGTGTGTTATTCAACCAACTGCCATCTAGCTGTGTGACCTTGTTCACATTCTGTCTAAATATCCATAATATTACCGTCTCCAGAAAAAACACCGGAGTGACTTTTTTCAAGCAGCCATAATAAATTTTACGAGATCCGTATCCACCGCTGTAGTAGTGTATACGTTGATCTTGTGGGCAGTATTTGCACAGTGTTTTCTTCAAACCGCCATCTAGCTGTGTGAGCTTGTTCACATTTTGTCTAAATATTGATAATATTATCGTCTCTAGAAAAACCACTTGAGTTACTTTTTTTCAAGCAGCATTCATATATTTTACGTAATCCGTATCCACCGCTGTGTATACGTTGATCTTGTGGGCAGTATTTGCACAGTGTTTTCTTCAAACCGCCATCTAGCTGTGTGAGCTTGTTCACATTTTGTCTAAATATTGATAATATTATCGTCTCTAGAAAAACCACTTGAGTTACTTTTTTTCAAGCAGCATTCATATATTTTACGTAATCCGTATCCACCGCTGTGTATACATTGACCTTGTAGGCATTATTTGCACACTGTTTTCTTCAAACCGCCATCTAGCTGTGTGTATTATCGTTTCCAGAAAAACCAACTGAGTTTTTGTTGTTGTTTTTTTAAAAATAATGCCAGGCAAAGGCAGGCCGCCACGCAGAGGCCGTGCTAGAGGCCGTGCTGCTATGCAATCCTGTGGCCCTAGCAAATTGCCCAGTTTTAAAAAGCCAATGACCCTGAACTCCCAAAATGCTGAAGAGGTAGTTGACTGGCTTACACAGCACACCCCATCCTCTACCGTTTCTAACTTTACCACAACATCCTCCTCATCCTCCACTGCTATGGCCACCCCACGTAACACTTCCTCCACCACCGGTGCCCCTTCTTCACTGGAGTCAGAGGAGTTATTTTCCCATGAGTTTCTTGAACTGAGTAATGCGCAACCATTATTGCCAGAAGAAGATGAAGGAGATGAGGACGTTACACCAGATTTAATTCTGGCAGAGAACACGACAGAGATGGACATAATGATGAGTGATGAGGAGGAGGTCCCGCTGCTGCTTCCTTCTGTGATGTGTCAGAAGAAATTGATGCATCTGAGGAGAATGATGATGAGGAGATTGATGTTTTGTGGGTGCCTAGTAGAAGAGAGCAAGAGGAGGGTAGTTCAGATGGAGAGACGGAGAGTCAGAGAGGCAGTAGGAGAATAAGACTTAGAAGAAGCAGGGAGGACAGCCCGCAGGGATCAGTAGGGCAACAACATGTATCGGCACCTGTGTTCAGCCGGCCAACGCACCCGCCATTGCCGCCAATGCCGCCAACTTCTACTGTTACCGCCAGATCGCACACTTCCAAAAAGTCAGCAGTGTGGGATTTTTTTAATGTGTGTGCCTCTGACAAAAGCATTGTAATTTGCAATGAGTGCAGTCAGAAACTGAGCCTTGGTAAGCCCAACAGCCACATAGGTACAACTTCTATGCGAAGGCACATGAGCGGCAAGCACAAAGCACTTTGGGAGCAACACCTCAAAGGCAACAGGCAAACTAAAAGCCACACTCCTTCTGGTCCAGCATCTTACTGCTCTACCTCTGCTCTCCTTGACCCGTCTGAACCACCCTCCACTCCGCCTTCCACCTTGACCACCTGTTCCCATTCCCAGTCATCTGCCACCAGCCAAGTTTCTGTGAAGGCCATGTTTGAGCGTAAGAAGCCAATGTCTGACTGTCACCCCCTTGCCCGGCGTCTGACAGCTGGCTTGTCTGCACTCTTAGCCCGCCAGCTTTTACCATACCAGCTGGTGGACTCTGAGGCCTTCCGCAAATTTGTAGCAATTGGGACACCGCAGTGGAAGGTACCCAGCCGCAATTTTTTTTCTAAAAAGGGAATACCACACCTGTACCAACATGTGCAGAGCCAAGTTACCGCATCTCTGTCACTTAGTGTTGGGCCAAAGGTCCATATGACTACTGACGCATGGTCCTCCAAGCATGGTCAGGGCAGGTATGTCACCTACACTGCCCACTGGGTGAACTTGGTAATGGCTGGGAAGCAGGGAATGGGTAGCTCAACAACAACAACAACAGTGGAGTTGGTGTCACCGCCACGGATTGCACGCGGTTCTGCCACCACCTCTACTCCTCCATCGCTCTCTACCTCGTCTTCTTCCTCTTCTTCTTCTTACTCTGCTGCTGGGTCCTCCTTCTCCTCCTCCACACCTGTGCACCCCCAGCTCCCCCTAGGCTATTCGACGTGCCAGGTACGCCGTTGTCACGCTGTCTTGGGGATGACATGCCTGGAAAGCAAAAACCATACCGGATCTGTACTCCTGTCATCTCTGCAGTCACAGGCCGATCGGTGGCTGACCCCACACCAACTGCAGATCGGAAAAGTGGTGTGTGACAATGGAAGCAATCTGTTGGCAGCGTTGAGACTGGGAAATTTAACACATGTGCCCTGCATGGCACATGTGTTAAATTTAATAGTCCAACGTTTTGTCTCCAAGTACCCAGGATTCCAGGACGTTCTCACCCAGTCCAGAAAGGTGTCTGCCCATTTCAGACATTCCTACACAGCCATGGCACGCCTTGCTGACATTCAGCAGCGCTACAACATGCCAGTCAGGCGTTTGATTTCTGACAGCCAGACTCGCTGGAATTCAACGCTCCTTATGTTGGAACGTCTGCTGCAACAACAAAGGGCCGTCAACGAGTACCTTTTTGAACTGGGTGGTAGGACTGGATCTGCAGAGCTGGGGATTTTTTTCCCCCGTTACTGGGTGCTTATGCGCGATGCCTGCAGGCTCATGCGACCTTTTGAAGAGGTGACAAATATGGTCAGTCGCACCGAAGGCACCATCAGCGACCTAATACCCTTCGCTTTCTTCCTGGAGCGTGCCGTGCGACGAGTGACAGATGAGGCTGTAGACCAGCGTGACGAGGAGCTGGAAGCGCACGATTTCTGGTCGCAATCACCAGAACGAACCCAGTCACCTGCTGCAACGCAGGGAGAGGTGCCAGAAGTGGAGTCAGAGGAGGAAGGTGGCTTTGTGGAGGAGGAGGAGGAGGACCAACAGGAGCAGGCTTCCCAGGGGGCTAGTGGTGACCTTTTGGGGACCCCTGGTCTTGTACGTGGCTGGGGGGAGGAGACCGTGGATGATGCAGTCCTTGATAATGAGGAAGCGGAGATGGATAGCTCTGCATCCAACCTTGTGAGAATGGGGTCTTTCATGCTGTCATGCCTGTTGAAGGACCCCCGTATCAAGAGGCTTAAGGAGAAGGACCTGTACTGGGTCGCAACGCTACTAGACCCTCGGTACAAGCATAAAGTGTCAGAAATGTTACCAACATACCACAAGTCCGAAAAGATGCGGCATTTACAAACCAGCCTGCAAAACATGTTGTACAATGCTTTTAAGGGTGATGTCACTTCAGGAACTCATCAACATTCCAGGGGCAGAGGTGCCAGTAATCCTGCCACGAGCACACCTGCAAGGACAAAGCCCTTTGGCCGGTCTGTAACGTCAGACATGCAAATGTTTTTCTGTCCAAGGCAGCGCCACAACCCTTCTGGATCCACCCTCAAAGAACGCCTCGACCGGCAGGTAGCGGACTACCTGGCATTAACTGCAGATATCGACACTCTGAGGAGCGATGAACCCCTGGACTACTGGGTGCGCAGGCTTGATCTGTGGCCAGAGCTGTCACAATTTGCCATGAACCTCTTGTCTTGCCCAGCCTCAAGTGTGCTCTCAGAAAGGAGCTTCAGTGCAGCAGGAGGGATTGTAACTGAGAAGAGAACTCGCCTAGGTCACAAAAGTGTCGATTACCTGACCTTTATTAAAATGAATGAGGGGTGGATCTCGGAGGGTTACTGCACGCCGGAAGACTTGTTCTGACTTCTATGCAGCTGTCCTTCTCTTCAAGCCTCATGACTCCACACACAGCTGTCCTTTAGCGTCCTCCTCCCTCCGCCACCGTTACAAACTAGGGTGCAAACCCTACTGGTTTAATTTTTTCTGGCCTCTGTGCTTCAGTGGCTGCAACCAAAAAAACGGGGCAAACAATGTCTACAAGGTCAACGTATGGCGAAAAATGACTATTTTCAGCATTTATATGGCATATTTTTTCTGGCAACTGTGCTTCAGTGGCTGCGTCCAAAAAAATGCATATTTTCTGCATTTATATGGCATAATTTTTCTGGCCTCTGTGCTTCAGTGGCTGCAACCAAAAAAATTTATATTTTCAGCATTTATATGGCATAATTTTTCTGTCAACTGTGCTTCAGTGGCTGCGTCCAAAAAAATGCATATTTTCTGCATTTATATGGCATAATTTTTCTGGCCTCTGTGCTTCAGTGGCTGCAACCAAAAAAATTTATATTTTCAGCATTTATATGGCATAATTTTTCTGTCAACTGTGCTTCAGTGGCTGCGACCAAAAAAATGCATATTTTCAGCATTTATATGGCATAATTTTTCTGGCCTCTGTGCTTCAGTGGCTGCAACCAAAAAAATTTATATTTTCAGCATTTATATGGCATAATTTTTCTGTCAACTGTGCTTCAGTGGCTGCGACCAAAAAAATGCATATTTTCTGCATTTATATGGCATAATTTTTCTGGCCTCTGTGCTTCAGTGGCTGCAACCAAAAAAATTTATATTTTCAGCATTTATATGGCATAATTTTTCTGGCAACTGTGCTTCAGTGGCTGCGACCAAAAAAATGACTATTTTCAGCATTTATATGGCACATTTTTTCTGGCCTCTGTGCTTCAGTGGCTGCGGCCAAAAAAACTGGGCAAACAATGCCTACAAGGTCAACGTATGGCAGTTGTTTAAAGAGAACAGTAGATTACTAGCCAGCAAAGCTACCTAAGCTAAAATGTCCCTCAAATCCCTGCAGACTTCTGTCCCTCCAATACAGAGCAGTATCAAGTTGACTCAACGTATATGGCAAAAAATGACTATTTTCAGCATTTATATGGCATATTTTTTCTGGCAACTGTGCTTCAGTGGCTGCGACCAAAAAAACTGGGCAAACAATGCCTACAAGGTCAACGTATGGCAAAAAATGACTATTTTCAGCATTTATATGGCATATTTTTTCTGGCAACTGTGCTTCAGTGGCTGCGTCCAAAAAAACTGGGCAAACAATGTCTACAAGGTCAACGTATGGCGAAAAATGACTATTTTCAGCATTTATATGGCATATTTTTTCTGGCAACTGTGCTTCAGTGGCTGCGTCCAAAAAAACTGGGCAAACAATGCCTACAAGGTCAACGTATGGCAGTTGTTTAAAGAGAACAGTAGATTACTAGCCAGCAAAGCTACCTAAGCTAAAATGTCCCTCAAATCCCTGCAGACTTCTGTCCCTCCAATACAGAGCAGTATCAAGCAGATTACTAGCCAGCAAACTTACTATCATCTGTCCCTGAAATCACTAACAGCTCTCCCCCTACACTATCTCTTCCAAGCACACACAGGCAGATTTTTCAGATACATTTTTGCCCTTGATCCCCCTCTGGCATGCCACTGTCCAGGTCGTTGCACCCTTTAAACAACTTTAAAATAATTTTTCTGGCCAGAAATGTCTTTTTTAGATGTTAAAGTTCGCCTTCCCATTGAAGTCTATGGGGTTCGCGAACCGTTCGCGAACCGCTCGCATTTTTGCGCAAGTTCGCGAATATGTTCGCGAACTTTTTTTCCGACGTTCGCTACATCCCTACTCATAAGTTAGAAAATATGGTCACCAGTTTATACACTTGCAGCATTATACAATAGCATATGTACTCAGTCCTCTGTATATTATTATTAATTAAGGTTTGAATAAACCAGCCTCAACGTACCCCAGTTTGAAGGGTACTGGCTCTAATATTCAAACCTCTAAAAATCTACCCACAGCCTCCCCAACTTGAGCCCACCCTACTCAACCACTATTTATAGACCTATGCCCTAACCGCCCCTGACCCTTCCATCTCTGAAAAGGGGCAGACGCACACCTATAAATAGAGGCTGGAGGAGGAAGCCACTAGAGTAAGGTCGCTGGTGATAAGAGCAAAAAGGAAAAGCTCAACCCAAACCCACTGACAGCCGGCAATTTTGCTCGGAAGCCAGCCTGAACATGCCTGATCTGTGGGTTTCAGCCAAGCCTGCATATCACTAGAGTGTACAGTGTCGGTTTTGTGTACCTGGGGCCCACCAGAACACCCGAATCAATGATCCACCCCACAAACATACACTACTCCACCACAGTGCATCGAACCGTCCACCACCAGTGTGCCCAGGAGTGGGGACCACTGTGTTTTCTCCAAATGCAGGCTGCATTGAGTGCTTGCCATCATTATCTTGCATTAGGACATTGCCTCAACCTATAGCCCAAGCAGGGGTGGATTTTCTTTAAAAATCCTAGGCCAGTGGCACATCATTGCTTTTGGATGGATACTAAATGGCAAGCACCCTTGCTGAGGCACAGCGAACCTTGACAGGCAGCCCTTAAAGGCAGAACACTTCTATTTGCTGCTCCAACAGAAAATATCAGACAATGTGCATTTTTTTATTTAAATGGGGGAAAGTGCTAAACTATCTAAGCAAAAATCTAGATCATGTTTGCTCTATCTGGTGAAAGTGTTACTAAAATGCTTTGGTTAAAGAACAGCATAACCATTGCCTAATTTAAATATTACTGACTGGGTGGAAATCCTTCCATGTTGAAAAGCCCAGAGAAATAAGCAGCCGAGTTTCTCCTAGTAAACAGCAGCTCACGACAAACTGACAAACTCTTCTCAGTGCCGGATGAAAAAAGGACCGGATTCATGTTTATAAAGAAGCATTATTAGACAACCCCTCGCCCATTGAATTAAAAAGGGTGTGACGTCAGTAGAGCTCTGCTTGCCAGCCAACACAATAGCCTGAGTCTAACTGACACTGCAAATCTCTCCCACTTCGCTATGAAGGATAAATTAAGTAATTAATAGGTTTACAATGAAGGCCCTATCTTAGAGGAACAGAGTGATGTGTAAGGCTGAAATGAAAAACTGTGAAAGGGGAAGGAGGGGGGAGCAAATCTCATAGGAAGAAGGAGTCTATGAATGAATGAGATGCCAGATAGGGCCCAATACACTGCTCAGGATTTCATCAATCTAAATCCCACTTTAATACACACTTTGAAGCAAGAGCAATGTGGTGGTGGAATAGCCACGAGGTGCAAGAGTTAATTATTAAAGAGCAGCTTCTTTTTTTGCAAGGGAAAAGTCCATTAGAAATGTTGAACCTTTAAATCTCCTGCTGAAAAGAGGGAAGAATGGGCTTAAAACATGCTCAGAGTTCACTAGACTTCTGCATAAAGCAGAATATATATTCCTCACAGAATACAACCACAATATCCTCCCCACAGCTGCTGATTTCAGGTTTATCTTTGAGGGTGGAAAGTAGCCCTTGCAAATCATATTGATCTGGTTATAGTGATGCCATCAGGATGGAGGACACCAGATATCTGCAAGATGAAGGCCTTTGATTGGGCCTCAAGCTTAGGCTGCTTAGTTTTAGGTCATAGACAGCTCCAAAGCAGAGGGTTTGCACCCATATTAGAAACATGTTTTCTGTTTCTGACAGCTCACCTGCCAAGAGGGCCTTGATAACAGAAAACCCTAATTTTATGGCATAAACAATTTAAATAAAAACACTTATAATATAATATTTTCATATGAAAAAAATAGGGAAATTTGTATGGTCAGGAATGGAGCTTTATATGTTTTTCATCAATGAGCAGCACCACTGCTTAGTCAAATCCTCTCTTGAGTTGCATGTGCTAAAAGTCATGCTGAATATACAAATAATACAGGTTTAAGGCCATCTCCCATAGGTTACTAGATCTGGTATAAGGTTTGTGATTATATTAAATGACCTGACTCATGGTAATCCAATTCAGTTTGGACCAAATATAGTCCAGTTTTGGTCACAGGGAAAGCAGCTCAGTCATAAGCTATATTGGTCATGAGAAAAACAACTCTATCTGAACTATATATTGGTAATTTGAAAATTATCCTGGTATGCATTTTGGCCTCAGGCATAGAGACGGGGAAGGCAATATATGATTGACAACTCAGATATTTACCTTTGTAACTGGAATTTATGTTTTAATGAAGAAAATTATTTAGGTTCCATGTTTAATTTGCAAAGGACTTTCATTATACAGCTTTTTATGTGTAGATGACAGGTCCGTTTTAATATGGTTTATATCCATATTTTCTTGTTTCTGGTATACTGTAGGTCCACAACAAGGGATGCAATATGTAAGTTGTATCTTCAATACACAAATACTTAACATTTAGGCCTTGATACTGTGTAAGAGAAAGACATTACAGACATTACAGAGTATTCTAGGTTGTACATGGGTTTTGCATGTATTTCTGTCCGTTCTTCATACTGTATACTGGGCATGGAAAGACCAACTCAGTCTGCTTTCTACAATGTACCAGTTCTATAAGCTGGTCAAGAGGAATGGTAGGTACTGTACCTTCTAAAGAGTCTTCTTATCTTGTTCGGGAATGGGCATTTGGAAAGCTAAAGGCTCACAGTTGCTGTCTGGGCTCATAATTCTGGAACATATATTTCAGCATGAGCTAGAGTATTCATTTGGGATTCGGGTGCAGCCTACTTATATGGCTGCTTAGTATGTTCTCTTAGCTCCAACTGGGCCATGCTAGACCTGGATTTCCTATAAGCTTTTTTGTCCCCAGGACACACATAGGGGCAAATTCACGAACCTCTGAAAATTCACCAGTGTCGGCTTTGCTCACAGAGCAACTCTTTGTCAGGCGAAGATTCGCCAGGACTAACTAACGCTATTTCACTAAAATCTGAAATTGTGTCCAGGGTGCCGAAAACTAGCGAAGTTGCACTAGTGTTACTGCGCCAAGTGCTGCCTAATTTGCATACGGCGGGAAGTTAAAGTTCAATGGAAGTATATGTTAAAGCAAATACATTACACAATTGGAAGGCATATATATGCTCTATACTAACTTTCCTTAGACCTATCTTCTAATTACTAATCACTCATGATTATTATTATTAATATAACACATCTTAAAACTGTTTCTGAATGGTTTATAAAATGTAATGTCTTAATGAGATATATTCATTATACTGTATAATAGCTAAATAGGTTTCTTGCAAATATGTAGGGGCCAATATTAATCATGTACTATAATTGTATTGTATGCTTAATTTTTTTTCCTTTCCTTTGGGCATATTACCACATTTATTAATAATAATAATAATAATAATGCATTTGTATAGATGTCAGCATTTTGGCATAAAATAAGCTATAAAAAATATTTTCAAATATAATATTGTACTCTCACACCATCTTTCTCTCCAGAATTTCTGAGTTTGTCACATTGACTTCAATGGGTTACAGCAGGTACATTTTTAGTACAGGTATAGGATACATTATCTGGAAGCTTACTATTAGAGATGTCGCGAACTGTTCGCCGGCGAACTTGTTCGCGCGAACATCGGGTGTTCGCGCTCGCCGGAAGTTCGCGAACGTCGCGCGACGTTCGCCATTTTGGGTTCGCCATTGTTGGCGCTTTTTTTTGCCCTCTCACCCCAGACCAGCAGGTACATGGCAGCCAATCAGGAAGCTCTCCCCTGGACCACTCCCCTTCCCTATAAAAACCGAAGCCCTGCAGCTTTTTTTCACTCTGCCTGTGTGTGCTGAAGAGATAGTGTAGGGAGAGAGCTGCTGCCTGTTAGTGATTTCAGGGACAGTTGAAAGTTTGCTGGCTAGTAAACGTTTTGATACTGCTCTGTTATTGGAGGGACAGAAGTCTGCAGGGGTTTGAGGGACATTTAAGCTTAGGTAGCTTTGCTGGCTAGTAATCTACCTTCTACTGCAGTGCTCTGTATGTAGCTGCAGTGGGCAGCTGTCCTGCTTCTGATCTCATCTGCTGACTGCTGCAATAGCAATAGTCCTTGTAAGGACTGCTTTTATTTATTTTTTTGTTGTTTTACTACTACTACTACTACTACTACTACTATAAGAGCCCAGTGCTATTAGTCTAGCAGTGTTGGGGAGTGGGACTGGTGTGCTAATCTGCTGCTCCTAGTAGTTCAGCAGCACCAACTTTAATTTTTTTTTATTTAACTTTTTTTTATTTTACTACCGCTGTAGTAGTGTATAAGTTGACCTTTTAGGCATTATTTGCCCTGTACGCATTTTTTGCCCAGTGTGTTATTCAACCAACTGCTATCTAGCTGTGTGACCGTGTTCACATTCTGTCTAAATATCCATAATATTACCGTCTCCAGAAAAAACACCGGAGTGACTTTTTTCAAGCAGCCATAATAAATTTTACGTAATCCGTATCCATCGCTGTAGTAGTGTATAAGTTGACCTTTTAGGCATTATTTGCCCTGTAGGCATTTTTTGCCCAGTGTGTTATTCAACCAACTGCTATCTAGCTGTGTGCCCGTGTTCACATTCTGTCTAAATATCCATAATATTACCGTCTCCAGAAAAAACACCGGAGTGACTTTTTTCAAGCAGCCATAATAAATTTTACGTAATCCGTATCCATCGCTGTAGTAGTGTATAAGTTGACCTTTTAGGCATTATTTGCCCTGTAGGCATTTTTTGCCCAGTGTGTTATTCAACCAACTGCTATCTAGCTGTGTGCCCGTGTTCACATTCTGTCTAAATATCCATAATATTACCGTCTCCAGAAAAAACACCGGAGTGACTTTTTTCAAGCAGCCATAATAAATTTTACGTAATCCGTATCCATCGCTGTAGTAGTGTATAAGTTGACCTTTTAGGCATTATTTGCCCTGTAGGCATTTTTTGCCCAGTGTGTTATTCAACCAACTGCTATCTAGCTGTGTGACCGTGTTCACATTCTGTCTAAATATCCATAATATTACCGTCTCCAGAAAAAACACCGGAGTGACTTTTTTTCAAGCAGCATTCTTATATTTTACGTAATCCGTATCCACCGCTGTGTATACGTTGACCTTGTAGGCATTATTTGCCCTGTAGGCATTTTTTGCCCAGTGTGTTATTCAACCAACTGCTATCTAGCTGTGTGACCGTGTTCTCATTCTGTCTAAATATCCATAATATTACCGTCTCCAGAAAAAACACCGGAGTGACTTTTTTTCAAGCAGCATTCTTATATTTTACGTAATCCGTATCCACCGCTGTGTATACGTTGACCTTGTAGGCATTATTTGCCCTGTAGGCATTTTTTGCCCAGTGTGTTATTCAACCAACTGCTATCTAGCTGTGTGACCGTGTTCTCATTCTGTCTAAATATCCATAATATTACCGTCTCCAGAAAAAACACCGGAGTGACTTTTTTTCAAGCAGCATTCTTATATTTTACGTAATCCGTATCCACCGCTGTGTATACGTTGACCTTGTAGGCATTATTTGCCCTGTAGGCATTTTTTGCCCAGTGTGTTATTCAACCAACTGCTATCTAGCTGTGTGACCGTGTTCTCATTCTGTCTAAATATCCATAATATTACCGTCTCCAGAAAAAACACCGGAGTGACTTTTTTTCAAGCAGCATTCTTATATTTTACGTAATCCGTATCCACCGCTGTGTATACGTTGACCTTGTAGGCATTATTTGCACAGTGTTTTCTTCAAACCGCCATCTAGCTGTGTGAGCTTGTTCACATTTTGTCTAAATATTGATAATATTATCGTCTCTAGAAAAACCACTTGAGTTACTTTTTTTCAAGCAGCATTCATATATTTTACGTAATCCGTATCCACCGCTGTAGTAGTGTATACGTTGATCTTGTAGGCATTATTTGCACACTGTTTTCTTCAAACTGCCATCTAGCTGTGTGTATTATCGTTTCCAGAAAAACCAACTGAGTTTTTGTTGTTGTTGTTTTTTTAAAAATAATGCCAGGCAAAGGCAGGCCGCCACGCAGAGGCCGTGCTAGGGGCCGTGCTGCTATGCAATCCTGTGGCCCTAGCAAATTGCCCAGTTTTAAAAAGCCAATGACCCTGAACTCCCAAAATGCTGAAGAGGTAGTTGACTGGCTTACACAGCACACCCCATCCTCTACCGTTTCTAACTTTACCACAACATCCTCCTCATCCTCCACTGCTATGGCCACCCCACGTAACACTTCCTCCACCACCGGTGCCCCTTCTTCACTGGAGTCAGAGGAGTTATTTTCCCATGAGTTTCTTGAACTGAGTAATGCGCAACCATTATTGGCAGAAGAAGATGAAGGAGATGAGGACGTTACACCAGATTTAATTCTGGCAGAGAACACGACAGAGATGGACATAATGATGAGTGATGAGGAGGAGGAGGAGGTCCCCGCTGCTGCTTCCTTCTGTGATGTGTCAGAAGAAATTGATGCATCTGAGGAGAATGATGATGAGGAGATTGATGTTTTGTGGGTGCCTAGTAGAAGAGAGCAAGAGGAGGGTAGTTCAGATGGAGAGACGGAGAGTCAGAGAGGCAGTAGGAGAATAAGACTTAGAAGAAGCAGGGAGGCCAGCCCGCAGGGATCAGTAGGGCAACAACATGTATCGGCACCTGTGTTCAGCCGGCCAACGCACCCGCCATTGCCGCCAATGCCGCCAACTTCTACTGTTACCGCCAGATCGCACACTTCCAAAAAGTCAGCAGTGTGGGATTTTTTTAATGTGTGTGCCTCTGACAAAAGCATTGTAATTTGCAATGAGTGCAGTCAGAAACTGAGCCTTGGTAAGCCCAACAGCCACATAGGTACAACTTCTATGCGAAGGCACATGAGCGGCAAGCACAAAGCACTTTGGGAGCAACACCTCAAAGGCAACAGGCAAACTAAAAGCCACACTCCTTCTGGTCCAGCATCTTACTGCTCTACCTCTGCTCTCCTTGACCCATCTGAACCACCCTCCACTCCGCCTTCCACCTTGACCACCTGTTCCCATTCCCAGTCATCTGCCACCAGCCAAGTTTCTGTGAAGGCCATGTTTGAGCGTAAGAAGCCAATGTCTGACTGTCACCCCCTTGCCCGGCGTCTGACAGCTGGCTTGTCTGCACTCTTAGCCCGCCAGCTTTTACCATACCAGCTGGTGGACTCTGAGGCCTTCCGCAAATTTGTAGCAATTGGGACACCGCAGTGGAAGGTACCCAGCCGCAATTTTTTTTCTAAAAAGGGAATACCACACCTGTACCAACATGTGCAGAGCCAAGTTACCGCATCTCTGTCACTTAGTGTTGGGCCAAAGGTCCATATGACTACTGACGCATGGTCCTCCAAGCATGGTCAGGGCAGGTATGTCACCTACACTGCCCACTGGGTGAACTTGGTAATGGCTGGGAATGGGAAGCAGGGAATGGGTAGCTCAACAACAACAACAACAGTGGAGTTGGTGTCACCGCCACGGATTGCACGCGGTTCTGCCACCACCTCTACTCCTCCATCGCTCTCTACCTCGTCTTCTTCCTCTTCTTCTTCTTACTCTGCTGCTGGGTCCTCCTTCTCCTCCTCCACACCTGTGCACCCCCAGCTCCCCCTAGGCTATTCGACGTGCCAGGTACGCCGTTGTCACGCTGTCTTGGGGATGACGTGCCTGGAAAGCAAAAACCATACCGGATCTGTACTCCTGTCATCTCTGCAGTCACAGGCCGATCGGTGGCTGACCCCACACCAACTGCAGATCGGAAAAGTGGTGTGTGACAATGGAAGCAATCTGTTGGCAGCGTTGAGACTGGGAAATTTAACACATGTGCCCTGCATGGCACATGTGTTAAATTTAATAGTCCAACGTTTTGTCTCCAAGTACCCAGGATTCTAGGACGTTCTCACCCAGTCCAGAAAGGTGTCGGCCCATTTCAGACGTTCCTACACAGCCATGGCACGCCTTGCTGACATTCAGCAGCGCTACAACATGCCAGTCAGGCGTTTGATTTCTGACAGCCAGACTCGCTGGAATTCAACGCTCCTTATGTTGGAACGTCTGCTGCAACAACAAAGGGCCGTCAACGAGTACCTTTTTGAACTGGGTGGTAGGACTGGATCTGCAGAGCTGGGGATTTTTTTCCCCCGTTACTGGGTGCTTATGCGCGATGCCTGCAGGCTCATGCGACCTTTTGAAGAGGTGACAAATATGGTCAGTCGCACCGAAGGCACCATCAGCGACCTAATACCCTTCGCTTTCTTCCTGGAGCGTGCCGTGCGACGAGCGACAGATGAGGCTGTAGACCAGCGTGACGAGGAGCTGGAAGCGCACGATTTATGGTCGCAATCACCAGAACGAACCCAGGCACCTGCTGCAACGCAGGGAGAGGTGCCAGAAGTGGAGTCAGAGGAGGAAGGTGGCTTTGTGGAGGAGGAGGAGGAGGACCAACAGGAGCAGGCTTCCCAGGGGGCTAGTGGTGACCTTTTGGGGACCCCTGGTCTTGTACGTGGCTGGGGGGAGGAGACCGTGGATGATGCAGTCCTTGATAATGAGGAAGCGGAGATGGATAGCTCTGCATCCAACCTTGTGAGAATGGGGTCTTTCATGCTGGCATGCCTGTTGAAGGACCCCCGTATCAAGAGGCTTAAGGAGAAGGACCTGTACTGGGTCGCAACGCTACTAGACCCTCGGTACAAGCATAAAGTGGCAGAAATGTTACCAACATACCACAAGTCCGAAAAGATGCGGCATTTACAAACCAGCCTGCAAAACATGTTGTACAATGCTTTTAAGGGTGATGTCACTTCAGGAACTCATCAACATTCCAGGGGCAGAGGTGCCAGTAATCCTGCCACGAGCACACCTGCAAGGACAAAGCCCTTTGGCCGGTCTGTAACATCAGACATGCAAATGTTTTTCTGTCCAAGGCAGCGCCACAACCCTTCTGGATCCACCCTCAAAGAACGCCTCGACCGGCAGGTAGCGGACTACCTGGCATTAACTGCAGATATCGACACTCTGAGGAGCGATGAACCCCTGGACTACTGGGTGCGCAGGCTTGATCTGTGGCCAGAGCTGTCACAATTTGCCATGAACCTCTTGTCTTGCCCAGCCTCAAGTGTGCTCTCAGAAAGGACCTTCAGTGCAGCAGGAGGGATTGTAACTGAGAAGAGAACTCGCCTAGGTCACAAAAGTGTCGATTACCTGACCTTTATTAAAATGAATGAGGGGTGGATCTCGGAGGGTTACTGCACGCCGGAAGACTTGTTCTGACTTCTATGCAGCTGTCCTTCTCTTCAAGCCTCATGACTCCACACACAGCTGTCCTTTAGCGTCCTCCTCCCTCCGCCACCGTTACAAACTAGGGTGCAAACCCTACTGGTTTAATTTTTTCTGGCCTCTGTGCTTCAGTGGCTGCGTCCAAAAAAACGGGGCAAACAATGTCTACAAGGTCAACGTATGGCGAAAAATTACTATTTTCAGCATTTATATGGCATATTTTTTCTGGCAACTGTGCTTCAGTGGCTGCGTCCAAAAAAATGCATATTTTCTGCATTTATATGGCATAATTTTTCTGGCCTCTGTGCTTCAGTGGCTGCAACCAAAAAAATGCATATTTTGTCCATTTATATGGCATAATTTTTCTAGCCTCTGTGCTTCAGTGGCTGCAACCAAAAAAATGCATATTTTCTCCATTTATATGGCATAATTTTTCTAGCCTCTGTGCTTCAGTGGCTGCAACCAAAAAAATGCATATTTTCTCCATTTATATGGCATAATTTTTCTGGCCTCTGTGCTTCAGTGGCTGCAACCAAAAAAATTTATATTTTCAGCATTTATATGGCATAATTTTTCTGTCAACTGTGCTTCAGTGGCTGCGACCAAAAAAATGCATATTTTCTGCATTTATATGGCATAATTTTTCTGGCCTCTGTGCTTCAGTGGCTGCAACCAAAAAAATTTATATTTTCAGCATTTATATGGCATAATTTTTCTGGCAACTGTGCTTCAGTGGCTGCGACCAAAAAAATGACTATTTTCAGCATTTATATGGCATATTTTTTCTGGCCTCTGTGCTTCAGTGGCTGCGGCCAAAAAAACTGGGCAAACAATGCCTACAAGGTCAACGACGTTGACCTTGTAGGCATTGTTTGCCCAGTTTTTTTGGCCGCAGCCACTGAAGCACAGAGGCCAGAAAAAATATGCCACATAAATGCTGAAAATAGTCATTTTTTGCCATACGTTGACTCAACGTATATGGCAAAAAATGGCTATTTTCAGCATTTATATGGCATATTTTTTCTGGCAACTGTGCTTCAGTGGCTGCGTCCAAAAAAACTGGGCAAACAATGTCTACAAGGTCAACGTATGGCGAAAAATTACTATTTTAAGCATTTATATGGCATATTTTTTCTGGCAACTGTGCTTCAGTGGCTGCGTCCAAAAAAAACTGGGCAAACAATGTCTACAAGGTCAACGTATGGCGAAAAATGACTATTTTCAGCATTTATATGGCATATTTTTTCTGGCAACTGTGCTTCAGTGGCTGCGTCCAAAAAAACTGGGCAAACAATGCCTACAAGGGCAACGTATGGCAGTTGTTTAAAGAGAACAGTAGATTACTAGCCAGCAAAGCTACCTAAGCTAAAATGTCCCTCAAATCCCTGCAGACTTCTGTCCCTCCAATACAGAGCAGTATCAAGCAGATTACTAGCCAGCAAACTTACTATCATCTGTCCCTGAAATCACTAACAGCTCTCCCCCTACACTATCTCTTCCAAGCACACACAGGCAGATTTTTCAGATACATTTTTGCCCTTGATCCCCCTCTGGCATGCCACTGTCCAGGTCGTTGCACCCTTTAAACAACTTTAAAATCATTTTTCTGGCCAGAAATGTCTTTTTTAGATGTTAAAGTTCGCCTTCCCATTGAAGTCTATGGGGTTCGCGAACCGTTCGCGAACCGCTCGCATTTTTGCGCAAGTTCGCGAATATGTTCGCGAACTTTTTTTCCGACGTTCGCTACATCCCTACTTACTATCCAAAAAATATCTGAATTACAGGAAGGTTGGCTCCAAAGACCACATTTTATCCAAATAATCCAGATTTTTAAGAATGATGTCCTTTTTATCTGTAAGTATAAAACAGTACCTTGTACTTGATCCTTATTGAAGGCAAATTCAGCCAATTGGGTATATTAAATGTTTAAAAGATTTACATGTAGACTTAAGGTATGAAGATCCAAATTATGGGAAGAACCATTATTTGGAAAACCCCAAGTCCGAGCAATTTGTAAAACAGCTCCCATACCTGCATTGATCTGTTATAAAAGAAAATGACTCAACTTTAAAAGCACTGTGATCATTTGCATTGCGTTATTCAAATGATGCATTGTGTTAAAGGGACAGTGTACACTAAGGGGGTTATTTATCAAAGTCCGAAATTATCTCAATATTTTCTGCTCCAAACTCAAATCCGCTTGGGTTTTTTTACGCTTATTTATTATTACATTTTCCAGAAAATTTGATTTGCTGGAAAAAAAATCAGATTTTCACGATTTTTTCATCCGTTTTTCACGAATTTCACGATTATTTTTTGGAATTTTCCCCCAAAAACCCATGAAAACTTTGGGGTATTGCACAAAACCAATTGTACATCAAAAAATCATTAGGACTTCTCCCATTGACTTATATGCAACCTCGACAGGTCTGAGATGCCGGATTTTCCGATTCTGACTTTTCCATCTTCAGGGTTTAATAAATTCTGAAAAATTTGTGATTTTTTAAAAGTCAGATTTTATTAAAAAAAAATATTTTTATATTTGGAGTTTAGAAAATAACCCCCTATAAATACCTTTGCTCAATTAAGCTCATTAAATACAGTATGTGTTGAAATAACATTCTACCTATTGTTTTGATTTACAAAAAAAATTCTTTTTTTTACCATCACAAATCTCCTCTTCTTTTGGGCTACTAATCTCCCTGAACTGCCTCCCCTGCCTTCCTGTCGGCTAGAATTAAAAACACTGGCCGGATGGCACTCGGAGCGCTTCGTTTTCTGAAGTCACCTGAAGTTTCCTCGTGAGGGGTGGGAAGGCAGTTTGGGGTTTAGTCGCCCTGAAGAAAAGTAGATTTGTTGGCAGGCGACGAATCTCCCAGAATTTGTTCAGTACAAGCCCTATTCATTCAGCCAGTGTGGAAAAGGGGTGTATACCATGTCTTTAATTTACACCCAACAAAGGCGTTTTATAATTACATCATTTATTTTACACCTTTTGAGGGGGCATTAAATATTTTACTCAACTTTATAAACATGCCCCATAGATACCTGAAGCAAAAAAACCTTACTCTCATCTATAAAAGGAAGTCATAGCCTCATAAATAAAATCTCAGTTTCCTTTTAGTAAAAATACTTGTGTTTGGTAATAAGTTTCTGAATTATGATATTATTTAACCCAGACAAATGCAAACATGTTATTTACAATTAATGAAGGAAATAAATCAGTTAAGTTCGGAGGTTGTAAAAATGGTGTTCTCTGGAGGAAAGGGGATTGGAAGGTTATTATAGATCATTACTGAACATATCTGGGGATTTTATAGCTAGCATGAATGTATAAAGAAGAAGCGTTTGTGTCTTAATAATACTGTAAAAATAGTTTCACCTTCCAAAACATAAAGGTCTCTGTTTTACTAGCAGTACATTTGGATTTCATATCCATTTGAGGTCAGGAAGTCCCATCCATTAAAGGAAATGTAAACCCTTACAACAAATGAATCTAAAATTGCAAAGGATTTTTCCAATTTTGATGAATGTTCTAATTTTCAAGATATTAACTATATAATTAAATTTAACAACAGAGCTGCCTCTTTTGTTGCTGAACAGGCTACATCTGGCTAAAAAATGAATTTAGAGGATAAAAACACCTTGTGATGTTGCTTTGCATAGCATGACTACAAACATCAGATGGCTGCTCTCTGCTTACTAACTTTATATCTAAGCTCACAGAAAACATTCCTTTTCATAGTAAATTAATTTTCATACAGCTGAAGCCAGTAAGATGAAATTCCCAGCAAGCGGTGCTGTTTTTTGAAATATACCACATCAGCTTAAAAACTGCTAATATCTTGAAAACTAGAATTAATAAAATACACGGGAGCTTGGAAAAGCATTTGGTTGAGTTTGCAGTTCCTTTAATACCCATATTTTAAAGTAAGGTTTATTGTTCTTGTTTAGACTGTAAAATATACGGGTATAGCTTAGAAGTTCAAGAAGTACTATGGCCATATGAAAAGGCAAAGGCCATATGCCTGATACACTAAAATAGCAGAATTCATTGGTGCCAATACTTCAAATGAAAATGTCCTTTTATTGAACCCCCACACACATACATTTTTTTCATTTTAACAGAACAATTTGACACAAAGAGTAAAAATAAAAAACGTTTAGAATTTCTTACTGTATTGAAATCTGTGCGTGACTTTATGTAGTAGCTCTGCAATCAGGGGCGACTTAGGCATGTGTGATATTTATATCAGGTAATACAATAGCATTCATTCCAGAAATGTATCTGCAATCATGAAGTATTTACAGAGTCATTGACATTTCTGGCATCTTTCTTAATAACAGCTGTAATGATATATGTGTTAATCAAGGTGTATTAATAGTATGCAGCACTTAATTATATATATGATTACAGTAGAAGGGAAAGCTAAAGCAAATTCATTTTTGTGTAGGATTATGAAATTTATACAGGGACATGCTGTAGTCTTGCCTGTAGTGCTAGGATCATATTGGTTACTAATAAAACAAAGCCATTTGTCCACCATTGCAGAGCCAATCAGCAACAGCTTTGAGTTCATGGTTATGCTATATGAAACTGTACAGGGAGCGTTCTGAATCAAGTTGCCTAATATAAGGGATGGTATAACAGATGGGCAAGAAAGGAAATTACCGGCACTCATGACATTGATGCAAGCCCTGCGTGTTTATTCAACGTAATATTTTGGGGGCGTACTCCTTCATCAGATGTCAGGTATGCCCCTGAAACGTTACGTTGAATAAACATGCAGGGCTTGGCCCGGTTGCATCAATGTCATGAGTGCCGGTAATTTCCTTTCTTACCTATGCTGTTGGGGGTGCTGATCCCCTTCTTTGTTGAGCAATGGACAAAAATTGATGGGAGAGGTCTAGGGTGTGCTGGGTGGTTATCTGAATTGTACAAATATCAGACAGAAGCACATTTATGACCACACATGAGCTTTTCGATGGGTGCATGTATTGCTATGATCTGGAATGAAACCAAAATATCCTTGAAACCAGAAAAGGTAAAAAATGGAACAAATGTTAAAGGGGTTGTTCACCTTAAAGGGATACTGTCATGGGAAAAAAAAATTTCCAAAATGAATAAGTTAATAGTGCTGCTCCAGCAGAATTCTGCACTGAAATCCATTTCTCAAAAGAGCAAACAGATTTTTTTATATTCAATTTTGATCTGACACGGGGCTAGACATTTTGTCAATTTCCCAGCTGCCCCAAGTCATGTGAGTTGTGCTCTGATAAACTTCAATCACTCTTTACTGCTGTACTGCAAGTTAGAGTGATATCACCCCCTCCCTTCCCCCCCCCCCAGCAGCCAAACAAAAGAACAATGGGAAGGTAACCAGATAGCAGCTCCCTAACACAATATAACAGCTGCCTGGTAGATCTAAGAACAACACTCAATAGTAAAAACCTATGTCCCACTGAGACACATTCAGTTACATTGAGAAGGAAAAACAACAGCCTGCCAGAAAGCATTTCTATCCTAAAGTGCAGGCACACGTCACATGGCCAGGGGCAGCTGGGAAATTGACAAAATGTCTAGCCCCATGTCAGATTTCAAAATTGAATATAAAAAAATCTATTTGCTTTTTTGAGAAATGGATTTCAGTGCAGAATTCTGCTGGAGTAGCACTATTAACTGATGCATTTTGAAAAAAACATGTTTTCCGATGACAGGATCCCTTTAAGATTAGCATCATGTAGAGATATTCTGAGACAATTTGTGATTGGGTTTCATTTTTATATTTGTGTTTTTTTTAGTTATTTAGCTTTTTATTTCGCAACTCTCCAGTTTCCAATTTCAGCATTCTGGTTTCTAGGATTCAAATTTCTCTAGCAATCTTGCATTGATATGAATAAGAGACTGGAACATGAATAAGAAAGGCCTGAATAGAAAGATGAACAATAAAATGTATTAAATAAAAAGCATTTTTTTTAAAAATGGGGTCAGTAACCCCTATCTAAAAGCTGGAAAGACTCAGAAGAAGAAGGTAAATAATTCAAAAACGATTAAAAAATAATTGAAGGCCAACTGAAAAGTTGCTTACATTCTATAGCCTGTTAAAAGTTAGCTTAAAGTTAGCTCCGTCCAGGGGGTCAAACAATGGCGAAGTTGTGCTAGCGTTTCTGCACCATGCGAAGCAAAGTTGCGCTAGCGTTGGCTACAGTGGCGTAACTAGATATGATTGGGCCCCACAGCAAACTATTTTTCAGACCCCCAAAATGTCTAGAAGTTGACGTGTTTTACCAATATTTAGTTAAATTGTATATGAATTATTATGTGGATTGTATGCTAAACCCCCTTCTCCACCCCTCTTGCCTTCTGTATCCCTTTCCTATAAAATATAAATAAAAAAATTGTATATGAATTAGGGCCTCGTGGGCCCTCTATACCTCCTGGGCCCCCCTGCAGCTGCAGAGTCTGCTTCCTCTGTAGTTACGCCCCTGGTTGGCTAATTTGCATATGGCAGGAAGTTAAAGTTGAATGGACGTATATGTTGCAGCAAATACATTACACTACACAAGCCCAGGGAACCTTAATAAAATAAAATAGAGTTGTTATATTGCCCTACACATGAGCCCAGTGTATAGTTTATGTGTCATGTGTTAGGAAATGTAGGTGGGGAAGCCGGTTACCGCCAAAGAAAAATTTACACTCTTTTGCAGCCTATCACCCTGAAAAAGGAAAAGATGCTAGCGTTTTTTGGGACTTAGAAAGTTTTTCAACTATTTTTTGAGGAACTCCTATCTACTCTATTGCACTTCACCTGGTCTGAGGTGGCAAAGGCAAGAGGTAACCTTCAGTAAAATCCGCATTTTAGTGAATTTGAGTAGTTACGTCCATTCACCAGAGTGCAAATTCGCCAGGTGTTAGGGAACAAAGTAGGGGCACATTTACTATTGGTTGAATATCGAGGGTTAATTAACCCTCGATATTCGGCCGTCTAAGTAAAATCCTTCGACTTCGAATATATATATAGAGACAGTACTTCGAATATCGAATGGTCGAATAGTCGAACGATTTTTACTTTGAATCGGTCGATTCGAAGTCGAAGGTCGAAATAGCCAATTCGATGGTCGAAGTAGCCAAAAAAAGTCTTTGAAATTCGAAGTATTTTTTATTCTAATTTTTCGCTCAAGCTAAATAAATGTGCCCCCTAGAGTCTATCTCCTTTGCTAGCAAAGTTACGCCGGCAACCATTAGTAAATCAGCGAAGTACTGAAATTATGTCACGCTGGCAAATTTTCACCCGCTTTAGTCACTTTGCCCTTTAGTAAGTTTGCCCCAGTGTGTTTTATGCAAAACAAATATTGTGCCATCTGTATGTTAGGTGAGATAGAACTCACATGCTTGTTATGAGCTGTTTTGTATGGCGCAGATACCTGGCAGCACCGCTACATCATATATGAAGCACACTTACATTCTCCTGGGAATCTAATGCTATTACAAACCTGTTCTGCATACATTGCAACCTAGTTTGTTACAGTCATTTTGGGTCGGGAAAAGGCAGCTGTCCACGAAGTTCAACCCTTAGTGCCTCTACCCCTCTCTCTGAATATATATATTGGAGTCCATATATGCATATACTCACAAACAGGCATTAAAGGGATTGTTCATCTTAATCAATTTTTAGTAGGATACAGACATTGATATTCTGAGACAATTTGCAATAGGTTTTCATGTTTTATGCTTTTTTTCAGGTATTTAGCTTTTTGTTGAACAGCTCTCCAGTTTGGAATTTTAGCAGCTATCTGGTTGCTAGGGTCTTGTTTACCTTAGCAGCCAGTCAATGGTTTGAATGAGACACAGGAATATAAACAGGAGAAGGACAGAGTAGAAAAGTAAGGACTAAATAGTAAAAATAAAATTGTGGCCTCACAGGGCAATAGTTTTTTTCAGTGCTGGGGTCAGTGACCCCTATATGAAAGCTAAAAAAATGCAAGAGGAATTACTTTTGTCCTTACTGCCTACTTGACAACTAGCTGCAAGCACCAATCCAACCACCTACCCTTGTATCAAATTAAATGCAAGGGTTAAAGAAAAATCCTAGAATTACCAAAAAAAACGACACTGTGTCAGATTAAAAACTAAAAAAACACTTTAGGTATTGTGACAAGCTGATTGCTTGTACACACAATTTTGGGGAAAAATTTGCTATGGTAGGCAGGTAATTAGAAGATCAGGAGTATAAAGCTGGCCTTAGACGCAAACATCCGATAGTATGAATCATGGTACCATCGGACTTTCCCATCTCCCGACCTGCCACTAACCATAAAGATCAAAGTCTTACCATTCAGAAGTAGTAAGAACAGATCAGCCAATGTTCTGCCCCTGACAGCAATCGTACGAAAGTTATGTCTGACAAAGCTAATCACAGTCTCCCACTGAAAATCATATGATCGTCAATACATGCAGAGATATTATCGGCAGCTGACAGAAATCTTTTAACCTGGCTGATCATACAAATGACTGATCTCCGCTGGACGAAAAATGACGGGATTCTCCACACACGGTCCGAAAATAATACAAATCCTTGATGTGTATGATCAGATCTTTGCGTCTATGGCCAGCTTAAAGGGCATTTAAAGGCAAAAAAATATCCCGTTTTTACATTCTTTAATGAAAAATAAATCTTTCTCCAATATACTTTAATTACAAAAATGTGTACTGTTCTTATAAGAAACCTGACTGTATGCAGTGAAATTCTCCCTTCATGTACTGCTGTGGATAGGAATTGTCAGACGGTCCCTAACTGCTATGCAGGGAAACAATCATACTTATGAACAGCAGGGGGAGTGACCCTGTGACTCTATGCCCCTTTTAATACAGCTCAAGACCTTATTTGCCCTTGATGCTGCTGACTGGCATTGCTTGCTACAGCCAAGTTTATCATCTACAAGGACTCCAAGGTCCTTTTCCATAATGGATTTGCCTAGTGTAGCCCCATTAAGGGTATAAGTGGCTTGGATATTTTTACATCCCAGGTGCATGACTTTACATTTATCAACATTGAATCTCATTTGCCACTTAGCTGTCCAGATTGCCAGTTTGTCAAGATCCTGTTGCAAGGATGCCACATCCTGGATGGAATTAATTGGGCTGGATAATTTTGTGTCATCTGCAAACACTGATACATTACTTACAATACCCTCCCCTAAGTCATTAATGAACAAGTTAAATAAAAGTGGACCCAATACTGAGCCCTGGGGGACCCCACTAAGAACCTTACTCCAAGTAGAGAATGTCCCATTAACAACCACCCTCTGTACCCGATCCTGTAGCCAGTTTCCTATCCACGTGCAAACGACTTCATTAAGCCCAACAGACCCTAGTTTAGAAAACAGTCGTTTGTGGGGCACAGTATCAAACGCTTTGGCAAAATCCAAATAGATCACATCTACTGCCCCCCCACTGTACAGAATCTTACTTACCACATCATAAAATGCAATCAAATTACTCTGACATTACCTATCCTTCATAAAGCCATGCTGATTGCTGCTCATAATACCATTCATTAGGACAAAAATTTGAATATGATCCCTTAACAAGCCTTCAAATAATTTGCCCACCACAGATGTCAAGCTTACTGGCCTTTAATTGCAGGCTGAGATCGTATTCCCTTTTTAAATATTGGAATAACATCATCTTTTCTCCAATCCATAGGCACCATAACAGATGAAAGCGAATCTGAGAAAATCAGAAATAGAGGCTGGTCTAAAACTGAACTAAGCTGTCATAGAACCCAGGGGTGTATGCCATCAGACATAATAGAGAGAAGATCACAGGTTCAAGAGGAGGACAAGAGACTTCCCTAAATGAAAGGTCTGGAACCCCCATATGACGCACTGCACAAGAAACCTTTCCTCAAGCCAAATGAAAAACACTTGATATTAATTGAACAACATTTTTTTACAAAATGCCCATAAATCACACTGCCTGCAAATGGCCGAGTATTGAGTTTAAAACGGATAGAGGAAATTTGCACTTAAATAAACACCATGTGACCATGAAAACCCAGGAAAATGTTCCAGCACTTGAACGACGAGCAGGATTCCTGGGATTATAATGTAAGAGCCCTTACAGGCAGGTATTATATAGGAGTCAGCGATAAGAATGAGAAACATGAGAAATGTTTCTGCAGGCATAGTTTTATGCTTTACAAACATTACATTTGGTAATTTGGTCATCCTCATAAGGGTTCAGATATACAGTGTAAAAGCATTTTCCTAATAGATTCACTAATATGTACTGTATATTTTTTCAATCCACATCTCTCCCAACTCAAATACTTTCTAACTTAACTATAAAACCATTTAGTCAAAGGCTTTCGTGATGGGCGAATTTGGGGCATTTCGCTTCGCTGAGAAATTCGAAAATTTCCCGTGAAACGGTGTAAGATTCGTGAAATAGATTCCGGCATCTCGTTTTTGACACCGGCGTCCGTTTTTGACACTTGTGTCCATTTTTTTGTACGCCGGCGCAATTTCACCCCATTTTGGGGTCCATTTAAATCAAAGGTTACCAAACTCAGGGTCACATGAAGAAGGGACTAAGTGCAACCAGCTTAAATCAAGGTGAGAGTTGGAGTGAATGTTAATTCCTGCCATGAATATGCCGACTATACTAGTCTGATCTCCATTAGTAGGCATATTTTCACTGCAAATTTTCACTGCGGTTTCGCGAATTTATTCACCGGTGGCGAATCGAGGGAATTCACCGCAAATTCGCGCCTGGCGAATAAATTCGCCCATCACTAATTATTACTGAGAAAAAGGAAATCATTTTAAAAAATGTAAATTACTTGATTATAATATAGTCTATGGGAGATGACCTTCCCATAATTCGGTGCTTTCTGGATAACGGGTTTATGGATAACATTTACCATACCTGTACATGTGTTTCTAAGTGTTGTTTGCTATTTTATATATATATATATATATATATATATACTGGAAATATAGAAAGATATATATATAAACATCGTACTTATTCTGATGGGTGTAAAAACTATCACTAATCCCATTGCAGCGTGAATTCTTGCTTCCCATTAGAAATTTGCTACAGACACCAACTAAGCGCTAGCAGCTGTGATCTGAGATCCCCGTGTATTTGGTAATAGGATTATTATATTCTAGAAGTCCCAACACAGGAGAAGATCATTTCTTTTCTTTTTTTTTTTTGCTTTTTAAGCCGTTCAGTTATGACTAGAAGACTTTACATTTTCTGGTGGTTATTGAGGGAAAGGAAATAATAGTTTTGAATGTGAATTCCTCTATTATTCTTTGCATAAAGACTTATTTTTGGAGTAGCATTTTTTTGTTCAGCAGGATGAATATGCTGTAATATTACAATATGACAATGTAAAAGACTGTGCAATACCGGTAATAGAAAAGAAATTGCAAACCTGAACAATACGTTCTCTCCCGATAACTCTTTCTGCTTTGTTTTATCCCATTCTGAGGAGGCAGATTGAGAACTATTTGCATTATGCTGTAATAATTATCATTATTTTATAGGATTTCATCAGTGGCAAATCATTCTGCTGTGCTTTACGTAGGGCTTTGTGAGCTTATTGGGACTTATGCATTAAAGTATGGGGTGCCATTTGTCCAGTGTACATTTTGTAGACAAAAAGTAAATTTAGTCTGCAAAAATAACTTCAATATAGTTGAGGCACAAAATACATTTTACCAGGATACATATATAACTGTGGTCAGATATATTGGTAGAAAATGTACAAAAGCAGTATGTTTAGTCAAAAATGAGAACAAAATCTGATTTCTGTACAAATAGGATATCAAAGTATTGTAAACAAGCATTTTGTCTTTCACACTGTATTTTGTTTCTCAAATGTATAAAATCCATGTAACAAAACCACTGATGTGTAAAGTTACCTACAAGATGAAAAAACTAGAACAAAATATATAATGTTGTAAGCGGCTATCATATGTGAATCCACACAATTGATATCTCACTATAATTTACCAGTTTGAAGTGACAAAATAGATGCTTATTACAGAAAGGAATATACCCTATCACAGAATCCATAATATCAACAAAATGAACACCAAGTTCAACAAAACCAATATCAACACAATAGTTAAGTTAGACAAAACAGATAAAACAGACAAAACAGATATTTTCAGATTCAGATTATCTATCTATTCTGTGAAACATTTCTGTCAGTCAAATAAGTGAACCAATGAGATGCAAGCATACTTCTTAACCAATAACAAGCACTCTTTAACTGAAGTCCATTTATCTATTAATTCACATTTCAAATAGCAACAGTTATTTGGCCAATAATATTAGGTTTCACTTTTTTTTCTGATCCTGCAGCTTCTTGCCATGTTTCCGTGGATTGGTAACAGGAGACAATAGGGGGTGGGGAGAAACTAATAATACGAGCCATGATTTGTTCATTGTCAGTAAATTTTAATTGGTTTTCAAAATTCTTACAAAATGATAAAAAAATAATGCTACATTGACAAAATAAATCTGACAAAACTGATAAAGTAATCGTTCTACATAGTTTGTATCAGAATATTAGCTGACAAAATGAATTAGATGATATACTGTAGATATCTGAAGAACAGACACTGATGTTTATCCATTTTGTCAAACAAAAGACATAATGTGAAAACATACATATCTTTTAAATAAAGATGGTTGTACATAATGTATTTGGTGAAACCAAAAGCTGTATGTTCTTTTGTAAAACAACAAAAGTTGAGCAAAACTTGTTGGAAGTTGAGCAAAACGTGTTTGTGCTACAAAAAAGTAATTTGCACTTTTGTCAAAATACAATAGATATATTATATGTACACAATTTATTGTTGCTAACTATTATCAGTTTTGTTCCACAATACATATTTAAGCAAGACTACATATATTTTGTGGCACAAAATCCATGTTCTCATTAATTCTGTCCAAATGATGCAGAAAATCCTATTAACAGATTAATTTTGCTTACAAAATGTACTTTTTGTCAACATAATGTACATGGGACAAACGGCACCCCATATTAAAGGGGGAACTATCACTTTTTATGAAAGTGAATATCTTGTATTGCTTGTTCATTTGATTTACATGTCTCATTGAAGTCTTTGCATGTGACCTGTAGTGTTGCCCCCGTGGCTTTAGTCAGCTGAGTATCACCAAAGATGTGTATTGGGGAGTACTGGACAACACTTTATGGCATTGTGATGCCCCATGCTGAAGTGTTGGCAATACTCAGAGTGAACCAAACAGGATATTGAGTCTATTGTGATACAATGAGGTAAAAGCAATCACCACAAACCCTCCCTTGATGCCAACAATGATATTGCATGGGACCCCAGCACTAATGTTAATACAACCAGAAGTTGTAGTATAGCACAGGCCCATGCTTGGCAACTTAGGCTAGGGTCCAGAGGATTGCGGATCTCAGCCTGCGGAGAAATGCACGCCAAGAATCCGCTCCCAAGCTCCTGCTCTGCCTGCACCCGGAAAAGTATTGTTTCCACTCGGGTGCAGACAGATGTGGCAGACAACATTTTGCATTTCACGCTGAAGTCCACCCTGAAGGGCAATAGAAGGGAGAAGAAGGGGCGCAGCAGGGCAGTGGATTCTCTATCTGAAAAGAATCTACAATTGTCTGGAACTAGTCTTAGTCATCTTCGCCTAATGATTTGTGGACCTTTCCCATCATTCTCCTTCTAACTGTTGGACAGTCCATTGAAACTACAATCAAAAACAGATTAAAACGCAATCCACATTAATCACCAATCTCACATTTTGATAAATCTGCCACAAATCTGCCTCCAGATATTGAAAAAGGTCTCAGAGGAGACTATGGGGCAGATTTACTAAAGGGCGAATTGTCACCAGCGACTGCTTTGCACACATCGCACCACTTCGCCAGACGCGAATTCGCTACAACTACGCTAATTCACTAATATGCGAAGTAGCACCCTACTTTTTGTTAGTGTTACTTCGGCAGTGCGAGCAGTTAGTTTGTGCCTAACGAAAATTCACTAGTGATCACTTAGGTAAATTTGCATACTGTGGATAATTTAAAGTTGTATGGACGCCTTTATTATAAATGTTGGCGCAAATGCTTGAAGTTACCACTTTTTCTTACAAATGTCCAGGGAACCTTAAAAAAGACAAGAGAGTTAATATAATGACCCACAATGAGCCCACTGTAAAATGAATGTTCCATATGTTACAAAATGTGTGGAGAAAACCGGTTAATCAAAAAAAATCAAAGTTAGGACTTTTGCAGCCAAATCCTACTTAAAAAAAGGAAGTCTACAGCGTTTTTTGAACTTTAATGCATTATCGGGAACACAGGATATGATGCAAGTGACAGAAGATTGAGGAAGATCTAGCTTCTATTAAGCACTTCACCTGGTCTGAAGGGGTGAAGTCAACTCTGGCGAAAGAGGTAACGTCCAGTAAAATTTGCACTTTAGTGAATTTGCGGAGTAACAATCATTCGTCAGAGCGAAAAGTCGACTGGTGATAGAATGGTAATGAATCCTAGCGACGGTCCTATTCGCTAGCGAATTGGTGCCTACTAGTGAATTGCCAATGTCCAATGCTGGCAACGCTGGCAAAAAGTCACTAGCGTTAGCCCCTTCGTCCTTTAGTAAATCTGCCCCAAAGCCTTTTCGTGGCTTTTATATATCGAATAATAAAATCACTAGGGTTAAGCAACATTTTTATTATATGGTTCCATGATGAAACACCACACTTCCCAGCAGTAACAACTTGTGTGAAACCCTGTTTAGCAGGGGGGAAGAAACGTGCGAAGCACCTGAAAATTACGCAAATGTCATATTTAACTTCCATATCAATCAATGGGATTTGAGCCCTCCCACTGTCTATACAAAAAGGTGCATGGGCAGCCATTACTCAGTGCATGGTGGTTAGTGGTTAGAACAGGAGCTATGAGCATTTGTGTGATCTAGAACTACCAGAGTAGGTTTGCTGGGGCTTGATATTTGAGTCAGTGCTGTTGTTCTAAAACATTTGCCATCGAGAAATGATCTTTCTTAGTGCACATAGTGACATAATTGTGTCAGAATATTTCCATCACCACTTAATTGGTGTTTGGAAGATTATTTGCGGTTGACGATAATATATTTTTCTATCAATCACTGTTGTCACAGTTGTGGCATATTGGAGCATCTATAATAAGTTAGGGCAATGTATCTGCTACTGCAGAAGTAAAACCCACTTAAACTAAATGTAATTTCATGTTTCCATTGACTAAAATGTATTTTCTTGAATTTTTGCGGTTTTGTTAATTTTTTTGTGGATTACCAAATTTGGGCGAAGGGAAACACCCCTAACTCACTTATTCCTAAAATACACTTTTCACCTGCATAAATTGAAGTGCTGACCAGGTTTTACTTATGTATATTTAGAATGTACTTATGTATTTACTTGGACAGTTAGGGGTATTTATCAAAATCCGAAAAGTTCTATTTTCTGAAAACTACTTCTCCTATACCCAAACAGGCCTTTTACCATTATTTATCGATAAATGTTTCCAGAATTTCTTGTGCGGGGAAAAAACTTGATAAAATTGTGAAAATATCCGAACTGTACACATTTTTCGGATTTGTCAACGTGACTACAACATGAATTCGGCAGGTCTGAGTTGGAGAACTTTTTTATCTGGACTTTTAACACCAATGGGGGTATAATAATGTAAATCTCAAAAAATGTGAGTTTTTTTGTCTACGGAAAAATTGTTTTTTCCCTTTAAAAGTTCGACCACAAAAAATCAACTTTAATAAATAACCACCCCTAGTCTAAGTAAGAACTGGACCTGTGAATCCAGGGATTAAATCAGCATCAAAAGCAAACAATTTATCAGATTGACTAGGAGCATACTGTATTGAGTTATACTGCAAGATAATTATTGATAGGTGGGATACTTGCCTGGGACAGGAAAGAAACATGGTTAGTGCATGGCTAATGTTAACTTTTGATAATCTATATAATGATTTCTGTGAATGAGACTTAAGTGAATAGTAACCTTTATTAAGTTTCTCACTAATTCATATTGAAAAGCATTTGCATTTAAAATGAACTAAGCAAGGATCCCAGCTATAAATAATCTTGCAGTGGAACTCAGTACAGTGTCCTATGATAAACCCTTCAATGGTATGAATCGATAGACTTTTATTTGTGTTGATTTATTCCGCAGTGTGTAGTTCAATTCACCTTATGTAGTTCAATTAACCTAAAAGTGTGCATTTTAAGGTAACAAGGCGAGCTTAGGTGTAGACTGCTGTTGACCATAGTTGCTCAGGTAGGGCTTGTTTGATAAAGAGAATAAGTTGCTATGATTCTAGCAGCTCACCGCAATGTTGAATATCTCCTCCTAATGCCTTCGCTAATACAAGATGCTAATTGTTCATTCTGTAATTGGCTTGGGTTATTGAGATGAGGACTGAAGGATTCTAGGCTGGAAAGACTGGTGACATCTCCCAGGAACCCCTCCCAACAAAGGGGAAAAAATTCCATTGAGAGAGTCACCGAGAAGGAAGACCAAACTGTGCATATGTCTATCTTACAACCATATGCCTTTCAATGAAAATCATACCTCCCAACATTTGAAAAATGTAAAGAGGGACACAAACATCAGCCACATGTAGTGTGCCAAAATGTTTTGACCACCAGGGCCAGATTTGCATAGTGGGTACCCCTAGGCACACTACCGTTCATCGCCCCTGTCCCCTCCAGGGGGACAGGAGTAATGGGGATTGGCACACCGGAAATTTAAAAAATTATTGTATCTCCCACGCATTAACTGTGTTTTTGAACCAATGTGGGTGTGGTTGGGCAGCATGCTGCCCCCCTAAAATCTTGCCTCCCTAGGCCTGGGCCTAGGTGGCCTTTCCACAAATCCGGGCCTGTTGACCACTCCCATTTTATGACTACACCCCCAAATTAAAATGTCCATTTTACAAAATCTTGCATGTTATGAACGTTTGAACACATTTCTGGGAGTTTTAGAGACATGTTTTATGTTTTATAATTGTTTTGCTAATGAAACTGAAATTGCCCAAGAATCCTGCTTATCTTAAATAGTTACAGTTGTTTCTTTGCTTATCTTAAATTGTTACAAATGTATCGAACAGCAGTGACTCAGTGTTCTGGGCTCCCTGCCAAAAAGCCTCTTATTTTAAAAAATAAGTGTGAGGTTAACAGAAAGTTTCCCATATAAATGGTGCAAAAACTCGTTTCCATATTTAGGAATTAAACATACCTTTCGTATATCGGATATAGTGGAAGAGAACTACAGTGGGATCATACAACAAATAAAATCAGAAATTAAAGTGTATAAGCAATTGGATCTATCTTGGATAGCTAGAATAAGCTCAGCTAAAATGATGATACTTCCAAAAATTCTTTATTTGATGAGAACAATTAATTCCATTAAGGAGCAGATTTATCAAAGGTCAAAGTGAATTCGAGGGAATTTTCAAAGTAAAAAGATTCGAAGTAATTTTTTGGATACTTCAACCATCAATAGGATACTACGTCTTCGAATTCGATTCAAAGAAAAATGGTTTGAATATTCGACAATTCGATAAACAAAGTACTGTCTCTTTAAAAAAACTTAGCCTTCAATACTTTGCCAAACTTACCCTGCCGAAGTGCTATGTTAGCCTATGGGGACCTTCTACAGCATTTTTCTACGTTTTTTGAAGTCAAAGTAAAATTGTTCGATGGTACGAAAAAAAATCGTTTGAATCGTTCAATTCAAAGGATTTAATCGTTCGATCGAACGATTTTATTTAGACCACAGAACACCCAAATTCGATGAAAAAAGATCGAATTTGATATTTGAATTCTAAGTATTTAAATTGGATGGTTAAATTTACTTCGAAATTTGACCTTTGAGTGAATAACGAGATCCTTAGAAATCTTCAAGGGATATTCCACGAAATAATATGGAATAGTAAAACTCCAAGAGTTAATAAAGCACTTATGTATAGATCAATGGAACAAGGAGGTATGAGTGTCCCGAGCATGCTCAAGTATATGGGGGCATGTATTGCTGAAAATATAAAACTGTGCTGGGCAACAAATGTTCAGAATTTTATGGATAGAAACTGAAAATGTATTTGTATATCCAGACCTTCAATTTCCTGCTTTAAAAACCACAAAACATACAGTATGTGCCAAGTTTGGAAAGACATTTCCCAAAAGGAAAAGTGGTGGAAGACTCAATCTTCAGAGATACCGATAGCAGCAATAAAAATGATTACATCCCAGATCGGATATACTAGATGGATGGAAAGTGGAATCACCAAGGTAGCGGATATAACAACCCTAAATAATATATGGTCCTTTCAAGAAATTAAGGAGACATATGCCATTTCAACACACAATGTCTTATTTATTTACAATTAAGACATATAGTACAGCCATTTTTAAAACAGAAAGGCAAATCATTCTTTTTATTTCAAAGATTTTGATATACTCAATCTTTCAATCATAGTTACATAGTAATATAGTTAAATTGAGTTGAAAAAAGACAAACTCCATCAAGTTCAACCCCTCCAAATGAAAACCTAGCATCCATACACACACCCTCCATACTTTCACATAAATTCTATATACCCATACTTATACTAACTATAGAGTTTAGTATCACAATAGCCTTTGATATTATGTCCAAGAAATCATCCAAGCCATTCTTATAGGCATTAACTGAATCAGCCATCACAACATCACCCGGCAGTGCATTCCACAACCTCACTGTCCTGACTGTGAAGAACCCCCTACGTTGCTTCAAATGAAAGTCCTTTTCTTCTAGTCTAAAGGGGTGGCCTCTGGTACGGTGATCCACTTTATGGGTAAAAAGGTCCCCTGCTATTTGTCTATAATGTCCTCTAATGTACTTGTAAAGTGTAATCTTGCCCCCTCGCAAGCACCTTTTTTCCAGAGAAAACAACCCCAACCTTGACAGTCTCCCCTCATAATTTAAGTCTTCCATCCCTCTAACCAGTTTAGTTGCACTTAGTCTCTGTACTCTCTCCAGCTCATTTATATCCCTCTTAAGGACTGGAGTCCAAAACTGCACTGCATACTCCAGATGAGGCCTCACCAGGGACCTATAAAGAGGCATAATTATGTTTTCATCCCTTGAATTAATGCCCTTTATTATGCAAGACAGAACTTTATTTGCTTTAAGAGCCACAGAATGACACTGCCCAGAATTAGACAAAAAACCCTAGATCCTTCTTATTTAAACTCCCAACACACTGCCATTTAGTGTATAACTTGCATTTATATTATTTTTGCCAAAGTGCATAACCTGCATTTATCAATATTGAACCTCATTTTCCAGTTTGCTGCCCAGTTTCCCAACTTAGACAAATCACTCTGCAAAGTGGCAGCATCCTGCATGGAACCTATAGTTCTGCACAATTTAGTATCATCTGCAAAAATAGAAAAAGAAATTTCAATGCCCACCTCCAGGTCATTAATAAACAAGTTGAAAAGCAAAGGACCTAGTACAGAGCCCTGGCCAAAAAAAGCAACACACTGCATCAATCATATCGCACTAAGCAGGAAAATTCTCTTAAGGTGGCACTTAACTCCACAAAAAATGAAAAAAATTAAGGTGACCAACACAGATATGCTGGAGAGGTTGCGGTCTTCCGGTGGGTAGTTTCCATATGTCGTGGACATGTCCAGTAGTCGTAGAGTTCTGGAAAGAGGTAGAAACTTTAATACAAAAGGTATTGACAATATAAGGCCCTATCACACCAGCTTTAGCTCTCTTAAACATTGATATATGTTAAGTGCCTAAAGAATACACAGCAGTACTATCCCATATATTAACGGCAGCTAGATACACAATAGCAAGAAATTGGAAATCATCTTCACAACCACAAATCCATGAAGTAATAGAAAGGGTTGATAACCAGATCCATATGGAACAAATGTATCAAAGATTCATCACAAAAGCAGGGAAACCTGAAACGCATGGCTTTCTCTGCTGATTACAATGGGTAAAAGGAGAAAGAATAATTTAGTATAGAGATAGTCCAGGCTACAGGGTCCTCATTGTAGATAAAGGGAAAGAAATGGCTTTGTACAAATCTAGCGTATTGTATTAACACAACAATGTTATTATGTAAAAATACTGACATTACTGTATATGTGACACTATGGTAACTTATTGCTTGTTTGTTTGATCGACAACTGTAAACTGCTGAATGTTTTGTATAAAACAATAAAAAGATTATGTTAAAAAAAAGCCTAATTTTAAATAAGCTTCAGAAACTTTGTATATCATTTTTGCATCATTGCAGGAGATCAAAGAGAAACTCTGGCCATTTCAATATGAAACCCGGGGTTTTGGGCTAAGCTGTCAAAATCAAGAGTGTCCTGCAGAAAATGGGACAGTTGGGAGGTATGGAACATGCTTGTGGCACCTCAAGACAATTGCCGAGATTCTTATTTTAAAAGTCCCGATAGAAATATCACAGTTGGGAATCTGATTGTCGTCCTGTGTTTCCCGAGATTCTCAGTCCACAAGTTTAGTACAGAAAGCCACAAACTCTAGAAAGATACCTGAGAATAATTGCCCTAAAGATGTCTGTCTACCGTTTACAATAAAAAAAGCTGTTTTTTATTTGTGGTATAAGTTCTGCAGCATCTGGAGTGTGAACGTTTTATTTATTGTTTTAATTTTTTTTTTAGGGTTTGTTCTGCCTGCATCTATATTGTGATTATCGGGGGTTCCCTGGCTTCCTCCCACAATACAGAAACATAAAGGAAGCAGGGGAGTAACAACAGAGTGCTGGGCCCCCCGCCAGTAAAATATTTGGAGGGCTCAGCGCGCATTGGGACTCCTGCATGCACAACCCCACCACGAGAGCGCAAGCGTGTCAGTTTTAAAAAAAAGAAAGAGGCAGGTATGGGGATTTCAACACTACAGACTGGGTCCCCCTTTTGCCTGGGACCCCAAATGACTGCAGGTCTGCTTCCTCTATGTTTACACCAATGAAAGGAAGGTTAATTGTCTTATGATGAAAACTAAAGTGAATGTGGTACAGCCTTAAATTGTAAGCTCCACTGGGATAGGGATTGATGTAAATGTTGGACAACTTCTGTTTCACATGGTAGTGTCATAAACATAAAGGATAATACATTTAAATAATGCATGTTTGTTATTCTAATATCACATCATTTGAACCTTTGCCACTGGTTGCTGAAAATCGTACATACAATTAATTTACAGGGTTTGAACATTGTCAGAAAATAATTAAAATTGGTAGTCTATATAGTTATAATCAGTTATTCAGTTCTGTTTTCCCCTGCTTTACATGGATAACATATAGTTAGAAATAAGGTTGACAGGCACACTTTAGAATATCTAAGCAACGCTATGCCCTGATTGGTAGACTAAATTAGTGCCTAAAAAGTAAAATAAATAAATGAAAGTTTAAAATAAGAGGCCATGGAACAGAACCATGGAACAAAATCCAGCTATGATGCACTCTCTTTAATTGTATGGGCACAATAAAATTGTCCATGTGAGAACAAGTGGGAATCAACATTCTCTACACACGGGACATTATCGCAATAGTGGAAAATGAGGAAACAGCTTCATTGAGTCAGGGAATTGAAATCCTAAATTGTTGTTTGGCTTTGGCTATTGTTCTGATGCTCACAGGTGCAGAGAGGACATAGTGGGCGAAGTTGAGGAAGGTCATTGTTACCTGAGCTTTTCAGTATAACAGGCCTTCACTCTGAAAGCATTGCACAAAAGTAAAGATATTAGTGGTAATTTATTAATACACCCACAGGTGCAGATGCTCCTATGCAGAGTGCATATTGAAGCAATTCATTAAGGTATTTGTTTTCAAACCCACTCATTGGGTGCCAGTTTGTCCATCCTGCCTCTTCTGATGAATGATGCTCAATTGCCCCTATTGATGCCTTGATTCTCTAGTTACTACCACCCTGGACCTGATGGTAGTTCCAGGGATCCCACAGTGGATGTCAATAAGCTCACCCATTAAACTGGATGCAAATGCCATACTGAACTCATTCTCTGGTTGTGACACAACCTCCTCTCTTAAAAAATGCAAAATGCAGGAGCAATTATGTCCATTTTGACACACTGTGCGTAATAGCAGAGTCTGGCCACAATTACCCTAGAATTAGGGGGGGAGTATTACATCATGGGTACCAAAGATTGGTGACATGTCCAAAATGACACTCTACTCACTGCGTATTTATCATAAATCATCTCTATTGCATTTGCTTGTTATAAATACAATGTTGCTTGAAAGTTTGTGAACCCTTTAAAATATTCTATATTTTTATATGAATGTGACTTAAAACATCATCTGGTTTTCCTAAAAGTAGATGAAGAAAACCTAGTTTAAAAAAAATGAAACAAAAAAATATTATATTTAGTCATGTATTTATAGAAAACAAAATGATCCAACAACATATCTATGTGGCAAAAGTAAGTGAATCTTTAGGATTATCATATAATTTTAAGGCGAAATCAGAGTCTGGTGGATTAATACGAGACCCTGTTTTATTTAAAGAATAGGGATCCAGCAAAGCCTGATCACGTATACAACACATTTGTGGATGTGTATCATGGCTTGAACAAAGGAGGTGTCTGAGAAACTCAGAAAAAGTTGCTGATGACCATAAAGCTGGAACAGGTTAAAAGACTTCCTCTAAAGGAGGATATATAGGGTTGTTACCCTGCATAGAAGTGGTCGATCCTCAAAGATACTCCAACTGCAATGCGCCTAATAGTCCAAGAGGTTACAAAGGAAACCAGGCAAACTTCTAAGCAACTGAAGGTCTGTCTCTAGTGATGGGTGAATTTGTCCTCTTTTGCTTCATCAAAAAATTCACTAATTTCCTGTGAAATTCACGAAACGGCGAAAAATTTTCGAGACACGAATTTTGACACAGGAATCAAAACCGTCACCAGCGACAATCTGACATGCATTAAAGTCAATGGGCATCCATTAACTGCTGCCCAATTCCACTAATTTAATTGCCGGTGGCAAAACTTGGGAATTTGCAGCTAATTTTCCCATCACTACCTGTCTCACATTGGTAAATATGGCTGGTTGTCAAGGAGAAAGCCACTGTTCTTCCCCCCAAATATTGGTGATCGTTTACAGTTTGCTAAAGATCAAGTAGACAAACTAGAAGGAAGAGTGTTTTGTGGATGGATAAAGCCAAAAAAGAACTTCTTGGCTTAAATGAGGAGTATTACATAAGAACCTTATCCCATCTGTGAAACATGTTTATGGGAGTGTTCTGGTTTAGGACTGTTTGCTGCCTCTGGGCCAAAACAGCTTTCTATCATTGATGGAACCATGAATTCTGAACTATACCAGTGAATTTTAATGGAAAATGTCAAGACATCTGTCCGTGAACTAAATCTCATGAGACAGTTTGTCATGCAGCAAGAAAATGATCCTAAACACATACGCCGAATGGCTAAAAGAATGGTTTATATGAGGAAACCCACCAACATTCAAGAACTGAAGCTGTTCTCTATGGAGTAATGGGCTAAAATTCCTCCAAATTGATGTTCAGGACTGATCAAAAGTCAAAATTAGTTGCAGTAATTGCTACACAAGGGGGTTACACACTGAGAGCACGATTCACCTACTTTTGTTACACACAGATATTTTACTGGATCTTTTTTTTTTTTCAATTAATACATGACCAAAAAAATAAATATATATTTAATAAATAAATAAATAAATATATTTTTTATCTGTTTAACTAGGTTTTCTTCGTCTACTTTTAGGACTTGAAATCGGATGATGTTTTAGGTCCCATTCATATAAAAATTCTTTATAGAACATTTTAAAGGGTTCATAAACATCCATGAATGCATGTACATTGCAAGCAGACAGAGCTAGCTTTAATGGCATTCAGCTCAAAAATGACACACTACCTTAGTCTCTCTCTGTATCATGTTAGACTTTGTGAGGTATAATGCACCATTATTGCTTGCTTGATGTTTACAGTCTTACTCCTCATACATTTAGAGGCAGATTTATCAAAAAGGGTCGAAGTGAAATCAAGGGAATTTTCGAAGTTAAAAAATTTGAAATTCAAAGTAATTTTTGGATACTTCGACCATCGAATAGGCTACTATGACTACTATGACTTCGACCTTCGATTAAAATCATTCGACTATTCGTCCATTCAATAATCGAAGTACTGTCTCTTTAAAAAAACTTCGACTTCAATATTTCGCCAACTTAAACCTGCCGAAGTGGTATCTTTCAGAGCATATTTCTAAATTTTTTGTATTCAAAGGAAAATCGTATGATAAAATCGTTCAAATTGTATGATCGCACTACGATCGTACAATGCAAAAAATCCTACGAATCCAACTTCGAATTTCATAGTATTCAATTTGATGGTCGAACTTCAAAGTATTTTCCACTTCGAAATTCAACCCTTGATAAATCTGCCCCTTAGTGTAAAACACAAACATGTATGGGTTTGAGTAACAGAGTGCAGGTGTATCTTCTAAGTTGGAATAAGCCTAGATTTCAACCTGATTCACTAAAAGTACAATAAGTCCAATGGGCAACTCTTTCATTTTACTTCTAAGCATCACATATTTTTTTTATTCACAATGTAGTATGACCACGGTAGGCATTACTGTACTTGATAAGAAACCACATAGAATGACCATCACATTTAGTTTACTCCTGCTCATATAAATGCGTTAGTCTAAACAAGAGGGTAAATGGCAGTTGGAGTGGATGCAAAATGTTTGATCTGGTGATGAGTTCCTCCCATGCCTTTACTTTTCAGTAAATATGTACTATGCTAGTATATAATCTCTAAGGATGCCAATGGCATGCTCCCAGTTCTACTCTCATTTTGCATTTCCAGTGTAGGCCAAAGTCTTTGATTGACAACTTCTAAAGTGACAGTTTCTCAGTGTTGATTGCGTGATATTTTTTTTCTTTTAAATAAAAACAATAGTAGAAATGACAGAAGTTTTGGAGCCAGCAAGGCTGATAAAAGTTCCCCAGATAACATCTTTTTCTTCTGGGGTGATTTAATAAACTTGTCGTTGTAGTGTGTCAATTCCCCTTCGTTCCTCCTGCTGAATGGAAATAAAGCAATTTTAAAGGAGAAAGGAGAAAGGAGGGGGTGCTCATTTGGATAACAATAGCTTGATGTAAATGTCAGAAGTGTTTTTACTTGATGCTGATAAACATAAGCTTGTCTGTAGCCTCAATGATGCTGACAAACTGCCTTTTTTTGTGCGCTTTACACTTGAATGGATGGCCTACGGTATTTTTCGTTCAATGCAGTTCATTCTTCTTAAGCCTCCATTGCTTATCACCGGATAATTATATATGCCAATGGCTAGTTAACAGTTGTAGGGTGGGTGTTGAGAGAATTATCACTTTGGTTAAACAATTGTGCTGACTCATTAAACCATCTGATGCACCAAATTACAGATAATGACTGATTTGAAGCCATTACGGATGTTGTAAACCTTAATTAACAGTTTGTAACAACATTTTTTCTTATTATAATTATGCTTTAGAAGAGTCAGAGGCAAAATGTATATTAGCTCAGTGGGATTTTCGAATGCTGATTCTGGAGTGTTCTAGGGCCACTTTGTTGCAGTAAATATAATTGCATTGAATGGATTTCATAAAATGCTATAAATGAAAAAAAATGTGTTGATCTTCCCATCCTGCCAATGAAAGTACATAGTTTCTGGAGTTTCTGTGGTTCTGCCATTAACACATCAACTGGGGGTTCCGTAGATAAATCCCTCCCAAAATGGTAATATTGTTTTTCCCAGAGACTAGTAAATTAACTGCAGTGCACATTAAAACAAATACTAATTGGGAAATCCCATTGATCCCTCTACCAAAGGGCCTAACATGTAAGCTTTCTACTCTTCCTCTTATTACCATAACTCTATAAATAACGTAATTATCACCAAACTTGTTTTTGTGCATGGAATGGAAAACAGTTTTCCACCAAATGAAAAAAAGATTGATGACAAACATCAAATGATCAAGGCAACTCTAAAGGCTGTGCAAATCAGAGCTGAAAAAAACCCCCAATGGTTTCATATTGAATATTCATGTTTTTAATAGTGCTCAGAATGTATATTTGGAATGGATGAGCAGGATTAATTGAAGCAAGTATGCATTGAAGAAGGAAATTAACAGTTCTGTTTCCATCTTTACTATGACTGTGATGGAAGCAAGCCTTTGATGTAGGTTGGTGGTATATATGTATTTAATTTATTTTGGGATCTTTTGTTAGTTCACCAGCAAGACAGTGTATTCTCCATAGTCAAAGGCAACTTAACAAGCTTTGCAGTAGACAATGTTGCAGCAACAGTCTTAAAAATAATTTGTCATTTTACCTGATAACCGCCAAACATAATGTCACTATGATTGTTTACTGTTGTACCATATGTTCTTTGTAACTGCCAAAATACAGGCAACACTGAGCTTGTATGCTTCTCACTGAAGTCCTTGACTCACTTTTCTTCAAGTCAAAGTTTTGTTTTTATATTGCCTTGCACATTGAACCACTGAAAATACATCATTGTACTCTTGTCTACCGTTGGCCGTTGCTGATAAGGTCTCTGCAACAACTCATGACTTTGGATAGTCTTCTTTATGAAACATCACAAACATGCATGCTTCACTCAAGTCTTTTAAAAACGTTCCCTTTGCATGTTAGCCAATTTACTTCAGAATCCCCTTGACAAAGGCTATGTGCTATGAGCTCGCAACAGTTTGACAGGCACAAATGCGCTACGACTACGCCAATTCACTAATATGCGGAGTTTCGTCCTGGGCACCAAATGCTACTGACTTTTTGCTAGCGATACTTTGGTAGTGCGACCATTTCTTAGTGAAGATGCGCTGGCGTTAGTTTGCGCGCAGGCCCGGATTTGCGGCGAGGCTGCATAGGCCCGGGCCTAGGGCGGCATCAATTAAGGGGCGGTATGCCGCCCAGCCGCACAAGCAGTTTTTTGTTGGAGCACTAGCGCTAGTGCTCCAAAACCAAGCTAAGAGGATGCCCATGTGCGCTATCTTGAGAGAAGGAAGGGGTGACGGAGGACGCCGGCCTCTTAGTGAATGCGCAGGCGCGCTATCTAGAGAGTGAGAGGGAGCGACAGAGGACGCTGGCCTCTGGGCGCCCTCAGGGCAAATCCGGCCCTGTTTGCGCCTAGTGAAAATTCACTAGTGATCTTGCGCTTAGGTCAATTTGCATAGGGTGAGCAATTTAAAGTTGTATGTCTTTATTATAAATGTTTGTGCAAATGCTTGAAGTTACCACTTTTTATTACAAATTTCCAGGGAACCTTAATAATAACAAGAGAGTTAATATAATGCCCTACACATGAGCCCACTGTAAAATGAATGTTCCATATGTTAGGAAATGTCTGGAGAAAACCGGTTACCCAAAAAAAGTTTGCAGGCAATCCCACTTCAAAAAAGGAAAAGTCGCCAGAGTTTTTGGAACTTTAATGCATTTTCAACACACAGGATATGATGTAAGTGACAGAAGATTGTGTGCGCATGCACACTGAACAGCAGGTTCACCCCCTCACCAATGATATGCGATATGAGGTGCACAAACAAATGAAATGACGTGCCTGGCACCTCCTAAGTTTTGGCGCCCTAGGCACATGCCTACTCTGCCTATACCTAGTTCCGGCTCTGCGTTAGCCACTTCATCCTTTAGTGAATCTACCCATTTGTATTATTAAATAATTGTATTATTAAAGATTTTTTTTGGTGTTGTTTCTTTCTGAATAAAGTCACAACATCTATGGCAGCTACTTGATAAGGAGGTTAATTATTTTAAACCTCTACATTTTCAAAATTAGCACAGAAGTGAAAACAGAATTAAACACCAAAGGTGTAGAAAGAGAAGAAAAAAGAAGACATAGAAGAACCCAGAAGAAGAGAACAAGAACACTGAAAGAGAATGACTGATTGATTGACAGACAGACTGAACCCTCTAACATTTGTGTGATACTTTTTGTAGAAGTTTTATTACATACAAAGTTCATTGCTTCATTGCTTATCATATGTCCATTATCATTTATGTCATAATGAGAGGGTCAGAACACAATGGGGTCAAGGGGATGTACAATGTGAAAACAAAAGGAGACTGTAGAAGAACAGAATAAAAAAAGATCAAATGAAGTGAGAGCAGGGGAAATGCAGAAGAAACAACAAGAAATAGAGAATAAGTACAGGTAGAGATAGGAGGCAAGGGAGAAGAACAAGTACAACACAATAAAACAAAAGGAATTCAATGAAATGGAGCAGAAGAGTCCATAGGATAGATAAAGAATGGAGCAGAAGAAAAGAGGAGGAGAGGACAATAGTCCTGAAGGTGTACAGGTATCAGAACTAGTAAGTAATGCAAGTGTTGACATACAGAAGAAGCAAGAATCACAAGGGTCATTTAAACCACTAAATCAACAAGTTACATAGTTACATAGTTTAATCCGGTTGAAAAAAGACAAAGTCTATCAAGTTCAACCCCTCCAAATGAAAACCCAGCATCCATACACACACCCCTCCATACATCCATACATCCTTTCACATAAATGATATACACCCATATCTATACTAACTATAGAGTTTAGTATCACAATAGCCTTTGATATTCTGTCTGTCCAAAAAAATCATCCAAGCCATTCTTAAAGGCATTAACTGAATCAGCATCACAACATCACCCGGCAGTGCATTCCACAACCTCACTGTCCTGACTGTGAAGAACCCCCTACGTTGCTTCAAATGAAAGTTCTTTTGAAGGAGTGGCCTCTGGTACGGTGATCCTCTTTATGGGTAAGACGGACCCCTGCTTTTTGTCATTATGTCCTCTATTGTACTTGTAAAGTGTAATCATGTCCACTCACAAACACCTTTTTTTCCAGAGAAAACAACCCCAACCTTGACAGTCTATCCTCAAAATTGAAGTCTTCCTTTCCACTAACCAATTTAGTTGCACGTCTCTGCACTCTCTCCAGATGAGGCCTTACCAGGGACCTATAAAGAGGCATAATTATGTTTTCATCCCTTGAGTTAATGTCCTTTTTATGCAAGACAGAACTTTATTTGCTTTAGTAGCCACAGAATGACATTGCCCAACACACTGCTATTTAATGTATAAATGGCATCTTTATTATTTTGCCAAAGTGCATAACCTTGCATTTACCAACATTGACCCTCATTTTCCAGTTTGCTACCCAGTTTCCCAACTTAGATAAATCACTCTGCAAAGTGGCAGCAGTCTGCATGGAAACTATGTTCCAGGCCAACATTCCTTAATTTAACCAGTAACCTTCTGTGTGGCACTGTATCAAAAGCTTAAGCAAAGCTTAGCAAAGTCTAAGTAAATCACATCCACTGCCATCCCAGAATCGAGGTCCCTGCTTACCTTCTCATAAAAATAAATTAATTTACTCTGGCAAGATCTATTATGCATAAAACCATGTTGGCACAAACTCATAGTATTATGATTTGCTATGAAGTCCAGTATCTTTTCCTTTATTAACCCTTTGAAAAGCTTTCTTACCACTGACGTCAGACTAACTGGCCTATAGTTTTGAGGCTGGGAATGGGATCCCTTTTTGAACAGCAGCACCACATTAGCAATTCGCCAGTCTCTCTGCACTATGCCAGACCTCAATGAATCCAGAAAAATAAAGTAAAGAGGTTTGGCAATCACAGAGCTAAGCTCGCTAAGTACCCTGGGATGAATACCATCTGGCCCCGGACCTTTTTTTAACTTAACATGCTCTAGTCTGTTTTGAATTTCCTCATGTGTGAACCATGCATCATTAGTTGTACTACTAGAATTGAGACTATACAGAAGAAAACCTTTATTAACTGGTAAATCATTTGTGTAGATAGATGAAAACAAGCTACAGTTGTTTGATACAATGGATAGTTGTCAAGTTGAAGAGCACTAAAAACTGTATATAAATATCTTCCCAGCCTATGCTCTCTTGAGAGATCTAGTGTACAGGGAATATTTCTTGTTCCCTGTGTTTTTTAATCAATTTATAAAAGAATGTGACATAAAAGACACATACAAGTATTTATCTTCACGTCATTTCTTTTAATCCTTTTGCTACACAAGTATAACTAAACACCCTACCCTATGGTGGAGCTATGCTAGACGTGTGGCATGTGTCAGTAAAACTAAGGTTAACACATTCTCCAAGAAGTTGCACGGTGGTAGTCTGAAGAGTTCCTTGAGGACCCTGTCATAACTTCTTCTGCACAAACATTTCCTGTATCTTACATATGGAGTTACTAAGCTGTTTTGTCTAGGAATGGCAACTGGCAAGACATTAATAATATATTTAAAATTATAAAAAAATAATAAAATAATATTTGATGTGGTTGCTGGGATGTGTGATCCCCTAGAGAGGCAGAACACAAAAGTCTTGTAGCTGATATGATAGTGCTTATTCACTCAGCAATTAATTTTGACCCTTGCCCCAATGGTTATATTAGAATACAGATTTGCTTTAGCTGTTACACTGTATGTGACCTTCAGACTCTCTAATAGTATGCAGGGGCTCATTAAATAAGAATATATGCCAGTTTTGTTTTAGCGACTATTTGGGCACATTCAACAAAGTTGCACCCCTTAGGTCCCATACATAGAGTACATATGCACTATTGGCTGGTGCAGGCTGTGCTCCGTACTTTGCATTCGATTTTTAAATTGCAGCTCACACAAGCTCAAGGAAACTCTGTACTTGCATTTCCCAGCACTTCCTAATTGCACAATTCATCATTTTTTTGCACTTTGTACCGTGCCTTCCCATCTAAATGAATTGCCACCGGTCTCTAGCTTCTATTTCAGAGCACAATGTCCTGCAGACCTCATTAATGCAGTGCTGCCGTCATTGCCCAGTAGAGTACACTTGCACATCTAACCAGGGCTGTAGTAAGTGACCTCTCTAGTTGGAGAATGTATGGTTGCAATATGAACATTCTCACTAAATGAAGAAGCTCGGTAATACAAGCAAACCCCGTTTGTAAAGGGGGTTCTACTTCAAATAACTGCCCCCCTTATTGGCAATATGAAATTTACACTACTATAAGAATATGATGTTGTATGTCTCTGGTTCTTTGTTCTCTGGCATTACTGTAATTAATGCAGTTTTTCTCTTTATTCTCTGACATCACGGTGATTAAAGACATTTTCTCTATCCAACAGCATGCTTCTTTTTTGCATTTGTAAAGGGGGTTCTACTTCCAATAACAGCCACCCTTATTGGCAATATGACATTTACACTGCGATAAGGATAACAAGTTGTATGTCTCTGGTTCTTTGTTCTCTGGCATTACTGTAATTGATGCAGTTTTTCTCTTTCCAACAACAGCCTCCACATGTGTGGTGTTTGACTGAGGCACCACTATCTGTAAGTTCTCTGTAGTTACCTTGCAGCAACATTGTACAACTGCTACTCTTGTACCTAGTACATTGTACAGATCATAAAGTCACTGTCCTAACAACTTCCTCTTCCCTTATACTTCTGAAATACCTTCACAAAAATCCAGCTAGATTACACAAAGCATTTCTATTGTCACCATATTATCTTGTTTCTGTGTCTTTTCCCTGTAGATCTAGCAGAGCAGAATATGAGCCGTCAAGCAGAATCATATGACATGCCTATCTATAAGAAATATGGTTTGCCCATCTCTGCTTGGACTATAGTTATCTTATAGTTCTATCAAATTGCCTAAATTGATTTCAACACTTTCAACTGACAGTAGAAAGTGCTTGATGTCCTTATTTGGCATATTTACCATTTGCTCAAAAGCCTACTCATTATGCAACAATTGCTTCCAATCCATTTACCAAGATCTGGCTAAAAACAGCCTGAGGACCATCTTTGGTTGAAGGTGCATGCAGGATCAAAAACATTTACAGAATCAAGAGAAGGTTCTAGACAAACCCTGAACAGTTAAATGAAATAAGAAAGGCCCAGGACCAAAGAGCAAGCTAGAATGAGGATGTGGTTAGAGACAGGCCCTGCATCAAGCTGCAGAAGATAACATTTCAATGATCAAGTATCAAGCTTGGATAAGGTTGGTCATACCTGGAACAGAAAATAATTTGTGAGATGAAGACAATGACTAGACTGTGACTGATAAAAGCTAATATATAATATAATATAATATATGGTGGCTTGTTCCACATGTATCAACCCGTATGAATCAATTAGCAGGTAGCATTTACTGATCTGCTGTCTGAAAGACAACAAATGTTTGCTTGTTATTGATTACTAGACATGAACATTTAATATCTTCTCTGAAAGCTAATAATCATTTAATTGACACTGAAATATGGAGAGAGCAAAACTTTTGTTTGGTACATTTGGCCTATAGAATGTTTACCTCTCTCAAACTTACATATGTACCAAAAAGAAGTTGTTTGACCTAATTTTAAGAGCGCTGATATTATTACAATAACTTACCTATGAGTAATTAGAAAGCCAGAATTAGAAAAGGGGATTTCATCTAAGTTAGACATTACATTGGAACTAAATTCCTTAATTTGTCTATTAAATCTTCCAATTGGCATTAGTAGATCTTTTCAAAATAAAGGAAAAGTAGAAAAATCTAATTTCTCCAACTTCTCTTTCCAGCAGCAAGAAGATCAATTTTTAAATACTAGACTAGACCACTAACACCTAAAAAAATTATGTTTTGAGTTATGTTTATTAAGGAGTATTAGGCTTAGATAAAGTAGCACCAAATTTAGAAATGATTACATGACAAAATGGTCTCCCAACTTTACATTTCTGGATAGCAAAGATAGGGGGAAATATTTCTCATTGAAAATGTAACTGCTGATATGTATTTCGAATTTTTAGGTCATAGCAGAGAAATCTATGTAATAACATCTTGCAAACATGTATTGTTCCTATTCCATTTTTTGTGGATTGATATAAATACCAATAACAATTATTAAAAAAAAAGGATTACTAGACTTGGAACTAACTTTAAACCTGTTATATACCCCCTTCATTCAACAAATCTCTTGTTATATGATAGAATGATGCTAGAATGCAAAACCATCAAATTTGTGACTTCATGACTTTTGTAAGAACAATGAGATTGCAATAACTCACCCTGGTGTTCTAGTGGGGATGTCCGTGTTCTTTTGGCACTGTTTCTGTAAATGCGCATATCTTCCAGGTTACGTGTTTGGGTATTTATGCCTATAATCGGAAAGTGTAGAACATGATGTCAACAGTTGGCGAGAAAATCAAATACTTAAAGGGCTCTCTGTGTTAAAATCATTGCCCAATGTAAAGGTCGATTTACTTAGTTTCTGGGTGTGACATTCAAGTTATTCTTATGCTGTTATAACTCTGCCCATCCCTGGTCTTGTCCAGTCTGCTGCCTGCTCTGATTTTGCATATCCCTTGAGTATTCTTCTGGATTCTGATTTTGTACTGTGTTTTAGCATTTGCCCCAGCTAGTGACCTCGACTCCACTTTGTCTATCAATTCCGTACTCCACTGCCTGATTGGTAATGACCCAGCCTGTACCTTGACCACACTTATAGTTCTCCTCTCCAGTACCAAGTTTGGTTCCCTTGCCTGCCTTCAGCTCTCTCCCTCGTTCTCTCACATAAAGACCTGGCAGCACCCAAGTAGTGGAGGACTACTCCTAAATCCAAAGGTAGTTGCTAAAGATGTAAGAGTGAGCCATGACTGGGTTTGGGACTCCATGAGATAAAATTACTAGGTCAACTTCATCAAGGTCATAATGGAACCTCTGTTCTCACCTTTAGCTAGTTGGTGATGTGCTTCTATGTCTCAGGGCAGGCACTTCTATTCCAGAGAGACCAGGCCTAAGTGTAATAACCTTCCTTGTTCAAGTGGTGGCTCCACTCACTTAGCACTTGTGCATCTCTAAAGCACAGCACAAAGTGTGCTCTGTACCTTGCAATAGTTGCTCCTTCATGGACACAAGGTGCAGTTAAAGAGAGCACATCCTTGTGATCATATTGTAGATCGCGATCCCCAACCATTTTTTTACCTGTAAGCCACTTTCAAATATAAATATAACTGAAGAGCAATCATGCCAAAAGTTGCTGGAGTGCCATATAAGGTCCAGGATTGGCTATTTGATAGACCCCATGTTGACTGGTAGCCTACAGGAAGTTCTTTTTGGCAGTACAACTGGTTTCTATGCAACCAAAACTTGCCTCCAAACCAGGAATTCAAAAATAAGTTCCTGTTTTGAGGCCACTGGGAGCAAAATCCAAGGGGTTAGCAAACAACATGTTGTCCCTGGTTGAGGATCAGTGTTGTAGATGATGGATAGCTAAATGGTGTTCAAGTGGACAATCATGTTTTAAGCAAACTAAACTTTAGCAAGGAGAAAACTGCATATAACAGTTGCAAAGATATTTGTTATTTATCCTATATGCATCTTGCCCCTGCTTTTAAGGTTTAAATGCAACAATTTGCATTTGTGTAAATTCACAAGGTGTTTGTGAAGGTGCACCCAGAGCTCTGCACTTAATTACACAGTTACATACATAGTTAAATTGGGTTGAAAACAGACAAAGTCCACCAAGTTCAACCCTTCCAAATGAAAACCCAGCATCCATACACACACCCCTTCCTACTTTAAATTAATAATTAATTCTATATACCCATACCTATACTAACTATAGAGCTTAGTATCACAATAGCCTTTGATATTATGTCTGTCCAAAAAATCATCCAAGCCATTCTTAAAGGCATTAACTGAATCAGCCATCACAACATCATCCGGCAGTGTATTCCACAACCTCACTGTCCTCACTGTGAAGAACCCCCTATGTTGCTTCAAATGAAAGTTCTTTTCTTCTAGTCTAAAGGGGTGGCCTCTGGTACGGTGATCCACTTTATGGGTAAAAATTTCCCCTGTTATTTGTCTATAATGTCCTCTGATTTACTTGTGTAATCATGTCCCCTCGAAAGCACATTTTTTCCAGAGAAAACAACCCCAACCTTGACAGTCCACCCTCATAATTTAAGTCTTCCATCCCTCTAACCAATTTAGTTGCACTTAGTCTCTGCACTCTCTCCAGCTCATTTATATCCCTCTTAAGGACTGGAGTCCAAAACTGCACTGCATACTCCAGATGAGGCCTTACCAGGGACCTATAAAGAGGCATAATTATGTTTTCATCCCTTGAGTTAATGCCCTTTTTTATGCAAGACAGAACTTTATTTGCTTTAGTAGCCACAGAATGACACTGCCCATGTAATGTCTGTTTCTTTCCCTTGCCACTGTGCCTTATGGAAGGTGTGCCAAATGAGGTGCACCTAGTGTAAAACTCACTTTGCACTGCTGTTAATATAGACATAATTCCTGAGTAGTTGATCCTTATTGTGCCACTGCCATTGCCTTTAGCCTTTCAGACTGTACATTCACATCCTGTCACCCATAATTTACCCAAACCTTTCTCTGTTACAGAATCCACTGCTGCAATTCTAGAAATAAATATCAATAGTGATGGTCAAATTTGTCTCGATTTGGTTCGCCACGAATTTCACAAATTTCCTGAGAAATACACGCAATTGGTAAAAACTCTGCCAAAGTTGACGCTGGCACCCATTAAAATCAATGGGCGTCCCTTTTTGGGAACCGGTGCTGAAAAAACTTTGACGCAGGTGAATTTTCACCAGGGAATCTTTGCGCCAAATTCGTGAATTTATTCGCCGGTGAATATTCGCCCATCACTAAATATCAATTGTTTTCTTGTTTGTATTCCTTAGAAGCCTACAGTATCTTTGCACATATCAGTTCTAAACCTCCTTCTCTATGTAGCTGCTGCTCAGCCCCTTTTGTTCCAAAACACACTATACTGTAAGTTTGCACAATTTTGTATAATCAGCAGGCAGAAAGGTCGCTCAGTGCCAAATTTAACATAGAAACATGCAAAAAGACACACGTCCATCAAGTTCAACCTTTTAAGTCTATATATTACCTGTCTAACTACTAGTTGATCCAGAGGAAGGCAAAAAAAAACATATGAAGCCTCTCCAATTTGCCTCAGGGGGGGAACATTTTTTTTCTTGACTTCAAGATGGCGATCGGACCAGTCCCTGGATCAACTTGTACTATGAGCTATCAACCGTAACCCTGTATTCTCTCAATTGCTAAAATTTAAGATAATTACATGGCTCCAGGGCAGAACCACAGGGGTCTACCCTGTTTTATCTAGACACAATTCCACTTGTCATTGTTCTCTGCACACAACACATGGTTGTCCTTATATGATGCTCAGTATGCTACATGTATATCCCTACATCATATACTAGCTATAAAGGTGGTTGTGGATTTGGGACTCATCGCTGCAGAAAGTTACACTTTTGTGTTTTTAGTTCTGGTTAACCTATTTTTGCCTTGGGTTCCATTAATACGATTTTAACAGAGACCCCATGAACATCATGTTTGATTTTCTTTATGGCACTGGAAGGTAAAAGGCATTGAATGCAGCATATATGAATTATATTCTGTATGTATATTAGCATTTCAGTCTGGGCACTATTATTATTCTCTGTAATTGATCCCATTAAAAAAACATCCAAAGTTCATCCAATGTTATTTAATTTGGACTTATAAGTTTGCCTGTTTGAGCACTCCTGGCATTATCCGGGGAGGGAGAGAGTGAAAATTAGGAGGCAGGCCTCTTATTAATGCTAGAACATTTTATAATTGCTGAACTCAAAGGTCAAAATTCTAAGCAAACTTTCTGTGTAATTAGTTGAAAAACACATTTCTTGAGAGAATATTTAGCTAAACTGGCATGTACACAATAATGAACTGAAAATCATAGATGCTGAAAGACCAGTTTTACACAAATAATAAATCCTCTGTGGTTTCCTTTTGTTTGTTGTTTTACTTCCAACATCAAATATATTGCCTATGCCTTGATATTGGGTACATATTCTTTTTTTTGCACCTGAAATATCTCACTATTAGATTTTCCCCTCAACCCAATTTTCCAATACATCCCCCTTTGTAAAAGTAATTAAGACATATACATTATTTGATAAAAGATAGATAGACTCTTACTAGACTCTGAATACCCAAAAATCCCAAAAATCCAAAAAATGTGTGATTTTTTGTGTTATAATATGCTTTTAAAAAAAAGCACAATTTTTTTGGTAATTATTAAACCCTGAGGGCTAAAAAGGCCGAATATAAAAACACGGCATCTCAAAAGGTTGCATAAAAGTCAATGGGAACAGTCCCATTGATTTTTGGTTGTGTCGGGAGTTTCGAGCAATTCCACAATGTGTTCAAAGCTGTCGGGTGAAAACTCCGAAAAATTTGGCGTTTTCGGGAGAAAATTCCTTAAAAAAACCTTGAAAATCGGAGCTTTTCCCGCAAAGGTAATTTTCGGAAAAAATGTAATAATAAATAAGCGTTAAAAACCCTAGCGGCTTAGATCGGAGTTTATAGCAGCCGATATTGAGATAAATTCAGACCTTGATAAATAACCCCTGTAATGTTTTTAAACTCTCAAAGTATGATGTTCAAACTTAGGCAATGTTTTTTTAACATCGTCTTGGCTCTACCACCACACTAATTGATTTTAAGGGGGAAATTTAAACTGCTGCCATTCTCACACTTTTAGTAACAGTGTCCCCAAACGTTTCACTGGTGGACTTAGGTTAGAAAAAGTGGTTGAAGCCACCAACAGTCAATCCCGCATTAAATTTCATTGGTTTAGATTTAAACTGTTACACACCTGCTGACTGCAATTCAAGGTTAGAAGAAGTGGGTGGAGGCACTAACCATTAATCAGAGGTCACTCATTGACTTTCTGTGGGAAAATTTAAATTGCTGCCATTCTGCTACTATTAAAGTGTTTTTACTATATGAGTGTGGTTCAAAGTTATAAAAACTGGGTTGTGCCAACAGCAGTAAATCAGATTTCACTGGCCAAGCCAACAAGGTACCCTAGGCACCCCAGACGGCTACCCCTGCCTCCCCTGTGTGTGTACGAGTGTACGTTCGTCATATGAACAGAAGGGAGGGAGGGAAGAGCAATGAAGGGGAAGGGCATGGGAGGGAGGTAGGTGGGATTGATGGAGGGAGGGGAGAGTGATAGAGAGGAGGAGAGAGGAGGGAGGTGAGAGCAGCAGGGGAGTGAATACGGACTAGGGGTAGAAGATCTTCTGAACAGGTATCTGCCCAGCGCCCCCACATCATTGCGCCCAAGGCCTACCCCTAGTTCTGGCCCTGGTGATTTCACATGTTTTTCAAACCAACATGTTTGTTTTCAAACTTCCCTTTCTCGTTGCTTCATATAATCTGGTGTTATTTTTGAGCTAAAATGTGCTTAGTATAGAGAAATATCTTTGATAAAATCATTTTATAGTATTTATATAACTTATGAGAACACCCAGTAGACTGTATATTTTCAGTCTGTCTGCTAGAAAATCCATGTTGGGGATAAAAAATAACCAGACTATATGAAAGTTCCTTTCCTAAATGAGTACATATTTTTGATTTGTCTGTTCTTCTATTTGCAATTACATTTTCAAATAACCACTAAAAATGTTTCTTATGTGGTTTAGAATGACATTTTCTTTCATTATACAAAATTTGTTTTAGAGTAAACATAACAACCGAAAGAAAATGTGATGCAACTGTAACATGCATTCCCTATTGAATTCTTGGGTTGTGTGTGGAATAATAGCATTATTGTTATATCCGTTAAGCAAAACATATAGTATGAAAGTGCATAAAAGGCACACATATAAGTTATTTTAATGTTTATTTGTAATATTGTCAAAGAGATGTAAAATGAGATGTGATATTGTGTGAAGAGAGTGTAAGTGAGTGAGCACAAATGATGTCTTTAACATTTGAATTATGTTTTAAAATAAATATATATACAATATATAAATATTTTAAATGTTTTCTATTTAAAAAATAACATTATATTCTATGCATAATGTTTGTTTACTAGATGGATTTACTTGTCCTAAGCATATACCTTATTTAGTATAGTTATTCTTTTCGGTTTCACTTGTCTTTACTTGTCGTGTAGCTTATTTTTCATATCAGTAATGTTCATACATGTGCCAATATTTGGCTTCGTGCTTGAGACGTTATCAGTTGTTGAAAACCCAATGAAAACCCAATAAATACGTTTAAAAAATAGAAAACATACATTTTGCCATGGGAAACTATTAGGTAATAGGCTTTTGCAAGCTACCTTTATCATGTTTCACCAGGGAGGAGAATACTCTGCAGGTAAAGTGCTCCACTTCTCTGTGCAGATTCTTACCAATATTCCTTTCTCCCCCTCCTTGCCAAGATAAATCACACTTTCCCTCCCCTTTTTGGTTGCTCATACAAAATTCTGCTATCTCTTATTGCTTCAGCTCAGCCTCAACATCCCTCCTAGCCACTGCTCAGCGATCTTACCTTCCCTTATCCAACTTTCCAATATCCTGCTCTTAACCCTCTTCCCCAGAACAAATACAATAAGGCTTTCTTGTTCATCCACAATCTACTTTCAAGGGATGCTGGTAGTTTTAATAACCCAACACTGCAGGTTGGACATGTCTGCATGTGGATGATGAAAATGTCTGCAGGGGCTGCTGTAGTCAGATAGTTGTGGCTTTTATTGTAATTGAAGAAGGTCTGAAGAGGTTATGGGGGCATATCACGCTGTAGAAGGCTAATATGGAAAAGAATACTAGCCGGCAATCTAATTGCAATTGCAATTTTACATGAGGAACTGTATGATAATTTGCTGCAACATTTGCTAATAAGCGTACTGGGTGGTGTATTTCAGGATTAATTCAAAACCTCAGGTTGGACATCACTGCTGAAAGCAGAGAGAGACAGTCATGGGTTTATCATCCGACAAGGCTCTGATAGAGAAGAGACTGGAGAAGAAGGCTAAACTTGGTGCATCATAGGGGGATAGATTGGGCAGGTCTTCCAGTCCACTGATACTCTTGGGTGTAAATCCAATTGTAGATCTAATGAAAAGATAAAATTACTGTACAACTAAAAGCTTACCATGCATGCTAAATTATTGCCAAACAATCCAACATCTGTCCCATTTGTCCAAAAATGGAATCATATAGGGTTTGGCTATGAATACCTGTAGGGAGAGTATTACATCCATGGCCTAATGTCATTCTCACTCAATAATTTTTTTTCCAGTAAACCTAACTGAACCCTGTTGAGATGTAGATTTGGCAGATGTGATTGTGGCCAGTAGTATACACAGACTAGTAAGCTTGCCATGAGTGGTGGAGTTGACAGTTCCATGTTGCACTGGGTATAGCCAACTTTACCTTTAGGTGAGTCGTTTTTTTCCTCCTGCAGGAGAGATCCTGTAGATGCAACACTGGGGAAGTGTTTTTTTTTTTTTTTTAATTTTGTGAACATGGATAGAGGAGGGACCACTAACATATATTCTCCAACAGTTATTTGATCAGAACTAGCTCTATACAGTAGAAGCAATAGCTGGGTACAGAATATTATAACACAACAGCAGCTGAAAAAGAAGTATGTTTGACATCTCTGCTATATTATCACTTTATAAATGATTGGGACACTATGTTAAATGTAAATAAAAAAAAGAATGGCATGATTTGCAAATCATGTAAACCCAATATTTAATAGAAAATAGTACAAAGACAATATATTAAGGGGCAGATTTAACAAGCGTCAATTTGACAAAATCTAATTTTTAAATTCAAAATTTGAGCTAATTTTAGGGGGTTATTTAGTAAACTCTGAATGCAAAAACCATGAAAAATTTGTGATTTCTTTTTAACCCTGAGGATGGAAAAGTCCAAATCTGAAAATCAGACCTGTCAAGGTTGCATATGAGTCAATGGGAGAAGTCCAAATGTTTTTTTGATGTGCGCTGGGTTTTGTTCAATACCCCAAAGTTTTCGGGTGGAAATTCTGAAAAAATCGTGAAATTCGTGAAAATCGGAATCGGAAAAAATGTGAAAATCTGAATTTATTCCTGCAAAGAAAATTTGAGGGAAAATGTAATAATAAATAAGTGTAAAAAACACGAGTGGATTTGATCGGAGTTTGTAGCAGAAAATATAAAATAAATTAAGATAAATTCAGACTTTAATAATTAACCCCCTTAGTGTACTTTGACTAGGGAATAGTCCGAGTTCGATTAAAATTTGAAAAAAATTCAAAAATTAGAATATCAAAATTTATCATGTACTGTCTCTTTAAAAATTCAACGTCTACTATTCACCATCTAAAACCTGCTGAATTGCTGTTTTAGCCTATGGGGGACCTCCTAGAACCAATTTGGAGTAATTTGGTGGACTTTAAAAAATCTAAGTTTTTTTTTTTAAATTCTTCCATTCAAATTTGATTGAATACAGTCTACTATTCACTCAAAGTTAAAAAATTTGATTTTTTATAATACATTTCGGTTGGTCTTTTTTTATTTGAATTTTGAGTTTATGGGAGTTTAAAAGAATTCGACCCTTGATAAATGTTGACATTGAGTAGCTTTATTATCCCATTCTCTTTTTATTTACATCAAGGGGCAGATTTATCAAGGGTCGAATTTCTAAGTGCAAAAAACTTCGAAATTCGATCATCGATTAGGCTAGTTCGACATTCGAAGTCGAATTCGTAGGATTTTTAACATTGTACGATCATACTACGATCGTACTTCGAATCGAACGATTGTACTCAGCCAAATGTTGGCAAAATGTTCTAGGAGTTCCCCATAGGCTAACATAGCAATTCGGCAGGTTTAAGGTGGTGAAGTGTTGAAGTCGAAGTGTATAAAGAGACAGTACTTCGAAATCGAATGGTCGAATATTCGGAGCATTTTCAATTTAAATCGAAAGGCGAAGTCGAATTTGGCCTATTCGATGGTCGAAGTACCCAAAAATTACTTCGAAATTCAAAGTTTTTCAATTCACTTCGAATTCACTTCGACCCTTAGTAAATGTGCCCCTTAGTGTCCACTTTTTGGAAACTGGTTTGTAATAAAGGCACACAAATGGGGCACCTCCACAAGTATAAGTACAGGTATGGGACCTGTTATCCAGAATGCTCGGAGCTTGGAGTTTTCTGAAGAAAGAATCTTTCCATAATTTGGATCTTTATAGCTTAAGTCTACTAGAAAATCATGTAAATATTAAATAAACCCAATAGGCTGTTTTTGCTTCCAATAAGGAATAATTATATCTTAGTTTGGATCAAGTACAATGTACTACTTTATAATGGAGTCTATGGGAGATTTCTTAATTTTAAATATATTGAAAAGAAGAGGCACTTGTGAGCATTTCATACACAGTAAGGGCTTCTATGGGCAGAGATTTGGCATACGTGGCAAGTCAATAAGAGACATGGGGACACTTTGTTGAATATAGACAGTTCAGCAAGTGGCTATAGAATAGAACCTGCATCACAGATCATCTGAAAATAGACTACTCTGAGCCGGCATTAATTAAATTAAACATAATTAATGTGCCTCCCATGCTGCACATCCCATTCACTTCAAAACGCCGAAATGAGTGAATCAAATCCAGGCTCCAGAGCCTGGAGGGAATTATCCTGATTTATTAAAAAAAAATATTAAGTGTTGTTCAGCAAATGCTACAATTGCAAAGGATACCTATGAATTCATATATTCTATTGTGTTGAGATCTAACATTATCTCCAGCATTCTCTGCTTGGATCTCAGCACTAATCTCTGGAAATATACTTAAAATGAATGCTATATTTTATCCTGTTTTTAAAGTCTAGAGAAAGCTATGACTATGCTATGTAATTGTCTGGCATGTAGTTTAGAACTAGTGCTGGGCAAATTTGGGGCGTTTCGCTGAAAAATGCGTGAATTTCCAGCGAAATTCGCAAAACAGCGAAAAATTCACAAAACAGCGCCTGCATCTCTTTTTTTACGCCGGCATCCATTTTTTTTATGCTGGCGAATTTTTGTGGCAGTTTCACAAATTTATTCGGCACAAATTCATGCCTGGCGAATAAATTCGCTCATCACTACTTAGAACCCTCAAACCTTGGTTACAGATTTTAATCATACCACATGGGTCTCAGTTGCTGAATTCTACCATGCCCTGAAATCTACACCTTAGTACTGAGGAAAGTGGGTAACTAATTCTACAAAACTAGTTGCACCTAGGTACAAGCATGGGAAATATAACTCCTCCCTCTCTGCAGGATCCAACATTTTGCTACAGCTCTCTTCTTGTCTTTCTGTATTGTATGAGGTATTCTCACTTCACCAATACTGTCTGTCACTTTCTGAACCCTTGCCTTTAAATGACCCACTTTCAGCTGTATCTTATTGGTTCCCTCCCTTATTTCTGATTTAATCTGTTCTAGCCAATTTCCTGAGCAGTGTCAGACTGGCCCACCAGAATACCAGGGAAACTCCCAGAGGGCCCAGGTATCAGTGGGCTTTCCTGCTCCTAGACATTTTATTGTCATTACCTATTGAAACAGTCACCTATGAAAACAAAAGGGGGAAAATAGATGGAAGGATAGATTATAGTATGAAAAGAAAGAAGAAAATAAAGAGGTGGAGTGAAGAGGGGAGTACAAATAGTTTAGAGTGGGCCTAAAGTCTAAGGTTCCCAACCTTTTTTACCAGTGAGCCACATCCAACTGTAAACAAAATTGGGGAGCAACACAAGCGTGAACAATAACTTAATTGAAAGAGAAGATACTCTTAATACTAATTTATCGCTTCAGTCGATAGAGAGGTCTGATTCAATCAGTGCAATTATAAATAACGAAAAAAGAAAAGAAAGAACCCCTTTTCTGACTAGTAATTCATTGGTTCAATTCTAAAATTCAAAATTCAAAATTCATCCACTTACTGGATACTTTAAATTAATTCTATAGATGCAGGATCTTAAAAATATAAATAGTGAGTATTTTAATTAGTTAAAATCAATACTAATAAATTTCAGGTGCTACTTCCTTGCTAATTCATTCGCTTGTTACGAAAGGCAGACCACATCAATTAAATTCTGCCATTAATTCACTCCTTTACAATTAATTCACTACCTAGTGCATAAGTGTTATAAAAAATAAATTAATTTAAATCCTTAAAGTGCAAGTGCGTTAGTCCGACCAGTTGGTCGGACTAACGCACTTGCACTTTAAGTATTTAAGCATGAACAATACTCCTGGGGTACAAAATACAGAAATACAGTTATTGTCTTTTGGTAGTCCCTATGTGGACTTGCACACTACAGGAGACTCTGTATGGCAGCACACCTGGTTCTTATTCAGCCAAAACCTGCCCCCAAGCCTGGAATTCAAAAATAAGCAGCTGCTTTAAGCTACTGGGAGCATCATCCAAGGGGTTAGTGAGCAACATGTTGCTCCAAAGCTACTGGTTGAGGATCACTGGTCTAAGGCATCTCAATTCAACACTGTTCCTGAGAACTGAGGGGTTGTAATTCAGGATCTTTTACCCATTTTCCTCTCCTTATATTGTTTCTAGCAGACTCATACTGTATTGCTGTCTTTTTTTATGAGCCATTTATTCTTTTGTCAAACTCTGAGCTTAATTATATATACAGTATATGTAATGCTTCACTTGCTGTTGAGGTGTAGCTCAGAACAAGTTGATGAATAGTGATGGGCGAATTTATTCGGCAGGCGCGAATTCGCGGCGAATTTGCGTGATTCGCCGTCGGCGAATAAATTCGCAAAATGCCCGCTAAAATTCGCCGGCGTCAAAAAAAATTTTGTCGAAAAAACGGGCGCTGGCGTCAAAAACGAGACGCCGGCGCCGTTTTGCGAATTTTTTGCAGTTTCGTGAATTTCGCGTGAAATTTGCGGATTTTTCGGCGAAACGGCGCAAATTCGCCCATCACTATTGATGAACTGATTTTCTTGAAAATGTAGTGCACTTCTATTTTTTTAAATCTATTTCAAAACACATGCATTTCTTATGATATTCATCATCTCTTTGGAAAACATTGTTGCTTTAAGCGTGTCCTATCTGAAACCTTCCTTTTCTTTCTTCAGTATTCCCCCGATCTTCTGCCTTTCTTCATAAAGATTATTATCTGGGAGAAAAATGTCCCTCATTCCCAGCACTAAAGTAGTGGGAAGCACATACAGGCTATTTGATCCTTTGTCTTTCAAAGTAAGGCACAGAATGCAGCTTGATGATAAACGTTCCATTTTGTGCAATTGCGATATTCTATGATAGCAGGTGTCATAAATTAGATGGGTTGAAAAAAAGATATATGCAGCATCGCTTACCTTATTGTGCTTAACTTAATGGACAGTGATCTGATTAATTATGTTCTGCGGCACCTTGAGAAAATATAAAGTGCCAAAAAGTTAGTTGTTTTAAAGAGCTCCTTTTTCTCATGAGAAATCTTTCTTGAGCTAAAGGGAAGTTATTTGTCGGTCAGTCAATTTTGTGTAGCTTGTTATTGCAGATGCAGTCGATATTGGCACTGCTTTATTCCTTGGGATACTATATCACTGGAGAATATTGGTTCTTGTGGCTGGTAAAAAAAAAAGAAGCTATCGCCTCATACAGATGAGGCAGGGTTTATTGTAGTGTGATGCATTTAGGACCATATTCTCTGGACCAGACTCCAGCACCTACAATTCACATTGTTAATACATTCATGGGGTATATTCTCTGCCATGTCATTGTAAGTCTATTTTTTGTTTAGTACAGTTATGGGAACTGTTATCTGGAATCCCATTATCCAGAAAGCTTCAGATTATGGGAGGGACATCTCCAGTAGACCCCATTTTAATCAAATAATTTAATTTTTTTTTTAAATTATTTCCTTTTTCCCTGTTGGATTAAGACAGTACATTGTACTTGTCCCCAGCTAAAATATAAATAACCCTGATTGAAGGCAAAACAATCATATTGGGTTTAATTAATGTTTAAATTATTTTTTTAGTAGACATAAGTTATAGAGATCCAAATTATGGAAAGAACTCCTTATCTGGAAAGCCCCAGGTCCAGAGCATTCTGAATAACAGGTCCCATCATTTCCAAAAAGTACTAGTGTAGAGCATTCCAATCTTTGTTTCAGATCTGTTCAAATTCTTCCATCTTTACCTGCTGGTAAGGACTGGTAAGTATTGTGTGTATTTTTGAGACATTATTATATGTTACCATTTGAAGAAAGAGGAATTAGACCTTAAAAAAATATAATTGGATCATTATCACCCAACAAAAGATTAGTTGACATCTCTAGTGGCCTTTTGAACAACCATTCCACTCATACGTAAGTAACCCAAAGTTATATAGTAAGTACATTTTTTGGTATAGTTGAGAACAGGTTGTACTCAGTGTCGGACTGGAACACCAGGGACCCACCAAAAGACCTGAATTAATATCACTAGTGATGGGCAAATTTATTCGTCAGGCACAAATTCCCGCGTTTCGCCACGGGTGAATAAATTTGCGACGAGACGCCGGCAGTGTTTCACAATTTTTTTTTTTTTTTCACGGGAAATTCGCGAATTTTCCGGAGAAGCGAATCGGGACAAATTTGCCCATCACTAAATAACACATTCATGTGTCAGCTCTATGCTATGATCTTCTGAGCAGTTCATTTCCTTTCAATAACATTTATGTAGCTTCAGAAAGTCAAGCCATTTCTACTTTCCAAAGAAATGAGGTCCGATGAAATATTTAGAGAATCCTGGTAAAGCTGGTGCTGTTAAAATTTCTGTAAATTTAATTTCCTTGTCTTTTTAAACATTTATCGAGTGTATAATTTTGTGCTCTTGCTATAGTTTGTGGAAACATGAGAGGTCTTTAGCCTTGTGCTCAAATTGCTGAGTTCACCCAGACTTAAATCATAAAGCAGCAATAATAGGTTCTTGGTTCACTGCGTTCATATGCTGTTCTAAGCTTCCTTGAAAAGCAGATTGCTGTTATAAAATTCCCGTAGTACAAAACTGGTTTAACATACAGTTACGTTTCTGAAGTTATAGCCAAAGGGGGCTTGTGTATCAATATGTTGCAAATGCTGTTTCTTATAGAAATTATGTCAAGGGGCATAAGGCTTATTGTCTGTCTTTGCACAAAAGTTCTGTTTATTACTTCTTGTGTTTGGTGAAGATATAAACAGTGTTGCACAGCTGTAGCGAAAGAATGGGTAATGTTGTCAAGCAACATATAATCTGCTACAGTAAAAGTTACTCTACAACAGAAGTAGTTTCTCAACTTTTTCCCTAACCGCTTGCCACCAGCAATGCCTTTGACGGACAGATAGGGACCTTTTCACTGACAGATTCTACATAACTTGCTTGGTCTTACCTGTTGTTTCCAACCAGCTACCAATAGTGCTGGCTTGACTACACCAAGCTACTATAAACAAGTAGGAACAGTGAGCACAGAGAAAGTAAGAGCTTTGCAGGAGGGAAAATGGTTGAGAAGGGGGAAAAAGAGAGTGTAATGTAAGGTATCCCAAACTCAGAAATAACTCCAAGGACCCATTCACAGCTCACTCTTCTACCTATAGCAGCCACCTTTGGCTTTGGATGGAGCACTCCTGTAGGTATTTCTATTACTCAGACCTCGTTTATAAAAGCAAAACTCAGAGAAAAGGCTATTCAAATAAGTGCGGTTATTTATTAGACAAAGACAAACAAGACAAGAGTTTTGCCTAGGAAGTTGTCACAATCACACCGCAGCATAGTACTTCAGTGTGACAGGAGAACTTCCCAAAGTCACTCCTCTTACAACAAGCTTTTATACCTTTTTACAGAGCATTTAACATAAGAGCAAAGGGTACACGGAAATACCCTACATGGTCAAAAGCCCTCGTTCTATATTAGAAGGCATGTAACCTTTCTATAGTAAATATTGCAATACCTGTTACATCATTTTATGTTTCTCTGATTCCAATATACACAAAACATAAAATATATGTCTGCTAGTTTGAGACAGGATGGTTGTTTGCAGTTCTGAAGCAACACTTCTGTATCTAACTGTTGTTTGACTTCTGTCTGCAGAGTCTTGACCTTTGGTCAGCATGTCTTTGTATGATTACCTGAGACCACTATCATCAGCATTCCCTTCCCCCTTATCTGCCTTAGGTCTGGCCTTTGTAAGTACCAGGACGAGGGGTCTTGATCTTTAATTTATATTAATAGTCCTAAATACCAGCCATTACCCATCATGGAATAGGGTGTTCTCATTATTCTATTGTTAATATCATTATTTTATTGTCACTCCACTACTCAGATGCTGCCAGGACTTAATGTGAGAGGACCAAGGAGAGAGTTCTGAGCAGGCTAGGGAACCGAACATATGCGTAAAAGACGGAGGAGCATTTAGCGAGCCGCGGAACAGGCAAGGTCAATACGAGACAGGCAATGTGGGACCAAATCAGACAATGGCAGCAAAGTCAGGGTTACAGGCCAAGGTCAAAACTAAGAGTGGTAGTGCATCAACAAATCATGATCCAAAAAATAGTCATTACAGGTCGGGGTCAGATTCAGGCAGCAGATAAACAGGTCAGGGACACGCAAGACTCAAAACCGGAAAGCAACTAGAAACCGCACCCAGGAACTTAGGAAAGGACGTTTACGTTGGGCAATGAGAATGGAACATTTGCTCCTTTAAATATTTAAATTTCGATCCAACCGCGATGATATCACCTAGAGCTACGAATATAGCCGAAAGTACATCACTGTTTGCATTCTTTCAGTATTCTCACAGTCCTTTGCCTAAGAAGCCATTCTCGCATTTGAGTTGCACTCATATATCACTTTAAGCAAAACAATCCACTTGGGTTCATATCATATGTAAATGATTTTTTAGTAGACTTAACACTTTCTGTCTTTCTACTTACAGTATTTCCTTATTTGTCTCCTCTTGTTGCATTGGACATTATGATTGCACTAAATATGTACCGAAAAAAATTGCGAATTTCCAGCGAAATTCGCGAAACAGCGAAAAATTTGCGAAACTTCATAGCGCCATCCATTTTTTTTGACGCCAGTGAATTTTCGCCAACGAATTTTAGCAGGCATTTCACGAATTTATTCGCCGGAGGCAAATCATGCAAATTTGCCGCGAATTTGCGCCTGGTGAATACATTCGCCCATCACTACTTACTGGATTATCTAGCATGAATTAAGATGTACAGTATAATCTCTACAGATGCTCAAAGGATAACTATTAAACATGGAGCATTGTTCAGTATGCATCCATTTGATTTTCAGGTTCTTCTGTCTTAATTGTCTTATGAAATAATATTGTTGCTTTTAACATAGTATTAAAATATTTTTTCAGATGATATACAAAAGAGGGTCACCTATTAGTATACAGTTCACACAGTTTACTATTGTTTGCTTAAAAAACACTTGCAGTCAAATTGCTCAAGGCAGTCGGCAGTTGCCCTAAATGGATCTAATTGGACATCCATTCACTAGTTTGACTTGATTTTCCAAAATGTTCTAAATGAAGTCTCTTGAAGCCGAGCACTTAGGGGGTTATTTATCAAAATCCGAAAAGTTCTTCTGAAAACTGCTTCAACCAAATCCGCACTGACTCCCCCCTCCCCTTTTTATCAATACATTTTTCCAAAAATTTGGACTACATTTATTTTATGACATAACTCCTTAAAATAGTTGCCTATGTATGTGCCTTAAATCAATGTGATTTCCCCAAGCATTGCTGACTGTCTTACGGTTAGCTGTCAACCTGACTTTTTCAGCTGTTAATATTAAAACAGTATTTTTTAGTATCCCCCCCCCTCAATGTTTCAATAGTTAAGCAGCAACCACAATATGTATGGTGGAAGTATGGATGGAAGTATTTGGGTATTTCTAAAAGCTCTAATATGTAGTCTATAGTGGTCTATAAAAGCTGTGTAAGCCATAAGTTTTGTTCCCGTAAAGTGTGCAACTGATTAATTACATTGTGACCTTAAATAAGACTAAAAGCTGTCGATTTCCTCTTGTAAATTTCAAAATGTATTCTTCAGAGTGCACACGACAAAATTTGGAGGGTGGTTGGCATATCAAAGCTGTTTGCACAGTCATTCTTCTTAGTGACAGACACTAAGAAATGCAAATAAATTCTGTCTCCAGACTCCTGCTCTGTTGGCTGCTCTATAAATAGATAGTGTTTATGCAGTTTGTTGCATCCCTCAATCAGTTGCATTGATTCAGATCTCACTGACCAGCTCTGGTCTCAAACAAGAAGTTCTGAAAAGCAAGACGGAGTGTCAGCAGTTTATGTACAGTTCCTTTATACTAGGGGTGCTAATTAGATTCTAGAATCCCCAGCAATATTTTTTATGTCCCAAAATAGTTCAGCAGATGCCTATTTAACGTGTCAGCCAGCACCTTTTGAGCCCTCTACTCCCTTGGAAAGCCATTGGGTTTTCTTAATGGTTTTCTGGCCAGCAGATTAAAATACTTCTCTGCAATCAGCTCAGGAAATCATTGATCTATCCAAGTATCCAAGATCAATTTTAGGTGATTCTATCTGCTGACAACATTGTATAATACTTCATCTGTATAATACTTACAGTAAACTGAGTATTATAAAATGCCAACCTTGCAACTATGGATTGAACTGGGAGATATTGCGCATTAGAATTGTATGCTTTTTCTAATTGCTTAGGGACAGTCCCTACAATAATCTGCCTGGGGCCAATTTACACTAAAGTTGGCCCCTGATAATGGCAAAAAGCTTCTAGGAATGCATAACTGTCTAACATTTGTGGCATGTAAAACACCACTACAATTAATGTGATTTGTTACATCCAGTTGACTTCCACTTTCAATGTTTTTGTTGGGTGGAAACCTTTTCACCTAAAAGCGCAGACTTTCCAACCTTATGTATCAAAGCATACATTCATCAGCTTTAAAGTAAAAGGAGACAGACAATGGTTAATAGCGAGTTGTGCTAAACTCTTGTCTTTGCCAATAATAACCCTTTTTACCCCTTTATACTTTTCTGTGTTAGATAATCCATCAATATCCATTTGTGCTTTTGTGCACTGAGATAAAAAGTGAAAGGGTTTCCCGTGTGTAGCATCTGGGACTCATACGCTTGAAATGTTTACATGACAGGAGCCAACAACCCCTTTGGACAACAGAATACACTCTCCAGTGTCCTTAGACATCTGGAACAAAGCATCACTCAAGTGGAATCATTGTTGTTTTATGGTTTCTCTTGTGAAAGCATAAATTATTGTTGAACCAACATAGTGTTCATTGCTTAACATATTATGGTCTAATACTCTATAGGAGAGATGGGCTTTTTATCACAGTGTAAAAGTATTCCTCACCTTGAAGATAATCATGCATCATTAGTCCTGTTAGTCTACTTAAATGGATCAAGACATGCATCACTCTCAAAATCCATGTTTCCTGTACTACTTATATTATTTATGGTATACATGGGTGTGCAATTTTCATTCACTGTGTTTTGCTATAAATAACAACCAATCTACAGTACCTTTTAGGGAAGGGCACACAAAGAATATAAACCGTGAAACAGTATTAGTAATTGAAGGTCAAGGACTTATGAGATGCATGGCTATAGATGTAGCAGACATAGGGGTGGATTAGAAGTGAAGTACAGTAATTGGCATATATATGTCCTTTATTTATTATGTATAGAAATACACTCTGCAATGGAAACTTTTTTTTAATGCTCTGTTTTACACAAAGGCTTAATTTATACATAGCAAAGGAAGGACAGAACACTCACTGTATGCAAGGAGACAATAAAAGGACACACAATGGGATGGGTGAGCATGCCAGTATTCTAAGAATTGATTTGAGTAGAAGCTTTTAATCATACATAAGTATCTGTCCAAATGAGATGGCTCTGTTCTATTTCTGCTGCCATATTTCTGCGATGTTGTGTAATTAATTCAGAAAGTATGTTCAGGCTGCAGTAGGCATGCTATTGGCACTGCTATTATTTTCAATAGTTTGCATTGTGTAGGATAAAATAATGCATTATTTGTATATTAATTAACTTACAGTATACAGTGAACATTGTGTTGCCTTCAGAACAGGATTGGTACTTACTGCAATCTGCAAATTGATTCTAGTGGATGAAGATGAGATGAAGATCAAGGACCAGCATTGGACTGGGGGTTCAGGGCTTACCAGGGATGTCACATCATCGGCCTGTAACCTCATGGGCCCCCTCCAACACCCCCAAAAACCTGAAGTAGCCCATCTCAGGCATGGGGAGCAAGTTCAGTCCGGCGGTGCCCACAAGGGTTGTACTCCTCACTTTATACTCTAGAAAATGTTATATGTCACATATCTGTCACTGCAACCTCCTGAGAAATATTGCAACCAATATCTCAGAAGATGAATATGGGAGACACATGTTAGTAGAATATACATAGAATTCTCAGATGTGGGGTTTCCCAACTGGAGACAATTCTGAACTTGTTTTGAGAAAAATCTCAAGCCATGTACATGTGAGAAAGGAGGAAAGCCTTGGGTTGGGTACAGAATGGAATTCATGCCTTGGCACCAAGATCCATAGGCTGCATACAGAGGAAAACATTGTACAATATATGACTATGAAGATTTTCATTCATCCAGGTCATAGTATATCTAGTATAGGTCAATCTAAAAACAACTGGACTTGCTGAGTAATCAATGAAGACGTTTCACTACTCATCCGAGCAGCTTCTTCAGTTCAACTGACTGGTGTGGGAAGTTCTCGGCATATAAACTCTTCCACCAATCCATTTACAATGGCACATTGTAACTCTTCAAAGAGGTGACATCTGAAGAAACTCACAGAGGTGTTGATTCTGTGTAGTTGTGATAGGATTATCCAATGTGTCATGCAACTCCTAGATACAGGTGTTAATTGTGAGAGTTGCATGAATGGATGTGTGAAGTGTTCTGAATCCGCCGGGGTACAGATGTTAGAACAGCATTGTATGTAGCAGACAGGTGGTGTCACATGTACACCTACTACAGAGGCAATTGAGACTGTAAGAAATCGACTGCAACATGATAACACCCTCAGCATCAGAACGAAGCTCAGTCCCAACCAAGTTTGTTTGTTGCTAGATTTGTGCCTTAACACCACATACTTCAAGTACAAGAACCTTTTTTATAGACAGAAACATGGCTGTGCAATGGGTTCTCCAGTCTCTCCCATTGTAGCAAACTTGTACATGGAGGAAGTGGAAAGGAGGGCCTTACTTACTTTCCAGGGAACTACACCGACTCACTGGTTCAGGTATGTGGATGATACTTGGGTTAAAATCAGATCCAATGAAGTGGCGGCCTTCACAGAACACATTAACTCAGTGGACAATAACATCAAGTTCACAAGGGAAGAGAACAAACTTGCTTTTTTGGACTGTTTGATATGTATCCAAGAGGGGGTAACTTGAAGACAGAAGTATACAGGAAACCCACTCATACGGATCAATATCTGTTGTTTGATTCCCACCATCCACTGGAACACAAACTGGGTGTCATTTGAACCCTGCACCACCGGGCGGAATGTGTGGCAACTGATACAGAGTCCAAAGACAAAGAGCAAAAACATCTCAGAGGAGCTTTGAAAGTGTGTGGCTACCCAGACTGGGCCTTTGTCAAAACAGCAGCAACCAAGCCCAACAGGAACACCAATAGAAATAACCACCCGGAGACATATAGTAGTCGAAACATAGTCATCCCATATGTAGCTGGAGTGTCAGAGAAACTCAGGAGGATTTTCAACAAACACCATGTCCCTGTGTTTTTCAAACCTAGCAACACACTGAGACAAAAACTGGTACACCCAAAGGATCAAACACCAAAAGAAAAAACAAAGCAATGTGGTATACAGAGTCCAGTGTAGCGAGGAGTGCACAGATCTATACATCGGGGAGACAAAACAACTGCTCTCCAAGCGAATGGCTCAGCACAGGAGGGAGAACTCTACAGGGCAAAACTCAGCTGTCTTTCTACACTTAAAAGACAAGGGACACTCCTTTGAAGACAGCAAGGTCCAAATCTTGGATAAAGAAGACCGCTGGTTTGAACGAGGCGTGAAAGAGGCGATTCATGTCAAGGTGGAGAGACCATCTCTGAACAGAGGTGGGGGCCTTCGACACCACCTGTCTGCTACATACAATGCTTTTCTAACATCTGTACCCCGGCGGATTCAGAACACTTCACACATCCATTCATGCAACTCTCACAAGTAACACCTGTATCTAGGAGTTGCATGACACATTGGATAATCCTATCACAACTACACAGAATCAACACCTCTGTGAGTTTCTTCAGATGTCACCTCTTTGAAGAGTTACAATGTGCCATTGTAAATGGATTAGTGGAAGAGTTTATATAGAACTTCCCACACCAGTCAGTTGAACTGAAGAAGCTGCTCGGATGAGTAGTGAAACGTCTTCATTGATTACTCAGCAAGTCCAGTTGTTTTTAGATTGACCTATACTAGATATTGTACAATATAGATATACCTGTGGCTTCTTCACAACTGAACCCTTTCTATTTCTTCTTTACAGTTAAAAAGCCAATGCATCAATGGTGCATAACTGCCATAGAAAAATAGATTAGTGGTGGACATTCTCATTATGATTACTTTCTATGATGGATGGCTGGGACTGGGCAAATTTGCCTCAGTGCAATAACCCATAGCAACCAATCAGCTTCTGGATTATTATTTTAAGCAACTGATTAGTTGTAAATTTGCCCAATTGCAATATATAAGTCCCACTGTCTGCAGCTGCATTAGGTAAAAACCATATTGAACTTTTTTCAGTAAGTTCTTTTACACAATTCTCCCTTTGAAAGCAGACAGATTTCCCAAGCAGTTTATCTTGTACTGTATATGGCTGTGCAATAGCTATGTAATGCATTTTCATGTGCCCCTTGCTCTCTTTCCGTTTTTTACCCTGGTTCCTGTATCTGGTGATAAATGGAAAATATAACACATATAAATATAATGGAATATTCAGAATTGTGGCCAGCGAGCCACAACAACATTGGTACGGTGCACTTTATTTTCTATAAAATTCTCAATTGTCTCTTGTAATCCTTGGACAGACTCCCAGTACTATGCTCACATAATTTCATTGCCATTCCCTGAAATATTCAGAAAAGGTCAACTTTTCTCATAGCATTTATACTTTCAAGGTCCATTGCACTGCTGTTCAATATGTTGCAGTATCCTGTGTATGCCATATAGAATATAAGGTAAAACATTTCTTTGTACAATGAAAAGAGAATCAGCTGACAATAGAATAAATTAATCAATGAAATGTGTGGATTGTTATAATAAATAAAATTAATAGCTATAGGGTAACTAGACATCATGCCACTATGATTAAATTGTGAACTATAAGGGTTCATACATGACCACAAGTACAGCACTGTTGACGTTGCACACATTTCTCACAGTCAGTTGCACTAAAAAGTCTTATTCATTAAAGGTACTTGTGTCAAACAATGCTCCCTGACATAGTCGAACCATGGATCTACCACCACCACCACTGAACCAACTCTGTCATCATGTATTTTTTTTAACTATTATTTATCCAGAATGCTTGGGACCTGGGGTTTTGTAGATAAGGGATTGATCTGTAATTTGTATCCCCTCCATGCTACTTAAAAAAATGTTAAATATTAAAGGAGAACTAACCCTTATAATGAATATGGCTAGAAATGCAATATACTGAAGTTACAGCACCATCCTAAAAGTTCAACATCACTTTAACAGTAATTATCTTTAAACATATGACAGGAGCTCACAATCTTGGGTTTTGGAGCATCAATCACCCTGCACATGCTCAATGTGCTACGTAGCTGCTGTTGCGACAGGGACGATTTTTTACATTCTAATGCTAATTGAACTGGTTTCTGTTCTTCCATGTAATGAGAATCTGAATTAATTACTAAGCAGCCTTGTATTGTGACATATATCCTATATATATAGTATGTTGTGAGTTGGTCCCTAAGCTCAGGTAAATGCCAGTAGCTTATGGCATGTGCTGTGAATCAAGAAAAGAAGGTGTGGAGATACTGGAGCATCTTCTGATTCACAGATCTTACTGCTAAAAGACTGTGGTCATCTTGTGCTGGTACACAACCCCAAAAAAAAAAAATGTGCAACATTGTTACCTTACTTTTTTGGTAAGCATTAGCTCTTTTAAATAAACACAATAAGAATATTTTGCCACCAATATGGATTCATGCGTTAATTACCATCAAGTGCAAGGTAATGGTTTATTATTATTATAAAAACGAAATTATTTTTAAAAATGAGAATTATTTGCTTAAAATGGACTTCATGGGAAATGGAGTTCAAGTAATTTGGAGCTGCTAAAAAGAAAATATAGGGAAAAACAGTCTGCTCTGCCTTCTAGATAAAGATGTTCTCATGGTATTTGGTCATACTGTAGATATAATTGTAAGCCTAAAATAAGATATATTGTGCAGTACAGATTAGTCCCAGAAAAGCAAGTTGCTGTGGTACTGAAATTCATACTTTAATAATAACAGAATTGTGGAAAACTTTCCTCAGGATCATAATTTTCTTTATTTTCTCTTTATCAGCATTTTCCCTTTTCCAACTAAATGAGAGAAAACACCATGGATGCCTAGTGTTGCCCATAATTCACTGAGGCACAAATGGGAGCGTGGCTTAGCAAGTCTAGTTACAAACTACAAACAGTAAATTGTGAAATTGTAGAAAATAATTACACTGGAAACATTACTAGCCCGAGCAACAATATATGGACACATTGTAACCGAATGCAAAATTAGAGATTCACATTTCTATCCTACAAAGACTTAAAGAGTTAAAACTGCATAGTACGTCGGAAAAAGTCCTGGATTGACTGCTGGTGGGTTTATGTTCTTGTAAAGGAATGCTTTATCTGGCCAAAAAATTGAGCTAATAAATAGATCAGCATGATTTGGCCTCAGAGCCAGAACTAGCAGTAGGCAGATGAGTCACCTGCCTAGGGTGCAACGATAAGGGGGCACTTGGCAGGTATTAAGTGTCTTTTGGCCACCCCTAGTCTGTGTTCACTACCCTCTCTACCTCTCCCTCCTACCCCCCTCCTTATCCCCTCCTACCCCTCCCCCCCTCCATTTTTTGACAAGATTGAACAGTTTCTGTTTGTCTTTATAAGACTGTAAACACATTGATAATGGAGAGAAGAGATCCATTTTAGTGGAAACTAATAGGTTTTAATAGAGAATTTGTGTAAGGAAAGTGGTAAACACTGTGGGACTACAGGAGTATACATTTTAACACCTAACTATGTAGGTAATTGTTGTGATGGCTTGGGAACCCCAGGCAAAAGTGTGCTATATGAGAACTGAATCATTTCTCATCAGCAATCTTAGGATCCACACCAGCTAGATGCCTTACTTTAGCTAACAATATAGGGGATGCCTTCTAATTTTCAGGTAGACTCCAGCAGGGAAGCACCATTGGGGTCTGCCCGATCCACTAGCAGAAATACTCCTTGAATGACTTAATAACACAGACCTTTATATATAACAGTTCCATCGTTTAACTCAAGATAGGATTAATAAATGTTACAATCAGTTCCTTGCAATAAGAGCTCTTATTAACCAAGATAGCGCTACCATCTCCTAAGTATCTCTCCTTGGAAATGGTAGCTGTTTCCAAGTAGGAACAGGGATAAGACCTGTCCTCACACAGGAGCCACACACTTGTACTTTTGTCAATATCCTTCATTTGGTGTGTCATTTGGGGTGCTCATAGGGGCTTGTACACTGGTATTTACAGCTCTGCAGCACTGACATTCTTCACAGTGGCATCAGTCACCTAGACATCTAGTCGCTTAGTGGTAACAGGATAGGATCCCTCTGTGCTGTTGCAGCTCCAGGCTTCACCTACTGGCCAATCTCAGCAGAAAACTCTCTGTTCTTCTTGACCATCTTATCCTCTTTGGCTGGAAGTTGCAGTGGAGATCCTTTAAGACCTATGATGGACCACCCAGTAGATTGTGTCTAAAAATCAGGCTTTTTCTGGGTCCTCCTTTTTTTCCAGATGTACCCTGTGGCTCCCAGCAAGCTTTAGACGTTTCTCCAGCCAATCCCTGCCTTTAACTGGACTAGATGATGTCACAAGCAGGGGAAGCTAAAGCACAGGTGCTGGTTGGCCTAAAAGGTAATGCAGACAGAACTAAAGGTAGAATTCTCTAATTTCCTACATTCTCCCCCCAGGACCAACCAGAAATTTGGATTTGGATTTTATGACTCCTCATTAACAGTAAAATATTGAATAATTTATCCATCACTACAGTTACCTGAGTACCTAACACTAGTTTTACATGGAGTCTTGCTCTCAGCTAGACCCAGTCTCTATCTATTGGGGTGCCAGAAGTCCTCTGCTGATCTCCTACAAATAAATAAAGTTTTCAAAATTAAAAAGAAGGACTGAGTTTCTTTACTGGATTAACTAACAGTAAGAAATACTACTAGATTTGATTGAACTGAAAATTGTGGATCCCAGTTACTGACCTTAGAGGCGGTTGGGGACTACAGAGGGATAAATTTGTAAGGATGGATTTACCTTTGTGGAGCCCCTAGCTAGTATACTTGGGCACTACACCTATCCTATGAAAATTCAGCTTTGGGGACTAGGAAAAATATGTAGTCATAATGGGCTTTGGAAATAAAGTGAATACGATATTAAAAAATATGAATTCCACAATTTTATATAAAGGCAACTGGAGACTTCAGGAATAATAGCTTATAGGGACAAATTTACCTTTATGGAGCCCCTATGTCATTATGCTCTGGAAATACTCCCAACCCTTGGAAATTCAGATTTGGGGGTAAGTTAAAGCAAACAATCAGGATGTGTCAATAAAGTGACTAAAGTTAACTAATGCCAGGCCGCAAGGTCAGGTGACAAAAGGCTAGAAATAACTTTGCCTTAGAGCTTATTGGCTGTAAAAGTTTTGGTACAAAACAGAAATCAAATGTTCGCAACCCCAACTAGATTATTCAGCAATAATGGCAAACAAATGCCGACTTCAGCCACAAAATATACCACAAATTAATTGGGTTAAGGACTGGTGCTTACAAGAAAGAATGAAGACTAAATAAATATTTTGTACTGCATTATTAAAGCAACTAGGTTATTTTAGCAAGCTTTTACAGAAATTTACTGCTCCTCAGCATATAAAGAGCATTCTTTATATTTCCCCTTTTTTCATATTTTGTAAGGCTGAATTCATGAGGGATCTTCTTGTCATAGCTGAAGGGAAACAACTGTTCAGACTCCCTGCTCTCTGTCTCTTTGGCTGGATAGTCTGTGCCTCAGCATCTCCTGAGAGGGCTTCATGGTAAAGGAACATCTGCGCTCTCATTTAAGCTTATGTTCAGTTACTCTAATTTCCTCGCCTGTGTAGATTATCACAAGTTCCAATGTTCCTGTTACCAGCTTTTATTCACGTCATGTGAATATGTTTACCAATGGAACTTTTTTGTTTGGATTTTGTGAACATCTTTTTTCTCTATTTTCGTTAAATGCTTGGAAATTAGTTTGAGACGGTAGGGAATAAACCTGGGAACCTTGGTGATTTTCTTTTTGTATCATGCTTTGTTTGCATTCATTAAGATTTTACTTATTTATTTTGCTGTGTCCATAAGCAGAAAAATAAAAGCAATAAAAAAGAATTGCAGAATTGTTCTCATATGTTATAACCAAGTCCCATAAAAGGATACTTTGTGTAGTGGAACAAATAATATTCTTAAATTTTTTCAACTTTTTAAAAAATATTGTTGAAGTTAACAACTGTTATCCTTATGATTGTATAGTTTTGTTCCTAATTTACATACATTTACGACTACGTCTACAAAATATCAGTGGTCAATAATAACATTTTGAAAATGTGTACTAATCTTTTATGTTTGCATTAAAGGAGAAGGAAAGGTTAAAACTAAGTAAGCTTTGCTTCTATATGAATACACTAGTAAAGTAATGCTGCTCAGAGTCTGCTGTCAAAAGAAACACAGCATTTCTTTCCTTCTATTGTGTACTCATGGGCTTCTGTATCAGACTTCCTGTTTTCAGCATAAACCTCCAGGGCTTGGGCTTGAGCATGCTCAGTGTTCTCCTCTCCCCCTGCCTCTTCCCCTCCCTGCTGTAATCTGAGCTCAGAGCGAGCAGGGAGAGACTCAGGCAGAATGTGATGTCACAGCAAGCTAATATGGCAACTGCTATCCTAAACAAACAGAGACAGTGTCTAGAGCTGTTTACTCAGGTATGGAAAAACATTCTAAAGAATAAAAATGGCATTCTAGCTTGCACTGTTAATCTATTACAGTACACTGCTTGGTAGTTTCCTTCTCTTTTAAAGACAGATTTCCTTGTACTTGTGTGTCATGGCTGATTGACACCGACTTGTGATTTTTAAAAGAACTACTACTACTACTACTGCTTTCAGTCTCAAATTAAGTATAATGATGTATAATTTTATCAGCAATATTTTAATATGTGAGACTGATGAGTTATGGATTGTCTGTCTTAAAAAATACTGGATTTTTTTTGTTACCCATCATTGTAGATCGCAACATTTACTTTTTCCAAATCATCCCATTTATATACATATAACCACTGTATGACCAAAAATATTTGGGCACCCGTCTAATTAGCAGATTTGCCAGTTTAATCACACCCACTTCTGACATGCAATGTAGTCTCCATAAACAAAGTAGAATGGATCTGATATATATCGTATCAACTGTAAGTGCAATGATAATGTCTTGGCGCGACATCAGTTCAGCTAGTTGAAATTTAAAACTCAAGAATGCAGAAACCTGTTGCGCATACAATTTGTATGTTCTTCTTCTTTGGAACCCCAACACTGAATTTCATATTATTTTCTAGATTCAATTCAGTGAGAAAAAGGTTTTCTTATGGGAAAACCCATTGATGACATTCAATTTGAGGTACAATTCAATTGAGAAAAACTCAAAAGAAAATCTCACGGTTTATCACTCTATTGCACTATTGGGGAAAAAAGTGGAACTGAATTTGGAGAAAAGTCTTTTCGCCTTGAATTGAATCTCGTCCATGAGTTTTCACATGATATTCAGCCTTATGTCTTAAAGCATTATCAACAGAAAGAGCAATTTGTGGGGTGCTTAGCAAGATGGGTGTCTATGGGCAAACAGCCGCACACACCCATGTGAAATGGCCAGTGTTGCCTACAGTGGATTATAGGTTGCACAGTGAAAACTTGTTCTCTGTAATCGTGCTTCAAATCTGATAGACAAATCTAGATTTGGAGGATGCCATGAGAATTCAACCTTCAAGACATAGCAAGCAGAAATATGGACTGTTTGTCTAGTTTGATTTAGTGTCCTGCTCCGGAATGAAATTAAATTTTAAATAGTGATGGGTGTATTTGGGGCCTTCCCGCGGAATTTGCGAAACGGCGAAAAATTTGCGAAATGGCGCCAGCGTCTCAAATGGCAGGTGTCCGTATTTTTTCACGGCGGAAAATTTTTGCAGCGGTTTCACGAATCACGGGAATACACCGTGAATTCGTGCCTGGCAAATAAATTCTCCCATCACTAATTTTAAATCTACAGTTACAATACTAAATTGGCAACAATTTAGGGAAGACCTTTTCCTGTTTTTTATTTATTATTATTATGTTTATTTATCAAGCGCCAACTTTTTCCATAGTGCTGTACATAAGGGTACATCATTTACAAACAAATGAATACATTAGGTAATGAAGGCCCTGCCTGTAAGCTTACAATCTACACAGATGGGGAGCAGTATTGTGCTGTTTAAGTATAGTAATGTCTCTGTACACAAAGTAAGGGCCACACAGAACTAGTTTTCTGATATGGAAATGGAAGAACTTGGCTGGCCTCAAAAAAGACTGAAGCTCAACCCAATTAAACACCAGTGAGATGAATTGGAGTCCCAAGTGGAAATGTTTTTTTCCAGTGCAAAACCCAAAGGGAGTCATTATCAGGAAAATAAATTACCACGTCATTGAGGGTTCCCCCAGCAGATCAGACCCAACTCTATTTACTATGTTAAGTCGTTCCTGTCTGGCAGACTGTATGTATTTTAAAATTACAAGTGTCCTGTAAATAAATCTCTCAACTTTTACTCAGAGTTTGTAGATCTCAGGGAGGGGTGGAGGCAATGCTTGCTCTCTCATAAAACAGAGACACAAGTTCCTTTTGCGTTAAAAAGGGGATATTAATGCAGGATCTACTTATTTGCAGTATTTGGTGTGGGACCTTGGTACAATTCAGAACTGAATGAGAACATTACTGAAACCCATTTTTAAAGCAATGGACATGTAGTCTTTAAAAAAAGTTGCATGTGCAAATTAGGGTTTGGTATTTGGCCAAATCTTTCGTGGATGATTGTACATTTAGCTAAATCCAATATTGTTTTATGTGTCATAGCCCTTGCATTGCTTGCACCCCTTTAATTCAGAAATGAGCCTTTGTATGTGTTCCAAACTGAATCTCTCACAACCTGAAGAATCTAACCAGGGCTTTGGAGTCGGTACATAAATCCTTTGACTCTGACTCAGTTTATGGTACCACCAACTCCTTTGTCCAACTCTGACTCCTCTGTTTTTAAAGGAACAGTAACACCAAAAAAGTTATTAATATATAATAGTTATTAATAGTTACTAACATATAAAATACTGTTAGCATACAATTGTAAAAGCTGTGTGTTTGCTTCAGAAAGATTACTATAGTTTATATTAGGGATGCACCGAATCCAGGATTCGGTTCGGGATTTGGCCAGGAATCGGCCTTTTTCAGCAGAATCCTTTTGCCCAGCTGAACTGAATCCTAATTTGCATATGCAAATTAGGGACGGGCAGGGAAAACAAGTGACTTTTTGTCATAAACAAGGAAGTAAAAAATGTATTCCCCTTCCTAATCCTAATTTGCATATGCAAATTAGGACTAGGATTTGGTTCGGTATTCGGTCGAATCTTTCGCGAAGGATTTGGGGGTTCTGCCAAATCCAAAATAGTGGATTCGGTGCATCCCTAGTTTATATAAACAAGCTGCTGTGTAACCTGAGGGGGCAGCCATTCAAGATGAAATAAGGAGAAAAGGCACAGGTTACATAGCACATAATCGATCAAATGTATTTTCCATGTTGATTGAAAGAAGTTATGTACACAACATACACAGCATTTTATCCCCGCCAAAGCTCAAAAATAAAAACCACACCCTTTGGTAATTCTCAAATAATCAAAGTAAAACTACAAGTACCTTCCAGTGCAGAACCCATGATTCATACTCCACAGTTCTGAATCTAACAATAAGGCATGTGGCTTCATGGGCTCAAGACCATAACCTCCAGCTACAAAGCTCAGCTGCCCCCAGGGAATCTTGTCTTATGGGTTTGATGCTTTTATATTTTTTTTGACATCCTTTTAGAGATGTCACTTAGCTAATCTAAGTCACCGTAGGTCTCTGTTTTCATAGATGTTGTATAAAAATAACTTCTAGATTGCACTTGTACTTTTGGCATCTGGATTACACTTCCACAATGAGGTTGAAGTGCAAGGGCAATTACATATCAATAATAACCTTATACCAGGGTGTATAAATATCTGTGGTGGCTGGCAAATAATTTTGAAAATGTCAAGACATGCACAAATTATTATTATGATAAGTTGAAGACCTGTGTTCAGAGTCAGCAGAGGTCAAAAGATAAATTCTGTTTTTGGGCGAAAAAAGAGGTTTTGCTCATTTTCACAAGATCTGATGATTTCTTTCTTCAGTGGTTTGTTTATTTATTTATTTTTGGGATGTTAAGAATTCTGAGGCAATCATTTATAGCCAGAAGCAAAAATACAAGTTTATAGTGTCTGCATGATTAATGACTTCACAAACCCATGCTTTAAAATATTACTTCTGCCTTTCAGAGGCTAACTGAGGGACTAGCTTTCCTCCAAACAGTGGGGTTTTGTCTGTTTATCGGTTTCTTTGTTAATGAGTACATTTTTCTGAATGCACCAGGAACTTTGAGTGCCATAGTGCTGCATTTGTTAACATTTTGTAAGTGGTTGATTTATTAAGGTTATGGCAAAATTGTTTCTATGTAGGTACCCACAAAAACCCATCAGAGATTTAGATGTTTTCTAACTTTTAGTAGCAGAGTCAGGAAATATTGCTTCACAAGTTGCCTGCTGACCCCCACATACACCCCTGGCTGGCACTGCTACCCCTAACCCCCCCATTAATTGTTTTGATACTCACCTTTGCCTGAACTACCCAGCTCCCTCAGCTGTCATTGACTTGTTTCACCCCTTGCTACTGGACTTCCCCGGCTTTGGCTGTTACTCATTGTTTCCTTTCTTTGCCCCCTACTGTAGTGTGCCCTAGGAAGGTGCCTACCCTGCCTATCCATCAAAACTTATTGCTGAAGGTTGGAACCTATATTGGTAAATTAACCATATAGTTACATAGTTAAATCAGGTTGAAGAAAGACAAAGAGGGGTCAAGTTCAACCCCTCCAAATGAAAACCCAGCATCCATAAACACAACCCTCCCTACTTTCACATAAATTATATATACACAATCTATACTAAGTATAGAGTTTAGTATCACAATAGCCTTTGATATTATGTCTGTCCAAAAAATCATTCATAAAGGCATTACCTGAATGACATTGCCCAGAATTAGACAACTTGTTATCTACAAAAACCCCTAGATCCTTTTTATTTGAGGAAACTCCCAACACCCTGCCATTTAGTGTATAACTTGCATTTATATTATTTTTGCCAAAGTGCATAATCTTGCATTTATCAACAATCAACCTCATTTTCCAGTTTTCTGCCCAGTTTCCTAACTTAAACAAATCACTCTGCAAAGTGGCAGCATCCTGCATGGAACCTATACAGATGAAGCCACTTGGATTTGTGAGTTAAATGCGTCATGACTCAGGGGTAATTGAAGAAACTGTGTTATCTTAAGTCATCTTAACTCATTTAATGCATTTAACCTTTTCATTAGCATACCAAAGCTCCATTGTTCACAATGGTGAATGCTGTAATTAGATGGGATGTTGTGACGCAGTTTTCTGTGTTAAATGAGATAAATGGGATATCTGTGTTTAGATATTCTGTGTCAAACAGACAAACCAAAGTGGCTGCATCTGTAGTTCTGCACAATTAATATCATCTGCAAATATAGAAACAGTACTTTCAATGCCCACCTCCAGGTCATTAATAAACAAGTTGAAAAGCAAGGGACCTAGAACAGAGCCCTGCGGTACTCCACTAACAACACTGGTCCAATTAGAAAATGTTCCATTTACCACCACTCTTTGTAGTCTATCTTTTAGCCAGTTCTCTATGCAGGTACAAATACTATGTTTCAGGCCAACATTCCTTAATTTAACCAGTAACCTTCTGTGTAGCACTGTATCAAATGCTTTAGCAAAGTCTAAGTAAATCACATCCACTGCAATCCCAGAATCGAGGTTCCTGCTTACCTTCTCATAAAAAGAAATTAAGTTAGTCTGGCAAGATCTATTATGCATAAAACCATGCTGGCATATAGAGATGGCGCGAACTGTTCGCCGGCGAACTTGTTCGCGCGAACATCGGGTGTTCGCGCTCGCCGGAAGTTCGCGAACGTTGCGCGACGTTCGCCATTTTGGGTTCGCCATTGTTGGCGCTTTTTTTTGCCCTCTCACCCCAGACCAGCAGGTACATGGCAGCCAATCAGGAAGCTCTCCCCTGGACCACTCCCCTTCCCTATAAAAACCGAAGCCCTGCAGCGTTTTTTCACTCTGCCTGTGTGTGCTGAAGAGATAGTGTAGGGAGAGAGCTGCTGCCTGTTAGTGATTTCAGGGACAGTTGAAAGTTTGCTGGCTAGTAATCGTTTTGATACTGCTCTGTTATTGGAGGGACAGAAGTCTGCAGGGGTTTGAGGGACATTTAAGCTTAGGTAGCTTTGCTGGCTAGTAATCTACCTTCTACTGCAGTGCTCTGTATGTATGTAGCTGCAGTGGGCAGCTGTCCTGCTTCTGATCTCATCTGCTGACTGCTGCAATAACAGTAGTCCTTGTAAGGACTGCTTTTATTTATTTTTTTGTTCCAATACAGAGCAGTATCAAGCAGATTACTAGCCAGCAAACTTACTATCATCTGTCCCTGAAATCACTAACAGCTCTCCCCCTACACTATCTCTTCCAAGCACACACAGGCAGATTTTTCAGATACATTTTTGCCCTTGATCCCCCTCTGGCATGCCACTGTCCAGGTCGTTGCACCCTTTAAACAACTTTAAAATCATTTTTCTGGCCAGAAATGTCTTTTTTAGATGTTAAAGTTCGCCTTCCCATTGAAGTCTATGGGGTTCGCGAACCGTTCGCGAACCGCTCGCATTTTTGCGCAAGTTCGCGAATATGTTCGCGAACTTTTTTTCCGACGTTCGCTACATCCCTACTGGCATACACAGTCATAGTATTATGATTTGCTATAAAGTCCAGTATCTTATACTTTATTAACCCTTCGAAAAGCTTTCCTACCACTGACGACAATTAAAATAATTCCCATCCTGTGTCCTGTAGCAAAAGCTCAATTTGACACTTCCCAATAGAATGAAGCTACTGTAGATATCATCATCATCTTGTGCGGTAAAAGAGGTTGTAGGTTCATAGGTTGTATTTGGCATCCTTTCCCCCAGAATAAACTCTATAAACCCTTTTCTCTTTATGAATGGTCCTTGAATTATCAGGAGCACAAATTAACATGTCAAGCTTACCATGTGATTCTCTTGTGATGCTATTGCTGAGGGGGTTATTTATTAAAGCTCAATTTTTTTTTTCGTCAAATTTTTAGAGAAAAATTTTTTTTTTTGAGTTTTATTTTCCCCCGAAGCTGTTAAAAGCCTGAATCTGAAAATACTCCATCTAAAAACCTGTTGATTTTGATGTAATAGTTAATGGCAGCTGTATCTGTATTTATTTGAAGATGTTTTTAAACTTCACATATTTTCAGAGGTTTGACACTGGTTTTGACTCAAAAACTTGAATAAATAGAGTTTTTCTACAAGAGTTTATGGTGCAATAACTCAAAAAAGTCGCAAGATTTGAATGGTTAGCAATTTTTTGGTTGTTATAATTATGTTGCCCTGTAGAATCATTTGCACTTGAATTTGCATGTAAACAATTGGCACATTAAAGGTGTTGTTTATTAGAGTCAGATTTTTTCTGGGAAAACACAATTTTTTCATGGAAAAAAAAAACCTAACTTTTTTTGTGATTTATTAAACCTCGAAATCCAAATAAAAAAGTATGCCATCTCAGACCTGCTCAATAGCAAATGTTCCTTTAACAATTGGAAGATATCCTGATCTGCACTGGGCTTCATACAATAATCCGAAGATTTTGTGGTTTTCAGGTGACAATTCAAAAAAGTTGCAGGTTTTGGGTATCAAATCCAACAAGTTGCAGTTTTTGTCAGCAAATCTGAAAAATTCATATAATTTGGATTTTTTGGAGAGCCCCAGTGATCCTGAGGTTCTTCTTGTCATTTAAACTGAAATTCTACAGAGCTCTGATCAGTAGACGTGGTGGAAAATATCAAAATCTGCTGCAAGAGGTCCTGCTCAATCAGAAAATTGGATAGATTTTTTCTTCTTCCTTCAAGCTCAAGGAAAGATGAAGCAGCTTCAACTCCAACTTTCTCTTTGGATAAGATGGGTGATCAAAAGGGCTTACTCCTCTTCTGACTTGCTAGAGCCATTAGACATTTTAGGGCACTCAACCAGGGGGCAAGCAGCCTCATGGGCAGCTAAAACAGAGGTTCCTTTAAAAGTGATCTGTTGAGCATCATCTTGGTCTTCACCGTTCTTTTCTCATTATAAGCAAGAGTACTCTCTTGTTGGCTCTAAAGTTTTGATGTATACCTCTTCTGGGTATTAAAGCTTCATTTGGTATTTGGATGTGTAGTTATTCCCACCATGGGACAATTAACTTGTAACGTCCTGGAAATTATTGACATGGAGAGGACTAGGAAAAAGGGAAAATTGCTTCATTTTTACCGGGATTTTCCTTTCCTGGTCCTCTCCTTGTCAATGTTGTTCTCTCACTATGGTGTCATGGATAAAGGTAAGACCTTGTGATGCTGTGGGGAGGTAGGTGATTATTATTGTATTGGTGCATGGATTCTGGAATTAAGAGAGGGAGGGCCATTGCCAGAAAGTATTGACATGGAGAGGACCAGAAAAGTAAAATCAAGGTAAGTATGAAAAATTGTCCCTTTTCTCCTAATGCAATAGAACTGATATACATTTTTTTAATTGAATTGCATCTGTCTCTTTGGGAAAAGCTGGAAGAGAATTATGAGATGCATTTAACAGACCACAGGAGAAATTTGGATTTCTCTAATTTTAATGGGTGAAAGACTGGCTATTTAAATACACTTCTATAAAATTCATAGGAATTAATAGAAAGTTGTTGACTTTTTCCATGGTGAGCTCTACAATTTGATACATCTTCCCCTTAATGTTATTCATTTTAATAGTGTTGTTTTGCTTAATGGTTTGATTTAAAAAAAAGTCCTGTTTTTAAAATTATACTGTACATCAAGGAAAACTAGCTATAAATACCCAGAAGCTCATTGTGATAGTTTTTCATTCTATTTTCATGCACAAATACAATTTCCCTGTCTCTCTAGATACATGATCTCTAATCCAATATTGTGACAGTCGATTAAAAGAGCATTAAATATATGAATGGAAGGAATGGAAGGAAGCCTTTGGCTGCACAGTGTAAACATGGATAGATGACACACGCCTTTAATGTATATCACTGCTCCCTTAAGTCTCTTTGCAACATCATGCCACTTATTTATAGCATAATTCAAAGGACAATCTTTTTGCAGAAGACACTGAAAGCTCCATAGAGCTCCCCTTATATTTTCTACATGGACAGTTTCCCTGATGTGTTACCATAAACATACTGATATTCCTGCTTGTATCGTTGCTTAAGAAGTACATTGTGAATTGTATTGCTGAGATGCGATACCCATCTTTATTAAGTGAAATGATCTCATAGAATTGTATTTGAAAGACATAGAGCTGTATCTGATATTAACTTGCATAGGTCACCACGACAATTACGTGCAATTACACCTCTATTATTCATGGTTTGGGAAACACTATCCTTTATATTAATGTAATATTGTCAATTACTGGCCTTATTAACATTACAAAAGAGATTTTGAATGACTGCAAAATCATAATCAGTAGGATTAACCCCTACTCTAAGAAAAAGGAAAGGTACATCATGGATAATGAAAGGGAAATATTATTGGCTTTTTTAATGTGTTTAGCGTGAATTAAAATCTTTTTTCCCCCCATAGAAATAATCATATAATTGACACTGCAAGTAACCACTCTGCATTGTGTTCCAAAGTATGTGTAAATACACAGCCCATACCTATAGGGTAAAACTTTGACTTTAAGCAAAGGTACAATGCTATTGTAAGATATGGTCTGGTTTTGGCAGCCGTGGGGACGCCTGCAGCCTCTCTGTGTACATCAGACTCTCGCACAAACTTTGTTTCTTGGGTGTGTCTATGTGCTGGTAACAAGACAACAATGCGGCGCACATGATGACTGTTATGATTGGCACCCTTTCCCTAAAACTAACATCAAGCTCCAGGTCTAAGCTCTTCTGCATATAATAACCACCTTTGGTTTGCGAGAAGCTCTCAGATACTTAGATGCCACCAGGACTTAATGTGAGAGGAGCAGGACAAGAGTTCCTGGTGAGCAAAGAGGCCAAATTGTAGCAGATAGGAAGAACTAAGGAAAAACCAGACGATTGAGCAATGACTACACAAAACGTAGTAAGGTAAAAACATTGATAAGCAAGGAACAGATCAAGTTCACCCACAGTCAGATATTGGGCAAAAGGTCTGTTTAGACAGAGTTCAAGCAAGTTCAAATAACAGGCAAGGGTCAATCCAGGCAGATTTCAAGCAAGGCCAGATAACCGGCAAAAGTTGGTACCAGGAAAAAAATTCAGAAGCGCACCCAGGAACTATGAAATATAGACTTACAAAGGGCACTTTGTAGGTCTTTTAGGAACTGGCTTAAATACCTAATTTTCGTGCCAATGTGACATGCAACATCTGATGTGCGCGAAGAGACTGTGGGCATCCCCGCTGCTGCCCTACTAGACCACCAGGTAATCTTATAGCTATAAAATAACGATTCTTGTTGCAATAGCTACTGTTGGTACTGTCAGTAGTACAATACTGTCCTGTGCCACAAGAAAGCATTTAAACAAATTCATTCTAAAATATGTGGGATCTATTATCCAGAATGCATGGGACCTTGGGCATTCCCAATCAGGTATCTTTCCATAATTTGGATCTCCATATCTTTTGTCTACTAAAAAAATAATTTAAATAAGAATTAATCCCAATTGGGTTGTTTTGTCTCGAATAATTATAACTCAGCTGGGATCAAGTATATCATATTGGTTTATTATTACAGAGAAAAAGAAAATAACACTTGAAAATTTGAATGATTTGATTAAATGGAGTCTATGGGAGCTGTCCTACCCATGATTTGGAGCTTTCTGGATAAGAGGATTCCAGATAACAGATTCCATACCTGTAGAATGCATTTTCAGAAATAGCTTTCTGGAATATAATTTTAAAATTAAGCAACAGAATTACACTGTGTATAGCTGTGAGGCTGGTGAGAAAAGAGAATCGCCAAGGATCCTCCCTCCCTGCTGGTAGCAATCAACAAGCTCTTCATATGGTAGACACGTTCCTTAGTCTCCTATCCAATTTGCCATGTGAATGCTTTGTGCTGTCAGGGGCTTTCAGGCTCTGTGGAGAATCCTCCGAGGGAACTCACCGTGAACTTACCCAAAATGTTTATTTTAAATATCACATCAGGTGGCTTAAACATGCACCTGACCAGTTATCCACATCCACTCTCTGCTGGTCCTTTGATGGTTGATGTTGGCTGAATTCAGATTCAATGTGAATAAGCTTTAAAGGCTTAAATACCATAAGAATAAAATATTTGTGTGTCTTGGATAAATCTTGGATAAGTGTACCATTACATTTTTTTTTTTACTTTTGCCTAGAGCAATGTGCAATCATTTTACATTGATTCTCTTTAATTTTTGTATGAAAGCTGTCGTAGAACTTTTTCAGATAATTTGATCATAGGAGTTGTTATTCATGGTGGGTGGGCCATGCTGAAGTGATCCTAAATTAGACATCAATATATTACCTGTACACAGGTTTAGGGAAACCAATTGCTATCCATTTGTTGTTGCCGAAGACTGTTTCTTAGAAGAGTCTGCTTCCTTTCTTTGAATTCTCCTGTATCATTTCTCCAAGTTCCATTGTCTATTTACCATTCTAAGGTGCAGAGCACAGAGAGGAACTAGAAACATACAAAGCCACCGCACCTGGGCCTAGAACTAACTTTTGGAGAATATTAATTCATATGTGCGTACAATGAATATAGTTTCTGTTATAATTGCTTATCCATGTTGCCTCCATTGTCTTGCCTTTACACTTCTATCACAGAATGGAATAATGGTGGTTAAGGCTATCATTATGGAGGTCCAAGAATCTTATATTATACTTGTACAGTTATTACATTTTCTTTTAAATATCCAGGTCATCTGAATACAGGAGACACCTTTATCATATAAGCATTGCATTCTATTGGAATAATCTAACATAGCATCTACATTCAATTCTGTTTTGGAAACAACCACTTTGTATGTGATTGGGTCCTTTGATTGCTGTCGGACTAGGTATTTGTTTTACTATTGCCATTACATATCTGTGGAATATCCTTCCTTCTACTTATTGGTTTAGATATGTAAATGCAATCTGGGTATAATTAAAAATAAAGTGTACTAGCTTTAACTGAACACAAACAACAACATTGAGGGAATATGTACAATTCAACAAATTGGCCTTTATGTACTGTGTGAAATACATCAAAGACAGTGGACACCTCAGTATTGAAGTATACAGGAAACCCACTCAACCCATTGTAAGATAAGATGGGGTTATCAGAACTCTACACCACTGGGCTGAGAATGTAAAAACCAACACTCTAAGGACAAGGAAGGCAAACATCTCGAAGGAGCTTTATGGCAGAGACACACGCTGCTATTTCAGGAGATTAGTCGCCCAGCGACAAATCTCTTCTTCTTTGGGCGACTAATCTTCCTGAACTGCCTTCCCGCCGGCAAGAATGTAAATCACCGGTGAGATGGCACTCAGTTGCCTCACAAGGAAACTTCTTCGACTTCGGAAAGCCAAAGCGATTTGAGTGCCACCCGCTGGAGATTTACAGTCTAGCCAGCAGGAAGGCAGTTAGGGGAGATTAGCCACCCAAAGAAAAAGCGATTTGTCACTGTGCAACTTATCTCCTTTAATAGCAACATGTGGCTCTGCCCTTAAAAGTTTTAAGACACTTAGAGTGATGTACTGTATCTTCAAAGCACAAGACCAGAAAAACATATTGAGGTGCAGAGCAGTCAAAATAACATGCGTTCACACCATATGTGGCTGGAGTGTCTGAAATGTTTTCAGTGTATCTCTGTGATTTTTCATCCCAGCAACATACTGAGACAGAAATGTATACACCCATATTAACACAACCAAAGAATATGGAATGCACAGTGCAGTGTAGTCAGATTTGCACAGGTGCATGGACCAATCAAGGAGGCCTAACTCCATAGGTCCATCTCAGTAGTCTATGTACAGCTAAAGAAATTAGAGAATCTTTGAGGTCACTAGAGATGTCGCGAACTGTTCGCCGGCGAACTTGTTCGCGCGAACATCGGGTGTTCGCGCTCGCCGGAAGTTCGCGAACGTCGCGCGACGTTCGCCATTTTGGGTTCGCCGTTGTTGGCGCTTTTTTTTGCCCTCTCACCCCAGACCAGCAGGTACATGGCAGCCAATCAGGAAGCTCTCCCCTGGACCACTCCCCTTCCCTATAAAAACCGAAGCCCTGCAGCTTTTTTTCACTCTGCCTGTGTGTGCTGAAGAGATAGTGTAGGGAGAGAGCTGCTGCCTGTTAGTGATTTCAGGGACAGTTGAAAGTTTGCTGGCTAGTAATCGTTTTGATACTGCTCTGTTATTGGAGGGACAGAAGTCTGCAGGGGTTTGAGGGACATTTAAGCTTAGGTAGCTTTGCTGGCTAGTAATCTACCTTCTACTGCAGTGCTCTGTATGTAGCTGCAGTGGGCAGCTGTCCTGCTTCTGATCTCATCTGCTGACTGCTGCAATAGCAATAGTCCTTGTAAGGACTGCTTTTATTTATTTTTTTGTTGTTTTACTACTACTACTACTACTACTACTACTACTACTACTACTATAAGAGCCCAGTGCTATTAGTCTAGCAGTGTTGGGGAGTGGGACTGGTGTGCTAATCTGCTGCTCCTAGTAGTTCAGCAGCACCAACTTTAATTTTTTTTTTTTTAATATTCATTCTTTTTTTATTTAACTTTTTTTTATTTTACTACCGCTGTAGTAGTGTATAAGTTGACCTTTTAGGCATTATTTGCCCTGTAGGCATTTTTTGCCCAGTGTGTTATTCAACCAACTGCTATCTAGCTGTGTGACCGTGTTCACATTCTGTCTAAATATCCATAATATTACCGTCTCCAGAAAAAACACCGGAGTGACTTTTTTCAAGCAGCCATAATAAATTTTACGTAATCCGTATCCATCGCTGTAGTAGTGTATAAGTTGACCTTTTAGGCATTATTTGCCCTGTAGGCATTTTTTGCCCAGTGTGTTATTCAACCAACTGCTATCTAGCTGTGTGACCGTGTTCACATTCTGTCTAAATATCCATAATATTACCGTCTCCAGAAAAAACACCGGAGTGACTTTTTTCAAGCAGCCATAATAAATTTTACGTAATCCGTATCCATCGCTGTAGTAGTGTATAAGTTGACCTTTTAGGCATTATTTGCCCTGTAGGCATTTTTTGCCCAGTGTGTTATTCAACCAACTGCTATCTAGCTGTGTGCCCGTGTTCACATTCTGTCTAAATATCCATAATATTACCGTCTCCAGAAAAAACACCGGAGTGACTTTTTTCAAGCAGCCATAATAAATTTTACGTAATCCGTATCCATCGCTGTAGTAGTGTATAAGTTGACCTTTTAGGCATTATTTGCCCTGTAGGCATTTTTTGCCCAGTGTGTTATTCAACCAACTGCTATCTAGCTGTGTGCCCGTGTTCACATTCTGTCTAAATATCCATAATATTACCGTCTCCAGAAAAAACACCGGAGTGACTTTTTTCAAGCAGCCATAATAAATTTTACGTAATCCGTATCCATCGCTGTAGTAGTGTATAAATTGACCTTTTAGGCATTATTTGCCCTGTAGGCATTTTTTGCCCAGTGTGTTATTCAACCAACTGCTATCTAGCTGTGTGACCGTGTTCACATTCTGTCTAAATATCCATAATATTACCGTCTCCAGAAAAAACACCGGAGTGACTTTTTTCAAGCAGCCATAATAAATTTTACGTAATCCGTATCCATCGCTGTAGTAGTGCATAAGTTGACCTTTTAGGCATTATTTGCCCTGTAGGCATTTTTTGCCCAGTGTGTTATTCAACCAACTGCTATCTAGCTGTGTGACCGTGTTCACATTCTGTCTAAATATCCATAATATTACCGTCTCCAGAAAAAACACCGGAGTGACTTTTTTTCAAGCAGCATTCTTATATTTTACGTAATCCGTATCCACCGCTGTGTATACGTTGACCTTGTAGGCATTATTTGCCCTGTAGGCATTTTTTGCCCAGTGTGTTATTCAACCAACTGCTATCTAGCTGTGTGACCGTGTTCTCATTCTGTCTAAATATCCATAATATTACCGTCTCCAGAAAAAACACCGGAGTGACTTTTTTTCAAGCAGCATTCTTATATTTTACGTAATCCGTATCCACCGCTGTGTATACGTTGACCTTGTAGGCATTATTTGCCCTGTAGGCATTTTTTGCCCAGTGTGTTATTCAACCAACTGCTATCTAGCTGTGTGACCGTGTTCTCATTCTGTCTAAATATCCATAATATTACCGTCTCCAGAAAAAACACCGGAGTGACTTTTTTTCAAGCAGCATTCTTATATTTTACGTAATCCGTATCCACCGCTGTGTATACGTTGACCTTGTAGGCATTATTTGCACAGTGTTTTCTTCAAACCGCCATCTAGCTGTGTGAGCTTGTTCACATTTTGTCTAAATATTGATAATATTATCGTCTCTAGAAAAACCACTTGAGTTACTTTTTTTCAAGCAGCATTCTTATATTTTACGTAATCCGTATCCACCGCTGTGTATACGTTGACCTTGTAGGCATTATTTGCACACTGTTTTCTTCAAACTGCCATCTAGCTGTGTGTATTATCGTTTCCAGAAAAACCAACTGAGTTTTTGTTGTTGTTGTTTTTTTAAAAATAATGCCAGGCAAAGGCAGGCCGCCACGCAGAGGCCGTGCTAGGGGCCGTGCTGCTATGCAATCCTGTGGCCCTAGCAAATTGCCCAGTTTTAAAAAGCCAATGACCCTGAACTCCCAAAATGCTGAAGAGGTAGTTGACTGGCTTACACAGCACACCCCATCCTCTACCGTTTCTAACTTTACCACAACATCCTCCTCATCCTCCACTGCTATGGCCACCCCACGTAACACTTCCTCCACCACCGGTGCCCCTTCTTCACTGGAGTCAGAGGAGTTATTTTCCCATGAGTTTCTTGAACTGAGTAATGCGCAACCATTATTGGCAGAAGAAGATGAAGGAGATGAGGACGTTACACCAGATTTAATTCTGGCAGAGAACACGACAGAGATGGACATAATGATGAGTGATGAGGAGGAGGAGGAGGTCCCCGCTGCTGCTTCCTTCTGTGATGTGTCAGAAGAAATTGATGCATCTGAGGAGAATGATGATGAGGAGATTGATGTTTTGTGGGTGCCTAGTAGAAGAGAGCAAGAGGAGGGTAGTTCAGATGGAGAGACGGAGAGTCAGAGAGGCAGTAGGAGAATAAGACTTAGAAGAAGCAGGGAGGCCAGCCCGCAGGGATCAGTAGGGCAACAACATGTATCGGCACCTGTGTTCAGCCGGCCAACGCACCCGCCATTGCCGCCAATGCCGCCAACTTCTACTGTTACCGCCAGATCGCAGACTTCCAAAAAGTCAGCAGTGTGGGATTTTTTTAATGTGTGTGCCTCTGACAAAAGCATTGTAATTTGCAATGAGTGCAGTCAGAAACTGAGCCTTGGTAAGCCCAACAGCCACATAGGTACAACTTCTATGCGAAGGCACATGAGCGGCAAGCACAAAGCACTTTGGGAGCAACACCTCAAAGGCAACAGGCAAACTAAAAGCCACACTCCTTCTGGTCCAGCATCTTACTGCTCTACCTCTGCTCTCCTTGACCCATCTGAACCACCCTCCACTCCGCCTTCCACCTTGACCACCTGTTCCCATTCCCAGTCATCTGCCACCAGCCAAGTTTCTGTGAAGGCCATGTTTGAGCGTAAGAAGCCAATGTCTGACTGTCACCCCCTTGCCCGGCGTCTGACAGCTGGCTTGTCTGCACTCTTAGCCCGCCAGCTTTTACCATACCAGCTGGTGGACTCTGAGGCCTTCCGCAAATTTGTAGCAATTGGGACACCGCAGTGGAAGGTACCCAGCCGCAATTTTTTTTCTAAAAAGGGAATACCACACCTGTACCAACATGTGCAGAGCCAAGTTACCGCATCTCTGTCACTTAGTGTTGGGCCAAAGGTCCATATGACTACTGACGCATGGTCCTCCAAGCATGGTCAGGGCAGGTATGTCACCTACACTGCCCACTGGGTGAACTTGGTAATGGCTGGGAATGGGAAGCAGGGAATGGGTAGCTCAACAACAACAACAACAGTGGAGTTGGTGTCACCGCCACGGATTGCACGCGGTTCTGCCACCACCTCTACTCCTCCATCGCTCTCTACCTCGTCTTCTTCCTCTTCTTCTTCTTACTCTGCTGCTGGGTCCTCCTTCTCCTCCTCCACACCTGTGCACCCCCAGCTCCCCCTAGGCTATTCGACGTGCCAGGTACGCCGTTGTCACGCTGTCTTGGGGATGACGTGCCTGGAAAGCAAAAACCATACCGGATCTGTACTCCTGTCATCTCTGCAGTCACAGGCCGATCGGTGGCTGACCCCACACCAACTGCAGATCGGAAAAGTGGTGTGTGACAATGGAAGCAATCTGTTGGCAGCGTTGAGACTGGGAAATTTAACACATGTGCCCTGCATGGCACATGTGTTAAATTTAATAGTCCAACGTTTTGTCTCCAAGTACCCAGGATTCCAGGACGTTCTCACCCAGTCCAGAAAGGTGTCGGCCCATTTCAGACGTTCCTACACAGCCATGGCACGCCTTGCTGACATTCAGCAGCGCTACAACATGCCAGTCAGGCGTTTGATTTCTGACAGCCAGACTCGCTGGAATTCAACGCTCCTTATGTTGGAACGTCTGCTGCAACAACAAAGGGCCGTCAACGAGTACCTTTTTGAACTGGGTGGTAGGACTGGATCTGCAGAGCTGGGGATTTTTTTCCCCCGTTACTGGGTGCTTATGCGCGATGCCTGCAGGCTCATGCGACCTTTTGAAGAGGTGACAAATATGGTCAGTCGCACCGAAGGCACCATCAGCGACCTAATACCCTTCGCTTTCTTCCTGGAGCGTGCCGTGCGATGAGTGACAGATGAGGCTGTAGACCAGCGTGACGAGGAGCTGGAAGCGCACGATTTATGGTCGCAATCACCAGAACGAACCCAGGCACCTGCTGCAACGCAGGGAGAGGTGCCAGAAGTGGAGTCAGAGGAGGAAGGTGGCTTTGTGGAGGAGGAGGACCAACAGGAGCAGGCTTCCCAGGGGGCTAGTGGTGACCTTTTGGGGACCCCTGGTCTTGTACGTGGCTGGGGGGAGGAGACCGTGGATGATGCAGTCCTTGATAATGAGGAAGCGGAGATGGATAGCTCTGCATCCAACCTTGTGAGAATGGGGTCTTTCATGCTGGCATGCCTGTTGAAGGACCCCCGTATCAAGAGGCTTAAGGAGAAGGACCTGTACTGGGTCGCAACGCTACTAGACCCTCGGTACAAGCATAAAGTGGCAGAAATGTTACCAACATACCACAAGTCCGAAAAGATGCGGCATTTACAAACCAGCCTGCAAAACATGTTGTACAATGCTTTTAAGGGTGATGTCACTTCAGGAACTCATCAACATTCCAGGGGCAGAGGTGCCAGTAATCCTGCCACGAGCACACCTGCAAGGACAAAGCCCTTTGGCCGGTCTGTAACATCAGACATGCAAATGTTTTTCTGTCCAAGGCAGCGCCACAACCCTTCTGGATCCACCCTCAAAGAACGCCTCGACCGGCAGGTAGCGGACTACCTGGCATTAACTGCAGATATCGACACTCTGAGGAGCGATGAACCCCTGGACTACTGGGTGCGCAGGCTTGATCTGTGGCCAGAGCTGTCACAATTTGCCATGAACCTCTTGTCTTGCCCAGCCTCAAGTGTGCTCTCAGAAAGGACCTTCAGTGCAGCAGGAGGGATTGTAACTGAGAAGAGAACTCGCCTAGGTCACAAAAGTGTCGATTACCTGACCTTTATTAAAATGAATGAGGGGTGGATCTCGGAGGGTTACTGCACGCCGGAAGACTTGTTCTGACTTCTATGCAGCTGTCCTTCTCTTCAAGCCTCATGACTCCACACACAGCTGTCCTTTAGCGTCCTCCTCCCTCCGCCACCGTTACAAACTAGGGTGCAAACCCTACTGGTTTAATTTTTTCTGGCCTCTGTGCTTCAGTGGCTGCGTCCAAAAAAACGGGGCAAACAATGTCTACAAGGTCAACGTATGGCGAAAAATTACTATTTTCAGCATTTAAATGGCATATTTTTTCTGGCAACTGTGCTTCAGTGGCTGCGTCCAAAAAAATGCATATTTTCTGCATTTATATGGCATAATTTTTCTGGCCTCTGTGCTTCAGTGGCTGCAACCAAAAAAATGCATATTTTCTGCATTTATATGGCATAATTTTTCTGGCCTCTGTGCTTCAGTGGCTGCAACCAAAAAAATTTATATTTTCAGCATTTATATGGCATAATTTTTCTGGCAACTGTGCTTCAGTGGCTGCGACCAAAAAAATGACTATTTTCAGCATTTATATGGCATATTTTTTCTGGCCTCTGTGCTTCAGTGGCTGCGGCCAAAAAAACTGGGCAAACAATGCCTACAAGGTCAACGACGTTGACCTTGTAGGCATTGTTTGCCCAGTTTTTTTGGCCGCAGCCACTGAAGCACAGAGGCCAGAAAAAATATGCCACATAAATGCTGAAAATAGTCATTTTTTGCCATACGTTGACTCAACGTATATGGCAAAAAATGACTATTTTCAGCATTTATATGGCATATTTTTTCTGGCAACTGTGCTTCAGTGGCTGCGTCCAAAAAAACTGGGCAAACAATGTCTACAAGGTCAACGTATGGCGAAAAATGACTATTTTCAGCATTTATATGGCATATTTTTTCTGGCAACTGTGCTTCAGTGGCTGCGTCCAAAAAAACTGGGCAAACAATGTCTACAAGGTCAACGTATGGCGAAAAATGACTATTTTCAGCATTTATATGGCATATTTTTTCTGGCAACTGTGCTTCAGTGGCTGCGTCCAAAAAAAACTGGGCAAACAATGTCTACAAGGTCAACGTATGGCGAAAAATGACTATTTTCAGCATTTATATGGCATATTTTTTCTGGCAACTGTGCTTCAGTGGCTGCGTCCAAAAAAACTGGGCAAACAATGCCTACAAGGGCAACGTATGGCAGTTGTTTAAAGAGAACAGTAGATTACTAGCCAGCAAAGCTACCTAAGCTAAAATGTCCCTCAAATCCCTGCAGACTTCTGTCCCTCCAATACAGAGCAGTATCAAGCAGATTACTAGCCAGCAAACTTACTATCATCTGTCCCTGAAATCACTAACAGCTCTCCCCCTACACTATCTCTTCCAAGCACACACAGGCAGATTTTTCAGATAAATTTTTGCCCTTGATCCCCCTCTGGCATGCCACTGTCCAGGTCGTTGCACCCTTTAAACAACTTTAAAATCATTTTTCTGGCCAGAAATGTCTTTTTTAGATGTTAAAGTTCGCCTTCCCATTGAAGTCTATGGGGTTCGCGAACCGTTCGCGAACCGCTCGCATTTTTGCGCAAGTTCGCGAATATGTTCGCGAACTTTTTTTCCGACGTTCGCTACATCCCTAGAGGTCACCAATGTTCATATCTTGGACAGAGAAGATAACTGGTTTGATGTTTCAAAAGGCCTATAAATATCAATACGGAACAACTATCAATAAACAGAATTACTCTTCTAATTTTAGAACCATTCACAGCTTTAGTCATGTAACTAAAAGGGTTGGCTCATTTTTAAGTTAACTTTTAGTATGTTATAGAAGGGCCTTTTCCAATACACTTTTCAATTGGTATTCATTATTTTTTTTATAGTTTTTCATAATTATTTGCCTGCTTCAACTAAAGGTGGCCATACACAGAGAGATATGCTCGTTTGGTGATGTCGCCAAACGAGCAGATCTCTCCCCTTATGCCCACCTTGAGTTGGGCAATATTGGGCTGATCACGGCCCTAGGGCCTAACGATCGGATCCTAAAGAATAGTAATGGGCGGTCGGATCGCGGGACCGCATCAACGAATAGATGCGTCTGCGATCCGACGGGATTTTTCGTCCCATCCTATCGAGATCTGGCCGACTTTCAGCCAGATCTCGATTGGTGAAATCCATCGGGGGGGCCCATACATGGGCCAATAACCTGCCAACACTGTCTGTCGGCAGCTTTTATCGGCCCGTGTATGGCCACCTTAACTCTTTCCAACTTCCAAACGGGAGTCATGACACCATCTAAAAAACAAATGCTCTGTAAGGCTACAAATGTATTATTATTGTTACTTTTATTATTACTTATCTTTCTATTCAGTCCTCTCTTATTCATATTCCAGTCTCTTATTCAAATCAAGGCATGGTTGCTATGGTAATTTGGGACCAAGCAACCAGATAGCTGAAACTGCAAACTTAAGAGCTGCTGAATAAAAAGCTAAATAGGTAAAAAAAATAAAATAATACAAAATGAAAACCAATTGCATGTTGTCTCAGCATATCACTCTCTACATAACAAGTTAATTTAAAGGTTAACAACCCCTTTAAAAAGGAACTCCTGCCTCAATGCGTTCAGGGCAGTTGGAAGGATTGTGAGTTTTACAACAATTTGCACCAGTACCATGTGGGTTATAGTAATTATATTACTCTTAAGGGTTCCATTGTAGGTGATTTCCCTACAACTCCATTGGACTGAGGAAACCATTTCAATGAGTGGTGAAACATTTCAAGTTTAATTGCTTTACTCTTACCATTATTAAATACGTCATGATCCAGATGAATAAAAAAAAAACATCCTAGACAGCCATAAAATGGGTTTCTGTTGTTCCTTTGGGTAATTCTGTAATTGATTTGCAAGACATAGGTGAGATCAGAGATAATATCAAATGCGTAATGCTTATCACCTGATTAAACTACCTGTTGAAAGCTGATTGTTTGATGTTACAAGCTGATTGGCTTTTATCATCTCTTACTAATATTTATTACTATTATCTGATAAATGGCTTTGAGCTGAAAAGTAATTATACACTGAGGATATCACTATTGCTTTCCCAGTGTTGTTATTTTATTTGTTCTTTTTGGTTTTTAAAGCAAATAAACTATAATATCAATTGAAGATGGATTCACTTACTATAATAAAACATAAACATTTTCAAATATTTTCACTTGTAGACTGGCACTGGGGAGTAGGTTAGGAAGATCTGTGCTTTGGCCTAGACTGTCCAACTTTATAAATTAGAACTATGACAATACATTAATATGTATGTTTTATTGTATTTATATTTGGTTTTATATCTTGGCATATTGCACACTTAGCACTAGGCCATCATACATAACACAATCTACAGTACATGTTGTCCATATCAACAGCTATCAAATTCTTTTGATTGATTTTCATTGGGAAATCAACTTGTTAAATCAATGATGGGTAATGTAATAAAACTCTTTTGCATCTGGTTCATTAATCAATAGTGGCCAATCAGCAGGTACCATTTGAAAGCAAACATCTAATTGATTGCCGAGGGTTACTTGATCAAAAGGTTACTATATCCCATTATCTGGATCATGCTGTCTTTGGGAATCCAACCTAAATGGACCAAAAAATAGTCCACTTTTGATCACAGGTACACAGGGAAACCAGCTCAGTCACTATTATTCTTTTTGTTGGTCATAGGGAAACCAAATCCATCTCATCTATATTTTGATCATTTAAAAATAAGTCTGGCATTCATACTCAATATCAAAGTCATCTTGCTCTGGTCTAAACAATGATGAGAAAGCCGCTAATATGATTTAAATGCAGGTTTTCTTGTCTGGTATGTTATAGTTCATTAAAAGGGAAGGGATTTGAAAATCATATGTTCAAAACAGGACTACTAAATGGAATGACTTGCAAGTTGACATTGTTGTGTAAGAGAAACTAGAGTACTGTTTATATATTATATATAAGCGCCTGCCTGGTTTTGTAAATATTTCTCTCTGTTCTCCATATTGGCTACTAGATGAGAAGACCAAAGCAGTTTGGTCTACATTTCAGTTTTGGTTTAAAGTGCACAAGTTCCAATAAATGCTATAAAGAGGAAAGGTAGGTACTAGACAACATATGGTTATACACCTTTAAAAGAGTATTTTAACCTTGTTCTGGATTGGGCATTTGGAGAGCCTAAGGCTTACAGGTGTTGTTTGGGCTCTTAATTCTAGATCAAATATTTGAGTAGCTTCCATTTGAATTTGGGTGCAGTCTGCTTATATGGCTACTTAATATATTCTCCTAGCTCCAACAGGCCTTGATGTCATATAAGCTCTTTTGTCCCCAGGACACGAATGATCTTAGCTCAAAAAAAAAAATACGATTCTTGTTCCTTTTTGTTAATATTGGAATATTGGAATGCACTTACTTACCAGTATACTAGCTTTATTTAGACCAATCTTCTAATTACTTATTAATACAATACATGTTATAAGATATATATAGGTATACAATATCTGTGAGTGTGTTCTGTATAAAACTATTTCAGAAATTGTAATGAAATGAAGGAACTAGGCCAGTAAACAAAGTTTTTATCTTCAAGATAAAGGTAATGGCACTAGGGTCTACCTTGGACACTTAATGTACTGTGTTTTTTAGTAGCCTGAAAAATATGGCACCAAAGCAATCCCCAAAATCTTGAATGTACATCGCTTGACCAGTGCTCTTGTCATAAGATAGTAGTCTAGAAATGTGACAGAGTTTAAAGATATTAAATCAGTAAATTTGAGCACTTGCCAGGTGATTTACATTCAAGGCTTTGGGGTGCACTTTCGGGTTACTAAAAATTGCAGTAATTAAAGCACCAAATGTGCCATTACACTGATAGTGGTGAGTGGTAAGGTATAATAGCATGGTACTCCATGATACAAAAAGCCATATATTAACCTTATTTATTAATGCAATCTCACTTCAGCAAGATTAGCGTCAGGCCTTTTGATTTTAGTATTGAGGATTCAAATGGCTTTTGAATATGAAACACCTTGAGGAAAAAAGACAAAATCATAGCCTTAAAATATGAAATAACCTTGATATTCTAATATTTAATAGATAATATTTTTTAGATTGGTGATAGACCATCTTTTGCAAATCAACTCAATAAATGAATCAAATATAATAATAAAGTATAATAAGGTATAATAAAACTGCTTTATCTCTTCATTAAAAGTAAGTCCACACTTAGACATCAATACAGCACAGCACCAATGGAATTCCACCAATGAGACATTTTCTTTTTTTATTGGCTTTCCAGCAATCATTCTCAGTTACTGGCATTTCCAAGTGCTAAGGGGGATACATTTGAATAACTGGCCAAGTCATCTGTTCTCACTTAGGGATATCGTCAATATCTGGATTGTTAAAATCATTTAAGGGTTCACTCAGGTTCTGGGGATATTGTCTTTGTCCAGAAATAGAGATTTTCTAACACTGTCTAACATTAACACCCTTGGCAAGGCACATAGGATTTCTCTGAACATGTTACCCTTAATCCAGCTCACATTTAATATATCCACAGTTCACAGAATAATATATGGGCAAACAACGTTGGAGAAGACCAAGTTCATTCCCCACCCACCCTGGCAATAATAGGCAGGATTCCAGATTTTCAGTAGGGTTGTCTTCTCTATTTCTCATTGTAATGCATCCCATTCAAAACTAGAAGACAATCATAAATCGAAGAAAAAGGTCAACCAACCCAAGAAAAACAAAGAATTATTTTTCTTTAAAAAAAAATAAAATAAAGTGAAATAATAAAAAACAACAAAACCTGATACAAACAGGATAAATCCTTTTAGCCCTTTGACTTCAAGGTGAGGCTTCTAATGGTTTGCATTATAAGCCACACCAGTTGCCAAAGGATTAAGATATAAGTATAGCATTTTTTCTCTCTCTTTACAGCAAACATTGCAAATATAGAAATTTTTTATCTGTACAGTATTATAGAGATCACAGTTTTGAATGCAGCTGCATGTGTTTTTACGAGAGCCTCCTTCTAGGCAAAGTCTGCACTGGAAGACTCAATTGAATAAGAAATCAACATAAAGAAAAAAGTTACTGTCTATTGTAAGTTCATTTTTATCCTGCGGTGATGGTGGAAAGAAACAAAATAGGACACAAGTCAAACCACGCAAGTCAGATTATGAAATTACATGCGATAATGCGAACAAAGTTCAAATCCCTTCCCAAACCTGACTTTTTATATATTTTTTTCGCTTATTTTGTTTAAAAAATTAACTCCTCTTCACAGTTTTAGCATTTTTTTTGTTTTTTAATTTGGTGCATATGCTCACAATTGTGAGTTTTTTTGTAAGCAATTAATTTTTTTTTATATGATATATAATAATCATATATTTCTTGTTCATTCTTATAGACAGTTTTGATTAAAAATTAGCTGCTGATAGTTTGAGTTTGGTCCTGTTAACCTCATTTCCGCTAAAGAGACCTGCAGAGTGTTTCCACAGTGAATGCTCTGCTGGCCTCTCTGGCTGGGACAGGGTTAAGAGTAATGAAAGTAAGTCAAGTCACGAGTAGCTGGAGGCAAAGGGGAGAGTTAAAAGACTCAGGACTTGTGCTGGGCAGAGACGCCCTTCCAGTAGTCTAGGATGTCATGGAGATCCTCATCTTTGGCAAACTGGACCTTTTTACGCAAGGCATGGCCGGCCGCCATATACTCTTCCTCTTTGTGGCGCTTGCGGTGCAGTTTGAAACGCTCCCAGATGCTGTGGGAAGGTTTGCAGGTGTACTCTGGGCTGGACGTGTAGCTAAAATTGTGATAGTGGGGGGAAAGTTGGGAATATGCCAACTCCCTGGGCCGAGGACGGGTTAAAGGTTCCAGTATGGAAGGTTTACGCCCTCCAAGGTTGTCATGTGGAATAGGAGGTGGCTGCTGTTGCTCACTTTGATGTGAGCCAGGATAGGAATGTCGATGCTCTGTGTACTGGCGAATCTTCTCTGCTTCTGCTCTCAATATAGCAGCAGCTGGTGTCACAGTGAGGATGGTGTCAGAAGTCGGGGAGGTCTTTTCAATGTATTTTGCTTCAGATTTGTGAGCTGAGCCCTCTGAACGAAATGATCTGGGGCTACGAACAGAGCCGCTAGAAGAGGTGCTTGAGCGTTTTGGAGGAACTTCCATGCTATGATGTCGCTGCAGTGGGTGGGAGTAGCTATCCTTGTACACTGGAGACAGAAAACCATGTTTGCTTGGAATTTGCTCAGATAGTAGAACTAGCTGGGGCTCTGCTGTAGAAACAGCTCCTGACTTAACTCCCTGGAAGGAAGTGGACTCAGATTTCAAGGCATCAATACAATTGTTTATAATTTGGTTAACTTTGTCCACCTCTTTAGCAATTGTGGATATCTCTGCCACAGAGCTCTGTGTGTCTGGTGGCATGGAAAGCTCACAGTCTCTTCGCTCTGGTTGTTCACCAGTTCGTACCTCCATATAGTTTCCCTTTGTAGCTTTAGGTGTCTCACTGGTTTCTATCAGTTTATACTGCTCAACCTCTCCAACTGAAGGCAAGTATTGAATGCGGGCTATTGTTTCTGCACTCATCATCTGCCCTTGGGACAGCTGAGTTATGCTTGGGGTCTCCATTTCTGGACCATACTTAAGCTCAATGATTGCTTTTTTCATGCTACCACCTGACTTTTTGTGCTTTTCTTCCTTCTGACGTTTTTTGCGCAGACAGTAATACACTATACCAAGTATTATGACCATACCAAACAGACAGCCAAGAATAGTCATAATATAGTGTGTGGCAGTGGATGGAGTAGGCACTGATTCTGTTTTGGTATGGCTGCGAGTGTAAAAGGCTATGCAGGTGTGGTTGAACCTGAGAGCATTACGAATGGATGCCACACAGTATGTATAATTTGTATTGGCTTTTAACCCTTCCAATTTAATGAATTCTTTTTCAGCATTAAGTTTTTGAATGTCTGTGAAGAAGCTATTGTTGTATTGAACCAAGATGTACATTTTGCTATATGGAGAAGGTATTTCTGCCACAAGAATTGCATCTGTGTGTGTCTCAGTGTTAAGATTAACTTTGAGGCTGAATTTAGGATTGATAGAAGGAGTATGTACATCAATTAGTGGTGTAGTGCCATCTCCAGAATAGCAGTCCTCTTCAGAACATCCGTTATCTGGTGGACCAGTGGTAACTTGATACTTGGGAGATATAATGTGGGGCATAAGTGTATATGAACCATCAGTGCAGAGAGCAGACAGCATGCCAAGAGCATTTCGATATTTAGTTTGACCTTGACCCAACAAATAGTAACCATTATAATCTGGTGGAGAATTGCACTGCATGCGGTCAAAAGTGCGGGTCATGTTGGCAAAAATCGCCAGCCACTTCAGGAAGCCTAAGAGTTCACAAGAACAATAAAAAGGATTACTGTACAATTCACAAACAGTCAGCTTGCCTAGGCTTACAAAAGTGTTGCTGTCTAGCCTCTGGATGTAGTTCATAGACAAGTCAATGTTCATAATATTAGGGCACTCCCAGAAGGCATTAGGAGTCACAGTTTCAATATGATTTGCCTGGAGGTAGAGGTACTCCAACTTGTTCAGTCCTCTTAAAATTCCTTCAGTGAGATTTCTTAGTCTGTTATAACCAAGCTGGAGCACTTGTAAATTGAACTGACCGGCAAAAGCTCCATCTTCAATGTAGGATACCTCATTCTTGGTGAGGTTGAGGTACGTCAGGTTACCAAAACGGCTCAGGGATGAGTAATGAACACTCTTTATTTTATTCTCATTGAGTCTTAAGTCCACTATAGTACTGTTAATGTGCTGTGGTATAGCCTCATAGGGTGGTTGGTTCTGGCTGCAAATAGCAAGCCAAACAAATCCTTTGTCACCTTCAATCAACCAACAGTCTGCCTGTACTTGACCTGTGTAAATGAGGGCACACAGTGCAAGCACCCACAGACAGAGTGCTGGCATTACCATTCCTTTGTGACCTGCCATAGATAGGGAAGTCCTTTCTTATATTCTTCTAAAAATATATATCAATATTATGGAGATTAACTCTCCTGTTACTTTTCTCCACATCTGTCCGTTCAAATGTGCTTAGCACATGGGAAGCTGATGCTCAGTCTTTTATTTTTCAAAAGGAAGACTTCTGGTGAACAGGTTCTTTGTCTACTCTGAAGGGCAGCTGGAAGCCAGTTCTTTGTGCATGTTGACAGCAAACTTTGTAGCCATCGAAGATTTAGGCATACGTTCCAGGTGATCTTTACAGATGACAGCTTTATTCCCTTGTCGTGAATTTCATGATGTTTATATCATTTTCCACTTAGGTACTTGGAATCACACATGCCCCTGAAAAGAAGAGAAAAAAACAATAAGCAATGTGCCAAAAATATTTAAAATAAAGTAACAAAAAGTCAGAAATAGCAATTTTGACATTAATTGAATGGTGCTAAGAAGCCAATCAGTAAATACCAATGCTAGAATAGAACATATTCAACAATCATAAAGTTTGAAAGTGCACAATGTAAGAGTTGGTGATTGTAATTTACTCATACTCATTCTTTACCTAACTTCTGTATTAAATCTGTCCCCTTACTCAACAAGGAAGGATAGTCATTTATTAAAGAGCACAGTCTGCAAATCTTGAGTAGGGATGTAGCGAACCGCCGCCGATGTGTTCGCGAACGCCGTTCGCGAACACCGGCAAAATTGCCGAACAGTTAGCGAACTGTTCGCGAACTTCGATCATCCGAAAATCGTTCGATTCGAACGATCGAAGGATTGTAATCGTTCGAGTCGAACGATTTTCGTTCGAGTCGAACGATCGAAGCCATTGGATCGAATGATTTCACTCGATCCAATGCTTCGATCGTCCGATTCGAACGAAAATCCTTCGATTTTAGCGCTCGAATGGTCGAATGGGCGAACGATTTTGACGCGAACGCCTATTGGCGAACGTCGCGCCGTGTGCGCGAACTTGCGGCGGACGCGAACAGCCGATGTTCGCGCGAACAAGTTCGCCGGCGAACAGTCCGCGACATCCCTAATCTTGAGCATTACTGTAACCATTTGACCCCTTGCAATCAACATATCCTGCCCCCAAATGTTATTTATTGCCTTATTTAGTACTTAGTATAGATTTGGGTAGAAAAAAAGTTTAGCAAAATTCGCGGAACATTCGCGAAACGATGCTGGCGTCTCGTTTTTGATGCTGGCCTCCGTTTTTGACGCCGGCGTCTGTTTTTTTTGATGCTTGGATACGTTTTTTTGGCAAAAATGCGTCGGCGTCCAAAAAACAGACTTTCACTGCCGTATCGCAAATTTATTCAGTGGCAAATCGCGTAAATTTGCCGCAAATTCGCGTCTGGCGAATAAATTCGCCCATCACTACTTTAACAGCTGTACTGTGCTGTGAATAGGATAAAAATGTGCAAACATGCTTTTATATCCTTTGAGTTTCAAGAATAACGCCCCTATTTAATGATTATGACAGTCCTACTCCAATCTTGCTATCATTACACCTAATATATTAAGAAGGTAGAACTTATTCAGAGTAGCCACAGGTTAGGAGCAACTGTACCTGTCAAATTATTAAAGGGATACTGTCATGGGAAAAAATCTTTTTTTCAAAATGAATCAGTTAATAGTGCTGTTCCAGCAGAATTCTGCACTGAAATCCATTTCTCAAAAGAGCAAACAGATTTTTTTATATTCAATTTTGAAATCTGACATGGGGCTAGACATATTGTCAATTTCCCAGCTGCCCCAAGTCATGTGACTTGTGCCTGCACTTTAGGAGAGAAATGCTTTCTGGCAGGCTGCTGTTTTTGCTTCTCAATGTAACTGAATGTGTCTCAGTGGGACATGGGTTTTTACTATTGAGTGTTGTCCTTAGATCTACCAGGCAGCTGTTATCTTGTGTTAGGGAGCTGCTATCTGGTTACCTTCCCATTGTTCTTTTGTTTGGCTGCTGGGGTAGAAAAGGGAGGGGGGTGATATCACTCCGACTGTACTCCGGCAGTACAACAGTAAAGAGTGATTGAAGTTTATCAGAGCACAAGTCACATGACTTGGGGCAGCTGGGAAATTGACAATATGTCTAGCCCCATGTCGGATTTCAAAATTGAATATAACAAAATGTGTTTGCTCTTTTGAGAAATAGATTTCAGTGCAGAATTCTGCTGGAGCAGCACTATTAACTGATTCATTTTGAAAAAAAATAAATTTCCCCATGACAGTATCCCTTTAAACAATTCATTTTACACATTGTTGCCCTATGCCCTCCACATCCTTTTTATGTTTTAATGTTCTTTAACATGCGTGTGAAAGAATTCTCTTTAGATTTTCTCTATTGCTATGAATTATGCATGTATTATCAACCCTTTGAATTCTCTTCTTCTTATTACACAGTGGTGTAATTTTCTCTCATTATTTAGCCAACACTCCCATATTTATGCTGAAATACCCTGTGTATGTGCATGCATTCCATGCATTGTGGCGAAAACTTTGTGATTTAAGTTAGAGTCTATGCAATTTGTACCTTGGATACCTTTAGTATACAGTCCACATTTTTCATCCATTTTTTTTCTTTCAATATTCAGTCACATTATTATGTCAGGTTATTCTGCCTAATCATCTGGATATTTGTGTTTACGGTATTTACTTGTGTGTAATTAGCCACATTTACCAAATTGTCAGCTTCCAAACACTTTTTTCAGCTTATTTGTTTGTTGATTGTTCACCATAAACAAAGTCTTTTTTTAGTTGAAAATTCCCCGGTGGGAAAAAAAACACTATTCGGACCACCATTGACTTTAACGCTGGTGTCAAAATGTAATGTAATCAACCACATTTAACAAATTTACAGATTCCAATTAAAGGGGTTGTTCAGCTTCCAAAACTTGTAACTGTCTGTTTTCAGATTGTTCACCATAAACAAAGTCTTTTTTTTTTTTGTTTCCATCTTTTACAATTAGTGATGGGAAGATAAATTTGTGGCAAAGTTTTGCCACCAGCGAAAATTCGCAAAACTCCCACGAAAATTCACAGGCGGCAAAAAAATGTTGGTGCATGTCGGAAAAGTCCCTTGCGTCAAAACCATTGCGCGTCAGCACTATTCTGACACCCATGACTTTAAGGCCGGTGTCAAAATAGACGCAAATTGACACAGGCATCAAAATTTGAGTTCAGCAAACGGGAGAAATTCGCTGATCAATAAATACAATTAATTGATACATTTCTCAGCAGGATCAGTGGAATATTAGTAATTATTGTATCAATTCTAACAGCTGCATTTAATGGAACTCATGGTTTCTGCTCAGCAGGGCCAAAGATAACAAATGTATCAACTAAATAAAACAATTTAAAACAGTTAAAGAGTCCGCGACTACCATTCCCAGAGCTGCTTTAGATGGTGAAAAGTGAAACGTTACACTTCAATATTAGAAAAACGGTTTCAAATAGAAAATAGAAAGAAATTGGAAAAAGTCTTAATTTCTGATGATCTTAAACCAAATGAACTGAACAACCCATTTAAATAGTGACAGATATTGATATTTGTATGAAATATAATAGAATACTGGCTTAGCTTTAGCAAGGGATACATGTTGAATAGTGGACAAAATTACTCCTAGAAAAGAATATTATGCAGAAAGCAGGGCAGAATGGCCATGGTAAAACCAGAGGTTAGTAAGCACTGGTGGATGATTTGCTCATCATTTATTATCTAGAGAAATATCTAAATAGCGGTGTCACAGGTTTCTATAGATTTTTTGCAATGGAAAGGCTAAATCCAAGGTCTTTACTGCACAGTTCTTTTGATGATTGATAGCTTCTAAGATGAATTTCTGAAGTTATTAACCTGCTAAAAGATAAAAGAGAATGCACCAGGCCTGGGGCCTATCTAAGTCCTCTGATGTCTCCCCAGTATCAACAACACCCAATACCACTATTGGTTAACCTTTTAACCTTTTTTTCCCCTACCATTTAGGGCAGTGGCAAATGGGAAGATTTATCGCCCATCCTTATTTATGAGCAATCGCTCACAGGAAATAATGGAGATTGTTGGTGGTATGACCAAATATTGCTACGTCGCCCAAAGTTGCCTCTGGCCGCTTAGTGATATGTTGGTCATACCACCAGTGATTTAAATTATTTCCTATGGAGAGGCATTTTTGGGAGATTTGTTGCCCACACTTAACAAATCTCCCCACGTGCCACTGTTCTTAAAGAGCATATCTGGTCTATCATGCAAAGAAGTTCTCTAATAAATACATTTTTATCACGAGCAGAGCTTAATTTCAGTTCATTAGAACAAGCAAATTTCTGGTTATTTGCTTTGCATTAAGTGTGAATGAATCAGTTGCATTGAAAGCTAGAAATAAGCGAAAGGGGCTAATCTTAGTCTATTGACTTGCAGGGACATGTCTAGGGAGCTGAATCCTTATTTTAGTTACAATGTTTCTTTTATAAGTCTAGTTTCTGCTGGTAAATAGTCACAGGAGACCAGGATGTTCCATATGAGCCTGCAAGAAATCATTGTATAACACAGACCATGATAGCTGCTTTTGCTCCTGTAATGGTCTCATATGTGCAACGATTAACAGCAGATCTAATTTTCAGTTAAACAGACATTACTAAATAAACCAAAATAATTATTTTGTTTGCTTTAAGAGCTTTGATTTGTTTTATAGTCCAGTCTCTCTTTCAAATCACTGCCTGTTTGCTATGGTAATTTGGATCCTAGCAACCAGATACCGGTTGAAATTCTGCACTGGAGAGCTGCTGGACAAGAAGCTGAATAATTTAAAAACTGTAGACAATAAAAGTGAAGAACAAAATTTTAGCAAATTTCTCAAATCTGTGCAACTGATACTAGTATTGGTCGTATGATCTGGAATGCTTGGGACATGATGTTTTTTTGGATTAAGGAGCGCACCAGACTTTTAGTCTATCAATTTGATTATTAAAATCAAATTTTTCTCGTTGTACAAATAGTTTAGTTAATGGGGTAATTCACTTGTACTTTAACATTTAATACATTATGGAATGGCCACTTCTTCGACTGGTCTTCATTTTTTATTTCTTATTGTTTTTTAATCATTTGTCTACTTTTTATGACTCTTTCCATCTTTCAAAATGAGTCAGTGACCCCAGTAGCCAAAATCAAGTGCTCTGTAAGGCTACAACGTTATTGTTATTCCTACTTTTAATGAATTATCATTAAAGTAAAAGGTAAAATGGGTAAAGAAATACTTTACTGGCCAAACACTAGGGATGTAGCGAACCGCCGCCGATGTGTTCGCGAACGCCGTTCGCGAACACCGGCAAAAAATGCGGACAGTTCGCGAACAGTTCGCGAACTTCGAACATCCGAAAATCGTTCGATTCGAACGATCGAAGGATTTTAATCGTTCGATCGAAGGATTTTCGTTCGACTCGAACGATCGAAGCCATTCGATCGAATGATTTCATTCGATCCAATGGCTTCGATCGTTCGATTCGAACGAAAATCCTTCGATTTTAGCGGTCGAAGGAATCGAATGGTCAAATGGTCGAACGATTTTTGTTCGAATCGAACGCGAACTCGTATTGGCGAACGTCGCGCGACGTTCGCGAACATTCGGCGGACGCGAACAGTCGAAGTTCGCGCGAACTAGTTCGCCGGCGAACTGTTCGCTACATCCCTACCAAACACTTTTAAGAAATTAGATCTGATGGGGAATATTTATTAAAGGATAAAATGAAAGTTCACCACACGGGAACATTACAGCTTTTTATTATTTTGAAAAGGAGTTTTATAGTTTGCATCTGATGAACTGTGGCACCCAGTCTCCAAAACTGGATGGCAGAACCTGATTAATTTACAATTAGACTGTAAGAACGTGTGGGCAGGGCCCTCGTTGTCTACTGTATTAATTTGTCAGCCACTTTACCTATGGTGCCTTACCAGGTCATGGGGTGAGGTGTTGACATTACAGGGGATGTGATGTCATGGGATTGGGTGGATCACTGGAGCTGTACATGGTGGGAGCAGGTACGTAGGCCTTAAAAATGCTGGGGCATGTGGCAGAACCCAGACAACCTGGTTTTCGGAAGGGCTGCCTGGGTCAAAACGGCCTGCCCCATTTTCTAAACTAGGGAAAACAGGCAGGACTATATTAGATTAACATGGCAATTTGGCCAATCATCGATCGCCACATCATAACCCCACCCTGATTTCACTGTTCCCACCTCTAACATCACTTGCCCCACCCCTGTGATGTCACCTCCTTCCCGGTCTCAATACAGCTGTAAGGTGGCAATCCTAAGGTAACCATATACATCCAAATATACATACCCACACATGCTTATACTATACACACGTTACACAACACTATCATAAAAGGCCTATCCCCTTTTTGCTCTTGGTTTTCCAGTTATCTAGAATTCTTGATCCAGCTAATTCCTGTGTGGGGAGACACAAACAGAAGCCAGCGCATTCTTTCTCCCACAATGCACCTCTGTAATACTTGGCATTAGGGGAGGCCAGGCTGTTGGGGAACTATAGTGGACTTCTGTTGTGACAATTACAGATATTAATGTAATGTGTTAATAAAGTTGTTAATAAAGGTTTTCAAAGAGGGAAAAGGAAGTGAGTTAAAGAGTCAGCTTTGTGAGTGACAGGGAGAGAAGCAGAGAAAGGAGGGACAGTTAGGAGAGAGATTGCAATTGTTGGAAGTTGAGAAATTGTGTAAATAAAAAGAAGATTTTGGGGTTAAACCATTGCCTTCCATAGCTTTTATTGACAGTTACAAGGCAGGCTGATCCTGTCAGTCAGGCCTCACCTGTGCCCCATACTTACACTTCTCCAGCAGAGTCTCGGGCTCGTCTGTCACTGTCAATGATTTCGACGCTTGACAGGTTATTAAAGCAACTATTTGCAGATTTTCTCTTTCACTTCAACATACATAAGTCAGACTTTAAACAAAGGTGAACCACTCGTGAGAGTTTTGCCTGCAATGTATACTCCTGAGACCCCAGAGTCGTATTAACGCGCCACTGGAGTAGAAGAAATAAATGAGGGTCACACAGAGACCGTTCCCTCTGTGCTCTACATCCATCTGCTCAGATGTTCCACTGTTGCTCGGAACATGTGATTCAATGTCACATCAATGGACCTCCGTGTGCAGTGTGAGTCACAGTGAAAGAAATTTACATGACCTGCAGCAGAACCGCTGCATTAGAAAGATGCCGGCAATGTGTCTGACCCTTGCTTAATTAAACACTTCATTGCCTGACCGAGGGATATGCAGCTCACTCATCTGTGTATAGTCGGAAAATAATGTATATATTGCCAACTCCTGCTTCCCACACTTAGAATAAGCACATTATATACAGTTTATTTTTTATTTTATTATATACAGTTTATTTTGATTTGCATATTCCATAATTACTTCTGCCAGCTCATGGCTGCTGCTCTTTAGTTAGAGTGCATTCTGCTCAGTATTAGGGTGACAGGTCTCTCCAGGGATGTGGGACATCAAAAAGGATGGAATAATAATGCCACTAGGAGCGATGTCAACTGTAATACAATGGTTAGCAGGCCTGCTTTGCAGTTCAGGAGCCATGGGATGGACCATTAGAAGTGTTTGAAGGTATGGTAAAAATGGCAAATGAAGCTCATAGAACGATTAAATTTACAAGTGAGTCTTCTAATTGTGCCATAAATTTTTTAGATGTACAAATTAAATTAGAGAATGACAGCTTGGTCACTAATTTGTACCGCAAATCAATGGACAGGAATAACCTTCTCCATAGGAAGAATTTCCATAACCCTCGGACTTTGGAAGCTATACCTAAGGGACAATACATGAGAGCAAAGAAAATTGCATCTAGTGAAATTGGGTTTGAACAGGCAAGTAATGAGTTAACAAAAAGATTCATACAAAGAGGATACCCGAAAGGGAAACTCAAAGCTGTAGCAGGAGAGGTAAATAGGATAAATCGGAGGGACCTACTGCACCCTAAACAAAAGAATGATGACAAGGATAGATTGACTTTCGTAAGTAAATATGACAAAGGTAGCAAAATGGTAGAAAAGATTGTTAGACAATACTGGCCAATACTTCAAACCGATGCTACCTTCGAAAAAAAAAATTCTAATCTTCCTCGCTTTTCGTATAAAAGAGGTAGTTCTATAAGAGATACATTATGTTCCATTTCTAGACCAGACAATAGTAGTACAACAATTTTTAAAGGTACCCCTAGAGTAGGTACATACCCTTGTATGAGTTGCAACTGCTGTAGTTCTATTATAAAAGGACCCAATATAAGTCACCCAATTACAGGTCAGGAAATAAAATTGAGGTCATTTGCCACATGTAAAACAAGTTATGTAATATATGCTTTGAAATGTCCATGTGGGAAGTTATATATAGGCAAAACAATAAGACCTGTAAACACCAGGATTAAAGAACATAAAAGTAATATACGGAATTTTAAACCAAATACCTATACTGATACCCCTGTTGCTAGGCATTTCGACTTAGCAACGCACAATGTATGTCAGCTTAAATGGAAGGCGCTAGAGACAGTACCAAAACCAAACAGAGGGGGTGATCATAATACCTTATTATTACAGAGAGAGGCTAGATGGATAAATCGCTTAGAAAGTACCTACCCAATGAACAATACAACCTAGCATGTTTTCTTTGAAAGATCTTTGGAAATAATACTGTTCTGTTTCTTTGTCCTCAGGATTTTTAACTAGTCAGCTAGTCGTAATATCATGGATCTCCTGCTGAATCATGTATGGGTGAGTCCATTCTATTAGGACAAAGACTCGAAAAGCAGACGGCACTTCTGAAAATGGGGTTTATTGGAGTTCGTTAGGTTTTTCCAGCAGGAACTCCAATAAACCCCATTTTCAGAAGTGCCGTCTGCTTTTCGAGTCTTTGTCGCATTTACAGTGGGGACACTGTTCGACTGTGCACCTGACCTGAGGGGATAGCGGTGAGCAAGTGCGGTTCTTATTTTGCTTCTCTATCTACATTCTATTAGGAGAATAACTTTTTCAGCTATTGCCGTTATGCTGATTGCAACAATTTTGCAATATACTTGCTGAAATAGATAATACATGGATACAAGTTTCTGTAGCTGAAAATTCGTGAGCATATAATTGAGTAGGAACAATGTTGCAAAAATAAATATAAATATAAATGCTAAACTGGCACAACATAGTTATAAAACGCAAGTGATTGGATAGGCCTTAATGGCATTTTCACTATTTTTTACAGGTTAGGCTGGATCAAGCAGTTACCTGGATTTTAAATGTATCTTTATGGAATTTATTGGGTTATTAATATGTACTCACTATATGAATTGGAATTCTAATGGATTAATTACACGTAATATTATTATGTATTATATATATGGACTGAGGTCATGATAATTGATGCAATGGTTATTTGATGCATCCTTATTAATGTATTTGAGATAAATGTATTTATTCACGTTGCACTTTAGCATAATGCAGCTTAATTGAATGTAATATGTAATGGTTAACTAAATGGTTAATGGTTTACCCATGATGCACTGGATGAGTCACATGAGGTTTTAAATGTTTGCTTTTTCAAATGTTCCTTTACACTTGACAAAGGGCTCCGCCCGAAACATGTTGTGCAACTCTACCTCCCAATAAAGAGTATTGCAGTCAACTTGCTGCCTTGGGTTTGTTCCACAACCAACTACATTATTGATACCATCTGCAAGGAGTTTGTATGTTCTCCCAGTGTGGAGTTTCTCTGAATCCCTCCCACCCTCCAAATTACTTTGAAACAGAATAATGGTCAACAATACAGGGTTAGCTTTTAGCCTGCAAGAAAATAGTTATTGACAGTAGGAAAGAGCAGACTGGGATTTCTAAGATCTGGCTACAGTGTATTGGATATGACTAGATGAATCATTGCAATCTCTCTAGCTAAAGTTATTGGGGAAGTATCTTATTAGGGTTTCTGGAGTGTGACTGGGGATGGGTCTTAGGTATAGGCCTAGTAAATACCTCTTTAAAGTGACAGGGGCTCATTTATCAACACTGGGCAGTTACCATGGCAGCCAATCAGTGACTACCTTTTTTCAGCCAACTGCAGGTAGAACACTGAATGCAACAATATAATTGGATGCCATTGTTTACTGCCCATGGGCAAATTTACCTAGTGATGATAGATGGCTCCCACTGTCTTCAGTCTCTAGGAATTGGCTGACAAGGGTTTCACATACCTACAGTAGTTATAAGCCCGTTAGGGTTACTACCTCTCATTCTCTCAAAATCGAAACCCTACTGCCAATGTGTGGCATTGTCCTTACTGATGACAGTCACATAACAAAAAGGAAATTAATTAATGCTATATATATATATACTGTATATTATTTTAAAATATTCTTGACTACCCTTTAAATATATACATGCCCTCCTGCCAAAATATCACTCCTTTCAATTCATTTTTACACCATTGAAACATAAAAAATACAAAATCAGCACTATTGACCCTAGATTCTATAGTTCCTACTGTATGTTTATAAGTTTTTGTCATCGCATATACATGTAGAAAATAACTTGATTGTGCTTAACTCTCACTGTTTTTGAGGGCCACACTCTGTTTTTCTAACAGCCTCCAGTGCAATAAGTGGTTAATGCCACATGACCTATAGACTCAGTTGTTTTTCTTTCAGAAACCAAATGGGAGAGTCACCCAAGCAGAGGAACAGAGAAATTAGAGTGATAAATTACAAATTATAAATGCTTAATCAGGCATAGAAAAATAGAGGGGATTTGTATTTTTTTTGCTCAGTGCTGGAAGGCACAAAATGTTTAAATGCACATTGGCTATCCATTTTCCTGCAATAATTTGAGCAGACAGCTCTAAGATGGCCCAGAAAACATGTATTAATGATGAATTTACCCATATCATCCCTGTGTACATTCATCAATTGTCAGTTGCTAAAGTCAGAGAATAGAATTCTATTAGCTAGCAGAGTGCAGTGATTTCCATAAAAGGCAGAATGTCTGGTAATGTGCCATTAAATTTATTTTCTATCCAAATATGATGATTTACTTCATCTGAACATGTACCTCTCCTAAGCTGAGTTGCAGTGCTGGTATGTGTTGCTATAATAATGCTAAGGAGCAAAAAGCATGATTCGTAAGTGTCAGGGGGCCTATCGGCTCCCAGTGGGTGAGTCAGGACCAAGGAGGAAGCCTTTAGGGTCAGAGTTCAGATTCAAGGTACAGGCAAGGGTTAAGGCAAATACAAGGTCAAAGTCCAGGCAAGGGTTCAATGGCAGGCAGAAAGGATCAGATTCAAAGTCCAGGCAGGGGTTCAAAGTCCAGAATAACAACAATAAAGCACCCAGGAACGCTAAGAAACAGATCCTATAATTGGGCAGTGATGGAGAGTACTGGGCACACTTTTATTTTGAATTTTGGCGCCAATTTGTTGCGCTGGCGCAGCGTCCCACATCAGAGGCGACGCATTGGCGTCATCACGCGGCAACATGCGCGCTGGTGTTGTTGCACCGCTACCCACGTGTCGGCCATGGGCGCCGCCATTTTGGTAGCGACGCCGGGGAGGAAGCACGTGCTGCCCGGAGCTCCGGGTGGCCTCGTTCGTGACAATAAGACCTTAGAGACAATATGGCAGATTTACTAAAGGGCGAAGTGGCTAACGCTCTCGACATTTTGCCAGAAATCCCATCTGCAGGGACATCGGCAATTTACTAACAGGTGTAAGCGACAATTTGTCCGTCACTAGCTTTCATTCACACTCGCCAGACAACTTTCCGCTTTTGCGTATGGTCATTACTCCGCAAATTCAGTAAAGTTCGAATTTTACTTAACGTTACCTCTTTCGCCAGAGTTGACTCCACCACCTCAAGACCAAGTGAACTGCTAAAATGAAGCTAGGTCTTCTTCAATCTTATGTCAGTTACATCATATCCTGTCTGCCGGAAATACATTAAAGTTGTAAAAACGCTGGCGACATTACCTTTTTTTAAGCAGGATTGCCTGCATAAGTCCTAACTATTAAACTTTAAAAATAAAAAAACTTAAAAAAACTTAAAATTTTTCCCCAGACATTTGAGGGGCTTGGAACATTCATTTTAGGGTGGGCTCGTGCTTAGGGCATTATATGTTTCTCTTTTTTATCTTTATTCAGGTTCCTTCGACATTTTTTTAAATAAAAAGTGGTCACGTCAAACATTTGCACCAACATCTCTAATAAAGATGTCAATATGACTTTAATGTACCGCCCTATTCAAATTGACCAAAGCATAAGAGAACTAACAAAGTTTCGCTAGGCAGACGCAATCGCCAAGTCACCAGTGTTCAACAGGCTGGACACAAATTAGCATTTTAGTAAATTTAGTAAATTGATCAATACACCTTTTAAAATCCCATAGAAATGAATGGAGAGTGGCGGAATATCACTCTAGCAGACCATGGCAATCTCAAACTTCACTCTTTGATAAATATACCCCAAAGGGGTGAAGGTGAGAGGAACTGTTTATACAGAGCTCAAGTTCTCTACTTAACATAACTAAGCTAATTACATTGGAGTTATCATGAAAGCAAAACAATTCTGTGTTTACTCTGTGGTTTATATTATGAAATCAAATGTTCTACATTAAATAAATGTTATAAGCTCCTATGAGCATGTTTTAGAGTACACAGTTTTTACATGTAAAAGCTCCCCTATGACTTGTGGATGGGCCAACTCACAGGAAAATAACCCCCCCTCCCAATGATAATTATGTTCATATGTTGCATAATATTACAATAAATGCTATTGAGAAAGAAAAGCATTCCTCCATGCATTCATGATGGGAAAACTTCCCATATTGCAAAAAAGTTTGCAAAACTGTGTAATAAAAACCAAAATGGTGAGATTTTGATAAATTTTGCCAATGAGTGTTTTTTCATCATTTTTTTCTCATGCCAAATGCATTGAAGTCAATGGGCATTTTTCTTGTGCCTAATGCATTAGAGTCAATGGGTGTTTTTCTCCCAAATTCTTTCTTGTGCCGAATGCATTGGAATCAATGCGGTTTTCTTGCATTCTTCGAACACGAAGAAAAAAAATTGCGGTGAAACAAAAGCATGTCGCAATTTGTCGACAAAATTCTTGAAAATGTGACTTTTGCTGTGAATCTGAATCACCCACAACCTGCCAAACGTTTTCTAAAAACCCTCAATTGCTGATGGGAACACCTCCATGAATGTCCTCTTTTCAATTGCACAATCCTAGTGGGAATTAGGGCTGAACTCAACTAGCGTTTTTCGTCTGATTGGTGTGGGGTAGTGATGGGCGATTTTATTCGCCAGGCGCGAATTTGCGGCGAATTTGCGTGATTCGCCGCCAGCGAATAAATTCACGAAATGCCCGCAAAAATTAGTGGCAAAAAATCGCCGGCGTCAAAAAAATTTTTTCCGAAAAAACGGACGCTAACGCAAATTTTTCGCAAATTCGCCCATCACTAGTGTGGGGGTGACAAAACTTTTCTATTTTGATGCCTGTGACTGCATCTGACTTGTCGCCTGCGTTTTGTCGCCACGCACCGATCAGATGAAACAGCCCTTAGGAATGAACACACTTTTTTGACACAAATTTGTAACAAAATTTGTATTTTCACGAGTAGCTACATTTTTCACAAATTTAAATGGTGTGTATAGGTCACAGAGAAGGAGAAATACTGAGTTTGCTTTGCATCTTCTTTTACACATAGAATAATCCCACATTATTGGCAGATGCATTAAGTGATGAAATTACAAGATGCAACCTACATCCAATTTGTGAACATGTGTACAAGCAATTGCGTTAATTTTGATGTGTTGGGTGCAATAGTGCTGTGCACAAATCCCTGTGCATTGTGGATACAAATATAGGGATTTGCATCCATAAATTGTACTTTGCACCCTACTCACTTTGTAAATGAGTCTTTTGTCTTTTTTTGTGCAAAACCAGAAGGCTTGCCTACCATAAAACATATGTTTAAATAAATGCTATTAAAGGTTTTATCAACATTTTTTTAACAGTGCCTTTAAGCACAAGTACTCTTGTAATAGCGATGTTCTTCTCAGGAAGTAGAATATTGGTTCATATATTTCACATGTCGCAAAAATGAATGCATTTCTTATACATATTTGCCTGTGGATATTGTACCTTCTAACTAAATAGGATATGAATTTCTCTGGCCTTGGATGGCTTAACCCACCAACGATCTCATTATCTGTGAAATTGCTTTGAAAAAGCCTGGTTTCTGAGGCTGCCAGAAGAACTAAAGATATCTAGAGCAGCTGAGAAATCCTACTTTAAGGGTCTCTATCATTACATAATTTAGATTTTATTATATTCCCAATGGATTTTTCTTTGCAAGCTTAATAGTGCAATCTAGGTTTTCGTTAAGATTCTCAGTTTATATAGAAATACACAGTTCACTGGATTTCACTCATCTGCTTTTCCATACCACTTTGCTAAAGAAATCACGTGAAGTGTCCCACATAAGGCTTATTTAGGAGCACACGTACAGTACTGGATGAGCAAAAATGGGCACAACCATTATACAAAGTATCACCTTTAATTATAGGAACAAAAGGTGCAAAGCTTGAACTTCCATGTAGTTGTGCTGGAACTTGGTGTGTCCATACTGCTTCCTGTTTCTAACTGAGTTCATGTTTCCCTCTATGAGTGTATTGTTCTCTCTGTGAGCTGCATCAATTGGCACAGTAGACTTGCACCTATAGAATCATATGCAGGCACTATTTTGATGTCAAGCACCAAAAATTGCCCAATTTGTCAGTTTTCATCATGAGCACTTAAACTTGTTTTGATATAAACAAGCTTATACACATATAACACAAGTCAGCTAAAATGCTGGAATGATATGGTTAAATGCTACATTCTGGGTTAAATACAGTGATTTGCATCCAAATGTGCACTTTGCACACCACACCTGTACTCATAAGCAAGCCCTAAAGTGGCTGCAAAAAGAGCAACTAAATATTTGACTTGCTGGCTCATAGAGGTAATGAGCTTTTGATGGTCAAGGTGCATAGATTTTTCTAACATGATGCCAAGTTTGGCAACATGCAGACTTAAGTGCACCCCATTCCTGCACTGGCTGACCCCAAACAGTCCCTCATTAGTGCACCATCACTAGACTTTAAACATTCAGAAAGATGATTATTTGGTTGTGGCTTGGGCATTTGCTTGGATACCCCTGCCAATGCCAGAGACTAATAGCAACTAACTGGAAAAAGAGAAAAGAGATTACTTCCTGGACTCAACTGTTGGAATGTTGGGTAAGGAATTACATAAAACATAGGACTGCAATTACCCCGCTCCCCTAAACATCCAAGATAATAATAGCGAAATAAATATTTTACAATTCTGTAGTTCCTACAAATTAATTAATTCCGAGTAATTAGAGGAATATGGATTTTAAAGTATTGCTCACCATTAACATTAAGGTGTGGATTCATCAACATTCAAATTCATTTTTTGGGCCAAAAATTTCAAATTCAAACTAAAGCTTCTGAAACTTGAATTTCTAAAATTTGAAATGTAAAACTTTGGCATAGGAAATCTAGCCAGTTCATGTAGAAGTCAGTGAGAGTTGCATTAGCAATATTCAAGCTATTTTTCATTTCAAGTATTCAAGATGAATCAGAATCTGGTGAAAATTATGTTTTTTTTCATGTTTTTATGATACCAAGGTTTTGATAGTCAAGCTTTTTAATAAACTGGCACACATTTTTTGATTTGACAGTTTCTGAGTTTGTTCCAATTGAAAAAAAAGTAGAAAATTTGTTTTTGTTAGCTTAGGCAACAACTTTCTAATTTGCATTTGGTTTTCAGTTTACAGTTGTTTTTGATTTTTTTTAACTTTTTTTGTTTTGCAGCTGTCAAGCTTGACAATTTTAACTAACTTTGATCCTATTACTGGGCAGTTATTAGCCCTAGCAAACATGGAAGCACTGAAAGCCAAATGTGAGATAAATAAATATAAAGAATAAAAAATAAGAGTAACAAACTAGAAAAGCAAATATAAATTATAAAACACAAATACAAAATACACAAGGAAGGCCAAATTAAATATTTGTTTAAAATAGTTTTATCTATAACATACTAAAAGTCAATGTGAAGGTGAATGTCACTACTAAATATCCATTAAGGGATACTGGTGTCTCTGAACATTACTGCTGAATATATTTTTCCACATCACCCCCTAAAGGAAAAAACTAAACCCAGGACCACTGGAATGTAATGTTTTATCTCATAAATAAACAATATTGTCTATTGATACAGCTTTCTAGTGTAAAATCAAATGTCAGGGCCATTTCAATGCAGAAGATGAAGAAGCAGAGAGAACAACATGTCCTCTTGGGCCTCACAAGACACAGCTTCTCTTTGTTTGAGAAACATTACAATTCATTGAGCCACAGTTCATTTGTTCTCAATGGGCCCTTGGCCCACTGGCTGTAGGGGCCGCTCTTTGATTGCAACCAGGGTGAGATCTCCTGACAATCAATTAACTCCCACAGCAGTTTCCTCCCTCTGTTTGCCACTAAATCAACAAAATTTTAGAATCAAAGGAACAGTAATATAAAAAAATAAAAGTGTTTTAAAGTAATGAAAATATAATGCAGTGTTGCCCTGCACCAGTGGCGGAACTACCGGGGGGGCCAGGGCCCGCACCCCCTCAGGGACCCCCGGCAGTCCACGCACCGCTCTGCGGCGCATATTCCCGGCCAGTTTCCGGTTGTACGGAGGAGGGCGGGGGCCCGGCTGCGCGTCCTGTGCCAGGGCCCGCCCCCCTCTAGTTACGCTTCTGCCCTGCACTGGTAAAACTGGTGTGTTTGCTTAAGAAACACTACTATTGTTTATATAAATAAGCTGCTGTGTAGCCATGGGGGCAGCCATTCAAAGAAGAAAAGGCTCATGTTACATAGCAGATACGCTCTGTAGAACATAATAGTGTTATCTGTTATCCATTAGTTAACCTGTGCCATATAGCCGTTTTTCAATTTCCGCCATTGCTACACAGCAGCTTGTTTATATGAACTATAGTAGTGTTTCTGAAGCAAACAGATCAGTTTTATCAGTGCAGGGCAACACTACATAATATTTTCATTACTTTAAAACACTTTCATTTTTTGGTGTTACTGTTCCTTTAAATCTGAAATCAGCTAATCAGCCCCTCAGAGCAATTTCATTCTTAGTCAATGGAATAACATTTACAGAGGCTTCTTTCTCTGCTTATTTCCAATGTTTTCCCTCTGCATGAAACCCATGAATTACCCCACTCCATAAAAAATTAAAATAGCCCCTCGTTGTCCAATAAATAAATCCCTACTACAGCCCTTCCTCCCACCATTAATGACTTCCTGTCCATTCCCACAACTAACCCTCTATCTCAATCCCATGGATTAGCCATTATTCCCAGAGATTGCCCTCTTTATCAACCACAATAATTAGATACCTGTTCAATAGCTATTGCTCTGTATAGACATAATTCTTATACCCCCCTTTATTTTATCCACAGCTCCTTATCTCAGCACCACAAGTAACATTGCACTGTCCATCATATTCTAGACTTATCTACACTTCTACCAAAAGTACCCTCCTTCATCAGATACTACATTAAAACTGCCTCTGTTGTACCAAACTACTTCAGCACAGATAATTAACTAATATAATATCTAGGGATGTAGCGAACTGTTCGCCGGCGAACTAGTTCGCGCGAACTTCGACTGTTCGCGTCCGCCGAATGTTCGCGAACGTCGCGCGACGTTCGCCAATTGGTGTTCGCGTTCGATTCGAAGTAAAATTTCATTCGACCATTCGACCATTCGACCGTTCGATCGCTAAAATCGAACGATTTCCATTCGTTCGAACGATTATAAGCATTCGATTGAATTAAAATCATTCGATCGAATAGCTTCGATCGTTCGATTCGAACGAAAATCGTTCGATCGTACGAATAAAATCCTTCGATCGTTCGATCGAACGATTTTATCGAGCGTTCGAAGTTCGCGAACTGTTCGCGAACTGTTCGCTTTTTTGCCGGTGTTTGCGAACGGCGTTCGCGAACATCAAATCGGCAGTTCGCTACATCACTAATAATATCCATTTTAGGTTTAAACTGTGTCCTTTTACCTATTTGAGAAGCAGCAGTACAGACAGACAGAGACTTGTTTTGTCAACGCTGTGTAATTCTGACTATAAAATATATCAGTGTGCAATGCTTGCTTAATCTTAATCCCAAAATGACTGTGGGTTATTAAAATGATAACCAAATTTTTATAATTTAGTCTTAAAAGGGTAAGGTTGAATTGGATACAAAATGCTGTACTGTAATCTTCTTAAGTGAATGCATTAAAGCCTAATATTCTTCTTTTCCTTACAGTACTATATGAGTAGGACTGTTCCCTCCCTTTGGTTAATAGCAATAGTCTGTAATTGCCAGTGTTTAAAATAATGACGTGAAGCTGCTAAGCTATTAAATAACAGTAGGGCAGGACTGATATCAGAAAAAATAATAAATACGCTCTGTTTCTGATAAAATTATGGTGGGTGTAATGTGTCTAAAGTAGGGATTTATAGTAAAAAAAATTATATTTTTGACTGCTCTATTGAAACCTGTAATACTGTACTTTTCTTATAACATTCTTTAAAAACAACCAAAGGCTTTTCATTGATTTTAACTTTTAGAAAACAATAGTCTCTAACCCTTTTGTATACGTAAAACAGCTTCCATAGGCAAACACTCCCTAAATACAGGTATGGTATTTATTATCCGGAAACTAGTTATCTAAAATCTCTGAATTATGGGAAAGCCATCTCCCATAGATTCACTGGGAGAGATGGCACATGGTCAAGAAAACATGTTATGTGATCAAAATGTTGAAATAAGATGTTGTTTTATATACGGGTCTGCTATGATATTTCAGTGCACTATTTACTGTATTTCCAACATTTTATTTTCTGGATCCAAATGAATAAAGATTTCCTGTTAGCTGTTAGCAGAAAGATAATTCTTTGACTTATTTCCTGGCTTACTGCAAGTGTTGCCTTGTATGACTCTGATTAAAGCTTGCTAGGTACGCTGACGTATCTAACCAGGCAGGTGTGCATAATAAACATTCTCATTAACATCTAAGTAAAGCACTGAGTATCTTGACAGCGCTATATAAATAAATGATGATGATCTAAATGAAGAAAACTGAAGTTCTTGCATAGTAATTTCAGAATTCTTCACAGACCTGAACGTCTATTGTTTGTGGGTTCTGTTAAAAAGACCCAACTTTAAAGAGCAGGTTGACCCTTGGAAAAAATGGAATGTGAATGTTTTCATCTCAAATTGCCTTGTCTGTTGACTCTTGAAACTAGTTTTGATTGTAGGTGGTCAGCAGATTTATACATATTTTTCGAGGATTCAATATATGAACTTCGCCTTATTTAATACTCAACAGGATATTATTATATAGATCTGACCATACTGAGTCAGTGGATACAATGGGCAATGGGCTGGATATTACTAGATGCATGTTTTTAACATGTCCCCATTATCTCAGGAGCTTGGTCTACCACATCAGAGCAAGTTGGGTGAGTTCATCTTCAAAACACCTGTCCTGCCTGGCCCATCATAAACGGTTGGATCTTGAAGATATAGAATTTCCCAAGTACAATCACACTTTAAAGGGGTTATTTATTAAAGTCCAAATACAAAAAAAATGTGAAAAATTCTAGTTTTTTTTTTACTATAAAATATGAATTTTTAGTGGAAAAAAACAGTCAGATTTTTAGAGATTTATTATACCCCAAGGATGCAAAAAGTCTGACTTCTGTCAAGGTCCTGTAGAAGTCCATGGCAGAGCTCCTGTTTGCAATTTGAAAATATTATGGTTCACACTGGGTTTCATATGAAACACAGCCTACAATTTAGGCTTTTCCATCAATTTCACGAAAAATTCTAATCTGAAAATTTAACAAAATTTGACAATCCAAAAAAGTTGCGGTTTTTGTGTGATAATCCATAAAAGTCAAGTTTTTTTTAATGATAAATAAGGATTAATCGTGCATTATAGTTTGGTCAGACTTTTTTTTATCTAAGATATCAGAAAAATTTGGATTTTGATAAATAACCCCCAAAGTGCCAGTCCCCAACAAAGGATTTGAACAGGGCGGGAGGGCTGCAGATCAAATAAAAAGGGTTCTCTTTGAAAGCAGTTGTTTCAGCCATGGTTGCTTGAAGCACCTATGGCTAAACCCTTCATTCTATTTTGTGTCTGCCGTGACAATGTGAAATGTTTAAATGGTATCTAATACTATCTTGTTAATAAAACACAGATATTGCATTTAGTTTACAGTTATTATTTTTTCCAGAAGTGTCTCTTTGTCCCTCAAATAACGGTCACAATTGTATTAGTCTGAAAATAATTAACAATCAAGTTATTCAAGTAGGTTAGGGTTCTAGTTTATGCCTGTACCACCAATGGTACTATCTGTGAGACAAAGAGTAAAACAATTGCTCTGTTAGAGCATGAAAGGCAAGTTGTTATCCCCACAATTACTGATCACCTTTAAAAATGGATGTGTTATCAGCTAAAACAGAGAAAATGATTACAGTGTCAACCTCAAGCTTATTTATGAGCAAACTATAAAACAAAGGACCATGGACAGAGCCCTGTAGTACTCCACTGAAAACATTGACCCAACAAGAAAAGGTTACATTTATCACTATTTGCAATCTATTTTATAGCCAGTTCTTAATCCAAGTATAAATAGTAGGTTTAAAACCAATATTTCTTAATTTAAGCATCTTGTGAGATTGTATCAGATAATGTCAGCTTAGCAACAACACATCCACCACAACCCCAAGGTCTACTGTATGTTTCTGTTGACCTGCTAATGAAAAACAAAGGGCCAGATTAAAATAAAGAAAACATTTTTATTTTATGGCTTATCAAGTTATAACATATAGGTCAAAGAGAAAAACCTTTCTACTAATTCAGTTCCAGGTTGCCCCATTCACTCCCATAGAGTTTTCATGTGAAAAATGGCGAGATATGTTGTTTTCTATGAATTGCATCTGGATCTATGGAAAAATCTGGATGAGAAGATAAGTCTTTCTTACCTAATTAAATATGCCACGATGTCGGGCAAGTTCCTAAAATCGTACTGACACATGGTGTGATCTGAAATGTATTCCAATACATTATCAGTCTCAAAGAAGACCATGCTATGATCTGTATTCCGTAACTACTCTTCCGCACTAATGAAGTAACTAAGCTGCTTAGTACCCTGGGGGTGACCATCAGGTCCTGGGTGTTTGATTGCACACGTTAAATTGTCTTACTCCTGATTCAGCAAGTCACCTATTTAATGTAGGGATGCACCGAATCCACTTTTTTGGATTCAGCCGAACCCCCGAATCCTTGGCGAAAGATTCAGCTGAACCGAATCCGAATCCTAATTTGCATATGCAAATTAGAGGTGGGAAGGGGAAAACATTTTTTACTTCCTTGTTTTGTGACAAAAAGTCAAGCAATTTACCTCTCTGCCCCTAATTTGCATATGCAAATTCGGATTCGGTTCCGCCTGGCAGATGGATTCGGCTGAATCCTGCTGAAAAAGGCCGAATCCTGGATTCGGTGCATCCCTAATTTAATGTATGGAATTTAAAAAGGAAGCCATCACTAAATAGTTTCACCCGGTATCATAAGAAAAGAAAGGTTTTAAAATCACTGCTTTCTCCCTGTTTCCATCTACCTATTTACCTGATACCATTGTTCCCATAGACTAGACTAAGCTTTAGCTATATATAACTAAAATTCTTTGACTTGAAGTGCACAACCCCACTATGGAGAGCAGAGGGAGTTTTTCCATAGCAAAAAGCAAAGGGACAAGAGGGGGGTTGTGGGTGCACTCCTAAGGCCATATATGCTTGACATATAGTGAGAGTAGAGTGCCACTCGAAACGTTGCAATTTTATGCTGCTGTCCCATACACAATAAAGACGGTTTTACTGAAACTGGAGTGCTGTCTACTGGGAGATAACTCCTAAGGCCATATAAAAAAATATTTAAATACAATAATCCCCTGTCTAAAAAAAGAAAAACAGGGTTTTTTGTTACAAAGTTATGATCATAAAATTGGTAAGCCGCCATACCACATCAAGGTAAACCCCATACGGCGGTCCCTAACCCGTTTACCTGTGATCAAAATTTAAAACCTTGGTTTCAATCTGGACTAGATCCTCCCCTGCCACCTGCATATGCGGCTTTTGAAGGGGAGACTGCCCAGACCAACGCCCATTTAAAAAAAAAAAAAAAAAAAGTGATTGTGAAGAGACTATAATGAAGGAAAAGTAAAGTTGTATATTAAGTGCACACGTGTGTGTGTATGTGTGTGAGTATAAGTACAGGTGTGAGTATAGATTTAGAGGGAGATGAAAAGGAAAAGCTAAATGAGGAGTGTAATAGGTGTAATGTGTGTGGGTCTGTGCAAGTGTTACCTAGTGATAAGTGCAGCAAATATAATGGGTGTCTCACAGACGTTGGTAATAAAAAGGCCAAAGCCTCCCAAGCCGCTAGCATTTGTGGCTTTTAAGGGAGAGAAATTGCCCAAGCCAAGGATTAATAAAAAACAACAAGGACATAGGGCCACCGTTAATTTAAAGGGGCGGGTATGAGGGTGCACTAACCACATGAAGCTCAGCCACAGCTTCCGGCTACATTTCAGGTACAAGAGGGGGGTTGTGGGTGAACTCCTAAGGCCATATAAAAAAATATTTAACCCACAACCCCCCTTTTGTACCTAAAAAGCAAAGGGACTTTAAGTCCAAGAATTCATTACTTTACAATGGTAGTTTTACAGTAGTTTTACAAGAAATCCCTTTTTCTAAATTTCTCTGTGCCTCCTAAGAAGGAGGAATATGTTTCACATTATGTGTTGTCCTACAAGGTGGTTAGTTTGACTTTTTATATGCACATCTGTTTTTCTGTGTTCTGTACAACCTTTTAGATCCCTGAAAAGAACAGACCACAGATAATGAGCTTTTTTTCGATGATCATTCATCCCAAGACGTCATCCCATATCACAGAAAATTCACAAATGGGTGATTAGAACAAAAAGTCTAAAATGTCTGGTTTGGAGGAGCTAACCCACCTTTTTATTCATATTTCACAAACACACCTGCTTAAAAATAAATGTAGCGCTATAGTAAACTGCTTTATGTGGAGACCGTTTCAGCTACTTTCCTTTGTGGGCTGGGGCCACAGATGAGCTCTCTTTCTCAGGGGTAAGCCCTCGCAGCGGGGTGGAGGCAGGGTGTAGTGTAACTGTAACTGTGTGCAATGCACAAGCGATTGGGCGCCAGTAGTTTTATTTGCTTAAACGATAAACGGAGTTTATTAACCAAAACCAGAGTTCACCATGGAGCATGAAACATAGAGTAAAACAGAGATCAATCAAAGTGATTGTGAAAATATACCCACTGTGTGAATATAGAACAACTCTCTGAGGAGTAAGGAGTACATGTAGAGAACAATGCAGCTTGTTGGAAGGTATTTCCCCAATCTTCAGGATTACCTTAAGTGGAACTCAGAAACTCTTACTTCCCTGAGCTTAAAACTTAGGCCCTACTATGGGGTCAGTAATACCCGGGATCTTAATCCCTCTAATCTCCTTGGTGGAGCTTTGAGCTGCTCAACTAAATACCCTATCTATCACTCCTAGAGTGATCTATTAAAGGGTATAACTATCATTTCACTAAATTCAGGATGAGTTCCACCACCCCTAACCTCTATGGCCTAACAGAGGAAAGGTTCAGCAGCAATGGCCTCTACCTCATGGCTTTCAAGCCCTTTTATATTATCCCACAGTGCCTCTAGCATCCACTGTGAGAACTGCAGGGATGACATAAGCACAAGATCCCCATAAGGACCCACTGAGGTGTCCATATTACTAGGGATGTGCCTGTCTGTAATGGGTAAGGGTGTCTAAGATTTTCACATCCCTACATAAATAAAACCACAAACATACTGTATATGCACTATTTGCATGAATCACAATTTTAATGCAGCATAAAGTACAACAAATGTTTATGTGTATTGTGATCTACACATATCTATGTGCAATGAACTTACAACCTAGCTTGGTTTATAGGGTATTATAGGGTATCCAGTTTATATGGTTTGGGGATAGTTACAAGTACAAGTTGTATGACTCCATTTACAGAATCTCTGCCTAATGACCAAAATTTAAAATAAGGGATATACATTTGTGAACCAATACAGAATGCTGAACCTTTCTAAGTCATAGTTTATATCCCCCATCCCATTTACAGGGTGACGTTTTGCAGCAGTCTCCCTTTATCATCTTGACTCTCTATCCCCTGTCACATTAATCAAGGCTTCTTTGTAAAGTCAACACAGTCCAAGAGCTGTTTTGCTGAACCCTGATCTATTAATGGTCATAAATTGCATTCTCAAATAGATTCTTGTTGTTCACTGTGTTGTAAATGTCAGAGTACATTTTAAGGAATTAACAATATTGATATATATTGTTTTTAAACAATGTTTTTTTCAGTGTCCCTTTATTAAGGGACATTTTAATATATTATATTTTTTAAGATGATACTAATGCCTAGCATATGATGGCAGCATTGCCTTTACTGTGTCAATATAGATTATTTGTTACATGTATTGCTCTCAGTATAGAAAAGGCACGTTTGCATTTACATTGAGTTGTTCTGGGAAAGTGTTAAAGCTCAGGTGGCTACAGCTGCCAACAGCACTTATTTTTTATAAGGCTACAGGTAGAAGTTCTGGAATAATAAAAACATTATAAACAGAGGTCAGCTAGTAGGATTTACTAGTAAGCTGAATGAAGGCAAACATCAACCCTGTGCATGAGCATTGAGCACAAAAGAGCCCCTGCTTCATTCTCAGCCCAATAAAACAGCTGCACAACCTGGAGGCACATTGCTAGAGCCAATTCAACTGTAAAATTAATTGCTAAAACCCAGTATCACTTAAGCAAAAAACACAATAATCTAAATTTCCTCAAAGCTTAAAATTGAATTACATTTTTAAGGGTAAATAGATGGCCTTTAAAATATCCTTCATTTTAACTGTGTTAAGGCAAATGTCTATTACTTCCCTTGTATGGCAACCATCGGAAACCTACATTTTTATTTCCCCAGTTCTAATCCTGTAAAGTCTCTTTTTCATGTCATATGTGGTGAACATTCACTGCTACATCCCTTGGGGATGCATGGGTACAGTGAGCATTCAGAATCCAGAAAACAGAAGTAATTGCTCAAAAGCCTTGGCCATTTATGAAAGAGCCAGGAAGAGCAAGAGGAACCCAAAAAATTAAGAGTTGGGTGTCAGATTGTAAGTGACTGTTAAGGACTTCAACCAATAAGTAGCAGTATAGCCATAGGTGCCTTAATATAATTAAAATAAAGTTACCTTTTATTGATGCTATTATTCTTAGAGATTTCCCTGTGTCAACACACTCTAGTATTTTGTTGATGGGTGAATATGTCCCTTTTTACTTTGCCACGAATTTCGCATATTTCCAGAGAAATTCATAAAATACGCGAAACGTGAATTTTGACGCCCGCTCCCATTAAAGCCAATGGGCGTCTGTTAATCATCACCAGCATCTACATTGACGCTGGTGTCTATTCTGTCACCGGCAACAAAAAAAAAAATTTTGCTGACAAATTTTCACAGCAAATTTGCGAATTTATGAGCCAGTGGCGAAACGCGGCAATTCACCATGAATTTGCACCTGGCAAATAAATTCGCCCATCACTAACCATGGCTATATTACTATCTATTCATCAAGGACATGTTCGTCTCTGTAGCAATTCAACCAAAGGAGTTTGTCCAAAAATTCATTCTAATCTATATTTTCTCAGATATTTTTTTCAAATTTGTAAGCTTCTAGCCTAATATGGAGTCATAGCTACTGTTCAGATAGTAACATGTACAGGTATGGGACCTGTTATCCAGAATGCTTGGGACCTAGTGCTTTCCAGATAATGGATCTTTCCATAATTTGAATCTTCATACCTTTAGTCTACTAGAAAATCATGTAAACATGTAAGGATTCATTATATCTTAGTTTGGATCAAGTACAAGGTACTGCTTTATTACTACAGAGAAAAACATTAAATTATTTGGATAAAATGGAGTCTACGGGAGACAGGCTTTCTGTAATTTGGAGCTTTCTGGATAACGGGTTTCGGGAAAATGTATCCCATACCTAACGAATGTCTTTAAAATGCAGGTTTGAATGTTATTTTGAACCCATTTTAATATATTAACCTTATATTTCCCTCCATGACCATGTGGCTACAGAATGGGTGAAATAATATATCAGTAGTACAGGTATGGGACCTGTTATCCAGAACGCTCGGGACCTGGGGGTTTCTGGATAACGGATCTTTCTGTAATTTGGGTCTTTATGCCTTAAGTCTACTAGAAATTAATTTAAACATTAAATAAACCCAATAGGCTGGTTTTGCTTCCAATAAGGATAATTATATCTTAGTTGGGATCAAGCACAAGCTACTGTTTTATTATTACAGAGAAAAGGAAATCATTTTTAAAAATTTGGATTATTTTGATGAAATGGAATCTATGGGAGACGGCCGTTCCGTAATTCGGAGCTTTCTGGATATCGGGTTTCCGGATAAGGGATCCTATACCTGTAGTATACAAGTGTCCATTAATGTTTACCAGGGTCAAACTTCTGTTTAGCTTGAATTCTTATTACAGTATATCGGTCATACATAAATCTCAATATGGGTACATTTCCTCGATTAAATGAAATGCCTGGGAGACAGATCAATAGTGTGCCATCCAGTATAAATTACACATTCCACTTAGGAGTCTTGTCTATACATTAGGCATATAATTTTCTGTCTGTGTGTATATAAATACAATGTATCTTTTGTGATGGGAGCCAGACGTAGCTTTTATTTGTTTCATTTTATATCAGCACTTTAAATATGATTTTTTTGGAGCTGCTTGAATTAGGATAGTGGCGGCTGTCAGTTGCAAAATGCCTATTTATGGAACACTGGCAGCTGTCTGAAATGCTTCAAACCGGAACTGATTGTTTTTACCTTGGTAAAAAAACGTTACCCAGAAAAAAAATGATCCTTTCTCCTAAGGAAGGTGAAATGAATGACACAGTTTTGGAGAAGTGCATTGATCACACACACACAGTGGTTAAGGTAATACCACTGCTCATAATACTGATTAATTTTATGGACCTGATTTATCAAATGCTGCTAAGTAGTGATGGGCGAATTTATTCGCCAGACGCGAATTCGCGGCGAATTTGCGCGATTCGCCGTCGGCGAATAAATTCGCGAAACGGGCGTGAAAATTCGCGGAAAAAATTCGCCGGTGTCAAAAAAAAAAAACGGGCGCCAAAAACGGGCGCCGGCGTCAAAAACGAGACGCCGGCGTCAAAAACGAGACGCCGGCGCCGTTTCGCAAATTTTTCGCCGTTTCGCGAATTTCGCACGAAATTCTTCGGCGAAGCGAAACTGCACAAATTCGCCCATCACTACTGCTAAGGTCTAAATAACAGCGCCAGATTATAAACTGATCCACAAATATTGTACATTTGAATGATTTAGTCAAGTGTGTAGCTGCTCAATTGTTCTGCCGCAAACTTTAAGGCTGCGTGTTGAAGGCTTTCTGTTGTCTTTTGAGCCCTCTTCTTATATGACCAACTGAAATCTTGCAGTTCTGACCTTGTATGTGGCCAGCATGGTCATTTATAACTGCAAGCGCAGTTGCGGGGATGCTAAAATTGTAGCACTCGGTGGTTTCCATTAAAATTACCTTTGATTCATTAAGGTACTTGTGTCAACCTTCCTCCTGCCTCCTGTTTCGAGTTTTGCACAGTTGTGATTATGGACACAGGGGAACACTGGATCTAGTGCCACCACTATGGTTACTATAGTGCTGTTATGCTGAAAGAACATAAATACTCATGTCACTGCCAGAAATTAAATCAACTGGAAAATTTTCAGCACAATTGTGCCAGCCTTGTGTCTCTTTGCTGGCAAGGTAAATGTAGGGCACGCGCGGGTTTATAGGGGGGTTTATAGGCACATTGACGCTGGCGAAAAGACGTCAGAGAGTAATGGCGCCAAATTCAAGAGTATTAAAGGGACCTTTTTATTTAAACTCATTGTCCATTGTTAGGTTTATCTTGTGAGAGTTCCTGGGTGTTATCCTGAGTAATCCTGTATTCGGATTCCTAATTTGATCCTGCCTGCCTGACTTTCCTAATTTCTGTGATCCCGACCTCTGCCTAGTAAACAGACTATTCTGATATCTGTATTCTAGCCCATGTCTGTCTTGACCATTCTGATTGTATTCCCGGCTTTGCCCTTGCCTGTCTGACTTCGCTTGAATTCTGCCCGCACCAACCCAGCCTGTTTGACTACGATTTACGTCTATTCCTTGAACTGTGACCTTCTGCCCAAAGACTTTTGTTTGACGATCGTGCCCCTCTGCTCGTCCAGAACCCTTAGCTTGGCTTCCTTTCTTTCACCTCCTCCCGAGGTGAAAGGCGGCTGTTAAAGGCAGAAGTGAGAGCTGAGCTGAGACCAGGGAGCCTAGCATTGGTTCTGGATTCTGGGTGCTGATCGTAACAATCTCCTTCTAGAGACTGCAATTATACTGGTGATGGTGATTGAGCTTGATTAAAATGGCAATTATCCCATTGCACTTGGGGTTGATATTGACTCCTCAATACTTTAAATTCACCTGTCTGGTTTAGCCTATTTATTAGTAGGAGAAGAAAGGTTTCATGAGCTGTTGAATACACAAGCTAGCAGTTTGACCTTTGATCTACAGCCCACACTAAAACCCCACCAGTACATTTAACATTGTTTCAGTACATTAAAAATTTTCCAGGACCAACATGCTCTATATTGAATGTTCCATTGCCCCTTTAATACAATGCAAACATCCCAATATAATGTATGTGATCTAGAGTTGTAGCAATATATTGCATACTTATTATTTCCATGCAATAACTGGTGAGAATCAGTGGACTGCTGCTAGTAAAAGTGGGGGTTTATCAATTTCCATAGGCAGGTGGCCTGTTGTGGTCTTGCACCTATTACTGCTCCCTAATTTATGCATCTGAATGGCATTCAAGCTAGGGGGCATCCAAGTGAATGCCTATATACAGTACTGCCCCATCCAAACACTGGCAGTACTGTATTCTTTGGAGATGAGCAAATACTGTACCTATTCCCAGGATGCTAGGTTCATGGCACCATGCAAAGTGCAAAAACATGGTAGTGTGCACCTGTTTTTTTGCAGTCAAATGACCCCTATTCTATTTCTGCATTTTACATTCCATTGCAGAATAAACCAAGTGACCAATTTCTAGTTAAAGCAAAATGTCTTCAATAACTTTAACTGTATTTGGATATTGTAATGATATAGAATCTAGCATATGTCACTATTCATTGATCATTTATGAAGGACATATCTCTGCACAGTGTGTTCAAGCATAACAAAAAGGCAATAAAGGTGTTTTGTTTGGATAAACTGAACTCTATTCTCGGCAACTGTTTATAAAAACCTACGCTGGTATAAAGCTGAAGTATTCTTTCTTTTGAGATAATTGATTTTGATTTGATTTTGCGCAAATTGAAATAAGAAGTGTTTAGTTGTTCAAACTTCTGACATGTATGTCAGCTTGGGGTTGGGTATTGACAGATTTCTGCTGATGGTGGAAGATTGAAGTGCAACTCTTCTTCTTTCCCTGCTGTTTTGAGGGCAGTCAGCCTGAATGAAAAGTTCAATAGGATGTAATATTTCTGACCATTTTTCTTTGATAAAAACTCAAATAAATCCTAAAACATTATTTTTGTAACTCCAGTGGCACAGGGCTAACTGACTGTTTGGAACATGCAGGTGATATTGATAATCATGGCTTATCCCTTGCTCCATGTGACCTAAAATGAAACGGGAAGGGATTAGAAGAATCGAGCCTCCCTTATCTACTATGTATTGCACAGACCATTGGTTTTCAACATTTTATACAGCAAGAAAGAAGTAAAAAGTGTGTCTATATTTTACGTTAGGAACTATTCCACAAACACATTTAATTTCACCATTCTGCAAATTCAGTACTTTTATCGTTTTATTTATCTTGTACTTGCAGGTTCAAAGTATGAACCCTAAAGCGCTTTAAATTGCATAGCTACTGGAAAAAGAGACACGTCTATTTCTCACAATAGGTTCCAGCTCTGTTTCATCAATAGCAATCAAGTCCAGCACTCAAGCACCCATATGTCCAATTTATTGTAACACATATATTATATACATATATCAATTACACTACATCATACCATTGCAGTTTCATAAACTGCTGAACAGGAAGATTCTACTCTGTAGTATATTTCATAGCCACACAAAGGGTTGCAAACAGGATTGGAAATGCCTTTGTAAGATACAATGCTCTACTGAAAATTAGCTTCATCTCTACATCCCCCTGGTACGAACACAGTCACACACTGACAGCGACAAATTCAATGACTTATTTAAGAAACTCCTTATTTTACACCCACATAATCTGACAAACATAATCACCCAGGTATAGGATCCGTTATCCGGAAACCCGTTATCAAGAAAGTTCCGAAAATGGAATGGCTCTCTCCCATAGACTCCATTATAATCAAATAATCCAAATTTTTAAAAATTATTTCTTTTTCTCTGTAATAATAAAACAGTAGCTTGTACTTGATCCCAACTAAGATATAATTAATCTCCTTATTGGAAGCAAAACCAGTCTATTGGGTTTATTTAATGTTTACATGATTTTCTAGTAGTCTTAAGGTGTGAGGATCCAAATTACAGAAAGACCCCTTATCCAGAAAGCCCCAGGTCCCGAGCATTCTGGATAATAGGTCCCATACCTGTATAATCAATGACTACCTTCAGTCTAAATTTACTAACAAATTAGACTGGGGCAAAAAGTGATCAAAACTATCAAGGGAACTAATTTCCCCAAAGTTTCATGTCCTGCATTTTGCCTTGAAATGTGATCCAGACTAAGGGGGTTATTTACTAAACTCCGAATGCAAAAATCACTTTTAAATAAATCAAAAAAAATTTCCCGCAAACAAAATTTTCGGGAAAGTGTATTAATAAATGAGCCCAAAAAACCCGTGTGGATTTGGTCAGAGTTTTTTTCAGAAAATATTTAGATAAATTCGAACTTTGATAAATAACCCCTAGAGCTTGTGGTTATGGCCCCCAAAATATATTTTCAGTATCAAATATGTAATATGAACAGCCAGCATTGCTTTTGCTTTACCAGTAATTTAACATGTTTGTTACAAAAACAAACAAGCATTTTATAAGGTAGAGTAGAGGGATCAGAAAACCCTAGCAATCCTTTAGCATATACAGTATTGCCTTAATGCCAAATGGAAGAGCAGGAAGTCAATGAATTTTATGGTCTGTAAAAACCACAGATGGTGTTTTGTAGGATAGAGCGATGACTAAAAATATAAAATACTAACAATACTTTACAGTGGCGCTCATATCAATACATGCATATGTGTATATGTAAGCAAATACATTGCATTAAATTATGATGCAATACAAAAAAGACCAAAGAATCCTTGAACGGACTGATATGGCGTCAGAATAGAAGTCAAATGAACCCTTAAAAATACTGGTATGCTGTCATTCAAAAAGGGAGCCATATTACAGACTAGAAATCTAGCAGGGAAAGGTTGGACGTTCTGGAAAGGTGTGAGATCCTAAATGCTGTCTATAGCAGATACAGAATAATCAATGAATGTGATACTCTGTGCAGAAACGTAGGGATGAGGAGTTTAAAAGGCATCATTTTAAATGGACATAGACAAAAGAAGGGGGTTCACAATCTCATTCTATCTAAGTTTAGAGATACTACTCAGCTCTTAAAACCCATTCCAAATGATGATGTCCTGAGGACTGTACAGTAGGTGGACTTTAAGATAGGGCATTGACCATAAACCACTGTTCCTTACAAGGGTTTCAGCCACAACCTAGCTATAGTTGTACTTGCAAGCAATAGGATCTTTAGCATGCCAATAATGCTGGGTTTTTGGACTCAAGAGGCAAAGTCTGACCGTTTAATATGACACAATATGAGCATTTCATTCAGCACCCAAAAGCACAATTTTGTACTCCAGATTCCTGTAAAATTTCCCAGTTGATTACAAAGGTAATTACCTGGACCCACAGGTGCACTCACTGGTGAGGAGATTATCCATCACAAATGTTTTCTGCTCTATTTACGGCCAACAATAGCCTGATATCCACAGCAAAAAGATAGGGCTACCCGGCACTGGGAATCCACAGTGCCAGAAGTACAGTACAAAGTTATTGATCATAATTAAAAGTATAAAGGCATCTCCATAGACCTATGGAGATACATTTATACTTTTAATTATGATTAATAAAGACTTCTTTTTTTTAACTTATACTTCTGGCCCTGTGGATTCCATTGAGTGCCGGGTAGCCCTGTCTTTTTGCTGTGTATATTGGTTTGCCGCTCCCTGAAGCTGGGGGTCTGGGGGGGGCACCTGGACCACATGATCAGCTTGGTGAGCACTGCTCAATACGTTTTGTTGCAACAATAGCCTAACCAACAAGTCCATCTGTGTTCTCAAGAGATTACCATTAAAATCAACAGGGAACGATTACAAGTGGAGATATTAAACTCTCTGGCTGCAAAACTGCACCGTGTGCCCTTGCCCTAAATATTGAAATATTTCTCCAGGCCACTGTCACTGGAAGAACAGTTTCAAAGAATTATATCTTTTCACTTTTTCAACTAGAAGGCAGATTCATGTTAAAGAAAAGACTAATCTCCTTCCTTAGATGTGCTTAGATCAAAGCACGGACAATGGCAGGCAGCTCAGAAAATGTAATGAGTAGAAAAAAAGTGCTCTCAGTGTGTGAGAGTTATAGAGAGAGATCTTCTTCTATTTCTGAGGCTGCCACAATACTGTTGTTCTTTATACTCATACTTATTCACAGTAACACTTAAAGACAAAATATACCCTATTCATTCTTAGCTTTAGTCTGTTTTCGTTATCTATTATTTTCCTCATAATCTTTTATCTTACTTTTTGAATAATAATCTTTCTATCCATAGGTATCAATAGCTATTAATATATGTGTGTATATATTACCACAGAGTTGACTTATTGGACAAAATTTCTGTTAGTATAATGTTAATATTAAACTTATTAGAAGAACTTCAGTTCCACTGATTTTTTTTTTTTTTTTTGGAACATTAATAGCGCCCCCATTACATTTGATGTCCCCATCTATCTATAGTTTTATAACCTGAGTGGAGAAGTACCTGTTTAATGCTCATTGATCATCCATGTGCAGCTTAAGAAGTTGACTGAAACTAATTGCTACTACTGCAACTATCTATAAATCAAATGAACCTCAACTGATTTGGTGGAAAATGGGCTTCAAGAAGGTCTACACCATCTGTCCATTTGGTGAATTTATAAGAAGTAGAAATAGCTATTGAGCAATTTAAGCTTCAGATATCTTACATGAGCCTCACTTAGAGAAGTCTCACATCTCAGACGGAAAGTATATAGTTATATCATTTCAAAATGTAATTCCTAAACCTTAGGATTCTCTATTCGATCCCTCACTTTGCATGTAAATTGCTGTTGTGTAAGGCACCTCGGAACAGCTGGACTTTTCTTTTCTCTTCTTCTCTTCATTCTACTCTCTTTTCTATGACTCTTCCCCCTCCTTTTTCCCTTTACTCATTGATAATACAAGGGCAAAAAGCTTTTACACGGTTAGCTACTATTCTCAATACTTCTGCATATTTGACTACTAAAGTGTTTAATGTGTGATGTATAGATAATCCCTATTTTGTTACACACTTATCTGAATAATTTTATATCTATGCAACTTGGCTATATTGTGTTATTCGCACATTTGATGTTTGAAAATTGTGATAGTTGTATGATATATCATTGTATCTTTGTGGACTCATCCACCCACTTCATGCTGGTCGTACATATGTGAAATGCTTTTCGTACTGAAAAATAAAGAATATATAAAAAAAAAATGTAATTCCTCCCATACTACTTTCCCTCAACCCAAACATGTATATGGCAATACAGTAGTTGTAATGTTGTTTACTACTACTATGTTACCTTTTTCAGTTTTGTTTATACTATATAGCGGAAATGCCTGTAAGGTTTATAACATAGTGACACCCTATTTATTTTAATAAGGTTACTTCAGTAAAAATACTCTCTAATACTCTAATACTCTCTAATACTAAGAAAGTGCCTTGTAGTTGATGGTGTTATTTATGAAAACTTTTTTTTTTGAGTTTTCCTATAAAAACACAGTCAACCTAACTCCCATCCATGAATTTTGCTAATTTGCTAATCATTTGGGTTGAAAAAAATCGGATCAAGAAAAAACTCGACAAAATTGAGTGTTGATTTGAATTGTGCAGCTTTTATGAATTGTCAACATGAAAACTTGAATATATTGAGTTGTCTCCAAAAAACTCAGATTATTCGGATTATCAAACAAAAACCAATGCTAAAAGCCAGAAACTTTCAAGAACCACAAAGGCATATAACATGTTCCACAAATGTTCAGAAAGAGATCATCTGCCATTGACTTTTTCATGATTTCAACAGATTTTAGATGAAATATTTTAGGATTCAAATGTTAGCAGTTTCGGGATATAATAAACCTCAAAAAATTCACGTTCTTTTCTCTAAAAAATCATATTTTTTCTTCTTAAAAACTTGACTAGAAAAAAAATTGCGTTTTAGTAAATAACTTAATTCCAAAACAATCCTGTAGGATTTACTTAATTTTTTTAAAAATTTTTTTATTAGCTTTAAGCCATTGATTCCATCTGCAGAAAACCTCGGTCTGAAGCTGATAATAGGCTAATATTCAACATGGAGTTGGGATTAATGTTATGTGTGGAATAAATGAAATCCTCTCCAACAGTAGATGTAGCACATCACTTTATGCTTTGTATTTTTAGACACTATAAGCTACCCTTGCAGATTTTATTGTCCACTACAATAAAAAAAATTTATTGTGGCAAGTGTTTTAATAAAGTTGTCCAAACTGGATTTTGTCATTGCCATATGCTTACTTTTTTATTGTGTCCCATGGCACATTTAGTGTTGGGCATGACCTACTGTACATTCTGTGAATGACTTGGCAGGAAGGATTTCCTGACTGTGCTCTTTAAGATTATGTTCTTGTTAGGGCCGTTTGTTGTCCCCGGCATAGTCCTCATTTGGCTCCAAAAGTGCTGCATTTGCAGGAGTTTAATGTTGCTATTGAGTGTCTGATGTTTAATATAGCAATCATTGGGTTACTGCCTGCCTTCAACACAGTGTGTGGCTTCTAGTCCTTCCGTGTTGAAGCACAGAGCTAATATCGCTATAAAGGTATGAAACATGGTTCAGTAGAATTCGCTCAAAATTGGCATTGCAGCAACGGTGACAAATTTATTTTGTACATCATAGCTTTGTGCCACAAAGTGATTATCAGAAACCAAAGGCAGCTGAGTCAGCTTAATGACACATATCATGGTATCAATAACAGACTTTGCTTCTTGTAAAATACAGACCGGTTTATTGTGTCAATGGCTTCACCTTCCCTGCAAGCAGTTTCCGAAATGCCAGTCGCCATTAATGAAGGGCTGAATGCTATTTTACAGTTAACACAAATGAATAGTGATGGGCGAATTTCTACCGTTTTGCTTCGATGAAAAATTTGTGAATTTCCTGCGTGATTTGAAAATTGACACCTACATAAGTTTTGATGCTTGCGTCAATTTTGCCACCGGTGTTAAAGTCAATGGGCGTCCATTTATTTACAGGCGGCGAAACTCAGAAATTCACCGCAATATTCGTGCTAGCAAAATTTATTCACCCATCACTATAAATGAACACTGATTTGTACAAAATGTATCACCCAGTCTCAGTGAGATGAGCCATATACACTTTCTGATGTCATGAAAACTAGTATGAATTAGATATAACTATAAGAAAACCAGTTTTCGATTCTCCAGTTATTCATGTTTTACATAGCAAATGGGCTATTAAAATGTAACTATGCAATGTCTTAAAGCTTCTGGGTTAGTAGTGCCCTGAGCCTATTTGCACGATTGTTACTTTAGAAAAATTATTTCCACGTGCATTTAAACAGGGGTGAAAACAAAAACAGGTACATTGTACAGGAAAAGTTAAGAATTTTATTCTTGACAAGGGGACAGTGGAAAAACATTTTAGCTTCTTGTCTGCAATTTTTTAGTTCAATGTTAGTTTATTATTATTAACATTTATTTATATAGCTCCAGCATATTTCGCAGTGCTGTAAAGTAAATGTGTTTATGCAACTAAATCACATTAATTACATACATAGAACATATGGAGTTACATACATCACAACCAATACTGGTGCAAACATAAGGAAGGCTCTGTGCAAAGGAACTTACAATCTATAGGGAAGGGAATAACACACAAGGTGTGGGAGTGGGCAGGATCAGAATTAAGTAAGTGAGAGATGTAGTACTGTATGTGGTGTTGCATTTGGTAGTTAAACGTGTGAGGGTAGGCTTCTCTAAAGAAGTGCATTTTAAGAGATATCTTGAAAGCAGAAATGTTGGGAGAAAGTTGGACAGCCCTTGCAAAGTCTTGAATGCGAGCATGTGAGGAGGTAATGAGAGAAGAGTTGAGGAGCATGTCAGTAGAGGAGCGTAGCAAGCGGCTGGGTGAGTATTTAAAGATGAGATCAGAGATCTAGGGTGGGGCAGAGTTATGAAGTGCTTTGTGCTATGTGAGGGTCATTACTTTGAATTTTATTCTGAAAGGTAGCGGAAGTCAGTGCAGGGATTGGCAGAGGAGGAGTGGTTGCTGAGGTGTATGAGCCTCGCAGCAGTGTTCATTATGGAGAGGTGACAGTCTCTGGAGGGGAAGGCGAATTAAAAGAGAGTTACAGTAATCTAGACGTGATATGACGAGAGAGTGAATTAGAATTTTGACAGCATCTTGGGTGATAAATGATCGTATTTTATATATGTTCCTTAGGTGTAAGTGAAATAATTGAATAATTGACTGGATATGAGGAGTGAAGGACAGGGCAGAAGCTAGAATAACACCAAGGCACCGGGCCTGGGGAGATGGGGTGATAGTGGAATTGTTAGCTATGATGGATTCTTCTGGGATGTTAATGGTGTTAGTTGGGGGGAAGAGAACCATTTCTGTTTTAGAGAGGTTTAATTTAAGGTAGCATTGCAACATCCAAGTAGAGATAGTGGACAGGCAGCAGGAGACCCGAGTTAGGAGTTCTGGGTTGAGATCAGGAGAGGAGAGATAGATCTGAGTGTCATCAGCATAGAGGTGGTAGTGGAAACCATATGAGTTGATTAATTTGCCAAGGTAGGAAGTATAGAGGGAGAATAATAAGAAGCCCAGGACTGAGCCTTGAGGAACCCCAACAGAAAGAGGAAGGGGAGAAGATACTACAGTACATCATTGTAGGAGACACTGAAGGAATGATTAGTGAGGTAAGAAAAGAACCAGGACAGGGCCATGTCACGAAGGCAAAGTGAATGGAGGGACTGGAGAAGAAGAGGATGGTTCACAGTGTCAAATGCAGTGGACAGATCAAGCAGACAGTATTAGTAGTGAGAAGTGATTGTTGGCTTTAGCTGTTAAAAGATCATTAGTTAGTTGGTTAGGGCAGTTTCAGTGGAGTGTTGTTGCTTAAAACCAGATTGTAGGGGGTCCAGCAGGTTATTGTCAGAGAGGAATGAGGTTACTCAGTTGTAGACTAGACACTCAAGTAGTTTAAAGATGAAATGTAGCAGTAGAAGTAATCAAGATTGGAGGTATCTAGAGAGGGTTTTTTTCAGAATGGGGGTGACAAGAGCATGTTTTAGTTGAGAAGGAAAAATTCCCATTGAGAGTGACAGATTAAATAGATAGAGTTATAGCTTTGATCAGACAGGGATTGGCATTGTGGAGAAGTTTTGAAGGAATAGGATCAAGCAGGCAGGTGGTAAAGTGAGAAGAAGCCAACTCATTAAGGGCAGTGGTGAGTGTGTTGACTGAGGTAGCCGCATTATGACAAGAGATGCCCGAGATATTAGAATGAAGAGAGTCAAAGGAAGAAGAGAGATGCGACATGTCTAGTGCTTACAAGTTACGGTAGGTACATGTTTGGGTATAGCAGGGGGCGAGGAGGGAGTTAGTGAGAGTTGAAATGTGAGCATATTGTGATCAGAGAGGGGAAAGTGTGAGTTCATAAAATTGGTGGTTGAACAGAGTCTGGTAAGTATGAGATCCAGAACATTACCATTAGAGTGAGAGGTGGAGTCTGAGCACAGAGATAAGACTAGGGAGGATGAAGTTTAGAGACAGAAGGGTTGTTAAAGTTGTTAACGGGTATATTAAAGTAACCTAATATGATGGATGGGGTGTTAGATGAAAGAAAGTAAGGAAGCCAGGCAGCAAAGTTGTCCAAAAATTGTGCAGTTGGTCCTTGAGGTTGATATATGACTGCAAGGCAAAGAGAAATGGAAAAAAGAGCCTAATGCAGTGAGCCTCAAACGAGGAAAATGATAAGGAAGGAAAAGTTGGAAGAACTTTCAAAGTACAGCGGGGTGAGAGAAGCAAACCTACCCCACCCCCAGGTCTGTTTCCAGGCCTTGGAGTAGGAGTAAGGTGTAGGCCCCCATAGGACAGGGCAGCAGATGAAAAAGTGTCAGTGGTAGAAAGCCAGGTTTCAATAAGTGCGAAAAGGTTGAAGGAACTGGCAAAGAAATGGTTGTGTATATCGGTGAGTTTTTTGAAAATGGATCTGGCATTCCAGAGAGCACAGGAAAGATTAACTGGGTTTTTGGGTATAGGGATAAGAGTTCTGTACTGTTGGAATTTGAATTGAAGTGAAGGAGCAATAAAATTACGAAAGTAAAGACTGTCATACAGTACAGTATTGCTGGATTATGCCAACTTTACTTGACTTCTACACAAATTAATGAGGAAATAAGATAAGATCTTGTCAATTGAAACATCAGGTGGCCTTATCTAAAAGGGCCCTTATTTATCATCTTGCTTTAGATTTTTCAGATTGTTCCAGATTGTTAATTACTTCATATAACAGGTTTTCTTTGTGAAGTATCTGTCCAACAAAAAAGATTCTTGCTTAACACTTGTTGCGATTTGATGTTTTTGTTTTCTACAATGATCAATGATAATTAAAAAAAGCAACATAGCTAATTCTAAACCAATTCGTGGGTAAGGAATTTGACATCCAGACAGGTTAAGAGACGCTGATCTTATGTCTGTCTGTTAAACAACTATTTTATATTTTTTCCTGGATTCAAGATAACTGAAGCAAAAGAACACAATCTCAAATTTTTTTACATTTTGTGTTTCTAAAACCTCTTTTTTTGAGAATTGTCAATAAAAAAAACATGAAAAAAAAACAATCTTAAAAATATAAATAAAAAAGTCAACAATAATTGGGATCAAATTTTTCCAATTACATTTTATTATTCTCTTGATTGGCTTGTATACTAGCAATGGAGAAAATACATGTTTCTGTTGCAGTTTTTTTATAAGAAGCTTGAAAATCAATCAACTGGTCTCTGTCTTGGCAACAGTGTTTAAATTGGTCATACACTGCATGCCTGTGAGTCTGCCACATGAAAATAGAGAAATGTCTTTTTCTAATGAGCTAGTTTTCCGAACGAAACAAGAGGTAGAGTTGTGATGTCCAGAATGATAATTGGAAAGTGAGAAATAAAGAATGTATTTGCTTATGTGCCAAACTTTCTGAACAAATAAAGACCCTATACTCACTTCTGATTACCTGGTAATTATCGCAGTGCTCCTGTAGATTCTATACCACAAAGCATTCAGATGCATAGATTTGCTTGCTTGAGGTTAGTTAGATAATTTTTCAGATTATATCATCAGTAATTCCTGTATTGATGTGATATGATATTGCTGATGTGATTTGGGTTGATAGATTGACCCAGTGACCCCTCTTATAAACACACAGCTTCTCTTTTAATAATGTCTAGTTCAGAGAAGGTTGGGATGGATTACAGTGCATAAAACACAGAAAGATCGAATGCATTCATTATAATTAAAAAGCTCCAACTCTGAGGAAATGAAGGAAGGCCACCACAGGGCTTTAATAAATCAGGCCATACAGATTTAATCAAGAATGTAAGAATTCTTTTGCATGCAGGATAAGAAAATTAAATAGACCCTGATATTTAAATAGATTGTAATTTATGGATATTTTCAAAATGACTGGATGCAAAAGAGTTTAATGCCATTCACGAGATGTCATTTCACACTGCATGACAGCATTAACTGTAAGTAAAAACAAAATTGTTTGTGTGTCAAAAAATCCTTTGATTTATCTTGATGTTTGTTATCAGCTGGGACTTTTCATTTTGTTTCCAATGAGATTATTTATATGCAGTGAAGTGTTAAGAGGCAAAAAGCAGGATTCCATTTTTAATTGGAGTAAAAAAATAACTGGGGGCATAAATATAAGTTCAATGAAATTGCAAGTTTACCATATATGTTAAATAATATGTTCTGGTCTGCCCTAGTGTGCCACATGGGTGACTGTCCTGCATTAATTAATCATCACATGAAAGTCTACCAAGATTTCAGAAATGGCAGGCCTAGCAGCAACTGTGAATGATATTTAACAATCCCTGTGCTAGACCCAAAAGCCAGACAACTAATACCTTCCCAACAAGAAATATTCACTATAATCCCTACCATAGGGAAAAGTGTAATCAAGAGGTGTCTTATAAATACTGAAGTGACTAAATTGAGAAGTTGGTTCGGGTGGAAAAGATTTGCCAATAGTTTTTATCAAAATTAATTCAAGGCACAACTGTTCTTCTTCGTATTACATGCCATTTTCTAGACATATTGACCAATTATATACTATTAAACTCTATGTAATATTATTGATAATACAGGGAATCCTAAAATGTAATCGAACCAATGTCTAGTAGAAGACAAGTTACAATTATATCCCTTACATTTAGGGATGAGCCCTTGCAGATGGAGGGGAAGAGGAGGAACTAGGAGGAGGATGACTGGGAAAGACAGGGAGAAGTTTGGAAGGAGCTGTTAATGCAATACAAAGTCCAAAGTGCAGGCAACAGGTCAGGCTGAAAGGGTTCTGGTGTGAGTGACCAGTGGGTATGTGGTTAATTAACTGGCCACAAACATTGTCAGTGGGCTTTAAGGATATGAACTTTGTGCCACAGGCATGTGCAAACATCACATCAGGAATTCTCAGAAATTCTTGGTGTGCACTGGGAACATAATGGCTCTTGTGGTCAGGACTGTCTTCTCAGATCTCAGTGGTGTAATTTCTGAGTTTGAAAGCACTGCAAACATTACCTCAATAATTGCCTCAAAACACTCTTAGGACACGTGATGGGAGTTCTCCTGCTTCTATCTTTTGTGTCCCTGTATGGGTTGCACTACTATATATTATAGATCCCTAAAGAACAGTATAGTTCCCTAAATTCCTCTTGTAGCCTTGTTTAGTAACCCAGAGCAACCAATCAGATGTTTCCTTTAGACAGGTGACCAGTACATGATATCTCATAGATATTTATTTGACAGAACTTAGTATAGATCTTGTTTCTACCCACACGCATCACACATCAATAATACACCATCACATACCAATATGCCTCCCTTTCATTTTGGGGAAGTTGCATAGTTCTCCATGTCATATATAGAGCAGGCTTAATAGGAAATTCTGATTTTTATAAATGTGAGAACGTTGTTCTATATTGCTCTATATGTTCTGTATGAAAAAACAGTTGGGAGTAAAATGACAAAACCCCATCATTTCTACTCTTTGGCACTTTTGGTTAAGATGGAGGGAAAATACACACTTGAATTTCAGCCAAGAAAGAAAACAATGAATTCCTTACTCCTATCCTCTTGGATTAACATGTACACCCTTCTTAAATTGATTACTGTGACCATGGGTATCATTCTTGTACAAAATTAGATTGCATTTGTTTTTGAATGACATAGATTAAAATGGGGAACTTCACCTGGTTAGGGTGAGTGTAGGGATGGGTGAATTTGACCGGTTTTGTTTTGCCAAAAATTTGAAGCCAGCGAAATGTCACCGACACCCATTAACGTCTATAGGCGTAGAAAAATTTTTTGTTGCGGGTCTTTTTTTTTGACGCAACGATGCCATGCAAGTCTATGGCCATCATTTCCCTGCCGAAACAAGGCGAAAAAATTTGCCCATCCCTAGTGAGAAGGACTAAAAAGAGCCAAAAAGTCTAATTTTTGGTATCTAGGCAGTGTTGCGTGTATGGTATGAGACAAGTAAATACCTTCTGATTTCAGAAGGCTTCACTTTGCATAGATTAACATGCTGACATAACCTTCCATGTGTTCTGGTTTTATCCTTTCTTGTGTTCTGTATAAAATTGTCACCATATTTCTCTAGTTGGCACTACATTTCTTCTGCAAGGAGTTATGGGAAGTATTTTATAGTTTGTTTATCCTGCCATGTGTTCTGGGATGTCATACATGGAATGGGCCCTGAGGTACCATGGCGGAATCTGTGTAGAGAATGTGTTCAATTGCCCTCTCCAAACACAAAAATCATCCTCTGTCTATTCATTATAACAGATGTTATAAGCATAAAAAACTGGAAGACATTTATAGCAATGAGAGCTCCTAATACAGATCTAATCTCGGCCCCATGGCACCTAAACACTGAAGTCAAAATTAATTTATTTTTTTTTCATTTTGCATTTTGCAAATCTGTGTCTTTAATATGCCACATTTTGCCAAGCAAAATACAGTTTCAGTATTTCTGTAAATTGATACTCTTATACTCTTATGCTCTGTTTACCTGTCTGCTTCCTACAGTCACCTAAACAACAGTTATTCCAAAACAGCAGTACCACTCGTTGCCACTGCATTGTTTTTTAAATTTTCTCTTGACATGCAAATTACCCAAAACAGATGGTAGAATGTTGCTAAAAATATACTTACACATTCCATTAGCATAGAATGAACATTTAGCTTTAGCTTTGTTCCTGTATGCTGACTGAAAGCAGCATTTTAAGTGCAAAATACAAAGCAGGCAATGAGAGGCTATTGAGCGTTTTCAGACCAAATGAAAGGTAATTGGGATGGGACAGAATGAGAAATGTTAGATTGTGTCATGCCATTACACAGAAATACTTGTTCCAGGAGCCAATGATTGAGAAATTGGTCTTGTCTTTGACAAAGAAGTTTAAATTGGTTAAGGATAAAAACTAATGGGGAAATGTAATAAAAGTCGGTAACGGAAAAAATATTTGCAATGCGAAAATGTATGGCTTTGCACGAACAAAGTTTCCTTTGCGCACATTTTGTATAGCTTTTGTGAACCCGGAAACTCTTTTATAGTTTGTGCCAGTGTGCAGTGAATGTAATAAAACTTTCTTTTCCTTCAAGCACTTTTTAAAAGTGGGCAAATTAAAATGTGCAATGCAAGAACCGTTTATGGAAGAATATTACATTGCAAGGTGGGAATTGTTATTCTTATTTGTGCAAACAAATTTGTGACTTTTATCACATTCCCCCTTAAGTCTTAACTTAGAAATGCATGGAATAAAACTCCAGTCACATGGTGCACCTTTAAATTTAAAGGAGAACGAAAGGCAAAAGTTGTACACTACCTCCCTTTAAAGATCACATGCCAATGATATTAAGTTAGAGAATGGCCTTTGATGTTTCCAGCTTATTTGGAAGAATGCGGTTGCCATCTTGAGAAAGGAATATAGGCTTCCTTTCACTATTGCGAAAAATCAATCCCCCTGACCCCAGGTGCACATCATATATAGTTGTGGCCAGAAAGCATTAAAAACACTTTCCCCCCTCGCTGCATAGTAGCGCCTGCCTGCATGAATAAGAACCAATGATCAAGCGATGCGTAGCTTGCAAACTGATTTACAGGTGCGTGTTTACAGGGGGTCAATGATGACGTGTGACTAGATTAATTTGCATGCGTGTCATCGTAGAAGGGAAAAAAGTATGTGCAATGGTATCTAATTTTTCCTAATACGCCTCAAGCCTGCCTCAGGCAGTCTGTAGTAAGCTTGCTGTGAAAACAGTGACGTCACTGGACTCCTTCACTCGCATTCTCAACAGAGCGCGTTTCCTGCTGCTAGACACCAGGGACAGCAGATTAACTCAGCCCTGTAAGTGCTTCTTCTAACAGCCTTATCAAACAACTTTAGTTATTTTTTAGCTTTCATTGTCCTTTAATATGGAAAAAGTGTCACAGTGTATATCCAAAGTATAAATAAACTGCTCCATCCACATGAAGCAAAAATATCTCTGAACTAAAAGACTGAATTAAGGTTTTTCCATGTTGTCCACTTCTCTTTATCTCAAAAGTAAGTTTGCCTTAGATGTTAAACTGTAGGGAAAGATGCACATATTTTTGCACTAAATATCTCCATCTCTGTGATAAAATGGTCCTAAATAAGTAGGTGTCCTTGTGTATGTTTTTGAATGCATGGTTTGTTTGTGGTACAATGGATTTATGCCAGAAACCATGGACATTTATGCCCTTAATGCCATCCTGAACCTTGCCTCAAGCGGCAGCGAGTAACCATTTACAAGGGGTGGCAAAAAGCTGCCTCTTGTAACTTTAAGAGCCAAATTTCTGGGTTGCGCTCATTGCACTAGAGATGCCTTTGACCTGCTCCTCAGAGTGGGAGAGGGTAGCATCCTTAGTGCTGCTTCCTCAGCCAGCAAAAGCCCAGGATCCCCCCTGAGCCCCCCACGACTACATATTGAAACTATCCAATAAAAAAGTACTTCAAAGGTATCAAAACATGAAATACTCATGCCACTTGAAAACAATTGTGGCAAATGCTCCTTGGCGTGTTGCCACAATGCACAGCTGCACTTCTGGGTTTTGACCATTAGCTCCTCCGGTGCTACAGTAGTGAAAAGGTGTCTATTAACTACACCTCCAGTCTGCTGCACTAGTCATGTCCTAAAAGCTCACCCTATGCTTTCCTAAAAACATGGTTTCCATAAGCTCCACTTATATTCTGCTGTACTAGCTAGACATACCTATAAGTCCCCTCCGTTGGACTAATGAGGTGGCATCCATAAGTTCCACCCATGAGATGCTGTGCATAGATTAGTAACATGCCTTGGAACAGTTTAAAAGGTACCTTTATGATGAACTGGAAAAAGAGCACTAGTTCTGCTTGATGGTGAAGTTATATTAGGACTCCTTTCAATAATGGCTTCTTGGTTTCCTCCTTGTTGAAATATGGTGCAAAGTTATCAGTTAATTCTGGATTACAGATTCTCTGCAATAGCCTTTCCTCCTGGTATAACGAGTTCCATAATGTTTTAGGAGCACTGCTTTTTAGTTGTCTGATTCCAGATCAAATCTGTGTTGCTGCTCTGAAGCGAAAGCCTCTTCACTCCAACTACAAAGCAGCTTCACTCCTGTCTCCTAGGAAATGGCCCCTCCTGCTTAGAATGCTCTTTCAGGACACAGTTCTTATATGCTATGGAGAAACTTATTAAAAAGAAAGCAAACCCACTAAGAATGTATCTTCGTTTTAACATGGGGAGGCACATTTATCAAGGGTCGAATTTCAAATTCATTGAAAGGTCCAAGAATACTGTAGCACTGTCCAGTTTTTGTAATGCAAAAATGCTCTTACTGGCTCAAAGTAGACATCAAAGTTTGTCAACATTTTGGGTCACACTGGGCCCTTACACACTGAGTACTGTGTTAAATAGCTAAAAAAGGGGGTGGAGAGGTGAGGAGGTGATGGGAGGTGACAACAAGGAGGGGAATGGAAGTAGGTTGAAAAACACCTCTAATGTATTCAAAGGACAAAGCAAACACCTGTAATACCCTCAATATAAACAATTCTTATTTAGAAGTACTTGGAGCAAATTTACTAAAGGGCGAAGTGACTAAAGCTGGTGAAATGTCATTTCGGTACTTCACCGATTTATTAACAGTCGCTGGCATAACTTTGTCCCAAAAAACGCTGGCGACTTTTCATTTTTCATGGTGATAGGCTGCAATAGATTTTTCTGGGGTACCCAGCTTCCCTCCTACATTTCCTAACATATGGCACATAAACCATACACTGGGCTCATGTGTAGGGCAATATAACAACTCTATTTTATTTTATTATGGTTCCCTGGATTTGTGTAGTGTAATGTATTTGCTGCAACATATACGTCCATTCAACTTTAACTTCCCGCCATATGCAAATTAGCCAACACTAGCGCAACTTCGCTTTGCTTGCCGCAGTGACGCTAGCGCAAATTCGCCACCGTTCAGGGCCGTGGACGCAACTTTGGATTTTAGTAAATTAGCATTGTCCTGGCCCTCTGTTGATTATATTAAAGAATAACAGTGACTGCAATATCACACAGCGCCCTCTGTTGGTTATATGAAGGATTAACAGTGATGGCAATATCATACACCACCCTCTGCACATGGTAGTGGGACAGTGGGACAATGCATACAGTAATCCATTTGGCAATTCACTGTCACCATCAACTTTGCAAAGAAGTCCGGTTGATCGATGGGGGGGTCGCTTTGTCAGAATGTGCGCTGCTGGGAGACAGGGCTGTAGTTGTGTCTAGGCTTATACTAGAGTCAATAAGTTTTCCCAGTTTTCGTAGGTAAAATTAGGTAGCTCAGCTTATACTCGGGTCGGCTTATACTCGAGTATATACAGTGCATCTATGGACTTCATTATGTCTCAATTAAGACACAAGGACTTCAATATAAGAATTTATAATGAAGATATTACAGATGCTTGATCTGTCCTTTGTATACATTAGAGGTGTGTTTCAGCCTGTGTGTTTCCATTGTCCTACTTGTTGTCACCTCCCATCATATCCTCACCTCTCCAGCCCCTTTTTTAGCTATTTAACACAGTACTCAGTGGGGGTCATTTATAAACTTTGCGCTAGACAGATTCATTTGCAAAGTGAATATATTTGCCCTGTGCATCGTTATATTTATAAAGCTGAATAAGTGTGGAGTTTTTTAAATATTTAAAAAATCGCAAATTACTAATATTTATGCGCACACTCTGCGACTGAATTATTTGAGGAGAAAATATTCGCAAAACAGTTTCGCAAAGTGCGAATTTAAGTTACTGTCAACGCTATTTTCACGCACAACAACCTCGCACATTGGGTGCACTCACTCAAACTCAGAAAGCAGTGCAATATATTAATGTTCAGGAAAAAACATGGGCAATACACCATTTGCGAAAAATATGAGCTGCACGAACTTTATAAATGACCCCCAGTGTATAAGTTAAGGCTTGATAAAGGGCCCAGTGTGGCCTGAAATGTTGCCAAACTTTGATGTCTACTTTGAGCCAATAAAAGCACTTTTGCATTACAAAAACTGAACCGGTGTGCTACAGTCTCCTTGGATCTTTCTATGACTTTTCCTGACCCTGACCAGGGGGTCTTATAGACTATTCAGCACCTGGCACCTGAAAAGTGTATTGGTAACAGGTGGATCACTCTAATTTTGTATGGCATTTCAAATTCATGTGAGTTTTTAAAAAACCCCATAAACGCGAAATTCGATCAAAAATTTTATTAATAACATAGAATTTTCTCAGTTTGGAAGAATTAAATTAACCCGAAAAATTTAATCAAATTTCATTCAGATTAGAAAAACTCAAAGCAAATTAAAAAAACTGGACCTCTCCCATCGACTTATAAGATATTTGGCAGGTTTATAGTGGTGAATAGTCAAATTTGAGCCTGAGTATGATAAATCTTGAAATTCAAATTTGAATTAAAAACTCAAATCGAGTTTGGATAATTCACAATTCGAATTTGAGAGTTTTGACTGAAAAAAAAATGAAAATTTGAATTTTCACTTTGACCCTGAATAAATGTTTTAAAGTTGGCAAAGAACATGTGAAACCTATGTAAATATTTATATATACAGTATATTCTGCTTTGATGATAAAGGGAAGACTAGAGTATTTAAACTTCTTACACAACACCAACTTAAATAAATACTTTATTTCTGCACATACATTTATTTAAAGTGGAACTATCTCAACAATTAAAATATCATATAAGCGTCATCTCATGGAAATAAGATTTCTTAAATACAATCAGATAAAGATTCTAAACCCTTTCTGCAATAATGAAGTTAGTGTTCACAAAGCTGTCTCTCTACATGGAGTCTTTGTGTCAAAGTTGGTTATTTTTATAAACAATGATAATAAACTTTAACAAATTTTAATAGATTATAATAAGTATGTTCCATATTTTCATAAAACGAGACTCAAATCTAATTTTCACAATAGCGAACGCCTTTCCAAGAAGAGAAGCATATGATTAGAGTTAATTGTCTGTCTGAAAATGAGCAGGGCCCTGTTAAGATATTGTGGGACCTAGCAACTTTTATATTATTAACTTCTATATTTATTATATTGTATTGATATAATTTATTGTTTTATGTGCAATGATCACTTTTCACTTCCTATAAATGTCAATGAGTTCCTACTGGAATGATACAATGGACGAGGAACAGTTTGTTGTTGTACATAGTGAAGTCAACAATGAATTTTTGACATGACCTGTCATCTGGATAAAGGCGTTTTTGGCCACGCATTCATGAGTAGCAAGGGATTTAATAATCAGCAGCTAATTAAGTGGGTCCCAGGAATCCCTGAATTTCTAACAGGGAATTCCAAGCAATTTTTAAGCTGAACATAGAAAAGATAGAATATAAATGAAGCATAAGCATTTTATTCTTCCGCTATGTAAAAGCTTTTATTTACAGATCAGGCTTTAATTTTCTTCCCTATAACTCCTTGATGGGACCATCTCTTTAGCAATGTCCTTTTTATTAGGAAATATCAGTAAGTTATATTTGTATTTTATACCCCAATTTTACAAAGCTACACAATATGTTGGGTGCTTTCTAAACCACATCAATAGTTCATATAGGGAAGGGAGTATTTTTTCAATAATAAAATAGCCTGGGATTTCACACTACTAAACTGGTTTATGTATAGAATAGTATTGCTCCAACAATGGCAGCAAAATCACCATGCAAGGAAGGCTTAGTGCCAAATAACTAAGGGAGATAATATGAAGAATAGTTGCTATGTTATATTCTGATGTGCAGAGTTGCTTTTGATTTGTAGAAATCCTGAGTGAAAAATGTTCTTAAAAAAATAATAACAGTTAGGTTCAAATTTATCAAGTTTCGAATTTTGAAGTGGAAAGTACTACGAAATTCGAGGTCGAATTCATAGGATTTTTTTTGCATCGTACGATCGTATTCCGATCATAGTTCGATTATATGATCGTACTCCGATCGCACTTCGAAACGTACGGTTCGAAATATTTTATCGTACGATTTTCTTTTGAATACCAAAAACTTAAAATAGGAAATATGCTCTGGAAGGTCCCCATAGGCTAACATAGCACTTCGGCAGGTTTAAGTTTACATATATATATATATATATATATATATATATATATACAGTATATAAGGTCAGTATATAAGGTCTCCAATAGATAGCCTTCTACTGGTAGTATCCCCAATCACAATATCACCATCCTCTGCCCATGACCAAAGGCCCTACACCACTAACTCACTGTTAAATAAACATACTGCACCTTTGCAAGAGGTTTTATTGTGCTAGACTCTTATTCAATCACTTATTAAATCATAATTCTCTATTTTTAGCTATGCTGCTTGCTATGCTATGTACTAGACTTAATTTGTCCAACAAATACAGAGGATCTATTAAGAATGTAATTGCTTTCCAACTGAAGTGGACAGAGTTCAGAAGGCATTCTTGGATTTTGATATACACAGAAATAGAATGTACTAAAATAGGATATTAACTCTGAAGAACGCTTTCTCCTGAAGTATTATATAAATGGACAAGCCCATCATTTCCAGTTGTTGTAGTAGTTACTAGTTCTTTAAATAATAAAAGTAAATTGATCACTTTACAGGGACGATTAACAGCTTACCACAAGCCCGTCTGTTGGCAAGAAAAGGATCAAACTGTGTTAAACGTGGGCAGTAAAGTTTATCTCTAACTGTAGAAACCAAATAGAGATACTATCAAAAAATGCCATGAAAGCGCTTGTTATCATATCAAATGCCAAATTCAGTTCCTTTCTTCCTGAGAGCTCATGAAGGGATTACTCACACTCTGTCTGAATAGGAAATCCCTGACTTTTCTTTTCATGACTGACTCATTCTGTCAGACAAAAATTTGTACTGAATACTTTTATTAGCCTTTTTTTCTTGATTCTATGCATTGTGTTTTGCTCTCTCTGATATATTTTTCTTCCTTTACTAGCAACAGCTGTTGGAAAGTGCTTGGTATTATATTGCAATGCTCTGACTGAGTTAAAATCTCAATATGGCTGTTGAGGCTTAGGACTTTTTAGGGGGGGGTATGTCCCAAAAAATTATCGGAATCATGTTAATAAATTAGTGGCTTTATGGGAAACTATTGATATTAATAATACTCCTTTGTTGTTATACCCACCAAGCTCAGGTGGAACTATTTAATCAGAAGGGGACTGTGTCAATTTATTTTCTAGTTGTATAGGTACTGTATAGCATATATTATCTGGAATGCTTGGGACCCAGGGGTTTCCAGATAAGGGGTTATAAGAACATTTTGGATCAAGATACTGGGGGATACTGTCATGGGAAAACATGTTTTTTTCAAAACACATCAGTTAATAGTGCTACTCCAGCAGAATTCTGCAGTGAAATCCATTTCTCAAAAGAGCAAACAGATTTTTTTATATTCAATTTTGAAAATCTGACATTGGGCTAGACATTTTGTCAATTTCCCTGCTGCCCCTGGTCATGTGACTTGTGCCTGCACTTTAGGAGAGAAATGCTTTCTGGCAGGCTGCTGTTTTTCCTTCTCAATGTAACTGAATGTGTCTCAGTGAGACATGGGTTTTTACTATTGAGTATTGTTCTTAGATGTACCAGGCTGTACTCCAACTTGCAGTACAGCAGTAAAGAGTGACTGAAGTTTATCAGATCACAAGTCACATGACTTGGGGCAGCTGGAAAATTGACAATATGTCTAGCCCCATGTCAGATTTCAAAATTTATTATAAAAAAATCTGTTTGCTCTTTTGAGAAACGGATTTCAGTGCAGAATTCTGCTGGTGCAGCACTAAAAAAAAAAAAAAAAAATTCCCATGACAGTATCCCTTTAAGATACCTACTAGATAAAAATTGAGATGCCATCATGCTACACTGGCAAATACCTTGGGGCTTGATTATGGCTAGGCTCTCTCTTGGTCCTAGTGAGTTACAGTCATTATGCTTATGTCCAAAAGCAGAGAATAATGAAGGTTTAGGGAGCCTTGGAGGCCAGTTTAATTTCAGTGGTTTTAGAGGTTTTTAAACCAGGACTAAACTCACTCTTTCTAATTCATTAATGTCATGAGATGTATAAAAAGATTAAAACGTAAAAAAGCACAAACAGTAAAAGTCACAGAAAACCGCAACTTTTTCAACTTGTTGCACAATATCTATGACTTTTTCTTATTGTCGCACAAAAGCAACATCAAAAACACCTGAAAACCTCTAAAACCACAAATCAAAGATAGATTTTGCAGTTGTAAAAGGGACACGTGCCAATGACTTTTACATGTTTTGGACAGGTTTTAACTTTAGTATTTTCCTATTTGGAATTGTCACAGTTTTGCTACATAATAAATCCCGGAAAATGTGTCTTTTTTTCCCCGCAACTGTTCTGTATTATTGGCGTCAAAAAGGCCAACCCGAAAAAGTCTTGATTTAATAAATTGGCCCTATAGTCTCTTATCATGCTTATGACAATTAGTTGTACCGTATATGTAACTATACATAGTAATACATAACTAACTATAATGTTGCTTCTACATTTAAAGCCAAGACTTTGCATTTAAATCCTAAGACAATCATTTTCTTCTGGTTTCAATTTATAGCATTCGTGAACATAAATTTAAAAGAGCCACATAGCACTGAATCCAACATAGATTTCTAGTAACAGTCTCACAAATCCCCTTACTGCTTCTGCCTTTTCAGTGGCTTAACCTTGCATCACCCTTCATCTGTATTAATTGCTTGAGAGAAACTCAGCTTTATTTAATCACAGTGAATAACTTCCTTCAATATAGAATGAAGGCAGGCAGGCAGCAAGTGAACATACATTCACAAAAATGCACTCAAACGCACACACACCTGCTCATATAACACAAATACATAGAACAAATGATGGAGGAACAAAAAAGGAGTTTTTTTCTATAATTTCTTATATGTTAAACCAGTGTCTCTCCATACCTCTCCTTAATGATTTGTTTCACCCAAGCTTGTCCTTTGCCACCCCAATAGATATTTGTAAATTCATTTAAGGTACAAGGAGGCCAATAAATCATGTAAAAAAGCTATAAGGCAAGCTAAAATTGATATGGAAAAGGATATTGCAGCAAGCAGTAAAAATAATCCAAAATATTTTTTTAAATATGTTAATAGTAAAAAAAGGAATCAGTAAGGGGTGGGACCTTTAGTATCAGAGGGGGCCAGCTGGCTGATGAAAACACAAATGAGATACCAGTTAATGAAGGTTTAACCTCTTAACTTAATTTTTCAGGATTCTTTGACGTCTGGCATAGTGTAGAGAGACTGGCTAATGTGGTGCCGCTATTTAAAAAGGGATCCCATTCTCAGCCTCAAAACTATAGGCCAGTTAGTCTGACGTCTGTGGCAGGAAAGCTTTTTGAAGGGTTAATAAAGGATAATATACTGGACTTAATAGAAAATCATAATAATATGAGTTTGTGCCAGCATGGTTTTATGCGTAATAGATCTTGCCAGACTAACTTAATTTCTTTTTATGAGAAGGTAAGTAGAGACCTCAATTCTGGGATGGCAGTGGATGTGATTTACTTTGCTAAAGCATTTTATACAGTGCCACACAAAAGGTTACTGGTTAAATTAAGGAATGTTGGTCTGGAACATAGTATTTGTACCTGGATAGAGAACTGGCTAAAATATAGACTACAAAGAGTGGTGGTAAAGGGAACATTTTCTAATTGGACCAGTGTTGTTAGTGGAGTACCGCAGGGCTCTGTTCTAGGTCCCTTGCTTTTCAACTTGTTTATTAATGACCTGGAGGTGGGCATTGAAAGTACTGTTTCTATTTTTGCTGATGATACTAAATTGTGCAGAACTATAGGTTCCATGCAGGATGCTGCCACTTTGCAGAGTGATTTGTTGGGAAACTGGGCAGCAAACTGGAAAATGAGGTTCAATGTTGATAAATGCAGGTTATGCACTTTGGCAAAATAATATAAATGCAAGTTATACATAAATGGCAGTGTGTTGGGAGTTTCCTTAAATGAGAAGCACCTTGGGGTTTTTGTAGTTAACATGTTGTCTAATTCTGGGCAGTGTCATTCTGTGGCTACTAAAGCAAATAAAGTTTTGTCTTGCATAAAAAAGGGCATTAACTCAAGGGATGAAAACATAATTATGCCTCTTTATAGGTCCCTGGTAAGGCCTCATCTGGAGTATGCAGTGCAGTTTTGGACTCAATCCTTAAGAGGGATATGAATGAGCTGGAGAGAGTGCAGAGACTAAGTGCAACTAAATTGGTTAGAGGGACGGAAGACCTAAATTATGAGGGTAGACTGTCAAGGTTGGGGTTGTTTTCTCTCAAACAAAGGTCGTTTGCGAGGGGACATGATTAAATTTTACAAGTACATTAGAGGACATTATAGAAAAATAGCAGGGGACCTTTTTACCCATAAAGAGGATCACTGTACCAGAGGCCACATCTTCAGACTAGAAGAAAAGAACTTTCATTTGAAGCAACGTAGGTGGTTCTTTGCAGTGAATTCTATAGTTAGTACAGATATGAGTATATAGAATTTATGTCAGGTATGGAGGGGTGTGTGTATGGATGCTGGGTTTTCATTTGGAGGGGCTGAACTATGTACAGTATGTATGGAGGGGCTGAATATGTAACTATGTAACTATATATCTTCAAATAGAAGGCAAATTTAGATTTCTAAGATCATTTCCTAGTGCCCTAGCAATGGAAATTAAATATAAATTAAATATTGTTATCCAATAAGAATGAAAAAGATGATGACTTGTATTCAGACTGGTATTCAGACTTCATTGGTAACAGTGAGGCTCATTTATTAACGCAGCGCAGCGCTAAAAAGAGCGCAGAGGTCTGATATTTGCCCAGAGCATGAGTATTTATTAATGTTACGCACAACCCTGCAAGATACCTTAAAAAGTGTGATTGTGCGCTGTTGTAGACGCAGGCAGTTGAGACGGCGTGGAACTGCGTCTCAGTTGTCGCAATGCTTATAATAAATTGTGTGCTCTGGAAGTCCGCAAAGGTAAGGCTTAGTTGTGCGCATGTATGAAAGCACATCTTATTTTAGTTGTGCTACCTATCGCGCATATTGCATTCAATGTACCCCACCTGCGTTTATTTTTACGCAAATATTTCCTTGCTTCCAAAGGTTTTTCGGCATCCTGGAACACTTAAAGGAACCTTGGTCTCTTTTAAAATGTTGGGGGCGAGACCTGGTTGCTTGTTCTCCTTTGAGTTATCATTTGGTTAGTGGTTATCATTTTCCATTAGTTGTAGAGTTTGTTTTAATTCGCTTTTTATTTAGCAGTTCTCTTGTTTGCAGTTTTAGCAATGTGTTTGCTAGGGTCCAAATTACCCTAGCAAACATGCATTGATTTCAGTAATAGATTCAGATATGAAAAGGTTAGGCTTTCAATAGAAACTGGAGTAATAGACACAGCATTTGTCATCTGAAAAACAAACATCCCCACCAACAGGCAGCAGACACTAATTGCCAGAACCCAATTTAGCAGTATTGCCCTGCACACATAAGTAAAATTGATATTCAATCAACATGAATCGCAAAAATGCGAACAAACTAGCGCAGCTATTTTGAAGAGCGTTACTATTACGCCACCAAGAGGCTGTCGTAAAAATTGTGGTGCTGTTGTGTGGGCGCAAATGTGCGAATATATAGACGCAACTCTGTGACGGCCGCAGTACAAGCGCATTGTAGCCACACCCCAGACACGCCCCTCTCAAACACGGCATAGTTTGCGGCATAAATGCCCAATCTTTTGCGCAAAGTGCATAAAAAAAGCCATCGCAAAAGCTAAGTGATAAGCGCAATAACACGCAAATATATTTGCGGTGTCGCTTGTGATGGCGCAGTCAAATTGTGCGTCCAGTTATGCACTGCGCTGCATTAATAAATGAGCCCCAGTGTCTCTTGCTGCCTAGAAGAGCAGCCAACTATTGCTAATAATAATGGGAAGTAGCAGTAAGTTCTTGCATACAGTGTACAGTTTCCTGGAATCTGTTGTGCTACAGTAACAATGCTTACACTGCTGTTTCAGTACTTTCACTTGTGCCTAAAGATCAGCCTCTTGTCCACAGGAATGCATGTTCTGTCAAAGCTCAGTCAAAGAAACAAGGGTTTCCAAAAGCTCAAGAGGTGTTACTCTAAATAAAGGCTCTAAAGCCTCTTTGGATCACAGGACAAAGCCCAGCTGCCAGCATCATATAAAAGAATGGAAAACATATTCTGGCTGCTATATTTTTCCTGACATGGCTTAGAATGACTGCAGTAGATTGCTTTTGATTGACAAAAAAACTTTTTTCTATGACTGTGAATGATGCAGTGCCATAGCAGAATGTTCCGTTTCAGAAGTGGTGGGGGCGAGGGGATCCACAAACAGTTTTAGGTTTTGCAAACGGAAGGCAAGTAAAGAAATGCTGTTACCTGGAGTTATAGCAATACATTCCATCAGAAGGGGTTGAAATAATTGAACAAATTATTGTAAAGGGTGAGGGAACAAGAAAAGAAAAATGTTTGGAAAATATTATTATACTATGCCACTTGCAGATGTTACTAAATGATCTCCATTATGTGCAACCCCAGCAGAGTCCTGCATTTCTTAGGAAAGACATGGTATTGCTAATATGTCATACTGTACCTGCGGAATGTTTGGGCCACTTGCACCTACTGTATTTTAAGCTAGTAGGCTTTTGGCTATTTGTGTGCTGAAAACGATGCCCACTTAAAGGGGCGTGGAAAAACATGTCATGTCATGGAAAAACATGTTCCTTTTACAAAATGCATTATATAATAGCAATTAGTGATGGGCGAATTTATTCGCCAGGCATGAATTTGCGGCAAATTTGCGCGATTCGCCGCCAGCGAATAAATTTGCGAAACGCCCACGAAAATTCACGGCAAAAATTCGCCGGCGTCAAAAAAAATTTTCTGAAAAAACGGGCGCCGGCGCCAAAAACGGGCACCGGCGTTAAAAAACAGACGTAAAAAAAATGGGCACCGGCGTCAAAAACGAGACGCCAGCGCTGTTTCGTGAACTTTTCGCAGTTTAGCGAATTTCGCGCGAAATTCGTGAATTTTTCGGCTAAGCAAAACGGCGCAAATTCGCCCATCACTAATAGCAATCCTCCAGGAGAATTCTGCCTGACATTTTTTTTAAAAGAGTAAACTTTTTAAATATATAAATTTGAATTCTAATATGGGGCTAGACATGTTCTTAGTTTCTCAGGTGCCCTCAGCCAATGTGACTTGTACCCTGATAAACTTCAGTCACTCAGCGAGTTGGAGTAATATCACACTCCCAGCAATATATTAACAGAACAATGGAAGGTAACAAAATTACAGCTCCCTGAAACTTGCATTGCAAAAAAAAAATGCCCCCACCTAGTGGTAGTTATTAGAATAGCACTCAATAGTAAAACACACACTTCAAGTTTAACCAAGTCATAAATCCTCCAGTTACAGTGAGTAGGAGAAAAAATAGCTAAAAGTAGTTTCATTGTTAAGTGCTGGCAATTTCTGAAAGCAAATCATCCGACACAATGACATAAGATGGCTGCCTACAAACCAATACAACTAAAAAAATAATTGTGGAGACCTTTCAAATTTTAGTGGTTTAAGAGGTTTTTGAAATTATTTTCTAAAACCACTATATCATGGAATTTATTAAAACATCCCAAAATAAAAAGTATGAATCAAAAAAAGGCCTGAACGATGCACAAAAAAATATAAATACCTCTAAGAATTTTTCTGGACAACTTCTAGCGAAAAAAAATATGAAAAACCTCAAAAAGTCAAAATCAATTAATAGCAGTCTGATAAGATCAGAGCAGCTCCCACTGACTTCTATAGGGCCTCAACAAGTATTATTTTTAATTTTTGCATTAGAGGTTTTCATGGTTTATACCACTTAGTAAATCTTGAACTTTTAAGAAAAAATGATTGCGCATGTAAAAGTCTTCGCTGTTTCATGAATTCTTGTGGCGTTTCGCCAATTTTTTGGCAATGCGAAATGGGACAGATTCGCTCATCACTAGAAATCACTTTGAAGGTTTATAATGTCCTCATACCCATATTTGCCAGCATAATTATGTACATCATAATAGTTGGGGTTGAACCAATCGTTTTTTGTTTGGCTTACATGATGGGTGATAGGCTGAAAAAGATCGAAAAAAATTTTGGGGCTCCCCTTCCTCCCCCCTACATTTCCTGACTCATGGCAACTTACCTAGACAGTGGGCACATGTGTAGGGCAAAATAAAATTTATATTTGCTGATTTGAAGGTTTTCTAGGCATTTGTAGTGCTGATTCGTGGTCCTCCATTGAAATTAGAATTTTGCGCCGTATGCAAATTAGCCTTTGCTAGCGTAACTTCGCTTTACATAGCGAATCAACGCTAGTGCAACTTTGCAACCTTACACTACCCCTGTGCGCAACTTCGGATTTTAGTGAATTTGCGGAGCGCTGACGAAACTACGCCTGGCAAAGTGCGGCGAAGTGCGGCGAAGTTGCGCCTGGCGCAACTTCGCATCTTAGTGAATTTGCCCCATTGTGTATGTCTGTGAATGAAACCCCCCCCTGCAAACCAATTCTATGTAAAACTTTTTTTATGAGCAGTACACTGCAGGTGTGTAATGACCTGAATATTTTATTTGAATTGATAAGATCTAATTGATGTTTCTGACTTTTGCCCAAAGCAGCTTATAAAATAAGGGACAAATGACAGTCATGATCAATGTCTCTCTAAAATTACAAATGAAATTTAAAGGAACACTAACAGCTAAGGCCAGCAATTCCTGCAGAATAACAATAAACTGATCTCCTGTGGCTGCACAAACCTAAGTACCCACAATCTTTGGATATTGCAGGCAGCAGGGAACTTGCAGGTAGTCTCATCTGCTTCATGGAACATGTTGTGGCAAGCCTAATATTCATTCTCGCGATTGAATGCCTGTGATTCTCATTGCAAAACTTTCATTATAGGGCATGATGGGTTCAGCCACTCACCAGTCACTTACTAAGAGTGTGGTTGGTTTCTAGAGATACTCCATTTCCTCGACAGGGCTGTGGTTTTATTTTATGAGTACATTGTGCATGAATGAGCTATGTAAGAACAATAAGACAATCCAGTGATGGTGTGTTTCATGAATAGGATTTCTTTATTGTCCTTACATGGTTCATTCATGCATAATGTACTCCCAGTGTCATTAGGACTCAACCACTGCACATGCTGGGTTACAACTGTTACTAGTTGTGGTAAAAATAGAACTGGGTTCTAATAGAACTAGGAATAGCCATAAAGGAATTGTTCAGTGTAAAAATAAAAACTCGGTAAATAGATAGGCTGTGCAAAATAAAAATGTTTCTAATATAGTTAGTTAGCCAAAAATGTAACATATAAAGGCTGAAGTGACTGGATGTCTAACATAATAGCCAGAACACTACTTCCTGCTTTGCAGCTCTCTTGGTTTCCACTGTTTGGTGACTAGGCAGTAACCAATCAGTGACTTGAGGGGGAACATATGGGCCATAACTGGCTGCTTTTGAGTCTGAGCTGAATGCTAAAGATCAATTACAAACTCACTGAACAGTTATGTCCCATGTGACCCCCCTTCACTGACTAACTCAGAGTTAGAGAGCTGAAAAGCAGGAAGTAGTGTTTTGGCTGTTATGTTAGAAATCCAGTCACTCCAGCCATTATACATTACATTTTTGGCTAACTAACTATATTAGAAACATTTCTTATTTTGCACAGCCTATCTATTTACCCAGTTCTTATTTTTGCACTGAAATGTCCCTTTAGTGCAGGTACCAGAGGTACTATCAGTCACTCAGTTGCAACCTGGCTTAAGATAGATGCATCTCAGGCTAGAGTCCTGTGCAGATCCAAGTTTTGAAACCCAACCAGGAGCCTCAGCCCGCACCCACAACCTCAAACTCCATTTTTACCCACTTCAATCTGCCATTCGACCTGCAACTGCCTTATCTGCTGACCAACATTAAACAGGATACATTAAAATGTATAGTATTGATCTCAAACATAGCCCCAATGTTGCTAAAGACAAAACTTGCCTAGTTCAAGTAGCCATTTTTACAGGCACAATAGAATGGGAATTGTCCATGGAAGTCACTTCTGGTTTTGGCACATCAGCACAATGTCCTTTTTTCCAAAATGCATTTATTATGGCAAAAGGTTGGAGCTTATCTGAAAGAAGTTAAGATGTTGGGAAAACCAGGTCTGAGGATTTTGTTTTGTTAGATCTGAGGCAAAAGCAAAAAATACTCAATATTTAATGTCAGGAATATGGGCAGTACTCTATGTTCTGTACTACCCATGCAAATCTGGACACTTCATTACTATTTGTTCTGTTAAGTCTCATAAAACGTAACAAGCTTGGCTTATAATGGGTTAACAGGACTTATCTTTGTTCCATTCATGTATTTTTGCTATTTCCAGTTCTCTGATTGTCAGAGTGGTTTGGAAAATGTTATCTTTAAACAATATTCTGAGCAGCGAATTGTGTGCCCCCTCCATTCAGTTCTCCTCACACAGTCCATAGCAAATCACCAATCTTGTTAAATTGCATAGGAAAGGCCTTTATAACTACTTGAATTGCTCCATTCTGTCTTATTAACTCTCAGTCTTGTATTTATGTTAATGAAATAAAGAAATACGACGTTTCCAACTTCTTCTGTTCCCAATTTACATAATGGACGTGTTTCAGCCTGTGAAAATAAAATATCTCTAAACAGTGTTTTCCCTTTTGGCTGTAATGGAAGGACTGTGCTGAACTGGTTGCCAGTGATAAATCCCTGCTACTGCCAGCCATAAAAAGGAAAAAAAATATTAGAACCCGTTCCAATTTTGTCAGGAAAAAAAATAGAACACTGCAGATCAGTAAGTTCCAAGGACATCATGTTACAATGATACCTCATGGCTGAGGCTTCTTCTATCAGGTTTATTTATCTTACCTTACGGAGTGATGTTTGTGATCTCAAGAAATAAGGTGTTTGGGGATTAATAAGTAACTCCGGTGCTGGTTTCCACATGAACAGGCTCTGCTGGCAAATTAGCATTGTTTCATTTTTTAGACAGCAGCCAACATTTCCAAATAGGTAATCAAACCTAAAAAGCAAAGAAACATATGTTTTATACTTTAGTTTTTGGCCAATAACAAAACCAAACTATTTCTTTCTTGTTTTATTGTCCCTTTGAGCGCGATTGGCTGGGTATTAATGTTTTTATAACGAGAGTAAAAATATGTTCTTCTGCTTTGCATTGGTAATTCTGGAAGTTCATAAACATTTGTTTGTTTGTTTTTTGCCTGATACTGAATATATAGATGCCAAGGGGATTTAAACAAATGGATGCTATAGTCTATGAAAGATAGTGTGTAAAATTTGCTTTTGGCAAATGGATTAATTAATTAAAAGAAATATATATATATATATATATATATATATATATATATATATATATATATATATGGAGGTCCAGCCTGCTACTCTCCACCATTCCAACAGATACAGTTTTCATAATTGTCTTCCACCTAGTGCTGAGCATTGCAATATCAGGCAATGGTACTTGGGGCTATTTTAAGCACTCTGAGCGTCTCATTTTTTTTAGTGCCACCAAAGCAGACCCCATAGACTTAAATGTCAACTTCATGGCAAAATGTTGTGTTAGAAGCCTGAAAGCCTGAAGGTCCATAACACAACCGCTGGTCTGGAGACCCTTCTTCATTGAACAGAAGTAGCCTAGTACCCATTGCTCTTATAAACTAAGGATGCACCGAATCCAGAATTCGGTTCGGTAATCGGCCAGGATTTGGCCATTTTCAGCAGGATTCAGATTCTGCCAAATCCTTGTGCCTGGCCGAACCAAAATCCAAATCCTTAAAGGACAAGGAAAGGCAAAAAAATAAAATCCCATTTTTACTTTCTTTAATGAAAAAGAAACCTATCTCCAATATACTTTAATTAAAAATTGTGTACCGTTTTTATAAGAAACCTGACTGTATGCAGTGAAATTCTCCCTTCATTTACTGCTGTGGTTAGTAATTGTCAGACGGTCCCTAACTGCTCTGCAGGGAAACAATCATACTTATGAACAGCAGGGGGAGCCCCCGCCTTACTTACCAGCCATGCAGAACTCAAGCAGCTTTGTTTATGATGATCCCTAAGCAGCCCGGACCACACTGAGCATGTGCACAGTCTTAGTCTTGCAAAGATGTTTAACAAAGTTACAAGATGACAGCCCTCTGTGGCCAACTTTGAAAGCATAAATCATTTGTTTGATTAGGCTTTAAGGTGCAGTAAGTTCATGCTTATGTTTAGTATACAAAATACAGCATTTCTAGCCTTATTCTATTTTAGACTTTACTTGTCCTTTAAAATCAAGTGACTTTTGTCAAAAAACAAGGAAGTAAAAAATGATTTTGCCTCGCACTTCATGATGCACTGATTTCCATATGCAAATTAGAGTTCGGATTCGGTTCGGTATTCGGCCAAATCTTTCACAAAGGATTTGGGGGTTCAGCCGAATCCAAAAAAGTGAATTTGGTGCATCTCTATTATAAACACACTGTATTTCAGGGGATTAACTATATTCTCAGTATAGAAAATTCTCAATATAATAAAAAATATTGTGTACCATTAAGTAGTGTTTTTAAATAAAGTATAGTACTTATTTAACAAAATCTCATAACTACAAATATTTAAAGATGTGGTTCACTTTTAAGTTGACTTGGAATATGTTATAGAATGGCTAATTCTAACCAACTTTTCAACTGGGCTTTAATTTTTTTAATAGTTTTTTAAAACTATTTGTCTTCTACTTCAGATACTTTTCAGCTTTCAAATATCAAATGGGGGTCACTAGGGGGACCTCTTATTCAAAACAGTACCTCATTACTAGGCATTTGGACCCCAGCTGCTGAAGTAAAAAGCTAAATAACTCAGAAACCAAAAATAATACAAAATGAAAAACAACTGCAAATTGTATCAGAATATCACTTTCTATATCATTTCAAAAGTTAATTTAAAAGTGAACAACCGTTAATGAAAGCGCAGATTCAATATTTCTATCTATCATCTATCTATCTATCTGTCTATCATCTATCTATCTATCTATCTATCTATCTATCTATCTATCTATCTATCTATCTATCTATCTATCTATCTTCTATCTATCTATCTATCTATCATCTATCTATCTATCTATCTATCTATCTATCTATCTATCTATCTATCTATCTATCTATCTATCTATTCACTCATACAATAGTATGCATTAAGGAAAAAGCCTAGAATGTGTGCATTTTCCATACAAAGAGCATTAATCATATATTGGGCTAATAATGAGGATGATGATTATTAGCGCAAGGTCATGGCATAGTGTCAGATTCCAAAGCTATTCCAAATGTTTTACTTGATGTTAGCACTTTGTGCATTTATGTTGCTTTCATGGCTTAGGGAAGTCCTGTAAATGATCCCGTTAGAACTCTTGCACAATTCATTGAGTGGCTGAGTCATCGAATTGAATTCATTCCTATCTGAGAAACGAATTACCTTTTTTCTTTCTTTTCTGCGCTCTGACCAAACACTCACCTGCCCGCAGTGCGTTTTCTGCCTCCATGACACAACATTTGTCTGTCTGCCTTTTATTTTAGCTCTACTCTTATACCCTATACAGCTGATGAACATGACGTTGGTTTGTATGTTTGCTACTGTGGATTGTTTACTACCTAACCTGAAATATAGACTATACTATCAACCCAAAATGTCCACTATTTCTTGCTAAAATTTTGGAAAAAAAGTAGCAAACACTGAGCAACTGTTGATGTATTAGCTGCTAACTTTAATTTATTAAAAGGATAACACTTCAGAAAGTCAACAACCTGCCTGGCAAAGCTTATATAGCAGGGAGGAAAATTAAGTCTATCCATTTTTAAAACTTACATTTTAGAAAAATGGTGAAACATCGCCCGCAGAAAGGTCATGAAAAAAAGTGATTGTTTAAATGAAAAAATGTATATTATTCCATTCAGTGCTGGCAGGATTCTATTATGAGTTTAATCAAGATTTCATACATCGGCATCATTTATAACTAAAGTAATGTTGCCTGCTAAGCCTTGTTAAGGTGTTTTCTCCCAGTCACTCTGCCAAAGGCACAAAATCCTGCAGTGAAGTACATGGTGGGTTTCAGATAGGATCATAGGCCATTGTAGTTTGAATGTTCTGTTTTATAGATGTACACTAGATATCATCTCAGCCAGGGAGCTGTACAGAAATACTAATTAAAATTAAAAGAAAGGAAGAAGGCACTCATTTGGTTATGCTTTCACGATCAACAAAAAGTCTGTAGAAGTTTATCAGAATCGAAGCAAATATTTTATTTAACTAATGGTGTTATCCTCTACTAGGACAGACAATAGAGTAGCCTATTATTCTTAAAATAGCCATACGTGTACTTATAGAATGATATGAAACACGCATGCTGGTAGAGCAATCCTGATATAAATGACTCTATGTTAGAGGCCCAAGCCTTAGAGAATAACAAAAAATGCTTTTATGGTGGCAGAACAAGGTACAAAAAGATTCCTCGAGCTAAAATAAGTAGATATCTACCTTTAATAACTAACCTTGTGCAAAGCAAATCATGAGCAATTTGGTTGCTGTGTTCAACAGACTGAAACAATAGGGATAATAACAGATTTATTAAAAAGCTATCCTTTCTCTCCCTGGGAATTCAATTCTCATCCAGTTGTGCTAAATGTATTTATAAAGAAACATTTCCTCCCAGCCTGCTGACTTTGTGATATTTCCTCTAATTTTATATTTCCAGCTGCAATTCAGGCTCATATCTTATGTTTTTTTTCCTTCTGGGGAGAGAAGGTCACCCATGCTGTGTGTGTCAAGCGCATGGGGAAAGATGTAGGGGTTTTTGTGTTGTTATTAGACTCGCATTCTGCAACTTAATGAGTCACAAGTGGCTGCAGGTTACAGAATGGAGTGGGCTTTGTTGCCAGTCTAAAATGTTTCATTATTTGATAATGATCATTACAGGCTCTGTCCACAATTGCACTTCTGTATTACGGAATCTCAAAAACACACATTCTAGCCAAAATGAAAATGATTTCCATTCTTTTCAAGCTTGGGTATTTTGCCAGGATAGTTTTGCATATTTAAAGACCACATTGTATTTCCATTTCATAAATATGTTTCCAAACCTAAAGGGCACATGAACTGCTGGCTGTAGCTACTTAAAGAATTGTATTTAAGTTATCATAGATGTAGAATGGTCCACTGGGAAGGCAGTTTTGACCCAGACAGCCCATGCAAAAACCTGGCTGTCCAGGTCAAAACTGGACAGGTGGCAACCCTACATAAGAGATGTCTTCAGCAGAAAAAATAGTGATTACATATAAAATATAAGTATAACCTTTATTCATGCATTGTGCAAAATGAGTGTTTATACAAAGCACATCCAGACCTATTAACTACTGATAACTGATAAATTACAAGGCAAGATTATTTCCTATAGGGTTTTTTGATCCCATGATATGAAAATATTCTCATGTCAATGACCTTCTTCCTTGACATTTTTCAGTGTGCCTAGAAATTTATTGAAAGCAGAAGAGAAAAGAAATAAAGAACCATGGGCAGCAGTGATAAATGCCCTAATATCCTATGCCTACACATTTGTTGAGGGCAGGACAATGCTTTAAAAATGTATGTTTAATTACTACTTTCTTTTGATTTCATGTTATCTGTGGGCCTTGAGATATTGAAGGCAATTTAATACAGAGTGCTTAATAAGAAATAGGTTTTAGCCAAGGCTATTTAAGGGGCCAAAGTATGCCTGATGAATCAGCCATGGCTAAGCTTTCTTGCTGCTAGGTATTAATATTAGCAAAGGGTCAAGGCATTAATGCTTAAGAACAAATCTCTATCGCAGGGAAATAAGTAAAATGTAATGATTCTCACACGTAAGCAAGAACTTTCTTCGGCTTTCTAAAGCTAAAGAAACACAGTATTGTGCTTTTCATTTACTAAATCTAATTGCATTTCTAGAAAATAATGTTTAGTGTAATGCTTTGACTTTTTTCATGAAGGGGAAGCTTACTGAAGGCATGATAACTTCATTTTTTAAACTGAAATCTAATATGTATTTATTTATTTTTTATTGCTGGGTGTTCTACTGCTTCTATGGAGTTATTGTTAGCTCATCTTGTAGTTTTTATTGTTCTCAGTATGTCTTCCCAAAGCCCCCCTGTAATTCCCTTATCCGCAAGAATATAGTCCAGCAATCAAAGGTAAACAGTGCCATTCCACATCCAGTGTGCATGCGATATATGCATTCTAGCAATCCCAGTCATATTGTTCTTATTCAGATCAAACATTTGTATGCCTCATAATCGTGGTGAATGTATCAATTAGTATGTCTTTCAACCTTCTACTTCCTCAGAGACATACCTTATTTTTGAACATGATCAGTTAAAAACCCCTCTATCTCTTAAAGACAAGGTTTATATTAAAGGTTATATTTATAATAACACGCCATATCACACTAGAATACAATAAGATATACAAATAATTACCAAGAAATATAAACAGAAACAGAATACAGATTACTTCTTACATATGTATTCTATGAGTAATATAAACAATGTAATTAAACTAAAACTCACACATATATATTTCTACTTAACATCTCACAAAAAATTCAGTAATAAAAGCTCAATTCCCAAGTACATTGCCTCCAATCCAAAATGGCGTTCAAAGGTGAGTGAAGATGGGATCTTTGAATAAGGACAAATACAAGAGGTCCTCTGCATTTAACCAAAAAAATCCCCTTTTTAACAAAACAAGGATTGTTGCATACATTTAAGATGGCCAACTATGTCAAAGTCATCCCTGGTCTGGCCAGTCCTACTCTCAACTTTTTTGATTCAATAACAATTCAACTTTTTCATTATATTTCATTATACATTTTACACTTATAGTTTTAACAGTAGCAGTGGGAAGCTCCATGTTGTAGCTCCCACCCTTTCCAGCCAATAAAAGGGCAACCGTATTTGGGAGTGTTAACCTTGAAAGCAAGTAAGTTGCAGGTAAAACTTAGTATAATGAAGCAGTAGAATTCAGATGGTTTACAATGGATCACTATACTCATGCATTTTATTTAAAACAGTATATATTGTCCAACAATTATTTTTTGTTTAAAGAGGGTTTTTACCCCCCTCCTCCCCCAAATGTGGAGCGGCTATGGGGACATAATTTATCCCATTGTACCATCTGCATGCTTATCTTTGTATATTTTTTTGGTATTTATATCTTTTTGTTTTTAATTGTGATATGGAGTGGTTTTAAGATTTTCCTTTAATGTATACCTCACCCTTTAGAGTTAGAGGAAAGTTTGGGTTGAGGTATTTTAAATTGCTCATGTGTAGAAGTTAGGTATGTTAGTAAGGATGATGTAGTCGGTAGCCATGAAATGCATTAGACTTACTTACTGATATATCTGATTCACTGTGATGTCATGGAATGGTATGAAGAAATGATGGATATTGTATTGAACTGATGAAGAAGCTCTATGTTCCCCTTGGATTGATATACTGCATAATGTTTAAGAAACCAGAAAAGAAAATGCAATATAAAAGCAATGAGAAATTACAGGCATTCAGTATACCCCAATTTAACTTGATTACATTTTTACAGAGTGCTCTAATGCATTATCTTCCACTGACCAAGCTAACACAGGGACTATAGTAGTACTTGAACCCATCCAGTTATAGGGTTTCTTCTAGAATCTGTGCTTGAACATGATGAGTGCACCAAATAAGTTGTGCTTGAATGTATTCAAGTTAAATGCTAATAACTGGAAACTTGGTATTTAATTTAAATATGGAAAGATATTTGCCTGAATAGAGGAATCAGTGTACGTGGGGCAATAGCTCCCAGTTTCTATTCATAAAAATTAACATAGCCTCAAATAGTTCCTCATAAGAATAAAACTGAACATGTAAAACAAATTATGTGTAGGTAAAAGCTATATATAATATATGAATATCATGCATCACAAGAGCCTTGAGGTCTTAGAGTATACTCATTTTGTACAAATAAGTTCCTATCTATGTTGAACCCTGCAAATAACACAGCAAATGCATTTCTAGATACTGTACATCTTAAAGGGAGTTCCCCTTTAAGTTAAAAAAATTTTTTAAGGATACCTGTCTTTATAACTGAAGCATAATATAAACTGACATTTTCATGTGGTGAAGCTTCTTTTAATAAACTGCAAATGTGTCACTCTTTTGAAAAGGTTGTGCAATATTTCCAGATAAATCAAAAGAATCTGCCAGATTAATTTAATTAGTTAAGAAGCGAGTGAGCTGCGCTTGTGAAATCTTGCAGCGGTTCGGCATAAACTTATTGAATTGTTTTATCATGGCGGTTAAATTAAAATTTCACTAAGCAAAAATTGAAAGTTCTATCCAGTTCAATGCAAGATTGACATTTGTGTTGGTGGACCCCTAGATAACATATGTGGCTTTGTTTCCTTATACAACATTTGTATCTAAACCAGGGGTGCCCAAGCTTTTTTACCCATGAGCCACATTAAAATGTAAAAAGAGTTGGGGAGCAACACAAGAATGAAAAAAGTTGCTGTGGATGCAAAATAAGGGCTGTGATTGGCACTTTGGTAGCCCTTATGTGGACTGGCAGCTACAGGAGGCTCTGTTTGGCAGTACACCTGGTTTTTATGCATCTTAAACTAGTCTTTTGCGAATTTTCCGCCAGCATAGTGAATTTTGCGGGAAATTTGCGAAATTCGTGGCAAAGCAAAAAGAGACCCCTTGGAGGTCTAACCTTTTGTCAGGGTCCTCTGGTGAAGGAGTTTACTATCATTACTTTGAGAAAATGGAAAGTATTTCCATTGGTCCAGGGGTAGTGAGCGTAGTTCATATTTCCTGGTCTCTGTAAGAGGAGGGAACACGTGTTTTTGTCTTTTGGTCCCCTATCAGTGCTGCAACATGCTGTTGAGCCTAAGACAGAAGGCCTTAGTAGAAAGACTGAGCTATAAGGTAACTTAAACCTTATTAAAGTTAGGGCATACTCTAGGGGGGCTATTTACTAACATTCAAATGTCTTTTTTTCCCCCATGAATCTGCCTTTCCTATATTTCTTAAAACTTTTTATCAAGGTAAAAGTTGTTGAGGTCCTATAGAAGTCAAAGGCAGTTGCACTGATCCTATTGGACCTTTTTTAATGAATTCTGGCTTTTAGAGTTTTTCTAATTTTTTCTTCTCGGAAATGTCCGAAATACCCAGATGTTTAAAGTTTTTAGAGGTATTCATTTTTTTTTTGGATCAGTCAGCACTTTTTTTTAATTCTTGCTTTTTAAATTCTGTTCTTAAATTTATAGAGAGTGAATTTAGTCATGCTTTCAAAAACCTGTAAAACCACAAAAAGGAGACTATTGACTAATAGGCCTCCAAGAGTTGTGAAATGAGTGTGAACTGTGTGAGTTGACAAGTGCAGTCTCATGCTCCACTAAGTTTATAGTGTGGTAGTTCCCTAGATAACCCCCCACCAGATTGTTGGGTCTTTGGTGGGTAGGACTGAGTGGAATTCCATGGATCACATTGTGAGAATCCTGGTAGACTGGAGGCAGATACATTAGTGTAAAACCCATTATGGAATTTTATAGTTTGTGATACGTTTGTTTGTTATGCTTGCTCCAAAAGTTTGCACCACCTTCAAGTATATGTTAAAGGTTTGCAATGCGCGCTTAAGATTCACAATGCAATAAAAACCTGATAGAGAATATAACATTGCAACACATTTTTTATTCCTAATTGTGTGCTAATTTGTTCTCTTTGCAAATGTTATTACATTTCCCCTTGATGTCTTTTGATTTGTAGTTCAGTCTAGAGACCCTAGAGGGCACAGCTGAGGGGAGTTATTGCATGTAGTAGTGAATGTACCCCAAGGGGCCTATTTTTCATGTGTGGAGTAAAACATTACTGTGATGCTGCTCACAGCAACCAATCAGATCTTTGCTTTTGTTTTCTAACTGTTGGAATCTAATTGATGAAATTCCCTTAGGAAGGATAGCATAAACACTGTCTACGAAGGTACACCCAGCTTTCAGCCATTTCCCCAAATGGAGCAAACTATAATGCTTGGTACCCAGGATCATAATACCACTCCTTGGTGGAGCCTCAGATGCTCAGCCAAATAGATTATCTATCAATCCTAGAGTGATGTATTAGAGTGTTCTAGCCAATCACTGTCTAGGTTCAACTTCTCCCTTCCTGCCTGCTCAGGTAAGGGGCTAACAAAATGGACCGTGAGCACACTTGTGCTCAGCTTATATATTGTGGTTAAACCCATTAGGTAAAGTCTAGCTCCTGTATAACTAAGGTGCCCTTAAGTGGCCAAACTTTTGGAAATACAATATAATGGGAAATACATTTATCATTCCCTTACACAGTTAAAAATTATGAGCATATTGGCTTTCTCTCCGAAGTCTGCCTCCTACCAATGGCGCAGCCCATTATTTAGCAACCACATATATACAGACTATTCCAAAGCTGCAGACCCTTCCAAGAAAAATAAATATGTATGGGGCTAAATGTTTAATTATTTTCCTTTTATCCTTTGCAAGCAAATAGAACATTTTAAAATCCTGTCAAGTAGCCCCAATCTTAGGGAAATATAATGCATCGAGATTAATGAAAGTTATGATTAGGCCTAGGTCAGAATGGCATATTTTTACAGTGGTGCCTTGATCAACAGCTTTATATACTGTACACTGTTGCTTGTTTTGCACAACTAAGGGCTCTGCTTGCATGCTATCCCCAAAAGGTAGCTCTTTTCTTGGTTGGGCATAAACTGAAAGATTACAGTGGAATTTCTGTTCCACTTTAATCAGGACTAATGTTGCCTACATGGCCCCTTTAATCAAATATAGAATAGCAGAAGGCTCCATCTAAATTTAATCAGTGAACAAACTCTTTGAAATCTTTAGATACCTGCAACTCTGGTAGTTAAAAGGTCAACAGTAAGGCTGCAGCATCCCCTTAATCACTTAGACATCCTTCTACTCCTCTAACCCACTCAGACTCCTCATTCAGGAATTTGCTTTGGCTTTTGACAAGCATGCTCAGTTCTTCTTAGCACAGATTACTAAACACACCCTCCAGTCTAACAATAGTTTTCCTTTACAGTTCTCAACCCCAGCAGAACTGTTTATCAAAGTGCGTTGTGCCTGTTTAAACCTGCATTCTGCATTGCATGAACTTTACAGCATACATGTCCTGTTTGCAGATGTCAATGTTACTGATTATGTGTCAGAGGGAAAATGGCCATTGGGGGAAAGCTGCTATATGTTTTATGAAAATGTCATGGTGCTGGCAAATGGAGGGGGATATATGCAGTACACATGAAGTGGCTCAGGTGGGGAAGATATGCCCAACTTAAATACATGATAGGAAAATGTAGGCTTTACATGTCCTTTAATAAGGGAAGAAGTGTACTCAGGCTGCTTTTGTTTCCATACTGCAAAGAATCCATTCTTTGATATAGACACGTTCCTCCTGGAAACCTTGGTAATGTAAATCACAAGATAAATTGCTCTCCCATTTCTTAGTATTTTTAATGGGGTTGTAATCAATTTCACTTGGAGAACGTGAATTGGATTAAATAGCAGGTAGGCCCTGCATTACTGCCCCTACATTCCTTGATTAGAAAAGTGCCATTTCTTACAGTTCTTCGAGCAAAGAATTATTTTTATCAACTATTTGATTACCAAAATATAATAAAAAAGGAAAAACCAAATTACACTCTGCTTATGTGTTTGATCAGATTTCAGTTTATTGCTGTTTTTCTGAAATAATTAAGTTTCCGGCCAATAGCTGTAGCTGATGGGGTTACATACTTGGCAGAAGGCAAGCCGGTCAATCCTATGAGTAAGGGAGATTTTTTATTTTTTTGGCTAGGATTGAATAGTTGGGGTAAGGTTTGAGAGGTCAGCTGTGAACTGCCAGCACTTTTTGCAGGATTTGGCTGTATTCTAAGTCTCAGCTGTGACAATGCACAACAGAATGAGACTGGTTGTAACATCTGATGTATTTTCTGAAATATCAAAAATAAGGTATTAGGCCAAATCTAAAAAAAAAGGCTTCAGTGCATCCCTTCATTGAACATTTGATCTTTGTTACTAAGTCACAAAAGCTAGCAATTAGGTTCTGGTTACCAAAGTACCTGCCATGTTTTGTGAATCAACTGTTTGCTAATAAAGAGAAAACCCATGGGGGGGGGGATCTGAAAAAAATTGTACTTAACTATTCCCTTATTCTCTACAGTGGACTTTTGAGCATACAGATACATACGTATATTGTAAAGTAATTACATTGATTAATATGTAAGTATAACATGGGAAGCATAAAAATATATACAGTATATTATATTATATTCCCCCAAAATACACACATACATTAAGGTTTACTATTTTCTGACCTTCCAATACTTGATCTAAGATACTACAGACATTATGCATATCATTATGCATTTTTAATCAAGGATGAAAAATAATCTCCAAAGCAGAGCATGCAGGCAAAATATTCAAATGTTGGAATTCTGAAAACTAATATAATTATAAATATTTCAGCTAAAGGGACCTTCTTGCATGTTGATCTTATGCTTGTTCTATTAAATATTTAAAATGCCCCACACATACCCACAAGGGTCAATTTATTTGCAAATTTTATGAAATGCTACCCTCCCTGCAAATGGAAAAAGGCAGTGCTTAATAGAGGTATATCATTTAAATGGCATTGTGACTGCACAACACTGATATAATTATTAAGAATTGGTGCTGTATAATTCAATACAAGACACATTGTGATATCAGCATTTTCCAATAAGTGATGGTGACAGAAAGACAGTACATGACTAAGCCTCATTGTGCTGTTACTTTTCATAACCTGTCAGGAAGAAAAATAACATGTTCCTTAAAGCTGTAGTAACCAGTTTTTACCCTCCATAAACATCAGTGCTGGACTGGGACACCAGGGGCCCACCAAAAACCATTAGACCAGAGGCCCACCCAAATACCTTTAGACCAGGGGCCCACTCTAAGTATTATTTTCTTCCTTTCCTTACTCAACCTCTATTGCCCTATTCTCTTTTCTTTACATACTATAACCTATTATTCCATCTGTTTAGCCTTTTTGTTTTCATAGAAATAGGGAATGGCCATGAAATAAGCCAAATGTTTAGAAGAAGGAGGACCCACTGACACCTTGGCCCACTGGGAGTTTTCCTGGTATCCCAGTGGGCCAGTCTGACACTGATAAACATGTAATCTTAGACTTAGTGTGAAATTCTCCCACTTATTATTCCTTACATGGATTAAGCATATCCATAATTACATCTTATTTTTACTTTCTGTCACGGTTGGCACCCAACACCAGAACAAACACCAGGCACCCTGGTCTCAGCTCGTGCTTCACCAGTAGTGTGACCACCTTTGGGCCTCGGGAGGAGCCCTTGGCTTACTTGGATGCCACCTGGACTAAAACAAGAGGTGCAAGATGAGGGTTCTGGATAGGCAGAGGGGCACGACTGTAAAGCAAAGTTTTTGGACAGAAGATCGTAGTACAAGGCGTTAGGCAAAAGAGTAGTCAGATCGGGCCGGGTCGAGGCAGGCAGAGGGTCAAACCAGGAAGTCAATCAGAGGGTTAATCAGAAGAGGTAGTCGGTAATCAGGCAGGGGTCAAGATCCAGAAGTCAGAATAGTCAAAATAGCCAGGCAGGGGTCACAACAGGAAACCAGTTCAGGATATAGCAAACAAATAGCACAAGGCTCAGGAGCACCAGAAAACACAATCCTATCACGGGCAGTATGTAAAAAGAAAATATACCTTTAAATACATTTGAAATTCGCCCCATTGCGCGCAGACGTCATATGCCTTTATGCCTTTAAGATGCAGACAGACACAGCGCGCGCGCCCTAGGCGCAGAAGATCATTGCGGGCGTCCCCACTTGGAGTGCGGTGGGCGTCCACCCCAACACTCCTACTAGGGTAAGTTGTTACACTTTCATGCAGTTGACTTGCCATGGAGGATTTATCATGATTAGATCTTCATTTTATAGCCTACGGACAAAAGGAATTCATTTCTAAGGATGATGATGATAATGTCTTTAAAACATAGCACACAAAGATTTACAATACAGGGCCATTTGAAAGATGTTTTCATATGAGTTAGTAAAATATCTAAGCACCCAAATATTCTGCAAGATTTTTCTTCAAAACTTCTTCAATATTAGAGATGCAATTGTCCCAAGTGTGCCATATTATAAGCAGAGATTGACACGCCTAAGCTAATAAAAACTGTGCCATGTTAAAAATGTGTGCAGTCAGGAGTTGCTTCAGAATCCTGGCTTGACCCCTGACTCAAACTGGAGCCAGTATTTCAAATCCCATAGTCATCATCGTGTGACCTTGGCATCAATCAATGACTTGCATGGCCTCAGTTGACTTCTGTAACACACATACAAATAGAGGGAACCTTAGAACTACCACATTCTATAAATAATTAAAAATGAAAGTAATAGTATGAAGGTAGTAATATTTTTTAAATTGCAAATCACTGAACTTAACACAGTTGAAGAGTTGAAATTCTATAATTATTGCCTTAGTAGAATTACAGTCAATCTCTTTTATATTTCCTCTTATTGCCATGTTACTCTTAGAATGCTAGCTATTAGATACCATGAGTTGATCAGAATTGTAGGGACCTGATTGGGTGAGAAGTTCACTGTCAAATAGCTGCCTAATATGGTTATACGTAATGGCCTTATTCAAAAGGTATCTTCAATTGCTTACTTATTCTAAAGTGATTGATTTGCAGGTAGTGATGGGCAAATGTGTCCCGTTTTGCATTGAAAAATTCACAAAACTCTTGAAAAAAATAGTGTAACGGTGAAAAATTGGCGAAACGCATTGAAGTCAATGGGTGTCAAAATAATTTTGACGAGAGTCAATTTTGACATGAGCGCCAGTTTTTATAGGCGCGACTCTTTTGTCCAAAAGCAGTAAAGTCAATGAGCATTGGAATAAATTTGACGCACAACAATTTTTATGCGAGTGACAATTTTTACATGTAACAATTTTTTTTGTCTCAGCTAATTTTCCACTGCGAATTTTTGCCACAGTTTCGAAACAAAATTTTTTTGCGGGCGGCAAAATGTGGAAATTCACCACAAATCCAATAAATTCGCCCATCACTATTTACAGAGCCTTCATTTTCCAGCCCTATTAGCATGTCCATATATTTGTCTTCCAACATTAGAAGCAAATAAATGCAACTCAATAATTCATGAAAATTATTATGCTTTTTCATTCTTCGTGGGTTTTAGAGGACTTTTCATTAGGTGATGAAACAAGGTTAGTTGGATATGCTTCTGTTCATCCAAACAAGCATTAGTGGGGTTAGAAAGTGACATTGGGGATGAAGCCTTACTCACAGTTGGTATTCTAAAGCATCCTCTAGCTGTTCAGTTGTGTTAAAGTCAGGTCTCTGTAACAGCAAAGAGCCTTTCCTAAATTGTATCCTACTGAGGGCCATTACACAGAATCACCCTGGAATATTATAGTAATCTGATAGTTGCCCAGAATAAGTGATCCCAGCCTATATGGTTAGTGCTGCATGTTATGGAAGGGCAGAAGTGAAGAAGGCCAGATATACCAAGCTATCATACTAAGATGCACAAAGGTTTCTAAATTAAGATTAATGTATAATATCTGATCAATAGGCATACTATTGATTTGGGGGCACATTTACTATTTTACTATTAATCTAATGATTCGAAGGATTTTAATACATCGATCGAACGATTTTGCTTTGATCAGAAATTACTTAGAAAGCCTACGGGGAAGGTCCCCATAGGCTAACATTGGTGCTCGGTAGGTTTTAGCTGGCGAAGTAGGTAGTCAAAGTTTTTTTTAAAGAGACAGTACTTCGACAATCGAATGGTCGAATAGTTGAATTATTTTTACTTCGAATCGTTTCGATTCAAAGTCGTAGTCAAAGGTCAAAGTAGCCAATTCAATGGTCGAAGTAGCTAATCATTCTAATCCTTCACTCGAGCTAAGTAAATGTGCCCCTTGGTGTATATATTTGCACAACCACAAGGGTCTCTACCCTATTATAAATTCTGCCTCATCTCCTTTATTCTGTTTTTTTACAATAGATGTCTCACACCATTTAAATAAAAATGAATGTTAGGCGATGATGCAAATCAATATGTCCACGATATGTGACATGTTTATATTGAAAATGAAAAACATAAATAAAGAGTGCTTGAAAAACTTAATTATGCGCTGATCAGAATATAATATAACAAAGAAATGATGAGTCTCTGCTTGTCCATGTACAAACCTTCCTGCACAGTGAGATATTTAAATACAGTGCTTTTAGCATTACCCATGTTCCCATTCTCATAACATTCGGGAATTGGGATTTATAAACTGAAGAACTCTTCAATTAGCTGAATAAACTGATGCCTGCATGGCAGCTGTCAAGCTAAATACAATACAGGTGTGTATATCCCTGGTGAAATTCTCCTACAAGTTACATAAATAAATTCACCATTTGACAAACAAATTGCCAAGACAAAAATGGCACCATAAGAAATAATGCCCATTGACTTTAATGCATTTGGAGTGAGAAAAAAATGGCCATTGACTTAATGCATCCAGACAAAAAGTCGCCAAGACAAAAAAGTCGCAGAGAGAAAAAAGTCGCCTAAAGATAAAACACCTATTGACTTTAATGCAGTTGGAGTGTGAAAAAATAGTTGCTCATGTAAAAAAAATGTTACGCATAAAATGTTGCCACGTCGCAGTTTTTTTTAGCAGTTTTCCAATTTTTTCCTCAAAGTGAAACGGGACAGATCTGCTCATCACTATTAATAGACACGGCACAGCAACGAATTGGATGCAGATGTCTGAACACCAGAACTGAAGCCTTGGGACTGAGCTCAAAATAACACTTTGCATACTGTGTCGAGGTAAGGGAATGTGCTCTGACGGTGCACGTAGTAACAATTAAGATAAAAAAAAACACTTCTGCATAAGTATATTGCGTTTCTTGGACTTTTTTTGTTTGTTATGGTCTCCTGTCATTTTCTTGAAACTATTAGGTGAGTAGGATGGATAAGAATGGATATTTATTATACATATAGTATGTGTTCTTATTCTGCAAAATATGAAGATTCACTGACCAATTACGTACCTAGACATATTCATCAAAAAGTTAAAGAAATAAATGAACAAACTAAGGTATGCTTTCTGGGCCAAAAAATGGCAAAACACATGGAAGTTTGTTGGTAGCAGTTAATGTCCCCAGTACTATTCTCTGTTACTCAGTAGGTATGTTGATGGAGGGGAAAAAGTGATTTCCATTTGATGAGAAATGACAGGATAAGAGTTGATGTGCCAACATTTACATATAATTTCTATGTGTGTAAATCATGCAGCAGCAGAATCTTACACATTAAATGATTCCAAAGGAGCAACAACTCAGATGAATATTTATGACTTTGCGCAATTGGACTTGCTACTGTGTGCAGTCATTTAGTTACATTCCCGTTTCATCTTGCATTCAGCTGGTGATTGTGATCACTTGCTTCACTCGGTGGATACTGTATAGAGACATGTTTGAAATGCACATATTTTATATACTGCATGCCTATAATAGAGAGCTACCAATTATAGCTGGATATTGGATTTTAGGGCACATTCAGTGACTCATTGTCATACAGGGATAACTATCTTGTTTGAAGCTTGGAAAAATAGTAAGTTAGCAGATGCATTGCCTTTTTGATTTTTTGTTTATTTTGTGACCCTGAGGAAGACCCTTAAGGTTGAAACACGTTGGGCTCACCTTATTATTATTATTATTATTATTTTTATTTGATTTTTGTATACTATTTTTGCTTAATTTTTTCTTTTTGTAATAAATTTATTTGCTTTTCAACTCGGGTGTGCTATCCATTATTTTTATATTTGCAATTCGATATGGAGACCCTTATGGGGAGTCATCTATGGATTAGCACCCTGTAGTTTAATTTAAGGTTGTGCGCCTTCTTTCCTTATTCTGTATTAACATTAGCACAATGCTCATTATCTTCTTATATTCTCCAGTATCTATAAGTGCAACAAGAACAAGGTTTACAAGTCCCACTTATATGGAGATTCACCCCTGATCCGTGTTGTACTGGCCAGCTGTGATTCCAGGAAAATCCCAATGGGCCAAGGTATCAGTGGGCCCTCCAGATTCAAATTATTTGGTATTTTTTATGGCCAGTCTGTGTATGGTATGGTATGCTAAATAGATAGATGAATAAACAATTATTTAAAGGAAAGAGAGGAAAAGAGTAAAGAAACTGAGTGAGGAGAAAAGGTCAATAGTTTATGCTTAAGTGAGCCTATGATCTAAGGTTCTCTGGTTGGCCCTGGCATCCCTGTTCAACACTGCCCCTAATGTCCCATAAACATGCACCATTGCAGGGAAGTCCCGGGCTTTTGGTATCTCTGAAATGGTACTGACCTGCCTAATAGGCTAACAAAGGGAGTAAAACTATAGACACATACCCCTTTTCTCTCTCTGCACACACACAAGTGTAAATATTTACTGTCCATATATTCCCTGCAGAGCAATATTTCGCGAGGGGGCCTCGTTCTAGTACTGTAATTACTGAGAAAGTAGTAGTATTTCCCACACTGAAAAGGATAGAGACACATTTCACATTGGAATATGTCAGGATAACTCAATAAAGCTACTTGGAGGTAAAGCCACCATCTAAAACAAACCATGCTCTTCAATGTAGCCCACCCCTTTTATTGCCTGTGTCACCCAGCAACACAGCTTGTCCCAACAACGTGCCAGGACTGATGTCCAGCTTGGATGCTAGGGCAATAATAGACAGATACGATAGACTAAAAGACAAACAAGCAGTGTCCCAGTGCTCTGTCCCCCAAGCACAATGTAATTCATTAGACAGGTCTAAGACTAGTTGAGTCACTAGATATAACAGGTAAATGGGAAGTTGTTGGGTTAACTTTAGAAGGGGACATTAGCACCAGGTAGCTATTAGAGCATACTGACATTATCACTTTACTACATTTATTCACTCTACTTCAAGGTCAATGTAATTCCCTATTAAACAGCCACATTTAAGAAAATACAATTCTTCAGTGATTCACTCTGTCCTGCACAATGCATTGTTTATAAACAAGAGATGTCTGCAGTCCTTGTCCTTGATATTCAAGAGTAAATCTATGGTTCCACGTTAATTGTGATCCTTTTCACTGGAGTTGAAATGAAAATATGTGGAAGGTGGGCAGACATTTTATGCAAGACAAATCTCTACAATCAATAATTGTTCAGCATTGTGTTCATGTTACATAGTTACATAGTTATGTTGTAAGTTGAGAGGATATGGCTTTATCTGGGTAGGAGAGAATCAGAAGACACAACAATGAGACACAATTTTATATTAAGTTAAATTAAATATGTAATAAAGAGCAAGTGCTCCAAGACAAAACTAGCAAGTTATACCTGCTAAGGAAACTTTACAACCCAGTTTGACTGGCCTAGTCTGTAGTGACATCATGCCATGCCCTGTCCCATGATCAACTCGGCCCAGAACCTTTCTGTGTTTTTTTAATGGCATTATTAACATATTAGGAGAACTGTAAGAGATGCAAATAAGACAATGGATGTTTTGGCAAGGTTAAAACCTCAAACTGAGTCATTTGATTTTATCATTCATAAGGAGGATATTGTATGCTCTCTGGGCCATTTTGACCCATTTGGTAACTAATTAGGCTTAGTTTAGAAATTAAGTCAGAATACTTGTATACATTGTTACTCCTTAACACTCTACCAGGTTTCACCACTCCAGCCAGATCTAAATGCTGCTGGTACACTTATCCACTTATTTCATCGGTTGTACACCAAAGCTAATTCCATTAATGTCTCCAAATTTTGTCTCAAATTAAATTCAGAATCTTAACACTCATTCAAGATACTTCATAATGAAACCTGTTTCTATATTTCAACTCCTTCATGCTCTCCATTGTAAGAAGCCAAATTGGAGGTTTCTCTTGAACTTCTTCAACTTGTTTATAAAAGCTATTTTAGGCACCCTGGAAGTCAAGTTACAGCAAATAACAATCATCTTTCCAATTATTTGAAATAATCCTCAGCCCCGCACACTCTAAGCTATTTTTAGCAGAACTCTAATCCTATCGGATGCTTCTATAACACTTTCTATCACTTTATTGAATTGCAGAACGTGTTGCCACCATATCCATTTATAAATTAATACTGATATAAATTAAAATTGATTCTCTGCTTATAAAGTTGGATTCTAGACTGTGGACTTGGCTTGGGAAATATTTATGCAGGCCAAAGTCTGAAATAGAATGCTTTATGCAATGATAATTTGGATAATAACTATATTAGCTCTGTTTTTCTTCCATATTAGACTGACTGGAAATGGATAGCTGTTAAACTAATGGTTGTTAGTGTAGAGACCAGAAAAGGCACCTCCATAAATACTTCTCTTACATGTTCATTATGCACATTACAGGCTGCAGGTCTGACACTCCCTTTCTATTTCTCTGGCATTCAAGGTGTACAGAGTAGGGGAGAAGTATTTTTGAGATAAAATATATATAATATAAATACATATATAAGTTGGGTTGAAAAAAGACCCTCCATACATTCACATAAGCTGCACATTCTATACTAATTGTAGATTTTAGTATCACAATAGCCTTTGATATTATGCTTGTCCAAGAAATTATCCAATTCACTCTTAGATCAGCCATCATAACATCATCTGGCAGTGCATTCTCCAATAAAAGTTTTTCTCTAGTCTAAAAGGATGGTCTCTGGCCCGGAGATCCTAATATCCTAATGTACTTGTAAAGTGTAATCATGAGAAAACAACCCCAACCTTACCAGTCTAATTTAAGTCTTCCATCCCTCTAACCAGTTAAGTTGAACATCTCTACACTCTCTCCAGCTCATTTATATTCCTCTTAAGGACTGGAGTGCAAAACTGCACTGTATACTCCAGATGAGACCTTACCAGAGACCTATGAGGAGGTATAATTATGTTTTCATCCCTTCGGTTTATGCACTTGTTATGCAAGACTGCTGCAAAAATTTTCTGTGGAAAAATTTTCCTCGACCACCACTCTTTCTAATCTATCTTTTATCCAGTTCTCTCCACTGATTTAGTAGCAGTTATGGGCAAAATTTTTTGCCTTGTTTCGCCGAAAAAATGACGCCCATAGACTTGTATGGTGTTGTGCGTCAAAATAAAAAAAGACGTGCGTCAAAAAAATTTTGCTGCGCGACAAATTTTTTTTGATGCCCTTAATGGGCGTTAATGGGCGTTGGTGACATTTTGCTGGCAGCGAATTTTTGGCGAAACGAAACGGGTGAAATTCGCCGAAGGATCCTGCTTATAAACCTACATATTTTACAGCAGGGGGTACATTATTTATTAAACTACACAAGTTTCAGTGAGTTGCATGACAGAAATTACATCACTAAGCACCAATTATGACTGATGACATCGGTAGGCACCACTTATAAGGATACAATATACAAGATACTCATGGCTCCTGTGTATTATAATAATATTAATGTATAATATATGGAACCTGTAATCCAGAATGCTCTGGACCTGGGGTTTCGATGAGTTATATCTTTATACCTTAAATCTGCCAACGATCATTTAAACATTAATTAAACCAAATACAGCGAAACCTCAATTTCACATCCCCTGATTTTAAGTTTCCCCTCATTTTACATTGTTGTTTTTTGGTCCCACCTTTATATTATGCATAAAACATTTCCCTGATTTTACATTTTCCTGGATTTCACACCATTTTTTCCTGGTCCCCTGAAAAACGTAAAATGGGGGTTCTACTGTAGAGGTGATTTTCCTCCAATAAGGATCAATTATATCTTGTTTAGGATCAGGTAAAGGGACTGTTTTATTGTTTTATTATTACAGAAAAAGATTAAATATTTTTTGTACTTGTACTTGTACTTGAATTACAGAATGGAGTCTATGCGAGATGGACTTACCATCATATAGAGTGAACTGGATAATGAGTTTCTGGATAATGGATCCCATAATCTATATCTATATCCCATGACCCGAAAGGGGAAAGGCCATTGGCTTGGAAGGTGTAATGAGCCCTATGCAGAATAACAGATCAATGGACTGGGCCCCCATGAGAAGTGATGGTAAGTGGCCTGGCTGTATGTCATCGAAATCTGTGGCAATATTGGAGGAGTATGAACCCAGTGGCACAAGTGTCACAGAGTGCCTGTTTCTCGGGCATGTACTGATAAAGTCTTGTATTATATGACAGACTGAGTAAGATGGAACAGGAGTAGACACGGCCGGGGCACTGTGAATGAGGCATTGCAGCCGGCTACGACTCCCTGAGCGCAATGCGAGGTAGTTGCCAAGTACGGAAACCACTAAGGACACAGTAACAAAGGGCTAAGTGGAGTCTGTGGTTGCCAGGGTAACGCAAGTAGAGTAAAGCCTGCAGAGGCTTCCGACAGTCGGTCACGGGTGAAGGTGCTTAGCACGATGTATTGCACAGAGGGCGACCAGGGCGTACCATGAAGCTGCATGTACCTTCCCACAAGGGTGTTCTTTGATGCCTCTTAAGGTGGCCATAGACGAAAAGATCCACTCGTTTGGCGACATCGCCAAACGAGCAGATCTTTCCCCGATATGCCACTAACGGGCATGGCTATATCGGGGGTAATCTGAACATTCGGCCCTATGGCCAAACAATCAGATTACAATGAGCTAGGGTGGGATCGGTCGGGACAAAATCAAACCTGTCCGATCAACCAAACGACCGATCTCCGTTGGATGAAAAATGTCGGGACTCTCCACACATGGTCCGAAAATTGTACGAATCCTCGATTCGTACTATAGGATCTTTGCGTCTATGGCCACCTTTAGCCACCTGATTTTACAAAATGTTCTATGCCCTTAAATTACTTTAGGCACATTGATTCACTGGGGAAGCAGTATATTACTTTTTAAGAAACGGGAACTATTTCTTTATTTTTTTTATATTTTTGCTTTTTTGTATCCTTATGCATTACACTGTGTACGTCATTGTGTGTGATTGATGCCCATTGCATACGTCATGACCAGAGTGTGTTTTGGTGCCACTTGTTTAATTTAAATATGGCACTGATCATGGGGGGTTGGCACTTCATGAAGACGGCCCGTGTTGAAGGGCTGAAACATTGAATAAAACACTTTTATTTCACTAAGCAAGACCTGTTAGTGCAGTTGATTATTGGACATTATTATATATCAAATAAATATTGGAATGGGATCCATCATCTATAAACCCATTTTTCCGAGAGCTCTGAATTATGGGAAGCCCATAGACAACATTCTGCAATTCAAACTTTTAATAAGTATTTCCTTTTTCTCTCTAATAATAAAACAGTACCATGTACATGATCCCGACTAAACATTAATTAATCCTTATTGGAAGCAAATCAATCCTTGCTATACTGTACTTCAGTTTCCCTATGTGATGGTGGAAATAAAGTAAAGAGGTTTCATGCAATTTAAAGAAAAAAATTCTGTGAAGTAGCGTTGCAGCCTGTTAAATCTACTAATGGAAATTTGGTCCAACCATTACTGTCAGAAAGCTGATATCTGCTATTACATTCAAACATGAGTTTCTGTGGGCTGATGTAAGGTTAATGAAGCATGAGTTTCAACAGCAATTGAGGTAATACATGAAATTATAAAAGACAAATTGTATAAAAATTCAATTTTCCTCTGGAAACAAAATGTCACATTGCAGAAACATTATCAACAATTATCTAAAATCCTTAAAATTGTGCACCTTAGAAAGCAACAATCAAACAATAAACAAATATGAGATGGGCAAAGTGTTTGATGTCCTACTCAGCAGAACTAACAAACTATTACAAAAGTGTTGGATTGGGCAACATGTGGTGTTCCAGCTGCAAGCCTCATGCATTCTTTTGGCAAATATCATGACACCGCCATATTAAAGTGGTAGGTAAGTTGTTTTTAGCATGCAGATACAGGTATGGGATCTATTATTTGGAAACTCGTTATCCAGAAAGCTCCAAATTACAGGAAGGCCATATCCCATATCCCAAAACAAATACAAGTTTTAAAAATGGTTTCCGTTTTCTCTGTAATAATAAAACAGGTCCTTGTACTTTATCCCAACTAACTTAATCCTTATTGGAAGCAAAACAATCCTATTGGGTTTTAATCATGTTTAAATGATTTTTTAATAGACTTAAGGTTTAAAGATTCAAATTATGGAAAGACCCCTTATCCAGAAAACCCCAGGTCACGAGCATTCTGGATATCAGGTCCCATACTTGTACTCTGAAAAGAGACGCACAAAAAGGGATCTTAAAGAATACTAGATCCTCTATTGAAAAGGGTATACCATCAACATGCCTTTGGCTGATTGATTTAAATGGGGCCATAAACACAAATGGGTTGTATAGCTGGTATTGTCCTATAGCATTGGGATTCCTTTACCAATTTCAATCTAATTTTTACCTTGGGCAATAACCGTAGTGATATGGAGAACCTGACTATGATCCGGTGGGATTGCATGAGGTTGCCACATGGTCTGATAGTAAGACCAATGTTATCCCTAACCCTGTGCTTCTATGGCTACTTTAGCTCTTATTTCATATGTTATAGCTTTCTTTAATAAGATACCTTGGGTGGTAAGCAGTCCCCAATTTCATCCTGCAGAAATATACACAGTTTTCTAATCTTACTCTGATAGGCTTATAAAACAGAGAGATACTGTATATTCAGCCAACAAAGTAATTGTAAGAAAATTGGCTGTTTGGCCCAAGCATCAGGGAGCATTTTTATAACAATCCTTCCTTTCCCATAAAGTAGCACTTATCAAAATACAACATGTACCAAAACCCCCAGAAAAGGATTTGTTGACAGAAAAAGATTGATATGGAGGAATTCATAATTAGATTAAATCATAAAACACAGATTCCAGAACAGAGCTGACAAGTTACCTTCAAAATCTAAACATCTTTATGTTTCCCCACCTAAGCAAGCGAACTTCCCGTCTTTGCCGTCTCAGCATCTGTCCCGCTGAATTTAGTCCATAAATGCTCTTCCTCTTGCAGAGTACATAAAAAATCAATCTAATTATACAGTGAACATTAATTAAAACTGAGAGACCATTGAAAAGGATTGATTTTTTATAAGGGGAAGAGTGCTGATGCCTGGCTCAGTTCTAAAGTGTGACTGAATCATCAGCTTTGGCAGGCCTGGGAGAGGGACTAAAAAGTGTTTAGGAGAATCCAGTATATGTGGCCGGGATGGTGGGGGAGAGGGAGGGCGTCACTGTTCTTAGGTGTATGGAATATATTGGAATAAGTATCCCTGTGCTTCAAACATATGACCTCAGAGTAAATACAGTATATACAGATAATGTTTTCTACTATCTAAAATGTATTCAATGGCAACCTCAGCCTCTTGCAACCATGAAGTGAGAGGGGAGTCATAATAATTTAGAAATTAAAAAATATATACATTTTTTGCTTGAATGAAATTATTTGCTCCCACCTTTATGGTTGTATATGTGTATATTATTCATATATTATTCATATACTGTATACATATTATTGATTACATTACATGCATGTCCATGATTACATCACCTGTGGGTTTTGTTTGGTGCAATTTCATGGGGTGGATATAAAAGGGAACACTAGGGGTCATTTATTGAACCTAGGGCAGGCACTCAGGGGTGCTTGAAGCATCTAGGAAGCACTTGCACCCCAGGGTCTGCTGCAGTACATGCAGGGTGTGCAGTAAGTGTCGGATTAAAAGTCTGCTGCTCTGTGCAGAGAGCAGTATCAGCAGGCTCAGCACCCCTGGGTAAGGACAGAGCCCCAACTTGGGCGGCACCTCCTGATGCTCTCTAACTTGTGCATGTAAATTACATGCAAGTAAGGGTCAGTGGGGAACCTATCTGCCTCCCATTGATTCCGCTCTTAGATTGAGTGCTGCCTAATGTAGACAGAGGTTGATCCATGGGGCACGGAGTAGGTCTCTGAGCTCCTTTCCTTTTTCTCTAAAATAATACATCAGTTCCTTGTAATTGATGGTAACTAAGCTGCACAAATACATACAGTACTGATGGCAAAGCAATCCTCTTGGCTTCATCTAATGTTTAATTGTTTTTAGCAGACTTAAGGTATGGAGACCCAAACGGCAGAAAGACCCTGGTTCCCAAGCATTTCAGATAATAGATTCTATACTTGTAATATAAAATATCCAAAATACATAATGCTGAACAACCTTTGCCAGTATAATTTTAGTTATTGGGAACTGTAGCCACAAAACAATCTTCCAGCGTGGCCCTCCTTTACAAAGGATGGAGTAAATAGTGGGCTACATGAGGGTACAGGCTATAAAATGCTTACAGCTCCTTGCACCATGGGGTGGCACAGTGCCCATACACATTAACATAGGAGACATCTGGGTAAATCACATTCAGAAGAGCCAGTAGCCAGCTAGAATCAGTACAGGTGCACTAATAAAGTAATATCTATGCAGGATTTTCATTGACATTTAAATAACATTCTCTATTAAGCACACATTTATTAAATACCTTCTTTAGTGCAGATTTGCATGCCTGTCCATCTAGCTGACTAGCTATCCCCATCTGTCTATGACCTGTGTCTATAACAAGGGCTTAATTTATACATGTAAAGGGTCTGTAATCAGAATTACAGAGTGTGCAGCACATGGAAGGGTAATAGGAGGACCTAAGCTCAAAAAAGCCCATGTGCTATAGGCATTAATCTGAATATCATACAGAAACTGTAAATTAATGGTCAGTTCGTTGTCTTTAAAACAGGAATTGGGTTGACAACCATGTTAAAATTCTGCATCCTTGTCTGTCTTATATTTTCTGTTGGTGTAGCAGTCACTCTTAGAATCTAGCTTTCTGTCTATCTACTTAGATTTTAAGGTCTATGGTTCAGGGACCCCTTCCTCTAGTCTTTTAACACTTAGCACTAAATTACATTTTTGTTTTCATTTATCTATTATTGTATTGATCCCTGTCTTATTAATGTATTGTTTCAATGTTTATTCTTGTAGCACTATATAAATAAGCACACAACACACACACTTTTTTAAGTAGTAATAGGAAGGTTTATGTAGAACTTGATCAACCATAAATGGTAAAGTTTAAATTTGCTTTTGTAATCATTAAAAAAATGGAATTTTTCTAGGCAATTACCTAGAGTGATGGGGGAATATCTATTTGTTAATAGGCAGCTGCCCTACATTACCAGTTTTCAGCCAGAATGAGCTGCTGAAAAAGAAAATTGCATTCTGTAGTCCCCTTGGAAGAATATTTACAAAACACAACTTTTAATCTAATGACCTTGTTTATTGGTGTTCCACTATCCAAAAAAATCTATAGGTTATTGACAAGCAAATTTCTCTTACCTCTGAATTGGACTCTGACCAAGGACTATGAACACAAATAGCCAGTTTTTGGTAACAAATGAGCTTGACTTGTTTACTTTTTTATTGGAGAAGCTAATCTAGGAACAAATTACATTTTTACAAAGTATTGGCTTACCTTTGCACACCTAATGCACGCCTTGTTTATTGGTGTTCCACTATCCAAAAAAAATCTATGATTATTGACAAGCAAATTCCTCTTACCTCTAAATTGGACTCTGACCAAGGACTATAAGAAAAAATAGCCTGTTTTTGGTAACAGATTAGCTTGACTTGTTTACTTTTTTATTGGAGAAGCAAATCTAGGAATAAATTAAATTTTTACAAAGTATTGGCTTACCTTTGCACGCCTAATATTTTAAAACCACATTACAGATTTTGTATCAATTTACATAATATTGTATTTGTTCCTCATGCAATTTATCTTATACAAATATATTTTAACTGTAAAACATCTTCCTGTTTAAAGTTGCAAATATGGGAAGATGGCATGACCCATTTATCAAAGATCGTCTTTCGAATTCATGTGAATTTTTTTTAACTAATAATTTTGAATACACAAAAAATTTTAACGGGAGGTTATTTAAGAAAAAAAATGAATATCTTAAACTCAAACTAATATTACCAACCCAAAAATCGAATTTGACTAAACTCGAATCGAGTTTTTTCCTCTAAAAAAATGTAATGTCAGGAAGGCTAATAACATTTCGAAATGGGTCACTGGACCTCTCCCATTGACTTATACATGAACTCGCAGGTTTTAGGTGGTGAATAGTCGATTCAAATTATTCCCAGCGCAAAGGTTTAATAAATCTCGAATTTCAAATTTGAATCGAGTTTGCATTATTCCCAATTCAAATTTGTGAGTTTTGACCAAAAAAAACTATTGAAAATTTGAATTTGAATTTCATATTCGACATTGATAAACCTGCCCCTGATTGTGAGAGAAAAACAAAATAATGTTTATTTTTCTGACTTGAGTGTTTTCCATGCACATTAAGGGCAACTAAATTCTATAACTTCCTGAAACCTTTTGAGATAAAAAAAAGAGATTTATTTTAAATTTTTCTTATTTTTACCATATAGTTCTACATGCTCGACTTCTGAATTCAAATGGCTATTATGGAACATCTTTTAGCAGACTACCTTGAAGGAGAACTAAACTCTGAATATGAATGTGGCTAGAAATGTCATATTTTATAAACTGGACTTACTGCACCACCTTAAAGGTTTAGCATCTCTATATCAGTAATGATCCAGGTCTTCAAGGTTGTGCACCAGGAGTCCCCATCTTGGATTTTGTTAGGAATGTCAGTGTCACTGCACATGCTCAGTGTGCTGTAGGCAGCTGTGTAGAATTTAAGTTGTCACAAATCATCAAGCAGAAAATAAGGTTCATGTGTCATAGAAGCTGGACTGATTATTAGGTTGTTAGGAAGCTTTGACATTTTGGACCTTACAACCAAAGCACGTATGGCGACCCTAGGTGGAAAGCATGGACAAAAATGTCCTGTTTTTACCAACCTGTATTTATAGGACTAAAATATTCCAGAGTACTTTACAGAGTTTATATGGTACATCATACACATCAGTCCCTGTCCCACTATGGCTTATAAGCATCTTTTTATTTTAGAAGGAAACCCAAGAAAGCATGGGAAGTACATACAGTATAAATCCTGGCTCAAGTAAGATCTATGATCTTACCATTTTGTAACCCTGTCTAAATAGCTGATATACCAATGTATCTTCTAAGAGTGTGAATGATTTAGCAGAGTAAAGCATGGTATCAGCTCTCCTTTAGTTTAACTCCTTGTTTGAGCCATAAGTCATAATGGATCATTAATACTGGGCAAATTATGTGGATGACAATTTGCAGCAGACCTTACTTGCAATAACTTTGCAATATTTCTGTAGGGATATGTCAAAGGGTGATGGTTGGTGTTGACTTTTATAGGAATTTATAGGAATTTGGCAAAGGCAAAGAACCCGTGATCTAAATTGAGCACCACAGTATTATTGCATATCTGTAGTGAGCTTAGTCTATTTAATTGCAGATTTATATTTTTCCTTTGGAGATTAATCTATGAATCTAGAAATCTCGAATTGTTTTTTAACTGGCACACTGAATAAAGAGCTTCACAGCCTAAAGCATTGGCATATCATTGTCTACAAAATTGAGTTAAACACCTGAAATTGTCAATAGCTATGATAGAAAGTGTCTAGGGGGACTGTTCAACCACTTACAAGTTCTTTCCTGAATTTAAAACACAAAAAATCATTTATTCTGCTTTATTGCTAAATTTCTACTACTAGAGGCCATAACTCCGAATAGTCAGTAGCCAAGGTCAGTTCAGGTTAACATTAAAATGTCATTTGACTCTATTGACTAATTCTGGAAAGTAGACTCTTGGTGAATTAATTTCATTGGTACCAAATAATGCTCAATAGTATTTATAGTATACAGTTTGAGTAGTATGTAAATTGCAAATTAATTGAAATCATTATTTATTAAAAGTAAGAACTTAGAGGGGGCGTGGCTACATGGCGTGCTGAGCAGTCGCAGGAAACAGGCTCTCCCGACCCAGGTCAGCTCAAACGCAGTTTAAATAAAGGCCCGAGACCAAAACCATGGGGAAACACCACAAGAAGTCGGAGCAACCCTCCCAGAACCAAACACAGAGCTCTCAAAGCACCATGTCTCCGTACTTGGGTAAGAAAGTGGTGCGCCACGTGGAAACCCGCGAATCTAAGATGGCGGGTGCGGAGGCCCGGAGCCCGAGCCCAGCAGGCTCTACTGCCTCCAGTTATAGCACTGCATCGGCACCGCCCGATATCCGAGCCATGCTTGCCGCTTTGCCGACTAAGACGGATCTCAGGGAGATGGCGAAAACGTTGCAGGAATCCCATAAGGCAGACATAGCCGAGATGAAAGCGGAACTGCGCAGTATCTGTAAGTCGCAGAGCAAACTCGACACGCGGTTGGGCAAAGTTGAAGTGGCGCATAACCAGCTTACCCACAGAGCTAACGATCATCACAGGTACATTTACCTTCTCCGCAAGCATATGGAAGACCTGGATAATAGGGGGCGACGCAATAACCTTAGGATCCGGGGTATACCTGACTCGGTCCCCCCGACTGATCTGCGCAGCACGGTGAGTGCCATTTTCAATACAATTTTGGGGAAAGATCCCACCTCTCCCCTGGAGCTGGATCGGGTTCACCGCACCCTGGGGACCCCCAGACTTAGAACCGAACGCCCTAAGGATGTTATCTGCTGCGTCCATAAGTTTCAGATTAAGGAGGATATAATCCGGGCTCTACGCAACACAGATAAATACCAGTACCAGGACTATGAAATTTCCATTTTTCAAGACCTAGCTTGGTTGACCATACAGCAACGCCGGGCCCTCAGACCCCTCACCGCTGTCCTTCGGGCCAAAAACATTGCTTATCGTTGGGGCTTCCCGTTCTCCCTCACTATCACAAAGGATGGGAGGCAGCATAGCCTCAGGGAACCAGATGGCGTAGAGGAGTTTTGCCATCATCTGGACCTGCCCGTGCCTGATCTTAAGGACTGGAGGGACTTGGCATACAATGGTGATCTGTTAGAGGCCTTGGATATTGATCATTGGCAGTGCAAGAGTAGAGCCCAGAGGCCTTCACGTCAGGCTACCCCGGAGCCTACGAATTGATACTCAAGTCGAGACAACTGCCCTATGGGACACCCATGTTGGGTCTCTTATTTGTCTAACTTTGTCGCTTTTATGGACTGGCCGTTACCAGACACCTGTCTCTCTATCCCAGCCTACGGGTTATTGTAGGCCTTTGTGGTCCACTTCCAGGCCCTGGATTTGGCCTTCTCTGCCTCAAAGTGGTCCTTTACGGGACTTCCCAGATTGCAAGACAGTGGGGCTCCGGACTCTCCGCGTCATGCTACTCCTGGGCTCACGACTCATCACTTAGACCGGGTCTGCAGCCCCTTGATGACACTGGTTTATGCTGCACACCTTTTTGCTTACACAGTGGCGGGCTTTTTGAATCTACTGCCTCTTCACCGCCTTGGGGACTACTACCAGAATCTGCTCCTTCTATTCTCCATCTCTCCCATTGTTTCCCCTGATTCGTCTCTGGATGGTCCCTACGCCTACCAGGCATTCCTTTGTTCCACGGATCGATTGTATCTGGACACCTATCCTATTTGTTTGGCCTCCTCAGACTTTGGCTGCAAAGACACCACGCAGAAGATTTTATGGTTATAAGTATCTTAAGTTTTACTGTTTGTTAACCCTTTTCTGCCATGTTTGGAATGATTTTCACGTTATGCATTTCGTTATCGAATGTACTTAGCGTAATTTCACATTAGTTGTGTCGTTTCTAACTTTGCCTGGGTCTTCCCATCTCCCTCACAGTACATATGCGTTTAGGCCTCAAAGGGACCCAGGCTCTGGTTTCGCTTATGGTTCTCCCCGTTCCAGGGGACAGTGGTTTCGGAGGGGGGGTGTTGAGGGAGGCGGCTGAACAAAGTAGAGGGGGGAGGGGAGGGAAGAAGGGAAAAGAAAAAGGGAAAAGAGGAAAAGAAGGGAAAAAAAAAAGAAAAAAAAAAAAAAATAATAATAATAATAAGAAAATGAAAAAAAAAAAGAGAGGATAAGAGGGCAGAAAAAAAAAAAAAAAAAAAAAAGGGGGGGAAGGGGAGAAGGGGGAGGGAGAGAAGGGAAGGGAAAGAGAAAAAAAAAAAAAAAAAAAAAAAAGAAAAAGGAGATGAGGGACAAAAAGAAAGGGAAAGGAAAAAGAAAGAAAAAAAAAAAAGAAAGGGGGCATTTTTTTTTGCAATCACCCCTTCCCCAGGCCTCTCTGTCACTTGCACCTCTACCCATGGCATATTGCTGTTGTGTAGACCCAAGCTAGATCATAACCCCCTCCTCTTGCCCCACTAACCCTATTCTAGTCTCGCTGTGATAGGTCTCAGGTTAAAGTATAGCAGCTGACTGGGTTCGGGAAGTCTTCTACCCACTCCAGTGCGCCAGACTCACGTTTCCTCACTCCAGGACCATTGGGTTCACTTTCGATACGATTTGGGCGATAATCGTATCGATTGCTTGGTCATGTTCTCCCCGTGTATATTACACAGTTGTTTTGTTATTCTAAGTTTTTCTTTTCTGCTTTCCTCTCTTCTCCTTTTCCCCTTTCTTCCTGACACACTGACTGGAAATCTGATGCTCTCTTTTTTTATTGCATTTAGCTTGCCTTTGAGTCGGGGTCTCTTCCGCGGTGCCGGCGCTTTCACTACGGGTCATGGCTGACATACGCATCGGATCCATAAACGCCAAGGGGCTTAATTCCCCCATCAAAAGGTACAATCTTGCACGGGACATCAAGCGGCTTAGACTAGGAATTGTACTTATTCAGGAGACCCACTTTAAAAAACAACAAACTCCTCTTCTCCGGTTCAAGGGCTTCTCTACTATCGCTCACAGTACCCCCCTTGACACTAAATCTAGGGGAGTGATGATCTTAGTGTCTGATTCCATTGGCTTCACCCCTTTAGAGATTAAATCTGACAACTTAGGTAGATTTGTTTTTCTCAAAGGCACCATAAATGGCCTTAAACACACTTTGGCAGCGGTATACCTCCCCCCTACTGAACAACAGCAAGCCCTGACTCAGATGCTCCATGCTCTGACACTATTTGAAGAAGGCATGCTTATTCTGGGTGGGGACCTCAACGTGACATTAGAACCGGTGCTAGATTCATCTACTGGCAAATCTAGCGTACCCCATAGGAAACTTGAAACTTTCAGGAAACAGCTTAGGGACCATACTTTAGTTGACACATGGCGACTCACTAATCCAGCGACGCGGGACTACTCCTTCTATTCCCACCCTCACAATACTTATAGCAGATTGGACTATATTTTCATCCGCCACGCAGATGTTAGCTTACTGAAAGACGCTACGATTGAGACTATCACTTGGTCCGACCACGCCCCAGTCACCTGTACTCTTGCTAGCCGGACTCCCTCTGGTAAATCAAGGGTTTGGAGATTGAATGATTCCCTTTTACGCAATATAGCTGACAAAAATGACATCATACAGAAACTACGCAATTATTTTAAAGAAAATAAATCCTAACATATAAACCCTTGGACAGTCTGGTTAGCACACAGGTGTGTGGTAAGAGGGGAACTCATTCAATTGGGGGCCAGGAAACAAAGAGAAAGTAACGCCAATCTCCAACAATTGTTAGCCAAAATTCATACGCTAGAAGCACAACACAAATACTCTAAATTTGCACACATATTGGAAGCCCTTACGCTAGCGAGGAAAGAACTACGTGACACTTACTCTGCCTTCATGTCGAAAGCGATTGAAATACACAAGAAATTGTATTTTGAGCATGGCAACAAGTGTGGCCGCTTACTGGCAGCTGCCCTAAAAAAGAAACAATTGCGAAATCACGTAACCAAGATCCGGTCTCCGGATGGCAACTTGCTACATACTAACACCGATATAGCTGAAGTATTCCGCCAATACTACACTAAGTTATATCAGCTCCCCCACGGGTTCATGGACGCGATAAATCGCTAAATAGGGAGCAACTAGGGAAGGATTACATCCGCAGCTCTCAGATTTTAAGTCTCTCAGATGAGGTGAAAACTGTTTTAGACTCGCCCCTTACTAAGGAGGAATTTTTGTTGGCCATTAAGACGACTAAGACAGGCAAAGCTCCTGGGCCTGATGGGTTCACTGTTGCCTACTACAGGGAACTGAGCGACCATATCGTTCCTTACCTTGTGGAGGCTGCAAACTCTATCTCAGCATCCGCAGCGATTCCTGCAGAAGCCCTTGAAGCCCATATTACGCTGATACATAAAAAAGGCAAAGACCCCACAGACCCAGGTAGCTTTCGGCCGATCTCTCTCCTGAATACCGACACTAAATTATACGCTAAAGTTCTCGCCACTAGGCTCAATCAGGTGTTGCCCTCCCTTATTCACCCTGAACAAGTAGGCTTTGTCCCGCACAGAGAAGCTCGTGACAACACTAACAAATTATTTAGCATCCTTCATTATTGCAAGTCCAAATCCATCCCTGTCATGCTATTATCCACAGATGCCGAAAAGGCTTTTGACAGGGTGGACTGGTCTTTCCTCAGAAATACTTTAACAAGCATTAATCTAGGCCCCAGAATGTTTTCCTGGATCTCGACTCTCTATACTTCCCCAACTGCAAAACTATGCGTTAACGGTGAATACTCACAATCCTTTAGCATAACCAATGGCACCCGACAGGGTTGTCCACTCTCTCCCCTTCTATTCATCCTGTCCGTTGAAGGCTTCCTTAATAGGATTAGAAGTAATCCAGACATCAGTGGCATTGTGGTTGGGTCGAAGGAACACAAAACTGCGGCATATGCTGATGACTTACTTTTCTTCCTAAGGACTCCTAGAATATCCCTCCCAAATTTACTGAGAGAGCTAGATGACTTTCATCTCGTCAGCAATTTTAAAATTAACCTAACGAAATCTGTAGCCTTGAACATTTCGATTCCCCAGGATGAATTCGCAGCAGTGACACAATCGTTTCCTATCTCGGTCTCCAGCACTTACCTTACCTATCTAGGTCTAAAGATATTTCCAAATATACAACAGACTATTAGTAGAAATTACGCTGATTTCCTACAAGCCATTAAAGCTGATCTGGGACTCTGGTCTGGCAAAACGCTCTCTTGGCTAGGACGAATTAATACTCTGAAAATGAACATTCTGCCTCGTTTTCTATATATCTCTCAGACTATCCCCTATCCCCCCCCCCAAAGGAACCTTTCAGTCCATGAATGCGCTCACAAGGCGATACATTTGGGCAGATAAAACCCCTAGGATTGCGAGAACCACATTAAGTGCAGCAAAGTCTAATGGTGGTCTCGGCCTTCCAGATTGGAAGAGTTATCACCAAGCCGCGATCCTTTGTAGATGCTTAGATTGGTCCTTTCACAGAAAATCCAAACTTTGGACACGCATAGAACAAGAATCCCTCGTGACCCCGCTTTGGGCTGCCCCTTGGCTTCAGCCGACCGACAGAATCTTTAGGGACAGAGCTGACTCCAAACTGAGATACACATTGGACACGTGGGATGCCCTCTCTAAATCGGGTAAATGGACTAACTCTCCAACTCCCCTCCTCCCGGTCATAGGCAACCCGGCATTCGCCCCAGGCTTAGACCTTGGAAACTACAAAGGGTGGCATATTTTACTCCATTCTGGAGCTAATTTTTTTTATAATCAAAATGGAATGAAAGAAATTGAGGAGATTCTGGGCGACGTAGTCCCTTCAGACCTTGATAGATTTAAGTTCCGACAAATCAGACATTTTATCCACGCCTCGTTTCCACCTCATAAAGACAGACCACCACTCACGAGCATAGAACAGACATGGTCCCGAAATGAAGCCCCTAGAAAAGCTGTCTCTTATTTTTACCAACAAATACTGGACCTCAAACCAAGTCCCAGTTCCTCCCTCAAAGATAAATGGCAAAAAGATCTACACTCTACTATCACTGACAAACAGTGGGCCAAGATTACACATCTCACATATCAATCTTCCCAATGTGCCAAAATTCAGGAGCTCAACTATAAATTGCTCACCAAATGGTATAGATACCCCACGAAGTTGAATAGAATTTATCGGGCAGTCTCACCCAACTGTTGGCGTTGCGGGAAGCATCCTGGTACCTTATCTCACATATTTTGGGACTGCCCCTCGCTATCAACATTTTGGGGCACTATACGCCAGATAATCAAATCAGTCGCTGACATCGAAATTGCCCATGACCCCTTAGCCGTTCTCTTACACGATTCTCCTCTCTCAATCCGGGCATATAAAAAGTCGTTAGCTCCTGTCATGCTGGACGTGGCAAAATCTCTTATCCCGATTAAATGGAATCAGACCTCTAGTCCTACTGTGAGCGACTGGGTGCTAAAGATGAAGGAGATTCGGAGATTTGAGGAGCTGAAATTGGACTCAGCAACTGATTCTCAAAGTTTTACAGAGCGATGGTTCTACTGGTTACAATTTTTGAGCTCCGACCTTTATAGGCAGCTGTGTCCCGTGTAAGATTGTTTTTGATTGCTAGGTTCATTTACTTTGCTGCAGTCTTCTTTTTTTCGCATAATTGAGGGATTCGCTGCTTTTGCTTGGAGGCCCCGACCCAAACAAGTAAGGTGTTTTACGGTCAGCTACTGCTTTTCCTATCTAATTCATGGATGCTTTTTTGGAATACATTTTTGAAGTTTGATAGAGCTTCCCCGGTCAGGTGCGTCTATCTTCTCTTCCTACTTCTGTTATTTCTATTTCCCTATCCTCTTGTATCCTTTTCTAACTCCTTCTCTTTTCACCTCTTCTTTCTTTCTGCTCCTCACTCTTTTCTTTCTCCTCTCCTTTACTCACCGTGATTTTCCTTTTGGTTTCTTTTCTGCTCATTCGGAAGATACTCAGCATGCACTAACTCATGGTTTACATTATGTAAGGGAAACTTTACCTGTACTTGGGAGCCTCACGGATCTATGCCTTACTCCGAGATCACTTATCCGCGGTCTCTCATTTTGGGCTATCCACGATTTCCTCCGCTTCCCGTGGTTTACCATACTGTCCAACTTAACCATGTTATGCATGCTGTCATTTATATTTCTTGTGTCGCTGTCTGTATTTCTGATATGAGTCTGATATGAGTTTTCTTTTTCAAAATCAATAAACATATTATTTAAAAAAAAAAAAAAAAAGTAAGAACTTAGGGGCAGATTTACTAAAGAGCTAACGCTCGCCACTTTTCGGCTGCGTTGCCACCCGCAGGGACATGGCCAATTTACTAACAATTCACCAGTCTGCTCCTTAGTGTTAAGCACTGAAAAAAATACTTTGGAGAATGTTTAATGAGTTTATGTAGCAAAATAGTTGAATATGACAAAGAAAATTAACTAAACACCTATCAATTTTATGTGTTTATATTACTAATATAATGCATTTGTCTTGAAAATTTTAGGGAATCACCAATTTAGTTTTTATGTCACATGCAACCATTTTGAAATAATGGCTAAAAAATCTCTATCACTTATGAATGAAGCACTTGGATTTTATTGGCCAGGCAAATTCCCTGTACCTAAGAGCTCTGTGCAGACATAGTTGTCTTGTCTCACCTAGGTTAGTTTTATTGGTGGCCAAAAAACTGAAGATGACAGAGACAGTTGGCAGATGTTTAAGTTAAGCAAGGACCTGTAAAGAGCCTGGGACAGGGGATATGTCTGGAAGATAATGTAAGTGCTTTATTCTCTCAAATGGTAGATAATTTTTTAATTTATACAGCAAAATGTTTCCATTTGACAGAAAATTCAAGTGATTATTATTGTTAATTTTTACATTCATGGTTGGATCGCCATAGAAGATCTTTTGCAAGAAGAAACTGTTACAGCCCCATAAGGATCACTCCAGTAGCAGCAAAACAAAGATGTATATTAAAATGTTTACAAAGTATATCCTATTTCTAGGTGATCCAGAAGAAAGCAAAAAAGATAGCCCATCTACTAGTTGCCTTATGAGGAAAAAAATCTTAATTCTCAAAAGCTCCCAAATTTCAGAAGAATGTCATGCATCAGATAAAGCATAGATGCCACAAGAAAAAACAGAATTAATATTAAGGGATGCACTTTGAAAGCTCTTCTACTGTAAACTGCAACTCCCCAGTGTTGGGCCAAGTAGCAAGGGCGTTTAAAGCAAGCCCCATCATTGATCCCTTCGATCCCTCAGCTGGAGTTGCAGAAAGCCAACTAGGGGTAGGCAGGTAGAGTATATATGTGCCTATTACACCTCTACATTCTGCTTATCTCAAATTTTGTAGCTCCAAGTATCCTTTGCTAGTTAACTGATTTGTGGGGTAGTGCAATAACATCTGCAATGTTTGCCAGATCTTGTAACCCACAGCAATCAGAAAACCTTAGGTTACATATAATAAAATTACTTCCCATAGCTTAGTTTTAATACCAGGGATACCACATTATCTCTAGTACATGTACAGGGCTTTTCAGCAGCAAATCATGTGGTTGCCCTAAATGTGCTGATTTTTCAGTCTAAACTGTTGGGCAGTAAGTATAGTGGTAACAAGACCAGCCATGGACAGTCTTCATTTATCCAATATTTCTTGCAGTAATTATTCCATTCATTCTATAAACTATAGGCATTTTACATTTAAAAAAAATCATGTAGGTATAAAATAAAAACTGCCTCCATAAATAGACTCAATTCTTGCTAAACCATCAATATCATTATGAGTGGCATTTTCCAAACATATTTTGGCGCAAGCACTGACACTATTGCTGACATTTAATCATTTATCCTTGGGATTGTCATTCCAAAGGAATTCCTGATTAATTAACAAGTAAACCTCTGTGAAATTGTAGCTAGTAATACACAAATCTGAATTACGCTTTTTTTTTACAGCATGGACATGTATATGAATACAATTCATGTTTTAAGCAATTAACTTTTAGACAGAAATGCTCTATGATGTTAGTTAATTAAAAGAGATACTGCAATCTGTAGCAGATGTTTTATTGTGGCCTATTTCATATGGCTCAGGAAGATTTTCTGTTAGAAATCAGTGCTACAAAACAGTCTGTTACTCCATAAGCAAAACACATTTTATTGCAGATCATATGCAAAATAAATTTTATAGGACATCAGGTCATGCTGTTTAATACACACTGCTTTATCTGTTCTCATACATAGCCCAGCTAAAATGGAAGCAGTCGTAACATATGAATAATATGAAAACATGTAAACATGAAAACAGTGCAAGCGGGATTTAGCAAATAAATTGATCATTTTAATTAAATGGATCCAGATATTTTATCTTTTTAAAAATGTTTTGCATATTGAGTAAAACGGTGTTTTCATATGTTGTTCCATTTTTAAAAGCATGAGCAGACGCCTTATGGTAAATTGTAGCCACAGTGTGTGTTCACTCACCAGTCTAACATTGCCCAAATATAGGCCAATATTGGCTGCAATTGTAATCAGCAGACAGTTGGCTTGTTATGACCCTAATACCACACCCATCAACTGATATCTGATTGGGGCTCCTTTAGATATTGACAGAAAAATGTCTGGTTATAGGATCTGTATTGTCTCCTCATGTAATCTGATGATTATCCTTGGGTGTCTAAACTGGGTAAATATATGCCTGTTTGGCAACCTATTCTTACATAAATGATCATGCACTATGTTGCCATTTGCTGTCAACACCTAATGGATAAATATGACAGTTGAGACATATGGGCTTGTGGTCACATTTGTCATGAGTGGATCTAGTATTGACTTTCACCCTTACATCATCTTACACCATGTCCTTTTCAAATGAAACAAGCTGGACAGTCTTCATCATGGTAGTTCCTGCCAAAGATGCTTCTGAAAAATTGACCCTTTGGTCATTGAGAGCTCCTTCTCTAGATATAAATGCCTAAATATTGGTCTTAGTGCAATTTAGTAAGAATTAATGTCAACATTCTCCTGTTGCAGAAGACAGTGACTGACACACGTTTTCACGTTCTAAATTTCAGTGTCTTAAGATGCTAGGACTCAGGAATCAGTGGCATTTGAGAAGCAATATATTTTTGTTTAGACCTTCATCACACCATCCAAATACTTTACTGTTACCATAATTCCCTTTGAAGAATTCAGCCAGTTTGTCCCTCAGCAAAACATAGTGGTATTTTTTTGAGTTTTTACAGAATTCCAATTGCTGTGCTTCTCTATCCATTCTATAGTGAGTCAGAGATGGGGAATCACTGTAATGCTCACCTTGTAATTTTGCACTTTCTACATTTGGGCCTTTGACACAAAGTACAGATTGGATAAGGCTGGTATGAAAAATGGAAAAATGAAAAATGAGTCAACTGTATACATAATTCTAGATTTGATCAAAAAGGGAAAGATGACATCTGTAAAGAAGCTCATAAAATCAACTTGTTAACTCAACTATAAGGGGGTAATTTATCAAAGTCTGAAATTATCTCAATAATTTTCTACTACAAAACTCCGATCAAATCCACTCTGGTTTTTTACGCTTATTTTTTATTACATTCTCCCGAAAATTTGCTTTGCGGGAAGAAATCCGATTTTCACGATATCTACAGATTTTTTCATCCGATTTTCCCGAATGTCACTATTTTTTCGTAATTTTCACCTGAAAACTCAGAAAACGTTGGGGTATTACACAAAACCCAGCGCACATCAAAAAATCGTTACGACTTGAAACCGTTAACTTCTATGCAACCTTGACAGGTTTGAGATGCCGGATTTTCAGATTCAGACTTTTTCATCCTCAGGGTATAATAAATTCCGAAATTTTTCACCGCACTTCACCAGGCGTAGTTTCGCCAGCGCTCCGCAAATTCAATAAAATCCGAAGTTACGCTCAGGGGTAGCGTAAAGTTGCGAAGTTGCGCTAGCGTTGATTCACTAAGCGAAGTTATGCTAGCAATGGTTAATTTGCATACGGCGCCAAATTCAAATTTCAATGGAGGAATATGTAGCAGCACTACAAATGCCTGGGAAACCTTCAAAACATCAAATAATTTTTTTTTTGCCCTATACATGTGCCCACTGTATAGTTAAGTTGCCATGAGTTAGGAACTGTAGGGGGGAAGGAGGGGAGCCCCAAAAATGTTTTCAATCTTTTTCAGCCTATCATCCATAATATAGAAAAAACGCCAGCGTTTTTTGGGACTTAGAAAAAATTTGAACTTTTTTTGAAGCAATCCCTATCTACTCTATTGCGCTTCGCCTGGTCTGAGATGGCGAAGGAAGTCTAGCGTAAAAGATAGCGTTCAGTACAATGCGCGCGTTAGTGAATTTGCGTAGTTACGTCCGTTGTGCAAATTCGGCAGGCATAAGGGTGCGAAGTAACACTAGCGAATTTACACCAGTGTTCGTTAGTGAATTTGCGAAGTAACGAAAATGACCAACCAGTGGCGTAACTACCGAGGAAGCAGACCCCCAGTTGCGGGGGGGGCGGGGGTACAGGGGGCCCGGTGGGGCCTGCTTCCTCAGTAGTATGCGCAGGCGCAGCAGTACCAGCCAGACAAACTTGCCTCAACGCGCAGAGGCAGAGTGCCGCCTTTGGCCAATCATTAAATACGTTTTAGTTGGCGCGTCGCTTTAATTTACACACAGCCCCGAGCAGAGCAGGCGCCCAGCCCTCGGGTCACATGGCTCAGTAAGCTCGCTCATTTGACAGCTGCGAGGGCGGTGGGTCTTAAAAGCGCTGCTTTTATTGGCTGGAGGAGTGGCGGAATCACATGGGGCAGTTTTGTCACTCGTTGCCTCACTTTAAGCTCACTGGTGCCAGTTGTCGGTAGTTGTGCTGCAGCCATGGTGAAGGCGGTGTTTGTGCTGGCGGGAAGCGGCGATGTGAAGGGTGTGGTGCACTTCGAGCAACAGGCGAGTATTCTAGTGGGGGCTCTGTGCCTTCCGCGCTAGGACTGCCGTGCCCTTTCCGTGTGGGCCACTCATGTTCATTGAGCTGCTTGTCATACTGCCTGCGCCATCTGTGCAACTCCAACCAGCGTTTCCACAGGATCTGTGAGGCGCACTGTGTGACATGCAATGCATGCTGGGAGGAGGCAGGATAGGGTGGCAGTGCATGCTGGGAGCTGGTAGGATAGACTGGCCATGCATGCTGGGAGGGGCATGCTAGGGTGGCAGTGCATGCTGGGGGAATCAGTGGGAGGAGCCCTTAGGTGGGTGTAAGTTTGGCTTTATTCTAACAAGACTGAACTAGACTGTAGCTGGTATGATCAAATGATTTAAACTGGGGCCCCTATAGAGCAATCTGTTCAGGGGCCCCTTCCATGTTCTCTCCTGAGTGTCTTTATGCTGTGAGTAGAGTTGCCACCTTTTCTGGATAAAATATATTTACCTTTCCCTATTAATAACATTGGGATCAACCACCATTTTTACAGGCCTTCTATAATTTGAGGGTATTTATATGTGAAATTGCCACTGTGCCATCCTTATATAGTTCTGGGGTATTTATACATGGAATCGCTACTGTGCCATCCTTCTATGAATCCTGGGGATATTATACATGAAATTCTCCCACTATTTTGTGCAGAGGGGGCCCTGAAAATTTTTTGCTGGGGGGCCCTGGCATCCGAAGTTACGCCACTGTGACCAACGCTAGCTAATTGACGCTAGCATTAGTGAATTTGCCACATAATGTGGTGCCATAAGCACACCAAGGGGCAGATTTACATATGGTCGAATATTGAGGGTTAATTAACCCTCGATATCCGACTGACGAATTATCGCAATTAGTTTAATCGAACGAAAAATCGTTAGATCGAACGATTAAATCCTTTGAATCAAACCAATCGAAGGATTTTAATCCATCGATCGAACGATTTTTCTATGACCTAAAAAACATAGGAAGGCCTATGGGGACCTTCCCCATAGGCTAACATGGCACCTCGGTAGGTTTTAGGTGGCGAAGTAGGGGGTCGAAGTTTTTTTTAAAGAGACAGTACTTCGACTATCGAACAATTTTTAGTTTGAATCGTTCGATTCAAAGTCGTAGACGAAGGTCGAAGTAGCCAATTTGATGGTCGAAGTAGCCATAAAAAACATTCAAAATTCAAAGTTTTTTTTTATTCTATCCCTTCACTCGAGCAAAGTAAATGTGCCCCCATGTCATATATATGCGACTTGCAACTGACCTATATTGGTGAACGTGCCTCTTATTCCTATGGGATAAACTACATGGGCACATCTGAAATAATGAAGCTTCTTCTTCAGGTAAAAGGCTTAAATAAAGTGTTTCAAGAATTAATTGATTAGTATTGTATAAGTTTGCAACAAATATTCCATGGCTTGTCTTAACTATATTATATTTATATGAAATATATTATATTCTTTAAACTCAGACCTGTCCAACTCCAGGCTACAAGGGCCCCAACAGGACAGGTTTACTTTCACAGATATGTATGTATTATCATGCATCTTAATGCCTTACCATTAAAATAGTACATTGATAATGAGAATAAGATGTTTCCATGCTCCTTCATGGCATCATCGAAAGCAAATCTTTTTATTCATACAGTATATGAATTCGCAGTATTACTTAAATTAGATCTGTCCTATTGAAATATAATTATCAACACTAGAAACAATATAATATTATAATTAACCTGATGCTGTATAATATAATTGCTAAAGGATTCATGTTAAACACTGCTGATAAATTGCTATTAGTGTTTAAGTGGAATCAAATCTATTCATCAAAACGTTAGTGGTCATTTCTTATAGTGTCACTCCTCTATTCTTCACTGGCCTCCCCTGTAATAAATGAGTTACTGGATGCCTTGTTAAAGTATACCGGTTGCCTGTCAAACTGCTAAAACCATTTTTCTTCATGGAAGGCACAGCTCAATAAGCGCTGACATTCATTTCAAGACCCTCTATCTTGGTCCATATTGCTCCAGGCAGAATACAGTAATTGGAAAGAAATATGGTAGAAATAACAGGTCTGGTCAAATGCAAGATGGACACCAAATTAATTATGACGTTAAAGTGAAACATTGTTACACTGCCTTTATTTGCATATGTACTTTATCCTCTGCTGTTCTCCCTGTACACTTTCTTTTTAAGAGGCCTTAAAGGGGTTGTTCACCGTTGAGAAAACTTTTAGTTTGATGTAGAGAGTGATATTCTGAGACAATTTGCAATTGGTTTTAATTTTTTATTATTTAAGGTTTATGAGTTATTTAGCTTTTTATTCAGCAGCTCTGTAGTTTGCCATTTAAGATCTGGTTGCTAAGGCCCAAATTACCCTAGCAGCCATGCATTGATTTGAATAAGAGACTGGAATATGAATAGGAGAGGCCTGAATAGAAGGATCAGTACTAAAAAGTAACAATAACAATACATTTGTTGCCTTACAGAGCATTTGTTTTTTAGAAGAAGTCAGCAACGCCCATTTGAAAGCTGCAAAGAGTCAGAAGAAAAAGGCAAATAACTATAAAACTCTAAAAAATAAATAATGAAGACCAATTGAAAAGATGCTGAGAATTGGCCATTCTATAACATACTGAAAGTTACCTTCAAGGTGATCCAGCCCTTTAACTCTTCATTGGTATGAAATATCATTTTTATGCAGATGGCATCCAGATATATTTAGACACCCATTCACTAACCCCTGATGTTAAGACCCAAATTGATAACTGCCTCTTAGATTTTGCCTCCTGGATGATCTAATGGCACCTCAAACTGATCCTAGCTAGAACAGTCCCTGTTTGTTCCTGACTGACTCATCCACACCCAGGGCTTCCTCTCATCTCACACCTTTCTCAAACGTTTCTATATCTCTGTTCATTACTTCCGGAATTCCATCCCTGAATTCCTCTGTAAGGAACAGTCTCTCAACCTATTTAAGAGAAAAAACAAATTTTAACTTTTGGAGTACTAGCCCTCCAATTTGTGCCTGTATCAACCCACTGAGACTGTTAGCTTTATGGGGTAGTGACCTACTTCCTACTGGCACTTACCCATCTCTGTGACTTTTTTCATTAATATTTTTGTACATTGTAAGATTGTACAGTACTATGTATCCTTTTGACACTTTATAAATAAAGTTAAACATCATTAATATCTTGATGTATTATGTCCTTTAACTACAAGCCACTACACATCATATACCATGAATTTTCTTTAGGGTACACATCATTTAAATTATTATTTATTTTAGTTTTAAGATATTTTAGCTTTAAGATAACTTCTATATAGCTAAAAATCAGCTATTATCCTCCTTCCAGTTTCAGAGATTTACCATAAATCTGTCTATGTTTGCTTTATTCTCTCTTGCTTTCCAGCATGAATTATATCCATTCCTATTTTGACTTGTTGCATATGTTTGGCTGTGACTGTCACTGTGACATGACTTATTAATGGTGTCTAACAAACGATAATGACATCAGGGCTTCCTTTTTACTCATAAACGTATTAAGTTGATTAATGATAGTCGTTTCAGGCACCCTTTCTTACTAGTTATTTATTGCTGGGAAAAAAAACCATTATGATACCCATTACCTACTTCCTTCCTGAAAGCCAGTCAAAGATAGAAAATTAGATATCTCTTAAACTCCGGGTGCAAACCCCCTTTACTCTGGGTGAATGGGTTTAAAGGAATACTAAACCCTATGAATGAATATGGCTAGGAATACCATATTTACTCTATATACTGAACTTACTGCACCAGCTTAATGGTTCAGTATCTCTGTAGTAATAATGATCCAGGCCTTCAAATTTGTCACAGGAGCTCCCCATCTTGGATTTTGTTAGGAGTGTCTGTGACATGCCCATGCTCAGTGGGCCTGTCATTTAAGCTGATTCTATAGGGCTAATTGTATGCTGGTTGCTGGGCTGTCATGTACCAATAATCTGAATTATTTAATTATTTTGTTTATTATTAAAAGTATAATTGTAGCATCATGTGAGGCAGCAATTAGTCTCTCTGTCACGGCCCTACCACCTAACCCATTGCCAATGATGTCAATGCTCTTAAGAACTGGGACTATCAAAGCTGCCTTAATGCAACAAAAATCTCATCTTTCACTGTGTGCAGTTCCTCTTACATTTCTGCAATCTAAGATGCATTACTTTCTAATGCCTTCCTGGCTTTTGTAGGAGGAACTGCCTGTTTTGCTTGTGCTAGTTCATTTGTGGGCCCATATATCTAAGACTTGGCAGAGAGGTGCTTTGGTTCTTCCATTATCTGTAATAGGGCTGGTAGAATGCATTTTTCTTAATTTGTTGTATCAATTTTACAACCTTTTCTATGACAATAATCTTATACTTGGCTAAGTAATTTACAGTCCTCCTGCCAGCGTAGCTACCCACGGGAGAATGGATAGACAGAATTGTGAGTTACTGTACTTACAGAATACAATAAAGCATAAATAAAATGAAATATCTAGCAGGCTCATATTGCTTTTATAGGGTTGTCCCACACAACTACTGTTTTAGGCCATTTGCAATATAACATTGACAGTCATTGACACGCTTTGTTCACAGATATATTGCTTTTTCAAGTAGAAGCACACCAGCTGAATTCATCCATTAAACAGCTGCTCTTTTGCTCATACCTAGTTGAAACCAAGAACAGCAAGACTAAATTTTCCTTCCATTTTATATTGATAAAAATTACTTTTTATACTAAGACTGAATGGAGGATTCAAAAGGCCCAGGAATAGATGTAAGTTAGACAACACGAATCATATAGAAATGTGTGTCTTCAGTGGAAAAAACATCTAATATAAAATATGTGAAATTGAGATCTATCCAAAGGAAAGCAAATAATGCACAACCAGATGAGCAGGATACTCTTACAGAATGGACATCCTACCACAATGGAATAACCTGATATATATGTTTTTAGGGGCACTCTTGTGAGTATAACATACGTTGTGGATACCTGATCAATAATTACACTGAGTGAACCATCCTATGGCACAACATCGCACACCATGTCTTAATTTAGTTCAATGGAAAAAGTTGTTCTAATAGTCAATCAAATTAAGTAATACGGTGAAAAATCAGAGCCAAATGTCTAGAGAAAGGTTGCTCCATCTGTATTAATCATGTGAGAACCATGATCCAATAAGGCAGCAAAGTGTTTTCCAGTTGTCTCCACCTGCTGAGGAGTCTTTAAGTATTTTAATAGCAAACACTGCCACAGAGGGACTCTTAGGTGGATCTAATTCCCAGAATCTTCAACCAGTAAATCAGTTTATAGTTGAGGAAACAATTGGATAGGCATAGGTTATATCTCCCAACTCTCTGCCCTGGTAAGAAATACAGTTCTATCAATGACACGTATAAATGGGGGTGTTTATAGACCCTACATCACCTGTGTTAATAGAATGAATATGGAGTGGATGTAATTCCATTAAATTACCATGCAAATCCAACATTTTAGAAGATCAGCATTTGAATGTCCCACAGCAATAATTTCTCTGCTTCGTCAGGACCTCATAAGAAGGGTCTGAGGCAAGACTATTTACATTTCACCAGTTCATGAATAAATAAGCATTTTTAATTCCCAGTTGCACAATCTAAACTTAAAGGGCAACTATTGTGAAAATGAAAATGTAATATAAGCTTCAGCATACTGAAGTGAGAAACTTTCTAAATACAATCAATGAAATATTCTGCATTGTTTCTGAAATAATCAAGTTTATCTTCACTGTTCCTCTCTCAGCATCTCTTTCTCTTCATTCTGTCTTCATGCAGCAATTGGGTGTCAGATATCAATTGACAGTTAGATCCAATATATCTTATAGAGGGGGCTTTCGTTCCTAAAAGATGAATTAGAGCTCACTCAAATAACTGATTCCAGTACAAACAAAATCTAACATAATATCTGCCTTTTGCACAAATCCTGCATATAGAGAGACAGGATTTTTGGTGATTTTAATAGAGTGAGCTCTAATACATCTTCTAGGCAAAAGAAGCCCCCCTATAAGATAATGACATTGTTTATTAATGACCTGGAGGTGGGCATTGAAAGTACTGTTTCTATTTTTGCAGATGATACTAAATTGTGCAGAACTATAGGTTCCATGCAGGATGCTGCCACTTTGCAGAGTGATTTGTCTAAACTGGAAAACTGGGCAGCAAACTGGAAAATGAGGTTCAATGTTGATAAATGCAAGGTTATGCACTTTGGCAAAAATAATATAAATGCAAGTTATACACTAAATGGCAGCGTGTTGGGAGTTTCCTTAAATGAGAAGGATTTAGGGGTCTTTGTAGATAACACGTTGTCTAATTCTGGGCAGTGTCATTCTGTGGCTACTAAAGCAAATAAAGTTCTGTCTTGCATAAAAAAGGGTATTAACTCAAGGGATGAAAACATAATTATGCCTCTTTATAGGTCCCTGGTAAGGCCTCATCTGGAGTATGCAGTTCAGTTTTGGACTCCAGTCCTTAAGAGGGATATAAATGAGCTGGAGAGAGTGCAGAGACGTGCAACTAAATTGGTTAGAGGGACGGAAGACTTAAATTATGAGGGTAGACTGTCAAGGTTGGGGTTGTTTTCTCTGGAAAAAAGGCGCTTGCGAGGGGACATGATTACACTTTACAAGTACATTAGAGGACATTATAGACAAATGGCAGGGGACCTTTTTACCCATAAAGTGGATCACCGTACCAGAGGCCACCCCTTTAGACTAGAAGAAAAGACCTTTCATTTGAAGCAACGTAGGGGGTTCTTCACAGTCAGGACAGTGAGGTTGTGGAATGCACTGCCGGGTGATGTTTGTGATGGCTGATTCAGTTAATGCCTTTAAGAATGGCTTGGATGATTTTTTGGACAGATATAAAATCAAAGGCTATTGTGATACTAAGCTCTATAGTTAGTATAGGTATGGGTATATAGAATGTAATTAAAAGTAGGGAGGGTGTATGTATGGATGCTGCGTTTTCATTTGGAGGGGTTGAACTTGATGGACTTTGTCTTTTTTCAACCCAATTTAACTATGTAACTATGTAACTATGTAACTATATCTTAATGAATATCTGACACCCAACTGCTGAATGAAGAGAGAATGAAGAGAAACAGATGCTGAGAGAGGAATTGTGAACATAAACTTGATTATTTCATAAACGGTACAGAATTTTTGATTGATCGTATTTAGAAAGTGTTTTATTTCAGTGTGATGAATCTTATATTAAATTTTCTTTTCAATAGTTCCCCTTTAAAAAAAATGATGGATGGGTAGAAACAAAAATACAGAAAACCCAATGAGAGTAAAGATGCCGAGCATGCTGTCTGTCTTTTCTTTTCTTTACTATACACACAGTAAAGTGCCTGTGGATATAGCAATAAAAGGCAATGATCACTTAATATTATTAAGTGGGAACCCCCATTCTATTTTTATTGAATTTATATGTCAAAATAGGTTATTGCATTAGCATTGTATTAGCATCAGTTAGGTTGGCACATTTATAACTGGGCTGTAACCCAGAGTATCCAATCATTTATTATCTTTTTTCTGACAGTGCCAGAAGAGCAAGGATTTGCAAGGGTTACTGCACTACCATAAATTTTAATGCTCAACAACACAACGGTTACCAAAAATCAACAAAATTGAGCACTGGCTATGACAGTTCTTGCAATAGTGCAAAATGGTGTCAAATGGACATCTGTACGTTAGCAAAAGTACACAATTTTACAACTTGACCCTATCACCAGATATGCTGCCATGCCAATACTCTACCTGCTAGAACCCGAAGCACTCCCCCTATATGAGAAGGGACTGCTTTGTATCAATACAGAGGATCTCCCACAAATGTTATGTGTTTCAATAGCAGGGAGAAGATTGATCTAGTTGGTTATACAGGACAAAGGCAAGTGCATGGTAATGTAATTACAACAAATGAGGGTAAAAGAAAGGACAGGGAGCTCTGACCGCTGACCTTAGCAACTGCTTGAATTCAATTTTATTCTTTGTTTATTCATTTTTTTAATGAATTATTTAGCAGTGATCTGCAACTCTTCAATTTGCAACTTAATCTGTTATCTGGTTCCTAGGGTCCCTCTTATATGCTTAGCAACCATGCAGCAATTTAAATAGCATACTGGAAAATGATTATGAGAGAAACCCAAGAAGAAGATGAAAGATAAAAATATTATGAACAAAACTAAATAACTTGAAACAAAAACTACACCCTGTCTTAGTATATCCATGTCTACAGCATAAGAAAAGTTACATTTTAAAGTCAACTATCCCTTTAGTGTGGAAGAATGTTCATCCTCAGCAACTATGGTACCCTGAACATCCATACTGTAGGTAACCTATACCGATTCTGTCTAGTGATGGGTGAATATATTCGTCAGGCACTAAATCGCATTAAATTTGCTCGTTTGCCACCGGCAAATACATTTGCAAAACACTATTCAGATGTCAATTGACTTAAATGCCGGTGTCAAAAATGATGTGAGCATCAAAATTTTTCGGAGAAGTGAAACGGGAGAAATTCCCCCATCACTAATTCTGTCCATGTCTATGTATTAAACTAATGGGAGGGATGTAAAAAAGATCAGGAGACCAGGGTGCCATTATAATGAAGGACTTGTGGGATGTAACCTTAAAAGATCAGGTTTCCATTCTTGCCCTTACCCTTATATAACTAAATCAAAGAAAATGTGGTTCGTCATGCCATACAATCTGACATCTCAAGCAGAATTAACAAAGCCTAGTACATTCCATTTTATGCATTTGTGCAAATGTTTTTATACATCGTTTGAACCCAGGATTTAATAGGAAAGCAAGGAGTGCAATATTTATTCTCTTTTAAATTGACACAGAGTTATTAGTGAGTATTTACTAAAACAATACTGGTCATGCAATACTAATAGGGAGAACATCTTTTGTAGATACACTCAATACATTATATGCCTTACGGCCAAACATATTGCACAAACTATGCCTTAATTGGTTTGCTTTTCTCTCAATTCTTTTTTTTCAAGAACCCAATTTGCTTGACTGTTTTGTTTGAAGTTCTGTAGGTCGTTCACTTATTTTGTGTGCAGTCTGTTCTTGCGCAGAGAAACATAACCGAGATGCTATTAATTTGTTCTCTAGTGATTTCCTCAAAGTATTGAAGGATCAGTGTCAAAGCTCCATCATGTCCCAATGTGGATAAACTGCTTATGAAGGCAGATAAACAAACATACATATTTTAGGTGTTTTGTTATATTTATTTTGCTGACTGTAAATTTAGCTTAAATTAGCCTGTATGCTTATAGTCATTTTTTTCTCAGTGAACCATTGTGTCATGGTAAATAGGTTCAGAAAATGCTGAACCTTTATAAATAAATTGACATACTAATAAGAACAAGTCATAAAGTCTGCACAGCATCAAATGAACAGGTCGACCATTACATCCATATCAACATAATTTCCAGAATTAAAACATTAGAACCATATTTGAAAGACTTGCTGCTTCTAGGTGTCCCATTATGTCTGGGAAAACATGGGTGTTTCTTGAAATGGTGTCTTCAGAATAATAGTGGCCCCACTCAACACAGACATTTTTTTAACCTCTTTTGAGTTATGTCACTAAGTCATTTCAGTTACTGGCCAGTATTTTGTGTGCTATTTTTAATGAGTGCCAATTGAACACAAACTATGCTGAATGTATTTTGGACAATGAAATGAATAACTGGGATCATTTGGTTGTATTATAGCTCACAAATAATAAACAGAATTGATAGCATGGTGTGAACTTTGATGGATTAAGTCAATCTCTTGTATTTAACAGAAAGCTTTCTCAGCTAGTCTCTCTTTTCTGAGCTCTAATGCAAACCATATATATATATGGTTTGCATTAAACATGCAATATAAATATATAAATACACCCATCATTGAGATAGATTTCTACTTATGGCCAGATCAGAATAAATCCTTCTTGTGCTTAACAAATAAAGTTATTTTAATTGTGACACAATTTGCATCATGGAATAAATTAACTTTTGAGTAATATGCCTTATCAAGACTTATATGAAAGATTATATTACCTATGAACACAAGATACATACCAGCTCATATATTTCATTATTTGGTATAACAATGATGCACTCAGCAATGAAGACTGGATTCTGAACCATGTGTTAAATGCTTATTGACTTGCAGAAGATAATATTTTGCATTTCCATCTTCTGGGTCATTGTTATTCTATTGTAGTTATACTGTAATCATAATAACATAACAAGCTGGTGTATAACTTATTGTATTAGTAGAGATGTGCTTCATGAGTTGAGCTATTGATAGCACTCATTGTAAAATATATTGCAACAACTATCAGATCATCTCAGATAATAATATTATTCCAACAAATCTGCTTGTTTGCTTGACTGATACGACTATGTGCCATATGGCTAAACAATCAGATAGCATAATTTCTTAAATATCTAAAATCTCAAAAAGCTTTGTAACAAACTTTTTTGTCCCCCTCCCTTCTTTATAATACAACACATTCAACACAATCAGAGGTTTATTTGTATTTTGTTAACTATTCTTTGATTGGCTATTCAGAAGTAACTAGTGATTGATGTTTTTAGGTTTCAATAATGTGCCCCGACAGGCACAAAATATGTAAGGCTTGTGCTTTGAGATGATTTATTTCTAGAGAAACCTTTTTAAACAGCATCATTTTTGTTGTGATGGTCATGATGGTTTTGTTCCAGACTACTGTTTCTGAAGAAAATGTAATATACCTCCTAAAGGTCTGGGGCATGTGCACCCAGACACCTACTCTAATTGGAGAGTTCACACCATTGAGGTTAACTGGATCGTTATATGCATATTACATTATAGTTTTACCCTTGAACTTGATCAGATCATAAAGGAAGCATATTCCTCATCAAGAGTTGCTAATAAGCACTCAAAAGCATTAGGAGAGGCACTTTTCAAAGACAAGCCTTACTTTAAATATTGGCACATTGTTAAATAATGTACTGATCAGTTTATGCATGCTTCTCTATACCTGTTTTCCAATAAATAATAACTGCTTTGCAAACTTCCTCTTACTCAGACATATGTTAAAATCAAACGTTGCTGTTTAAGGTTACTGGCATGAACAATATCTTTATTTATTGCAAATAGCTCAGTGAAAAAGCTTCCTATGTTACTTGAGGCATATTGAATCTCTACAAAGTAAACCTGTCACTATAGGTTTAACAAGTTGTAGCTTAGAGCTTCTCAAAGATGGATGCCTAATCGTAGAGCTCCGCAAAATTCAGCTGAAACTGTCCCTGTTACACTTGATTGGGCTCAGTGTGGGATTAGAAGAACCTTTGATGGATATTTTACATTACATGGAGAGGAAAAGTATCAGTGGGAAGAAATATTCTTCAAAATATGCATTGCTTAAGATGGTGTATATTATGTATCTCTTAAAGGTGAAAGAGAAAAAGGTATAAAACATTTCAAGGGGTACATGCAGAATCACCAAGAAATAAAGGGTGAAACAAATTACAAGAAGCAAAAATTATGTTGACCACAAAAATTAGAACTGTGACATAATCAAACAGCAAATTCAGTCCAACCACAAAATGTTTTTTAGGTGTATCATAAAACATGGAAGGTTCTACAAGACCTTTATATAAACCCTTAGCTCACTTTAGCTAGGACTTCGCTGTTTCATCTCTTAATTTTCAGTCTTGAGTGGCATAGTGTTGGAGAAAAGTGTCAAATATGTTTTGTCTGCAGTTAATAGTTCTGTACATTTGCTGTTTTTGGGAGTTAACTCTAGTTTTTGAAGTCCCGTTCAACATAAAAATTCTGGATTATGGGCTGATTGTGGCCTTATTAGGTCTGTTCACAGAGGGATCTTGCAACCTAGGCATTAACTGAATATAACCAAGACATCTAAAACTGGTAGTAGAGTTTTGGTCCGGAACTATGTTGCCAGTGTTAGGTGGAGTAGTGTAGTTACCAGTTTACAATGGTAGACTCAAATTGTTTTATTTATGACTATACAGTATTATGTGCAGAATAACCAGTATGTTTTACATTATAGCAGTGATCTTCAAACCATGACCCCGGCAATCCATTTATTTGAAAGCTATTTACTCTGTTTATGATTATGGTAGTTGAATGCTTAAACGCTATGCTGGTAAATGTTAATAACGGAGAACACACCTCATTAAAAATATTACTGCTGATGGGGTATGTCCATAAGTACAGATTCCAAGATGGGACCTAATTAAACATAGCTGATCTACTTCTTGTTCTCATTCATACATCTGTATAAATCAATTAAAATTTAATCAAGTGCTGTAACAATATGACTACATATGCAACCAAGATTCATATTTATATTCCATGAAGTTTATGCAAAACTAAAAAAACTCAGCCAATGATACATTTTCAACGCTTAAGAACAGTTAATGACAACGTCCCCCACACAAACAAACACATGACTCTATTTCAGATTAATGCCCTCATTACTTATGCTGTTTGTATGCCAAGAGATAAAAGTTCACAGCTATTTAAAAAAACTTATTTCACAGAAATTGCTGCTAAACCCCAAGTAGATTTGTTCCATCTGTGCTTTTTTATTTTTTGGTCAATTCTATTTGGTTAATATTATGTATTTTTATAGTTTGCAATCCACACCTTTTTAAGGTTTAAGATACTTATTTTAATATATGACTGTGATTTAAGCATGGCCTGTCTGTGCCATTCATATGGTGTTTTGCGTCACAATCCAATTTATATATATAGAAATATTATTTTGTACCTAAAAGTATGTTACTTTTTAGCATGTTTTATAGTATCAATATAATATGCTACCGAGCAGGCTATGAAGTGTTCAGACCAGCGTACCCAGAATACTATCTATCATTTTTTCATGTCTTTAATAGCCTTCATAAAGCAAAAAAAGCAGACTGCTAATGCCTCCTATTTCCTGCGCTAGCCAGTTACATTTCTTATACACTGTATGGATCGTGTTCAAGTTATATAAGCATCCCGCATTTCATTTGCAAATAATTTCCCCCGGGGTTATTTAGGAACTCTGTTTGTGATGGTGAATAAGTGTTTGAGATCTAAAAGTCCCATTTTGGTCTAATAAAATACTTACAGGCTGTTTGCAACCATATAAATTTAAGGCACCGTGCTGAACAATAAAGCTGAGATTTTGTTACTCTTTTCGTTTCCCCTGATTAATGGTTTTAGAGAATATTTTAACCCGTGGGGGAAGAGAGGAGCGGTTTAAGCATGTAGTGTAATTCACAATTTGTAATACAGATGTTTTAAACTACAGCACCAGACAGCACCCCAGTACTGCCTTATATTAAAAACTGCAAATACGGAAGGTTGCAGGTAAGGCTATATAAATACAGTATATATCAATTTAAAACAATGTAATTTAGGCAGTGCAAAAGTGAAAACAAATCATGCAATGCACAATGCAGAGTTTTCCCCAGAATTCATTGCTGTTGTTGTAATTCACCACAATTATACTCCAGCCTTTAGGGGGCATGTGCAATTCTAAATACTGCATAGGTTGAATGTGTATCATTAAAGGTGTCATCTAGACTGGGTATGGAGCTTTTGCTCATTTATTTGATGAAAAAATACTGAAGTTCTTCTAGGCCAATGGCAGGGGTTAAGTACTTTCCCAACTTATAGAATTCTAGAATTGCACCTTACCATAACTCATGGCAATAAGAAAATATTGATTATAGGTACTATTTGAACCTACCTTATTGGTCTACAACTGTGCCAACAAATCATATTCTTCTTGGTCAATGGCAGGTGTAAAGGACTGGGTTCCCTTGTGTCTTCTAGAATCGTACCTCACCATAACTCATGGCAATAACAAAATATTAACTCTAGGTACTATTAGAAAACACATTCTGTGTCTATGACTGTGCCAACAAATCTTGTTCTTCTTGGTCACTGGCAGGTGAAAATACTAGGTTCCCTTTTGTCTTTTAGAATTGCTCCTTACTGTAACTCATGGGAAAAATAATTGACAATGAGTATTGATCCTAGGTACTAGTTATTTTCTGGTTTTGAATAAAACTTGCCCTGTACCTGACCCTTACCCAACCCTTGAGAACCTGCACCTGACCCTAACCCAGTGCACCTGCTACTTATATACCCACACCCGCCCCGCTGTGACATCATGGAAGGAGGTGGGACATGTGGCGCAAGTATATAACAGGAGCACATCCAGCTGAAAGTGGGGCATTAGAAGGTTGCAAAATTTGTGTGGAAGTTGGCCCAAACCTGCCCGATCTGTGAGTGAACCAACGGGTCCAGTGGGCTTTGGGGTCAGCCTGTACAGATCTACTGCACTGCACGACCACCTTCTGTGACTATGACTATGCCAACAAATTGCATTCTTCCTGGTCAATGGCAGGTGTAAAGTACTAGGTTCCCTTGTATCTTCTGGAAATGCACCTTACCATAATTCCTGGCACAAAGGAAGTATTGACTCTAGATACCACGTGAACCAATCTTATGTAAATGAAGCCCTAAGTTCTACTTGAAACTAATCATATAAAAATGGTAAACTGTTGGGTCTATCATTAAGGCAAAAGTCCTATCATATATATATATATATATATATATATATATATATATATATATATATATATATATATATATATATATATATATATATAGATAGCTATAGATAGATACAGTATGTACAGTGTGTATTGTCTATATATAATCACAAAGAGACATACAGTGTATCTGTAGTGATGGGCAAATAAATTTTGCAGGTGCGAATTTGCGGTGACTATGCCGGCGACAAATAAACTGGCATCCAAAAAATTTGAACGTGCATCGGAATAGTCACCCGCATCAAAACTGTCACATGTCAACATTATTTGGATGCCCAAAATTGACCTGTGCATCAAAATTGTTGTGGTCGTCAAAATTTGCGTTTTGCATATGTTTCTCCGTTTCCCAAATTTCACTGGAAATTTGCAAATTTTTTGGCGAATTTCACAGGACAAATTCGCCCATCACTGTATATCTGCATAATTCAAAATGAATATAAAATGTGCATGATTAAAAACAGAAAGACAGATGGATATATCTGCATTACCCAAACTAGGATGTGCATGTTAGAATTACATTAATCTAGCTAATGGATATAATCAGAGGCTTTAGCCGAAGTTGCTGAGTCAGTACTGGACATTTGTTCATTTTGAAGATAAAACCTCAGCAATTACATCCTTATCCCAAGGGAATTTAAGTGGTTATTTCACAGATTTACAATCTCCATTGGACACTTTGGCTAAAATAAAAGTTGTTCTTGTATTAAAGAATATACTGCAGAATTCACCAAGGAAGGGACTGACACTTCAGCTGCAAGAGCTTGTCGTCTGGGGCCTGGTCAATTCTGGGGAGAAATTAACTCATGAAAATAGAAATGCTATGATTTACTTTTAGACGTTTCAAGCAGAATGACACAGTAATATTGCTACTGTATTTAGGATTTGAGTCCATCAAGGTCACTTGTCCCTTTGGCACTGCTGAACATTAACACGGCACAATTTTGAGCTGTAGCTCTGGTCCATTTGTCCCTGGAAAGCAAACTCAGTAATTTTTAATCACATTACAAACATTTTTATCCAATCTTTTGTATCCAATTTTTATCCAACAAACAAACAAAATCTGCCAAACAACCTCCTACTAAGGGGCAGAATTATTATCTTTTACATTTGTGTTTTGCTGTAATTCACTTAAATCCCAGCACAGAATTGGGGAAATGAATAAATCTGGCTCAATGGGGTTATGTTTTAGAAAGGGTAACAATTTTGTGCAATGTATTTCCAATTGTGATATACTGTAACTGTTTGCTAATTCTCTTGGGAAATTTAAAAAATGATGATGTCATTTGATATGGTATATAATATTGAGTCAAACTTACCACATTCAGTGCTGACCTTGTCATCAAACATACTTTGTCTACAGAATGCATTTATCACACTTAATATATCCATCAGCCAATAGTAATCTAAAGCCAATGGCACACTGCATGATTCTGATTGATTATCAGCTAACCTGTGACACTGATTATACTAGTAAGTGTTTTTCTAGCCACAGAAGGAGCCAGTGTTGGTCTGGCCGATTAGGATACCAGGAGAAATCTTGATGGACTCAGCAGACCCTTCTTCTAACCATTTGTCCAATTTCGTGGATATTGCTAATTTTCTGTATAATATATATAATTTAAAATAATTGAAAGGATATATAATAGTATGTAAAGAAACTAAACCATAATAGATTGAGTAAGGAGTGTATGGAAAGAGTTTGATCCCATGGTCTAAGGTTTTATGGTGAGCCGATCCCAGGGCAGGTCCACTATTCCAAAAGAAAGCTATAAAAGGATGAAGAGAACCCTCAGTCCATCAGTGTGTTAGACAATTTAAGCCTGACCTGAGGATTTTTTGGAGAACTTTTAAGCATGGTTACCTATTAGTATTGATTCCCAGATACAAATTAGAGAGTTCCAGGAAGGTCAGATATCCAAACATAGTATTGTTAGCTATTTTTTCACAAACTTGATATAATATTTTTCTTGATTTATGGCCCACAAAGTATGGACACAAATATATTTTGTATGTTGGGCTACATCTTGCCAATGTGGGTGGAGAAAATCAGACATGTTGCTTTAATTTTTCACCACACAATAGGGCACTGACCAGGGCAACAACACATCATAATAATCAGCATGGAAATTTGATTTTAAGGGTCGACGCTACAAAATGGAATAATGCATACATCTAGGCCAAGATAATAACTAAGAAGCAAAATACAACTGCATGTTGGAGGAATAAGAAAGACAAGTAGGGTCAATAACCTTTATGATCAAAAACCATACAGTTTACATTGCAGTTGCATTACAAAAAAACATTTGCACTCAATATACTGTATACTGGAAAGTTTTTTAGAATTACAAATTTCTTTATTCAAAGAATAACAATTGGTGGACTCCCCATATGATAACTAATAACTAATAACTAATGTGAAAAGGCCTTTTAGTATTATTATTATTATTTAGCATTACTACCTTATAAGGGTAAAATTAAAGCAAACTTTTCTCCAGAGTTACTTAATTTATCCCTAGAAAATACAGTATCCACTGTTAAATTAGATATTGTGGACTCAAAATCTAAACAAAATCTAAACTTTGCATTATACAAAGCCCCCAAGGAGACAATTAAATACACCTCCTTAGTCAAACAGAAAATTTACTGAAAGTGTTTTCTAAAATAGTTTCCTGTGGTTGTTTGTTCTTTTTTAACTGAAATCTGAAAGTGGTGTATAATTAAAACTGAGCCTTCTGTTCCTTACCTGTTATTCTATTATTATGTTCCGTCTGGTCTATTTGATCTGTCACTTTCTGTATAAAAAAGGTATTGTGTAAAAATCTCTCTCAGCTCTATTTCAAATATTAATGTCATCTGCTTGATGCAGTTCTACTATGGCCTTATAGGTTGAACAAGGTAAATGCTGCATTACTGTTATTAGTGTAGTGGCACATGTGGCTGGCATGGCTCCAACTGTCATCACTAGGTTCTTCTATAGGCAAAACGTTTCCCATTATTTTTAATTGGCAATGGTAACATGAGGGGAATGGTATTTTGACTTGGTGTTCAGTACACCACTGATACCTTAGGGCTAAATCTGTATACCTCTTTTCTATATCTACTAATGAGTAAAAATCTGTTGCATAGTTGGGGTTCAAGGAATGACCATGTCAGAAGCGACCTATGAACTTTATGTCACATTTGAACTTGAAGGCAGAACCTGTTTTGTAGTCAAAAAGTACATATGCATTAACACTGCATTGTGTATCCTGCACGCATAGAGGTAATAAAATAGATTATTTTAGTTTTGTGAGGCTACCGTATATACTCGAGTATAAGCCGACCCAAGTATAAGCCGAAATACTTAATTTTACCTACAAAAACTTGTAATACTTATTGACTAGGGGTGAGAAATGCATTCACAAGGTGAATAGCGCAAAGCAGGGTCCCGGGATGCACATGGGCAGAGAGAGCGGCCTCACACCCCGTTAATGGACACACAAGTTGTAGTGACTATAGAATGAGAATTGAGGGGACAATGGTGATAATGTGACAGTGTTGGCTGGGCTGCTCTACAGGAATATACTTTTATATGTAAAACTACAGGTCAAGTAGTGGCGATTAGTAAGGAGTCCATTCCCATGCCAGCCACTTGCACAGCATAAATGCAGGCATATGAACTTGCCCAGTCAGCTTGCAATCATGCTATGTGTATAGCCCATTATTAGAGGGATGCTCTCTCCCAGCATATAACCCCACTGATGAGCTCCACCCTCCCAGCTCATCCAGGGCTAAACCTATACAGGTAATATTGACACCTGGCACATACTGGTACCTCCCAGCAGTCTTTCCGCTTTTCCCGGGACAATGCTGATTGTCAGCAGTAGACCCTGGTCCCTGTTTAAAAGTCACGCAGCTCTGTTGATGTCTAGCACATAGACTCCAGCCAGACAGCTAGTCCTGATGTCACAAGTCTCATCTCACGAGGCCGTCACCACACTCCACATGCAGTGATGTTCTGCGTAGACGCTACTATTGAGGAGAGTGATGGTGGACTTTGTGGGAGGTACCAGTATGTGTCTCCCATAACGATGTTGTACAGCAACAATTTTCAATTCCTCAGGGTCCTCGGCAAACTCGACTCCAACAAAAGGTATTTTCCCGGTGCCCCTGAAGGGCTGCACAGCCATTAACTCGAGTATAAGCCAGTTTGGGTGCTGAAAAACTCAGCTTATACTCGAGTATATACGGTAATTAGAAACAGGAATCGCTAATTCTCCTAGAGCTATACAACTTGTGTCATGATACAAATGATTCTGGCAAGGAGTTGCAGAAATAGCAAATGGACAGTAAAATCAATTTTCCAAAAGAGCAAACACATTTTTTTACATTTCATTTTGAAATTTGACATGGGGCTAGAATGTTTCCAAGGTTCCCTCAGTCATGTGACGTGCTCTGATAAACTTTAGTCACCCTTTACTGCTGACATCATCAGGGTCAGATTTCCTCTTCGGCTGCCCCTAGGCTGCGCCCCAATTTTGCGTGGTCCTTGCACCCCTGGGTCATGCGGTCCTAGTGTCCGCACTGTCCCCTCCTGCTGAGCACACGGGAGCAAGTGCAGGAGTACTGGGGAGCTGCATGTCCCCAGAAATGGCTGAGCAGCATGCCGCCCCTCTTTTGCAGTCCTAGGCCTGGGCCTATGTTGCCTCACCACAAATCCGGGCCTGGACATCATATATTAGCCACAAGACAAGTTTGTGGTTTTATTTTACATCAATGCCATTCTCCTGGTGGCGAGAAACATGATAGAAATTAGAATTAATTTGGGTGTGACTAGGAGATAATTATTGAGCTATACTTATATCAAAAACTGTTTAAATATCATTGATATGATATACAGTATGCTATACAAGTAATCTAAGCTTTCTGAAGCAAGTAAGTATTGTTCAGGTGAGGGCAGGGGTGTATTTTTTGCTAACAAATTCCTTACCCCAGCTAGACTTTTGGTGAGGCTCCTGGAGCAAGAGTAGAAATAAGAGGTTCTGATTTTGTCTGAATGCAGCGATAGGCCACAACTGGCCTTTGTATGCAAATCTTTAGACATGTTTATACATTAATACTGGAGATGTGATTGCAATGGCTGTAAGCATTTTATTAATGCTATTGTCCTATTCTCTAGTGAGTAGAGGAACTTGCCACACACACATACACACACACACTAAAGTAATGTGTTACGTGGCGTGAGGAAGCATATTCTCCTTTCCTGCTTTTAATCATAAATAAGAATTCAGGAGAGAATTAATAAGAATTTTTTCTCCAGTATCACCTGCACCTGCAGCGGAATAAAACTGCATTTCTGTCAAGTTATGAAAACATTTCCATAAATTTCCATTCATTTAGCACTATATCTGTGCAAATCAAGAGCGACATGCTTTTATTATCAACACCGTCTCTAATTGCAGTGGCAGAAATGTTAACAGAATGATGGCATTAATTAAATGCTTCCAGCCACTGTGATCATTAAAAGAAATAAAGCATTCTCTAATATTTTATTTGTGATACTGTACAGATTTCTGTTACAAGCATCCAATACATAATTGCGCCGTAGGACAAAAGAAATCATGTTCTCTATCGGAAAATAATTATCAGGGAAATAGCAATATTTCGCACAGTTGAATATAAATATAGTTTTTTTTTTGGTTATTAGATATGAGGACCCGCTTTTTACATACTGTAGCATTCTCCAGGCTGACCTGTGGAGTGTTTACTTTTGATAGTTAGTTCTTTGAAGCTATGAATAATTTCATATTCATTAAATGAAATATGTATTCATGGCGTAGTGCAAGGATATGCTGAGTTCAAAAGAGGCTATTATTCTCTGGTAATGAAATAATGTCAGAGAGCACAAATAGCCAGCGTTTTCCAAAACCCAACCAGGTGCATGCAATTAGCTGAACAATACTCAACGCGCTTCAACATGGGTATGCGTGAAAGCCTATTAGAATGTTACAAATGTTGGGAGAATCGGTGAGCAAAGTCCTTTAAATCTCCCTGCCTAAGTATTAATGCAATGTATGAGCGTGTCTGGATGAATGCTCATTTCAGAACTCTGAAAATCCTTGAACTTTATGACGGGTCTGTCTCTTGATAATGTTATTTAATAAAACCATTCCATGATGGCATCCTATCAAAATGTGATTTTTCATGGAAAGAATTATAATGCGTATCGGCTTCATGTGTTGAATGCTGACAAGAGGCTTCATCAATGCATTTAAAAGTTGGTCTAGATTCCATTAACGGACTTTCTTAAAGTATCAAGATACCAATGTTTGCTGCCCGTGTAATATATTGTATGTAGCAATATTCCCTGGGTACGTAAAGAACCCTTTGCCCAAATTTACTGCAAGCCTTTGTCCAGAGTCTTTTAAGAAGCCAGTGACTAAAGTAACTTTACCAAGGTCTCAAAAAATTGCTATTGAGATGGCCATACAACTAACTGAGCTGAATTCTGTATTAGATATGCTAAAACCAAACAAAGATTTTACCATTTCACTTCTGGAACTGGGTTACTTATTATGGGTTGTTTATGGATGGCATTTATTAAAGGAAGGCATACTGTAAGTTACATGAATTCCTCAATTAAAAGACTATAGGGTAAGTAAAGGGGATTCTTGATAATAGAGAAAATGGAAGAGGCCTCATATCACAAAAAAAATTCAGACCTGTATATTCGATTGGGAATAGAAATAGTAGAAAGAAATAAAAGGATTTCTGATTTCATAAATATTATTGGTTTCAAATAGTCCTACACAAATATGTTATTATTTATTTATTTTTTGTTCACTAAGCTTTATGAAGGTAAACTGCCTTCTATCTCAAATGTGTTATCCAGAAGGGGACCCCATGGCCTGAATAGGGGCAACAGGGTCTTGACGGGGCCTTAGGAGTGCAACTATCCCCGCCCCTCTCCTTTTACAGGTGGGCTGATTGGCTGGCGAAGGAGCAGAGGAAGGAACAGCGGTAATACTTACCATTCGGAGCCGGGACGTGGAGGAAGAAGGACGCAGCATCCCACCCTCCCTCCCTGTAATATGTGTGTTAGTCACAGTTGCGGAGGGTACCTTTGCAAGGACCCCCAGGGGAAGTTAAAAGGGGGTATTTCATAGTGACTGGAAGTAGCCTGGTAGGCCTGGGTCCTCATAGTATGGTATGCAGCCCGCTTAAGGGTTAGGAGAATGGAACAGAAACCTATCTTGGCAGTTTGGGTACAGACACCCCACCCCCATTTCCTCTCCCCCGGGTGGGGGAATAATATGTTAAAGGTTAAAAAGTTTGTTATACAAACGGTTGTTAAAAGGTTAAAATGTTATACATGACAAATATTTTATTACTGTGTTTAAATAAACAACTGCGACCATCTCTTTCCAAACCAATGGTGTGTATGTATTATTTTGGGGTAGGAGATTTGTGGTGTGGGGGGAGGTAGAGGGAGAGGTGCGGAATTGACGTTGCACCCCTCAAGCTCCGTAAGCCATCTCCCATAGCCTCTATTGTAAAGGAGACCTGTCACTTAAAGAAATAATTCCAAATCCTATTTTATGATATTAGTTAAGCAAAATAAACTTCACTTACACAATACAAAATTATTTAAATCTTGTTTTTAGTCTTGGAATTCACAATCACAGTAAGCAGATAGGTGTCATTTTGTAGACACTGTTATGAAGGCAAGCTTTTTATCATGTCAAAATGTTGTTTATTTGCCAGAGTTGGCACCTGATGTCCATACCCATGCACTGGTTACACAATCAGATGATGAGAAGGGAGGAGGAATGTGGGGAGTGCAGGGAAATATAGGAAGTGCAGAATGGAAAATGAAAGCAATTGCCTGCCTGCGATGTCTCAAACGATCGGATCTCTCTCCGATATGCCCACCTTGAGGTGGGCAATATCGGGCTGATCCCTAGGGCCCAACGATCAGATCCTAACGAATGGGAATAGGGGTCGGATCGCATCAATGAACAGATGCGGGCGCGATCCGACTGGATTTTTTTGTCCCATCCGATAGAGATCTGGCCGACTTTCGGCCAGATCTCGATCGGGGAAGCCCGTCGGGGGGCCCCATACTTGGGCCAATAAGCTGCCAACTTGGTCTGTCAGCAGCTTTTATCGGCCCGTGTATGGCCACCTTAAGAGGAGGGCAGGCATTATATGATTGACAAATGAGACATTTAAATGAGTTTTAATGGTTATAATATTTAAGTTGAAAAGGTCTTTTATAATACAGTTTTTATGTCCGTGTGACAGGTCCCCTTTAAGCCAATAATTCAATTTTTTTTAAAAATGATTTCCTTTTTGTCTGTAATAATAAAACAGTACCTTGTACTTGATCCCAAATAATTATTATAGGAGGCAAAACAAGCCTATTGGTTTATTTAATGTTTAAATTATTTTTTTAGTAGACAATGTATGGGGATTCAAATTATGGAAAGATACTTTGTCTGGAAAACCTCAGGTCCAGAGCATTCTGGATAAAGGATACCTGTTCTTTGAATTTTATATTTAACATAACATTCAATCCCCTGCTCTCTAGCAGGTACTGTATCTTGCCATACTGAGCACTTTCTGCTATAAAAGCATTACTGTCGCCCTTGATAAAAATTAGTTGGCCATTATTCATGGGGGTTATCAGTTTCTAATGTGACATTTGTATTGATGTAACTGGCAAAAAAGTGGAAAGCTAACTGGTCGAAGTTTGTGGCAACTGCTACAGAAAAAACACAGAAAAAAACACAGACAACTACATATAGGATACTGAATGAGAAGGATAAATGGAATAAAGAAAGGGTAAATGTAAGTGAGTGTGTGAAATGTAAAAAGTCTTCCAAAATAAGTTAGTTATTTAGTATTTTTATGTTTCAAGGATTTATTTAGAGTTTTACAATACTATACTGTATTTACAGAGGCATTTTCCTGTATAATGTCAATCAATTAGGCTATCCAACTCTAGCGGACCAATTTACTGGCATTCATACTTTTTTCTTTTTAGCTCTAAGAACTGTGTCAATGTGAGCTGCCCTTTGTAAGATAAAATCTTTCTTTGCTTTGAGATTTTAGAGGTTTTTGGGGAGTTTCACTTGTAATCACACAAAATTTGAAGGTTTTTGTTGTTCACTCGTTACACACTATCATTCATTCCTGCTTTTTTATATTCAGATCTTTTAATACATAAACAGACATTCATGTTTATTAAAATGTGAGTTTGGTTATGGTTCAAAACCTCTAAAACTACACAAATTTGAATTCTGGCCACTAAGGATTACATGTTATGCTACTATGTTTACGACATGGACACTCTCTAGCAGATTGTGCATTTTGATTGCCATCAGAATTCCGTGCTGCAGCCTAGTAATGCTCATTCTTCACACTGTCCAAATCACACAAACAGTTTATCGGGGAGTTTATTTTGACTTCCCAAGAAGAGGAAGAAATAAACAGATGCTACAGATGCCAGCACTCCAAGGTATGCACAAATGCACTCTCCACTCTGGTTATGTAAACAATGATATTTGTTTTTGCAGATCAATAGCAATAACATTTGGAATACAGATTTAATCCATAAAACAATTTGTGGAATTACTGATCTTTGTTCTGACGGATTGGCTTAGAGCAGATTTACACTTCACTAATCCTTACTGAGAACTGGTAACTTGTTTGGATAAATCTTACAACATGTTTGTAGCAAACACAGGGAAACACAATATAGGAAAATCTAAATTCCTTGTTACAAATACACAAACACACATACAGTATATACGGTTTTGTATATGCATTACAAGAAACAAACGATGTTCACTTCATATTAAGTATGATATGTAGTGATGGGCAAATTTATTCGGCAGGTGCAAGTTTGCGGCGAATTTGCGCGATTCGCCACCAGCGAATAAATTAGTGAAATGGGCAAGAAAATTCGCAGACGTCAAAACAAATGTAGACGGCGACGGAAAAAAGGACGCTGGTGTCAAAAACGAGATGCTGGCGCCGTTTCATGAATTTTCACGGGGAAATTAGTGAATTGTTCGGCAAAGCGAAACGCCGCAAATTCGCCCTTCACTAATGATATGCATTACCAAAACTAAAATGGTTAACTGAATGGCTAACTCCAGTAACATCCCGGAAGTATCCTTCATAGCTAACAATTCTACTATCACCCCCTCTCCCCAGGCCCGGTGCCTTGGGGTTATCCTAGATTCTGCCCTATTATTCACTCCTCATCTCCAGTCACTTATTAAATCATGTGACTTCCACCTAAGGAACATATCCAAAATATGATAATTTATCACCCAAGATGCCAAAATTCTTATTCACTCCCCCGTCATATCACGTCTAGACTACTGTAACTCTCTTTTAATTGGCCTTCCCCTCCAGAGACTGTCACCTCTCCAGTCCATAATGAATACTGCTGCGAGGCTCATATACCTCAGCAACCGCTCCTCCCCTGCCTCGCCATTCTTTCAATCCCTGCACTGGCTTCCGTTACCTTTCAGAATCAAATTCAAATTAATGACCCTGACATTCAAAGCACTTCATAACTCTGCCCCACCCTACATCTCTGAACTCATCTCTCTATACTCACCCAACCGCTTACTACGCTCCTCTACTGACCTGCTACTCAACTCTTCTCTCATTACCTCCTCACATGCTTGCATTTAAAACTTTGCAAGGGCTGCACCCCTCCTCTGGAACTCTCTCTCCCACGGTCTGTCCGACTTTCTCCCAACCTTTCTGCTTTCAAGAAATCTCTTAAAACGCACTTCTTTCGAGAAGCCTACCCTCACTCTGCTTAACTACCAAATGCAACATGACATACAGTACAGTACCACATTTCTCGACCACTTAATTCAATCTTGCCCACTCCCACACCTTGTGTATTACTCCCTTCCCTTTAGAGTGTATGCTAGTTTGCATAGGGCATTCCTCACCTTTTGTACCGGTATTGATTGTGATGTATGTAACTCCATATGTTCTATGTATATAATTCATGTGATTTAGTTGTATAATCACATTTACTTTACAGTGCTACGCAATATGTCGGCGCTATATAAATACATGTTAGTAATAATAATAATAATGGTCTATTTAAAAACTACCGAAGGATGGAGCAATGGCTACAGTATATTAAAAAACATAAGATGATAAGTAGAATGAGCTCTCATGCAGATATGCAAAGCATGACTCACAATGGTTACAGGTGATATTGTCTCTTCTTATGTGGATTAAGCATCCTCATTAGGCAAATACTGTACCATGTCCAAACCATAAAGACACAAGGACAGCAGGTCTGTAGAAAATGTTACACACGCTTACATATAATTATTTACAGCATACCTATTGGAAGTTTTTAACTTGACTTCATTTTTTTTTTTATTATTTAGAATTAATGAATGATCATTCTTTGTTAATGTGCCTCTTTTTCCAGCCAGCAGTTGAAAATGGTATCTGGTTGCCAGGGTGACTAACCCTGGCAATTCTAAATCAGATATGCTGATGTGATAAAAAGTGCACAATTTGCACCAGATCTTGTACACCATGAATCAGCAGACAACATTTACTTATCACCTATTAAAAAGCTAAGAGTTAATTGAATGCTGCAGGTTTCTAGTAGGGTTGTCAGCTAGTTAGTAGTTGACTGGTCAGTTATGGTTGGGGCCAGTACTGGTAATGTACTGGCAATGTACTTGTAAATAATTTGTAATATCCTCTGACTTCCTCTGTTCCCTGACTTCCTCCACTTCCCAATTACCTCTTCTAAGTGTTCAGTTCCTGCTCTAGGTGCAAATCTTCCAGTGCTTCACACATTTTCACTACCCCACCCAACTGCCTCACCCCCAGTGGTGTCACTACCCAACCTCCACCTAAAGTTCAATATTACATAGAAAAAAAGGTGGCAACCCTAGTTATTAGGCCTGGTAGTAAATTTGTGACTTTTACTTTGCTGTCTCCTCCGTGAGGCTGATAGAGGAATGTAATAAAAGGTGTAAAGTTTACGCAAGTGATCAGCAAATTAATTCTTATGATTGGTTGCTATGGGTGACTAGACCTTTAGTTACATTATTCCTATATACTGTATGTTTTATATAATGGGCTTATTTTTAACCTCTTAACTGGAAAGAATTCAGTTCTCATATGACAAAGTGGTATAGAAGGAGGGGTTGAAAAAGACACAAGGCCATCAAGTTTATCCTTTTTGTCCAAATATATTATAACCTACTAAGATACTAGCTGATCCATTGGAAAGTGAAACAACTGGTACTAGTTGATACACTGGATAAATCTAATGGTGAATTAAGCATCAGAAAATCATTTCACATTCACTGACTATAATGGCAAACAAGTGTGCAAAGTATTTCAATTGCATAGACAGAACGTGCCTTCTTCTGCATTCTCAGGAGATTCAAAAGTTGTACAACGTTCTTGTCAATGAAAGGGTTTTCTTAAATATCTGTCACCCACAAGGCACTTGATTTTTCTGTAGGTGACAAAGAGCCTCATGTGCCAATACCCTTAAATCATCTTCTCCCGTATAAATAATCCAGATATTCGCTTACAAAAGTTTGGCCACCATTAGATACTTTATACACTTTAGACCTAGTGATGGGCACTTTTCTCCCATTTTGAATTTCCCTCGATATTCACGAAACAAAAAAGTTAGCGAGAAAATTAGCAAAACGCCAATTTTGATGCTGGTAACTATTCTGAGGTCCATTAAAGTCAATGGGCAACCGTAATTCCGAATTTGCTGCAAATTTGCGCCTGGAGATCTGATCACTATTTAGAACTTTAGGCCGTATTTTTTTTTTCTGTTAATCAAAAGGAGAAGGCAACGAAAAACCACAGTAAAATTCTGTGACAGCCCAAAACCATCTATTTTGGTTTCTGTTATTATCAACTTCATGAGCTTCCTCTCTCCTATCAACCCCAGGTGTTTTCAGCTGAAAGGGATGTGCCAAAAAACTCCAGGACATGGGTTATATTCTTGAACTAGATCAGAGAAATCTGAGACAAAATCAGCTGGGTTAAAATAAAGCAAATTACTGCAGCAGGTGAGGTTATCATGCCTTGTGTTACAGTATCCACGAAAATATGATTTCCACCAAACTGTTTCAAACTTTAATTATTTTCCAGGAAAACTCTTTTAAGAATAACCCTGCTGATAAGCACCAGTCACTTTACTCATTTCAAAATATAAACTGCCTCGGTTTCCTCCCCTCTGGATTGCAAACTTTGATGGAAAGCTAGAAATCTGAGATTGGACAGCGACCCTGGTGCCCTTCATATCAGAGATGAGAAGAGTTTCTACCAGGGAGAGATGAAGCTGGCTAGCTGACTGCTGTAACTCCATTAATGTGTTTGCATGAGGTTAAACCATAGTTCTTGAAACTATATATATACAGATTACATGGGCTAGCATCAAAGGTAAATTTTATTTCATTGTGAGGCTACATAGAAACCACATTATGTTACAAGACCTATTAACCCAGGACATTAGCTCAGGGTCATATGCCAAGTGCACAATGCCTCATTAACCACTTGAAATGTTCAACTCTTGTAGATGCCTGGTGACATTTACATAGACTTTGTGGTCAACGTGCCAATAGCAATGCTTCCTGGGTGCATAGTCTTCACCCATTATAAGAACATTTGCTGTCAGTTATCCATAATAACATCACTTACAATACAGACAGAAGACTAACCATGCACATAAATATGTGGGGTCTGTACACAGATTCAATCCTACTAATGGTTTCATGTCCCTTCGTATATGAAATCTTGTGGGCTCCAAACTGCTATTGAGATTGATTGACTGACTGTGTGTGTTTTCGGCAGCCTACAGTACGCAAATTAGGCAGAATGACTCATCTATAAACTTTAAGTTTCTGGATATTTTTGTTGGACAAATCTGGAAATAATTATTTAGATGACTTTAAATGGTAACAAGTTAAAGGTGGCCATGGGACACACTCTCATTCATCTACTTATACTGGTGATGTTAGCTTCAAAAAGCATTTAATACTGCAGTTTAGCACTATTCTTTTTGCGCTACATATGCTGGTGGTGATCTGATTGGCTGCATGCTGGGCAAACTTAGTGGGGGTCATTTATCAACACTGGGCAAATTTGCCCATGGGCAGTAACCCATGGCAACCAATCAAATTGCTGCATTCATTGTTCTACTTGCAGCTGGCTTTATAAAGCTAATCACTGATTGGTTGCTATAGGTAACTGCCCATGGGCAAATTTGCCCATTGTTGATAAATGAGCCCCAGTGAGAGTTCTACATACAAATACACAATACAGAAAACTGGCCACAAAAGCCAATAAAAACAGAGAGAGACATGCATCAAATAGATATTTTGTTCCCTTTCTCCTCCCTATTTGTGGTGGTTAGCCCCAGCCAAGGACAATTATTATCAACTCTTCCTTATTTCCAACATAGGGTCAATGCAAGACTTTCCATTTAGCGCCCTACATCAGTCTACATAAGTTGTGAAAGTGAGTCCTCAATATTAGGTTTTCTGATGGAACGTAGAAGGCCCAATCTAGCTCTGTAAAAAAGTGTGACAGATAACTGTAGTATAGAAATGAGTTCATAAGTACAACCCAGCTCAGTACATTGATAAAAATGGAGAGCAAGTGTCCCAGTAACTAGTATGTAGGTTGCTTGACATTGCACTAGTTTAATAAAAGAAATGTGTGCTGCCAGGGAGCAATACCAGTAAGGTTAGCAGCTGCCATGGTACTTGGGGCTGCTGTAAGAAATCCTTCTTGCCAGGCAGACGGCACCACTCCACAAATTCTTACTTTATTGGAATGTTACCTAGGGCAGTCCCCATGTTGTGCCGCTGTGAAGCTCTGCTCCCCTCTCCTTAGCTACAATTGATAGCCTCCCTAAACTGGAAGAGGGAACAGCTGAATTATAAACTGGAATTGACATGTAGCAGCTGAGGGGAAGCTCCTACTGCGGAAATTTCACAAAGCACCAACTGTGTGCTGCTGCGAGAATGCTACAGCTCCTGGCACCTTTCACTCATGTGGATACGGCTGATAAAACTGGATTATAAACACTAGCACAGAATGGCATCGACGGAGTAAACTGGCATTAGTGTGATCTCAGCTGAAGCTGAAATTCGGGGCTGCGGCACAGACAATGCCAAGGCAATTCTCGGCTGAAGAGGAGCTTTTGAGTCACACAAACAAAATATATACATTTGGGTACATGGATACTAAACTTGCCATGTAAGCTGTGCTCATCGTAGCCCACAACATATTAGTTCAGATTTTATATACTGAAATTATTGCACCAGCCTAAAGTTTCGGCTTGTCAATAGCAGCAATGATCCAGGACTTCAAACTTGTCACAGGGGGTCACCATCTTGGAAAGTGTCTGTGACACTCACATGCTCAGTGGGCTCTGAGCAGCTGTTGAGAAGCTAAGCTTAGGAGTTTTTCTGTAATATAAGATAATTATTACATTCTGATGATAATTACACTGGTTTCTGTGCTGCCATGTAGTAATTAACTGTATTAATTACTAATCAGCCTTATATTGTGACATTTCTATTCTATGTGTACTGTATATTGTGAGTGGGTCCCAAAGCTCAGTAAGTGACAGCAGCACAGATCATGTGCAGTGAATCAGCAGAAAAGAAGATGGGGAGCTACTGGGGCATCTTTGGAAGCTCAGATCTTAAAGGGATGTGGGTGCCTTGGTCTAGTACAGAAGCCCAAAACATAATGTACAACATTTTATATTTATATATTTATATATTTTCCTTTAAGATTGGCAAAGATTTACACATTGCCTTCATAATTTCATTAATGGCAAGGGTTTATTTAAACACTATGGTCATTGTATGCTGAGCTTGATAACATGCTATATTTATATATATCTCTACATATATCTATATATATATATATATATATATATATATATAAATAAATAAATAAATATAAATATAAATATATATATATATATATATATATATATATATATATATATATATATATATATAGACAATTACAAGAGTCCTCAGCACTCAACCCATTATCAATATATTTAAGACAGAGACATTTTGTGCATACTGCTACTGAAAAATGCCTTACCCTTTAAACAAAACAGGGATTGTTTGTCCATATGTTGCAATATATTTAAGCTGGCCAACTACGTCAAAGTCATCCCATATCTGGCCAGTCCTATGCTCAATTTTCATCTGATTCATTAAGAATTATATAGTTTCATTATACATATTATAAAAGGGACGAATACGTTTTACCTGCAACTTACTTGCTGCTTTCAAAGTAAAACTCCCAAACTTGGCTGCCCTTTTATTAGACACCAGTGGGATCACCTGACTATAGTTGGAGAGGGTGGGAGCTACAACATGGAGCTGGTCACTGCTCCTGTAGAACTATAACAAACAAGGGAAAGTTGTGCTCACCACTGTACAGGACACTAGATCCAGCCACAGGAGAACCGGTGCACTGGAGGCCTTTATTACAGACTTTGTGCTGCACGGACTGGGAACTCACGGTGAGTCAATGTACGGCCTCGGATGGGTGGCATTTTCTATTCTATTTTACCCGGCGAGGAGACCAAGAATATACTGCACCGCGTGAGCATTCTGGATGGGTTTGAGTTAAACAAGAGTCTCAACGTTCATAGATGTTCATAATTATGAGGGGTTTGACAGCTTTACATGAAGAACTGTATCTACATCAGTGGTGGTTGTATCGAACTCTAATTACCGACTTTTGATTTTTTTTGTATTTTTTAACACACTATTGAACTCTGAATACGTTTTTGATGTTTTTGAATTTTTATTATTATTTTTTATGGACGATTGTACTTAGATAGGGGTGCACTGGGGTACAATTTTTTGCATATTTGTTTTTGTAATCACTAGACAAAAGTGGTTTTCCCTGTGGGTTAGTAAACACGCAGGATATTTGGATTACACGTAATGAGCTTATTGACACACACAATGGGGTAATTGATTTAATGCATATTTTAAAGCATACATTTATCTAATTTTTAGTATCACATTGAGTGGTGATTAATGATTGATATCATGTGTATGGACAATGATATTATTGATTATTGACACAAAAATTCTTTATAATCACTTAGAAACACAAACACTTAGTTAACAGATGGTGGATCTTCTTATAAGTAAAGTTGAGGAACAGCGTAGAGACAGTGACACATCACTTTGACCGGAAGCTGAATTTATATATAGGGATGACTATATTGTTATTTTTATCTGTAATAGGTAATTTAAAAAAAATTTTGTACATGTTGTCATGAATGGAGGGAGTTTAGTAAGATCAGTAGATGTATCCCGGGGGGCAATATTTAAATACCTTCTCAAATTTCAGCAATTAAGTAACACGAGCAACAGGGTTGGTTTAGTATGATATATAGCTATATGGGAATGTTATAATGTTGCCACAATATCAATAGTGCTACATATTGCTTTGTTTTTATTCTAGTTGTTAATATGTTACAAGTTTTAAAGTAATTGTATGGGGAAGTTTTAAATGATATGGATGATACAGTATTGCCACACTGGGACTTGCAATGGGAGTCGCTGATCTTGTGACGAGGTATGAACATCACTCTAGCTGCTTTTCCTGCCAGTAAGTGTATTTAAGACAACTGCACTGTTTGTTTGATACTTTGAGAAAGGCCCTAGGGAGGGCCGAAACGTTAGTCCATATTTTCATAATAAATTTCTTTTTTAAGTCCTGTGAGTGCTGATCCTCTCTTCTGTATCATATCTATATATATGAATGTGTGTGTGCTTATGCCTTACCTTTTTTGCTTGCTTCATCAAATGACAGCCGATAAAAACATGTGCAATTGAAATTCACAAATTATTAAAGCAGTGGCAGATATACAAATCCCGGGAAAGCATGATACTGTCAAAACTGCAAATGTTTTTGCGTTTTTCAGTATCACTTATGTCACCATTTAACAGACAGAGAACAGGCAATTTCCTGACTGAGAATGGATGAGTGTGAAGGGAATTCCTCCAACGTCACAAGCACCTTTGCACCTTTTCCAAGGATGAAAAGGGCACCTAGCAGGATGACTGAAACATGCTCTCCATGGGGTAGAGTATGGTAGGTTTTTCATAATTATAACCCAACATATTGTGTAAGCAAGGTAGAAGAATGTCAGTGTAGCAAATATGTGTCTTCTTGATTGATAATGGTGTGAATAAAAAAGATCTAGCTACATGGGTTTGACTATAGGTTGCTGGAAATTTTCAAGCACTTAGCAAAACAGCATACAGTAATATGGTTGCAACTTACCCTTGCTTTATCTTTGTCCCTTAGTACCCCTTCTTCTCCTTCCTAAACCTCTCAGTTTTAAAACATATTAAAATGAACTACAGAAGGCTCTGTTTACAGTTCAGAAAATTGTCCTGTAGGGACAAGTAAGGCAGGGGCTTAATTATGAATAAGGAGCCTGCCCAATGGTTAAACCACAAGCAATGAATTAAATCCCCAAAGGTCCTCTGGAGCTTAGCTTTAAGGACTTGCTCTGGTTATTTGTGTGCCGCTAGTGCTTTGGAGACCATGATATACACATTTTTAATGTGCATTTTATTTTCGTAGGCAGTGTTATTCACCTTATAAGTCATTACTAGTTGGTAAAGATCAGTCATTTATCTGCAGTGATGATCAAGCATTATTTAATGTCTGCAGCAATAACTTAGTGGCTTAAATCCAGTGCATGGCAACGGCTGAAGACGTTTTTGATTCATTATTCAAATAATTAAAACTCCACAGCAACTGTCACTGGGACAACATTTATAAATGAAAGTGCTCCTGGTTCTCATGTGCAGTGTCAAAATGGGATGCCAGGGGCCCACCAGAAAATGTAAGCCCATGGACTCATTCTCCAAACTCATTCTCCAAACTTCCTCACTTCACTCAACCTTTATTTTTTTAAGTCTCTTGTCTTTCTATGCTATTATTTATATCTATTTAGCCTCTCTGTTCGCATACAGAAGTAGGTATTGACCATGAAACAGGCCAAATGTTTGGAAGCATGAGGGCCCACTGACACGTGGACCCACTGGGAGTTTTCCTGGTGTCCAGGTGGGCCAGTCTGACACTGCTCATGGGCATACCACATAACTTGACAGTGATTAGTGCACTCTTGCGCCAACCCTCCCTTTGGCATAAAAGGGAATCAAAGTTTAGGCTCATTTATGTATTAAGGAAGATGGCTAAGATGCATATAAAAAAATATTTTTTTAAGTTATATACTTTTACATCCCCACCAGTGAAAATAATATTCACTAACTGTAAATGATATAGAAAGATGTTTACATACATGGGCATTAATTTCTGTCCTGATCAATGTGTTAACTATAGAGTTCCTTTTCCATGTTGCTCGTGTTTGTGCTCACACATCTACTCTTCATAATAAGCAAAATTAAAATATGTAGCTTAATCTGCTCATGAAACTACCATCATCACACTTAGACCCACTTAGACCCCTTTAGCAAATCTTTCATGCCATGATATCCTAACTAATAGCTTGGAAAGTCTTGGTTACTGTCACCTATGCCTCTTTGGGACGAGGCTTCCCTCTATGGCCCAGGGATCTAGTGACTTTACCTGCCATTATTCTGTATATATTTAAAGAGGCAGAGTACATGGTTCTATTTCTATTTGCTGGACTCCATCCTAGTAGCAAGTGTATTTACTAGAGGGCCTGAGGTGGAGGAAGGCCTCAGAAAAGGAGTCCAGTTGAGCCTAAGGTAACTCAAGCCTTCTAAGTCAAGGAAAAAAGAGCCCAGTTAGTTTTGAGCTACACAGATCAGTTTTAAGAGAAGCATCAGCTCCACCGAGGTGAGGACAATAGTTATGACTACTCTCTCATGTCGTATTCTGCCTAATGTGAACACACATGGTTGGAAAGGTATTCAGGCTAGTGTCACTTCAACCCAAAGGACATCCAGATCATTGAAGGGTATCTCTCAGCTTTTGCAACAGTCTCCTTTTGATTCTGGTGTATAATTCTCAATAATTGCTATCACTACTCTACCACTATGCATTCAATATGTTGTTCTCCATGTGTTGTATTCAAGCTAAAACCGTCTACTAGTGTTAATAAATGCTTCATATGGTTAAGAATCACTGGTGCCTATTACTTGTTTGCATAAGTTGTAAATTGTTAACTTCTATTCCTTTTTTCCTCCTAAAACACCTTGAGGGCCCATTTGACCCTCCCATTCTACACATTGTATAACCAACATAAAAGTGAAAAGAATCAAGCAAAGGATTATAGTAGTATTAATATAAATAATATTGCTTCTCCTGCCTAGTCTTAGATGCATGTTGCCTGCTCTTACAACAACTCATACAACCATTTTGGTTGAAGAAAGAATCACCAAATTTAACTTTATTTCTATTGATGGGCGAATCTGTCCCGTTTCGTTTTGATTAAAAATTCTCAAAACTGAGGAAAAATTCGCTAAACAAATTTTCTTTTGAATTTCAACAATTTTTTATGAGCTCAACTTTTTTATTCACTCCAAATGCAATAAAGTGAATGGGCTTTTTTCATGCGATGGTTTTTTTTTGTCTTAGTAGCTTTTCTGCCTTGGCAAATTTTTGTCCAAATACATTAAAGTCTATGGGCATTTTTTCTTGTGCAACTTTTTTGTCTCAATGGCTTTTTTATTGCGACAAATTCTTTTCGCGGAACATTTTTGTCACAGTTTCAAGAAAAAATAGCGAAATGCGGAATTTCACCTGCAAAACCATGCCTGTTGAAAAGATTCGCTCATAACAATGTATTTCTTTCATTGTAACACACTACCATAATTTTGTCTGACTGTTGAAAAATCTCATAGTATTTGGGATTGCCAGTAGTACACATCTGCCAAACAGGTACCCAATTGTATAAAGGATAAGCTGGTTGGCTGAAATGTTTTTTCATGTCTATGTAGCAGCTTCATTGATCACTAGACAACTGAATCAAGTAGGACCCAACACACGTCATGTATTAAGCCAATGCGTTAAAACATCAAGCTCTAAAAACCACTGAGGAGTATTACAGGGCTATAAATGTCAGTGATTGATAGTCAAAGCCAAAAGGATGAACATATTGTACTATTGGGAATCCTTGCATAGTACAGGGAACCTTTTGGCACATAGTCAAATGGCTGCTTAGAACAGCTTCTAAACCCTTATGCAGTAACTGGCACTGACAGGGCATTATCATAAAGGAAACGTGTCCTGCCTGTCCTAAACTTGGCATGGAAATTCTGCTAGAAGCTGCAGCTTGCCATAGACCCAGCTGGCAAATGACAGTTTAGTGCTAAGAAGATTTTCCAAATGATGCTGCCTCTTTGGGAATCACAAAACACTTTGGGAATCACAAAAGCAATACCTGGATTTAGCTGGAACTGGTAACAAGGACATATAATTCCTTATCAGAAGAATGAAATATACAGCACTCTATAATAGAAACTGCCAGCTACCTTGTTGTGAATGCTGGCAAGTCATTTAATCTCACTGAACATAACGCACCATCAATTAAAATTTAAAGGCTTCTGGGTAGTACTGTGTACATAGTCAGCCCTGGAAAACAGAAAGAAATTATTCACAATGATTTTATGCAGCTATTAGAAGGAGGAAATCCAATGTAATAATGAATATATTTTGCATCCCTGTCATGCTATTTGGCTTCTGGCCCACATCCACAGACATACATCAAGCTGGAATGAAAAGTTTGACTGCTGCAGATGAAGGCTGGGCTTGTGAGAGCCGCAGAGGGGGCATTAATAAGGAAGGACATTTGGCACCAGTTCTAGGTACCTTGACTGCAGCCACAAGAAATTTTATGCAGGGATCATCAATGGAAATAGATTTTGTGTATTCTAATACATACAGTATATGCTATGAGGCCTGGAGTCCAACACAAAACTGGAATAGAACAATGCATTAGAACTGGGATTATTTTTACGACACAATGTAGTTGTAATCAACGCAATACTTTGCAGGTCCTTGGGTGGTGGAGACATTATGTTCTTTTGTTACCAGATTAAATAGGAGTCTCTTTCAGGGTGACACTCGGGACAGCTGTTGTATACAGAAAGGAAAAATGGCAGTGCAATTTCAGATGCATATTGACAAGTCTGTACCATAGGTGAAGACTTTTTTTCCCAATAATTTAATCATACGTGCAGGTAGTTGCTCCAGATTCAGCAGAGAAGGCAGGATGGATGCAATGGTGCTTGCCACATTTATAACGAAGTACAATGTCCATGTTTTTGTCCATTATAGCAACTGCATTTGATGCTGCTTCCGTTAATGACCCCTTATAATAATGCTCATCATGCAATGCCCCAAAGTATGACACCCAATTATTTGAGGCTGCAAGTTGCAATTCACAGACCATTGCAGACAGACAGGATAGTTTCTAACAAATGGTACACAGATGGCACTTTGATCTAGGGCGCGCTGGGTAAACTTGTGACATACAAAATCCATATAGGAGATTACTTTCAATGCACAGAAAACACAAGTTCCAGGTTTCAAGACAAAGCATTGCAATGGCCTTGTTATAAAGTGTTTCTAATAAACTAGAAGAATATAATAGTCTTACAAGACTGCTTTACTAGTCCACCAATGTATGTCTCAAACATTATATATACTGATTTTAGCCCTGCCTGTGAGAAGTGCTTTAGTGTTAATATATATCAGAATACTGGTTTCCCTTGCATAATCCTTTTTAGATCAGTCTTAATCTGAACACTCCAGTTATTGAGCTGGCTAGTGTTTCCAATAAAATGGCAATCAGTATATTGATCAATGCAATTTGCATTTTATTTGAATGCAATGTCGAATTAGTGAGGTATAAAGTGGGTGGAGGTTAGAGGCACAAGGAGGATACACCGATGCATGTTATTTTATCATGATAATGTTTCTGGTTATAATAAGGTGTCTTTATATTTCAGTGAAACCTGGGACCAGGCAAGTGTTCAGAAATATCTTAACTTTCTGAAATGTTAGAAAATGGTCAGTTTTCATGAGCCAAGACAAAACGATCTTCTGACACTACTTTGCCTAGACACACCGGCACACGAGGGATGTAACTTTTTACTGCGAAAAGTGCAAATGTAACATTTCAGGGCTCCACCCCTTTCTCAAGCATGCAAGTTTTGGCAAGAGGTTCCCTGCAATTACATCCCTCGTGTGCCGGTGTGTTTTTTCTTCGCCGGATTTCAGAGGTTGCCGTATCCTCCTAACACTGGGCATCGGGGTAAGCTGGCTATCTGAATAAAGGGTGGGCGAGGGTCTACCTAGTACTACTTTGCCTAAAGTCATACCCTCCATGTTTAGAAAATTTAATTCAGGGCCCCAAAACTCTTAACTTGACTTATTCTACCAAGATATATGAAAGCTGCTCAAACCTTAGGACCTTTATACGTATATACTTCTGGGGCCCCTGCAACCACAGGGTCTGATTTTTCTTCAGTTATGCCACTGGCTCTCTGCTTGTCTATAGAGACTATATTGTACAAATAGCATAATTGATAATTAATACAGTATAAAAAAAAACTGGAGGTATTACAAAATAAGCTGAAGCCATGCCTAGACACTGGGTCACTTGCAAACTGTGAAGGACAGAACCAGGTAGTAGGCACTAGTAGGAAAACAGCTCATTGATGTTGTCAATTCCGATGCCAGCGACAATTTTGACGCCGGCTACAATTACACGGACGCCCATTGACTTTAATTTAAATGTCGCCAAAAACAAAGGGCCAGACCAAATACAGAAGATAAAGTGACAGTGGGACAAGTGGGAGTGGAAGCGGGACACATTTTCACTTGCAAATATGAAAATAACAAACATGGTCAGTAAAAGGAAAATAAATGTTTATTAATACTGCAATTTGCATTGACTATGAATGTAATATATGCATAATGTAATGTATGCTACAGTTTTGTTCTCCTTTAAGGTCCATCAAAGAAAAACAGCTGTTGCTTCAACCTCCTGCATGATATGAGTCACACTTGTCATACAGAGAGTAGCATTATTAGAAGCCTTACACAGACCGTGGCAATGATTTGCATCCTACACATTCCGTGCTCCTTATAGCACTTATAAATTCAAGAGATTTGCAATTGAATGGGATGTGCTTCAGCGGGTTGGGGATGCAATTTGCTTATTCATATTTCTGTTCTCAGTTCTCAGTCCAGGAAATGATGTACAATATGTAATTTGGAAGGAGAACAAGGTGGGACACCACCCTACACTGCTGAGTATGTATAGTTATTTCACAGTCAAAGTTACATACACAAATATACAGTATTTATGTGCAAATAGACAACTGTCTACAGTATGTATGTATGTATGTATGTATGTATGTATGTATGTATCTGTCTGTCTATCTATCTATGCTTCTGATATCAATATTGATATGCCAAATTATCTCTCTCTTTTTCAATCTTTGTATACCTTTACTGGCATCTAGCTAGTATATGTAATCATCTATCTATCCTTTTCCTCTATCTATAATGTGTCCATCCCTTTCTCTATCTCTGTCCAGGGTCTCCATCAGGGGGGTACAGGGGGTAGTAGGGTCAGGGGGCCCGTGTTGGAGGGATGAGAAGAGAGTGTGATTTGTGGATCCCAAAAGTGATGGGGCTTGTGGGGAGAGGGCAGAGTTCTTTTGTGTTGAGTGCAGAGTCCTGGAATAATTATTAAATAAATATATTAAAACAGGACCCATATAAAAATAATATGCCAGGAATAACAGAATAAAACTGACTATTTAAGTGTTTCCACTTGCACTGAATAAAAACTGGGTCATGATTTGAAATGAGAGCTCTTGATATGAGGCTAAAAAACAAGTTTACATAATCCAACAATACAGATAAAGTGCTATGGACAGATCTAATTTGCAGCTCAGAAATTATGTAAGCCAGTTATGGTTAAACCAGCGCATCATGTGACAAGTGAAAAAAAACGGTCACTGCTATTTGCATTCCCTATCGGTCCCTGTCTATCCCGGTTAAGCTGCCTTTAAGTGCCTCGTGTTAATGTGTAATTTTTTCATATTACGTCTTTGCATCTGACATAGATTATAATTAAATTAAAAGGCAAATGAGAAACCAAAGTCAGATTAAGTCTGAAGGGCCTCCAGCATGGCAGAATAACGGAAACCGAGGATAAAAAGAGTGAGGGGGGGTGGCTTAAAAGAGGAGAAAAATAAACCAGAAGAGATTAAATATAGGGAAAATGACTTAGATAAATGAAGAACAGGAAGGTTAAATGAGCAGTAGCTGGTCACTCCTCCAGTCCCATTTATCTGTAGAAATACAGCGTTACTTGAACTCATTCACCCTTTCAATTGCTTTAAATTATCGCACTGTCACTTTTTTGTAAAATTAATTAAAATTAACTGCACATTTTAGAAAAAAACATTGCAACGTAATGAAAAGTTCAATTTCAGCACAATTCCATTGTGACTGGGGTTTGGGGTAAAAAGGACGACGTGACAAGCTGATTGTCTCTGTGGGAAGAGTATTCTTATAGACACTAAACATGATATATATGATATTCTACTTCACTGAATAGATGAGCTCACATGTATGTCTAAATACAGTACCGTATGTTTATTATTTATGCATATTCAAATCGAAATAAAAAATGTCATTTGTTGCCAGGGATGCCTATTTGCATGTTAAAAGTGGTGGAGTTTTGATCACAGTTTGTGCTCTCCCCATGTGAAGAGGATCGTGTGTGACTCTTTATTTATTTGTAGGCATTGTACGATTTTCGGACCGTGTGTGGAGAGTGCCGTCATTTTTCATCCGGTGGAGATTAGTCGTTTGGTCGATAGGACAGGTTTGATTTTTCCCGGCCAATCCCGCTGGAGCCCATTGCGCATTGTAATCGGATCGTTCGTTCCATAGGGCTGAACGTTCAGATTACCCCTGATATAGCCATGCCTGTTAGTGGCATATCGGGGAAAGATCCGCTCAGGGTCAGACTGGGGGGCCCAGGGCCCACCGGGACTAATGTCTAGGGCCCCATCCAACCCCCCGCCGACCCCTCGCCCCTATATGAAACGCCGAGCACGCATGGATGCAGGCGCAGCTCGTCACACCTGTGTGAAGGCGCCGCGGCGCTCCTAAATCAAACTTTTTTTCCCCCCAAATCTGATCGGTAGAGGGGACACTGGATCTGCTCGTTGCGTCTATGGCCACCTAGGAAGGTAGTGTGTGCTCCAGGTCAGATATCCCATAGCAACCAGTCAAACAGAAGACTAATAGATTGTACCTGCTGGCTGGTTGCTACAGGTTACAAGACAACTACATACATGTTATGTTTTAGCACTCTGTCCTATGATTTTAAAGCCTATAGTTTAGTAAGGCTCAGGAGGTTGGCTGACATGATACAAACATTGGTACTGGATAATGCTATGGTAAATAATTCCAATTAAATTCCTATAGGATTTTTTTCCAAGTGCTATAACCCTCTCTTGGTTCAAATGGAACTCAGTAAATTGATAGATGCATTGTAGAGTCTATCTTCTCTGATATTTTCTGCTCAGACTTAAAATACTGTTTTTTTTTTTTTATAGAAACCCTTTGGGATATTACATTAATGGCCAAGAAACCTATTCAGGAATCTAGAGATCTATTTCTTTTATGGCTTTCAATACATATGTAACATGGTGAATACATTTAACCATGGTGAATACAATTTTACCAGCAAGCAGTTGAGTGTACAGGGACATTATGATCCTTACTAGTTCTGAAACATTTTCAGCTGGAAACACTATAAAAAGATAGCCCTGGTGAATATATCAGATTCCACATTCCCATAAATGAGTTTCTGATATTCTGCTAAAGATTAAAGGAAGTTCTTGATATGGACTATTGTAGCTTATCAGGTGAGTCATACGGGAATGGGAAAATGCTGGGCTTACCGGTCATAACAAAAATGCCACAACTAAGTAACATCATTTCTTACAAGCTAATTGTACTCAATTTACATAAAAAAGCTTAACAATAGAGACATGAAAGGGGAGAAACATTCAAATACATAGGAAACCATAATTCTAGAACAATGGACCATTATTTTCCATGAGGTTGAACCACTACCGAAACAACCAAATCTCTGTTTTTAATTATAAAATTAATTATGAAATTATTACTATTAATAGTGGAAATTGGGTGTTTGTAACTACCATATCTGTAGCTAAATAAAACTGTGGTTAATTTGTTCAGTAAAGATGATGCCAAGCCTGATCTTGATAAACTATTTGCTGGTTAATAAGTATAGAAATCAGAATGTTTAGCAGTATGTTCATCTTTTCAGTAATTCATCAACTTGGTAGGATATCTGAAATAAAATAATTTGTGGAAAATCAGAGGTTTCCCAACCTATTGTAAGGCTCTAAAAAAACCTAGGACATAAGTATTTAATCTAAACATCTGATCTACTATAGCCTTTGAGTTTTGATAGTCCTATTGTAGGCTAAAGGAATTAATTTGGAATAGGTCTCAGGAGAACCTTATATTAGTTTCATGCATTAAATTGAGACCAAAAGTAAGAAGGTAAATTAATTATCATACATCATAGATGCAGCATACATACAGTCATACAGTACTTTAAAATAATTACTTCCATGACAATATCGCCAAAAATAGCATCATTTATGATACATTTTTTTCCCAATAGGAATTGTAGCCACTAATGCATTTTAGAAACTGTATAATCAGCCTTTGTTTGCCACCCATCTATGAATTACTTTTCAATAAAACTTACTTGTATGCTACTAAAAACAGGAATGGAAACCATTACCCAGAAACCCATTATCCAGAAATCTCCGAATTACGTTTAATGTTTAAATAAATGTACATTACCGGGCACATTTACTATGGGTTGAATATTGAGGGTTAATAAACCCTCGATATTCGACCAACGAAGTTAAATCCTTCGACTTTGAATATCGAAGTCGAAGGATTTACAGCAATTCATTCGATCGAACGATCGAAGGAAAAATCGAACGATTCGAAGGATTTTAATCCATCGATCAAAGGATTTCCTTCGACTTTGAATATCGAAGTCGAAGGATTTACAGCAATTCATTCGATCGAATGATCGAAGGCAAAATCGAACGATTCGAAGGATTTTAATCCATCGATCAAAGGATTTTCCTTCGATCAGAAATTACTTAGAAAGCCTATGGGGACCTTAGGACCTTAGACAGTACTTTGACTATTGAACGGTCAAATAGTCGAACGATTTTTAGTTTGAATAGTTTGAGTCAAAGTCGTAGTCAAAGGTCAAAGTAGCCAATTCGATGGTCGTAGAAGCCAAAAAAAATACTTCGAAATTTGAAGTATTTTTCCTTCTAATCCTTCACTCGAGCAAAGTAAATGTGCCCCTAAATATATAGAGATCCCAATTATGGAAAGATACATTATCCAGAAAACCCCAGGACCTGAGCATTCTGTATAACAGATCCCACACCTGTACACAAAAAAAACTGTTGTGCCCTGGCTACAACTGATAACAAAAACATAACTCCAATTTTATGAATGAACGCTATAATTTTATGAATATCCATCCTCATTTGGGACAGTTTACAGACATTTGTATTTATTAACAGTAATTTATTGAATATTTTAAAACGCAGGCCTCTATAGGGATGCTGTGGCCCACCACAGAACTGGGTCGCTGTTATCACACAGAATATGAAATCTCACAAATACAGCACAGATTACTAAAAATAAGACATCAAATCAAAAAAAGCAGAGCATAACATTGAAATCTCTGTGCGAAATCCAATTTTCATATCCAGTGGCATTCTCCATAATCTGGAATTTGGGCATTTCTCCATAGTAGCAGTTAAATGGAATTTCAGAGGGAGATGAACATGAAACATTCATGCTACAATATTCTTAATCCAAAACAAGGCACCATGTGCTTTATTGCCTTGTTGAATTGTAGAATAATCTTCCTATACATTATAGAGCACTACTAATTTTTTTTAGTCTTTAGGAGATAAAATAACTAAACTGGAATTGTAGGAAGCAAGTGTTTATCTGGTCCCTGCCAATCATGACTTCAAAGTAAAATGTACTCACTTATAAATGTCTAATTTGTATTATATATATATATATATATATATATATATATATATATATATATATATATATATATATATATATATATATATATATATATATATATATATATATATAGCGAAGGATAAAGCTAGCACTCACAGGTCTCATGAAAAGTTTCCAAACTTTTCATAAGACCTGTGAGTGCTAGCTTTATCCTTCGCTATACTTCTACTATTTAGGCTGTTTGCACCCAGGCAACTTCTACTGCTATACGAGTTGTGCTGGCTTCTCTCTCTCTCTCTCTCTCTCTCTCTCTCTCTCTCTCTCTCTCTCTCTCTCTCTCTCTCTCTCTCTCTCTATATATATATATATATATAGTAATAGGACAACGTTAACTGACTGGCTTTGCCTGCAAATCTGTTATTCTTCTTTTCCAACAATATATAATGTTACAGTGGCAGGAGCTTTGCTGTGGAGCTTTGCTATGATGCTAAATGTAAGGGGCCACTCTGTGTTCCACCCTCTTGCACTGACCTCACAATTTTTACTGTACTGAATGTACAATAAAAGTACTTCAATCAAAGCCTGGAAATGTATGGGATGTTTTTTTACTCATTTTGATCTTGTGATTTTCTTTTTATTTTCTGAGCCATTTATTTTATGTCCATGTTAAAATTTCATTTGTGCTGAACCACAAACCTTATAAAATGCACTATTACCGGTCTACTTTCCCATCACTGATTTACAGTGCATGATGAAGATTGTTAAAAAAAACCTCTAACATCAAATCCCTCCGCTGCTCAGTGATGCACTCCAGGCAGCCTTTCCTGAGACGTTACTTGTCAATTTTTTGCTGTAGTAAAGCCTGGGGCTTTCAGGCAGATCTTCATGTTCACTACAGTATAAATATTAAGTGTGCCAGGATACTGAAATACAAAAGACAAATCACACATGTATGGGTATGGATTCCAATACCTCAGAAGGAATTAAGGACATTTTTCTATAGTATATATGCATCTGGATAGGGGACGGAGAGGGTAGGCAAGGAGCATACCATTGATTGAGACTTTAGGATGTCTTACGTAAGTTCAAAGTCTTGTTACCAGAAGCTAAACACTTTTGTGTGCATTGTAAGCTAGGAAACCAGATAAATGTGTCCGGAGCTTCCATACAACTTACAGTAGACTTCAAGATGCTTTAGTGGCTCAATCACAGTCAGTGTCAGTACATAGAATGTTGTCTAACACTTCTTATTAAGGCCTGAACCTAGATCAGTATTAGACCCAACCAGCCCTACTTATGACAGTGGAAGGAGGTTGGCGCCAGTGTGCAGTGCATGTAATAAAACTTTTTACAGAAAAAGTTGTTTTGCTCCACAATATTACGACATCTTCAAGCACTTCTTAAAAGTGAGCAATGTACAATTAAAATTTGCAATGTAATAATTATTCTTATTTGGGTCAATTGTTTTGCTCTTTGTGATTCCATTTCTCCATTTGACTTTTCTCGCCACCTTGTGTTTGTGGTTTCTTCTCCCCCATGTTATCCTGAATCAAGGTGCACAATACATAAGTTACTACTATACCAACTTGTCTAAATGAAAAGATGTTTGGAACATATGATATGAGGAAGTAATAATAATAATGATATAATAATAATGTTACTTGCATGGCTAACTGAGATGAAACATTGATTTAGGCTAACAATAAAACTTTGGTTTCCCATTCTATCAAACAATGTATTTGGGTCTTGATGTTAAATTTTTCACTTTATATACTTCACTCTCCCAAGATTATGCTGGATCTAGTTGCACAATACATAAATCCAAAAAGAAGAAGTCCATGTCAAGATAAGCAGAAAGCAAAATATGCAGTACTTTCAAATGCAACAGAAACAAGCAATTGACTAGAAATGCAGTTTCCTATCAAGTAGTGTGATGTTTTGTACTTAATTTCAGTTATGGAACCAAGCTGGAGGCATGGATTGAGTATTAACCAAGCAACTTGCATATTTAGAATCGTCACATTCAGTACCAGGGTCTCTAGTAAAGACTAGTAATGGGCGAATTTATTCGCCAGGCGCAAATTCACTGCGAATTTGCGCGATTCGCCGCCAGCGAATAAATTTGCAAAACGCCCGCGAAAATTAGCGGAAAAAAATTGCCGGCGTCCAAAAATTTTTCGAGATGCCGGCGCCGTTTCGCTAATTTTTTGCCTTTTTTTTCCGCTAACCGAAACTGCGCAAATTCGCCCATCACTAGTAAACACTGATCTGGATCAGGATCATGCACTGAACTATTCTGGATTTGCCCAAGTGGTACAGGGAATGGGTGCAGATTTGAGGAGCTTCAGTGGTTCTGAAGGTGTCTGTTTAGTAAGGGGATGGCATGTTGTTCTCTTTTAGCTGCTTAACAGTTAGCCTTTTAATAATGTACTAACATACATTAACCTTGTATTTTACAGTTTATTATTTTTCATAGAAATATAGGAAAAGCATAAAATCATAAAAAACAAACCGCAATTCTCTGCTGAAATATAGCACTTTTATTTGGTTCTGTTCAATTATGATATACTGTATAAACAATATTTTTTAGATCAGTATGACAGTGACTTAATGGTTTGTGATATAAATATATACAGTATATATATAACATATTAGAATATTGCAAGATTATATAGAATATGCTTCAAACAATAAAACTGAACTTTAGCTTCAGATATTTTATACTGTAATAAACTATGTTTTACTCTTTAACTTCAAATCTTCTTTTAAAATGAAAGAACATCTTAGGTTCCTTAGAGTGGTTTCTGCAACTTTCCCCTATAAAAAAATAAACGCCATTATCTGGCGAGAGAGCGAAAGAAAGGAGACAGAGAGCAAATTTCTGTCATTACAGAATCATCCGGATTTCTCTAAGTGGGATGACAATGAAGTCTAAGAGGACATTGATTGCAGGAAGGAAGAGGACTTCTTTTTAATTAGGTGGCAGTATAAAATATGCAATATTGATATTAGAACTCTTGAAACTGGCAAGCCAGTTGTTAGCTGCATGTCTAAACTCTTTCAGGACTATGCAACGGGAAACAGATGAATAAGACTTCACTACATACCTGCTGGCTGTGGGTGCTGACAGTAGTCTAAGGAGAAGAGAGAGAGTTTAAAGAAGACTGTCTCTCCTTATCATATTATCAGACAATCAGCTACTGTATGCATGAGTTACCCCCTCAGATCAATATTATTTTATGGAGGATAACTTTGAAACAGTGCTGAGAGATACAGTAGATGGGATTCATGCTTATGCTGCCACATATCAGGTTAACGAAAGCTTCAGAATCCCCAGCACCTATTAAAATCTGAGCCTATGCTTTGTATGTATGTGTGAGCGAGAGAAAGTGACATTTTCTCCAACCATACATAAGAGTACCGTCTTTAATCGTTCCTTCTTGCCTGAACGACAATTTCTATTTATTGCCTATAGCAACGCTGCCCACAGTATCTTTCGATACTCAAACGTTGAATTTTAGTGAAGAAAGTGGTTTGAACAAATAACATTCTGTACTTCTCGTGCATGACAGAGACCCCTGAGATTTTTTTTTAATTGACCTTGTTTGTTCTTTCTGACCCACCTTTAATTTTGTGCGTTGCTGTCTTTGTGTTATTAATAAGGGATGTAGCGAACTGCCGTTTAGGTGTTCGCGAACGGCGTTCGCGAACACCGGCAAAAATGCGAACGATCGAAGGATTTTAATCGTTCGATCGAAGGATTTTCGTTCGAATCGAACGATCGAAGCCATTTGATCGAATGATTTTCATTCGATCGAATGCTTACAATCGTTCGAACGAATGGAAATCGTTCGATTTTAGCGGTCGAAGGAATCGAATGGTCGAATGGTCGAACGATTTTTGTTCGAATCGAACGCGAACTCCTATTGGCGAACGTCGCGCGACGTTCGCGAACATTCGGCGGACGCGAACAGTTGAAGTTCGCGCAAACTAGTTCGCCGGCGAACAGTTTGCTACATCCCTATTATTAATCTCTCTAAACTATATTCATTTATCATTTTGAGTTATATCTAGAGAAACTACTTACATTCTCTTTTCCCTTTCTCTGATCCTGTCCCTCTCTTTCCTGTATTCAATTTTGTAGACGCCTCAAAGCATTCATTACCATGACCTACCATTTTATACAGTAGATAGAAAAGCAATGTTTCTGCTAAAGGGTGTCTTTTTACTTGAAATTAGAGGATGTGCTCTATTACCCAGAGAAACCAACCAGATGATTGCTTTCATGTTTCTAATTGCTGATTGGTTTATTTGTATTTTACAGATGTTATTAATGCCGGCTATTACATCACCCCCTATTATTGCAGCTCTTTTCTCCCTCAACCTTTATTGTGACATGCCCTAAACATATAGAGCAGCCTTCACAAAATGATTTTGCTTGGAATGAAATAATCCCATTGGTGGGAGAGTGCAACCTGTAAACCATTTGTCTCATGCTCTCAGCTGACCACTTCGTACTGGCTACAATGGGTCAGTGCACTGACTGCTATTGTCAATTGTCTACTAGTTTATGTTTTAATACAATCCTGCAAAGAGCATTTTTTAAAATTATCAGTTGGCAGTGGTGCTATAGTTTATTTCCCTCAGGCTTGCAGACACCTATGGGAAGAACATTCTTGTAGATAGAGAAGGAGAAAAATCAATGAGGAAGAATGGAAGGGAGGGACTGCTAAAGCTAAGTGTTAAGTAATGAAGGAGAAAGAAACTGATGACCCATGAGCCATAATGACAAAGCTTTCATACAAACTGTGTGGAGATAAAGAGAGGAAGAAGCATATGAGCTTGATCTAAAAAAATAAATATTAGCTGCTAGAACGCAAGGCACACTAGTGAATTGAGGAAAGATGGCATATACAATTAGGGAAATAGCAAAATAAGGAATAACCACTGGACAATTTTCTCGGATGCACCCAACACAGCCCAACCCAATACTGTTCAATATGACATTAACCAAAAAAAATGTACTGGAATACTGTGTACATTGTGAATAATACAAGGATGTCCATCTTTTGTGAGGTGATGGGATAGAGTCACTGCTTTTTGTTGCATTGTTGGTAATATTAAGCCAGTGTCAAGCAAAAGTGGGTAGATGCCACATTAGGCTAAAGTAACTGAACTGACTATATATAAATGTATGTTAACCATTGTTGTCCCAGGACACATCTCCCTCTATACAGGCAGCCTGGGCAGGCATTTGACTGATAGTTTATATTAGAGAAAGAAGTCTAAGTCAACATTATCTCATCATGTCTGCAGTCTGTTCCCTTAGTTAAAGAAGTTCCAGACTGCTCAAACTTTGTAATGTTTTTTCATGGTTCAACATACATTATAACTCAGAGTGATACCAATAAATCTTAATGTGAGAAAATATTTTTGTTTCTCCTTTCCACAGAGCCACTAGCAGCTCTCTCATATCGTGCTGTGTTTTCCATGCCCTGAAAGATAACACAATTGAGTCATGCGAAAGAAAGTGGGGGAGTTTGTGTAACTGTGATCAATATGTCTCTGGGCTCCTGAGGCCGTTAAATTGTAACCGTCTTAGAAATTTGCATCTTGGAAAGATGTGAATTTCAATTAGCCCCCTCTTATGTCTCAGGAAGTAGTTGGTAAATCTATTCTAAATGACTATTAAGCATGGAGATGATGATTATATAAAGTGTAGCAAAAGTTGCTTAGAAAATCTGGACTTATTTCCCTATTCTAAGCACAGCTAAACTCTGGCGGTGGAATACACATCACACCAGCAGTTCTTGTGTACTTTAACTGCATTCAGATAGAACACCAGATAGTTAATCTTTATAGTTATGCTTTTACTCTCGGTATAAGAATAAAACTTTAAAATTTATATTGCAATCCCTTTGGCCGTGTATTTATGAATGGAACTAGTTTGTGCTTTATTTTTCAGATATGGTGCCATTTTTAAAGCAACCTCAGTTGCTGTACTAGACCTGCAGTGTTAACCCTATAAAAGGTAGTTATACTTAATGACCTGTTAATATATATTTAGACATCTGTATTCTAAGACAATTTGTAATTGGCCATTATCTTTTATTCTCTCTGGAATGGGAATTATATCAGTTTTTGTTCTGCACCTCTCCAGTTTGGAACTGGAAAAGTAATCTGGTTGATGTAGTTGCACTCTAAAAACCAGACAGCAGTTTGAAAGATGACCAGAATGCTTTGGGGAAAGGGTCTGACTATAAAGAAAAGTAAAAGTATTTACTATTGGTCGAATATCGAGGGTTAATTAACCCTCGATATTCGGCTATAGAAGTTAAATCCTTCGACTTCGAATATCAAAGTTGAAGGATTTACCGCAATTCGTCGGATCGAAGGAAAAATCGTTGGATCGAAGGATTTTAATCCATCAATTGAACGATTTTTCTTCGTTCAGAAAAAGCTAGGAAAGCCTATGGGGACCTTCCCCATAGGCTAACATTGGTGCTCGGTAGGTTTTAGGTGGCGAGGTAGGTGGTCGAAGTTTTTTTTAAAGAGACAGTACTTCGACTATAGAATGGTTGAATAGTTGAACGATTTTTAGTTCGAATCATTCGATTCAAAGTTGAAATCGTAGTCAAAGTTCGAAGTAGCCAATTCGATGGTTGAAATAGCCAAAAAAATACTTCGAAATGCAAAGTATTTTTCATTCTAATCCTTCAATCGAGCTTATGCATAATAATGCCATTGATGAACGATGATAGAAAAAATGGCAGCTCAGAATTGTCTCAGAATATAATTGTACAGGTATGGGATCCATTATCCAGAAACCAGTCAACCAGAAAGCTCTAAATTATGGAAAGACCATTTCCCATAGACTCCATTTCATACAAATATTAAAATTTTTGAAAATTATTTCCTTTTTCTCTATAATAATAAAATAGTATGTTGTACTTGATCCCAATGAAGATATCATTAATCCTTATTGGAAGCAGAACCAGCCTGTTGGGCTTATTTAATGTTTACATGCTTTTTATAGTAGACAAGGAATGAATATCCTAATTATGAAAATATATGTTATCTGGAAAGCCCGAGTTACTGAGCATTCTGGATAAAAGGGTCACATAGCTGTATAAGTAAATTCCCCCAAGAGAAAGAAGAGGTTTATATCACCTTAGATCCAACCTTTTTTTTTATCTGTGATCCACATTCAAATGGGATGTGATTGGCTATTTGGTAGCACCTACAGGAGGCTCTGTTTGGCAGTAAACCTGTTTTTTGTGCAACTAAAACTTTGCTTAATCCATAATTCTTAATCCATGAGAATTGCTGTGTAGACCACATTAACTTTTGATGTGAAGAAAGACAGTATTTACCAATGGAAAGTAACCATCAATGAACTATATAAAGTAATAAAAAGGTCTGCACCTGCAACCACGATACTTGCCTGAATTGGTTTTTTAAAAATAGACATTTCCATCTGAGCCAACTTTCTTCCCATGCTACCAATTGCACGCTTTACAGATAAAAATGCTTTTTCTGGTCTTAACAATAAAAACTGCCCTTGATCTGCCATATTAAACCATGGTGTTTTTACAGAAGTTAGGACCCTTCATCACGTTACAAGTTCAATATTATTGATATTTCGGGACTGACAGTGAGAATGCCCAACACAATCAGAAATTCACATTTAAGCCTTCATTTAATCATATATATCAGTAGCTGTGAACTCTCTGTGGAATGTAACAGTGGAACTGGATGTTGACTGATGGAATTCTTTTGAAGAGAGAGTTGCTTGGGAACAGGGATTGCTCTATTTGTAAAATCAATAAATTACAAACCATAATAGAAGTGGCTCATGCAGACAAAACCCAGACATTCTCAGATCTCTTGTTATATTGTCTGCATTGCACAAACTGGCATTACCTTCTACACATGCCTGAATGTATAACTCACTCTTAATCTAAGAAAAGTCTCATGTTGGACTGTGAAATAGCCGTTGTGTATTCAAGAGCTCAGATGGTATTGATTGTGATGGCTGTGACACTGGGCTACAGGAACCAGAGGAAGAGTCTGTGGGAAAATGTCACATGTGTGTATCTCTAGAACTCTGAGAGCATCGGCCTTCTGGCTGTCACAAGTCAGTTCTATCATGTTTGTTTCTATGGATACCCAAACCATATTAGTCCAGTCTTAATTGGGTTTTAATATTGTAATAGATTAATGTGTAAATATTTGACTTGCTACTGTTAACATTTCACAGTGTAAAATACTGAAAATAGGATGGATGGTGATCAGCAGTATGGGACATGATGTTGGTGTGACACAGCACAAATGTGGGGGGTGGACATCAGAAGAAGGACCCTTGGTGGTGCCCCCAATGCCCCAGTCCAACACTGTATATACTGTACAGTATATATACAAATAAGTATGAAATGCTATGCATTGGGTGTACAGTGGCACATATTAAGAATGTCCAATGTATAGATATGCAAATATGAAAAGATTTCCCTGATATTCTATCTGTACCATTTCAAAGAAAATCATGGAGTTTGAATGCTTTATTTCATAATGTTAACTTTTTGTTCTTACCATTCCTTTAAAATTATATTGACCCCCCCATATAAAAAAAGGGAAGTTTGTTTTAAAAGTAACTTTTAGCAGGATGTAAACATTGGTTTCAAAACCAGAGAAAAGACCAAGTGCATATTGTTTACTAGGGATGTCACCTTTTGGAGCCAAGTGGTTTTGGCAGGGGGGGAGCGTCTGTGATGTCACAGGGCAGACCACTATCTTTGTAGGGGGACTGGGTGATGCCACAAGCTGAGGCTATGAAATGCCAATTGGTGATTTGTCTAGCAACATGTCAGCACAGTTTTTATAACTAGGAAAACCCGTCAGGCAGTTTTGACCAGGCCAGCAGCGATGGGCAAATTAGCGCCATTTCGCTTCGCCGAAAAATTTGCGAATTTCGCACAGAATGGCGAAAAAATAGCGAAACGGTGCCGGCGTCTCGTTTTTGATGCCGGCGTCCGTTTTTTGACACTGGGGTCCATTTTTTGATTCCGGCATCCGTTTTTTTTTGGTGAAAATGCATTGGTGTCCAAAAAACGGACACCCGCGAATTTTCGCCAGTGAATTTTCACTGCCGTTTCGCGAATTTATTTGCTGGCGGCAAATCGTGTGTTCGCAGTGAATTTGCGCCAGGTGAATAAATTTGCCCATCACTACTGGCCAGTCCAGTCCGAATATTGGGCTGTCTGGGTCAGAACTGCACAGGTGTCAACTGTATTGTTTACACGTCATTCTAAATGTTATTGGGGTGAATGTTTTGAACACAAGACACAATGACAAAACAACAATTGGTGCTGTTAGCATATTATATACAAAGAACTTGTACCAATCAGCTTGCTTGCTCTGGCACAATGAAGCCCTATGCCTTGACCAGGCATTAAGTGAAAGGTCTACCTTTGCTTAGTAAGCCTATAGAATAGTGATGTTGTGCCAAATAAATCACACACAACTGAAGGGTATGAAAAGATGTGCCGGGTGCAGTTAACTATCCAAAACAAAGCTTTACGCCTCCATTGTCTGGATCACATGTTTGTGCCTCATTGTAAATGGTGTATTAACACTGAAATTCTGGCAAAATGTGTTGCATTGGGGGTAGTAAACACGGCAAGTTGCACTGATACTTTGCAGTTGTTTAAATGAGCTTTAAAAAAGTTGATTTTAATGCTAAACTTGGCCTTAGAGGCTTAGAGAATAAATACACAGCATTTTTTTCTGGGAACAAACCTCTGTCTGGATGGAGATGCTGAGAACTGAAGTTAAGCATTAGATTGAAAGCTGCAGGCTGCTTCCCTCTGCTATACAGCATGTGCTGCTCTGTAAGCCATAATGGAAATACCATTTACAAACGAGACTGGAACAATACAGCGCTACCTAATTGCACAATGCTTCCTTCCTCCTGACACAACATGATATATTTCTCATAGAAACTAAATTACTCAACGTTTATTTCCCCCCCCCCAAATAAAGCACAGAAATTTCAACACTGCAAGTAGCAATTTTCTACAAAACAGAATGTACTTCAAAGGTTTATAAAAAGAAAAAAGTAAAATATAATTTTGTTCAAAGGCCAAAGGCTGTTCTAAATGGTCTACCAACTGTGTTTTCTCTGCTCTTAACATTTTACCACTGCTGTACTTTGTCTTTTTGGACTTTGCGGTTCCTTTGGTAGACTAACAAAATGTACTGCAATTACACATGCAGTGTATGTAATAAAATTTCGCAATCGACAACCATTGCAAAATATTCAATGGTATTAAAGATTCGCAATGCAATAAAAGCCTTATGAAGAATATTACATTCTAAAAGGATAATTTGTATTCGCAAAGTTCTGCTTTTTGTGAATTTCATTACATTTCCCCCCAAAAGAGCAAAAAAGATGCACCTCTATACAACAAATACAAAATTTATTAAATTTATTTATTTTTTTTTATTTTTTTTATCTAACAGTTGGGCGAGGGGACTGGCTGTGATCTTATTGAATGTAAATCCAGTGCTGGTGTAGAGTTCAGCAGGGTAAGGCAGCCTGCCATAACATAGGTGGTAAATACAGTGTTTCAGTTGTATTTACCACCTGCTCTGAATAATGTGTAAGTTAAGGGACAGGTAGGAGGTGGGGGTGTGATGCCTTCCCATCTGCTACTATATACTGTAATGATGGGTGAATTTGTCCCGTTTCGACACGAATTTCACAAATTTCCTGCGAAATTTGCAAAACAGGTGAAAAATTAGCAAAATGTGAATTTTTAGCTGCAAATTCACGAATTTATTCACTGGCAGCGAAATGCTGGATAAATGGAACACTATTTGTATAAGCGTGAGCTCTAAAGGGAAAATCACAGCTAAAACCAAAGTCTCTCTTAGATGACGGATTAACTTACACCACTGACACTCTGATATACACATACATATACTGCATATACCAAGGTTTTCATTTATTAACATTGATATCATTATCTTTAGGTAACATTTACTGAGAAGTCAGCCCCTAAATCTAAAATAAATGGTTTAATATGCTATAAATTAACGTTCCCTATAAAAAGTGCAAACTCTATTTCCCCCTGGGTTAAAGGAATTCTTTTCTCATAGATGATCTTGGGGCATTTGAATTAATGATGTAGCAAAGCATGTGGTTTTGCACCTGATGTGTCTGTAGCCGGGAGCCTGCTGCCAGCTATTTGTTCATTCAATCCTGCCTGGACACTATTATCCCCCTCCCAGCAGTGCCCCCCATGTCCAAAATTAAGGAGATACTTTGTACAGAGACACAGACCTTATGAATGAAAATGAAATTAGTGCATTGATTTATCTGGAAGCAGACATTGTAAATACATTAAAGAGGACTAAGGTACAGATTTATAAATCCCCCCCCCCCATGGTGTCACACCCCGCAGAAGTAATAACAAGGAAATTGGCCTTAATAACCCCTATTGCAAATAAACTGGTTGGTCATCTCTGCACCTACCCAAGAGACTGTTTATTTCTTTAATTAACTTATTTTCTAATATTAGTCTTCTCTGGGGGCTGAAGCAGGGTGACTGCCATCATTATATAAATAAGGGGCATATTTATTAAATATTGAGCTAAAGACCCAAGAGATTCATGCAGTTTAATACATATTTTTTATTAGCTATTAACACTTTCCTTATTGTCAGGAACATTGCACAGGTATAGTAAAGTCCATTTTAATCTTTAATAATTATTTCCTTTATCTCTCTTATAATAAACTAGTACCTTGTACTTGATCCCAACAAAGACAGGGGTATGGGATCTATTATTGAAAAATGTGTTATATAGAAAGCTCCGAATTAAGGGAAGCCATCTGCCATAGATCCCATAGACTCTATTTTAATCAAATAAGTCTTTTTTTAATGATTTCCTTTTTCTCTGTAATAATAAAGCAGTACCTTCTACTTTCTCCCATCAGGACAGGGTAAATTAGCATATAACTTTATATTACATCAGATAAATATGTCAAACGCCATTCTTTTCAGTAGGGTGTTAGAGTTGAGCTGTAGCACTTAACTTTAACAATCTCCTAATCCCCAACTTTGGATGTAAATCTTGTTTTTTTAACCCATAATGCAACATTTCCCCCAGAATATTAATGTTAACTGTGGATAAATAGTTGCATACACCATAACGTATGCACCAATATACTATAGGCACTTCCACGTTACAGAGGAGCAGGTATGAACTTATGGAGGGGCTTTTTCAGTCGTTCTAAACACTTTCCACTTTCTAGTATCCCTTTTATCCCTGCAATGTGATTTGCCTTTAACAGCAGCCCAGAGCACTGGCACTTTTTAGAACAATATTTTAAGGCTGAATCGGAAGCCCCAAAGATCTGAACTTTGGGCCATTAATATAGTCCTGTGAGAAATAGAAATGCTGACAATCTCAGCACAGGTTTAGTGTCGCTGGTAATTGAATTCTTTTTCTCAGGCTGCCCATGGGCACAAGAAACAAATAAGCTATTCCGGCTTTTATACAGCAGATGTAATTTGTTTTATTGCCATTTCACTTTGCAATTGTTTTTTTGTACTACAGCTCCCAGCATTCTCTAACAGTTTGTACAGTTGTAATTTGGATTTCCATACTTTATTAAAAATCATTTAGACATTAATAAACTAATATTTTTAGTGGTTTTATTTTAATAACTGTTTTGCCACATTTATGGATTCATGCAGCTTACGTACCATCAAGTGAAAGGTACTGTTTTATTATTACATTAAATCTTTTTTAAAAATGTGAATTATTTGTTTACAAAGGACTCTTTGGGAGCTGGCCTTCACGTAATTCTGGATTACGAGTTTCAGGATGAGGGATACCAGACCCCTATATATACTGTATATATAGAACAGAATGAAGTTGAATACAGGAAGCAGACAATTTACACATTGATCTGCTTTGATATTTTTAAAATGATGAATCAGTTTGCTGGTTAACTATTGCAATAAAATTCCTTAAAGGGCACCTGTTGGGTAAACGTGTTATCCTCAACCAAAGGTATGGGCTAATACAGCCCGCATTCCGGTTGGGGATAACAGTAGTTTTGGTAAAAAAATACCCCTCGGCAGCGCTAGGCAACCTGCTCCGGGAGGGAGCTCCTGATGTGAGCAGCCACGTGACGTCACGCACATGCGCATAATGAGCTTTTCGAGACAGCTTTTCATTATGCAGATGCGACTGGACATGGTCGCTCACAATGGGAGCTACCTCCCGGTGCAGGTAGTGATGCGCTGGCAAGGACATTTTTTTACAACTAAAAAAATACTCTTATCCCCAACCAGAATGTAGGCTCTATTTACCCAACAGATGCCATTTGAACTTGCCTCTAATTCTAATCACTCAACTCACTATTAAGAACATGCAAAATAAGCCACTTGAATGTGTTACCCTTACAAAGTTTTGACCTGGGCTATCTTTCTCGTCTTTGGGTTGGATGTCACATTCTGAACATTGTGTTTTCTCCTTCTGACAGTGAGAATTCACAGACAAATTTCAATCTGACATGCAATTCAATTCAAAACAACTTATCTCATGGTTTTGTTATGTGAAAACTCATGGATGAGATTCAATTCAAGGATATATATCTTTTCTCTAGTTTATTTCCCCAAAGTCTTCAATAGAGTTTTCACGTGATAAACTGTGAGATAAGTTTTTCTGAATTGAATTGCATCTCAAATTGAATCCATGAGTTTTCAGGTGATAAACCTTTTTCTCACTGAATTGGATCAGGCCCATTATGCTGAATTATGTTGAAGAATACCTTGTTGCCTTCTTGATCTGGAAAACATATCTGTATCTAGATGGACAGCGCTTGCAGAGCGAACTAAGTGGTGCTACATACACAGCCTATTTATTCTAGTTAGAGCACAAACTATGAAAATATAGTTATATCAAAAAGTTTGGGAACCCCTCTAAGCTTGTATAAAAATCTACTTCACTTTCAACAAAAAAGATAACAGTTCTATGTCTTTCATTTCCCAGGAACATCTGAGTACTGGGGTGTTTTCTGAACAAAGATTTTTAATGAAGCAGTATTCAGTTGTATGAAATTAAATCAAATGTGAAAAACTGGCTGTAAAAAAATTTGGGTACCCTTGTAATTGTGCCAATTTGAATGCATGCAACTGCTCAATACTGATTACTGGCAACACCAAATTGGTTGGATTAGCATGTTAAGCCTTGCAATTCATAGGCAGGTGTGTCCAATCATGAGAAAGGGTATTTAAGGTGGCCAATTGCAAGTTGTGCTTCTTTTGACTCTCCTCTGAAGGGTGACAGAATGGGATCCTCAAAGCAACTCTCAAAAGATCTGAAAACAAAGATTGTTCAGTATCGTGATTTAGGGGAAGACTACAAAAAGCTCTCAGAGGTTTAAACTGTCAGTTTCAACTGTAAGGAATGTAATTAGGAAATGGAAGGCCACAGGCACAGTTGCTGTAAAACCAAGGTCTGGCAGGCCAAGAAAAACACAGGAGTGGCGTATGAAGATGATTATGAGAATGGTTACAGACAACCCAAAGATCACCTCCAAAGACCTGCAAGAACATCTTGCTGCAGATGGTGTATCTGTACATCGTTCTACAATTCAGCACAATTTGCACAAAGAACATCTGTATATCAAATTTAACTGAACTGGAGAGATTTTGTATGGACGAAAGGTCAAAAATACCACCATCCAGAATTCAGACACTCCTCAAAGGCTATAGGAGGCGTCTAGAGGCTGTTACATTTGCAAAAAGAGGGTCAGCGAAGTATTGATGTAATATCTCTATTGGGGTGCCCAAATGTATGCACCTGTCTAATTTTGTTATTATGCATATTCCATATTTTCTGTTAATCCAATAAACTTTATGTCACTGCTGAAATCCTATTGTCTACTGTCCATAAGGCATGTTATATATGAAAAGGAAGTTGCTACTTAAAGCTCAGCCAATGATAAAGAAAATTCCAAAGAATTCAGAGGGGTTCCCAAACTTTTTCATATGACTGTAATGTCACTCAATTTACTTAGAAAGCAGCATGTCTAAGAGGGAGTATAGTGTGTAAGTATAGTCTTTTTTGCTAAAGTTTCCCTGCACATACAGTAGCATGTTGATTTGCCTTTGTATAATCAGTCACAGCCATACCTCTCTCTGTCTAATGGACTGTGCCTAAATCACCATGCAATTGGCTTCATACCAGCTCAACACAAATTAAGTGCTTTGATATTTTATAAGAACAAGGTTCAGTAGTGTTCACTTGGTTGAAATAGAAAATACCAGAGGCTTGTTTTCAGAAGAATCCAAATTATATTTGAAATGACTGAAGGAGCAATGTGGCCCAGGTCATCCAGTTGCTTTATTATTAAGGGTGGCGTTTATTTTCTCTGTAACACAAAGTTATTTTTGATAAGCATGGAAGCACAAATTGGCAGCCAAATATGATGTGCATCAAATCCTAATTCTGATCTGTTTTTAATTTTTTTTACATAATCACATCATAATGTTGCCGTATCAAATTACAACAATGGAACCTTTTTGGATTAAGTCTAAAATAGTGCATACCTCATATCTAGATTTTATTTTGTACAACTGTACAATGGCTTTTAACCTCAGTAATTCAGTGTTTCGAGGCATATATCCCTTTAAGTTACTAAGAAGCAGGTCAGACTTTCTGTCAAACTGCTCATTATTAAAGTAGTTATACCTTCATTTTAGCCTAGTGCTGCACAAACCCTGAATTGCACTACTCTGCACTGCATTGTAAAATATAAGTAAATTTTTTATAGCAACTGCTGAGTAGGGATGTAGCGAACTGTTCGCCGGCGAACTAGTTCGCGCGAACTTCGACTGTTCACGTCCGCCGCAAGTTCGCGAACGTCGCGCGACGTTCGCCAATAGGCGTTCGCGTCAAAATCGTTCGACCATTCGATCGCTAAAATCAAACGATTTTCATTCGAATCGAACAATCGAAGCCATTGGATTGAATGAAATCATTCGATCCAATGGCTTCGATCGTTCGATTCGAACGAAAATCGTTCGATCGAACGATTAAAATCCTTCGATCGTTCAAATCGAACGATTTTCGGATGTTCGAAGTTCGCGAACTGTTCGCGAACTGTTCGCATTTTTTGCCGGTGTTCGCGAACAGCGTTCGCGAACACATTGTCGGCGGTTCGCTACATCCCTACTGCTGAGCCAAATCAGCCAGGACACTTGTTGGTTGAGGACCACATCAAAGTGCCAAAGCAGTCCTAGCTCAATGGGTTGTTCAAACCTGCTCAATAGACCTCTACCTGATTTCCCCCATACCTTAAGTAACAAGCTGCACATTGCTCTGAAAAATCTGGTTAGGAACCTTAAATTGTTCTATATACAGCCAGCTGAAGGCGCAAGGACATTGAAGATCTTGATAATGCCAGCAAGGTGCATCATCAATAACTATCTACAGGAACTACTACTAATCAATTTAATCACTCCCCTATGACGACCCTTTCTTCTGTGTTTGCAAGACACATGTACATAAATCATAGAGTTTACTAAGATTGAGCAGCATACAGATTCTAGCATAGGCCAGGCACAACTAATATCTCTAAATGAATGTCTTTCAGGTGGTATTATTTGTTTCTAATATATAACCAAACCCAAAAATTTTTTACAACAGTACTTAATCTTAATGTAGGCTAAATACTGTATCCAAAATAGAAGCATGTTGTTAATATATTCACTAAACTAAATATTCACTAAACTAAATTTCTGAATAGGGGACAATAACAGGTTTGACTCCATGAAATCAGGTCCGCATTGTATCACTTAGAAATGCTTACACATATCTTCAGTGATCAAATACATCTACAGTATGTTTCTTGCTTGGATAGCTTCAGAATACAACATCTTGACTAATTCATTTGGAGGTAATTTATGCATTCAATATTTACTTGTGGAGCTGCACTTATGTATTTAATGTTTAATGGAGTCCATGGCAGATTAGTCACCACAAATGAACTGGAGTGTAGATCTGACCATGGTCTGGATGTCAAGAATAGTCATGGTGCAATTTTGAGATAGAGAGTCTAGACATTCTTCTGATCAATCAGTGGGGTTAACAAATTATTCTATTTAGCACATACATTTTATTTTCCTGTTAGTCAGTATTTAAAGACATACAACATAAACATGCCTCCAGTCTTTGTTCACCATGATCATGTTCTCCCTTAAGAAGACCACCCATTAATCAATGTGTAATTGGGTTTGGTTGACTAGGAAACATGTTTCCACCACTACCATCCTTATAGCATTCTAAACAAGTTGTCCAGTCGTTGGGCAATTGATATTTACACTGCATTTAGTCCATATTTAACAGCATATAGTAAATGAACAGAGAACTGCAAAAGAAATATAAACAATTTACCTTTGTTTCTGATCTTAGGTTAGAAGTTGTACATCTTTTTCCGAAAACTAGCATTAATCCTTGTGGTGTTCATGAATTTCTTGTTTTTGTATCTACTGAGGATCTGAGGGCTTTACAGGCACAAATCCCTCCTCAACACTATTTTTAACTCCAGGAAATAAACTGCAAAACAAATAAAAAGATACAAACAAAAAAATAACTAAGCATGGCATGGCATTTGCAATTCAGATTAGTGAAAAGATTATCAGTTCTCTCAGAGGGATGATAATTGAGATTTAAACAGATTAGGAAAGGGCAAAGGACACTACTGTGGAAAAAAATATCCAAATAACTAATGGCAGACATCAGAGCTGCTAAACAGGTACCAGACAGACTGATTAAACAATGAGAGCAAGATCAGAAGAATGGGACAGTAGGTGGACAGCGAAGACATAAGGTATAAATCAAAGAGTGGTAGAGATTTGAGATTAGTGCGAGACCAGCATCACTTCAAAGCACTGAAATATAGATCTGAGAAATGTGTCATGGAGTGGGCACAGGTAACAGGAGGGTGGTATAGAAAAACAGATGCAAGGGACAGATCAAATGACTAGTCACATGCCTGTAGGGGAGGTGAAATGTAATCATCATTTTCTATACATAAACACAGAGATAGACACCACCAATAAAACAGACCATAGATAGACCTAGTGCTTGGATATACTACAGCAAGTCAGATAAAATAGGATTATTTTCTAAAAATAAACTGGACACAACTGTAATTGCAAAATCCTCAGACTATTCATTATTTTCTAATATTTTGACAATATATATCTTTTTCTCTCACGATCTCCAGAATGCCAGGATTCTTTACTAGAGCTTGTAGAGCTTGTCAAACTCATTAATATGAGACGTATGAGAGGCTGAACCATAACAGGGGCCTATGTGGATGTATAGGGAGGACATTCATTAAAGGTATGCACTGTCCCTCTCCCAAGGTCATACCCATCTAATGTTTTTTCCAAATCCTTGGCCAGCTATTGGTTGGGAAGGCCATCAGTTTGGTCCTGTACACCACTCAATGAGCTTTTGATTCAGCTTCGAGAGCTTGATCAGACCATATATGGCCAGCTTCAGAAATTACTAAAAAAATACTTTATTATAATAATTTACAAAGGACTGATATGTTTCACTTAGCACTAACTATAGGTACTGCTTGGTAAAATAATAATCCTTCTATATTAAGCAATCCACACTGAGACAAATCATTAATCCCCCCTTGTAAGACTTGTAAGACGTGAGATCAGCACTGGCTTCCTTGTTTTTATTTTTAAGAAATATATTCATGCATGTGTAAAAAGACTATAAAAAAATTAATCAAAGCAATGTTTTGATCAAAGGCCGGAAAAATACTTTTGCTTTCATATTTTATAATTAGTTAAAACTATTTAAATTGCCAGTAAATGTTCCTATAATCATTATCCTTTCTTGGCATTTCTTGCTGAGTGCAAAGATGTGCATTATAAACAATTTTGACTGAATTTTTGAACTTTGAAATAGTGATAAACTTGCATTGCAAAACATTGGATTGCATTGTGAAAAACTTCCTACAATATGAAAAATATCAGGAAAAACAGCTGGAAAAATGAATAGGGGGCAGAGTGGAAAGTTTTTGTCCAATTAGATATAATTGCTTTTTTGACAGATCAGAAATGGAGAACACCTTTTGGGAAATGTTCTTTTAAGTGAGCCAGATTGTAAAAAAGTTGTAGAAAATCAGGAAAAGTTATTACAATGTCTGTAAACCTTATAATGTGAAAGAGAATTATCCAGACCCTTGATATATCTGATATGAGGAGGCAAGTTTATAAAAATGTCAACTTTTGACTTTTTCATTCAGAAAATTTAACTCAATTTTACAATAACATTTTATAATAACATGAACAAAACCCAATTTTATAACAACAAGAAAAACAACTTGAATGCATTAAAATCACCCTTCACGTGCAACGAGTCTGCCAAATTTCAAATTCCTCTCAAAAACCTGAATCAACGAATAGCTTTAATTTTGAAATTAATATATCCATTGATTTGCCTATTTTTTGCTCTTTATAAATCTCAAAAATTTGTGTTTCAGAAACTCAAATTAAAATTCTCAATTTTGCTCATAACACCCCCCCCTCAAATCATGGTTCTTAAGTTATATAGTACATTAGAATACCTATGTTGTTTTTGTTTTTGTTTCTTTAACAAAAATAATTTCCTGTGAAGTGATAAAATAATGACCTGTTAGGCTTAACTCATAATTTTCTTTCTGCAAAATGGAAATATGGTGTTCATCATTGTATTTCTTAATAAATTCGCTGAATGCAAACAACTGGTTTGCAGAAGGGACTGATAATAACAGGGACATTATATTAATTGAGTAATAAATTACATAGTTGCCTTTCTAATACAAATGCTTGTAATACACTGGATAATCAAAGTGAATTTTTCTATCTTTCTCTTTGAAGTTGGCGTTTGCATTATGAGTTATATCATTCCTCTAGCCAACTGGCGTTTGCATTATGAATACTGAACAGCCGCTGAGCAAGCAGCTATAAACAATCCAGGTAAAACAAATGCAGAATTCCTCTCATTGTCTTCTGTTGAGAACTTTCTCTATAAGTGGAACCTGTAGGAATTTGTAGGCCTGAAAATAATGGTGGTAGGAATTTTGTAGATGCAGAATTAGAAGTACAAAGATACAGAAAGGAAAGACAATGAAAGGTATTAGGTTCTAGGACTTTGTTTAATTGAAATTAAGTATTTTGTTAGCACTGTGACAACACATTTGGAGCCTTAAGAGGTGTTTACTTTGTACTGTCAATCCAAATGTTTCTGATTTTTTAAAATAAAAAAGTCAGACAAAACTAGAATCCATTATTTTATCTTATTTATTATAAAAAACACAATTTAATCAGATCAGGGGAAAACTCGAGCAAAAACTTAAATAGTACAAATTTTTGCCCGAAAAGCCAGAAATAGTCGGATTTTTGGGCTAATTCCAGTGCAGACCACAGAAACTTCCAAATAGGATAGGGACCTCTCCCATTGATTTATATAAAACCTTGGTAGGTATGAGATGGCGGATGTTTGGATTTGGACTTATTGCAGCATCGGGGTATAGTCCATCCTGAAAAAATGTTGTTTTTTTTTCTCCTCTAAAAAATTTGGATTTTATTGTAAAGAAACATAAATTTTTAGAGTTATTTTGCATTTGAACATTAATAAATAACCCCCTAAGTGTCTGTCATACATTGCACTCAGTGTTTATGTATCCACCAGTACAGGGACTTCCTTGTACATCAGTGGGAAAAAGCTGCTCTTCATTAGTACGGTTGGGCAGTAAAAGAGTTGAAATACCACTAAAATGTAATAGTAAACCCCCAGTCCATCAATTGATGGGAACAGCAAAGTTGTGTTGTTACACAATCACTGTCTTGATCATGATGAGCAGCTGATTCTCAATATGACAAAACAAATAAGCAAATGTGAGGCAAGGGGCAAAATCTGGCAACTCAGTGAGGATGGGCACAAAGCAGCCACTGCTGGGCACTGCAAGGAAGTGATTTTGAAGTTGTTTACAGTGATTCTATAATATATAAGGTTAAATAAAGTACCTTGCTCCCTAGTTATAAGATTCTGCCTAATAATTAATTAAATGATGGTTCCAAGCTAGTGGTCAAAAACATGGACAAAGAAGAATAAGACTTTTAGGGCAAATTTATCAACGGTCGATGGGTGTGAAACTGAACTAGGGAATTGTTAAAATTCTATTCAAGTTCAATTCTATTCGAGATTTATCATACACTGGTCCTTTAAGAACTCAAATTTGACTATTTGCCCCAACCGGGCGAATTGCTATGGCCTAGGGAAGACATCCTGGGATCAATTTGGGGTTGATTGCAGCCTTTATGACATCCTAGTTTTTTTTCGAAGAAAAAACTCGAATTAAATTCAATTCGAGTTTGCAGGTCAATCCTATTCACCCAAGTTTCAAAAATTAGATCTTTCTAATAAATTGCAATTGGTCGAATTTCGAGTTCATGGGAGTTTTAAATTACTCCCATGAACTCAAATTTGACCCTTGATAAATCTGCCCATTAAAGTGGCACTCTAAATCCCAAAGGGATCTGTCACCATAAAAATCTGTATAATAAAAGTCCTTTTCAAATTAAACATGAAACCACTTTTTTCATAAAAAATTCCCATACTTGATATAAACATATTTAAAAATCTCAGCTGTCAATCATATATTACCTGCTCCACCTCTAAGTCTCAGGCCCCAGCAATCACTTTAATTTCTGCTCTTCCTTGATTCTTCTGCCAACCTCACATGCCCCCTCTCTCCTCATTGGTCTTTGTGAAGCCAGTGCATGGGCATGGGTTTTCTCCCTTTTAAACTTTTCAACACTGCCACTTACTGGGCAAACATTGAGCTTCCATGGACCCAGGAAGAGAGAGAAAGAGAGACTTTGCTGCTTGGGTCAGAGGACCACTTAGGTGTCCGATTACAGGGGAAACTGCCTGAGTAAAACATACTTAACCTAAGGGTCTCTACATTTAATTAATTTTATAAATATGTACCCATAGGGTTAACCATAGGATTAAATGTATAGAAGGTTAAAAGAAATAGGGGGGTGTCAGGCTCAGACTGACCCATAAAGACGTATTGAGAAGTACCAAAGCAAACTTTTCTTATTGTAACCAAATCCATACAATTTGATAACATTTCTAAAAGAACCACAAAATAATTTCATATAATTAACTATCAATTGCTAAGATCTACCCAAAATAAATGTCAGGCAAATACTCATATCAGGGATCCCCAACTTTCTTTTTACCCCTGAGCCACATTCAAATGTGAAAAGAGTTGGGGAGCAGCAGAAGCATAAAAATGTCCATGGTGGATGATAAATAAGGGCTGTATTTGGTTATTTGGTAGCTCCTATGTGGATTGGCAGCCTACAGGAGGGTCTGTTCAGCATTACCCCTGGTTTTTATGCAACCAAAACTTGCCTCACAACCAGGAATTCAAAAATAAACTGTTTTGAGACTACTGAGAGCAACATCCAAGGAGTCAGAGAGCAACATGTTGCTCACGAGGTGCTGGTTGGGAATCGCTGCTCTATATAATACTTTCTGTAAGAGTTCCCCTTCATCAGCAGAAAGTCAACATTTTTTTTTATATAAATGGTGAAAAATCACAAAAAAATTAAATATAAGGTCTAAAAATCAATAGAAATTAGCAATTGGATAGGTTTCAGATAATGACATGAATTAAAGCTCAGCTCACAAGCATCAGATGTCAGCAATCTCTTCAGCATGCATACAAAAGAAAGTGCCAACATAGGCAAAAATCCTCCTTGGGAGGATTGTGTTCGAGTGGCAACATTATTTCCAGAGCATTCCGCACTGACGTTTGTAATAGACATAATGTTGAACAAATACACTGGGCAACAACAATCAAACAGAATAGGAGGATTTATCGTAGGTAAGAAAAGGAGCAGATTAGGTTTGCCAAGCAGTTTGTATCTGTCTTCAAATGATTGCTATCATCAATTATTTATAAAGTGCCAACATATTCCTCTGTGCCTTACAGCTGGAGAGCAATAATTACAAATACAATGACATACAGTTACAAGCTGATACGAATGTTAATCAGAAACCTCCTCTACAATGAGTAAAGGGAAAGATTAACCCAAAGGCAAGAGGTGAATGGTGAGGCATTAAATACTGTACAGGTATGAGATTGGATATCTGGAAATCCATTATCCAGAAAGCTCTGAATAACTGAAAGGCCATTTACCATAGACTCAATTTTAATCAAATAAGTCACATTTTGAAAAATTATTTTTCTCTTTAATAATAAAACAGTACCTTATACTTGATCCCAACTAAGATATTATTAATCCTCACTGGGGGCCTAATCCTTACTGGGTGTAATTAATATCTAAATGATTTAAGTAGACTTGTGGTATCGAGATCCAAATTACAGAAAGACCCATTATCTGGAAAACCTTGGGTCCCAAGCATTCTGGATAACAGCTCTAATACCTGTATATGAAATGCGTCTTTATTATGGGGGTTATCTGGTTGAGGCTGGCTGAGAACCAAGTGCTGAATAAGACTAATCTCCTATTAAAGTAGTTTTTGGTTGATTGAGATTTGAAGAAGCAAATTTGTAATGATACTCTTGTTGCAGGAATGTTGGTAATCCTCAATTGCATCATTATGTCTTGTCTATGGAGTTTGATACTGTTGTTTTTTTTCCCTTAAACTCCTCTCAAAGTATTGTGCCATAATCCCATCATAACAAAATGGCTATGGTGAAGAAGTTCAGAAATTATCTAAACATGCAGCTCCTGATAGTCTGAAAGGGGTAGTTCTCTGTTAAATTGAGTTTTAGTATGATATAGACATTGATAATATGAGAAAAATTTAAGTTGTCTCCATTTTATATTTTTTTGTTTCCAGTTGATTAGCTTTTTGTTCATCAGCTCTACAATTTGGAATTTCAGCAACTATCTGGTTTTTGTTTTATCTCATTTACCATAGCAACCAGGCAGTGGTTTGAATAAGAGTCTGTAATGTGATTAGGAGAGACAAAATTGTAACAATAATAGTAAATAGTACAAAGTAACAATTACAATAAAATAGTGACCTTACAGAACAATAGTATGTTTAGCTGCTAAAATTTGGAAAGAAGCAGAAGAGGAAGGCAAATAATTAAAAAAATAAATAAATAAATAAAATAAATATGGAAGACCAAACTGCAAAGTTTCAGTGAATGAGGTAATATATAACATAGTAAAAGCTAACTTTAAACTACAAAGCCTAAAATGACGAGCAGGCGCCATTCCGGAACACCAAAAAAGTTAATGAGTTAGTAGAATCCTGGAGTCTAAAAGTTTTTATAAAGTAATACAAAAATCTTTATTTACATCTTGTATAAAAAATAATAGCCTGACGTGTTTCGTCTCCCCACAGGACACTTAATCATATGATATTCAGTAGATAGATAAACTCTGTAGTATACAATGGGATTCTTCAGAACCTATCTGTTCTCTACTGTGCAGCCTGTGCTTGAATGGCTGCCCCCATGGCTACACAGCAACTTGTTTATGTAAACTATAGTTGTGTTTGTGAAACAAACACACCAGTTTTACCAGTGCAGGGCAACATTACAATATATTGTCATTCCTATAAATGCTTTAATTTTTTGGTGTTACTGTTCCTTTAAAAGGAGTGCTAATTTCTCAATAATGAGCTGCCACCTTTTCCTCTTTGTTGCCTGTGGATTACAGATAAAGCTGAGTTAATTTTCCACAAGTTTAACCTTTGAAATATATTTTATTTCTCTCAAATGTGCCTTAAAGAACTGAGGAGGTGAGATCCAACACAAAATAAGAATATTTTCACAGTGTGCAATATATGGCATTTCACACGACACAAAGCAACATATGTTCATTAAAAGTCTTCTTTATTGGACTCAATTAATAAAGAGACATGCACCATTCCATGTTATATTTGTTACATTCCCAAGTTGTTATTGGACTGGATGGCTCATTAATTATTTATTTAATTTAAATAAGCAAATATAATATTTAATTTAATTTAAATAAGCAAATATAATATATATATATATATATTAGAAAAAAAAGACAATACTATTTACTCTTTATTCCTTATCTGAGAGGTTAAGCACTGTAGCAATCTATGTGGAATATTAGTTACTTTTTCCAAATGTCTAAGAGATCTGGACAATAAACTTTTTTAACTTTTTGACCCAGCCAGCCCTTCTAAAAAACAGGCTGTTCTGGTCAAAATCGGACAGGTGGCAACCCTAGCAGGTACTGTATGTTTGATGAAATTAGTTTTTTGAGCAATACTGTCTTCAGTCCAGGGAACCTGGACAGGACTCTCTTAGAGTGATGCAGTGGTAGGGCAATTGCAATGTCAAACCCCGCCCCCTGATGCCATGGCCGCACCTCTTCGCATCACCTGTTCCCCCCCATGATGTCACAACGTGCCCCCTGCCTGACTTCATACAATGAAAAGGTAGCAACCCTAATACCTGATCCTCCGCATCCTCTGGGGTTTGTCTCATTAAAAAACTATCATTGTAATGTAATAAATAGTCTGAATGTATTCTGAATGATGATGACCGCATCAATAACTGTACAGACATTCTTAACTTATTTTACTTTCTACTCTTGTGTTAATCAATTGGAGATAAAATAAAACACTTGGTGATGATCTTACACTCTTTTGCACACATACTGCTCTGGCTGGAGTGTACCACCATCCATGCTAAAGGGAACCCTAATTATAGTTTTATAGTTTTTGATAACATTGCCTGCATCCACCCTTGAATACCAACCCTTGCCAGATAATCCTAGGAATCTAATTGAGGTGTTATCTCTTTTTATATCTAGAGGGACAATTTTGGAAAAATCCCAAAAGACCACCACAAGGATCGATTTATTTGACCATTGTTGGACTGGTTCATCAGAATACTTGGAAAACTCCCAAAAAAACTTGGTGATGGAAATTATAAGTGGGGTTTCTTTTCTCACATCTTTCCAGTCTTTGCATAAATAAAATAGTAACAGCCTTTACATTTATTTATGAGTAATATGTCTAGCTTGGAGCTCCTTGACTTCATGGTGTGAACTATGTAAACACACACATAGTACAAACACATACATACTAGAAACCACATTGTGAAAATGTCAGGGTTAACGTAATACTGAAGAGTAGAGCCAGTATATGTTAATATAAAGTACAAAGAGGAGGGCCATTTCACAAGCTGAAAGCATTCCAACTGCCTCAGAAAACATGCGATAAATCAGAATAATTGTCTCTTGAATTGCTCAGGATCAAATTACAAAGAGAGGATAAAATACATAAATATATATATACGCTAAAGTCATGGAAGAAAAATGACAGATAAAAATCAACCATCGCCAAGTGAGAGCTGATAAATATCATAACAGATATTCGAACGAGGGGGCGAATGTCAGGAAAATTGAATAAACACCAATCATTTCTCAAAACATAGGCGCTATAACTTCTCTTTAGTTTCAGACTGCTATTTTGGTTGTCAAATTGAGTTATACTCTGATTTAGGTGGAGGCTATGTGTGTGTGTTTTTTTTTTTCTGCTCGCTGTGATTGTGAGGATCTGAATGAAACCATCTATTAGTAAGAAGACTTGCTGAAAAACAGTTCCATTATGCGTGAATGTTAGCAGGAGGATCAGAATAGGATGAACATTTAGCTTTCGAATTTAGAGCTCCTTTTTTTTAAAGGAGAAGGAAAGCTACGGGGGCATTTTATTGCCAATAGATTAGCTGCAATAGTGCAAGCTAGAATGCTATATTTATTCTGGAGAATGTTTAACCATACCTGTGTAAAAAGCTCTATAAACTCTCTGTCTGTTTAGGATAGGAGCTGCAGTATTAACATGGTGTGACATCACTTCCTGCCTGAGTCTTTCCCTGCTCTGGGCTCAGATTACAGTAGAGAAGGGAGGGGGAGGGGCAAGAGGAGCAAACTGAGCATGCTCTTGCCCAGGGCAATGAGGTTTAAGCTGAAGTCGGATACAGAAGCCCATGAGTACACAATAGAAGGAAAGAAATGCAGTGTTTCTTTTGACAGGGGTCTCAGAGCAGCATTACTTTGGGGGTTTACTGTTATATTTAGATGGACCTTTCTGATAAGGCTTACTTAGTTTTAACCTTTCCTTCTCCTTTAAGCTACAGTCTTGTACTCCTTGCATTATCCATTAATCTAACGTGTTCGGAACTTATAATTAAAAGTCCTTCAGGATTGGGATGCTGGGTTAATAGCGGTAAAGCTTGAAAGTGGGGCTTTAGTCAAACATTTTCTGGTGGGCCCCTGGTATCCAGTGTGGCACTGTATTAAACATTATGCACTTTGTTTCAGGGTTATGAAAGTCAGGAAGGCAAAGAACATCATCTTACTTTGTATTTGGAACGTTAGTGCTCAAATGAGTTTTCTTGTTCAGGTTAATCTATTTTTTCTTTTGATGTACTTCCTTCAGAATACATTAGGGTAAGACATAGAACAATATCTTGATACTGAATAATTACTAGATTTTCAAAGCATGGAACTACACTATATAATATATTTTTCAGATAGTTTCTAATACTGTGCCAACTAGTTGACAAAAAATTTAACAGAGTTCCTTATCTGGTTGATATAACACCAGCTCATTTGAGGACAAGAATATTGGAGTTATACTACCTTATCCTACAGCAATGCCTTCATGAGAGATCCTAATATACAGTAGCTTCTCCTTAAATGAAAAGGCCCTGAAGTTGCTCACTGCAGGTAGGCAGCTAAATCCCGGCGATGCCTAACAACTCAATTAGACTTGTTATCGTTGAAACATAGCTGAATTAACTAAATTAAATACTAAATTGTATTCTTGAAGGCCCACATATTATGTTTATTTCTGGTAGCTTTGATATACTACCAGCATATCATTTGTAATTGTGAAAATTATATGTGTGAAAACAAGAGTTAGGAGCACACAAAACAACAAAATAAAAGGGTTACTACAGGTTCAGATTTGTTTCATATGGAATAGATCTCCCATAAATATCTCTTTTACGTCTGCTTTTATTGCTTGCTTCATGCTGAGGTCTTCTGGCCTTACCACGCTGTTTATTTATATCACCTTTGAACCCAAAGTGAATTCCAAGGAGACACATGCAAGTATATTACCCTGAATTAACCCACACAGGTACATGGATTAGCAAACTCTATGACACAAGTTGATGTTTATGAGTCACAGCTGTTAAACTGCAAATGAAAATAAATGTTGCTGGTTAAAAATAGTGCAAACAGTCTGTTACCTTACAGCCTACATATGGAAAATAATGAAAGCGTCTGGTTTTAATGATGCTTTTGCTGTTTAACTGTGAGGGCGGCATTGAATGGATAGAATGCCAGAACCTTTGCATTGCCGAGAGAAGCAAGCTTTGTGTAACAATTATTCTTTATTTTACAGAACTAATTATAAAGTGTGATAACTCTGCCAGTTGCTTGGCGTTAATTAATCCTGCGTAACTGGCTTATAGAGATCACGCAAATCTCTTTAATGAGAAGAGATATATTCCTTGCAGTTGACCTGGGTAGAAATTAAAATTGTTTTAATAATTCTATTTTCTATTTTTCAATAATGTTATAGAAGGTGCACTAAACACAATTGTATTTCTTTAATTTTGTTTAGGCTAGGAGAAACAAAAAGCGATTTTGTTTCCAGGTTCTGATAGACTATTGCATTAACAACTACTTTTGACTGGCCTAGGGGACTATAATAGCAGAAGAAAGTGGTGTCCAGTCAATGCAAGCCAGAAAGGCATATATAAGTTGCAGAATGATTAATCTTGCATATACTGTAAGTACAGTATATTGAGACCCCGTTAAGAGTTCCTGCATTAGTCGGTTCCTCTGTTTGATCCAAACATTTACCCAAGGGTCAAATGCTTGTGTCAAGCTGAGCCAAGTCTAAATTTGGTAAAGATCTACTTATACGGCAACACAGACCTTGAAGCTAAGAGAACAACGAAGGGGCTCAGACTTCTGCCTACACAAATCGATCCAGAAGATGTATTGAATAATAGGCATCTAGTGACTGTTTACCGACTCCTAAACAATAATTGGTTTTGAAGGAACAATGATATAAAATCATTAAAACTGCCCATTTTATCATATACAAGTAGTGTTAGATATGTATAGGGTGAGGTACTGTTCTGCCCAAAGGCAGGTGTTCCAGCCTAGGCTGTGAAGTATTTACACATTACATTGCAGCATCATGTGAATCCCCTTCATAAATGAGTCATTGGAGAGTTTGAGGAGAAACACCTTGTGATATATCACTTAGGACAATCACAACCCTATGTTAGGCTAAGCCTTGTGTTCTCAGTTTACTTTTTCGCTCATATTAAATAATTTGAAAATATTACCAAAATCTCCCCTGTTTGTATCACAGCTTTTTTAGCAGGGACTCTTCCTCTCTTTAATGGTACATTTCCCATTTATCTTCAGTCTAATCAAATGAACAGACCTAATTTTACAGTGCTCAGAAGGGAAGAGCGGGCAGAGATGTACACATTCCCTGTAACCACGTAAAGCTATAATCTTTGCTATAATCTTTTCTAAATAGTGTTGTGATTTATATCAGAGTACATGATGTGTTTTATGACAAGTTAAAAGGTTCTGATTGCTGGGAGGATTTATTTTGCTAAATTAAACAAGTATGTTAGCAGACGTGACATTTCCCTAACCTTCACATCAAAATGTGTAGCTTTTTAAAGGGACAACAACATTGACGCAGCTCATATAGGCAAAGCTATTGAGTAATATCAGCTCAGATATGGGGAAATGATCCATGCCCTAACAGAAATTGATACAAAAACATATATTTCAGCAGGATAACATTTTTTTTTGCTTAAAATTTTTGCTTAAACTTTACTTAAAATTTGAAATGTCTATAATAAATATCACTATACAACAGCCTTTTTTATTAATCATTATACTTCAGTAAAAATGACTTTGTACAATGGCTAACCCTCTTATCTCCCTCTGTTGGTTTCTAACCACTGTTCTATTGTTCTTCAAGTTGTCTAGAAAAGTTGCTTGTTTGGCCATTTAGTATGGAACAGTGATTGAAACTGTTACTTGTAGATTTTACTTGTGCAAAATTTCCAGTTAAAATTATTATGAAATCTCTGTAGGGGAAGGTAATATGGCCGATTTTGCTTGAGATAGAGACAACATCAATAGCATCTCCACAGTGTAGAAATCTAATAGCTACTGAAATGGAAACTATTAGTACTTATACTTACACAGAAAACTTGGATCAGTAACATATCAGAAGTATTGACTCTACCCACAAGGCCATCAAACATCACATTTGCCTTTTGGTTAAGGCAGGATAGAAGCTTGTTGAGGCATTGTAGCTTGAAGACCATGGGACTGGAAGGCACTGCCACTGTTTAGTGCTGAATCATCAGATTTGGTAGAATTCTATTGTTTCTACCTGTATATCTGACGATTCAGCTCTACATGTGTTTGTTGAAATGAACGATCTTTCTTGGAAAGATCTTTTCAAATACAGATCATCATTTTTACGTCTATGGCCAACTTTAGGCTTGGCTTTTGCCTTTAAAGCAACCTCAAGAGGAAAAAGAGATGAAAGTCTGCCTGACACCACCTACTGTGAGATTGGGCTGCACCATGGCTGCTAATGTCTTAGGTTAACATTGATCTCACTTGTGTTCCTTGTGTGGGACTGTGGATGTAAAGTTTCTACAGTCTTCCCAGAATTGGAGAGCTTGGGAAAATTACAGTTTCTAACCATCGCCTCAATTTGTCCACTAATTAGATATATATCTGATCTGCAACACTGTGTACTTTCACCTAAATTATCTAATTTTTTAATCTAACCCTAACCCTGTAACGGAGCTTTAGCTCGTTAAGGTTGTATTTTCAAGTGTGTGCTGGTCTGCATCACAGCTTTGGTCACACTGCCTGTGCTTCTGCCCAAATTTGTTGAGTTGAGCTTATACCGTTGGCCCTTCTTGCAGAAGAAGAGTTGTTTTCAATCAGTATTTATGCCTGTTGACATTTGGCATAAACTGTTTGGTTTTTGGTATTGAATAAAACCTTTTCTACCACACAACTGACAAGCATTCAACCATGGGAATTGAACTGATGTCACAGCTAGTTATGATACAAGTTGGTTGGTCCTCGGCAGCCATGTACAAAGGAAAAATGACATTGTATTGCAATTGGTAGAAATGTTGGCATACTGTACGTATCGGGATGTTGGTGAATGATGAAAGCTGTAGTTGGAGAACAGCTGGAAGATACCAGGCTGACTGTACCCGATATATATAATTTCACCCCACACAAAATAGGTGCCCCAAATAATTTTCCATTACAAGAGCCCCTGTCTTCTTCAACACCACAGGTCCATCTTTTCCAACTCTGACATAAAAAATGTCAACAAACCCTATGTCCCTATGCAAGTTTACACATAGAAGATACTTATGGTGCACCCTATGTAGTATCAGCTGTGGGCAGCACTGAACTAAAAGAACAAGAGAGTCAAATGAGGCCGATAACAATAGAGATAGGGGTTTATTTTTCTGTTTGCACTGCAAACAAGGTTTCTTTTATCTTATTACTAGATCAATAGAAACCGTGTTATTCTCATTTAGCTTACTCAGTATGCAGAGTCTGTAATATTTGCGCTTCTATTCTTAAGGGAACTTTTAAACAACTGAGCCCCGGTCGAGCCTTCTCAGAATAATGTGTTTTAAGTTTCAGAGCTGGGAGCCTCGTTCCTGAAAGCTCTATTTGCAAAGTACCTTTTACTTTTCCAATTATATCTTTCAAAACTCAGGAAGATTTGCAATTTTCACTTCCCTTCCAACAGAACAAAAGAAAAAAAGAAATAAAAAGGAAAACAAAATTACACTTTGAGTTGAAATGACAGATCTGATCACTGGGAAAAAAAATCCTCAGCGCTTTGGCACGGCCAACATTTATAGGAAAAAGAACAATTATACAAAAGAATTCAAAGGTCTCTTTGAAATAATAAAAGAAAACGTGTGTATTTGTCATGGAAGTGCTGCTAACCATTGACTTGAAATCATTGTACAATACCGAACTGTTACTTAGTAGATAATGCAAGTAATGCTGAAAGGAGAAAAGCGAGCACTTTAATTAACTTCTAATTAAATTAAGAGCAGTAGCATTTAAATATCGTATAGTGCTAAAGGTAAAGCTGAAGATCTAATTTAAACAAACATGCAAGGATTACAAATAAAATGTGAAGTTTTTTGTGAATTTTCAACTGGGTATTACAGTGATAAATGAAATGTCTTGTTCCCTTGACATTGGGTAGCTACGCTGCCTTAATAGTGATGGCTGGCCAAATTAAAACTTTAAAAACATCTGTCTCACTAGCTAACTCTAATTTCAAGTGATACAGTATGCTCTCCTCTGACGCCTGAATCAGTTTGGCTATAGCCAAATTTCCTTAGCATATTTGGGATTTATTATTTTGGTCCTATAATGTCCTCTGGATAAATACTACTTATCCCACAACCATCTGAAATACTATATTAGGGTATTAATGTTCTGTAGCTATGGGGATGGAGGTATAAGAGGTACAGTATATTTTGCTTCCATCTAACACCACCCAAAAGCCTACAGCTGCTTCCATATTACATTTCCCTCCTACCTGCAGTTTCTTTTGATGCATTTTATTCACTGCACAGGTCAACCCTTTTAGGAATCCATGGTTGCTTTATAATGCATCACAACATTCCTCCCCAAACTTGTCCCTTATAAACACAGCAATGCCAACCATTAGACAGCATTATATTTAAGAGAAAAGCAACTGATTTGTGCATGTTGTACCTTGTTATGTTGATTGTAAATGAACCATACAGGACATTTAATATTTTAATATCACATTCATCATATACTGTAGCCCATGTGAAATATTACAAATAACTAATTAAAATATAGGGCTCTGTTTTACCCAGTGCATTAAATTGTTCCTTCTGTCTGTAGCTCACAGTATGTAAGAAATGTTTGCAACAACATCAATGTTAGTTGAAAGAAGCTCACTAATAAAACATTATGTTGCTCATGCTCACAAGTTGAAAACTTTTAATTCATTAAAACAAGGTGCCAAACAGTTGGTTTTTGGATGCAAACCTTTAGGACTAATTAATAGAGATGGCGCGAACTGTTCGCCGGCGAACTTGTTCGCGCGAACATCGGGTGTTCGCGCTCGCCGGAAGTTCGCGAACGTCGCGCGACGTTCGCCATTTTGGGTTCGCCATTGTTGGCGCTTTTTTTTGCCCTCTCACCCCAGACCAGCAGGTACATGGCAGCCAATCAGGAAGCTCTCCCCTGGACCACTCCCCTTCCCTATAAAAACCGAAGCCCTGCAGCGTTTTTTTCACTCTGCCTGTGTGTGCTGAAGAGATAGTGTAGGGAGAGAGCTGCTGCCTGTTAGTGATTTCAGGGACAGTTGAAAGTTTGCTGGCTAGTAATCGTTTTGATACTGCTCTGTTATTGGAGGGACAGAAGTCTGCAGGGGTTTGAGGGACATTTAAGCTTAGGTAGCTTTGCTGGCTAGTAATCTACCTTCTACTGCAGTGCTCTGTATGTAGCTGCAGTGGGCAGCTGTCCTGCTTCTGATCTCATCTGCTGACTGCTGCAATAACAGTAGTCCTTGTAAGGACTGCTTTTATTTATTTTTTTGTTCCAATACAGAGCAGTATCAAGCAGATTACTAGCCAGCAAACTTACTATCATCTGTCCCTGAAATCACTAACAGCTCTCCCCCTACACTATCTCTTCCAAGCACACACAGGCAGATATTTCAGATACATTTTTGCCCTTGATCCCCCTCTGGCATGCCACTGTCCAGGTCGTTGCACCCTTTAAACAACTTTAAAATCATTTTTCTGGCCAGAAATGTCTTTTTTAGATGTTAAAGTTCGCCTTCCCATTGAAGTCTATGGGGTTCGCGAACCGTTCGCGAACCGCTCGCATTTTTGCGCAAGTTCGCGAATATGTTCGCGAACTTTTTTTCCGACGTTCGCTACATGCCTACTAATTAATCTGTAAGTCGATAAATGTGAATAAGATCTGAATTGTACAAATTTTTCCGATTTGTTTCCTGAAACCTGGGATTTGACGCCTAAAAACCACAAAATCTTCGGATTATTGAACAAAACCCAGCATAGATCAACGCGACATCCGCCATTGACTTCTCCATGAACTCGGCAGGTCTGAGTTGGAATACTTTTTTAGTCTGACTTTTAACACCATCAGGGTTTAATAAATCTCTAAAAAAAAAAAAAATTAGTTTTTTTTTGCTACAAAAGAATTGCGTTTTTCCCTTTAGAAGGCCAACCAGAAAAAAATAACCCCCATAGTGTAACATGCCTTCATGATGTCTACTTGCATTTATGCAGTGTAAGGAGTCATTACCAACCCATATTATACTATATATAGCTCTTAGCAAGGGAGCCCTGCACTTACTGTAATTCCTTCCATAAGCATTCAGTAAGTTAAAGGGGATGTAAACCTTACCTATAAGCTGATTTAGCACTCCTTACCTTACAAAACCTATTTACAGGTGCAAGAAGTTTCTCTACAAAGTATCTTGTATACTTGTGCTTTGTCACTCTTATTATTGTCATCTAACATAGTTGAATTAAAATATAATATTTGTTTTCTAATTACCCTGTAATAAAAAATTGAGATGGGCAGCTATGGTGCTGTTTAGGTATTCAGGGGCAAAATAATAATTAGTTACTGTCGTTGGAAACAATCAAATGAAACCAAGAGAGTTAAGTGCAAACAGAGCAAACAGAATTCTATTTGGAGCATCCCCTTCACCTACTGTGAGGGACTTGGAAGAAGGCAATATGTGGGAGTTGTAGTCCAGCAATGCTTGGATGGGATTTAGGTACCTTGTAAGTTAAGGTTTAGGTACCTTGTAAGTTAAGCTCAGAATTACCCCATTTATATCAATGTTCAGTCAGGTCATGTCATCAATATAACCTTAGGGCAGGTTCTTCTGAATATTTGTGAAATGCTTACAAAACTTTACCCAGCTGCACATGTGGAGATTATTGTTAGGTAGGCAAATCACTCAAATTTAATTCAATTGAATTTCTAAACAGAATAGTTTTGTTCATCTCTAAACATTCAATACACCCCGCTTACAGCATGATACACATAGACAAATAGTGTAATTAACATCAGTGTTGTACAACCTGTACAGTAAATCTAGTAGGCTGATTATTTATCATACTGCATATACAAGCCTGATTATTTAAAAATGATGCTGTCAAATAAAGAAGTATATGAAACCCTCCAGCAGACATTCCACAGGCTTACATTTTGGACCGCTCTGATCGAGCAACAAACCTCAAGGGATAGCTCGGTTAGTAGAGAACATCTCTGCATTTCATATTCTCCTGAAATGTACAAATGGCTTTATTCCTATCCATATTAATAGACACCTCTGCATCTGGCTGACTGACCTGCCAGTGTTATTGCTGCTTTATATGTACAATTGCATTTACCTGTTCTTTCGCAGCCAGTCACTTTCATGCCACGGCAGTCATGTTTGCTATGTATCAATCTTAATGTTTCATTCAATTCAATCACGGACTCTCAGTGATTCATTTTATTTTATATTTGCTGCTTGTGAGACTGTGACAATTCTAAAGCCTCTTGAAAGTGAAATTGCCTGATGCTATCCACACGTTGTGCTTGCGGGAATGCTAATTCTTTTAAAATGGGCAGTATTCTTTCAGCATCATCAGTAGGGGCATTAAAGGAATGCTTCTTCCCTCAGTACGATGGACGCCCATTATTATTTGGGTGTTGACCTTGGAAAGAACCTCCACAGAGATGTAGTATTCATTACTGGTCACACAGACACATCAGTAACTCAGTAAAATACTGCAGCACAGTATTATTATAATTTTATTAGTACAGTACAGAATAACACATACTTTTTGTTGTTTGGTTTTATGTCAATTCTGTAAGATTTCTTACGTGAGATTCAACCATGAAATAGGCTGCATCTGTTCTGGCCACATAAACATATTCCAAATGTTTATTGTTTTAAGGAATGCCTTAAAGAATGCCAGGGTGATGCCAGAGTGACTCGTTATATATTTGTAAAATCAATATTTCAAATGTGCCGAGACTTAAAAAAGCATTAATAAATACTAAAAAGTGACAAAAGAACTGATTGGCACGACTCAGCCTCTAGTCTTTAGATGCCCACATGCCACTTCACACTTAGGGGGTTAATTATCAAAACCAGTGATTCAGCATGTTTTCAGAGGCACTGTTTCTGGGAGGATATAAGGCATTCAATCTACCTTGTTAACACGGCACCCTCTCTCATGCCAGCTTGAATTCATTTTGCAAGCAGTCAGTCTCAGTGAGTTACAGCTGTCACACTAATCAATGTGGCCTGCAAACTCAATCATTTTCTCTATTTGAACAGCTCAAGACAGAGCTGACATTTGACCCCTTACTATTTATCTTGATAATGGAACCTCTGGCATAAAGGAGGTAACCTACAGAACCACTGGACATTAAACAGCCAGCATAGCCAACATCTAATGGTTATTCCAACACAGATTTAGACAGAATTATTTGACCAGTTCCGATACATGGGACATTGCATGAGTTGCGTGAGTTACTTTTAATTTAAATTAAAGTAAAAGTAAAACTAGCTCATATTCAGCCCCAAGCTAATTTAAATTTAAATAAGCTACTTTGACTAAACTCATTGGTAACAAGCCCCTATTATATTACGGAAGAGCACTAGGGCCAGCAAAAAAAATAAAAAATCTGATGACTTTTAAAGTTTATAATTATAACTTTTAATTTCATAATTATGATTTTTAAACTCATAATTATGACATTTAATCTAATAATTATGACTTCAAACATCAAAATTATGACTTTTAATCTCATAATTATGACTTTAAAAAGTCAAAATTATGTCTTTTAATCTCATAATTATGACTTTAAATCTCATAATTATGACTTTAAAAAGTCGAAATTATGACTTTTAATTTCATAATTATGACTTTAAATCTCATAATTATGACTTTAAAAAGTCAAAATTATGACATTAAAACTCATAATTATCACTTTTAAACTCATATTTATGACTTTAAAATGTTAAAATTATGACTTCTAACATTATGAGTTTAAAAGTAGTGATGGGCGAATTTATTCGCCAGGCGCGAATTCGCGGCGAATTTGCGCGTTTCGCCGCCAGCGAATAAATTCGCGAAACTCGCGCAAAAATTCGCGTCAAAAATTCGCCGGCGTCAAAAAATTTTTTTTTCGAAAAATGGACGCCGGCGTCAGAAATGGACGCCGGCGTCAAAAACGGGCGCCGGCGTCGAAAAAACGGGCGCCGGCGTCAAAAACGAGACGCCGGTGCCGTTTCGCGAATTTTTCGCCGTTTCGCGAATTTCGCGCGAAATTCGCGAATTTTTCGGCGAAGCGAAACGGCGCAAATTCGCCCATCACTATTTAAAAGTCATAATTATGAGATTAAAAGTCATAATTTCAACTTTTTAGTCATAATTATGAGATTAAAGTCATAATTATGACTTTTTAAAGTCATAATTATGAGATTAAAAATCATAATTTCGACTTTTTAAAGTCATAATTATGAGATTAAAAGTCATAATTTCGATCTTTTAAAATCATAATTATGAGATTAAAAGTCATAATTTCAACTTTGTAAAGTCATAATTATGACTTTAAAAGTCATAATTATGAGAATAAAAGTCTAGATTTAAAGTCATAATTATGAGTTTTAAAAGTCATAATTCATCAGATTTATTTTTTTCGGTGGCCCCAGTGCTCTTCTGTAATTATATAGTTTGTTATGAACTCCGAAGTTATAATACCAATGCTACAGTAAAGGGGCAGATTTATCAAGGCTCAAATTTAGAAGTACAAAAAACTTTAATCAAATTAAAAAACTTCAAATTCAAATATCGAATTCGAAGTTTTTTCAACAAATTTGTCAATCCTGCAGTCGAATAAAAATCGTTTGATCGAACGAATTTAGCGATCGATCAAAAGATTTTTATTCGACCTCTAAACACTTAGAAAATGGTTGTAGAAGGTCCCCATAGGCTAACATAGCACTTCAGCAGGATTAATTTGGCGAAGTATTGAAGTCGAAGTTTTTAAAGAGACAGTACTTTGATTATCGAATGGTGGAATATTCGAACGATTTTTACTTCGAATCGAAGTTGAAGTAAATTCAAAGTTGTAGTATCCTATTCGATGGTCGAAGTATCCAAAAAATTATTTTGATACATAAAGTCATAAACGTTATGTATTAATTCAAATTCATTAATAACAGATCAAAGAAGACATAGGTAGATGTCTCTTAATCTGACAGGAATGGATCCAGAGCTGGAGTTTCTGGAGAATGATCACAACAATAAAGTTATTCCGCCACCTCTTTAGATTTTTCACAGGATCAAGTACAGTGCAGTTACTGAAAAATAATGATTTTTTTTTTTTGTAACTTAAATTTTATTGGTTATACAGGTATGGCATTTGTTATGCAGAATGCTCAAGACCTGGGGTTTTCTGGATAACGGATCTTTCTGTAATTTGATCTTCATACCTTTTTCCTAGTAGAAAATCATCTAAACATTAAATAAACACAATAGGCTGGTTTTACTTCCAATAAGAACTAATTATAGTTATTATTATACTTATTATTATACTTAGTTTGGAAGTACAAAGTACGGTTTTATTATTACAGAGAAAGGGGAAATCATTTTTAAAAATGTTGATTATTTGGATAAAATAGAGTCTATGGGAGATGGCCTTTCCATAATTCAGAGCTTTCTGGATGATGGGTTTCCAGGAAAAGGAACCCATACTTGTATAAGCAAGTATACAGTAAAAAAATAAAAATTACATTGAAAAAAATCTGTTCTTTGCCATAGCCTTTATGATTGTACCACAACTTAAAACCTGGAATTGTTTGATTATTTTAATTCTTTCAGATGCATTTTTTAATAAACATTGGCACTGCATGTTAAAGTTATTTATTTTAACTGTAGTGCTGAACTTTATGTATGTATAGTATAAACTGTGTATTGTGATAGTGTGTTTAGGAAATGTACAGGGAAGTGTGCATTTAGGATAGTGGAGATAAGGTTAATATTCCCATTCAGGCACTAAGGTTGCTGCCAGTAGAGGTAAAAGGGGTGCACTTCAATACCTGGGGTTCTGGCTGTTCCCAGTGTATAAGAGGAAGCCTGAGAGAGAACCAAGGGGCTGTGGAGCCTGATAAAAAGAATGAGAGTCTGAGAGAGAGTGTCAAGGGGCTTTCCGCTGTACTTGGAGAAAGGCAGTATTTTGAGAAAGAGCAACAATAAAGCTGAAATAAATTAAAACCATGTCCTGGATTTTCCTGCACTTTTGTATCCCTGTCTCATCTCTGCATGAGAAGGAACCAGTTTCCTTCCATTTAAAAAGTAATATATATATATATATTATTGTACAGACAGCACCTCTCTCCCAAAAGCTAGGTTATAGCTACCCCTGTGTGCGGAACCAATTTCATATACAAAAAGAACAAAATGCCAGCACCAAGGGTCTTGTGTCAAAAAAAGAGATTTGTATTATAACATATTAAACATAGTAAACAGACGTTTCGGTCCCTCTTCTGACCTTTCTCAAGGTACAAATACACACACATAATTATTTCATTAAATAACCTCCACCCACATCATGTGACTGTGCCTGTGATTCCTTGTGCATGTAACCCCTTGTATGGCTATTTTTAGCAATGTCACAATATATTTAAAAATATTCCATGTTAAATACACTAAAAAAGAATTAAAAAAAATTCTTTAGCATTCTAAAAAGTGCAGAGTGCCTAAAATAGTGTAAAAAGTTTTTGCCACACAAAGTGTATCACCTCCTGGATATACTAAACCCTTAGTACTCCCCACATAAATATAAAAAATAAATTACCATCTTAGTCACAGTGGCAGTGAAACAATATAACTCTTCTCTAAGTACTTCCAACTTAAATTACAATGTAACGATTAGGTTAGTGTTACTGAGATATACAATTTATTTTTTATATTTATATGGGGAGTACTAAGGGTTTAGTATATCCAGGAAATGATACACATTGGGGGTTATTTACTAAGGTCCAACTACCGGAAATTCCCGAAATCCGGAAAATTCGTGATTTTTTTTAATAAAATCTGACTTTTAAAAAAATCTAAAATTTTTTGTAATTTATTAAACCCCAAGGGCTAAAAAGCCCGAATATAAAAACACGGCATCTCAAACCTGTTGAGGTTGCATAAAAGTCAATGGGAACAGTCCCATTGATTTTTGGTTGTGTCGGGGGTTTCGGGCAATTTCACAATGTTTTCGGAGCTTTCGGGGAAAATTCACGAAAAAAATCTTGAAAATTGGAGCTTTTCCCGCAAAGGTAATTTTCGGGAAAATGTAATAATAAATAAGCATTAAAAACCCGAGCTAGTTAGATCTGAGTTTGTAGCAGCCGATATTGAGATAAATTCGGACCTTGATAAATAACCCCCTTTGTGTAGTAAACACTTTTTACACTCTGCACTTTAAGCACTCTGCACTTTTTAGAATGCTAAAGATTTTTTTTTCTTAACTTTTTTAGTGTTTTTAACATGGAATATTTTTATATGTATTGTTTCATATATTGTGGCATCACTGAAAATAGCCATACAAGGGGTTAAATGCACAAGGAATCACAGGCACAGTCACAAGACCCTTGGTGCTGGCATTTTGTTCTTTTTGTAGATAGACAGATAATTTTCGTATGATATTCGGTGCATGTATGGTGGGAAACGTGTCGACTGATATCGGCAGAAGACTTGGATATTGGTCAGCTCATCAATCGGGCTGGACAGGAAATTTTGATTAGGTGCCTTTGATGGCACCTGAACATCAACCATTGTTGAATCAGATACAGGTAGAATTCTATTGTTTCTACCTTTATATTTGACATTCACATATACATTCACATTACACATCACAGATACAGGTAGAATTCTATTGTTTCTACCTTTATATCTGACATTCACATGCATATTGAAACAAACGATCTTTAGTGGTGGGTGAATTTGCGCCGTTTCGATTCACTGGAAAATTTGCGAAACATCGTTTTTGACGCCGGCGCCCTTTTTTTTATGCCGGCGCCCGTTTTTGATGCCGGCGAATTTTTTCAGGTGAATTTTCACGAGCGTTTTGCGAATTTATTCACTGGCGGCGAATCACGCAAATTCACAGCGAATTCACGCCTGCCGAATAAATTCGCCCATCACTAACGATCTTTCTTGGAAAGATTTTTTTTCCAAAAAAAGATCGTAATTGTCTATGTCCACCTTAAGCACTAGGCATTTGTTTTTTGGTTTATTTTTAAAAAGAATTGCACTTAAACAAAACCCCATATATATCCACTATTTATAAAAAATATCTTTAAAATAGTTTCCTAATCTGTGTTACGGCACATCTGTACAGACCAAGCGGCAGCAGAAATAATTGCAGCAAGAAAATGATAAAATGTCACATCCCATTGGCATAAAACAACAAGAACATTACCATACAACATCACTGCTAGTAATTAAATACTCATGTAGTGATTGTAGACCTCATTTAAGGTGGGAATGTAATATTGGTTGCTAGTGCAAAAATCATTCACAATTCATTCACAATGTGAATACATGTTTGCAAACTGAAAAATTTGTTCGACAGTAGGAGCAGGTGTTATAAACTATGCAATGCATAATTAAGATTCGCAATGCCAGAAAAACTTAATGAAGAATATTACATTGCAACAGGCAAATTTTTATTTGCAAAGTTTATCTCTTTGAAAATTTTATTACATTTCCCCCTTAATAGTTTAAAGAACAGGACTAGAGATTAAAATGGGTACAGAATTGCAAGCATAAAAACAGCATAAATAAAGAGTTTCTGTCTGTTTATTGCAACTGCCACCAACGTGTCACTGAACCTGACACCTGCCTAAACTGCTTAGAATTTTGCAATGGTTTTTAGTAGGTGCAATTTCACTGGAATTAAAAAAAAACACATTTTATTGTGGTTAGAAAATATGGATTAAGACATATTTTGCAATTTGTCCTGTGCATAACCAAGTACCAAAGGGCCAGTGTATCATCTTTCAGTTCCCATCATCAACAAATAATTTTCGGAGAGCACAGTGAGCATAACGACTCTTCCTCGCACCCCTACCCCCTCCCAGCCTCCTTGAGGAGCAAACATGTCTATTTAAAGAAAAAGAAAGTATCAGGGAGGGGTATTTAAACACCCTGCAGTCTCCGCCTCCCTTTTCCCTGGGCTCCCCCTCTATAGTTATGCCAGTGCATACTGGCAATGGACAATATCATTTTTTGGATTGTACAGAAATACATTTTGGGATTTAAGAGGTAAATTATGATGGCTGTGCACTGTTTTTGCATTTTGCCCATTGTGTTCTGTTATTACAGAATTGTTCCAGGTCTACAAGGTCTGTTTTTGAGAGACAATAGTGTCCCTCCCCCACTTCCCGCATAGACCCCTTATATACAGCATAGCACTGGGGGTTCCACCGGGGATGTTACTTGCTTAGCAAAAATCAAAATCAAATTAAAATTTACACTGACATCTAATTGTAATCCAACTTTTTAAAAATCCCACTATACAAAATGTATTGTAATAAGAAAACAGTATACCCCAAACACAATTAAAGACAAAACCATTTTCCCAAGTGCAGTAACCCATATTAACTAATTCGATTTTTACTTTTAAAGAGGTGACAGGTAAACACTGCCTTCTAACTGGTTGCTTTAGGTTACACCTGTAGCAGATGTAGGGACCCATAAGGTTAAGTTCCTCTATGGTCCTAAAAGTACAATATGGTTAGAAATCCCCTGCCTAGCCAGCTAAGTGTTGGGCCTAAATTGGATAAGGGGGGAGTGAGTCATTTTCCCTTTGCAGTGTGCCCTGGCCAGAAGGTGTCACTGTTACATTCATATAAGGGGCCTAAGGAATTCAAGTGGCCCTGAGGGGATTGGGGTACGGGGCTCCGAGCCTTGTGAGCTCAACTATGGAGAGAAACCACATGGGTGGTGATGCCCTGTGTGGGCTAGGGGATAATGAGACCCTGATAAGAGATGCCTGGAGATGGATTGCAGTCAAAGGGGCTTTGTTGTGCTCACATTATGGATAGTGTTGGAGCTTGCATCAAAGATTCAAGCAAGTTAGGAAAGCTTTAGAGCCAGTCTGGGGAATTGAATCACTATAGATGCCTGTGCCAGCTCTGTGTGAGCCCCAGGGTGAGGCCACCCATAGGTGTATCCCAGGATCCCACTAGGTAAAGGCACTGCCAAGAGAGAAATTCCCAGTACCCTTTCATTTAGCAAAGGGGATTCAGGACCTGTGCATGTTAAGAAATGAATAGTGTATATCATATGGCACAGGGGGATGGCCAAGATGGGGTTACACAAACAGAGCTCATTTTATTATTATCAGCTCATAAATGTCCTATTAAGAACATATTATATAATCCTAGATTAGTTATATTATTCTCAATCCTATTGTCCATTAAGTGCACAGGGGGTTACTTGGCCATGGAAGCCTTGTAAATATAATTGCTACTTAATATGTTTATATAAAGTATTAATAGTACCTGGATGCAGTAGTGGAGAGGCAATTTTTCACTGGCATTATATACTGAACCTTAGGTTCTTCAAATACTGTTATTTTTCTTCAAGTTATTAGATTTAAATAACTTAAACACCTTACTGGATATGTTCAAAAACAGATATCAGAATATTGCATAATTCTTGCACCTTTAAGGGGATGTCTCGTTTTCAGTAAAAATTTTCACAGCAGTTTATTATGGCCCCATGCTTTGAAAACTACACTCTATTATCATCAGTCTATTGTATTTTCTCTAAAACTATATTAAATCACAAGGGTCAAGGTTTTTGAACATTTTTTCCTTGGGTTATTTACATTGATATAAGTGTTCAGATGATTCACGGCTGAAGAGAGTGGATTACACAGGAGGTGGAGGGAATGTGTGACCCAATCAGTTTCTGCTTGCTGCAAACATAGGGAAGACGAGAAATAGCAGCAAGAATGACAGTCTGGCACTCGTGTCACCCACAGGCGCACACATACAAACACATACATAGTTGGTCGGGCAATTCTTTATTTTTAATTTCATGAATGGCCAACTTCAGAGACTGAATGTCTACTTCATCCTTCAAAAGCTATGTATATAAGAAGTCTCATGTGCATTAAACATATTAATCCCTGCAAGATCACATCCTTGTCTCAAAATGTTCAGAAATGTAAAAATGTTACTAGCTGCAATATATCAGCTTTCATCTTGGGTAAATCACCCTTTCATTTAGTGTAACTATGTTTGGAATCCTGTATATCTGTACTTTATATCTGCCACTCTCTGTCAAAATACAGTATCTTCTCTTGAAGCATAGCTAGTTGCCTAAATGTCTGAATATTTATTGGTTGATTATATATTGTAAGACTAATGGTGTATTGTTATCTATGGGACACTGAATTTACAAATGCATAATGTATTATAAGTATTTTACAGTGAATCCAGGCTGTTGTTCAAGTAGCAAAGCAGAATTGAATGGATTAATCACTGACATATTAACTATGGCATAAAAATATGTTTCCTTTCTATGTTTCCTTTCTATTTTCTGTCATTAAACTGTCTATATCACACTGTCTTTTTTTAAAAGGTTAAGTGGCCTTGTCTCAGGTTGTGAGAACAAAAAGTAGCTTATGCTATCTGGAAACCTGGTTTGAATTAAAGGAAGGCTATCTTCTATACACTACGGGGCATTATCAAGGGTCGAATTGAAAATTCGAATTTTTAAATTTGCATTTCAAGTTTATTTTAGTGTAATTCCACTAAGGAATAGTCCAAATTCAATTTGAATTAAAAAAAAAATCTGAATTCAAATTTTGAAATTTGACTATTTGCCATCTAAAATCTGCTGAATTGGTGTTTCAGCCTATGGGGGACCTCCTACAATCAATTTGGAGTTGTTTGGTGGACTTGAAAAAAACAATTTAAAAAAAGAAAAAAAATTCATTTGATTTGATTTTGCAGCTCGATCCTATTCACCCGTTTTTAAAAAATTAGATCTTTTTTCAATAAATTTGATTAAACCTGTTACATTGTTGCATTTAATATGCTGCCTTTAACTTGGATAAATCATTGTATTTAACCATATATTTTTGTTTCAAACTACTTGATGGGTATTAACAGATCATCTCGGGACTCAACAACCCTCTGTGACTTCTTTGTTTTTCAAGCAAAGGATTTTGCGAATAAAACTAACCAGCGTGATAAAAATGTTGTAATTTTTTCTATGGTGGAGTTTCCGTTTACATTATTCCATGTATTTTTGTACTGGGACTGTTCAGGGTTAAATATCAACTGGTGTTACTTTTGAATAATGATGTAAATGCGATGATTGACCAATCATGTTGTGTGAGGGATGTTAAATTGTTTCCACTTCCCAAAATGTTGCATGTTTGCTAAATAAATACGCAAGGGTACACCCCCACTTGAACCTGCCATGAGTGCCAGTGTTTACTCTGTTCTGACATCCCATACACTTTCATCTTTTAGATGATGGACATTTGAGTCTTGGGACTTCATCATCATCATTTATATAGCGCTGTCAAGATACGCAGTGCTTCATGCAATAGAACTCACAGCAAGGCCGCTGTTTTCCTATAATCTGACATTCACAATGCAACATACTGTAAAATGCAACATACCATTCAATAGGGATGTAGCGAACGTCGGAAAAAAAGTTCGCGAACATATTTGCGAACTTGCGTCAAAAATGCGAACGGTTCGCGAACATCGCAAACCCCATAGACTTCAATGGGAAGGCGAATTTTAAAAGCTAGAAAAGACATTTCTGGCCAGAAAAATGATTTTAAAGTTGTTTAAAGGGTGCAACGACCTGGACAGTGGCATGCCAGAGGGGGATCAAGGGCAAAAATGTATCTGAAAAATACATTGTTGACACAGCGCTGCGTTTTGTGCTGTAAAGGGCAGAAATCACACTACGTCACTCAGGTGATGTTTCTGGACACGGAATGTGACAAAGCTCACACAGCTAGGTGGCACTTGGTTAAAGACTGGGCAAACAATGCCTGCAAGGGCATCGTATACAGTAGTGGATACGGAATATATTATTGCTGCTTGAACAACGTCACTCAGGTGGTGTTTCTGGAGACGGTATTATTATTGATATTTAGACAGAATGTGAACAAGCTCACACAGCTAGGTGGCAGTTGTTTGAAAATGAAGAACACACTGGGCAAACAAATTGAAACAATGCCTGCAAGGTCAATGTATACACTACAGCAGTGGATACGGAATATATTATTGCTGCTTGAAAAACGTCACTCGGGTGGTGTTTCTGGAGACGGTATTATTATTGATATTTAGACAGAATGTGAACAAGCTCACACAGCTAGGTGGCAGTTGTTTGAGAATGAAGAACACACTGGGCAAACAAATTGAAACAATGCCTGCAAGGTCAACGTATACACTACAACAGTGGATACGGAATATTTTATTGCTGCTTGAAAAACGTCACTCGGGTGGTGTTTCTGGAGACGGTATTATTATTGATATTTAGACAGAATGTGAACAAGCTCACACAGCTAGGTGGCAGTTGTTTGAAGAACACACTGGGCAAATAATGCCTGCAAGTGCACTACTATTGGTGCACTACTATGAAGAACAGCAAACAGCACTGGACACGTTAAAGAACAGTAAGATAAGTAAAATAAAAAAATATATATATGTATATTAAAAAAAAAAAAATACTCTGGTTGGTGCTGAACTACTAGGAGCAGCACAGTAGCACACCAGTCCCACTCCCCAACACAGCTAAGCTAATAGCACTGGGCTCTTATAGTAGCAAAGTAAAAAAACAAAAAAGAAAATAAAAGCAGTCCTTACAAGGACTATTGGGTTATTACAGCAGTCAGCAGATGAGATCAGAAGAGATCAGTGCCCACAACAGCTACATACAGAGCACTGCAGTAGAAGGTAGATTACTAGCCAGCAAAGCTACCTAACCTAAAATGTCCCTCAAATCCCTGCAGAGTTCTGTCCCTACAATACAGAGCAGTATCAAGTAGATTACTAGCCAGCAAAGTTACTATCAACTGTCCCTCAAATCACTAACAGCTCTCTCCCTACACTAGCTCTTCCAAGCACACACAGGCAGAATGAAAAAATGCTGCAGGGCTTCAGTTTATATATGGAAGGGGAGTGGTCCAGGGGGTGTGGGGGTGGTCCAGGAGGGAGAGCTTCCTGATTGGCTGCCATGTATCTGCTGGTCTGGGGGAGAAATGGCAAAAAAAAGCGCCAGCTAAGGCGAACCCAAATTGGCGAACGTCGCACAACGTTCGCGAACATTCGGCGAACGCGAAGTTCGCAGGCGAACAGTCCGCGACATCCCTACCATTCAAAGAGAATTAAAACTTAACTAAAGAATTAGCTAGAAATGTTGTACATTATGTTTTGGGATTCTGTACCAGCCCAAGACAACCACATCCCTTTAGCAGTAAAGATCTCCAAAGATGCCCCAGTAGCTCCACATTTTCTTTTCTGCTGATTCACTGCACATGCTCTATGCTGCTGTCACTTACTGAGCTTAGGGACCCACTCACAATATACAGTACACACAGAATATCAATGTCACACTCTAAAGCTGATTAGTAATTAATACAGATAATTACTACATGGCAGCACAGAAACCAGTGCAACTAGCATCAGAATTTAATAATCAGCCTTATAGCATCAGTTTATATTACAGACCAACCTTCTTTTTCTGCTGGATAATTTGCGACAACCCCTAAGCTCGGTTTCTCAACAGCTGCTCAGAACCCCCTGAGCATGTGTCACAGACACTTTCCAAGATGGTGACCCCCTGTGACAAGTTTGAAGTCCTGGATCATTGCTGCTATTGACAAGCTGAAACTTTAGGCTGGTACAATAAGTTCAGTATATACAATATGGGATTTTTGGCCATATTCATTTTTAGAGTTTAGTTCTCCTTTAAAACTACTGTGATGACTTCTCTGAAAATCCACAATCATGTTCTGTAAACCCATAATATATGTGGTACAACCATGGATTTTAAAGGTAGACATACCACCATTTCAGTCTTGGGGCACTATGGAGCCATGTGTTTTGTATGTGTCATATAACAAACATATATGACTACCAAACAACTAACTGCCATTAGTTGGTTTATCACACAAATACAGTACAATTCAAAAGATATGCTTCATTATTTTATTACAAGCCCAGTATAATATATCTTTTCTAATGTATGTGTACATGTGAATAAACACTGGGTATCGCATAGTTATGCAAACATAGTAATTCCACAAGCAGTGGATCCTCACCACAGGTATGGACTCTCACTTAATTGTTTTCACATTTGCTAATCAGTAACACACTGGTGAGTGCCAGCAGCAATGGAACATTTCTGTAGTTCGGATACAAGAAGTACATGTTCTAGCTGTGCTCTTAGAAAACCATGGATACTGGGTGACAGAGTTTCCAAACACACAAATATATTTATTATATCATAACTTCCTTCCCTGGAATTTCATTTTAATACGTCAATATTCATTATTATCATATTTCATGGCTTTAAAAGTATAAATATTTATAAAGTAAAGCTGCAATAAAGTGAATATATAATTGTGACATTATGCAAGCAAATAGCAATTAAAAAGGAAACTAAACAGCAGCAACTACTAGGCTTAATTAACTTTTAGACATTTGTAGCCTCACCAGCTGCCGTTCTCAACGATGTGAATAACTGCACAATTTCAATTTATTAGAAAGTTAAGTTTTGTAGAGATTCACAAAATAATACAGACTCACCCCTGCTCCTGAAATAGAGGACGGACTATTGAGAATTCAGTGGGGGTCATTTATAAAGTTTGCGCAGTGCCTATTGTTTTGCAAATGGTTGTACTGCCCATGTTTTTTCCTGAATGATAATATATTGCACTGCTCTGCCTGTCCTTCCCCTTTTTGCGAATTCACATTGTGAATAAATTTTTGCAAATGAGACGGGAGTTTGTGCAGCGCACCAAATGTACGAAGTTGCTGAGCGCGAAAATAGTATTGACAGTAACGTAAATTCAAACTTTGTGAAACTGTTTTGCGAATATCTTCTCCGCCACCAAAGTTGTGGCATAATTCAGTAGCAGAGTGTGCACATAAATATTCGCAATTTGCGATTTTTGACATATTTAAAAAGCTCTTATAAACATTTGCATTGTGAAAAAAAAAATCGCAGTTCTGTTTGCACCACACTTATTCGGCTTTATAAATATTACCATACACAGGGCAAATATATTCACTTTGCAAACCAATCTGCCTTGCGCAAAGTTTATAATACTATTATACTAAGGGTGCAGGAATGGCAGGGACTAATAATTGTATAACCCTTCATAAGATAAGTTGTCTATCTTTCTGAGCACCAAAATGGTTTAATACTATTTAATCACAGAAGAAGTTATTAATTAAGACATCCTTCACTACTATAGCTCCAGCTTTTGGTTCAGGTAGTAAAAAATATCAATTGAATCCTCCAAGTACAGTGTGACCTTCAAGGCATCATTGAAATGCAAAGTCTTTCATCCACATGCCAGTTCCACCTAAAGTGTCATTCTCCATCTCTTTTATTATTCCTGAGGTCCTTCATAGGCTTTATAGAATGTTTATATACTAACTCAAGCCTAGGTTAAAAGATATTGCAAGTGTCCAATACTTTCCTGAGGATCACATAGAACCAGGGCTCGCTGTAAATGTAAAGGAAATGCTCAGTGTAAAAAATAAGCTGGGTAAATAGATAGACTGTGCAAAATAAAAAATGATTCTAATATATAGTTAGTTAGCCAAAATTGTAATGTATAAAGGCTGGATGTCTAGCACAATAGACAGAACTGCATCCTTTAAAAACTATATAATATTGATTCTTACACTAAATGGTTCCTTTAAAGAAATAGAAAAAAAACAGCAATGGACCATTTTTTTTTTTTTTTAGAAATATTACCCCCTCTTCTAAATCACAGATTATGCCATAAGATTCATTCTGCTATATTAAATCCTAAATGACTGGTTAGCTTTTTTAACCTACAGAAAAAAGGGAGTCACAGAGATAGCAGTAAATATGATTCTCCATATCTGGAGGAAACCCCTTCCCATTTATTACCCAGAGAAGGTTGCATGGTCCCACATATGAGAACCTTATCTTCATTACTACTATCAGTGCTGTTGACCTCCAGAGAAAGGAAATACACTTCACCATACCTAGACCCTGGATAGCATGATGACTTCATTATGATGATATTATTTGGCTTACAATTCCAAATGTACATCACAGGAAAAGGGCATCTGCTGTAGTGTGAATATAAAAGAAGCAGGTAGCAGTCTGCCCCTTGCAGCATATCCCAATTGCACTAGAAATGTCCATTAAAGGTTTCATGGAAACTGATGGCTGTTTACATTGCCTTGTACTTTGAAGAGTTTACAGCTGACCTCTAATACGATACGGGACAAACTCTAAACAAATAGAGCGTAAATTGGAATCATACAATTTTTTTCAAAGTATTTTCCTGAATCACTTGAAAAAACAGAATAGTTGGATTTCCGGCTAATTCCAGCGCAGACCACAGTATCATCCAAACTGGATAGGGACCTTTCCCGTTGACTTATATACATTTGACTTTTTCCATCTTTGGGGTAAAATAAATCTCAAAAATTTAGTTTTTTCCCATTAAAAATTTTGATTTTATAGTAAAAAAAAATAGAATTTTCCAAGTTTTTGGCATTCAGACTTTATTAAAAAATCTTCTATATATAAAAATCATTACTGAAAATAAAACGTGGAACTATTCAAATAGGACAACAAAAAAACACAAATTCCTCAAAATTTTCATGCAATTACTACTGAACCCCCCCCAAACATCTAAAAGCACAAATTAAAGAAAGATTATACAATTGGATAAAGACAGCTCCCACTGATTTCTGTATTACCTTGTCAGCTTTTCAATGGCACTGTTCTGTATTGAGTTTTTCATGGTTTTAATGCTTAATAAACCAAAAAACGTTGTGTTTTTTAATCTTGGGTTACTCGTTGCGCTGATTGACACGACACTGGGAAGCAATGTGGTGTGTTAAAACTAAATATGTGATATAAATGATAATACATGCCCATTATATGAATGGAGATAGCATTTTATTGCCACACATATACAGATGCAGCCACTTTGGTTTGTCTGTTTGACACAGAATAACTAAACACAGATATCCCATTTATCTCATTTAACACAGAAAACTGTGTCACAACATCCCATCTAATTAAAGCATTCACCATTGTGAACAATGGAGCTTTGGTATGCTAATGAAAAGGTTAAATGCATTAAATGAGTTAAGATGACTTAAGATAACACAGTTTCTTCAATTACCCCTGAGTCATGACGCATTTAACTCACAAATCCAAGTGGCTTCATCTGTATATATAAGTGCACAAACAACCCCATCATAGTCTGTTTCACACAATGAACTGCTTACCAAATGATAACATTTCTCCTTTAATCTTGTCCTTTAATCTTTTAATTGGCCACAGATCTCATAATAAAAGTAACTGCTAATTGTTTACATGCCTGTAATGTAAATTTTGTGACCTGTGTGACCTCTTCATTGTCATATACCTAGGCTAAGTGACTACAAATTATTTTTGCAACACTGCTGCAATTTATTACCGATTAACGAGAAAGTAAATTGCTAATTGTGCTGTCTATGTGTACAAGGCAACAAATCCAGAAGGTGGAAGTTTTATCAGGCAATTACTATCCACCAAATAAATTGGTCTTTTATAGGACAAATGTATTGGCTGAAGACTAGTATATCCAACTGCACCAATCATAGATAAGTCTGTATCTATAATAAAAAAAGCCTGTCATGTCATGTCATTTCCTATAAATCATCTGATTTCGTCTTTTGCGATTAAGTGCTCTTTCACTCTCAATTTCGACCATTTGTAATGCAAGTCAACAATTCAATGCAAGTGATATCTTTGGATAACCCTCTGCTATACAGAACCACAGCATTACCAGTGGGCCAGGGCTGCTCCATTACCAATGGGCCTGTGCAAACAGGGAATTTGTATATGACCCTTATGATTACAGGTGCCTGCCATTCAAACTGCAGCAACATTCTTCAGAAATGGAAAAACACTAATTTCAATTAGCTGAAATAGTGGGGTTATTTATCAGAGTCCGAATTTATCTCAATATTTTCTGCTACAAACTCCGATCAAATCCGCTCAGGTTTTTTTGCGCTTATTTATTATTACATTTTCCTGAAAATTTGCTTTGCGGCAAAAAATCTGATTTTCACCATTTTTTCAGATTTTTCTATCCGATTTTCAAGAACTCCAGGATATTGCACAAAATCCAGCACAAAAAAATCTTTGTAAATTCTCCCATTGACTTATATGCAACCTCAAAAGGTCTGAGATGCCAGATTTTCAGATTCTGACTTTTCCATCCTCGGGGTTTGATAAATTCCAAAAAATTCGTGATTTTTTTTTTGCATGCTTGTGTTGCTCCCGGATACTTTTTATATTTGAATGTGGCTCACAAGTTGGGGAACCCTGATCTTGGCTTATTGTAAAGGAATATAGCAGAACATGAATTGTAGTGTCACAAATATTAAAAGAATAAATACAATGACAACAGTTATTAATTAAATGATAAAACTAAAGGTAAAAAGGATTTCTAGTACAGTACAGTTGTTAAAGTCTTTCACATGATGGGTCATTGAGCTAGGCCTCATTTCATGGAAAACAGCAGACAATAGATTCTTATGCTCATTTACCATTTCAATTATGCCATTTATTTTCTTTCCGTTATGGTTCACCCAGCAGTACATTTGGAACATTATAGGCGCGTAGACAACAGAAAACTGACTCTGTGTGTTCAGCCAAATATTTACTAAATGTTAAACTAACCTATTTAATTAAAAAGCTAGTGTGTGTATAAATCCAGAGGCATGCAGAGATTCTAAATAATAGATTTAATAAAATATCTATTATTTATTTAAGATGGTTTCTGTATATCCTGCAGTTCCCACAAACTACAAAGGAAAACATATAAAACTAAGCCACTGAAAATAAATAGAGTCATTACTAGGGATGTAGCGAACCGCCGCCGATGTGTTCGCGAACGCCGTTCGCGAACACCGGCAAAATTTGCGAACAGTTCGCGAACTGTTCGCGAACTTCGAACATCCGAAAATCGTTCGATTCGAACGATCGAAGGATTGAAATCGTTCGATCGAAGGATTTTCGTTCGAATCGAACGATCGAAGCCATTCGATCGAATGATTTCATTCGATCGAAGCCATTCGATCGAATGATTTCATTCGATCGAATGCTTCGATCGTTCGATTCGAACGAAAATCCTTCGATTTTAGCGGTCGAATGGTCGAACGATCGAACGATTTTGACGCGAACGCCTATTGGCGAACGTCGCGCGACGTTCGCGAACTTGCGGCGGACGCGAACAGTCGAAGTTCGCGCGAACTAGTTCGCCGGCGAACAGTTCGCTACATCCCTAGTCATTACTATCAACCTCATGTTCTAGAACCTGATGTGAATTGAGTCATACATTTCTCCATACCGCACACAATCTCTTGAAACATTTCCATACACAAGGATTTTAATGAATATACGAACTATGAACAATTATCGAATGCATACCTGCTTCAACAGCGACTTACAGTTTTTGCCTTTGCTGTTGACTCTTTATTCAGCATCATTATTGACTGAATTTACAACGATCCTCATTATTATTAATAAACCAAGTATAATATTGTCTTTTTCCAATATTCCCATATTGGTATTTTCCCATATCCATCACTATAAGTATTATTACCTATAGTTTCTTTCTCTTACAAAGAATACAAACCTCCCACACACATCTCTATTGCTAGGTGAAATGAAGACTCAATGGGAGTTGCTTTTATTAAAAGTTGAATTTTAGTGGGATTAGAACTTTTCCAAACCACGGTTAACTCTATTTCTGGAAAAACCAAGAATGCCATGAAAGTTATGAAAATATCTGAATATAAAAAATATGAATGGAAAAGAGTGCTGAACAATCCAAAAAAAAAGAATATCTCTAAAAATGTGAGTTTTTCGGTCAATTACAAGTGAAAAAAAAATCCAAAAACCTCTGAATGGTTAAAAAAAAAGGTCCAATAGGATCAGCACAGCTCCCATTGACTTCTATAGGACCTAGACTGTTGATGTTTTGTACTCGAGTTTTTTTTTTTTTTCACGTAATAAATTAGAATTTTAGCGATATTAAAAATCATGATTCTATTCTAGATGATTCAATTCTGGAAATATGCTGGTGAATAGGTTCCTTAGTGGTATTACAGCTTTTTGAAACAATGATTACATTTTTTTCTCTAAAATCATGAATGCCATGAAAATTATTTAAGATCTATTAATAAAAAGTACAAAAGGAAAAATATCTGGAACAAAGAGCTAAAATTATTTAGTTTTTTGGACAATTACTAGCAAAAAAAATGTGAAACCTCTAAAAGTCTGAATGCCTAATAAGAGGTCCAGTGGGTTCAGTGCAGAACTTATTGACTTCTGTAAGACCTTGAATGCATTTTCTTGCTGAAGTATTATATTCTAGTTTTTGTGGTTTTTACATAAATCTTTTGGAAAAAATCATTAATGTTTAGAGAAAAATTATTATTAGTAAAAAAAAAATTCTAAATCTTCTCCTTCAAACAACAGGCAATTGATCTAGGCTTACTTTCAAGGAATATAGCAGACAATGCATTGTAATGTCCCAAATATTAAAATATTAAATACAACTACGATTATTAATTAGTTAGGCTTTTGTTCTCCTTTAAAGGGGAGCTAAAGAGGCAGATATAACACTGTTTTTTATAGATAACACTTTGGAAGAGAGTTATAAATACAGAAATACAATAGGAATGGTTCACCTTGATTTGATAATTAAAACAGACAAGCTAATAAAATTACAATGTCTTTAAATAACTGTATAATAATGTATCACTTGTAATTATGTGTTGGTTTTCTATGTTGGTTTGTTAAGTATGACTGTCAATTTAAAGTATTACCATGCTTAGCTTTCTCATATTTTCAACTAGATAAACATGGTGGCAAATATTTTACCTTCAACCATGCACAGACCCCTTTGGGATCTGTCCACTTTTATCTTCCAATGTTCCTGGAAAATATAAAGGGGGCAAAAGAGCCAAGAACTAGTGATGGGCGAATTTGGGGTGTTTAGCTTCGACAAAAAAATTGCGAATTTCCCATGAAATTCGGTAAACGGTGAAAAATGTGCAAAACGGTGCTGGCGTCTCGTTTTTGACGCCAGCGTCTGTTTTTGACGAAATTGCGGCATTGTCCGAAAATAACGAATTTATTCGCTGGTGGCGAATTGTGGGAATTCGCTGCGAATTCATGCCCGGCAAATAAATTTGCCGCAAATTCACGCTTGTCGAATAAATTCGACAAGCGTCCTGTGGGCCACCTATCAACAATCATAGAGTAGATAATGATACATACAATTATTATATATATATATATATATATATATATATATATATATATATATATATATATAGATATAGATATATATATATATATAGATATATATATATATAGAGATATATATATATATATATATATATATATATATATATAGAGATATATATATATATAGAGATATATATATATATATATATATATATATATATTGTTTTCTTTTGACAATTTTATTTTTGAAGACATTGGACGGAATATTATTTTTTGCACATATTAATTGCATTCCAAGCATTGTTATAAATTATCTTCCATGTTTTTAGAAAGGAGTTGATTCGGTGACACATTCTATATAAGTGAAGGGGTTAACTGGGAGAAGGTAAAAAGATGAACCAGCCTCAAGACAGCTAGGAAGGGAACAGATGCTTCTGCTCTCCCCTGGTTCCTAACATTTCACAAAATGGTGATGAGATTAAACTAATTTCTTGCCTTGTAGAGACATCTGAACATTTGGCAAGGGGCTGGGAGCAGGTTGTTCTTGGTATAGAATATTACCTTAGGGCCTTCAAGAAAACTTTCCTAAGCTCTGTTGTCTGCGTGGAAACCACTGGTGATCATTGCTGTGAAGCATGGTTAAGTGATTGGCACTTAGTGGAACATTAACATCCTCGTAAAGTCTGGAATAGACACGGTATTATTTAAATGTTATAACTGCCAATGTTAATCTATTACACAGTTTATTAACCATTGTGCTGAAATGTGTGTCCAGATTCCAGCAGTTTTAATTGTAAAGATAGGGAAAAATACAAAATCCACCTATTTGGCTAAGTAAATGATTAATGGAAGGAATAAAGGCATTCAGTAATAAGCGTCTAGCTCACAAAATGTACTTGAAAAAAAAAAAAAAAATATATATATATATATATATATATATACATATAGATAGCTAGATAGATATAATATAAAATATGTAATATAAAACTCAAATGCCAACACACTCCTAGGGGCAGATTTATCAAAGGTTGAGGTGAACTTTCGAATTGAAAGAATTCAAATTCCAAGCTATTTTTGTATACGACTAGGGAATAGTCAAATTCAATTTTAATTTTCAAAAAATTAGAAAATGCAAATATCAAAATTTATCATGTACTGTCTCTTTAAAAATTCAACTTTCGACCATTCACCATCTAAAACCTGCTGAATTGCTGTTTTAACCTATGGGGGACTTCCTAGAACCTATTTGAAGTCAATTGGTGGACTTGAAAAATCAAAGTTTTTTTTGGGAAAACTTTGAATCGAATATGATGCGCTATTCCTTCGTTTCGAAAACAGACCTGTTCGAACCCAAAAAAACTTCTACTTAATTTTGGTTGGTCTTTTTGAAATCGAATTTCAAAGTTTTTTTAATTTCGAAATTCGACCCTTGATAAATCTACTCCCTAATGTTGTAGCAGTAAAGTTGGGTTCATGCTTGTTAATGCGAGATGTAAAAAGAGTTGGGAAGCAACACAAGCATGAAAAATGCTCCTGGGTGGTGCAAAATAAGGGCTGTGATTGGCTCTTTGGTAGTCCATATGTGGCCTGGCAGCCTGCTTGGCCGTACACCTGGTTGTTTTGCAACTAAAGATTGCCTCAAGGAATTCCACAAAAAAGCACCTGCTTTGAGGCCACTGGGAGCAACATCCAAGGAGTTGGTGAGCAATATGTTACTCAAGTGACACTTGTGATCGCTGCTAAAAATGAACAAGTTGAACAGATCTTCTCTGCTAATTATTATTAAGTTCACTAGTAATGATTACAAGTTCACCAGCTTCTTTATGTTTTCAGACACAGCATTACACATTGATTCTAAAAATCAGAATTATCAGCCCTTATTTATACAGCACTAATATAATGCATATTGATGGGCGAATAAATTCGCCTGGCACAAATTTGCCGCGAATTCCCGTGTTTCGCCGCCAGCAAATAAATTCGCGGATCTCCCGTGAAAATTTGCCCGTGAAAATTCGCAGGCATCAATTTCTGTTTCAGTATTTTTTTGTTGAATTGCTCGAATTTTTCATGAAAAGATTCGAATTGCTTGACTTTTTTAGTGAAAGCATTCGAATTGCACAATTTTTTTGTGAAAATGTTCAAATTGCTCGACTTTTTGGTGAAAACATTTGAATTGCTCTATTTTAGTGAAAACGTTTGAATTGCTCGATTTTATCGTGAAAACGTTCAAATTGCTTGAACTTTTAGTGAAAACATTTGAATGGCTCGATTTTTTAGTGAAAACAGTTGAATTGCACTATTTTTTTGTGAAAATGTTTGAGTTACACGTTTTTTTCATGAAAACGGTCGAATGTCATGATTTTTTTTGTGAACTTTCCAAATTCCAAATTTTTCGATATGCCACGAATTTTACGGGAAATTCGCAAATTTTTCTGTGAAGTGAAATGGGAGAAATTCACCCATCGCTAATAATGCACATTGTTTCAACAGGCACTGAAGAGGGGCAGTAAAGGTAAACTATAACTGTATAGTGATAGTATATAGTATGCAGGCATTGTTTCCAAGCTGGTAGACCCCATTTGTTTAAAGTATACTTTAGAAATCACCATCATCAAGTCTGCATCCTTGGAGAATAAGTATTACAGCTCGTATTAGTGCTTGGTTGTAAGTCTTTACATTATTAGCTTGGCTACAGTGACAGCAAATGTAAAACAGGCACATAAAGCCCCAACTAGCTACAAACTGTGTCTCGAGCTGCTTCTACAGCTCTTGGCTTGATGTCCTGGCATAAGTTAAAAAAGAGCATAATTGTTGTTCAAATAATTATCTGCCTGATGCAACAAGGTGATCAGTGGGTGTTGTGTGACAGAATAATATATCAGCTTGATTTTGAGGATTTGACAGTCAATATAAAATATTCCTTGTGTTCTGCCCAGAGAATGTACCAAAAACACAACTTATGACATGAATGAAAGTGTTTTCAGAAATATGACTGCAATGCGGCCGACCAAAGTGAGCTGAATCTGTACACCAGTGTTCTGTAAAATAAGGCTCAAAGTTTTCTGTCAGTGCCAGGGTAACCTTTGATGTCTTTACAGGCAACTTATTGCTGAATTCAGACACTGACAGATTGAAACAGTTTCAACAAATTTTCAAAGGCAAGCTCAAGACAAGCACATCATGCGTTTGCATGAAAAAAAGTATTTTGTTACTTTCTGAAATATTTCTATAACTGTCAGTCCATTTTTTACTAACAAAGATCTTTACCACAAGTTTACCAACCCATTACTACTAAATTTACATTTTAGAGCTTCTTAACTTTTGTAAATATGAAAATTGTGTCAGATCTGCAGCCAGAACAAATGGTGGGGAAGAAGCAGGAGAAGGCAGAGATTTAACAGATTCATTTATGAGCTGCCTGCATCTGCCTAAAAAGGGAGGACTGGGGTGGCATGAGGGTATTGCTTGGGATGCCCACTACGGTGCATGCCGTCCAAGCTTGTAACCTACGGAATGCCAATGGATAAAAGGAGCAACAGAGCCCTCCACTTACTGCCTGCATATGGCAAAAGTTAAGTACAAGTCTCTATTGCACTGGCAACAATGTGTTGTTGATGAACACACACACTACTACTATATACTATATACTAACTAAGCATTACCAGCCAAAATGTTTCATTCTTGGTACTCTAGGGGAGCTATTCACTAAACTCAGATTTTTTCCAGTCAGAGTTTTAAAGGGAAAGACAATTTTTTTGTAGAAGAAAAACTCATATTTTTTAAGTTTAAAGTCTGAATAGAAAAGCACTTCATCTAGACAGGCCTTTTTACGATAGGTAAATTAATCAATAAGTTCACCAAAGCCCCTCTAACACTACAGGAGCTAAGAGATCTGGCACCACATTCCACTCTATACCAGTTTGAATACTTTCAGCTTCGCCAATTTTTCTACCCATACTTAACCGCTGCAAAGTCAAATGTTGGTACAGTCTTAGTACTTGGCTTGGGGCAGCACATCTATATGAATAAATGGAACAATGTAACTCAAGATAATCTATTTATGGCAGACTGGTCAGCAATTTGGAAAAACGCTCGGCGAATGGTTACCTGTGTGACACAGAAAGAGCATATTTATTGATGTTCTGGTATTACACCCCAGATAGATTAGATAAACTATTCCCTGACAATTCGCCGCTTTGCTGGAGAAATTGTGGGGAACTAGGTACGCTTCCTCATATTTTCTGGGGCTGTGCAATTATTCAACCAATGTGGCTAGAGGTCAAGAAAGTATTAGACCAGGTTCTAATAACCCAAGTCCCTTTAGAAATTTCTACCTTTCTTATGGGCAGACCATTTACTGGTGTACCAAACTCAGGCCAAAAACTGGCTAATCATATTCTGACAGCTACACGGATAGCAGAAGCGGCCAAGTTGAAGACCCTCAATTGTCCAAGCATCCAGGAAATAATTAATAGGGTCAATGCCAATAGAGTCTTCGAAGCAAATATAGCCTATATACAAAATACCATCCCCCAACATTTAAATACTTGGTCTATCTGGGAGTTAGGCTTTATCTCACATAACACTCCCCTAACTGAGGGTAAAGCTTCATAATGCTAAGTTATACCTCAGGTGGGAACTTCAAATAGCCAAGCTTTACCTTAAGTCAGCCTGAAAACACAGTGGAAGTTATTTTTATGTATTTATTAGGTCTGAAAGTAGCTGTCTGACAATATGTAAATGCAATTATACCATGTAAAAAGCAAGCGAAATGGTCAGAATTATATGGAGCCTGTCATGTTCATACATCATGGGCCAGATTTACATAGGGTTGAATAGCCAGGGTTAGTTAACCCTCGATATTCGACCATCGAAGTTAAATTCGAAATACGAATATCGAAGTCGAATGATTTAGCGATTGAATGATCGAACAATTAAATCCTTCGATTCAAAGGATTTTAATCCATCGATCGAATGATTTTTCTTTGACCAAAAAAAGCTACCAAAGCCTATGGGGACCTTCCCCATAGGCTAACATTGACTTTGGTAGCTTTTAGGTGGCGAACTAGGGGGTCGAAGTTTTTTCTTAAAGAGACAGTACTTCGACTTTCGAATGGTCGAATAGTCGAACGATTTTTAGTTTGAATCATTTGTTCAAAGTCGAAGCTCGAAGTAGCCCATTCGATGGTCGAAGTAGCCACAAAAAAAATTCGAAATTTGACGTTTTTTTCCTCTATTCCTTCACTCGAGATAAGTAAATGGGCCCCCATGTGAGTTTCCTATTTTCTTTCTTTTTGCTTTGAGATTGATATTTTTTTCCCTTTTGTATTTCTTTTTATGTATACTTTATTATTTCTCATGTGTTTGTTTGTATCTTTGAAATATCTTTCGATAAAAATATGTTACAAAAAAGAAAAAGAAAAGCACTCCATCTCAAACCTGCCAATGTCATGTAGAAGTCAATGGCAGATGTCCCTTTTACAACTGTAAGATATCATGACCTGCACTGGGTTTCATACAATAATCCGATTAATTTGTGGTTTTCAGGCAATAATCTGAAAAAATCTTAGTTTTCGGGTATCAAATCCGAAAAAATGGTACGATTCAAATCTTTCATAATTCTATCGAGTCTTTTCCTGCTCAAGATTTTTTTTTGAGTCAATTAATTTATAAATATTGTTACAAAGTGCACGGGAGTTTGGTCGAAGTGGTTTTAAGAAAATAGAGTGAAATTTTCTGATTAAAAATAAATAATGCTTTAGAATTTGCATGCAAGGTTTTAATAAAAAAATACCTTTTATTTCTGCCAGGCAATGATACTGTATTTCCAACCGAATAAGTTTGTTGTTGTGGTAAACAGCAATTTTGAAAAAACACCCTAAGCCCATTGCAATAGGCAGTTCCTTCTACATATTTTTGAATACTAGACCCCATACATGTTTATATGTACAATACATTGTACTCAACAGGTTGCAAATAATATATCAATATTAGATATAGTACATGCACATTATATCAGTAAATTAGGTTTTTCTAAAAACAGGCTCTGCTCAGAGAGCTTACAATCTAAATGGATGTCCCAATCACAGAATTAGCACATTTTGGTTAAACGTGTAATAAACCAGCACTCTCAAAATAATCTTCATAATAAAGGCAGAAAATTGCAAGTTTCAACATCAAAGAAATATTTTTTTTCTGATCCCTAATTGTCAGAGGGACAGTACCATGACATCGAGCTTGATCATCTGATTAATTTAATGTGGTTTTTCTTTCTTAAAAGGGACCCACCCCATATTTAAATTCCACCAATGAAACAGTGGTCTTACATATAACCCCAAGTAACTAAACTTCAGCTACAGCCAGTGGTTAACCAGCACATCTATGGATCCATAGATCCAGTTACTGTATATGAAGCAATGGGTTTTACAATACAATGCATATAATACATTCATATGCTAATACTGTCAGATGCTGTCGATACAGCGCTGTATTAAATAAATTCTGATACATAATGCACTGGTTTCTATGCTACCATGTAATCTGGATCAGCCTTTTATAGTAAATTTTATATTGTATATATTCTATATATTGTGAGTCGACTCCTAAGTTCAGGTATCTGACATCAGCTGTACTGTGGATCACCAGGAAAGAAGATGGGAAGAATCTGGTGGCATCTTTTGGAGAAACAGATCTTTGCCTCTGTGGCCTTGGGCTGTAGGTTTTTTAGAGTAATTGTTTGATGAGATTTAGTTTTAGATTTAAAAACACATTTCTTATTCCTCAGCATTTCTAAGAAGATCATGCTAATCACCTGTAATTGTTGGTAAAGCCACCGCATGACTAGGTTGGACTTGAATTCATGGTCAAGTACCATGGGGCAATGATAATGTTAATTTTTCTACTGGGTACTCCGTTCTACTCAGGTTCTATTCATAGCTATATTCATTCATGCAAAATGTTAAATATTGTTCACTACTAATGATGGGTGAATTTCTCCTGAAAAATTCAAAAATGTTCTGCGAAATTCGCGAAATGTTGAAAATTTTGTGAAGCGCAAAAATTAACACCAGCATCAATTTTGCAGCCAGCGTTAAAGTTAATCGGCTTCCAAATAGTGTTGATGTGCAGCGATTTTGACGCGAGCGACTTTTCGGATGCGCGGCCAACATTTTTTTATTCCAGTGAATTTACGTGAATTTGTTCGCCGGCGGCAAAATGTGGAAATTCACAGCAAATTCTTGCTAGGTGCATTTACTCGCCCATCACTCCCCCACAAAGGCCACTATTTTATGTGGAGTATTAAATAAGGAATTAAAGAATTACATTGAAGAATTCAGTCACATGGTGCATAGTTTTCTGCTGTTAAGTAGACAGACTTCTTTTTAAGTGAAATGCTTACACAATCATCCTCAGGCTGTAAGGTTGCTAGTGACAGGATTATCTTTGGGAGCTGAAGAGAGATGTGAGACAAGTTTCACAGGGACATGCACCTGAAACCTACAAACTGCAAATTACCTATGATTGCAATGGAAACTGCCAGTACCATTTGGTATATTAGTTCGCCAGCCACACCCAGCTAGTGAGCAAGAACAGTCTTGTTGTCCACTAAGTAGTGGGGTTAGTATTTACCCAAACTTGTGTAAGGACCACGATCATATTAGGGGGATCCATTACACTGAGATGTATGGCAAGACTAAATCTTATCCTTGTATCTAGAAATCCATCTTGCTGTGTAAGTACTTCTTTTGTTTGTCTATCTTTGCATCATAGCTATTGGCAAAATGATTACTACAAAAGAAAGTGCATTTGTTCTTCAATAATACTGCATCTAATAGTTAAGAACCACTGGTTCCCAGGTCTTTTATCCTTATCTCTATACTGCCACAGTAGTTATAGTTACATTTCAAAACCAATACAACTTTCCTCCAGACACTTTAAGCGAGGGCTCAGCTGAGAGATAGGGTCACAAAATAATATTCTGCTATTAGCAGCTGTGGTTTTGAAGTGAAATCATTCAAACCCCCAGCCCTCTGGCCATTACATATAGATATGATGAGACATAGTACAATAAATATTGCATTAAGGAAAGTGCAGCATTAAAAAATAAGATCCGGAAATGTCTTGGGCATATATTTGCAAACTGTTCCCTTATTACAGAAATGTATCCTATTTGTTATTCAGGATTATCTACCACTAAAGGTTGAATTTATGGAGTACACAGAATATTTATTCTCAGCAAATACCAAATTTCCTGGTTCTGTTAAATATTAGGAAAAAATACATAGATAGGAATATTCAGAAATAACAATAACATCCTTTACTGTCAATTTAAAAGACAATTATACCTCTGGTACGGTGATCCACTTTTTGTCTATAATGTCCTCTAATGTACTTGTAAAGTATAATCATGTCCCCTCACAAGCGCTTTTTCCAGAGAAAACAACCCCAACCTTGACAGTCTACCCTCATAATTTAGGGTAGACTTCCATCCCTCTAACCAGTTTAGTTGCACTTAGTCTCTGCACTCTCTCCAGCTCATTTATATCCCTCTTAAGGACTGGAGTCCAAAACTGCACTGCATACTCCAGATGAGACCTCACCAGGGACCTATAAAGAGGCATAATTATATAGGTGTGGTTGGGCACCATGCCGCCCCCTAAAATCCTGCTGCCCTAGGCCCGGGCCTTGGTGGCCTTCCCACAAATCAGGGCCTGTTTTCATCCCTTGAGTTAATGTCCTTTTTTTATGCAAGACAACGTTATTTGCTTTAGTAGCCACAGAATGACACTGCCCAGAATTAGACATCAAATGCTTTAGCAAAGTCTAAGTAAATCACATCCACTGCCATCCCAGAATCTAAGTCTCTACTTACCTTCTCATAAAAAGAAATTAAGTTAGTCTGGCAAGATCTATTACTCATAAAACCATGCTGGCACACACTCATAGTATTATGATTTGCTATGAAGTCCAATATCTTATCTCATCATAAATTTTTTTTTTTGTTATTTTTTCAGAAAAGAACATCAGATGGTCCTCTGGGGGCTCCTAACATCCATGACATCTCTTCTTTATGCAACATCACACCCCTGGATCCCAAGGTTTCCTGTATTGCTGGGTATTTACTAGTGCTGGGAATACTTATAGAGGAAACTTTACATGTATGTTTACAGGTGAATAAATAGGTGCACTGTTAAAAATTTAAGTAGGGCATCCTTCCGTTTCCTTTTTAATGCATTCATACAGTGCATTGCCTGTCCCCTCCTTAATAATAATGAAACACAAAATCAGAGCATCTTTGGAGGCTGGGCCTCAATCAGATCAAGTAACAGGACACATGGCTTTATTCATTACAATACATTACAATATTTTCCTTAACCCAATTACCCACCTATTTCTTACAGATCAGAGGTGTAAAAGTGACCTCGTCTGTGATATAGGCCACACCAGAGAATACAAGGCTTCTTCTTCTCAGCTTTTAAATTCAGTTATCTTTGCATTAAATATCCAGGTGCCAGGTGCATGGTGATCCCTAGCTGCTTATATGATGACTTGTCCTGTCTTGGAGAGAGAATTGATTCACTCCTAGCAGCTTGGAGTGGGCAGAACTCGCGCCTGATATAATTGGGTAGTTTGTCATAGGTCTAAATAAAAGTCCTTCACCCATCGCCGCATTAACTCTCTTCTTATTGTACTTTAGGGCAAGTGAGAATTCCTGGTGAAGGATTGCCGAGACATGAAATAATTCCCAGCGGAACAGAGACTGATGAAAGCTAAAGGCGGCTGGAGTTAATAGAATCGAGCTCTCCATAGACAGAAAGGGGGAGGAAACAAACAACGCTCCTTAAACATGGTGATCAGGGTAGTTTAACCCATTCAGTGCTGGAGAGGCCTACAACGCCTTGCAAAATAATGCATTGATGTCCACTCCAGCAGCGAAGGAGTTAATTATTAACTTCTGTCTGTGTTCCTTCCCAAATGGCTGCATGGCATACCTATGTGATTGGATGTAACTGTGTTAGTCCATTTGATGTCCACATCTTCTCTAAATATCCATACATTTCTCTTTACAGTTGCTGAAAGCCTGTTGATTTAAAAAATATAATTCATGACACCAGGTATGAGCGGTATTACTAGAGAAGAAAGCAATATAAATGTGCCTAGTCAGGGTCCTTTGAATCCAAGGATTTCTGATGTTCTTGAATTTCTTAGAATAATAATGCATTGGACAAATCTCTCTGTTCATTCTGTGCCCTTTTCTAATTGATCATAGTTTGTGACGGCATTTTCGTTGCTCTTTTCAGAAGGATGTCCATCTGCGCTAGAGATCAGCCCTTTAACATGGACACCAATAGGCAGTGACTCACAGCAGCTTCCCGACATAAGCACTCTCATCAATTGAGACAAAAGAAAGAAGAACGAAAAACAGGAATGAAGGAAGGAAGTGGAGGATCTGTGATTCGATTGGTGAAGCGACATGTCATTTGTAAAAGTTCTGTAAAATTGTTATAATTTCAGAGCTGTGATGATCATAATAATATAACAACAAGGAATCACACGCTTTTAGTTACACTGACAAGGACAGTGTGTTGAAGTTCTGTTTATAGGCACTACAATGGTAAACCTGCTGCTCTTGGATTCACAACATCTGTATCATGTAAAGAAAGAAAGTACATTATCACAAATATCACTCACACATATGTTACAATGCCTACAGTCATTCTGATTTAGTCAATTGCTACAGTTTTTGGTTCATTAAAGGGGACTACATGGAACAGAAGTTCTACACAAAATATATTTTAAACAAGGTAATGAATGATTTATTATTCATAATAATCGAGTTGCAATTCATAGACAGGTTTAATTGTTTTGATATAATAAACGCAAAACGATAGTTACTCTACAACACATATTCCATATACAAAACATTTACAGTCACAGTGTGTATGTAAGAGTTGCTTGTTACCTTGAAAGAATTAAGATATGGTGTATATGATGCTGGAAATTATTTTATTCAGTGGACAATGGGAAGCAACTTAACTTCACATTATTACTGTAGTAAATTACAACCTTTTAACCGAGAAGTCAGAAATGCAATGGAAAATTGCTGCCTCAAACAGAACATTATTCAAGTTTGATAACCACATTGAAAACATGACATATTTTTTAATATTTGAACAAATTTATTTTGAAAATAACGGTAAATTTAAAGGAGAAATGTACTTTATTTTTACATGAGCTCATTCAGTCGGGCTTATGTAAAATAGTTGAATAAGCACAATCTGAATTTTAAAATTGAATATATATTTATGTTTATACAAACATATCTGGTTCTACAGGTTGGAAGGAAACCATAAGAATATGTGCCTAACCATTTCATAGATCCCTGTGTTCCATTGTAAAGTCCTTTCTAGAAAATATCTGTGACACTCTATGAGAAGCAAAGGGATTTCAAGTGCCAGAATACAAGACTTCACAACAGAAAAAGGCACGGAAAGGGTTACATGACATTGGGAGTCACAGTGGGGTAAGACAGGCTATTATGGTCCCCTTTCTATTGATGGAATCAGATCAGATGTATGCTTAAAAAATACATATTTATGTTTAATGTTCATGTAGTGTTTATGCACCTTTTCTACATAAGCCCAACTGAATTAGTTCATGTCAAAAAAGAAAGAGGGGCTATATTTTCCCTTTAAATCAAAGCATCACATAATACTAGCAGAAAATGGACCTCTAGAAGGGATCATGGTAACAAACTCTCAATAGTGTTGTTAGACAGCTACCTGCACATCCCCTCATTTTCTTGGAAATCAAATAAAATACATATTTTAAAGCTATCTAGTAGACAAAGTAATTTGGTAATGTACAGTAAGTTAGTAATGTAAAAGCAAAAGAGAATCTTTCGCCATCCAACCTGTTTACTGTTTAATTGAAGCAAGCTAAAGCTACTTGTAAACACCTAATGGTTTTTTTTCATAGACATCCCATTTGACATTAACAAATCAAAACTGGCATCACTGGTAGGGATCCGCAAATTTGACCCATTTCGTTTCACCAAAAATTCGACGTTGGCAAACGTCCCAGACGCCCATTAAAGTGTATGGGCGTCAAAATAATTTTGACGCGCGTCTTTTTTTTTTTTAATGCACGCCACCATACAAGTCTATGGGCGTAATTTTTTAGGCGAACCGAGGCGAAAAAATTTGCCCATCCCTAATCACTGGACATCATTAGGCAAAAAGTATTTATAGAAAATATACATACGACAGTATGTAAACATAAATGTAAAAAACTGTAAACAATAACCTTCACAATAGAATACACAATACAGGGAGTCCTCGAGTTACAAACACCGACTTACATACAACTGTCAGGGCCGGATTTACATAGTGGGTGCTCCTAGGCCCACTGCCGTTTGTTGCCCCCTTCCCTATATTTGGGGAATTTTTTGTCATCAGGACCGGAGCAATGGGGATCGGTGCACGGGAAATTTAAAAAACAATTGTTTCCCGAACCAATGTAGGTGTGATTGGGCAGCATGCTGCCCCCTAAAATCCTGCTGCCCTAGCCTTTCCACCAATCCGGGCCTGATTACGGTAACAAGTTTGCTTGACTTTTATTAGCATTTAGCTTTAAAAAACCACCTGCCCCAATCCCCTCTGTAGTATGTTGTCTACTGCAGTGCACAGAAAGGTAAAAACACACATATGCACAGAAAGGTAAAAATAAATACTATGTTAAGACAAACATCTGTCTAAATTGCATTTTCAATGTTTAAACTTACATGTAAATTCAACGTAAGCTGTTTTAACTATTGTTTAATCATTGCTAATTATGTATGGGCTTAAAGCTTACATTTTCCTTTTCTATACATATTTCAGGAAAACGCCTTTTTTTTAAATAGAGCAGGATAAGGACTAGATTGATTAACTGTCCTAATCTTTAGTTGCTATGACTCTAAGTCGTTTTAGAATCCTAGGAGATCCCAAAGGCTGAGAAACTGGACAGTTACACTGGATTAAGGCTCATTTTCCTGTGCGACCAGATCTTGGGATGAAATATGCTACAAGGACGCCCTGGGCATCTCAAGGGAGAGTGTTAAGGCTGAAGAGGAAAAACATTCAAAGTATACTTTGTAAGCTCTCATATATGTCAAGATGCTCTTGAGTAATATTGGAAACATATTGTACTGTTCAGCTAAAAAAAAAGTGAGACCCTTAAATTACTGCAAAGTCTTGTCTACCACTCAAGTGGTGAGATGCTATCTTTCTAAGAAACAGGAAAATAAACATACGATTGCTTGTTACACAGAGCATGAAGCTTCTGGAGACAAATATATGACTTTGGCTTATGGCACATAAACCAGTTCCCACAGGTATTGCCAACTGTAACTTTTCAATGGAAAATTCACAGAAGTCCCAGGAATCAGTACTTATTGCTTTTCATTATAGTGAATGGGAAGTGCTACTAGTATGAAGAAGCTGTGTACTGTATGTCTATTATAAAAAAAAGTCTAATGTGCTTTTACTGGACAAAAAAGAAACAGATCAATGGGGATTCCATTTATTTTCTGCAGTGTAGAAAAGTCGTCTAAAAATAGGCAGTCCTCAATTGCCAAAAACAGTCATCTGCTGCACAATATACAATATATAAAAGTAAAACAGTCAGTAAAAAACAAAGCTGTCACGTTTCTGAGCCATCTTTGATTTGTACAACCCGGTGTCCTAAAATGTAATTTTCACATATCTCAATACAGATAATTAGACAGAAGCTTACTTTGAATTGGTGCAAAGGGAAGAAGACTTCCTGCTCCTCATTCTGTAATGATATCATTGTGGTCATGTGTGTCCTACAGAGGAGGTTCTAATGTCATGGAATAGATATGAGCTACTCTTCTAGGGTGGGTGGGATGGTTCAGTAGTAAGCACTTCTGCTTTGCAGCTCCAGAGCCCTGAGTTTGTTTCTGGCCTGGTCAAAGAAGTTTTTTTATGCCCCAACATCTCCAGGAACACTCCAAAAACATACTGCCAGGTTAGCTTCTGATTAAATTGACCCTAGTGCACTTGTGAATGTGACAGGGCAGAAGCATAGCTGGACAGTCCCATTAAAAAAAAAAAAACAATGTGTTTGAAATATCAGGAGAAGCAATGTTTCAGCAATGTAAATGTGATAGGGACCTCAGATTGTAAGCGCCACTGGGGATGCAACCAATGTGAATGTGTAAAGCACATTCCATAAAGCTCTCAATAAATGTGTCAGCATTGTATTATTGACTGATTTTAATAATAATAATCATTATAATTCTTCACTTAAAACTATTTATCTGAAATGAAGGAGTTACCAGGCTGCAGGAACATGAAGCAAGAAAATAATGGGATTTCAGACCATTGACTCTTTTTTGTACAAGACTGACATAATAATACAATGAGACAAGTCCACGTAAATCTGAAAGTGTATAAGCAGTTAAGTATCCATATGTTTATACATTTAAAAAAAATCAGATATTCTAACATTGCTCTCACTCAGTCAGCCACAATGTTTTAGGCAATATAAACATGATGTAATATGACTGCAATGTCCCTTTAATAATGTCTTGTTTTTCTAATGGATGTAATAATGGGATACACTGATTTGTATTGTTATTTTATGAAGTAACTATTGATTAAACGTGCCGAGCTCTATTAATACACATTACTGGAGTCAATACGGCAGCAATACAAAGCTGTAGTGGGCCATAGATAAAACCATGTTATTAACCTCGGTGTTTGCAGATTTGTTTCCCTCAAGTGAAGATAACATTATAGGATTATAGTTTACTGTAGATTTAAATGTGTTATTCTAGTATTTAAATGACTGGACCAGTGTTTCCACTTAAAAAAAGCCTTTGCTTTCATGTCTTAATATCCCGTTTGCCGGTGCCTCCGGGTAACTGGTTATTTGGCTGTATTTGAGGAGATGGGAAGCCTTGTGCTTAGGGTTTAAAAGGTGGAACTGAGCCAGCCATAGAATCTTTTTACACCTGGCTGAAACCAGGTCAGGCGGTTAATATGTTTTCTGAGCTCAGCGGCTGCTTGTTGGAGACACAAAAACACTGTTCAGCTGTTGGAGCACCACAGGCAGAACACAGGAACCCCAACAAAAGCCACATGTGTAAAGTGTGATTATAAATAAAACAGAAAAACTGCAGGTACTGGAAGCTACAAAGACTAGAAGCACCATGAATAGGTAAGAAACAATCACAGATGATTGATATTTTGTAGGTGCTTACAAAAGTAATATTCATTGTATTAACTTTAAATTCTATTGCTGAAGGACAGCCTGGAAATACATAACAATAAACATGAAATCACATGTGCACTGCTCAGGTATATCCATTGAATATTTGCTCTAATTCAGACAGAAGAAGGTCGGCCCCAGATATATATAAAAAAAAATTAACATTCATAAAATGATGTGATATATATTTTCAGTTAGCACTTTGCACCAGGTTCTTAAACAAGCATTAATATTTTCATCCAAGATTCCCTGCAGCGGTATATTAGGCATTAAGGTTGAGCTTAAAATCAACCATGTTTATTCATATTGTGTTTGACACCTGCTTACCAGTCAAAACAGAGCAGGTACAAAATGTGAGTTTGCCTGATTAGCACAACATAAAAAATGGAATGCTACAAAATGGAAATTGGCCAACATTAGTGATGGGCAAATTTGTCCCGAAAAATTCTCGAAACGTATTGCGTAAATTTTGACACCCACGAAAATTTTTATACGCGCACCTATTTTGTCCAGATACATTAAAGTTAATGGGCGTCCAAATAAATTTGACGGGCAACAATTTGTATGAGTGCGACTATTCTGATGCATGCCCAATTTTTTTTAAAGCATTGAATTTTTCGCCGCAAATTTTTACATTGGTTTCGCAAATGTTTTCGCCGGTGGCGAAACATGGAAATTCACTGTGAATTCGTGCCTGGCGAATTCACGCCTGGCAAATGTATTCACCCATCACTACTCAACATGAATCACTCTGCTGCCATTCAGCTAATGCTGGAGACAACCTTTAGGTAGCAAGTCACAACACACTAATAGGGATGGGCGAATTATTTCATCTTGTTTTGACGCCCATAGACTTGTATAGCGTCGCGCGGCAAAATATTTTCCTACGCCCATAGACTTCAATGGGCGTCGGCAACATTTTGCTGGCGGCAAATTTTAGGCGAAGTAAAATGGGTCAAATTCGCCCAAGTTTACACATCACAAGACGCAACACGTCAGAAATTACAGTTATGGTATTCATGATACGCTGTACAACATGTGTAAAAGAGGAGTGCACCCAAATTACAAAAAAAGGGAAACTTCTTTTGAGATATTTACCCTCTCCATACAGTATAAAGTATAGCAAAAATCAAAATTGTTTTATATGCATATGCTGACAGTCTCTGCTCCCCCATGGGAGATTTACGTAATTCTGAGCTCTCGGGATAATGGGTTTCCAGATAATGGATCCCATACCTGTATTAGAATTTCTATATGCATATTAATCAAAATGTCATAAGCTTCTGTTCAAATGTACAGGATATTTAGGGATACAGGTATATGTATCAAAAGGTAAATTCTCGCTTTGCTCCCTTGAAAATATGCTGTAAAATCCTGTGCAATTGAATACAGAGAGCTGTGATGTTTCCCTCTGCTGAACTGAGGTGAGATCTATTTTTACTTGTTGATAATACACCCTCTAGTGTGCTATATTTGTTGCTGTACTATTCCCCTTACAAAACATAGCTGTACCCATTCAGCTTCTCTTCAGGTTTTTCACTCTTAGTGGGACCTGTCTCTCTCTCTAGACCTTCTTTACTTTAACTTACACTGAGATTAACCTTGTTTGTTGCTTTTGGTTATAGTATTTGGAAGGCAGCACTTTGTTCTAATGCCTGCATTTAGTGTAGGGTTTAAAAAGAGTAATGCGATAACCTTCATACAACCCTTACTTTAAGAACTTTCAGTGCATTAGGCCTTTGAAGAGATATACTGTATTTTCAAAAGTATTTATGGATTGATGTGGTCTTCTGTGATATACTAACCTTTTGCTTTGGCCCTATAATCTTATTTAAAGACTACATTTAATAAATACCTGTTAGTTAAGTTATGTGTTTAAAGGGGTGGCTCACCTTAAAGTAAACTTTTAGTATGTAATAGAATGACCATTTCTAAGCAACTTTTCCCATTGGTTTTCATTCTTTTTGTTTTTTATAGTTTATAATTATTTGCCTTTTTCCTCTTACTCTTTCCAGCTTTCAAATGGGCGTCGCTGACGCAATATAAAAAGCAAATGCTCTGTAAGGCTACAAATATATTATTATTAGGGATCCACTGAATCAACTATTTTGGATTTGGCTGAACCTCTGAATCCTTTGATTTGGCCGAATACCGAACCAAATCCTACCCCTAATTTGCATATGCAAATTAGGGGTGGGAAGGGGAAAACATTTTTTATTTTGTTGTTTTCTGACAAAAAGTCATGCAATTCCCTCCCCACCCCTAATTTGCATATGCAAATTAGGAATCAGATTTGGTTCAGCTGGGGAGAAGGATTCGGCCGAATCCAAATCCAGCTGAAAAAGGTCGAATCCTGGACAAATCCCGATCTGAATCCTGGATTCTGTGCATCCGTAATTATTATTGCTCATTTTTATTTCTCATCTTTCTAATACAGTCCTCTCCTATTCATATTCCAGTCTCTTATTCAAATCAATGCATGATTGCAAGGGGAATTTGGACCCTAGCTACCAGATTGTTTATAACTGAAACTGAAGAGCTGCTAAATAAAAAGCTAAATAATTTAAAAAAAAAACACAAAGAATAAAAAATGAAAACCAATTGCAAATTGTTTCAGAATATCACTTTCTAAATAATACTTTTACTCAAAGGTGAACAACCCCTTTAACTTTGCTGGGTCAAACTTCCTTTTGAGGTCCAACTTAGTTCCTAACAAGGATACAGATTAATTATTAAATTCGAATGCACTGCCTATATTTCTTTTCATTGCTTGCGCTAAGGGGTGTTATTGCTCTGTATACTCACTAGCAGTCTCATATTCAGAGTAGCATGCAGCCTATATGTTCTTATCGGTTCTTGTTTATCTATTGTTATTAGTATAACTTATGTAGAAAATTGTGAATATTCTCTTGATAGATTGCCATTTATTTTTGGCTGACCTATTCCTAAAATGGCTATTATATGCCTGTACCTCTCTGGCCCGTTAGTTAGTTGGACATAGCAAGAATAGTAACTATTGGTTAGGTGAGGTAGTAGAGTGCAAGGGCCCACAAGCACTGAAGCATCTGTGAAAGGAGTAAATACACTGTGGGAAAATGGTTCTCTGGGGCAAAAGTACACCCACCCATCATTATCTGAGGCTTCATTGCAATAAGGTCCAAGTATACAAAGGACAATTAAATATGAACATGGCAGTGCATACAGAAAGGTTAAGCTCAAAACGCGTAACGCATAAATCATTGACAAAATTAAAGCAATGTGGTTTTCTGCAGAAGTTTGCAGAGTTTCTGATCCAATTTCATTCTCACGCTACTTAATGTAGAAATACACATTATTTCCAGGTACAAATGAAAAACGTTAATTTGAGAAATGTTCACAATCTGCTGTCCTCGACGCATCTACCGGTGCAATTGTTTTTAAATCCAGGTCCCTTGCTCCGCATTGGTACATTCTTTGATTACCCTGTTATCTCATCCTCAAAGAGAAAGCATACTACTAGTCAGGATAAAAAGTTTGTAGAACAGGGCATTTGTGATTGTTTTCTATGCTGGGACACTTATTATCTCTAAGTGTCCCAGCATACCTGAGTAACAAGGCAGATAGAGGAAGCAATAAACCCATTAAGTCCAAGCTGAGGCAGGAAGGGTACAAGTGAAAAATGTGTTCATTTATTCACAGAAATGCTGATGGCACGGCATGAAAGGAAAATGCTATTACAGAATTTTCTTTTTCCAAACTTAGCACACAAAATGGGATGAAAGATTGTTCAAGCGGGGCTTTCCTTCAGTACTGGTTACAAAGTGGCCTGTAAGTGTTGGTGAATCTGTGAAGGAGGCTCTTGGCTGAAATTTGCAGATTATTCAGTTTATTTGTTACTTGTTTTCCCTGATGCCTGATAACAGAGTTTCTGACTAAACGCTGGCCTGGTCTCTCATTTTGCCCAAGGAAACTGTCCTAAAAATCAGACTACACAGTGGCAGCCATACTAAGAAATCCAATTGCATGGCAGCCATACATATAATTTAAAATGTGTGCGTACATCAGTGTGTGTATAGCAATGTGCACACACACCCATTTGTGTGTCTGTGTGTGCATGGAGAAAGTGTATGTGTAATTATATTTATTAGCTGTTTATTTAGCAAGGACAAGGAAAGACATTATCACTATGGGGGTGGCAATTTGTTAGGCACTCACCAGTGATTATAATCAATGGTTTAAAACCCCAAGCCAAGCACCAAACAGGGTTACTGTTCTAGGGAATGTCACGCTCCTACATTGTCGTCTGTCCTAGCGATAAGGTTTTATTTACCATGTAGACACTCAAATGTCTATCCCGAGGGCGGCAGCTTCAAGGCAGTGGTTCTTGGGTGCTTACAATTAAATAATAATTTTTGTCAAAAAAAGTCTCCCCAACACCAGGGGGTACCTGCGGGTCTGCGCACAATGTATGTTCGTATTATGTCACTTACCCTCAGGCACCTTTCCCACAAACATTTTGAGTATGTGCTGATGGGGCACCCTGAGGTCTGGTGCTGAGAGGGGCACCAGACTAAAATACAGTGCTGCCTAGGGATTGATTCAGCCCCCAACTGCTAGAAGAATCCTTTTCTGTGTTCATGTCCGATAAACCCTGTGTCGGCTGCAAAATGAACACACTTCGGCAAATAAACACAATACTTTGTATTTTGAGTCAAAATCTGCAGAGTATGTTGACAATGGAGCCGATACAAGGTTTTCGGACATGAACACAGAAGAGGATTCAGGCCCTAGTCTTAGGCATTAAAAGTCAAACTATTGCTCTAATGTGCAGAGGCCATAGCAGCAACATGGAACAAGAAGACTAGCATAGTACACTAGGCAAGTTCAGTTTTCGGGAAAGAGAAGGGCTGGGCTTGAGTTTAGTGTATTAATTACTGAGGAGTACCTTACAAATTTCCGCAGCCAAAGTGATTAAGTCCTTCCTTGTCCTTCTATGAAGGTGTTCAATAGGATACGTGGAAAGGAAAAGGGGAGCACAAATATGTGAAAGCTCAATGGTGCATTGGAGGGCTAAATATGACCTGTAGCAGAGGCATCTGGGAGATTTACAGTAGTGTCAATGACAGACAGAAAGTCAAATTTGTATGTACCATGAACTTTATGTTTACATATAAACACACACAAAGCCAAATTGCTATTTTCTATTAACTTTTCCTGTACAACGATAATACAGTGCATGCAGTCTATCCCTTTTAGCACTTAGAAGCTCGTGCTCAGCTTTAAATAAAAGCCCTTAAGCCGCTAAACCTCCCAGGTAAATATATAATTGCAACATTATAGTGATCATACAATAAATATGTTTCCCGCTGTTCTCAGTAGAAATGAGAAAAACCATCACTTGGCAGCCATTAGCTTTACAGATTACGAAGTGATGACTGATCTCAGTAGGGATCCTGGCCTGTTCAAGGCAGAATTTAGACAATCAATATTTCTGAAATGGAATGAACATAAATAATCTTTAGAATATGAATCTACTAGGTTTAGCAAATAGGTCACCATTTGGCTGATCAGATTATAGATTGAAAGATTTGCTATAACATTTCAATGGATATCATTTGTTTTGAGCTGCTGTGTAATAACATATAAATTACAGTGGAAGAAAGAATTATCTGAAAACATGTAACCAGATATAAGATTTATTGCCAGCCAGTCTATTACTGAAGAATGGAAGTCACAGTTATTGCATCACCTTATGGATTTAGAGTTACTTTGGTTTACAAAAAGCTCTTATTGTTTGATTTTCTAAAGATAATTTCTAGCTTTTGCTATAGCATTACAAAGGACTGGAACAAATGCAAGCGTAAAATTAGATTCAGGCTACTTCTGTTCTGTTTTTAAAGGGGTAAATATCTCTCTCTCTCTCTCTCTCTCTCTCTCTCTCTCTCTCTCTCTCTCTCTCTCTCTCTCTCTCTCTCTCTCTCTCTCTCTCTCTCTCTCTATATATATATATATATATATATATTATTTAACTTAAACAAACAGAAAAGATTTTTCAGTTTGAGAGAAAACTATAATAATTCTTATGCAAGGTTGTTCCACTCACCTTGCTCCATGTTGACATAATGGATTCTCAGATTTAAAGTTTCTCTGCATTTTAGTGGATATGTTTATTGTAAAGTAGAGAGACTTTAGATCCCAGAATCCTGAGACAGTTGCTGGGTGTGTTCTTGACTGATTTACTGTTCTTGATCCTTGCCTGTCCTTGACCATTGCTGTTTTACTGCCTGAACCAACCTTTGCCTGATTAATGACCACCCCTCTGGATTCTGATTCTGTACTGGTTGGTTATTGATATTGACTCCAACCTGTTCCACAACAATGTTTACTTTTCCCCCATTCCTCCTACCATGAGATGCCTACATGACAACTCCCTCTGGACTACACCCACTCAAGATTACGGCCACAAAGTTCCCCTAAAGCAGACTTGTGGGGCATGTGAGCAAAGAATGGGGAAAATTCTTGAGCCAATAGTTACAGATCAGGACTCCTGCAACAGCACTTCTCCCTGGGAATCAGGAATGCGTGGGAACACTATACTACTTAAAATGAGTCAGTTTCCCACGAAAAGCAGCTTGGACCTGTATGCCTCCAGTCTGTGTGATCAGCAAGGTGGAAACAACATTCCACCCTCCTGCACTTGAGTTGTGGATATCCTGACATTTGGTAAGTTGGTCAGTAGGCTGCTATGGCTGGGTAAGAAGGGGAATGCTTGCCAGAGTGGGGTAATGGGCTGCAGTCCCCTACCTGTGGAGGGTTTTGGTGCCTTTCCAGGTAAGGGCCCAGGGAGGTAAGGTTAAATGAGGCCATTCACTACTACTTGCACATCCAGGCATGGCACATTGGGGTGGTAAGCATGGCGGTGGCCCTAGGGTTGCCATCTGTCTGGATTTGACCTGGACATCTCGGTTTTCAGAAGGGCTGCCCGGGTCAATACACTCTGCCCGGTTTTGCAAATAAGGAAAACCGGGCAGGATCTCCCTTGATTGACATGGCGATCAGCCAATCTCTGATCGCCACATCATAGGCCTGCCCTGTAACTTTGCTTGCTCTGTCCTCAAGTCCCTGGCAGCCCCTCTGATATCATGGCAGGATTGTGGGCTACTGAAAGGTGGCAACCCTAGGTGGCCTGTTCACTTGGTGGAGTAACTGGTAAGGCAAGCATTCCTGTGTGGTTGATGTTATACAGTACTACAGCTGCATGTTGTTCATATTAATATGGTTAATAAAGCCTTTAAACTACATCCTGGGTTCCAAGTGTTGTTATTGTAATCGTTAGGTTATATACAGGGTTAAGTGGAATGGGTAAGACTGGTGGCCTAAATGCTGCCCGGGTCAAAAGATCAGTACAGTTTCCAAGCGGTACATGCCAGCACTAATGATAAAAAGATACCAAATGATAATAAATCAGCCCATAGTTAACCAAAGACAAAAGGCCGACATTTGCTAGAAGTTAATACCAGACTCAGGCTGCTTTTGGGGGCAATAAGGAAGCAAGTCCATAAAATCTTTTCCACAGAGTCATCCATATTCCCATTTGAATTTTAGCTGTCTTTTCTCAGTAAGCATGATGGCTTGACAAGATCTAATACAGCATCTTTAGAAATAATTCAGCAAGCTAGATCTCACTCAAGCCTCCCAATAAATAATTAACGGTATGTTTGGCTTGCATACGTCGACTTTAAAGCAATACTTATTTGGCAACTTTTAGTTACCTTGGTGAGAGACCGAAGGCAGGAAAAGAGCCTCCAGCGCCGTGCAAAACAAAATTCTTGAAAATATAAATAGATTTCCCTTCTTTTATTGAACTATGTGGCTACAAAAGGTCTGGCGTTAGATTTTTTTCTACTCATTCACAGGAAAAATATTGCTCCGCTTTTAAGACAATGATGGATAATCTATATTGTGCCTGGTGTGACTGAACTACAGCTCTCAAAAGCTTTCGACATTGGTGGGAGTCAAATAAACATTTATTATATTTAGCAACATTCATTTTTCCCAGTAATGCAGGACACAATTATAAAAAACATTGTTTGTAGGCTGAAGGAATCTTGCAGAGTGAAAAGAATAAGGTGCGTGCAATGTTAAACATGACAAATGCAGCATCATGACTGCACCCCCCTCACCCTTTTGACCCAGCCCGTACCCCCGACCCCAATGAAACACAAACACCTGGTTTGGAAAGAGATGGCTGCAGTTGTTTATTTATCAAACAATAACCGTAACTTAACATGTATAACATTAACTTGTACAAACTGCTTGTATGACAAATGATTTTAACCCAGAACCTTATGTTATTTTTGCCCCCAGAGGACTGACTCTGCCCCAACTGCCGAGCCTAGTTCCTGCTCCATTTCACCCCAGCCCTAAGCCTACCTTCCCATCAGGACCCCCAGGCCTACCAGGCTGCTTCTGCTCCTTGTCAAATATCCCATTTTAACTTCCCCTGGGGCTCCGTGTAAAGGTACCCTCCGCCAACTGCGACAACAAATGAACCCCATCTCATAGGGAGGGAGGGTGGGCTGCTGCTGCTTCCCCGTCCTACGCCCACTGAGCGGTAAGGCTATTCTGTATAGCTTTGCCCCCTTCTGCATGCCCGGGAAATTGGCAGCCAATCACAGCCCACCCATACCCGCAACAAAACAAGGGGTTGCCCTTCCTAGCCCCATCAAACCCCTACTCCCTAACTGTACGGGTCATTGGGGTCCAGGAGTCCTTTTCTAATGTGCCAAAACTGCAAATTAGGGGTGGGAAGGGAAAACGTTTTTTACTTCTGTGTTTTGTGACAAAAAGTCAAGCAATTTCCCTCCCCATCCCTAATTTGCATATGCAAATTAGGATTCAGGTTCAGTTTGGCCGGGTAGAAGGATTCACCGAATCTGAATCCTGCTTAAAAAGGCCAAATCCTGGCCAAATCCCGAACCAAATTCTGTATTCGGTGCATCCCTAATTTTAATACAAGTTTTCGCTAGTTTAAAACATACAGACATACATATGTACATACATACATAAAACATACATACAGGTAAGTGGCTCCTGATGAAACTGACCAGAGTGTGGGGGAATGTGGTAGGGAAGATTGTAACCTCGGTTGGCGGGGACTAATATTTAAGCTCTGTGATGTGCTCACACACAAACCAAGGACACACATACATGCTAGGTCAGCAAATGAATGGACAGTGACATGCTTATTAGGATATCAGTTATCTGTTAGTTAAGTTTTTTTTTTTATTCAAGAGCCAAGGAATAGTGATGGGCGAATTTGACCCGTTTCGTCAAAAATTTGCCGCTGGCGAAATTTTGCCGACGCCCATTAAAGTCTTTGACGCACATCTTTTTATTTTGACGCACGACACCATACAAGTCTATGGGTGTCATTTTTTCAAAAAAATTTGCCCATCCCTACCAAGGAAGCATCTAACCTCCATGTGTGATAAAAAACACTGGACAAATATGCGCCTGGGCAGTTACCCATGGCAACCAATCAGATGTTTGCTTTCATTCATCTCCTTGCAGCTGGCTGAAAAAAATCAAATCACTGATTGGTTGCTATGGGTTACTGTCCATGTGCAAATTTGCCCAGTGTTTATAAATGAGCCCCACTGTTTGCCCAGGTGCCGTAACCAATAACCCAGGTGCCATAACCAATAACAACCAATAAGATGATGTGACCAGTAAATGCTTCCTGCGTTTCATATCCCGACAGGTACTGTGGGGACACGAAATACGTCAAACTATTATTTTTTTTTTATACAAGATGTAAATAAAGATTTTTGTATTACTTTATAAAAACTTTTGGACTCCTGGATTCTACTAATAAATAAAAAATTTTGGGGGGTTCCGGAATGGTGCCAGCTTGATATTCAAGATATTTGCATATGTTTCCTCTTTGCTGAGAGTTTGGAGCATGAGCACCCGGACCCATTGTGGAAAGTGTTAAGCTTATCCTTATATTCCAAATCTCCATGCTTTCTATGGTCCTTAACTACATGTTATTAACCACTCAAAGTGATACTGTACATTATCTGCTGCTGGTTGCATGAAGTATAACCATTTCAAGTGATTTTCCCAACCTCTAGGCCTCATCTTATGTTCCAGCACACAATCATACTGGGTCTATCCCATGCACTCAACCTATACTTCGACTGTGACATACTCAGAATTTCCCCAAAACACCAAGATGCTCCTGTGGTTATACTATGCTGCAGCACTGAGAACACACTTACACCTGAGTGGAAAGAGTCCTTTGCTGCCAACATCTGGTTTATTTACTAAACATGTTTCGAGTCTACTCTCAACCATCCTGGGTGGAAGAGAGAGAAAATATCTGCTCCCACTGTTCAGATAAAATGGCCATCCTACCTTTCCATTCTATCCTTCCAAACTTCACTTCCCATAATCCCACTACTTAAACTATTTTAAGGCCATATTTTTGCTCCTGTGGCTCCACATGCTAGTCTTGCTTCCCATGGGGCCCTTTAAAAATTCACATATGCAAAGAAAAGATTCAGATTCATACTGTATAGTACACCTGATAGAGGATGGAAGGAGCAGGGCACTACATGGGTATCTCTAATTCACAGCCTGTTATATAGGATGTTAATTTAAGGATAATCTTTTCCCACACATTTTATTGTCACGGCAGGCACCCAATACCAGAACAGGTGCCGGGTACCCTGGTCTCGGCTTGGCTTCACCAGTAGTGTGACCACCGTTGGGCTTCGGGAGGAGCCCTCAGCTTACTTGGGTGCCACCTGGACTTAACGAGTGGTACAAGGCAAGAAGTTCTGGCTAGCATAGGGGCACGGCAGGTAGCAGAGTCTTTTGGGCCGAGGGTCACGGTACAACAGGAAACAGAACCGTAATCAGTTCAGGCCAGGTCGGGGCGGGTGGAAGTCAATCGTAATCAGGCAGGCCAAGGTCAAAACCGGGTAATCAAACAGACAGGAGGGTTCAGCAGAAGGATAGTCGATATTCAGGCAAGGGTCGGATATAGAAGTCAGGATAATAGTAAAGCCAGGCAGGGGTCAAAACCAGAATCAGAGATCAGAATCAGTATCAGAATCACAAACAAAGCACCAGGAACAAGATCCTATCACGGGCAAGGTCTCACAGCCCTAATGAGCCTTTTAAACGATTCAAATTTGGCGCCATTGCGTGCTGGCGTCATCACGCCAGCGCACCTGCACCTTTAAATGACGTAGAGGTGCGCACGTGCGTCCTTAAGCTTCCAAGACGGTGCCGTCCCCGCCACACCACTAGACCACCAGGACAAGTCATATTTACTACATTTACCTAAAGTTTGGAGGAATTAGTTCTTATCCATCCTGCACTATAGTTTCCAGATTAATGGCTGTTTATTTTTCAGTTTCTTTTCTACAATGCGCAGTAGAGTTTGCCATTATTGTCAGCTCTCTGTCAGCAGGGAAAAAAGGCCTTTGAAAGTCTGTATCTTCAGGGCGATATATTTCTTTATCCAAATTGACTCACACATTATACAACTACTCTTTCAAAAATGTATCTTAAATTTAATGAAAATCAAAGCCTAATTACAATACTGTACAGGCAAAGCCATCTGCTCGAAATAGAAATGTGGCTGGTTGTAAAGTTGGATTGCACATGGAATGGTAAGGGCTAGCAAAATGGATTCTTTCCATCATTTTAACTTCAGTGGCTTCTGCACATCTATTTCATTGTAAGTAAGTTGATTTTATTGCAAGTACTTATCACATTTATGGGGACATAACGGGTTTATCAGATTAAAAAATCTCCACTTCCATGTCTTACAGTGGATAAGCAGTCTTCTGTAGCACAGAATATTTTCTAGGCCCCAATGCTTTTCAAAAGGATGGTTTTATGAGCTAGAACTCCATGGTAAAATTACTTTCTACAGTAATATCCAGCACTGAGGTTTCTAGCGATCACATTCAGAAAGTCTAAACGTTTTCCCAATGCACTGTTTTCAGTTGTGTCTGTTGCACTCACTGATGGCAATATCTAGACCTGCCTATTGCTTTTTGTTACTGGCATTAGTCGGGACCGTTTACCAATATACCATGTAAGTAAATAGAATGGACAATTTAAGGACAAGGAAAGCCTTGAAATTTTACACGGTAGAGTAAATTATTTTGTAAACAGTGTAATTTAGAAATGAAAACTACATCATGAAAATCATGAAAGAATTCCTTTAAGATCCATCAGGAGCCCATATATTTAGTATCGCTATTACTTCACACTATACGGGCAGCACGAAGGTGGATACATTTCAGCCAGGGCAAAGAGTTTGCATGAGCTTCAATTCTTACGTGGCTTCCCTCCAGTTTTCCTTAGCACTCCAAAAACAGAGGCAGATTAACTGGCTTCTGATAAAACTGTATGCGTAAATGTGACCTTACATTTTAAGCTCCACTAAGGTAGGGAATAATGAATCAATGATGTAATTGACTTTGTTGGCACACATTTTGTATTCACAAAATACAACCACATATATTTATGTTGCATCCATCCTCTAATGTACATGCTGGTCAACCTGTGAATTTAAGGAGACTGATGATGTAGCCCCTTGCCTCTTGTTATTGTTCACAATACTCAGTATACTATATAAACACGCACCTTACATCGATTCATTAGTTACGAAAGCCTGAAGGGAAGGATCTTTTATTTAACAGTGAGTAAACTAAAAGCTCTTAAACCCATAAGATGTTGTCCGTGGTAGACTCCAACTTTGAGCATTATTTCAAGTGCTTTAAAGGCTAGCAGAGAATTCTGGAGCAAGGATATGAACTCTGAACCCTAGATGACAAAAAAATCTGTTTATTCCTTTTTTACACAGCTCCGTGGAATGGATTTGGCACCAGGATATTGTTAACAATACAGATAAAATAAAGAGCCTCAATAGGAAAAATCAAACGGAGACTTCATAAGCTAATGAGATATTTTTGTTCTCCCTGCATGCATTTTTATCATTGTTCTCCAAGACCTCTCTTGTTTTTCTAAAGGGAATAAAATGTGCATGGTTTTCTTTTAGGTGACAGTAATGATGTGCAATTGTCTGTGAAACATTTTGAAACCTCTAGATATAAAAAAGTCAAATGTATAGTAGGAGAAATCAAAACAAAACCCAAAGACAAAGAATTAGGTCTTCAGAATCTGTCGCTATGTTGTTGAATTGAAAGCTCAGTTCGCCTTAACGACACGTGGGGAAGAAGATAATGATAACGATCCTATTATAGTTGCCATGAGCTAAAACCAAATGTATTGTGTTCAATAGGAATAACTCTTGGAGTCTCCCATTTATGTAATTACACTGAGCCCATTTTTTGTCAGCTGGGTATTATACCATGAATCATGGATCATGTCTGGAGACACTGTATAGCAAAATGATCAAAATAGGCCCCTGCTGAGTGTAATGAGAGTATTACTATTGCCAAATGTACCTTATTTAAAGTTTTCATTCACTGGGTCATTTAATATCAAGGCTGCTCTGTTTTACTGAGTGAGAATTTGCACAGCACTTCTGAAATGACTTTGGAGCTTAACCAATACAAATACAAAAGGCAGTAGCAGTCAGGATGCAGAAGGGAACCTGGAAAGTAGTAATAATGCCCACACTAGTCACACTAGCTTTGGTATGACCACAAACAGATGTTGGTAATGGAAAACCTCTATTCTACCCTCTATGGTTGATTGTATACATTTATTACAGGGTTTTTAAATGCCATCTATTACTGTGTATGATAATTAACCTAAAATTAATTTACCTATGTTCAAATCTTACAAAAGACTGAAGGGACTGAACTATAACAACTGTCAACAGTTCTCATACCCTCCACCACAATTCCCAAATAATATAATTAAAATTTATAAAAATTTTAAAATAATAAAAAAATAAAGTGCAAAGCTTGGAAAAGCATCAAGCTAAACTGGTTAAATCCAAAATTCATGCCAAATATCAAACAGCGGTTGGAAGGGGTTTAGGGATCATGGATCACTTAGATTCCTCTGTAGTTTGATATTGTATACATTTTTGATAATATTCATTTCTATACACAGAATACTGTAAATATTTTTATGTGTGGATTTGCAAATGTTAATTAATATGCAGAATGAATTTTAACTTCCCCTATCTTTTTTATTGATCCCTTATAATCAACTGGCATACATGCCCGTACCTACAGTGTAGGCCTAGCAAACGATCCATTTTGTGTTGCCCTTTCAGATAGACCCCTACACTGGCCCCCCCCACAAAAAAAAATATATCAAAAAGCCATTTTTAAATGCTTTTGTTAAAATATTTATTGGGTGCAGTATAGAGGAAGGTATACATATATGACAGAGGAACCGTGTCCTCCTACATACTTAAATCATAGTATGCTAAACATGACATATCAATATTCAGATTAAAAATGGCTTTTACTCATGAATTAATAGTCTATTACAAGTACAGTTAAAGGCACTGTATGTTCCATTATCTATGGAGAACATTATTTACTAGAGCATTGTTATTATAACAAACAAGGGAAAGTTGTGCTCACCACTATTTTTTAAAACCATTAGGCGGGGGTGCAATGAGGGTGTGACCACAAAATACATATAGTCAAATACAAGAGTCCTCTGCACTCAACCCATTATCAATATATTTAAGACAGCGACATTTGTGCATACTGCTACTGAAAAATGCCTTACCCTTTAAACAAAACAGGGATTGTTTGTCCATATATTGCAATATATTTAAGCTGGCCAACTACGTCAAAGTCATCCCATATCTGGCCAGTCCTATGCTCAATTTTATCTGATTCATTAAGAATTCTATTGCTTCATTATACATTTTACAAAGGGACTAGGTTTTACCTGCAACTTACTTGCTGCTTTCAAAGTAAACCCCCCATACTTGGCTGCCCTTTTATTAGAGCATTGTTATTCCTATATTTAAAAAGGGCCAACCATGAACCATAATCAGAATGTAGAACCTACAGGAGCGGCAGGACTAGCATGTGAGCATCAAGCTAAGACATGTAGTAACTCATTTAGTATACAACTTTCTGTTGTGTTGGCAATGCAGGCAAGATTTACTGACAAACAACTCTTTCTAAGAACTACAGGTATAATAGCTGAAGCGAATTGGTTTATTACCCCTATAACTGAATAAAACAAGCAGAGGGCTTCCTACATAGCACCGACATACATTGTTCCTTTTATTGTACATTTATACTTTTGATTATATTGTATAGCAAATTTTAGCAGTGCTTAAATGATACACTGACCACTCGTTTTGTATGTTTGTTAATGGAAACTGACAATACCACCATTTTTACTATTTCTTCTGCTCAATTTGAAAATAAAGGTGCATGCCAGGCAGGCAATCTGTGCAACTGCTGGAATATTGTAGAAGTACTTTAAGATATTAGTAAACACATCTCTCTTTTAGATCTATTGCATCCATTATAAAACAGCATTGGTTTCTGTCCCTGAATCTTGGGAATGAGAAATTCTAGGATAGTTGATTATGCTGACTTTACAGTAGAGGCATTGGAGGGCAAATTAGAAGAGTTTAAAGCTCCATAAAGGTTCACCTGAGGGATGTGTTCACAAAAAATGAAACCTGTGCCCTAAAGCAACTGGAGACTAATGGCTTTAAAATCCAGACAGAAAACTTTTTTATCTGAGGGAGCTACAGTAAAAACAACCTAAATCTTACCATTTGTGTAGATGCAAAATTGGATTTCTGAGAAAGGATGTCCTTACGTTGCAGGATTTTATGGAACATAAGGCAGTGTTCACGCACTTGGTTTTAAAGGGCCAGTATAATCTGCAGCGATGGGATGCTAGGTCTTATTTCAGACAGGGAATCATATTATGAATAAGCAGCATAATGAAAATGAATAGGGTATTCTGTGTATATCCAAATTATGGAATGATCCATTATCCAGGTCCCAAGCATTCTGGGTAACAGGTCCCATACCTGTAGCACTATACAGGTAATAGTATTAACAATAATATAGTAAACAATCTTTTTTTCATTTTCCTTATGGATTAACATTACTGGCTAACATGGCATTCGTTTATAATTCCTTAACAAGAATCATGTTCTTCTTAAAAAAACACAAATGAATCGTATCGGGCACAAACACAGAAAATCCGAAACGTAGAATTTTTCCCCCGAATCCCTCCATTTTTTCAGGCTTTTTCCCGAAAAACCTGGATTTTTTTGGATTATTGCCCACAAAATCTGAAATAGTCAGATTTTCGGGCTAATTCCAGCGCAAAGATTCAATATGAACATCAGCACAATATCTTGTTATAATAAAAATTTCTTTATTGCACACTTATAGGGCATTACCGCAACATTTCAGGCCTCACTTGGCCATTTTTCAAGCTTGAAAATATATAAGATATTGTGGTGCTGTTCATATCGAATCTCTTGCTGGTGGGAAGTAGGGATGTAGCAAACAGCGAAAAAAATGTTCGCAAACATATTCGCGAACTTGAGTCCAAAAATGCGAACGGTTTGCGAACGTCGCAAACCCTATAGACTTCAATGGGAAGGCGAATTTTAAAAGCTAGAAAAGACATTTCTGGCCAGAAAAATTATTTTAAAGTTGTTTAAAGGGTGCAACGACCTGGACAGTGGCATGCCAGAGGGGGATCAAGGGCAAAAATGTATCTGAAAAATACATTGTTGACACAGAGCTGTGTTTTGTGCTGTAAAGGGCAGAAATCACACTACGTCACTCAGGTGATGTTTCTGGAAACGGAATGTGAAAAAGCTCACACAGCTAGGTGGCACTTGGTTAAAGACTGGGCAAACAATGCCTGCAAGGTCAACCTATACACTACAGCAGTGGATACGGAATATATTATTGCTGCTTGAAAAACGTCACTCAGGTGGTGTTTCTGGAGACGGTATTATTATTGATATTTAGACAGAATGTGAAAAAGCTCACACAGCTAGGTGGCAGTTGTTTGAAGAACACACTGGGCAAACAATGCCTGCAAGGTCAACGTATACACTACAGCAGTGGATACGGAATATATTATTGCTGCCTGAAAAACGTCACTCGGGTGGTGTTTCTAGAGACGGTATTATTATTGATATTTAGACAGAATGTGAACAAGCTCACACAGCTAGATGGTTGTTGTTTGAAAATGAAGGACACACTGAGCAAATAATGCCTACAAGTGCACTACTATTGGTGCACTACTATGAAGAACAGCAACAGCACTGTTGGTGCTGAACTACTAGGAGCAGCACACCAGTCCCACTCCCCAACACAGCTAGACTAATAGCACTGGGCTCTTATAGTAGCAAAGTAAAAAAAACAAAAAAGAAAATAAAAGCAGTCCTTACAAGGACTATTGGGTTATTACAGCAGTCAGCAGATGAGATCAGAAGCAGTGCCCACAGCAGCTACATACAGAGCACTGCAGTAGAAGGTAGATTACTAGTCAGCAAAGCTAACTAACCTAAACTCACTGTCCCTCAAATCCCTGCAGAGTTCTGTCCCTACAATACAGAGCAGTATCAAGTAGATTACTAGCCAGCAAAGTTACTATCAACTGTCCCTCAAATCACTAACAGCTCTCTCCCTACACTAGCTCTTCCAAGCACACACAGGCAGAATGAAAAAACGCTGCAGGGCTTCAGTTTATATATGGAAGGGGAGTGGTCCAGGGGGTGTGAGGGTGGTCCAGGAGAGAGAGCTTCCTGATTGGCTGCCATGTATCTGCTGGTCTGGGGTGAGAGGTAAAAAATAAGCGCCAGCTAAGGCGAACCCAAATTGGCGAACGCCACGCAACATTCGCGAACATTCGGCGGACGCGAACAGTCAATGTTCGCGCGAATTAGTTCGCGGGCGAACAGTCCGCGACATCCCTAGTGGGAAGTGGCCACTGGAGAACCTGCACCCAGACAAAGTAAGAAGATTTAACAAAGTTGTGCTGACTATTTTGCTTACAGACTAATTCCAGTGCAAACCAAAGAAACTTCCAAATAGGATAGGGACCTCTCCAATTTACTTATAGTATATACAGTACAACCTTAGCAGGTCTGATATGCCGGATTTTCAGATTCAGACTTTTTCCATCCTCAGGGTAGAATAAACCTAGCAAAATTAGAGTTTTTGGCATTCGGACTTTTATACAGAAACTTAGTAGATGAGATAAAATAGTTTTCATCTATTCATCTTCCTGACAAGGAACCTGTTGATTAGACAATTAACCACAAGGACAAACTTCATACATTCAGCATGTCTTATTGAAATGCCTTTGAATATATAAACTTATTAAAAGTACATATTGGAGGAAACCCAAAAAAAAAAACTGTCAGCAATTACTTCGACAACATTATATCATGAACAATATCAGTTCTGCAGCAGTATGGATGTAAATTCTATGCTACACCACAAACTACACACATACTGTAATTCAAAAGCTAATGAACATTAAAGCTATTGAAGCTTTTAGGTAATGATGCTGTTAGCCTGACAGACCTTACCTAATGATCACATTGCTGTTTAGGTCACAAAGGTTACTGTAAATTCATGTACTATATTTTTTTTACACTTTGTTGGGCAACTATGAGCTCTTCACTAGATATGTGACAATAACCTTAAAGGGAACTTGCCATGAGTTTCTATACCTTTAAACTTTGAACAAATAATAAATACAGTAGTTGATCAACTAGTGTCTCATAATTGTGGGAGAGTATAATTGTGTTCTACGCAATAGCAATTTGGACCCCCAGATCCCCTCCAGCGCAGAAAAGGTAAGCACTGGGGGGAGAGGGGGCCCAGCATTGCAGGAGCCATCTCGGCCGGCTCCTCATACAGGAATGGCACTGCCAATAAAGTAACATTCATTCATAGCTACTCCAAGTCTTCATCTACTACTGACTGTGGATTGCACTGGATATTTAGGGGCAGATTTATTAAATTCAAATTTCAAATGATTTTTGGTCAAAACACACAAATATCAAATTTTGAATAACCAACTCGAATTTGAATGTGAGATTTATCACACCTCGACCCAGGAAACAGTTCTATTTCTAATATTCGAGACATAAAACCTGCCAAGTTCATGTACAAGTCAATGGCAGGTCCGTTGAACCATTTGAAGATGTTAATTGCCTTCCTGACATTCAAGTTTTTCTTTTCAGAGGCTAACTCGATTCAAATACAATTAGAATTTGATTTGAATTTTCAGGTCGTTCATATTCGATCGCATATTTCATAATTAACCTCCCATTTGAGTTGTGAAGTACAGTAGAATTTTTAAAAAAATCACATAACTTCGAAATTCAACCTTTGATAAATCTGCCCCTTAGAGTGGCTGTAACAGAGGCAGTTGCAGCTCCCATAACACTTATGTCTGTTTTTGAAGAACATATTCCAAAGTATTCAACAATCAATCATAACCTGTAACACCTCTGTTCAAACTTCATTCAATGTCATTATATGCAACCCCAATCTAAAGCATCACACATGGGATCAAAATGTAATAAAAAGGATAGCTATAATAATAACTGATGAGGGTCATTGTGGAAGGAAGTGATCTGCAAAACAGACAGCAAACCACACACCAGTCTCAGGGGGTCCTTATACACAGAGAGATGTATTGAAGATTAAAGACAAGCTTTTCATTTTATTACTTTTTATTATACTACGGGATTCATTTCTCAGCATAAAGGATGGTATAAGCTTAAAATAAAATTGAAGGCAGCCTTCTGACACGAACTTCTGTGCAGCTCTACAGTTACTTGAAAAGTGAGACTAGCTAATAAAGCTATGCTTTAAACTAACCTTCTGATAAGGGGAAAGAAATAAAATGTAGTCACAGGTAGTCAAAAAGGAAAATGTCAATTGGAACTGTGTGTGAAGTATATTCAAAAGAATATATTATGATACCTTTTGATCTGGGTTGATATGGAAAAAAGCAATTGGTTAGCATGCAATACCTCAGTAACGTTTGCTATTCCCACATTACAGTTTGTGCATTTTCTTTTTGGTTTTGGTGCAGCATTGGGGAATCAAGAAGCAATGCAGAATGGCAAGTGAATTCAGCATAAACTTCAAATACAGATATGAGATCTATCTTCTGGAATATTTGAGATCTAGAGTTTGCTGAAAATGTCTGTAACTGTAACAGTTTAAATTGGCACTTTTCTGTTTACATTCATCTTTCCGTTTTTAGAACCAACAAAATGAGCTGCTTAGTTCAATTGAGCCCTGTGCCAATAAATTGGCTCTAAATATGCCCTGCACCTACTAGAAAATAATTCATTTTATTGACATAAATAAACCATACTACTGTTACATCCATTGAAATGAGTTACTTATACTGTAAGTCTAAACGATGCCTTTTCTATCTAGAGTCACTGGAATGGGTCACTTATGGAACCAGATGATCCCTGCTCTAACTAGAGCAATTGGAATGGGTAACATATGAAACCAAATGATCCCTACTCTATCTAGAGCCACTGGAATGGGTCAGTTATGGACCCAGATGATCCCTGCTCTAACTAGAGCAATTGGAATGGGTAACATGTGAAACCAAATGATCCCTACTCTAACTAGTTCCAATGGAATGGGCCTATTCTAACTAGTGCCACTGGAATGGGTCACTTATGGAACCAGATAATCCCTACTCTAAAGCGTGCCACTGGAATGGGTTAATCTATGGAACCAGATTATCCCCACTCTAACTAGTTCCGGTGGAATGGGTCACTTATGGAAATAGATGATCCCTGCTCTAGTGAGTCCCACTGGAAAGAGCCACTTATAGACCCAGATGAGCTCTGTTCATTGTTGAACTATTGGAATCGGATGCTATTGGAGCCAGACTGGGTAAATTATGGAACCAGATGATCCTTACCCCAACTACTGCTACTGGAATGGGTCACTTATGGAACAAGATGATCCCTGCTTCAACTAGTACCACTGGAATGAGAGCCACTTATGGACCCAGATAAGCTCTGTTCTGAAAAAGTTAATGCATAACCTTAAGAGTCCATCCTGAACATGTACTGTTTGCAAATGTATCTCCGAAACCCTACTAACCACAGCATATTTCCAGTATTTTATCTAGTCTCTAATATCCACTGGACAGATGCCATAGGATGTTGAATGAATAAAACAACATCTCAATACACTTGTATTATTTGCAGTTTAATGTTGTTACCTTCACGTCACTGAATTTGCTAGACATGCTGAGTTCCTGCCCCCACAAAAAGTATAATCTAATTGTGACACCCAAGGCATGGAATCAGGCTCACAAGTTCTTGTACAAATACAGCACAGTGGGTTCTTGGGCACAGATCCATGCTTTCTGCTGCACAGCTAAGTGTATGTATTTTCTGCCTACATTCATGTGGTGACTCGGTCACAATGACTTCCAAAAACTTATTGTATTCAATACAATTCAAAAAAACATATGGAAGTTTTCATGCCATAATGGAAACTAATATATATATATATATATATATATATATATATATATATATATATATATATATATATATATATATATATTATATATATTATAATATATACATAATATCTGGTAAAGCAATTTAATTTGCCCTGATCAGATCATGCTGTGTAAAGTATATTATCGTCTTATGACCAGGAAAGTGAGTTAGAAAAGCTTATTCCATTTTTTCCCTGCTATTCTGATAAATAATACAGTTTTCCTACTTCAAGGTACAATGATCTTAATTCATTTATGTATTTATATTATGACAATGCGCTACACAGTGCTTTACAAGGACAGAAAACAGTAAATACCTGTGCACCTATGCTAGAAACTGGGGACATATAGATTGCAAAATTGGCATCACAGCACAAAAATGTAATCAATAAAACCTTTCTTTCTATGAGAGCAATGGATATCTAGTGCAAGTTCATTAGAGCTGAGTGCACAACAAACTGCTTCATTATTCAGATAGAGGTTCTCAGGAACAGGGTAAAGAGTACACATAGTAACCACATTGTGTATTGGATGAAACTACTTTCCTTGAAATAAGGTTTTACATACATGGTTTTATCTATTTCCTGAAAAAAGTACAAAATTTAATATAAATAAAACAGAAGTCAATTCAAGCATTGATGACGCTGCTTTAGAATGCCTGTCAACAAAAGAATATATTAAAAGCTCCATTGTTTGTGACACGAGACTACAGGTCAAGGAATTGTATAGCTTCTCTCTCTTTCATGGTACAGAATAGAACAGTTTGGAATAAAAGTGAACATGCAGAAATGTTCTGTGAATGCAATATATAAATGTATGCATTAGAACAAGTTGCTGAATAATATTTTTCTAGCAGTTCATTCTTTGGGTATGCACTCTGTTAACCTCTTTAATTAAAATGAAACAAGGAAGATAATTTATAAAGGTATGTTAAAATGGCCTTGAAAACTGTAGTGCGTCATGTTAAATCATATGAAGTTATATAGAGATTCAGCATATGCTGGCATATGTGTAATTGATAGGGTTGCTACCTTTTCTTCCCAGTCTTACTGGCCAGGAGTGACGTCCTGAAGATAGGGCAAAGACTTCACGGATGGGTTGATCAGTTTGGGAAATGAGGGGATCAGGGATGGAAGTAGAGGCTAATGGGCATCTTTTTTTGTGGCGAAACCTGGAGAAAAATTTTGCTCATCACTGCTGGCCAGTGATTTCATGAAAAAGTCGCAAAGGCTTCACAGGGGCAGAGAAAGGGCAGATCATGGGATGTGGTGTGGGTGAAACAGGTGCAGAATGGCTGAATCAGGTATAGGAGGAGAGGTGCTATTTATGAGGCAGTGCTAAAATAGCACTGCTGCATGGGGTAAACTTTAGGAAAGATGGGATTGCAAATTTACCTGTAATACTGGCCCCAGCCCTAGCTGGGAGTATAAAGGCCAGGTGGCAACACTTGTAGACAAGTGTTATTCTTTTTTATGCCACTTAAAACTTTGGAAATACTGTACCTTTCTGCCTATCTGTTACATTGAGCTAAATGGATTACCTTAGGTCTGAGATGGTGCAACATAATGGCATTAGCAAGGTATTCATGAAAATGCACACCTTATTAAATAAATTAACTCATTCTTTGTAATGTCAAACAGTGCATGTTGGTGAAAGGACTGCAATGCAGCTTTATAAGTACACTATTAATTTGACATCAGATTGTATGCACCTTTATAATCATGACCCCAACAGCAAACTATTTTTAAATAGTACATATTATTCTTTATGAAATAAAGCACTGGTTTAGAATATTTTTTATTTTTTATTTTCTTTCCATACAGCCAAAAAATGGCCTGTCTTATGAAGTACCACATTTCTCAACCCCACACTGAGCAGGAGACACTCTCATGATTGCCAAAAGGTTGCATCCCCACTAGTGTGTGTTGTATATGGTTCTTCATAAACTGTCTCAATTTCATAGTGGGCTACACGTCAGTATGTGACACTAACTTGTTGATGGCCTCCCAGGGTATAGTCAGATCTTCTGCCTCAGTTCAGATAAAGTACAATCATTTTTTTTTCAATTAGGGTTAAGATGTGCATGGCATCTTACATGAGGTTTGTAACAATCTTGTTCTCAGAACCTTGCGCAGTGATAGGTACACTCTGTTGCACAGGTTAACCCTGTGGTCTTTCTGCTGCGGAAACCCAACAAGGGAGTGCAGGTTTAGATAAATAAGTCCGTAAACGAGGTACCGGCAAGGATTTAGAAGAAGGCAGACAGGCGAAGAATCAAGGACTGGCGGCAGAAATCGTAAATGAGGGTCAGGCAGGAGTCAAAAACCAGATAATCAGAACAGAAGATATGCTTGAGCAGGAAAAGTAACTGAAGCCTAGCTTGGTCATTTACAAAATGGTGAACTGGAGCTTTAAAGGCGTCTTGGCGCCAAATCCAAATCTGGTGCTGCATCTATGACGTCACAGCGCGTCATGACGCTCGGCGTCAAAGATGGCGCAAGATCAGGAAGTGTGCGCCTGCACACCAACTTCTTCAATGAGACGTGCCGGGAGGTACAAGGTGTGTCTTACAAGGTTGACACGAGCACAAGGTTGCATTCACACCAGTGAGTGTATTTTATGGTGCTTCAGAAACAGGTTCAATATCCATAGCGGGCTACAGGTCTGTAGCTGAGATAGGCTTCTTTCTTTGACAGTAACTTCTAGCTTCCCGAGCAACCTAGATGCCATAAATGGCCAACTAAAGTAAAGTCAGATTTTTTTTTGCCTCAGCTCAAACAGAATACAGACATTTATTTAATTTGAGGTGAAGATGTGTATGATGTCTCAGCAAACAGATATACAGGCCTAGTTGACCCCTTTAAAATATTTGCTTTTGGTTCTGGGCTCATTATCTGGGAAAATTAGTCATAGGAAAAGGTGATGGCAAACAGTCTTTCATAAGAAGTTCTGAACATCTCATGTACTGGCTTGATTGCTTGAACTTGTGAACTATTATCCCAAACAACTGCAAACCCTGCCACTTATTACATTTTAAAATTAAAATTCTATACAGCTGCAGAAGCGCAAGCAGGGACCTTCTAACACAAAAGATCCCTGATATGCAATCTTTGTTATCTATTTGGTACAGAATTTACACCAAGGCTTTCCATAGAATGACAATGCATTAAAGTATATGATTATAGAAATGTCACTCTCATCCAGATCTTTATCTGCTGCAGCACATACTTTTATTATCGGGTCACAATGACAATGCAGAGAAAGCAAAAATAGACATAAATGATAAGAGTTTATGAGAATCAATTCCATGAAAAGAGAACTGTCTTCAAGATTACATAGCAATTTCTGGCTTCTTACACAGTTTTTTTTAAAATGGAAAAAAGTAGTATTTCTTAGTATATAATGAATAACATGTTCTCTCAATAAAAGTATTAGAAATCAGCAAGGAGTTCTATGATGATATAGAAGCATAATTGTTTTGTACATTTCAAAGTAAGCAATGCATTCCACAACATGACAAATCATGTGATCATTAATCAAAGTTGATAAATTGAATAAAGTACCCCTTATTGTAAAATGTAAGTCACCAAGGTGTTCCATGACTCGTCTCGTGTTTTTATACAGGTCATGGAACTCCAAGGTTACTTTTAAGATCCTCATATTTTCCAACAACTTTATTTTTATAATGCAAAAGTTTTAGTGAGTCAAGTGACAAAAATGACATCGCTAAGCTCCCCTTATAACTGATGACATCACTAAGAGCCATTTTTAAGGATAACATTTACAAGATATTCATGGCTTTTGTGTATTATAAGGATATGTTTTACAGGATATCATTACACAGTAAAAACATACTTGTTGAACTCGCTGAGGCTAATGTATTTTTTTATTTCTGTCATTGCATTTCCCAAGATTTGAGTAATTTTTTTCAAATTATAATCAAAGAATAGAATTAAAACCTGTAAAAGATTCAGGTTTTAGAAATTGCGGAGAAAGCAATTATCATTGAAAAATTTTCAATAATGTGGCCACAAAAATTAAGAAAATAAACAAATCGGGACCATTGTCTGCCAAGTGTTGTAAAATATACAGCAACTGCAAAGGTGCCATACATTTCATGTTTCCTTGTTATATAGTGAATAATTACCCGCTATTGTAAAATATTAGGATATTATAAGTCACTGAGGCTTTCCATGACCATATAAAACACTCTGAAATTACATAACTGAGCAGTATTATAACTGATGACAACACTAAGCACTGTTTATAAGGATAACATGTATAGGATATTCATGGCTCATCTATATTTTGATGCCAATGGGTACATTTTTGAAGAGCAACATCCAGCAGCTCCAACTCTGCTCTGGTGAGCCTAACATCTGTCTCCAAAAATGTTAATAATATGGCAAAGTTGTGTCAATGAACTGTACTTTTAATGTTAATTATTTTAACTATGTTAAAATTGTAATTGTTGAAACATAACCTTCTGGAGGTTAATAGAGTTTAAGTTAGACCTCTCTGACTCCATATTCAATGAATCATTTACCCTACAGATTATTATACTATAGATTGTCTGCAGTCTAATAGGGTAATGTAGTAAAGGAAACTACGTTTGCTTCTGATCTAGTAACCCATAGTAACTAATCAACAGGTAGCATTTACTATTCAACAAAAATATGATTGGTTTCTTAATTACTATTAGTTACTATAACAGGGCAAACGTTGTGCCTTTTATTACTTTCCTTATTATGTGTATATGTAATATTAGACCTCTCATCAGTGCAGTACCAGAGGCATGCATTGACTTCTACTGTTGCCTTTAAGTTGCCTTTAAGTCTTGAATCTAACAAGTCCAGTTGGGCATCATGTGGTTAGTGGTTCCTGTAAGTTCTGTTGGAGCTATAAAAGAGAGAACTAGGAGGGTAGGGAACACGGACTAGGGGTAGGCAAAAGACACTTTAACAGGTACCTTCCCAGTGCCCCCCTATTGTTGCACCCTAGACAGGTACCTCTTCTGAATACCCCTAGTTCCAGCCCTGGTTGCAAGGTCAAACTGTGCTAGTGGGACACCAAGAAAAAAAATGGTGGGCCCTGCAAACCCAGACTTGTTCCCTCACCAGATACCCTGAGCATTTCCCCCTGACCTCCCCACAAGGCCCAACAACTGCAAAAAGAATATGGTGTGTGGGGAGGGGCCCAGGGAGGCAGAGGGGGATAGCAGATGGGGTAGGGGACTCCAGACCCCCCATTCCGGCACTGGACTCTTCTGCTTGCAAGTGTTTGCAAGTGTTAGTGTTAGTTTGCAAGTGTTCTTAGATTTTCACCCTCCCCTTGGGACAGGGAGTTATAAGAATGATGAACATGAACAATCTCTGTAAACACAGCACAGAATATTAAAAAAATGTACCACAAATGACCAAAAGAGTTTACTTTGCTGCTTACTGTGAATCCTATGGGAATGTACATTCCATTACTATGCTAAATATGGCAATACTGCCTTGTTTTTCATATCAAGGACTTTTGAATGAAATATTCTTCAGATATGGAAATAAACAATAAAATGCTCAAAGCTGCTAAACGTGGTCAGTATAATGAAGAAGAAGAAGATGTGGTCAGTATACTGTTCTGTGAAGGACTGTAAGATGCTCATGGGGATAGACATAAGGTTAAATAAAAGACACAAACAAATGGATTGCCGGATTGTTCTTTTCGTGCTGGCAAATGTTATGTTTCTGTGTTTAGTGTCACAGAAATGGCAACTAATTAACTAGTGAGTCACTAATCAGCCATGCAAAGTGCAGGGTTCTTTGTGTTCATGTTTCAAGTGCTTTGCCTGAGAAGCAGAACACTTTGCTGTTCTCTGGATTTGCTAAGGAAAGAAGGAAGAAATGAGAATTTGCAAAGTCGACCCAGGTGCAAAAGGAAACTCTACTGACAGGTTCCTACCCCTAATTAGAATAAAATTAATACTGTACTTCACTGTACCGTATATACTCGAGTATAAGCCGAGTTTTTCAGCATCCAAAATGTGCTGAAAAAGTCTACCTTGGTTTATACTCGGGTCAGCGGGCAGTAGCTGAGATTGTAGTCACTTTTAATCATTCCTATACCAACAGTTCACTTGGGGAGAGACTGCAATATCCCACAATGCCCTCTGTTGGTTATATGAAAGATTAACCTTGACTGCAATATCACACAGCGCCCTCTGTTGGTTATATGAAAGAATAACAGTGACTGCAATATCACACAGCGCCCTCTGTTGGTTATATGAAAGATTAACAGTGACTGAAATATCACACAGCGCCCTCTGTTGGTTATATTAAAGAATAACAGTGACTGCAATATCACACAGCGCCCTCTGTTGGTTATATGAAGGATTAACAGTGATGGCAATATCACACAGCGCCCTCTGTTGGTTATACGAAAGATTAACAGTGATGGCAATATCAAACAGCACCCTCTGCACATGGTAGTGGGACAGTGGGACAATGCACACAGTAATCCGTTTGCAATTATCTGTCACCATCAACTTTGCAAAGAAGTCCGGTTGATCGCTGGGGGGGTCGCTTTGGCAGAAAGGCTTATACAGTAATTCATAGATCTATTATACAGACATTTTTGGGAAGATTTGTCACAAGACACGTGGGGTAGATTCACTTAAGGACAAAGTGGCTAACGCCAGCGACAATTCACCAGAGTTGCCACCTGCAAAGACATCGCCAATTCACTAACAGGTGCAGGCGCCAATTCACAAGAGAAAGAGACTGTCACCAGTATTCGTTCACACTCTATCACTAAGTGACTTTTAGCTCTGGCAAAAGGTTGTTACTCCGCAAATTCAGTAAACTGAGGTTTTTACTGAATTTTACCTCTTTCGCCAGAGTTGACTTTGCCACCTTAGACCAGGCGAACTGCTAAAAAGAAGCTACATCTTCCTCAACCTTCTGTCACTTACATCATATACTGTTTGACCAAAATGCATTAAAGTTACAAAACACTAGAGACTTTTCATTTTTTGAAGCGGGATTGCCTACAAAAATCCTAATAAACTTTGGGGAACCAGTTTTCGCCAGACATTTCCTTACATATGGAACATTCATTTTACAGCGGGCTCATGTGTAGGGTAATATATAAATTCTAAGGTTCCCTGGACATTTGTCATCAAAAGTGGTAACTTCAAGCATTTGCAACATATATACTAAAGACCTCTATACAACTTTAAATCACGCATGGTATGCAAATTGACCTAAGCGAAAGATCACTAGCGAATTTTTGCTAGGCACAAACAAACGCTAGCGCATCTTTGCTATGAAATGCTCGCACTGCCAAAGTAACGTTAGCGAAAAGTCGCCAGCGCTTATCGCCCAGGGTGCAAATTAGCATATTAGTGTATTAGCATAGTGGTTTTGAATTTGCACCTGCCAAAGTGATGTGATGTGTGCAAAGCAGTCGCTGACACTGCCCCATAATTTTTGCATGAAACATTCAAAAGGAACTCAGCTTTGTCCTGTGCCAAAATAACCTAAGTAACCTCAGCCTGTGTAATTCAAAGAAGCACTCCCAGTTATTTGCAAGGTCCACTGTTGTGCTCATTGCTGAATATATTTCAAATCAAAATCATAGACACTCAAAATACATAATATACCCATATATAAATTACCCATATTACATTCTGCTTCAGTGCACCATTACAAACAATACACAGAACCTGAAATGAATGCAGAATTGCACTTAGAGGGGAAATGTCTGTTTTGTGTATAAAATTGTTAATTTGCAGCTAAGACAATAAGGACATTGTTAAAAGTTCAAAAATAAATGTTTTGTCAATGTGAGCAGTAGGTGGTAAGATCTCTGTTCTTGATCTTATATTGTTAGGCTTTTTAAGACACAGCAGGGCGTTAATATAGTGTTCTAAGATGGCACATGGATTTCAGTTATTCAAAAGCTTGTAGAATATACAGTATTAGTGATGGGTGAATTTATTCGCCAGGCGCGAATTCGCAGCCAATTTGCGCGATTCGCCAGCGTTTTTTTTTGAAAAAAGAGGTGCTGTCGTCAAAAAACGGGCGCCGGCGTCAAAAATGAGACGCCGGTGCCGTTTCGTGAATTTTTCGCAGTTTCGCTAATTTTTCGGCGAAACAGCGCAAATTCGTCCATCACTATACAGTATTATAAAGAACCAATGGTTCACACGCATGAAGGCTATAGGCTGTTGGGGGAATTAGGGGACTTTATCTATAGCTTGGAGGATTCACCTTGCAGATCCCTAAACTAATTAGTACTGTTTCTTGATAAATTATATATTTAAGCCTGGCCTTGACATATACTGTAAATCATAGGAAGCACTTATTTAGACCACATTTGGTATCACAATAAGAATTGAACCCACAGCTCTGAGTAAGGTGTCACATTAACCCGTCCCTCATCATTCGTGATTTCAAGCTTCAGCGCTCCGGTGTCAAGTGAAGTTGTTAGTAATGAGAAAGAGCTGGTGCCGGAGACTTCATAAGGCATAAGGCAAACGTGTGATTAAAGCACACTGACACTCCTTAGAATTGAGCTTTCTCAATGTAAGGTTAGGGTTCATTTCCCGGTATTGGAGAAAAAAAAAAGCTTTTTGAATTATTGATCACTTTCAGCAGCGGATCAACACTTTTAATATTAGTTAAAGAGAGCTAAAGTTTCAGTCCACATTCTGTTCACCCTTCAAACCCGCCTGCACCTGCTTTTGATCTCTTTGTTGAATAAAATCTCACTCTGAACACATCACTTGGAGGTTATGGTCGAAGTGCAAGGTAATGGTAATTACAGTCGGTGCTGGCCTTTCAGCAGATTACTCAAACAAAGGCTAAATGGCAAAGGCAGGAGTCATTCATTTGGCCATTCAGTGCATGGGATACAGTTTCCTGAATTCAAGGAAAGGTTATTTGTGTTCTCTATAGACACAATGGCCTGCAAACAATATCAAAGAGCAAATACAGCCTTGCAAATAAAACCAAAAAATGAAGAAAGGAAGCTAAAAAATCATACAAAGGATAATAGTTAAATGTATTCTATTGCAGATAATAATAATGTGAATTTTAAGAACAAAAAAAGGCTGAAAAGCTGAGCACTTAGTGAGAGGAAAAGCTGGTTATGCACAAAATGGATGTTTAATACATAAAAGAACCACATTGAAAAAAAGGCACCCTGTCCTGGGTGCTCATCACAGCATGAAACATGTATTGATCTGAACATACTGACATATTTTTTTCCATCAGTGATCATTGAATTTTTAACAGCAACCTCTGTCTTCCTGCTTATATTGTATTCATTAGATCTGGTCATTGATTTGGAACGCGTGGAAAACCTGACCATCTCATACTCTGAAAATGGTTTGACTGATGGGATCGTCAGAACAAGCTGAGGATATTTCACGAAGGAAGTGCTGAGTAGTGATGTAGCGAACTGCCGATTTGATGTTCGCGAACGCCGTTCGCGAACACCGGCAAAAAAGCGAACAGTTCGCGAACAGTTCGCGAACTTCGAACGCTCGATAAAATCGTTCGATCGAACGATCGAAGGATTTTATTCGTACGATCGAACGATTTTCGTTCGAATCGAACGATCGAAGCTATTCGATCGAATGATTTTAATTCAATCGAATGCTTATAATCGTTCGAACGAATGGAAATCGTTCGATTTTAGCGATCGAACGGTCGAATGGTCGAATGGTCGAACGAAATTTTACTTCGAATCGAACGCGAACACCAATTGGCGAACGTCGCGCGACGTTCGCGAACATTCGGCGGACGCGAACAGTCGAAGTTCGCGCGAACTAGTTCGCTGGCGAACAGTTCGCTACATCCCTAGTGCTGAGAAGCTTAAAAAACAAAAGCTGAGTCACAAAGGTAAATTAATTAGTTTTTTTCCGGCAATATGGAATGAGCATTGCTACATTGGTCACTACTATAATTTAACAGCATAAAACCTGACAGTCAGGCAAGCATTTTCTTGAACTATGACCTTCACTAACTCTGCCTATAGTTTCCTACATAAAAAGGGCAAGCTGCATTCAGATAGATAACAAATGCTTGCCCCTAGATGCTAATAAACACTACAAGCAGATAACCACTGAGTTTTAGGTACTGTATGATAAATCTAATGAACTGCTCTGGGCTAATTAAAGTCCATTAAACAGATCTCAGTTTTGTGCCAAAAGTTCCAGAGTTCTGCATAAAGTTAGTATTTAATAATACAAAGGATAAATCAAAGTGGAAGGATGCATACTGTATATCACCCTATTGACTGGCTGCTTAATGACCAACTCTTCTTTTATAAAAGGGACACTCAGAAATGCTGAGTGTTTGCATCAGGTTCTGACACCCTATTTGAAATAAGCCCCAGAATGGGTTGCAGGGAATAAAATATTTATTATTTATCATATCCAAAGAAGAAGTCTTCACTGCTTTGAGCTACATAGGAGAAAAACTCATGCAGTTGATGCTAACCAATGCTGCTTGCCTTAAATACATTTTACTACAGGGAAGCAAATGAAAAACACAAATTGATCAGAACAACAGCATTTTGAATCAAGTTCCTACATGTAACATAAAGTAAAATTACTCCAATATGATGGATAGAAACACTAAATACCCTTACCTTTCTTCAACTAATTAACACTGACATTTATAATCATGGTCCAAAGTTTACCCGCAAACCATCAATACAATGTCAAGCTATCTCCAAAATATTAAGGAGGGAATGTAATTAAAGTCACGAATAGGGATGGGTGAATTTTTTCTCCTTGTTTCACAGCGAAAATGATGGCCATAGACTTGTATGGCGTTGTGCGGCAAAAAAATGACGTACGGCAAAAAAATGTCTTTGACGCCCATAGACTTTAATGGGTGTCGGCGATATTTCGCCATCTGCAAATTTTTGTCAAAACGAAACTGGTCAAATTCGCCCAAGCCTAGTCGCAAACCAGGGTTGGACTGGGACACCAGGGGCCCACCCAAAAACCTTTAACCAGGGGCCCACCAATTAATCTTAGACCAGGGGCCCACTCTTAGTACTATTTTTCTTCCTCTCCTCACTCAATCTCTATTCTCCTAGTCTCTTTTCTATACTATACTCTATTTTTACATCTATTTAGCATCTTTGTTCTCATAGAAATAGGGAATAGCCGTGAAATAGGCCAAATGTTTAGCAGCATGAAGGCACACCGGGACTTTTCCTGGTATCCCGGTGGGCCAGTCTGACACTGTCGCAAACAGAAAAACAATTTGCACCAATAAGAATAAAAATTCACACATTGCAATGTAATATTGTTCCTTAAACTGTTATCGCATTACGGATTTTAATTGCTCTATGCAAATTTTAATTGGGCGCTCTTAAGAAGTGCTTGGAGCAAACATAACGACTTTTTCAGTAAGAAGTTTTATACATTTACTGCGTATTAGTGCAAACGATTAAATTTGCAAATGGTCTTCCACTGTCGGAAGTGGCCGATAAACAGTTTCCGGCTTTAGTGGCCGCTAAACAGTTTCCAGGTTGGCAAAAGCTATATTAAATTCCCGCAAAGAAAAATCTGTTCGCGCAAAGGCATAACTTTTCGCATTGCTAATAGTTTTTCTGTTACTAAGAAAATCCTATAACATTTGGTCAATTTCATAAGGAGCCAATGAAACTATTTGTATGTTTTATGTTTTGGACTGTTGGAGAAAACCAGATATCCTGGAGAAAACCCATGAAAGAATGGGGATAACATTTAAATTAATTGCAGGTGAACTAGCAAGAATCAAGTCCCATGTGATCCAAAATGTGGTGTAATGCATTGCAGTCTATTAATAGTGTGACCATGGTGGTGGTGGCTAGGTAAGGAATTCTGACCAAATGGGAGTTGGCTGTTGTTGATTTATAGCATCGTAATGTTCAGCAAAACAGTGGTTTCCGTGCTTTTTTCAAGGATAACTCTCACCATAAATTTTCATTACTCAAACAAAATTGTTTTATTGTGCATAACTACAATGTTACCAGCTTTAGCTTATTTGCATTTGTTCTGCCAGGCTAGTGAGGCATATTCTGCTTTAAGCAAATACTTTCATGCAGAACTTCATCCTGTTTCAGATTAGCTCAGCATTGCAAGGGTCCAGCATTTGCCACCCGACTCCCATTAAGTGTTCCTTTTTTTTATTTCAAGAAAAAAAACCTAGATATTATTAAATGCATCACGTTGTCTAATATCTGCATTGGAGAACGTGAAGATTTCAGGTTAAGGCTCAGAAATATTGTTCAACTTATTATTTTTTTTTCAATCAGATAGAGTGAGAATTGAACATGAGAAAAAAAAGTAAGGAGGATTTTCTAATCACAAACACCCCAGCGGGTTGTGTTGTTGAAACTTCTCTTTGGTATGAGGCAGCTGAAAATTGTCTGTGCCGGCCCCACAATCCTTGTAGGAAAAGGGCAATGTGTAAATAGCATTTTTTAAAAATAAAGGCTGGAAGAAACTAAACATTTTCTGGCTTGTTAATGATATTTATTAGGTAAAAGAAAATAGCAATTTTGCCATCTGCCTGAGAAAAAAATAACTAAAGAGAGAGAGAGAGAAAACCTCATTAGGTCCGCTAACACGCAGCTGCTTAGGAACATGTCAGCTGATATAATTCCGGTTCATTTATGCCTCAAAATGACAAGTAAAGTCTTTTGTGTGTGGTTTTTATGTTTGTGTCTGTAAACAAATGGCACCTTTTAATTGTAGAGGCTCAGTTATATGACAAGCTACAACGTATAAATACACAGTATAAAAGAATGCCAAAAGACCGGCTCATCATGACAAAGAAGAACATTCACATTGAAGGAAACACTCTACGAGCACCCCGGGAGACCCAATCTGCCCAGATGTTTACTCTATAGGGGAGGATTCAAAGTGTCAAGAAGAATTGCATAATGGTAATGAGCATGGTTGCGCTCTTGCTTGCATAACGGATGAACCAAGCTAGGAAGCTCAACAATCTGGTGTAAGGAAATTCTTTGGAAATCGATCCAAAAGATGAATACAAAGTGTTACCTAAATGTGCCATATGTAAAGCTTTGTATTTATCCTTTCTCCTGATTTTTTACCCATGTGTCACCATTCCGAAATTGCCAGGCAGAATTTATTACCATGTTAACAGTGGTAATATTTACAGTATATGTGTGTATTTTCCGTTACTCAAACTTTTTTTTACCATCATAAAGGAGAACTAAACCCCCCTATAAGAAAAGCCCCTACCTCCTTCCCTGGGTAGCCCCCCTCCCTATTTCCCCCACATAGTTTGTTACCCCCTGAAATTGCCCCTAAGAGTTTGCTCTTACCGGTGCAGAGTAAGAGCAGCGGAGCTCACGGGCGCCACCTTCCAGATCTCCGGTCCCCTTCTGTAAGTGAGCACCGTATTGGCGCATGGGCAGTTGGAGCAGTCTTCCGGTTCATAGCAACTGCGCATGTGCCAAAAATGTTGGAAGTTGAAAAAATATGAACATTTATAAATAACTCCCATAATTGTACACCATGTAGAATTAATATGATGGTGTTGGTTAAGTGCAATTTTTCTCCACAACTTTATAAATATCCCTCTTAAGAAGCCACATCTCCAGATTTTAGAATTTAGAGATAATTCTGAGAAGATAGATCTTTGTTTACAGCCAGGGAAAATTCTTTTGCTCAAGGTGCATTAAAGCATCAAGGCCCTAAACAATGTCAGGTGAAGCAAAGGCAATGCTCTTAAGCACTTAAGCAACATTTCAGAAGCAATATTTGCAAAGTGTAGTTGGGTTTTTGAACACACCAGGAAAAGCAGAATAGACTAAGATAAGTAAATAGATGGTATTCTAAGGAAATGACATGACAAAGGGAGGATAACTGGGCCTGCCGGTCTTATTCTGTTATTATGACCTGCTGTGGGTTTTAAGATCATAAACAGGTAAACATAAACTCAATCAAACCTATTGGATACCTGATAGAAACATTATTGTGATCTGCTATTGGCTGTTACAGGTATTGGATCAGTTCCAATTCAGGAAACCAGTTATCCAGAAAGCTCTGAATTACAAAAGGGGCATCTCCCATAGACTCAATTTTATTATCATTATCCAAATAATCCAAATTTTTAAAAAATTATTTCCTTTTTCTCAGTAATAATTAACAGTACCTTGTACTTGATCCAAAATGAGAAAAGCAAAACCAGCCTATTGTGTTTATTTAATGTTATCTAGCAGACTTAAGATATGGAGATCGAAATTAGGGAAAGATCCATTATCTGAAAAAAACTCAGGTCCCAAGCATTCTGGATAACAGGTCCCATACCTGTATTGGCATTTTTAAATGAGTGTATGTGGACACAGAGAAAAGCTGACAGCTGGTGCTGACATATCAGAGTGATTGTGATTTGCGCATCTTGCAGAAATTTCAAAAATAACAAAGAATTAATTTTGGTGTGACTGCATTTTCCAGATGCACAGTTTACAGAGGCTAGGTGAGACAGGCCTGAAGGCTATTGTTATCTAAGGCAGTGTTAATCAACAGGATTTTTTGATGACTTCAAATACATTTTTTTCTATAGGTATTCTGATGCTCATATTTATTTTGCCAGAGAAACAATGTATAGAATGTATTATGAGCACTGGTATTTATAATAGGCATCTCAGACCTGCTGAGATTGCATATAAGTCAATGGGAGAAGTCACAAATATTTTTTGATCCAAAATTTTCAGGGTTTTCGAGCAAAAATCCCCCCCCCCAAAAAATCTCAGTTTTCTAGGTGGAAATTTTGAAATAATTTGTAAAATTCGTATTTTTCACGTCTTTTTCCAGCAAACAAAATTTTAGGGAAAGTGTATTAAAAAAAACTGAAAAAACCCATGCAGATTTGGTCTGAGTTTTTTTCAGAAAATATTGAGATAAATTCGGACTTTGATAAATATTTAAATTTGCCCTGGTGTCATTTCGGCATGAATTTACAATTCAAACATACAAACATATGTAAAATGTACAAGACAACTAAGGCAATCATAGGCCAGGTTTAGATAATAAAAAAGCTTGTATTGTTTTTTCTTTTATTATTTTCTGGTTAAATGGAGAATTTATTAGTAAGGTTTATGCAGGTAATTGGACTCATGATGTGTTATCTGATCTGTGTATTATACATTTACAGCTGGTAATTGATGTAGCAATAAAGTTTTATAAAGTAAAAAAAGGAAGTAAGGGAGAATTGATTTTTTCAGTATATATATATATATATATATATATATATATATATATATATATATACACTATATATATATATATATATATATTTTTTTTTTTTTTTTAACACATACTATACTATCATCAAAAATGCCTAGCTCATAATTTTTGTTTTGTAATGCTTGGTTTATAAAGGTAAAGGTCGGTTTTTGACACTGACATAATCCAGCAGGATCTGGATATTCTATATTTTTTTTACGGTAACTTTAAATTGTAACACTAGTTCATCTTATATATATATAATATGAAACACTTTTGTCAATAAAAGGCAATTGCTGTCAAAGTATACACTATTATACTTGGACCAAGATCTTTTAATGAATAAAACAGATAACTGGTTCTGCTTCCAATAAGGATTCATTATATCTTAGTTGGGATCAAGTACAATGAACTGTTTTATTATGACAGTGACAAAGGAAATCATTTTTAAATTTTGGATTATCCGGGTAAAACGGAGTCAATGGAAAACGGCCTTCCCACAATTCAAAAGCTTTCTGAATAATGGATTTCTGAATAAGTTTCTGAATAACAGATCTTATACCTGTATAACATAATATAAAAGTAAAATATAGACTTTCTCACAAAATTATAACTGCATTTTTTTTTACCAAGGATATGGTTTTATTTCCATTTATTTTATCTGACCTAACAAATTCCAGCAGTAGTCAAAAAAACTATTTATTTCTCTAGAGTCTTAATATAAAAACTTTTAGGAAGCTTTAAAAAGGCAATTTCCTCTTTTGTTTTGCAGGAGACTAAAAAGTAATAATAAAAGACAAGACAAAAAGAACTTGCTTATTAAATTAATATAAGTATGTTCCCACTTCAAATCTTAAGTCCATCTAAAATCAATCGTAACAATTTTTTTTCTGAGTTTAAAACAAACCGTTTGGCAAAGAAAAATACTTATCCACTGATTTGATTTTTTTAATGGCAAGCCCTCCTTTTAAAAGATATGTTCATTTTTGAAATCACAGAAATGTTTTTTGCCTAGAGCAGAAAACATACAATTCCAAGAAAAGTGCCTTAGCTGAGAGATGCTATTGAGATTTGATAAGATTTGATAATATTTCCGGTGTATTTTAGAAGATATCATAATGTTAATTGTGTTTTATAACACATATGCTTATTTCTTTTATAATACTATACAAGGTTCACTTAACCATGACAGTAAACAGTATCCTTTTGTTTAATTAAAAGAAATGACTACTTATAAAGAATAAAAAAAATAGCATTGCCTAGTTGCAAAACATGAAAAGACAATATAATTATTGTATAATATTATACAACTATGCATGAAATAATGTACATGAGGTTTTCCAGTATATATTCTTTATTGAGCAGTGTTGGCTTGAAGTCTTTTATGCTTACATGAATTTACTGTGCAGGAGTTATGACTGGCAACCACGCTGTAAATATGAAAATATGTGCTTTAATCACATAAACGTCAATAAGATAAAATTTGGATAATGTCAAATCAAGAGAAGCAATGACCACCATCACGGTGCGTATCAATTGACATCCCAATTGCATGTGCCTAATATCCATGTTTATGGCCAAAGTACTGCAATATCCACATAGTTGTGTGTCAATTCATTATATTTCCAACAACCCGGGATCACCTGCTTTAACACTTTAACACTGAAATACATGGTTATCGCCATCATGAATTTCAATGCCAGTCATTTGCATTCTATTCTAAACAGTTGGCAAAGTTCAGGTGAGTGAGGCTGCCATAGGCAGTCATTGTGTAAAATTTTAGGGGTTTACTCCTATAAACACTTTTGCTTTATGAACTGTCTTTATAGTTAAAATGTAGACACAAATGAACTAGATTCTTTTTTGCAGTTTACTTTTACGATTTTATGGGCAAGGATGCCCATTCTTTAATGCTTTTAAAAACGACTGCTTATAGGAAAGAACGACAAACAAGGCATTATTCACAGTAGCTAAAAAGCTTTCTTTGGCACAGATAATTCCATGGGGTTTACAATCTAGTAGATGTTTCAGTTTTCCTTTTGCTTGCTAATGGCATTAGTCATGTGCATATCTTTCATTGACATTGCACCCAATATCCCGGCATTCTCTTTAATGTTTCCATCCCATAAATTCAGCAACATTTGAGCAATGTCGGCTTATCCATCAAGAGCGATGTAAAGAATATATGGTATATACATATATATGATTAAGATTGCACATTTATGTTTATGGTATGTCTGTTTTATCTACCCATTTCAGATTTACAATTCCCAGTAGTCTTCCCAAAGCTTAGGGATTGAAGTGTCGGCCTATGATTAAAGAAAACTTTCCTTTTTAAACTGCTGTGATTGGGGTTGGTGGCTTAGTGCAGTCCAGACACTCTGCTCTAATGATGTACAGAGCTCTTCCTGCTGTGTGACCGGATTTTCCTTGGTTGCTGCATAAAAAACAACATAAAGATCAGAGAAGGATGCACATCATTTGCTCTGATTGTTCCAGAGCTAACAGCCTTTCTATAGAGGGAGCTGAGTTTGTAATTCAAATAGGGGGAATCTCATTTTCCTGCGTTTTTTTTTGTCTCTTAGCTATAGATGAAAGCAATATGGCATGACCCCCTTAGAGCACAGGACAGATTACGGGGAGAATAAAAAGCATTCTCACATATCTTCTGAGTTTTTGTGTCCGTATGGAACAAAAGTGATGCTCTCACCCATACATGCAATGTTTCATCTCAGAGACAGATATATTTTTGCCGACCAAAGGAGACCTAACAGTAGGTTGGTGAGGAATCAGCTATTAGGGTTTAATGAAACTCAAGGGAGAAAGCTTATGCCCTGCTTAACCATGGAACTGAGCGCATCACAAGAGAGAGAGCACTGTTTATGCCTAGAAATGGTTACTGTATGCCTTTAAAGGAAAGCTATACCCCCAAAATGAATACTTAAGCAACAGATAGTTTATATCAAATTGAATAACATATTAAAGAATCTTACCAAACTGGAATATATATTTACATAAATATTGCCCTTTTACATCTCTTGCTTTGAACCACCATTTCGTGACTCTATCTGTGCTGCCTCAGAGATCACCTGACCAGAAATACTACAACTCTAACTGTAACAGGAAGAAGTGAGGAAGCAAAAGGCAGAACTCTGTCTGTTAATTGGCTCATGTGACCTTACATGTGGTTTGTATGTGTGCACAGTGAATCTTACGATCTCAGGGGGCGGCCCTTATTTTTTAAAATGGCAATTTTCTATTTATGATTACCCAATGACACATACTACTAAAAAAGTATATTATTATGATAATGGTTCATTTACATGAAGCAGGGTTTTAAACATGAGCTGTTTTACTCAGTATCTTTTAATAGAGACCTACATTGTTTGGGGGGTATAGTTTTCCTTTAAAGAGAACATACGTCTCCAGACAGATGGAAACAGAATGCATTATATTTCATACAATTAATTATTTATATGTTAGAATATATCTTCTTATTTCTAAGATCTCTATAAAAGAACCCATTGGATAGAACCTCAAAAGTCTTGGTAAAAACAGTGGCAGCCCTTCTGGTCCAAACTGGTGACAGCAGGCAAATTGAAAAATTGAAATCTATGGAGTAAAACTTTCATCAACTCCCAATAAATGAAACCATTGACAGCATGTAAAATGGGTCAAATCTACTGTACCTCTTTTTTTTTTTTACATTTTTCTGCCTCACTTCAATTATCTTGAAAAATATGTTTCTTTTAAATTTTGAAATACAGTGGGTATTTCCAGAAATTCTTGACACTTTCAATTTTCCAACTAGAGGTATGGAACCTGCTGTCCCGAATGTTTGGGGCATGGGATTTTCTTTTTACCTAAAGTCCACTAGAAAATCCTGTAAACAATAAATAAACCCAATGGGCTGGTTTTGCCTCCAATACGGATTCATTATATCTAAGTTTGGATCAAGGATAAGGTACCGTTTTATTACAGAGAAAAAGAAAATCATTTTTGAAAATTTGTATTATATGAATAGAAATGGAGTCTATTGGAGATGACTTTCCAGCAATTCAGAGCTCTCTGGATAAGGGGGTTCCAAATAATGGATTCCATACTAGTATCAGACTGCTAAGGCAACTAGGAGTTGTAGTCTAGAAAAAAAAACTATTCAGACTAACAATCTTTAATCTAAAGGAAGGAGCAGTAAGCCAAACCTAAAGACGAAATAATTCAAGATTCCCCTGTGATCTAGATTAACTTGTTATTGAAGTATTAAACAGGCATATAACTGGTCAACATTAAAAGACAGCATTATTTTGAGTATTTAATGTTGTGCATAATGGCATTCAAGCCATTCTTAATCAAAACATACATTTATTCCTATTTTAAGTACAAACATTTTTTTATAAAAAGCAAGACAAGAGTTTCATGCTCAGTCATTATATACACAGTACGTAGCAGGAGTCTGCTTGAGCAACTGACATGGCAGTGTTATATAGAAGCAATGACCCTGTATGTGACATTGGTTGTTCTTATAAGTTAATCCAGTATTAGAAGGATTTTAGCATATCCCAGCTAATCACTGCATTCACCTTATTTCATCAGCCATTGTCACATGGAGTTGAATGAAACAATTCCCACAGTCTTGTAGCAGGTATGAGATTACTCTATTATGCTAAGAGCTGGCTCTTCGTAGAAGCCTTTTTTAGTTCCTCAAATGAATTATTATCTTGTAATGGAAAGGCACGGTGCATTTTTTTAAAACTGAACCCAAATTAACATAAGAATATGTTTAATTACAGCAGGAGCAACTGTTCGAAGTTCTAACACAGAATCATTTCAGGTTAAGAGTCAAGGTACATACCTACCTTCATCTAGGAAGACTACAAGGAAAGCAGTTTAGCGTCAAAATATTTAAAACTTTCACAAGAACACATAGATACATCTAGGCGTCGAATATCGGGGGTTAATTAACCCTTGATATTCGACTGCCGAATTGAAATCCTTTGAATTCGAATATCGAAGTTGAAGGATTTAGCGTTATTCCTACGATCGAACGATTCAAAGGATTTTAATCCATCGATCGAAGGATTTTCCTTCAATCAGAAAATTGTTAGGAAGCCTATGGGGACCTTCCCCATAGGCTAACATTGGCCTCAGTAGGTTTTAGATGGCGAACTAGGGGGTCGCATTTTTTTTTAAACAGAGAGTACTTTGCCAATCAAATGGTCGAATAGTCGAACGATTTTTACTTCAAATCATTCGATTTGAAGTCAAAGTCGTAGTCGAAGTAGCCATATTCGACCATTCGAAATTCGAGGTATTTTTTCTTCTAATCCTTCACTCGAGTTAAGTAAATGGGCCCCCTACTGTATTGTCACAAATGAACAGACTTTACTTATTTTACATTTACTTATTGGTTTTCATAACAAAAAGCCACTTGTAGTTTACTTCTTTGGATAGTGTAAAATACAACAGACCATTCATCTGGAAGACTGAGTGCAAGTGATTTTCTTAGGAGAATTGAATGCATGGAATTGAAAGTAAATGATTAGCAGTCAAAACCTCTTCACTGCTGTGTTAAAGAACATTCTTTTTTACTATATTATTATATTTCATCAAGATCTTTAGAACACTGTTATTTCTCAGTTATATTGGTCAATCTCTGAAACAACTATCTTTCACATACCATAAATAACAACTGAATGTGTCTTGATTAAAAGGGTTTTTAATAAAAATACAATAATATTAAAAGGGGTAAAGTCAGGAAGAAATATCATAGATCAAGAAATACTCTTATGTTATCTATTCCATGATAACACTCTTTTTTCAACACTCCCAGTGTTCACTCATCACAAGATATAATACATTATGTACATGCACAGTACGATTTCCCATGCTATGTCATAAGAACAACATTTCAGGCCTTCTACAGCTTGATAAAGGGAAGTAGAAAGCCTGAAACATTGCTGCCATCATTTGGGCAATAAAGCCTTTTTTGCACTGGAAGAAAATTGTTGTTGCCTGCATGTATTTATTTTATCCTATGATTTTCAAGTGTCTACCTAACAATGTTATTATCACAAAAACATTTGTTTTATATTTGACTCATCTTTCCAAAATAGAATTTCGTTCCTTCCAAAGCAAGCAGCAACAGCACCTTATATTATATCATTATAGGTAAGGAAGCATAAGGAATCCAGCTCTGAATGTACCTTTTCAAGCACTAAATCTATAGTATGGTATTGAATTTATGGTATGCTTTGACATAATTTGCATTTTGTATGCAGTAAAAGTACTTTAATACAAGAACTAATGGATTGAAGGGCAATTTATAAATTTTCTATGTCTTATTTAAAATCCCTCAGCCAAAATGCTGTTGTTATATGTGCTCATGCTTGTTAGCTACAAGTTGGATTTCTTACAGGTCAGGCTTGGGACGCATTAAGTATTTAGCTTTTCTCAAAAATGTGTTCCCCTTGCCCTCAATATATTTTGCCGTGTTTCGAAATACCATCACTCTTATGTGTATTTCATCCAGAACCAACATTAAAAATGGATTGGAACTGCTTTAGTATGGACTTTTATTACTGCATTTAGGTTCTTAATTTATCTACTTTTAAGGCAAAGAAGTAGAAAAAACAAAAACTGTTGTCAGTAGGGATTACATGTAATACATAACTTGTCCATTATGCCCATAACTGGTACAAATTAGCAGAGAATTCCCTCCCTGCAAAGAATAAGCTCTTAAAAATGAATTGCTGTCATGATTAGAAGTCAACCAAAACATAGTGGATGTTTAATAAATAATTTCCACAGTAAGACATTATCATTTCTTAGAGTTATAGGATCTATTATTTAGGATGCTTGGGGCCTGGGGTTTCTGATTAAAGGGATACTGTCATGGGAAAAAAAATGTTTTCAAAATGAATCAGTTAATAGTGCTGCTCCAGCAGAATTCTGCACTGAAATCCATTTCTCAAAAGAGCAAACAGATTTTTTTATATTCAATTTTGAACTCTGACATGGGGCTAGACATATTGTCTAGTTAATGATTTTCTATACTTACAAACAAATAACAGCCATTAGAAATGGCCAGTTACCAGACAGCAGACATCGTGACAGGCTAAATTGTCAGGCTCAGGAGTGCACAAAAAAGTCTTTATCTCAGAAATCAGAAATAATAATTACAAAACTGGAGGTTTGTTTAACTTGAACTTCACCTTGGTTACATTTGTATAGCTGTAACAGTCGCTGTTTAAGTTAAAGGGAATACATTTCCCTTCCACCTCAGTAATGTCAGCACTTTAGTTATGGATTCTATATGCACGTAGGAAGGATGTCTCTATATATTTCCCTTTAGGTGCAATAAGGTAGGTTTAAAACACGTCATTACTACAACCGGTAGTTTGCAAAAGGGAGGAGAGGAGGAAGGACAGCAGAGCAGAGGCCAATATACATGTACATGTCATTACTTAGCTTTCAAGCTAAATCACGTGTAAAAAACTATGCCTTATTGGTTCATTTACAGACAGAAGTTAGGCGAAAATTGCACGCACACACCTGGCCTCTTAATAAACTGGGTACGGTGCTAGGGTTGTAGGACGACAGCACAGTCAATGAAAGGATGTAACTCCAGCACACGTAGCTGCTCAGGGGATTTAACCCATGTTTAATGTCAAGACAACGAGTACAACGTTTCGGGGGGCATGTCCTTTCATCAGGTGATCCGTACTGAAATCGATGTTAATCATAAAGGAAAGTCATTTTAAACTTTTAAGACAATTAATTTAACGCCCCTGCCCTATACCAGTGTTCAAAATCTATCTATCTATCTATCAATCTATCAATCTATCAATCTATCAATCTATCAATCTATCAATCTATCAATCTATCAATCTATCAATCTATCAATCTATCAATCTATCTATCATCTATCCACCCACCCACCCATCCACCAATCAATCTATATACGATTTGTGATTGGTTTAAGTGCCCTGAAATTCATGGCACTGTCTATGAAATAGAGAGACAAAATATTTGAGTAATATATGCAGGGCACAAGGGAAGGATATCACTGTGATATACCATTAATATAAACAGGTATGGGGTCCATTATACAGAAACCCATTATCCAGAAAGCTCCAAAACATCACATGGAAAAAATATTTCCAGATGAGATCACAATGCTGTTTTGGCACCTCTCCCTGGAAGGTTTAGTAACACATGAAAGCTCCATTTTGCTAATACAATCAACACCTAGGGGCCGATTCACTCAGCTCGGGTGAAGGGTTCGAATGAAAAATACTTTGAATTTCAAAGTATTTTTTGGGTACTTCGACCATCGAATGGGCTACTTCGACCTTCGAATTCGACCTTCGACTTCGATTCGAATGAGTCGAAGTAAAAATCGTTCGACTATTCGACTATTCGATAGTCGAAGTACTTGCCCTTTAAAAAAAACTTCGACCCCCTACTTCGGCAGATAAAACCTACCGAAGTCAATGTTAGCCTATGGGGAAGGTCCCCATAGGCTTGCTAAGTTTTTTTTGATCGAAGGATTTTCCTTCGATCGTTTGATTAAAATCCTTCGAATCGTTCGATTCGAAGGATTTAATCGTTCGATCGAACGAAAAATCCTTCGATCGTTCGATCGCAGGATTAGCGCTAAATCCTTCGACTTCGATATTCGAAGTCGAAGGATTTCAATTCGAGGGTCGAATTTCGAAGTATTTTTAACTTCGAAATTCGACCCTTCGTGAATCGGCCCCCTAATTTAATGACATCATTGTGGATTATGATAAACAGATTATGCTGATTGGAGCAACATACCAGAGGATATATATTCTTGAAGGAAGATTTACAAGTTATTCTGAATTGAGAAAGTCAGTTGGATGTCTGGTGAAATATCTTCAAGGAAAAAACACAGTCCAGTTGATTTGATTTATTTCTATAGATATACCATGCCCTGGATTACTGAGAATTTTCACAAAAATACTCCAAAAAGAGGTTTTTCGATTTTTTTCAACCTCTTTTTGATTCATTGTTTAACCTTTGAAACACTGTGAATTTACAGTGTTTCAGACAGACACACTGAGCTGCCTGTATCTTCCAAGAAATTGCTAATGTCCCAGGGAAGTCACTGACAACTAGATTAAACTAATAGAAATTCATGTTCATGAAATTTGCTTTCCAGTTGAGCTAACCAACATTTTATTTCAGCCAGTTATTCCAAACCGCACCATATATCGCTGCATGTCACTACAAGTGTCAGTCACCACAATTTTAATAAAACTCTGGTTTTCCTGCTCTTTTCCACAACAGTCCCATGTAGGATATTTAGGGGCCGATGCATCAAGGGTTAAATAACGAGGGTTAATTAACCCTCGATATTCGACTGGGAATGAAAATCCTTCGACTTCGAATATCGAAGTCGAAGGATTTTGCGCAAAATCGAAGGATTTTAATCCAACGATCGAAGGATTATCCTTCGACCAAATAAACTTAGCCAAGACTATGGGGACCTTCCCCATGGGCTAACATTGGGTTTGGTAGCTTTTAGGTGGCGAACTAGGGGGTCGAAGTTTTTTCTTAAAGAGACAGTACTTCGACTATCGAATGGTCGAATAGTCGAACGATTTTTAGTTCAAATCCTTCGATTCGAGGTCATAGTCGAAGGTCAAAGTAGCCAATTCGATGGTCGAAGTAGCCCAAAAAACACTTTGAAATTCAAAGTTTTTTTACTTCAAATCCTTCACTCGAAGTTAATGAATTGGCCCCTTAGAGTCACATTTATCAAGGGGCAAATTTCGAATTCATGTGTTTTTAAAACTCCCATAAATTCTAAATTCGACCAATTGAAATTTGTTATAAAAATCAAATTTTTTAAACTTGGATGAATGGAATCGACCGAAAACTCGAATCGCATTTGATTCAAATTAGAAACACTAGAATTAAATAAACTCGATTTTTGTGTCAGGAAGGCTGCATCACCAAATTGATCCCTGGACCTCTCATTGACGTATACAGCAATTTGGCAGTTTTAAGGTCGAATTCGAGTTCTTAAAGGGCCAGAGTATGATAAATATTAAAATTTGAATTCAAATTAAAACTCAAATCGAGTTTGGATAAATCACGATTTGAATTTGAGAGTTTTGACCAAAAAGAAGGTTTGAAAATTAGAATTTTCACTTCGACCCTTAATAAATCTGCCCCCAACTGTTAAGTTGGGACCACTGTTATTGCGATTGTGAAAAGTGGTGCTTATACTGTATGTTCTCTTATTGACTAAATGATGATTGCAGTGTGCATGTGTTATGACTGGTATTTATGTTTGGTAAACTTTATTCACAAAATGTATTCATCCACTACAGTTTCGTCTTTGACAAATATTTTGCTCCCCAGTCACAGCCAAAATTCTTTGTCAAAAATGTTATGTAAGGTTGTAATAAAAAAAAAACAGCAGTTTAGTAAGGTACAAATGACTAAAACTATATTTTATGAATATACATTTACTTCTCTTTAAATTCAGAATTTAGCAAATATGTTTCATGAAATTATGGAAAGTGTTTGTCATACTTTAGTTTTTCATGAATTGAACTCACAGGCAATAAATAGTGATGGGCGAATTTGTAGCGGAATGGTGCCAGCGTCTCATTTTTGACGCCGGTGTCCTTTTTTTTGATTCCGGCGAATTTTTGGGAATTTATTCGCCGACAGTGAATCATGGGAATTCACAGCGAATTCGCGCCTGGCGAATAAATTTGCCCATCACTAGCAATAAAGTAACTTAAAGAAGAGTAACAACAGGATGTAGGCAAAAGGGGTGAGGAACAGCTGCATTAGACCATGCTATACAATTTTGGGTGAAGTTTCCATCAATCGATGATAGAGATTTTGTGGATAGGGAGTCATAGTCTGAGGTCTCCCCATGAGGGGGGGTGTATAGGTGGTTTCTGTTCTAGGTGAAGACACTTATGCTGTCTTAAAGGGCATGTAAAGGGTGGGATGAAACATGTGACTGGATTGTGAATTTAAATGGTTACACCCTTTTTAGGAGGGATAGAGGGATTAAAAAGGGTGGAGGAGTGTGTTTGTATGTAAAGCCTGAATTAAAGCCATGCGCTAAAGAAATAAAAATAGCTGGCACTGGTGAGGGTGTAGAATCACTCTGGGTAGAGATTTCGACTGGGCAAAAGGTATCAAAAAGAATTATCATTGGTGTATGCTATAAACCACCTCGTATAAGTGTCGAGTATGAAGCCGAGCTACTCTTGCAGATACAACTGGCTTCACAGCTGGGTCAAGTTGTTGCTATGGGTGACTTCAATTATCCAGACATTGACTGGGGTAATGGGGTTGCTAAGACAGAAAAAGCTAGTAGGTTTGTAAATATGCTGAATGACAACTTTTTATTCCAGCTCGTTCAAGAACCTACTAGGAATAACTCTCTTTTGGACCTTGTAATAACTAACAATACTGAACTCATCTCTAACATTTGTGTGGGTGAGCATTTAGGGAATAGTGATCATAACATGGTCTCCTTTGAGATTCTGTTGCAGAAGCAATTCTATAAGGGAGTAACTAAAACACTAAATTTCAGACGTGCAAACTTTGACAGTATAAGGGCATCTCTGCAACATATTAAGTGGGAAATGCTTTTCACAGGGTTAAACACAGAACAAAAATGGGAAGTCTTTAAAATGCTGCTTAATAAATATACTTGTCAGTATATTCCACTTGTAAGCAAGGAACGTCGTTGCAAAGCAAAACCTTTTTGGTTCAATAGAAGCGTTGGTGTTGAGGTGGGTAAGAAAAGACGTACTTTTAAGGCTTTCAAGTTAGCTGGTACAGCCGAAACATTTATAAGGTACAAGGAGGCCAATAAATCATGCAAAGAAGCTATAAGGCAAGCTAAAATTGCTATAGAAAAGGATATTGCAGCAAGCAGTAAAAAAAAACCAAAATTATTTTTTAAATATGTCAATAGTAAAAAAATGAAGCAGGAAGGGGTGGGACCCTTACTATCAGAGGGGGGTCAGCTGGTTGATGAAAACAAAATAAAAGCGCAGATTCTGAACTCGTATTTTTCATCTGTGTACACAAATGAAGAACCAGTAAGTGAAGGTTTCCTTCTTAACACTCCCAATTATAGTAATACAACTAATGATGCATGGTTCACACATGAAGAAATTCAAAAGAGACTTGAACATGTTAAGATTAACAAAGGTCCAGGGCCAGATGGTATTCATCCCAGGGTAATTAGCGAGCTTAGCTCTGTGATTGCCAAACCTCTTTACTTAATTTTTCAGGATTCATTGAGATCTGGCATTGTGCCGAGAGACTGGCGAATTGCTAATGTGGTGCCTCTATTCAAAAAAGGATCCCGTTCTCAGCCTCAAAACTATAGGCCAGTTAGTCTGACGTCAGTATTAGGAAAGCTTTTCGAAGGGTTAATAAAGGATAAGATACTGGACTTCATAGCAAATCATAATACTATGAGTTTGTGCCAGCATGGTTTTATGCGTAATAGATCTTGCCAGACTAACTTAATTTCTTTTTACGAGAATGTAAGTAGAGACCTCGATTCTGGGATGGCAGTGGATGTGATTTACTTAGACTTTGCTAAAGCATTTGATACAGTGCCACACAAAAGGTTACTGGTTAAATTAAGGAATGTTGGCCTGGAACATAGTATTTGTACCTGGATAGAGAACTGGCTAAAAGATAGACTACAAAGAGTGGTGGTAAATGGAACATTTTCTAATTGGACCAGTGTTGTTAGTGGAGTACCGCAGGGCTCTGTACTAGGTCCCTTGCTTTTCAACTTGTTTATTAATGACCTGGAGGTGGGCATTGAAAGTACTGTTTCTATTTTTGCAGATGATACTAAATTGTGCAGAACTATAGGTTCCATGCAGGATGCTGCCACTTTGCAAAGTGATCTGTCTAAACTGGAAAACTGGGCAGCAAACTGGAAAATGAGGTTCAACGTTGATAAATGCAAGGTTATGCACTTTGGCAAAAATAATATAAATGCAAGTTATACACTAAATGGCAGTGTGTTGGGAGTTTCCTTAAATGAAAAGGATCTAGGGGTCTTTGTAGATAACACGTTGTCTAATTCTGGGCAGTGTCATTCTGTGGCTACTAAAGCAAATAAAGTTCTGTCTTGCATAAAAAAGGGCATTAACTCAAGGGATGAAAACATAATTATGCCTCTTTATAGGTCCTTGGTGAGGCCTCATCTGGAGTATGCAGTTCAGTTTTGGACTCCAGTCCTTAAGAGGGATATAAATGAGCTGGAGAGAGTGCAGAGACGTGCAACTAAATTGGTTAGAGGGACGGAAGACTTAAATTATGAGGGTAGACTGTCAAGGTTGGGGTTGTTTTCTCTGGAAAAAAGGCGCTTGCGAGGGGACATGATTACACTTTACAAGTACATTAGAGGACATTATAGGCAAATGGCAGGGGACCTTTTTACCCATAAAGTGGATCACCGTACCAGAGGCCACCCCTTTAGACTAGAAGAAAAGAACTTTCATTTGAAGCAACGTAGAGGGTTCTTCACAGTCAGGACAGTGAGGTTGTGGAATGCACTGCCGGGTGATGTTGTGATGGCTGATTCAGTTAATGCCTTTAAGAATGGCTTGGATGATTTTTTGGACAGACATAATATCCAAGGCTATTGTGATACTAAACTCTATAGTTAGTATAGGTATGGGTATAAAGAATTTTAATTAAAAGTAGGGAGGGGTGTGTGTATGGATGATGGGTTTTCATTTGGAGGGGTTGAACTTGATGGACTTTGTCTTTTTTCAACCCAATTTAACTATGTAACTATGTAATGTAAAGTCTAAAATAGAATAAGGCTAGAAATGCTGTATTTTGTATAATCAATATAAACATGAACTTACTGCACCACAAGCCTAATCAAATAAATAATTTATGCTTTCAAAGTTGGCTACAGGGGGTCACCATCTTATAACTTTGTTAAACATCTTTGCAAGACTAAGACTGTGCACATGCTCAGTGTGGTCTGGGCTGCTTAGGGATCATCATAAACAAAGCTGCTTGAGTTCTGCATGGCTGGGAAGTAAGGCGGGGGCTCCCCCTGCTGTTCATAAGTATGATTGTTTCCCTGCTCAGCAGTTAGGGACCATCTGACAATTCCTATCCACAGCAGTAAATGAAGGGAGAATTTCACTGCATACAGTCAGGTTTCTTATAAAAACGGTACACATTTTTTAATTAAAGTATATTGGAGATAGGTTTCTTTTTCATTAAAGGATTTTATTTTTTTGCCTTTACATGCCCTTTAAGTCTTTTTTTATTTAGTTTTGTCATGCTTCAATAAGGCATTCAAAAAGAATCATGTTATAAACTCTGATAATATCTGATATATTGCAGTTGACTGACAATGCTAATCTTGCATTATCTAGTCATATAATTTCCCCTGAGTGAGTGATTAAGTTCTTGGTCAAAATTTGTCAATTTATCCCTTTGTCAAACTGCTGTATAACCCTCTGACAGAGAATCGTTTAAAAGGGCAAATCGCGTATGGTGGAAGACTGATATTATTTTATTAGTAAAGGGCATTTTACTTATTGGTGGTAAAGAATGTGTCTTTAAATGGAAACCTTTAATTGATTATCCATAGTATTGATTCTAAGTACCCAAAGGATCCACTGATAAATGATTATGTCTATTGAATCAGACTAAATTTTATTTAATCTAGGAAATCCAATTCAGGTATGAGATCCATTATCTATTGCATTAATTATCTATTATCCCCAAATTATCTTCTACTGAAATGGATGTTAATCATAATGTTAATCATCTATCCGCCCACCCACCCACCCATCCACCAATGCAACCATCCACCCATCAATCTATATACGATTTGTGATTGGTTTGAGTGCCCTAAAATTCATGGCACTGTCTGTGAAATAGAGAGAAAGAATATTTGAGTAATATATGTAGGGTACAAGGGAAGGAGATCACCGTGTTATACCATTAATATAAACAGGTATGGGGTCCATTATACAGAAACCCATTATCCAGAAAGCTCCAATACATCACATGGAAAAAAGATTTCCAGAGGAGATCACACGCTTTACACGTTTTGTAGCCCCAGGTTATTTCCTCAGAAGTGATATGCTTTGGCAATGCTGAATTTATTTGGTCCTGCCAATAAAGCACATTTAATTTGATTTAATTTTAACCCAGAGAGCTTAGTAATACACTCAAATACTCCTTAATACATGCCCATTTTCCTTTAAAAACATTTGCTCTTCTATATCCACATACAGTATACTGTATATACAAACATGACATTTCCCATTCTCAAATCAAATTTTCATAAATCTCAGGGGTTTTCAGAAGGTAAATCCAATACACCTTACCTCTTGCTTCAAAATTCCTAATCTGATGTCTGGGTTTATGTTTTATCTGAAAGTTAACTCTTTGCATGGCCATCTTTAGAAATCACTGATTTTATGTCACCCTTGTCAATGTTCCCAAAACCAAGTCCCGGCTTTTTATGTGGTTAATGTATGTTGAGCTACAGTGTTGACCAGGGGCCCGCCAGAGAACATTAGGCCATGGGCCCACTCTTCAAACATTTTTCATCCTCTCATCACTCAGTCTCCTTTTTTTACTTACTATAACCTATATTTCCTTCTATTTAGCCACTTTGTTCCCATACAGAAACAGGCACTGCCATTAAAATAGGGCAAATCAGTAGAAGCAGGAGGACCCACAGACATTTTGGCCCAGTGGGAGTCCGACACTTTTGTTGTAAACAACAGTAAAATAAACTCTTATTCAGAAACCCCAGGTCTCCAGCATTTGGATAATAGATTCCCTTCCTTTCTGTGTATGTTAATGAATGGCCTGTAAATTTAGTTCACCACAACAGCTCAACAGAAAGCAGTAGTGCAAAACCAATATTTACTGTGAAACCAGTTCTTTGCAGTAGCTGCCGAAGTGTTATTTTGGACAAAGAACTTGACCCTTTTTTCTTCAGTCTTATTCAAGTACATGTTGTTTTCTTTACCATTAACCTAGTTCCATGACTCATGTTACAACCTTGTCCTCACTTTTACCTAAGTAGCCATTCAAAAACAGAAAACATTAAATTCTTTCTTTCAATATTTCTATCTGTCAAGTTTAGAGGACCTAATAATCATTTTGTTAACTCAATGGTATAGTTTGCCAGTCTGACTAGTAATGTTCCACTCTATAAAATATTTCACAGCAATTAGTACTATATCAATCAGTCCCAGATTGATCAAAAATCTATTTGAGATGGAATAGTTTATTTTCTTAATGAATCTGTCACTGGGGCTGCTTGTTTAGATGTTGTTAAGAAGGTGCTCCAATGCTACATTTTTGGTATGGTATTTATAGTTAAGTACATATATGTAAGATCCACCAATATCAATGGCATAGCATTTGGGAGCCGGGTCCTCCCGCAAGTGTATGCAGGCTGGTGGACCATCCATCAGTGCTCCCACTTCTGTATATTAATTTACATCTCTGTCCAGTATGATGGTCAGGAATTAGTGGTTGAAACAAGGGGCATGGTCTTGTCAAAATAATGGATAGGTCACAACTGTTGATTGGCGTTAGGGATTATTACAAACCAATCATTCATTTATAATTCATTTTTAGTTGACCTCAAAAAAAGTGTGCCTTTACTACAATGAGATTTCAATGAAATTGCTTATTCACCTTTATGGGGTCATTTCTATTCCAGCAATAATATTTAATAAAGGCCTTTGCCATCACTTTGCCTTTTTATTTCTCCACCACTCCATTCACTGATAAGAGTTATTATAATATTATTAAATTGGTTGGCGGATAAAAGCTTAGTTACATCGTATATGCAATTCCAGCAAAATTTCAAAAGCCCTTGCCCTAAGGATAATCAGTGACAGCACAGAGGCCGCTAGGTATTTTAGCACATCAACATGATTACCTGCAGGCTTCGCTACAGGGCACTATGAATCAGCGCAAAGGTTGAATCCACTCAACAATATTTATGTACATTTGTTACTAAGACTCAAATACCCTTGGGGCAAAGACACACAGAGACATCCGTTTACTAAAGGTCATTAAAATTTGCTCTAACTAATTAAGTATTGATGCTATTTTTAATGCCAAAATGAATTCAGTGTTTACTGCATTGCCATGCACCAAATTTGTCTTGTTGACATTATGTATGGATCATAACAGCTAATTTCAGCATTCGTTCTGGAAAGTTGCTATAGGTCAACTTAGGTCAACTCCATATTCTGCTACAAATTTAGCTTTTCTTTTTTTTTTTTAAATCACCATAGAGAAATGCAGCACCAATTAATAGTTTATCTGGATTATCTATAACAATATCATTGATTATTTTTATTTTGCATCACTAATTATCAAAGTATTTACAAATATAAGGTCCAGGGAATATGCACTTTGTGACAAACCAAATTCAGCCCTTGTCTAAAAATGCATCATGCATCATTTTATTTTTGGATTAATGTGCAAGAAAATATTATTCCTTACCAATTAGACTGCATGGCAAAAAGTCTGTGGACACCTGCCTGTCCTACATCTCATTCCAATACCAATGGTATTTACACTGTTCTTTTTCCTGCTAAAATTGAATTTACCCTCTACTCTTTTGGAAAGGCTCTTCTATAAGATGTTGGCAGATTGTTGGTGGATTTTCTCCCTTTAATACAAAGGAGGATTAATGTTGGGGGATCATACCAGGCTTGCAGTCAACTTTCCTGTTCAACCAATAGATGTTCAGTTGGGTTGAGTTGTTCCTCTCTTTCCTGCTAAACCAACCTTTACCTTCTACTCCTTTGAGAAAACTTTCCACTAAAGGTTGGAATATTGTTGGTAGATTTGCTTTCATCCATACAAAAGAGGATGGGCACTATAGGAATCAAGCATGGATTGTAGTCAGCTTTCTCATTCATCCCACATATGTTCAGTTGGGTTGAGATCAGGGCTCTGTGGAGACCAGTCATGTTCTTCCTCTCCTATCTCTGCAAACCCATTCTATATGGACTTTGCTGTGTAATGCAGCAAAAAAACAAAACATGGACTAATTAATGGATAGAATTATATTAAGATGCTTATTCCTTAAAACTGATGTAAACGTTTTTGTTTCTCTTGTCCTTAAAATTAGTGGAAAAAAATTTGTGAAACGGCAAAAAATTCGAGAAACGCATATTTTATTGCCAGCATCAATTCGCGTGCATCAAAATTGCTGCCGGGAACAATATTGACGCTGGCGTCAATGGGCGTCCGTTTTGTTGCTGGCGTCGGAACAGTCACCTGCGCAAATTCGCACCTTCCAAATAAATTTGCCCATCACTATATCGGAAAGGGACACCAAAGTAACAGAAGGGAAGTGTTAGAGATTATTGGCTATTGTATAAGACAGATACTAATATGATTGCTGCAGTATTTAATGGTTTGTAGATTACATTCATAATGTCCTCAGGATAAATGGTTTCATCATTATTCTTTTTTTTTCAGTGCGGGTGAATGATGGGAGATGAAATATTAGGAACTGAAAGCTTTTAAATGAATCATTCAAGGATAATAAAACAAGTCTATACCTCAAAAGAAAAGAATTACAGGTTTTACACTACCTGGTCTGCGAGAAGAGAAATTTAGAGCTACTGACTATTATACGATTCTCTCTAGTTCTCATTATATTTGGAAGAAAAGAATAGATGTGGGATACTTTGTAGATGGGTTTAAAGTGATATTATCATGAAAACTGTAAAATATGTTTTTTTAACTATGTAAAAATAAAGTTCATTATTTTTCCTGCTTATTTTTTTCTTGTTATATTAGAAATACAAATACAGATCCAGTTGCTTAAATAATCTAATATTTGTCTACCTCTGTTCCCTGTTTGGCCACTGGTGGCCATAAATACCACTCATTAGGCAAAACAGTTATCTGTGGAAAAAAATTGATTATTAGCAAAAAATTTAAAATTGGCAGCCCTAAACCCATAGGTCCAAATAGATGTCAGGAGCCAACAGCTAGCACAATAGCCACAGAGTTTTGGAGACTGGGAATAAAGTAAAAGCACCTGCACACAATGGGGCCTATTTATTATTTATTACTATTGTGGTTTTAGAAGTTTTTGAAACCACAATTAAATTATATTTTTCTATAACCACGAATGCCAGGAAATTTATTAAAAGATCCAAATAGAAAAAGTAAATTTGAGTTTTTGGACAATTACTAGAGAAAAAGTCCAAGTTGATTAAATATTCTTCTATATGATAAGCACAGCTCCCATTAACTTCTATGGAGCCAGCTTTTCCTTGGCTCAGTTTTGTACCAGAGTTTCTTATGGTTTATACACTTAGCGGTACATTTCAAGGGTCGAATTTCGAATTCATGTTTTTTAAACTCCCTTAAATTCGCTTGAATTTGAAATTTGATTGGTGGAAATGTATTAATAAAATCGAATCAAATTTGATAAGAATTAAAAAAAAACTTCTCAGAAAAAAATTGAATGTCAGGAAGGCTATAACAATTGCCAAATTGATCCCTGGATCTCTCCCATTGACATACAGTAATTCGGCAGGTTTTAGATGGCAAATAGTCAAATTTGAATTCATAAAGTGCCAGACTATGATAAATCTTGAATATCGAATTTGAATTTTTAAAAAACTAGAATCAAGTTTGGATAAACCATAAAAGAATCCAAAATTTGAATTTGAATGTGAATTTTCAATTTGACCCTTAATAAATATGCCCCTTAATAAATCTAAAATTTTTAGAAAAATAGTAAAAAAAAAATAAATTTGGGGAAAAAAAATATGATTTGTGAAATAAATAGAAATCTGAATATTAGTAAATATATCAGTAAGAAATCTAAGGCACAATGAGTGTTCCAGCTCCACAGTACATGAAATACTCAACAAATGCACTAAATGAATACCAAAGAAATGCAAAGCACACATAAATTAGCAGTTTTTCATAAATTTTCAGAATTCTAGTGTAAATGAGCTTGCCACACCCTGCTGCAAATTTTTGCATCAGATGATGGTGGCACAAAGATAAGCATTGCCATAAAATCAGTACATTTGCCTGTGACAGAAGGGGCACACATACCAAAATAGGCACACTAGCAGCACAGGAGCCAATTGTGCATTTTAAGGACATATTTAAAATTCCAATTTGTGAATTTTAGAGGTTTTTCCCATTTGAATTAACAAACGTAAAAAACTCAAATGCTTGCTTATTTATTAAAAACATTTAATTCAAAAAACCTTGAATAAAACCATGAAAAACAAATCAAGTACAACAAAATTGTATTCTTCTCGTCTTAGCACAAGGCGTTTTTTTCCTGTATGATCAAAAAAGAATACTATTAATGGATGCTTTGTATGCAAAGCAATTTAGCAAATTCTCTGTACTACAATAACAGTTAAGAACAATATTTGTGTTTCTTAGAAAAAGAGCATTGACTGCTAATGAGTTGTTTAATTTTTACATTTTGTTTTGTATATATGACCCAGCAGATTTTGTAAAAACAGCATGAGTCCATTAATATTCTTCAGAAATGAATCTACTGCACATTGATATGTCATTTAGGTGTCTGTTATATAACAGCTGAGACAGAAAAAATACTCTGATTTTTATAGGTGAAAAATGGCACCATATAAACAGGAGTTGTGGCAAAATAAAGGATGACTTTGTCAATTAGGGTCTTAATTTTGTAAAAGAAAAAAAAGGAAATTGGAATGTCAGATACAGGAATGGTACCTGTTATCCAGAATGCTTGGGACCTGGGGTTTTCCAGAAAAAGGTTCTTTCATAGGTTGGATCTTCATACCTTAAGTCTACTAGAAAAATCATGCAAACATTAAATAAACCCAATAGGCTGGTTTTGCCTCTAATAAGTAGTGATGGGCGAATTTATTCGGCAGGCGCGAATTCGCGGCAAATTTGCGCGATTCGCAGCAAGCGAATAAATTCACGAAACACCAGCGAAAATTCGCGGCAAAATATTCACCAGCGTCAACATTTTTTTTTTTGAAAAACGGACGCTGGCGTCGCGCGAAATTCACTAATTTTCCGGCGAAGCAAAATGTCGCAAATTCGCCCATCACTACTAATAAGAATTAATGATATCTTAGTTTAAATTAAGTACAATATACTGTTTTATTAATGCAGGGAAAAATAAATAATTAAAAAAAATTTGGATCACAGTATTTGATTATAAAGGAGTCTATGGAAGCTGGCCTTACCATAATTTGGCACTTTCTGGATAATGGGTTTCTGGATAACAGATCCCATACATGTATATCATAAAGCCCAACTGTCCCTATTTTAATGAAACAGCTTATCAAGTTAGTGTAGTTTGGGTGGCTAAGCTGAATTGGACTAAGCACTTGAATAACTGCATTTTGTTGAGTTTGTAGAAATGAAAATTTTAATATAAGCTTCATCATACTAAAATAAGAAATTCTTACTATAGTCAGGTACAAATTGTGACTCGTTTATGAAATAATTAACTTAATCTTCACTCTTTTATTGCAGGAGTTGGAGCCAATACAGCTTTTTGGGGATCCTTTTGCCTAGAAGATATATTAGAGCTCACTCTTTTAAAATAATCAGAAATGCTCCCAAACTACAGTACATGCAGGTTTTGTGCCAAAGTTAGTTATTTTGTTAGATTTTGTTTGTGCTGGATTCCATTATTTGAGTGAGCTCTAATAAATCTGCTAGAAAAAGGAGTCTCCCTGAAAGATAAATTGAATATGTCAATCGAAATCTGACACCAAACTCCTGCAAGAAGACTGAATGAAGAAAATGAATATGTGAAGATAAACTTGATTATTTCAGAAATGGTACATCATTTTAATTGATTACATTTAAAAAGACCCTTATTTCAGTGTGATGAAGCTTATATTACATTTTATTTTTTGTGATTGTTCCCCTTTAAGGCATGGTATTATGGAAAGAAATCTTTTGTAGGAAAAACCCTTGGTTAAATAAATAAATCCCATGCCTATATAATATTCATATAATCAAAACCATCCATTACATTTATTTGCTTCCTGATGACCAATGTTGGTCTTCTACTGGCAAAATCTATTCCCTAAGTTGTTATAGAAATTAAAACAGGTTTTATGGCCAGTGTATTAAATGGATAAATATACTTTTTAACCTTACTATAAAACTAGCACAAAGCGAAAAGTAATCGGTTGTCAGCTTGAGACTAGCTAATGTTAGCCTACAATAATTTTAGAGGCTGCCTCTGTATAATTTCATGAAAAGCTAATAACCCTGAAATGTACAGGATAACAGCCAGCATATTCTATTTCTATCATGAATTCCAAAATTCACAAATAAATTCCTTTGGAATTGTTATAAATGCTCTACTAGAACACTTTGAAGATAGAGATATTTTCCTGTGCTTCTAAATCTGCATATTATCCCTTGTATGTATTGATTAAACCCAGAAAGCAATCAATCCAACCAGCTGTTATTGATTTAGAAGGCAATAAGCATTTTACTAGTAGCTTAAATTTGTTAGCCCCAGGCACTGGGCCAATGATGTTGCTTATCAATTTTACATCCCAGTGATGTTGCTCTGATGGTTGTTTGGAAAGCTGAGATCATATGGTTTGAATTGTAAAACCACAAACACAGCCTTGTCTTTGAAACCTATCCCTAGTCCCTAGTTTCAACTCTTTCCTTGGCTATTTGTGTAGAAATGTGGGAAACTGCATTATATTGGGCAAATACATTATGTAACGCCACCGCCGTTCTTAGACCTTGGAATATATTTTTCATTATTGAAACTTGCTGTTTGTTTGGAATCACTTCAAAGAGCTAATGTAATATGATTCCCACAGTCACCAGCTGTCATGGTATTCTGAGAATTCAAGAATCCAGATAAAATCCAGAGGGTCACAGATATAGTTGAAAGGGTACAAGGGTCTTACACTGGCCATAGATGCAAAGATAGAGTCATACAAAACAAAGATTCATACAGTTTTCATATGATATCATTTGTGGAGTGTCCCAACATTTTTCTTACCATGGCAACTAGTGATGGGCGAATTTATTCGCCAGGCGCGAATTTGCGGTGAATTAGCGCGATTCGCCATGAGCGAATAAATTCACGAAACGCCTGCGAAAATTTGCGGAAAAAATTCGGCGGCATCAAAAATTTTTTTCAGAAAAAATGGACGCCGGCGTAAAAAACGGGCGCCGGCGTCAAAAACGGGCGCCGGCGTCAAAAACGAGGCGCCGCCGCCGTTTCGCGAATTTTTCACCGTTTCGTAAATTTCACGAAATTCGCCCATCACTAATGGCAACCATCAGTCAATCAGAGAGGATAAAAGATTTACATCAGCTACCTATGAGATCTCAGCATGTATTGCCTATCTGTCAATATCAATGGGTGTCTGGTAACTTTGTACAATTGCTTATTAATTAATAGCCAGAACATCATCTGATTTGAATTTTTTCCTACTTATTTCAATCTGAATGTTTAATGATAGATCGGTTGACTAAAACGAGCGAGGAAATAATAAAATCTGCATGTTAATTGCCAGCTTCACATATTCCATTTACCTGTATATGAAAGTCTATAAGAAAAATAGCCCCATATAGAAGAGTCAACCCTAGTTTGGACACACACGTGGAAGGGCAGACTACCTATACTGGTTATTGGGCTCCCTTGGGCCTTTTCACTACCACCCACACCTGCCAATATAGTTCACTAGCCGATGGGATCTATCATTTTGAACAACCAATTCAATTGGTATAGACTTGATCAAATGGAACAATCACAAGGCATTTCCAATTAAGAAAATCACTGTACAATTTAACTGACAAGTAAATTGACTACAATATGTGGCCAGTTTCACTGATTTGCTAGTAATTCCCTTAACTGAGTTACCTCTCGGCATATACACTACCCTTCTCAACAGAAACAAATATAACGCAATTGTATTCGATAAAACATTCTCTTAACTTCATAATTAACAAATATTTTTAATCCCCTTGACATCAATCATCATCAGTCAACTGCAAATTCCTCTGGATCTCAGCAATTTGCAGCTGCTGTACTCCTCAGCATGATTAAAGCCTAATGTCCACTTGGATCTTCTCCCATCTTTAATAGTGGATGAAAAGCAGATGGTTCCACCGTGCAGAGGCTATGGCAGTGTTTGCAAAGAAAAATAGATCAAGTAATTGCAATCTTCACATTTTAATGTAAATCTAGCGATTAAAAGATTTTTTTTCATCAGAAGCTTTTTTTCCCCTTTTAACTACAGTGATGATTTATCTTGTAACATCTTCTTTTTTTTTATGTGAAGATTTGATACCCTTAGTGTGCATTATTAATGTGTTGTCAAAAAAGGAAATGTTTCTTTCAATGTCTATACTGTGATAGAAAGAGGTTGCTTACTAAAAATAGACTGCAAATCATACACAGGACTCAAGGTTTTATATGATAACTCTTATTTTATTCCTGCATTTTGATTTAAATGGTATGGTGGCCCTTTGCACCATATAACCTGTTGCAGTCAAGCCCTTTAATAAAAGAAAGTACCGAAGGGGGTTATTACACACAAAGCCCCTTATTGTCACTCGTTTAAACCCAAAAAACCTTAGCTCACAAAATGTTGGCATTATAAGACCTGCACCCATACCCAGTGTCTTTCTGCTCTTTCTGCTGCTTCTGTGCATACCTCTGGTCCCATGAGAGGGAATCTTCGAAGGAGGAGTCCATAAATATCAGTGGGTGGGGCCACCGTGTAGCAGCACTTCTATTTTTTGATTGAGCACCTACAGGTAGGTGTCAGAGGTTTTGGACAGGCCTGCATATCACTACACAAACCTTCATATATAAACCTCTATTATGTGAATAAAATGATTACAAAAGAAAGACCAATTACGTTAAATTGGTCTAACATGGAGCAAGCTGAATATAATATAATGAATTAAGTACCCCCTTTTGTAAAATATAGGCAGAGCACTTTTATTCAGGTCATGGAACTCCAAGGTGACTTCTAATAATCTCATATTTTATATATTTTGACCGGTGGTACATTATTTACTATAATACACAAGTTTCAGCGAGTCATATGACAGATATGATATCATTAAACACCAATTATAAGGATGTAATTCGAGGATTTGTGGCTCTTGTGTACAATATTAATAATATTAATAATACTGACACACAGCAAACAGTGTGCAGGTCAAAAGGAAGACCCCAGATTAGGTTCCAGGACAATAATGAATAATAAAGTTTGCTTTAGGTAAGTGTGAAACTACTTATTAATAACCCATATAACAACCAACAAAAGAGACTATTGGTAGATGTGCAGTATATATATATATATATATATATATATATATATATATATATATATATATATATATATATATATATATAATGTTTACTTCTGTGTCCAGCAGATGCAGCAAGAGGCTGAGAGCAACTTACCCAACTGCATCTAGCAAACACACCTACACAATTTTCTCACCAAATCCGGCCTTATGAGGTTACATCTTTTTTTCACATTGTCAAAGAATTATCCTCCAGGTGCACAATAACATCATAAAATGATAAAAACACAACAACCTGTCACTTGCCTTGCATTAACACCATTCACAGCTTACAACAGACAATGGGTTTGATGCACTATAGCCTCAACTGACTCCACACTCTTTGCAGGATAGAAAGTACATTCATTTACACGTAAAAGCCTTACTGACAAGGATTTTCTGCTCTATCTTTACTTTTTTTGTATAACTCACAAAAATGTGAGTGTCTAGAAGGATGATAATGGTTTTCTACTGCTTCCTCACATTTTTCAGAAAAATACGCATCTGCATTGAAGAATTCAATCTGATTTTCCATTAAAATATAACTTAGGCAAAGAAGCGCCAATGTAAACAAAACAAAGTTGCTGTATTTCACCATTTCAACATTTACAGACTGTAAATTAATAATGCCCTTATTTGGTATGACAATAACAAACAATGACATACAAACAACAATTACAGTATATTAAAGGGATTACCATATAGACACAATTGGAATACAGCTGTTAATTCAACATTTAATTGCCATATTTTCTAATATTTCCTCAGGTATGGATGTGAATAAAAATGGTCTCCAGACAATCCCAGCAATTAACAATAAAAACATATTCTAGGAGAAAAGACAGCAGTTTTTCCATTGTCAGCTGACAAAATACAGTATGAGGTATGACTCATAGCACAGTCAGGCACACATCCAAATCTCAGCATTTTAATAGGTCTTTTTGTTTCATGAAAATATCATTGTTGATGTCATATTAACCTTGAGGCCACTGCCTGGCTTTATTTTCATGATGCATCAGAATATGAAAAAGAAAACACAAGAGGAACAGCACAATAGCAAGCAGATGGCAATATCATTCTAAGATGTTCTCTCCATCCATAGGATACTTTGCTACAGAGCAGTGTAGATTCATATTTTTAATTCACATAGATATTATAGAATAAAACAATAATATAAATGAGGGATTTCCCCATCTTTCCACCTTCAAGTCATATTTCAGTGGAGCCAAATCTGTTTCCAACCAACTGCATCTACGCTGATCCCTGATAGATGGAAGCCTGGCTTCATTCCCATGCTAACCATCTAACAATGACCTGGGCAAGCGAGTAGTAGCTGGAACGTCAGAACTGAAGATAAGTAGGTTATAGGGTTGCAAAATTGAAATAATATAAAGTCCATTGTGCATTTGTTCAAAATGAACAGTTTCATTACCGTACTAATTTTGATACTTGTATCTAAAGGACTAATATGTCAGTATAGTTGTAGATGATCTTTCATTTATGCATGTTTTTTTCTGGCTAATGAAGATGTTAAGGGCTACTCACAATGGCCCCTGCAAAATGCCACAATCTTCCATTTTTTGCATTTTGCCCACTGAGTGTGGCATTGTGCTAATGGCCACAAGTCTCTGTGTTTCATTTTGGAACTGCTCTTTGAATCTAGTATGACCTGCATTAGGCCATACTCCACTGAATAGGGGAGGCCAGGGAAAGCACATGATCCTCTCACTCTCCCTACCCACCCCTACCTTGCGTGTCATTCTTGAGGCACTTGGTAGGAGTGTACAGCCAACAGCCAGTTACTGTATAGGTAAAGATAGAGCTCACCTGCAGACACTGCTCAAAGGGCAGCAAATCAAAGTTGCAAGTGCTGTGTAAATGAGCACTAAGAGACAAAATCTTGCACTTGAAAGCCGGGGTTTGTAAATGATCCCTGCTATCTATCTATCTATCTATCTATTATCTATCTATCTATTTATCTATCTATCATCTTCTATGGTGGCATTCTGCTCCAGTGTATTTTTTTCTACAAGGGCTGATATATAGGCTGGGTTCATTGTCTGGAATGCTTGAAGCAAGCACATTTCCAAGGCTTTCAGCAATTATGGTTGCTTAAATAATATTATAATAATAGATACTTGATTAAAGGCAACTCTAAATAGATTGAAGTAAAATAATTGCTAAAAAACACAAAAATATATATATTGTGTCCTTTTAAAGGCGAAACAGATCTATGGTAATAAGAGATGTAAAATAGGAATGCTAGATAGTCATTAGCTTGGTGATCTGTTAACCTATTAGCTCAATCCCCAGTTGTGAAATAAAGAACTACATATATATCTCTTTGGCATTCCTGACTATAAACTCCCTCAGATAATGCTGACAGGGGTTAACTTCATCTGCTAACAGTAGCAGCAACTTTGACTTGATTTGCGATGTAATCAATTTAATTTGCAATTGATTTCAGTAACCATTTCAAACTGTTATTTTAATGCACTGACCCTCCCTTCTTAGCCAATGATGTCAAAGCAATAAACTGACTTCAACCATTTCGCTCTCAGAATCCAAGCAAAATTAATTAGGCCCAAAACTATTGAAAGATCGATAAAAATAGATATGTGTGTGAATGCAGCACCTCCTGTTACTTGGTCTAATCCACAATTCATTTGTAGCTCCTTAGGTTCCCTTTGCCCTATCAGTCTGTATAGTTTGAAAAGGTAAATGCTATGCAAGATATTATAGCGAAAGCCTCTATCTATCTATCTATCTATCTATCTATCTATCTATCTATCTATCTATCTATCTATCTATCTATCTATCTATCTATCTATCTATCTATCTATTTATTCTAGTAAATTGTGGGTAAAGCTATGCTGTTTCCTAACCAAATGAAGTCATATTCCCTTGTAAGAAGATACTAATATAACACATTACAAAATTTGTGACATAAATACAGTGTACATCAATTTCAGTCTTAGACTCTTTTAGTCGACTGCTTCATTCATTGTTTAATAAATACTTAATACATGTATTACTGTACACCTTGATTAAGCTTTATTTTTGTACAATACCATATACTGTAGCAGTGGTTGTTAATATTTTCTAGTTCAAGCGCCTATTGAAGGTAAAACCCTCAGTTAGGACCCCCATACTTTACAAAAGAGGTTCACATTCACCAATCATTCACCAATAAGTCATTCAGCCATTGTTCCAAGACTATCTAGGACAGCAAATATACAGTATATTCATCCCAAAGCTCAAGCTAGATTTTCAGATTTATCTACTGTAGGAGAGAAACTTACCACTTTTCCTTAACCCTCACCCCAACTGCTCTTCCGAATGTGTACCCTCTGCCACTGCTGCAAGCCGACCTAGGGGGCAAGTCCCACAAACTCGGAACACTGCCATACAGCAATTCAAGGCAATAGGAAGTGACCTGTGGGAATTTTCTTTTCTTACTGAATTTTGATTTGACACCTTTTAAATAAACTTCTGTTTTGCAGGAAACTTTTTGGGTGGATTACTATTCGACAGTATCTCAGCTTGAGCAGGGCTCAAGATCTTTAAGGAAGAGCTTACAGTAAATTGTTCAGTTTGCTATAGGGACCTCAAGGTAATTGTGAAATGCAACTGTGCTGGTAGCTGCCGTCTTCATCCGAAATGTTCAAGCTAAATAGCTGCAGTAGGAAAGCAATTGACCACTTTTTCCCTAATCTTCTCCCTAACTGGTCTTCAGACTGAGCCCCTTCTGCTATTGCTTCAAGCCGACCCAGGGGGGCAGCCCCACAAACTTGAAGCAGCCTCTACCACATAGCAAATTAATAAAATAGAAAAATACAATTTTCTTACTCCTTTATAATTATTTACTTTTTGACATTGCTTCAAGCCGACCCAGGGGTCAGCCCCAAAAACTGGGAGCCTCTACCATACATCAAATTAAGAAAATATAAAAAATACCTTTTTCTTACTCCTTTATGATCATTTACTTGTTTTCCATTGCTTAAAGCCGACCAAGGGGGCAGCACCACAAACTGGGAGCCTCTACCATACAGCAAATTAAGAAAATAGAAAAATACCTTTTTCTTACTCCTTTATGATAGTTTACTACTTTTAATACAGGTGATCTGTTATCCGCAAAACCTATTATCCAGAAAGCTCCTAATTACAGGAAGCCCATTTCCCATACACTCCATTTTAATCAAATAATTCACATTTTTAAAAGGAAGTTCCTTTTCCTCTGTAATAATAAAACAGTACCTTATACTTGCTCTCAACTAAGATATAATTAATGCTTACTAGAGGCAAAATAATCCTATTGGGTTTATTTAATGTTTCAATTATTTTCTAGTAGACTTAAGGTATGAAGATCCAAATTACATAAAGATCCATTATCCGGAAACCCCCAGGTCCCGACCATTCTGGATAAAAGGTCTCATACCAGTACTACTGCTTAGCAGGGAACTTCTTGATTAGGGTTATTTTCAATCTCTACTTCTCAATCCTTTTTAATAATGAGCAGGGCTTAAGATCTATAAGTTATATCTAAAAGTGTTCTCTATGATATAGGGACCCACAGGTTGGTAAAATGCATCTGATTTCCTATAAAGGGTTGGTTGAAATAAAAAAAACAGATGCAGGTTCGGGGACATTTACAATAGCATCTGTATTTCACATTTCTGTAAACAGTATTACTAAAATAAATACACATCTCACCTCAATAGGCCACACAATCCCTGGCTGACAAGTGTAAAATGAATAATGAGTAATATTTGTCCCTCCGTCACATAACTTATTAAGACCATATCAAGAATACTCAATCATTATTCTGCAGACCCTTTATAATGCATGTACCTCTGTATTTCATTTAAATTAAATCAACTGTGATGAGTTTATCAGATTAATCCCTCAAGTAACCTACAGAAAGCATGTTGTACAGATAGCTCTCCCTGATCACTGATTAGTAAATTAATGGCTCAGTTGACAGAGACCTTGACTGTTAAGAGGTACCAAGGACAATGTCTGAAAATGATGCCATGAGATATACATGGATTTATTTCCAGAATTATGTGGTTATCCACTGCCATAAGTCTGTGCTGATTGTGAAAAGTTCAAAAAAGATAATTTGAAACCACAATTTAGCAGTTCTGTAAAGACTCAAATAAAAGATCATTAGTGTGTGATTGAGTTCCTGGTTTCATGATGCAGAATTCTACATTGTTTTCTGTAACATTCATTTTTCAGTCAAAAGATTTTTTTGGCCGGGTGCCTCATTCCCTTATTTTATGAAGAAGAAAAGCACAACCCAATGAAGTGCAATAAGCTGTATAAAGCATTTATGCATGCAAATTGTAGATTCCATTTCATAAAGAACAAGTACAATTGAAATCCTTTTTGTTATTCAGTGAATAGCCTATAAATATTATTATTACTATATGTATTTATATAACACCAAATATGCTCACATTGAAGGAATACATGTGACATTTAGGGGCCAATTCACCAAGCTCGAGTGAAGGATTTGAAGTAAAAAAACTTAGAATTTTGAGTAGTTTTTAGTGCTCCTCGACTATCGAATTGGCGTATATTCACCTGAGTAGAATGATTCGAATAGATCGAGCTAAAAATGCTGTGACTATTCGCCTAATCGATAGTCGAAGTACTGTCTCTTTTAAAAAACTGACTGCCTACTTCGCCACCTAAAACCTACCGAATTGCTTTAAAAGCCTATAGGAAAGTCTCATAGGCTTGTTTTCCAAGTTTTTGATCGAATAAAAAGGCATTTGATCGAATGAAAATCCTTCGAGTGAATATTCGATCAAGCGCCTATTCGCCTGGCGAATATTCGCCAATTCGACTATTCGCCAGCGCGTAAATTCACCCGAATTGCCTATTCGATTCTATTCGATTCTATTCCCCAGTCGAATTTCGAGGGATTTAACCCCTCGAAATTCGACCCTTGATGAATTTGCCCCTTAGAGATGTAGGGTAGATAATGACACAAGAAAGCTTAATGAATAATGGCAATTGCTACAATGAAACCAAAATTGTTCACATTAGAACAAGAACATGAGTTCACTTAGAACAGTGATCCCCGACCAATAGTTGAATCCAATAGTTGGTGAGCAACATGTTGCTCCTATTGTCCTAAAAGCAGGTGCTAATTGTTTCATTTCTGCTTTGGAGGCAAGTTTAGTTGCATAAAAACTAGGTGTTCCTCCCAAACATAGCCTCCTGTAGGCTGCCAATCAATTGCTTATTTTTGAATTTCTGCTTTGGAGGCAAGTTTAGATGCATAAATACTGCCAAATAAAACCTGCAGGCTGCTAGTTTATATAGGACAGGGGTGTCCAAAAGGTAGATCGGGATCTACCAGAAGGCCATTAGCTGGTGATCAGTAGCTCTCAAGACGATGTCAACAAAGAGCTTGTCTAAATCACCCTCCTATTTCATGCTTTTTATACAGATATGTTTATGCTAAGGTTACCTAAGAAATAGTTAGGTATATGAATTATAAATCAATATAATATTTAAGTAATATTTTCCATGGAATGAAATGCTAACAATGCTTTTATGGATGTAGATCATAATGGGACAACATCACTAAAAGTAGACCTCGCATTAGTAAAGTATGGGCACTCCTGATATAGGGGCTACAAAATGGCCAATCAGAGCACTTAATTTGCCCCACCCAGGAACATTTTTCATGCTTGTGTTTATCCCCAACTTTTTGTACATCTGAATGTGGCTCACAGGTAAAAAGGTTTGGAGAACATCGACTTATAACAACATTTCTAAGAGTAGCCCAGTGTGCAATCCACAATTTCCATTTCCAAATCCACATTTTTTGCCCACACTTTTTTCCCCCAGAATTCAAGTGCCTTTATGACCAAGCTCTGTTAGGCACCTGTTATTGCAATTGTTGGTGAATTATGTTTGTGCTTTTTTGCAGTCAGGCACTAGTGCGGGGAATTGGCATGTAGTGCATCTAAACAGAAGTACTGTTTGGACAAACACAAACTTTAAGCAATGACATCAATATTCAGGACATTTGGGTCCATTTTAGCACAATTACATTTGGTGGAGCCGTGACTTTTCCAACGTATTCAATGTGATTTTGGAAGGTAATATCATTTAGTTATTCTATTCAAGAATTTACTTTAGATTTTATTCAAGAATTACAATGAATATATAACAATGTTCATACAGAAACAAAGACTAAAATGTTCCTGATTGCTAAAAAAAATTCAGAGCAGCCAATAATTAGCTTTTACAATCAGCTCCAATCATTCTGTGGGTTACTGATCTAGGGCAACAGTACTTCATAACCCTGTTTCTATAATATTATCCATTTGGTTCTTAATGCTGGGAATTAAATCAATTTACTCTGAAACTCTATGCAAATGTATAAGGTTGTGCTGAACTGATCAGTGCCAATATTATTGCACCAGATACCACTCATAACCTCACTACATAGCAATATGGTTTTCTCACTGCAGTACATTAACCAACTGTAGACCTGCCTCTCAAGTAGTTCTTGGTGTGCTTTGCCTGGTATTCTAGATTTTTTCTCTTGCCCAATTCTTGACTTCTAATTATTTCCTGCCTTGACTGGTGCCAGTAATTTGGATTAAAGCTCTGCCTAACCTCTCTGGAACTATGCTATAGGACTTTGTCTGCTTCACTATACCCAGTGTTCAACTTCCTATTAATCCCTTATTTCTGCATCCCACCAGCCGGTAGCCAAAAATACATATGTATTTTAAATATATAATCTGAAAAATAACTTTAAGATACTACACCTAAACATATTTATTCAACGTACATTTTCTCAAACCAAATGAAACTTATTTTGATGTCTAGCAAAGATTTTGACGTTTTCTGTATTTTACATATGTATTAGTTCAGCTTTGATTTCAGAAAGCCATTTATCAGCCTAACCATACTGCGATCGTGTTGATTCAGTCTGAATGTAATCTACAGATCTCCATCTGCTGTTATATTTATGTGCAACAGCTAGCGCAGAAATCAGCCATTGGAGCTGTCACATGCAGAAAAGGATGGATGGGAAAAATCCCTGGTCTGCTAGTCTAACCTCACTATGCTTCCATGGAATGTGGCTGAATTAGGAAATTTCAGCCCTGTGGGCAGATAATTGTAGGCGACTATAAACATTATTATATGGCTCTCCCCGGGGATACATTTTGTTGTGAAAGGGCTCAGCATATTGTTTCATTGTCTTAACTTATTACCAATGTTGTAGATAAACAGCTTATATGGATGTAGCATTACTTCATAAATAACTTTTTGTTCCCTTTAATGTATTCATTTAAATCTTCCATATATTTCAAAGATCACAATTAAAATTGCAATTCATTAACATTCTTGGTGGGAAAGCAGAAACAATTCATGTATTAAATTATTTATTTACTTTAATAAATGCCAGGGAATGAAAGGTGACATATTATTGGGGAAAAAATTCTACTCACTTCTACCTGAATGTTGGAAAAGAAAAATAATTATATGTATAGAATATTCATTGACTGACATACAGATCACTGCACAATTTGTAGTTGGTAATAGTATTTAAGCAGTCTAATGAATTCCTGAATAAATGTTACCATAAATAAATATCACTGGTACAATAAACAAGTGTTCATTTACATGTGGACATTTAATGGAATAATTTAAGATTGAAATGTTATTTGTAATTGAATTATAATTTATTTAAACGTTATACTCTTATATGATTGCAGGACGGCAGGAAATGAAAGTAGTGGGGTACGTATGGTAATTCTATTCAGCAATTTAGAAAATGAATTGAATTCATTTAGAAAACATTGTCAATATTAATTTATAAGAAAATAGGGATCATTTTAAACTAGGACATCATCTATAGGTTATCCCTTCACTCCATTTGTGGATGCAAAATTATTTTCAGGATAACAATTGTGTTGCAACCCCTTGTTGCAAATGACCCTAAACTTTTTGTTGTTGTTTTTTTTTTGTAGGTTATATTTATAGGTTTTCCAACATTCCAAAAAAAGAAAAAAAGGAATACAAAGAAGTGATAGGCTCAAACGCATTGTTTTCTTGAGTAAATATTAAAACATATTTATCCTTTGCAGGACATCCTTGCTCCTTTTTTTTTATTGAATCATGCAAACAACCATATATAAAATCTTCTGTTTTTCGATCTATTGAGAGGTAAAGAGGAATGTCCCCAGTTCAGTGAGCGGGGACTAGTATATAAATGATACACATTCAGATCAATGTCTAGCCCTTTTCTAAAGAGAAGCTGTGTAAAGCATTCATGTGTTTTCAATATCTCAAAGCAGTCTCAATTAGGTACACTTTGTGATGGGAAAATCAATACAATTTATGGATGCTATTATAGATGATTAAGGCAGCAATTAAATATATGGGGGAGGGGGAGGTGAACACATAACTAATAAGACTGATAAAAGAGCTACTTCTTTACTGTTATGGATACTCTGGTGTTGATTAAAAAAATGACAGCTTTATAAAGTTTTTAAAGGCATGTAAGAATATGTAGTCAATGCAGTTTGACACTTGCTTTGTACTTATTTAAGCACAGTCCAGATTGCACAGGACCTGGGGTTTTCCGTATCTTGGATCTTCATACTTTAAGGGGCAGATTCACTTAGGGTCGAATTTCGAAGTTAAAAATACTTCGAAATTCGACCCTCGAATTGAAATCCTTCGACTTCGAATATCGAAGTCGAAGGATTTAGCGCTAATCCTGCGATCGAACGATCAAAGGATTTTTCGTTCGATCGACCGATTAAATCCTTCGAATCGAACGATTCGAAGGATTTTAATCAAACGATCGAAGGAAAATCCTTCGATCAAAAAAAGGTTAGCAAGCCTATGGGGACCTTCCCCATAGGCTAACATTGACTTCGGTAGGTTTTATCTGCCGAAGTAGGGGGTCGAAGTTTTTTTTAAAGGGCAAGTACTTCGACTATCGAATAGTCGAATAGTCGAACGATTTTTACTTCGAATCGTTCGAATCGAAGTCGAAGGTCGTAGTCGAAGGTCGAAGTAGCCCATTCGATGGTCGAAGTACCCAAAAAATACTTCGAAATTCGAAGTATTTTTCATTCGAACCCTTCACTCGAGCTGAGTGAATCGGCCCCTAAGTCTCCTAAAAAATCCCGTAAATATTAAATAAACCCAACAGGCTATTTTTGCTTTCAATAAGGATTAATTATATCTTATTTTCTATCAAGTACAAGGTACTGTTTTATAATTACAGTGAAAAAGGAAGTAATTTTTAAAAAAAAGTTGAATTATTTGATTAATATAATGGAGTCTGCCTTTACGGAGCGTTCTGGATAACGCGTTACGGATAACGAATCCCATACCTATACAAAAGGGCCTACTAGAAGAAAAAAAATTATCACTCTTCCTGGGAGCCGCTCATCCTTGAATTCTTTGAAAAAAAAAAACAAATAAGATGTAAAACTTTGTTGTAGGGTGTATGTCAGTTTAACATTTATCACTGTCCCTGTTCTGATATGAGAAACCTCAAAATGCATAGGTTTACAGGTTGTGTCAGCTGGTGATTACAGCGCTCCCATTCTGAGAACTTCTTAGGAGAATGCTGCAAAAGTTTCAAACTTACATAATTCAGAATATTTTTGTATTATCATCAACTATACAAAAAAAAAAATACAAAGTGAGGTGAAGTCACGAATTTTAAAATCAGATGAAAAACCTCAGTATTCTAAATAAAAGACTAGTATGAAGAACTAAATCATAGTTGGAAAAATACAAGATATAACAGATGTAATTATAGTGCAAAATTGCAACAATTCATGAAATAGGTATGTGGACTGTTATTAAGAATGCTCTGGGCCTAGGGTTTTCCAGATAAGGGGTTTTCCGTAATTTGGATTTATAATTTAATCATTAAGAGCTCTAATTATCAAGCCTCTAATTTTTCTGGTCGAGTTTTAAAGGGCGAATTTTTTTAATTTATTATGCTTCTAAACTGCTAAAAATCCTAATCCAAAAATACTCCAGCTAAAAACTGTCGAAATCATGTAGAAGTCAATGGCAGATGGTCCCTTTAACAATTGGAACATGTTCTTTACCTTTAGGATTCCCAATAGTGTTCGGGCTGTTTGCTCTGGTTTTTGTTCGATTTTCTGCCGACAATTCGATAAACGTAAGTTTTCGGAGCGACAATTCAAAAATGTCTATTTGAATTGATGATCAATTTTGTTCCGACTTTTTGTTGCACTAATTTTATTGCGAATAATTATTGGTAAATTCAAAATCTTTTGTGTTAGGGAGTTTGGTCGAATTTTATTTATATTATAGTGATAATATTCGAGTTTTAGTAAATAATCCCCTAAATGAACCCAATAGGATTGTTTCACCTTCAATAAGAATTAATTATACTTTAGTTAGATAATGTACAATGTACTGTTTTATTTTACAAAGAAAAAGCTAATTTTTAAAAATTTTAATTATTTGCTTAAAATGGAGTCTACAGGAGGTGGCCTTCATATAATGCAGAGCTTTAAAGATAATGGGATTTCCAGATAATGGATCCTATACCTGTACAGCCTTTTTGTGATTTGCCTTGCTACCCTATCCATGTTTATACTTCCTGCTGATATACAATATCTACTATCTCAATGAATATCTATGTGCATTTTAAAGTGCTTATGTGTCTATATAAACAAAAATTGGAAGACAAAATTCACCGGTTTTCACGTGACTTCAAAATAGTGAAAGAAAAACTATTAAGTGAATCAGTAGTGAATAAGTGTTTGGTGCCGGTATTTCGTATAAGTGACATCTTACAATTTATATATATCCATTGCCTTACTAGAAGTTACGTCTAACATATTTAAATAATTAAATATTAAAACATATTAATTAAGAAGTGCCACAGCATACATTAATATACTATAATAGATAAACCCCAAGAGGTATAGTTTTCCATTACTGTTGGACACATCAACACTCAATACATTCTTAAAGGAGAAGGAAAGTCTATGAACAATATATGTTAGCCACAATATAATAATTAAGATTTATTAGTTTGGCAGCAATTTTCCATTGTCTGACAATTGAATCGTGATTCGTGTATTAGAACATGCTTGGTTTCTCTCCTTCCTGTAAGTGATGCCATGGGGCCATCATAAGCCATCTTAACATTAAGGCATATTTAAAAAGGGTCGAATTTCGAATTTGAAAAACTTTGAAATTGGAATTCAAAAAGACCAACCGAATTTAAGTAGAAGTTGTTTTTTGGCCGAATAGGTCAGTTTTCGAATATTTGGCGCATTCGATCGAATTTCCCCAAAAAAACGTTGATTTTTTCAAAGTCCACCAATTGACTCCAAATAGGTTCTAAGAGGTCCCCATAGGCTAAAACAACAATTCGGCAGGTTTTAGATGGCGAATAGTCACATTTTTAAAGAGACAGTACATGATGAATTTTAATATTTGAGCTTTCAAATTTTTTTCTAAACGAATTTGGACTATTACCTAGTCGAAGTACACAAAAAAATAGCTTGAAATTCGAATTTTTTGAATTTGAAAATTCACCTGACCTTTGATAAATCTGCCCCTAAGTATAAGAAGTGAAGACTGCTGGGGTCAAGGTGGAAAAAATTGATGCATGCAACTGATGTCAATGACTGTGGTAAAGATGGTGACCACAAGGTTTGAATTGCCCATTTCTAAAATGGGCGTTGGTTAAGGCAGTCTCTCCCTCTTTAAAGCCGCTCAGCAGTTGGCGGGGGAGGATTTAGCACAGAGTTTGAAACCAAGGCACAGGAGATGTTTATATTTAAGAATTGGTACTATACAGACAGGTAATATTCCTTTTTTACTATGATTAGAGATAAATAAGTTAGGGACCACCATGTGGGGTTTTACCTTGACGTGGTATGGTGGCTTATCAAAATTATGATCATAACTTTGTAACAAAAAAACCCTGTTTCAAACTTACATGCACTTGCATATTTACTTGAATTATTTAGACAGGACTTTAAACTTTTTGAAATCGGCCTCAGGTGTGCATCCACAACCCCCCATAGTTGTAATCTTTTGGAGCAAACATAGCAACTTTTTCAGTAACATGTTTTATCACATTTACTGCGCAAAGGTGCAAACTATAAAAATCGTAAACTTTCTTGTACTGTGGTTGCTAAACAGTTTCTGGGTTCGCAAAGCTATATTAAAAGCATACCTTTTTGCATTTTGAATAGTTTTTCCGTTACCGACTTTTATTACATTCCCCCATACATGTTTAAAAAAATTGAGCTTCCCCTTTAAGTACTTTTTATGAAACATAGGAACAATATTTTCTGAAAACCTGACAAGCTAAGCCAGCCTATTATACCTAGATGGATGATACCACCCATTTATTTGTGAACACACTACAGAATTATAAGGCAGGAAAATCTGAACGTACAGAGTAGAGTACTTAAAGGGATACTGTCATGGGAAAAAATATTTTTTTTCAAAATGAATCAATTAAAAGTGCTGCTCCAGCAGAATTCTGCACTGAAATCCATTTCTCAAAAGAGCAAACAGATTTTTTTATATTCAATTTTGAACTCTGACATGAGGCTAGACATATTGTCAATTTCCCAGCTGCCCCAAGTCATGTGACTTGTGCTCTGATAAACTTCAATCACTCTTTACTGCTGTACTGCAAGTTGGAGTGATATCACCCCCACCTCCCTTTTTCCCCCCAGCCAAACAAAAGAACAACGGGAAGGTAACCAGATAGCAGCTCCCTAACACAAGATAACAGCTGCCTGGTAGATCTAAGAACAACACTCAATAGTAAAAACCCATGTCCCACTGAGACACATTCAGTTACATTGAGTAGGAAAAACAGCAGCCTGCCAGAAAGCATTTCTCTCCTAAAGTGCAGGCACAAGTCATATGACCAGGGGCAGCTGGGAAATTGACAAAATGTCTAGCCCCATGTCAGATTTCAAAATTGAATATAAAAAAATCTGTTTGCTCTTTTGAGAAATGGATTTCAGTGCAGAATTCTGCTGGAGTAGCACTATTAACTGATGCGTTTTGAAAAAAAACATGTTTTCCGATGACAGTATCCCTTTAAGACTTAAAAGTTTGCACTTGTTCAACAGAATGAATAATGAAGTCCTTATTTACACAATTTAGTATAGACCCTGGCATAGATTCAATTCAAATATCCAGACCTTTTTTTGTCATAAATTCTCCATCAGAGCCCTTCCAATCAGTTGTATACAGATCTAAAATAATACTATATAATTTTTTTTATTTTTATTTGTTTTAAATAACCATTTTTAAATTATTATACACAAACTTTATCTTCTCACCTACCTAGATAAGTGCAATCCACAGCTTAAGCATACACAAATATAGGGTACAAATACATAACACATATGGCAAGACTAATAGTAAATGCTGTTTTTCTCAATTTTCTCATTTTTCATGCTTATCTTAAAATACACAGTGTGCCATATGCTCTTCATACCTCAAGAGACCCAAAATATGTGTGCCGTTAACATTTTTGAAGATACAGCAGGTTCAAGGATATACATTAGATATACAGACTTACCAAAAACACACGCATAGACACAAGAAGAAAAAGCTAACATGACCTCTTTTTACTCATCATTTTGATCTGACACCAGAGACATTTATCAAATCACAATAAGTATTGTGGAAAGATATGTGGTGTCAGAACAAAATGATGACAGAGTAAATAGTGTCTACCCTATCAATTCTTTTATTTCATGTGTGAATGTAGGTCCTACAAGGCTGAACTTTGGACAAATATCCATTCGAATATACTCAATATACCAGTCTAATCTCCTCAGCGTGCAGAGTACACCACCAATAATAATATCACATAAATGCAAATTTTCTCTAATGTGTATTCGTGAAACTGCACTTCATGCTAAAACTTTAGCTTCTTGGAGACTAATTTAGAAGCAAAACCATCAGAATCAAAACAGCACACGTCACTATTCTTAAGACTTGTTCAGCTTCACATTATCTTGACTTGAAATTCTGTTCATTGTATTTGTAACTAGATAAAAACAATAGACTGTATCATAAATATATTCCACCTCCTCAATATACAAGAAGGAATGTTAAAAATTTTTGGGCAGCGGTAGTCATAATCACCTTGATCTTGAACATAAAATATCTTAATATACCCATTATCGCTCTTTCAAGCAGAAACTCACCAATGAAGCTTAAAAATCTCTGCAGCACAAATGTATACATACAAATACAAAAAAAAAGAACTTACTAATTTATTCTCTTTAATATTTCAATCCTGGAAATATTTTTAACGGAAACTCCATCATGGGCGAGACTCCAGAAGAAATATATTTGTACACCTAAAAACAAAATCAGAAACAAAATTATCTCCATTTGCAATCACTGAGAACAAAAGAAAGATTTATTGAATACAATTTTACTGTCACATACACCAGGAGTCTACAGAAATACATACAAAGACATACATACAAAAAAAACTGAATTCAAACATTCGTTACTAAGCCTCAGACCCATGTCTGAGATCAAGCTGGTAAAACATTATAACTGAATAGCAGGTCCAGAACTAGGGGTAGGCAGAAGCACCAATAAGGGGGCACTTAGCAGATACCTCTGCCCCTCCCTGTCAACCCCCTCCCCTCTCCATCACTCCCCTCCTTCACTCTCCCTCCCCTCTGCTACTAAGCATGTGTGCAGTCATGTTCGGGCGTGTACATAGGTGGTTGTGGGCTGCCTAGGGCGCTCGATCAGCTTGGTCCGGCCCTGCTGAATAGTTATGTATTTACTTCTTAAGGTGTTGCATTTGGTTATTAGTGTAACAGACTAGCACAAGATTATTATGGTAGTTTACAGATTCAGAATTACAGAATATCAACAGTGGGTAAAATAGCTGTCATAAATGCAAGTAGATTTGCAGACAATTTGAATCTGTTCATCTCAAAGTTGCCTACTCCCTGGAGCATGCTTTGAAAAGCTCTTTTACCAGGGCTAGAGTAAATATAATACATACAGCAAATATATAACAATGAAGGCAAGAATTAATAACAGAAAATAACAAAAAGTTGTAAACCATGACATGGTTGGATTAAGGATCAAATGAAAATGAATACATTGATTAATATGTTAGGGACAATATATTGTTTATCAGTAAATTTCAGTGCAAAACTATGCAATACCATTAAGCTATTCTTGTTTATGACAATGGTAGTACCCTCTCCTTTTTATTTTCGCCCTCTTGTCCCTTTCTTTTTTTTTTCTAACATCTCTCACCCAATTCTCATCTCGTCTTGAATGCACTTTTTCTATTCTTCCTTTTCGATTCTTTATAGTTTTTTTATCTAAACAGTTCTTAACTCCACTATTCCAATTGTGATGGCAAATATTGAAAAAAGTATTTGGCCAAGTCTTCTAAATTATATTAAAATCTATTATTAGCCAACCAGCAATCTAGAGATCTTGAGGGGGAAACTTTTTTCACCCTATAACACACATACCACATCTACAAGCATTACTGCACTTTTATTAGCAAGAGTAAATGTTATTTCTTGGATTTTTCTAGCCGTGTCCTTAAACATATCAAGGTCATTAATATTTTAGTCCTTCGTTTGATTGATCATTCAAACAAGCTGCTTTTACAAATGAGTCTCTCATTAGTCAGCTTGGAGCAGGTGCATCTTGCAGATTGAATAGTGACTTTTTGAAAACTCTGTAGCACATTCTAAATCAGAGAAAGCTGTATTTATAAAGTGCTAAGATTAAATAGCAAATTGTTTAATCTGACAAAGACCAAAGCGTTTGATAGCAGAAATGAAGAGATGTATTTTTACATTCTTACATTCAATAATGTGGGTTTTTTTTTAAGATTGGTATTGAATTTACTTGAATTTTTATCAAATTTTACTAACAGTTTATCTTTCAAATGTGCTGCCAGCTCTTGGGGGTCTGCACTCTGTGCAGCTATAAATGAACCCTTAATGCAAGCTATCTTGGGAGGATATGATGAAAAGATCAGCTGACTGTGCTGTTTTGAAGTAATGAATAAGAAAATTGGCCTCTGGAGCATGGTACCAACTGCTTCTTAGATCGAAACAATTTAGGAATGAGGGTCATCACCTAAGCTGATAAGGTGCCATAAGCCATCACAAGATGGATAGATCTTTCACCTTGTCCTCTTTGTTTGCTGATGTAAGCAAGCTTCTAGTCCTGTAGTCTCTCACTGTCCCTCCCCACTGAGCCCATAGATAACTCACCAATCTAAAGTTGCCACATGTTGTTTGATTTGTCTATATAACTATGCCTATTTCAATCAAAAAGGCTAAATGCTCAATCTATTCTGAACTGTTGGCAGGGCTTCGAGATAACTGATTTGGTGTATTGGTGATTGGACAACATTTTATGGGACATAATATCTGAAAAAGCTGCTCACAGGCAAGTCAGTGATATTGGAAATGAATTGACCTCCCAGACCAATAAAAAAAGAGCATGGGGCAACTCCAAAATGGTATAAAGACATGGCACGGGATAGAGCCAGATTTATTTTCTATGCCTTTTACCTTACCTTTCTGTTTTGCCCCATGCTTATAATAGCTTGGCAGTCAGTAAAAGCAGTCATTTATGTGTGTGGCTAAATTGCCCAATGTGGGTCATTTTGTCAGATATCTGAAAATTGCCACATATACCAACATTACGTACAACTTGTTATCCTGCTACAAATACATATTCTACTAGATAAAAAGGTACATCTCTGAATTATTGAATACATTTGAATGCCGTAAAAAGAATTGTCATTTTTAATATTTTATTATTTTTGACAAAAATATGATTTTATAGATTTCTATTATGATTTTACTTGTCAGTGTTTCATTTTAACAGTGGCCTCCAATAAAGAATACAAAACCCACTTGTATTTTTTTTGAGCTACTGCACAATAGAAGCTGCTTGAGTAATGGTAGATGTGGCTTTCTACTTGCTCTGAGCACTTATTTTAATGATATCAATAAAGCAAATTCTAAAGTTTGCTTGCAGCGTTAAACCAACTGTCAATTTAAAATATTGTAAATAAAGATATACTTTAAAAATGCCCTTGTAGTGAATTCGAAAATAATAGTAAACAAGCTGAATTCTGCTTTAAACAAATTATTTGTATTGTCTCAAAATGTCTGTTTAAAATCCAAACTAAATTGATAATAATGTGTAATGTTATTAAAACAAGAGCAAAATCTAAAATTCCACGAATACCACTTGTTTCTCATTTTTCTGTTGTAGTTTTTACCCCTTAGTAAAGGGGTAGTTAAGGACAGTAAAATTGCCCAAAAACAACACACCAATATTCTAATATTGACTTTATAAATGGGATACACAGAAATTCCACTAACTGTAGGTTCAGATTCATACTATGGATTATGGTGTATGGTAGTATAGTCTCTTCTTATTATGTGAAAGGTACAGTAAACTGTAGGGGGTTATCCTGAAAAGTGTGATTGATTTCTTTGGGCAGAAGTAATGTTATAGTTTGTGTTGTGTCCTGAATAAAGTGTGTTGTGTCCATGTGGCCGATAGGACCTTGTGACCCCTGAGAGCCTATTAAGAAGACCAGTGGTCTAGGTCTTTCTCTTGGAACCCCCTCAGGGCTGAGTTTGGATTTGTGTACAGAAATGTTGGTTGTAGTCCCCCATACATAGTTTTAGTCTCATTGGGGGACCCAGTTAATGAGAATTAGTCAGTGCAGGACTGAGCTGGTCCAGATGAGAGGGCTTGGAAGACAACCAAGCAGTCCCCACCAGAAAGGGGTACAGGTGATTGCCTGCAGTACACCGCAGCAATGTATCAGTGAATGTATCAAAGATCCTGCTTATTTTAGTAATGGTCGAATTCATCCTGTTTTGCCAAAATGCGAATTTTGATGCCCTTGCGATAAAGTCAATGGATGTCCGAATAGCGTTGAAGCGCAACAGTTTTGGCATGAGCAACTTTTCCAAAATATTTTTGACTCTGGTGAATTTTTGCTGCAGTTTTACGTATTTCTTGACCGGCTGCAAAATGCGGAAATTTGCCGAAAATTCATGCCTGACAAATTTATTCACCCATCACTATTTTTTTTTGCCCAGATATTAGTTTAATTGCAAAAGACTTTAATTATACAGATTCTTATGTCTGGTGACGGGTCACCTTTAATTGAATTTATATAAGTTCTGTACTGCTTGGATGTCTAATAATTAATTAATTTAATGGTTGCTAATTGCCCCAGCATATTTGTGTTCAAGCTCAAAATATACTGCACTGTCCTCAAACTTATATCTGAGGGATCGGTCAGAGTGAGGCTCTACTTTACCCCTAGCCAGATGGGGAAAAAACTAAATATAATTTGCTCTTTTCTTAAATTGAATATTTTTTTTATTGTACAGAAGATTTATTGCTCTCTTTAACGTATGTAATGGAGCCCTAATAGCTGGAACAAGCAAACAAGAACCATTCATAAGTGTCTATGTTCATATACAATTCATGATTCACAAATTGTACTTTTTAGTGCTAAAAATGGTGGATTATACTAATCACTCCAAACCACGAGAAATTTGCAATTTATTAAATGAAAAAAAAAACATGAAAAATACAACCATATAAAAGCTGTTGAGTAGGGATGTAGCGAACTGTTCGCCGGCGAACTAGTTCGCGCGAACTTCGACTGTTCGCGTCCGCCGAATGTTCGCGAACGTCGCGCGACGTTCGCCAATTGGTGTTCGCGTTCGATTCGAGGTAAAATTTCGTTCGACCATTCGACCATTCGACCGTTCGATCGCTAAAATCGAACGATTTCCATTCGTTCGAACGATTATAAGCATTCGATTGAATTAAAATCATTCGATCGAATAGCTTCGATCGTTCGATTCGAACGAAAATCCTTCGATCGTACGAATAAAATCCTTCGATCGTTCGATCGAACGATTTTATCGAGCGTTCGAAGTTCGCGAACTGTTCGCAAACTGTTCGCTTTTTTGCCGGTGTTCGCGAACGGCGTTCGCGAACACATTAACGGCAGTTCGCTACATCCCTACTGTTGAGTTAATGCAGAAGTCAATCAGATTTGTCCTTTTCCAATTGTAAAATCTTTTCTTTGATCCAAGCTTTTTGAGGTTTTTGGTTTTTTTTCTTTTGTATTTGCACTTAAAGGGATACTGTTATGGGAAGCAGAATTCTGCACTGAAATGTTATATTTAAATTTGAAATCTGACATGGGGCTAGACATATTGTCAGTCCCAGGTGCCCCAAGTCATGTGACATGTGCTCTGAAAAACTTCAGTCAGTCTTTACTGCTGTACTACAAGTTGGAGTGGATGGGAAGGTAAACAGATAATAGCTCCCTAAAATCCAGGTCCCACTGCAACATATTCAGAGTAGGAGAAACAACAGCCTGCAAGAAAGCAGTTCCATCCTAAAGTGCTGGCTCTTTCTGAAAGGACATGCCCAGGCAAAATGACCTGAGATGGTGCCTACACACCAATATTACAACTAAAAAACACACTTGCTGGTTCAGGAATGAAATTTTATATTGTAGAGTGAATTATTTTAGTGTAAACAGTGTAATTTAGAAATAAAAAATGCATCATACAAATCATGACAGAATCCCTTTAAAATTTGAGGATATCAAGGTTTTCCTATTAGTATTCAGTTTTGTCATACATTTTTATTTGTTTGTACTTTTTACATTTGGCTGTTTTAATAAATGACTTAGCATTCATGGTTTCTAAAACCTCTAAAACCATTTAATCAGGATATTGATAAATGGGCCTCCCAGTGGGGACAGAACCTTGGTTGCAAAGCCTCTTTTGGACCAGTATAAGGAACACTGATACTTCCTTCCTAATGAGTGCTGACACTGGAAGCTTTAGTACTGCTATTTTAATTGATATTGCCATGAATTGTATTGCTGCCCCGAATGCTCTATTGTAGTCAATTTCCTATTACAAGCTAGAAATTGCAAATCCTGCTCTTTATATACTGTATATGCATATGAGTGTTTAGAACAACAGGGATACATTACAGTATTATGGCTTCTGAACCAAGGCAAAATAACAAACAGCACACTCCCAAAGATCATGTGTTCTGTTCATAGATTTTTCACATAAAACCAATTTTAGTGAATTGAACCCATTGCTATCATAAATAATTTAAATATATATATGAGTTTTCAATAAGAAAATGGAACAGAGATTATTCACAAGAAAGAAGAAACAGTTTCAAGATCTTTGTGGTTATCCATATTTAGCAAAGGTTTTGGAAAGGGGGGTAGTTAGTATGGGGAAAGTGAAGGTGAAAGACACTATAGCCAATCAGATATTCTGGCTACAGATTATATCTATCAACCAGGCTGTTTGGTATGGGGCAGAATTGTTCAACAGAGCTTAAGTATTTGAGCCTATCTCCATGCTTTCCACAGCACTGCATTCTTAGCTCTTCATTTTATATTTCTATGTATCCAATCTTCTTACAGCCAAGCTGCTACATTAATACAACTTAAACCACATGGTTTATTATTTCTAGTCTGTACACTTGACTTAAGCTCATAAATACTCAGCTCTAAAAAAAGCCATTGTAAAACTCTGCAAAAAATTTTAATTAGGCAATAAATAAAATGGCTAATCTGACAAAGTACTGGAACAATAGAGTTTACTATCAGCCATCAGCACTGACAGGTAGAATCCGGATAATCCACTTCTTACAGTACCACTTTCCAGAATTTAATTACAGAGATATATTTTATTGTTTACTGGTTAATATAAATGGCATATGTGGCAAGCGGGAGATGTTTCATAGGTCTAAATCCTTCTGTTTAGGATTTTCAATCAAGATTTACAGTATTTACTGGCCTGGGCCATGCCGTGGTTCCCCATACAGCCCCAAGTCAAAATAAACAACATCTGCTTGTTAAGAAAATGCTATATGTCACACTGGGCCTGTGACATTACTATAATATTTAAATAAAGAGCCATTTCTGTAAAAACCTTTTATAGTAATATTAAAATGAGGTTTAGCCATAAAAATTCACATACCAGCCATCTGCAGGGATTTTGCTTTGGTTCCCTGCGTTTGGGTGGGTTTACTCTGGGTACTAGTGATATGCGGTTCGTAAAAAAATGTAACCCGCTCCTAACCCTAACCCGCCTGCTCCCAATCCACACCCGACCCTAACCCATCTTGCACTTCTATTTATAGGCAGATGCCCAACCCTCCCATCTGTGACATCATGAAAAGGGGGTGGGCACTGTGGGTATTGGGCCAACCCGCCCATCACTACTGGGAACTCCAAAACCATACAGACAGGTTAACTGACTATTAATAAACTTGTTTGGTCAGTTTGATATGGCCCTATACTTCCACTAGGAGTGTCCCGTTATAATTTGCCAAAAAATCTCTAAACCCACAGGAAAATTCCTGGACATTTTTTCTCAGCAACTTTTTTTTGAGCAAAATACATTGACATCAATGCAAATTTGCTGGAAATTTTCCGTGTTTCGGCAAGTGAATTAACTCAAAAACTGTGGACGCAATTCATAGGTGAAAAATCAGCAACGGCAAAAAAAAACGGCGCACATCAAAATTGGTGAGCGTCAAAATTATTCAGACATTGAATTTAATGCATTTGTACCAAATAGTCGTGCGTATACAAATTGTCGATTGCGCCAAAATTGACATAAGTCAAAATTATTTTGACTCCCTTTGACTTCAATGCGTTTCACGATTTTTACGCTGTTTTGCCCATCACTGTCAATTTTTTCACACCGAGTTTTACCTGCAAAAGTTGAAATCTTGTCGTCGCAACCTTTTTTTTTTGCTATGTTGTCATGGCAAAAATTTTCATTGTTGTTATGCAAAAAATATTCACCAATGGCTAAATGCAGAATTTCACTACAATTCCGTGCCTGGGGAAAAATAGTGCTCATTGCGATTTGTGAGCAAAATATGTCAATTTGTGAGCAAAATATGTCAGCTCTGTATCAATAAAGGATAATAATAATATCATGTTTTGTGCTTATTTTCCATAATATCCATTGATTTTTACATTGCATAGTTAGAGGAGCACCTCATTATTGTAGTTGCCTCTTTATTATGGCTAACTAACAGGAAAGGGGCCTTGGATAACTGGTAACCTGCTAAAAAAAAAAAAAACTTAAGAGTATCTCTAAGTTTGCACCTCTGTAGATATACAGTAGCTGACGTCTGTAAATAACAGTCTGGGGTTAAAAATAATAACAAGCGATAAGGCGTTCTCATTTCAGGTTTGAGCATTAGCTACACACCACTCAAAAAAAGGCCCCCAGAAGTCTACATTTTGCCCTTACTGCAAATCCAGCGTTGCAGCTATTGAACTTTGGCAAATCCAATTTTACAAGCATCAGAATACATTTCTCAAAACATTGAGAACAATGTACTTGTGTTGTGAGCCATAAAGCTAGTGAAACAACAAAGTCACGGAAACCATAACCCCTTTACTGTCAGATAGAGCAGGACGCATTGTATCTGTTATTAAGAGTTCTATTTCACTGCAGCACAAAGGTAAAAAAGCATAAGATATTGGAACTCAAGCTTCAGTGTATCCATGTCTGGCATTTTCAATGTCCTAAAGAGAAAACACACCTGATTAAAAAGCTTCAGTTTGTTGTTCCAAGTTATTGTGTTCATGTCTCAGCAGGTCCATACTGTATATTATACTGGGAACTATATTATATGGTTTAATCAATTTTACGTTTTAAGTTTTTAGAAATGTAAATACTTTTTTAAACTCCAAACTCACTTTTTTTTTTACAGATGCAGCAAAACATTAATCTTTCTCCCCTGTGCAACCAAATGGTTAACTCCTTTTGTCCATGAAAAAAGTGATACCTGTTACATCAGCAAAAATTTTGAGTTGCTTCATATAATGAGCACAAACAATTATTAATTAGTGATGGGTGAATAAATTTGCCTGGGCCGAATTTGCTCTGAATTTTCACGCTTGGCGAAATTTTGCTGGGGTCAAAAAAATTCTAGATGCCCATCCAAAAAGTTGCTTGCGTCAAAATCGCTGCACGTCAACACTATTTGGATGCCCATTGACTTTAACGCCAGCGGCAAAATTGCCGCAAGCAACTTTTTCATCAATTTCCTATTTTCACTATTTTTTCATGAAACTTTCCAATTTTTTCGTTAATTTTTGCCATTTTGCGAATTTGGCAAATTTGGTTGGAAAAATGGATGAAATTTGCCCATCACTATTATTAAAGAATAAAATAATTGTATTCTCTGATACACTGACCAGGTATCATGTTTCCTGTAGAGATATATATATATATATTTATGTGATAACAATACAGGTAGGAGACCTGTTATCGAGAATGCTTGGGACCTAGAGTTTTCTAGATAAGGGATCTTTCTGTAATTTGGATCTAGTAGACCTCAAGTCTACTAGAAAATCATGTAAACATTAAATAAACCCAACAGGCTGGTTTTGCTTCCAATAAGGCTTAATTAAAATAATCAAGTAAAAGGTACTGATTTATCATTATAGAGAAAAAGGGAATTGTTTTTTTAAAATTGTAATTATTTGATTATAATAGAGTCTATGGGAGATGGCCTTCACATAATTTGGAGGTTTCTGGATAATAGATTTCTGGATAACAGATCCCACGCCTGTATTTACCATAAAGGCATGGGATCCATTATAATAATATATAAATACAAAGTGTAGTAACATTCACAAATACGGCTAAAGGATACTTTGCTATCTCCCTAAATAACTGAAGACCAGAGGCTATGATAAATACATAATAAATTGACAGAATACCCTTTATTAAAGGAGAACTAAACCTCCCCAATAAGAAAATCCCCTACCTACTACCCTGGGTAGTCCCCCCTCCCTGCTTCCCCCGAACATAGTTAGTAACCCCCTGAAATTACCCCTAAGAGTTTGCTCACATATCGGTGCAGAGTAAGCACAGTTGTGCCATCTTTTGGATCTCCATTCTTCTTTGGGTCCTCTTCCTTCCTTTTGGCAATTTTTGGCACTTTTGGCCCATGAGCAGTTGCTATGAACCAGAAAATTTCTCCAACTACGCATTCGCCAATACGGTGCTCACTTACAGAAGAAGATAGGTGATCCGAAAGATGGCGCCCATAAGCTCCGCTGCTCTTACTCTTCACCGATACGTGAGCAAACTCTTAGGGGCAATTGCAGGGGTAACTAACTATGTGCTGCCCCGGGGGACTCAGGGTTACAGTTAGGGATGTAGCGAACTGCCGAGTATGTGTTCGCGAACGCCGTTCACGAACACCGGCAAAAAATGCGAACAGTTCGCGAACCTCGAACATCCGAAAATCGTTCGATTCGAACGATCGAAGGATTTTAATCGTTCGATCGAACGATTTCCGTTCGAATCGAACGATCGAAGCCATTGGATCGAATGATTTCATTCAATCCAATGGCTTCGATCGTTTGATTCGAACGAAAATCGTTCGATTTTAGCGATCGAATGGTCGAATGGTCGAACGATTTTGACGCGAACGCCTATTGGCGAACGTCGCGCGACGTTCGCGAACTTGCGGCGGACGCGAACAGTCGAAGTTCGAGCGAACTAGTTCGCCGGCGAACAGTTCGCTACATCCCTAGTTACAGTAGCCGGTTACCCCAACAGGGGGATGCAGGGAGGGGGACTACCTATAGAAGTAGGTAGGGGATTTTCTTATTGGGGGGTTTAGTTCTCCTTTAAAACACACAATTATATTGGCATCCAATGCCCCTTAAATCTAGTGTAATAACATTCTGTGCTCTAATTGGTTGGTTGATGGATTATATGGTGGTAACTCTATACATTCTCTTTATTTATGGTTGGTTTTAATTACGGGTTACTTTTTATTTCACTGAGGCGCTCTATTCATTATTTTAGATATTTTACAAAACACAACTTCAAGATTCATACTGTATCTTGTCATATCTTCATAACATTCAGGTTACCGCCAGCACTTGATACAACTATTTATCAGGAATGAGTAAAACACTCAAATAATCACTGACAAACGGATCACTTCAGGGGCCAGGATTTCAATATCAGCTATCCCCAGAATAGAAATCTTTCATTTCTTTGCACATCAAAGATTGCCATTTTCCTCGCACCTCACTTAATGACAGCAATAATTACACTAAATTACGTGACCCTTATACTGCAGGAGGAATGTAAAGGTTGCCCTTTTTACTTATGTAGTAAATTGCAGTTAATTGTAGTTTTCATTTTATCTCATTATGGCTGAATAAATAGAAATTACAGAACGGAATATTGCCCATTTTTCATTTCATGCAGTTAGTCTGCCTAATTAGCATGTGGCCATTTCACACTACAACAATGAATGCTGCGGCAGAATCACCATTGTGAGAATAAATTGCATCCTTTGCGCAGTGGAAGACCATTTTATTAAGTGGAAACATTTTTTGATTTGCTTCCTATGATGGTAGGTGTTAAAGGCAGCAATTTTGTATGACACTGGGGCACTGAACACAGCAATATTTGCCTAATAGCAGATCCTATACTGGAAAGTAGCACAAGTGAGTTGACCATTATTGTTGTTTTTTAGCAGAATAGGACAACCCTCATTGTGTTTTTTTAAAGCAATCCAAATCCAGTTGCAAATGGCTTAAAAACTGACAGTCTGGATGGTTGCTAATAGTGATGGGGGAATTTATTTGGCAGGCGCGAATCCGCGACAAATTTGCGTGATTCGCCACTGGCGAATAAATTTGCAAAACGCCTGTAGAAATTCGCTGGCGAAAATTCCCCGGCGACAAAAAAACAGCCGTCGGCGTCAAAAAAACGGACGTCTGCGTCAAAAACGGACACCAGCGTCAAAACCTAGATGCCGGCGCCGTATCGCGAAATTCACAAATTTTCCGGCGGAGCTAAACCACGCAAATTTGCCCATCACTAGTTGCTAACCCATTTGGCATGCAAGCAAAGTGCCAGCCAAAAAGAAAGTATTATACAGTCAAGACAAAGAATAACTGGTTCAAGAAATTGTACTATATATTGAAAATGTATAAGATCAGTATGTCTGTGTTTTATGCCTTAAATTGACATTAAATAATAGGCAAATCAGGCTAATAAATGGACCTGATAAGCATGTTTAGTACTGAATAAGAAGACTTAAAGGGGACCTAAACCCTCCATAAAATCATCCTCTTCTTTACAGAACTTGACCAGAATATAAGGAGAATATTATATTACCATGGAGAGGAAGGAATGACTTGTTAAGTGCTATATATGCTGGTATACAGGGCCATCCCCCTCTTTGCTAGTGCAGAGAGCACAATTGTGCTGTTTAAAAACAGAAATTTGGCTCATAAAATTACCAGGAGGGCTTTTTGCTGCCCCTTGTAACTTTCTCTGTGCTGCCCCCTGAGGCAAGTTTTTCAACCGGTGCCCTGGCCAGTATATATAAGGGTTTAAAAAACAATCTTCATGTTGCTGGACAACAGATCCCAGCATGCCTTAACTTTGATATCCTGAGAGTTTTAATCCAGAAGTACAATATGGATAAGCAACAGAGTGTTAGTGTGCTAGTGGGTGCAGAGGCTGTTATTGCAAGTGGGACTTGGAACTTTAAGGAATAATTCACTAGAGAATAAAAAAACACAACTGCAATAGGCAGAGGCCAATGTGCAGTGCCATGTATAGGGGTACCAGGATGGGTGTAGGAACTGGATTCGAATTTAGAAAGTGCTCAGAGTTGGATGTGTGAGGGTTTAAAAGGCTATGGTCTATTCTGCCTAATTCAGTCAAAGGAATAATGAACAGTGAGGATTCTTATTGGAGGATCTATTTGCATTAAGTGCCACTGGAGAGGTGAGGAAAAGTTTTATTGAGCGGAAGGCTTTAACCGGCTTTCATTTTTCATTGCCTCTCTATTAATTTTCTTCTTCCCTTCATACTTTTACTGTACAACTTCACAGCACAATTTATAATTAGATCTAAGAATTTATTTTAAACCCCCTGTTCCATAGGCCCTGTCCCGCGACAATGGGGTCTGTTCCTCTATAGTTTCACCACTGCTCACTCTTATGCTTCTTTCCCTATCTCTCACGCTCTGAACACTCCTCCACCGCCTTTTCCTTCTTCCTCTTTACAAACCCTCAATAACTTTAACAGGTAACACTAGCCATAATAATAATATTGGTAATCCTCAAAAGTCCACTTGCATCTTGTTCATCAGGTCATCCATTTCACTTCCATTTCTGTTCTTTTAACAATCAATGAATTATTAATTCATCAGACAACTGGCTTTTATTCAACTGAGCACTTGATTCAATGGTATGATAGTGGCATATTAAATGGTACAGTTGTTTATTACATGCCTTTAAACTGAGCACTTCGAAGAAAAGGACATGTCTTTTCTAGTGATGAGCGAATTTGCAATTTGCAAAATGGCAAAAAATTTGCAAAACGGCGCCGGCATGTCGTTTTTGATTCCGGCGTCTGTTTTTGATGCTGGCGTCTGGTTTTTTTTCCGCCATCAAATTTTCGCTGGTGAATTTTCGCTGTTGTTTTTTGCGAATGTATTTGACGGCTGTGAATCGCGGGAATTTGCACCTGCTGAATAAATTCGCTCATTACTAGTCTTTTCCCCAACAAGTAAAATATAATTAAGCTGACAACAAGCATTTTATAGCAAGAAACACAATATATACAGTAGCAACCTAAGTAAATCTCTTGGTCTTTGAGGTAGATCAGCAATGACTTGCACTATTACATTTTACTTTTATGGCATCACATGTAATAATTCCATGTCAAACAGAGCTCATATAATAGATATTTCCATACATGGAATCAGAATGGTAAGACATATGTAATAGAGATTGCACAGTAAAAAAACAGTTATGACACAGGCAGCTCTGCTAGGAGAAAAGGCTCTGTAGATTATACAGACAGAACATTTATGGACAGTTTATACAGTTTAATGCCTTCATTGTAATTTATTTTTCCCCCACAAAGGATTTTTCACAGCAATACAATATTTTATGACTGCTGGATCTACTGAAATTGCACGTTTAACTTTCATGTTAGGGTTTCTACCAGGCGGATATTAAAAAACCTGATGTTGGTGTCTTGCAGTACAGTATACAGAATATTTGACAGCACCTTATTTAAATTCTGATCTAAATTCTGCAGCCAATTGTTGGCATTTTCTAAGCATGGTGCAAAAATGATTTCTTCAAGGTGTTTAACTTCTGACTTACAAGTGACCACTGGTATAGCAGGATAACATTTCTTGTTTTTCTTTCTAATATGGCCATAAAAAGTGTGATAAAAACACATTTGATACAGGTGAATTTGGGTTTGCAAATACGAAATTGGATTTATGATAGGGGGTAGGTGCCAGGGTGTAGAGGTCAGGTGTAGGAATTGGCTTATGGTAACTCAGTATTTAAAGGAGTGATTGAAAAGGTGGTGAAATAGACTACGTAGGGGGTCTAGAGTCAGTCAATGCAAGTTGTTAGTTAGACAAGCTACTACAGTACATAACTTGTTTATTGATGGTTTTTGCTGGTATGATTTGGAAGGGTCTAAGGTGTACAGGTATGGGACCTTTTATACTGAAAGCCCGGCACATGGAGATTTCTGGATCAGGGATCTTTCTGTGATTTGAATCACCATATTCTGTGTACCAAAATATCATTTAAACATGAAATAAACCCAACTGGATTGTTTTGCCTTCAGTAAGAATTAATTATATCTTAGTTGGGGTCAAGTACAAGTCTTCTTATAACAGAGAAAAGGTAAATCATTTTTAAAAATTTGAATTATTTAATGAAAATTGAGTCTATGGGAGATGTCTTTCCCGTAATTTGGAGCTTCCCAGATAACAGATCCCATACTTGTATGATAGTTACACAGGATGAGAATTGGCTGTTGCAGAGTTTTTCGGTAATTAAAATTTAATCAAGTCCAAAATAAAACCTCTACACAGATCTTCCTCCCCTCTGACTATGGCCCGGACTGACACCTGAAAACGGCCCTGCTCCCCAAACTTGAACTGAAAAGGCAGAACAATACAGTGGGGTTGGTGGCTACTCAGACATCATTCCACCTATCTCACTGCTCTGTTGATAGGAGCGTCAGCCCGGGGTTTCAGGTAAGTCAATACAATCACTTGGGGGTGCCTAACGTTTGGCACCCCCAAGTACACAAAGCCTTTTCTTCTCCTTTAAGGGTTCTTTCTAGGTGTCAAAAATTTAATAATACTTTATGGTACAGGTATGGGATCTGTTATCCACAAACTTGGTATCCAGAAAACTCCAAAATAAAGAAAGGCCATCTCCCATAGACTCCATGATAATCAAATAATCCACATAAAATTGATTACCAAAAATAAAACATTACCTTGCACTGGATCCAAACTAAGATATAATGAATGGCATTTTGTACTAAATGTAAGGTATGAAGATCCAAATTACGGAAAGATCAGTTATTCTGAGCATTCTGGATAACAGGTCCCATACATGCACAAGGAGTAGTGTTTATAACGGCCTTGAATGAACCTTGAATAAGTGCAAATGTGCCATTGTGCTATCTGAGCTGTTCATTCAAACAATACATTAAAAGAGCAGAAAGGGATCAATCTTACAAACGCAAGAGAATTCCAGTTTTATTTGAGCACACACTGGCATCTTATCAAATGCTGCAAAACTAATAAAATGTTGCTAGTTGGTACATAACACAAAAAACAAAAATCAGTGACTGACAGAATGAACATCTGGTTGTATTTATAAAGCATTCAAATGCCTCTGAAATGCTGCCAATAATATTAGGATCCATATGCTGTCTCAAGTCTATACTATGAGGTCTCAAACTCTTAGCACCATGTCCAATAACAGTAACCCTGGAGTATCCCAAAATGTTAATTGAGAAAACAGTGTTTTGACTGTAGGATGAAATGCCTGATTGGCTCGTTCAGCACATCCGATTATAAAGATAAAAATGTATTTTTCTATGAACGATTCCTCAGCAAATGTGTTGAGGAATGTGTCTAGTGTTTCAACTGAGTTGTTTTTATATTGGATAATAATTATTAGCTGAATCAATTGGCCTTGATTAGACTTTAATAATCGGCCAGAGATACATTTGCTTAAAAAAACGGGAACAGTATTTAAACTGCTGTATTATACTTGCTAATCTAACAACAGGAAAAAAGGGAGGCGGTAGGAAATTCAGCAGTGAAACCTATATTTAGAATATTAATACTGTATATGTACTCAAAGCTTGTGAGTGATGTACTACTTCTCTTGTCTTACATGATTATGTATTGAAGAATGTGTAGAGGTTAAAAACAACTCCCAGACACAAGGTTTTCCCAGGAGCAATAACCAATATCAACCAATAATATGCTTGCTTTTAAACAGGTGACCAGTAAATGCTTCCTGCTGATTGTTTGATATGGGTAACTGCTCCTGGGCAAACGTTGTGCCTTATATTACATAACGGACATAGACGTTACTCAAATGCATCTTAGGGTACAAAGTGCGAACAATGGGCGAAATTCATCATGTTTTCTGAACTTGGAAACATTGATGCAGGTTTCTGCCCTCCAAAAGGAGTTGAGAAACCCCCCAGTGCTATTGGAGCTCCATAAAATTCCCTTAGCGGTTGATGGGCCCAAGACAAGCTACTTGTATACTGTACGTTTTGGGAATCAGTGCTGTATTTACTCCAGTGCCAAACTGCGGCCCCCCATTTGTCGAAATGAAGTCATGTGTATGACTGCACATGACATCACTTCCGCTATAGATGACATCACTTGCCCTAGATGTGACATCACGTCCCCCACGAATCACAGGCTGACCCCTTCATACCCCAGCCCTGCTGCTGAATTTACGCAGACAATCTCTAGCCGTGGCTGAGGAGACTTTTTATGTTACTGAAAAATACAAATTTAACAGGGACTAGTGATGGGCGAATTTATTTGCCAGGCGCAAATTCGCAATTCATTTTTTTGGAAGCAGGCGCAATTTCAGCAAAAACGGATGCCGGCGTCCAAAAAAATTTCGCTGGAAATTTGCAAATTTTACAGTGAAAAGCCCCAAATTCGCCCATCACTAATATGGACCCAAGAACCACCCCTTAAACCTGCCACCCTAGGCTCATGCCCTTAGGTGCCTATATATAAATATGGCCATGTTGGGACCCTTATCTCAGTGCAACTTGCCTGTTTTACTCTGTGGACATCAGTAATCAGACAATGTTGGACATTTTGATGCTTCCAGCTGCCAGGGTTATATTTAAACAGAGGTTAGGCACTGAGCTCAACACAGCAGAAAGGTGCCAGATGGTAACACTTGGTAATACATAGATACCCAGCCTACCCATACTATAAAACATGTTTAGCATGGGAGCCCCACAACCCTTGTTTGCCACCCTCTAAGGAGTCTTCTTACCTACTTTATATATATAAGAGCTTTTATGTTCTTTTCATGTGAACAAAGTGGTTACTAAATCTACTGGCAATGTTCCAGAGCTGTCAAACTCTATTTCTCTACACTGCATCTAACTAGAGTACACACACGTAGCAAGGGATAAGCAGGCAGCTGGTTATTGCTTGCAAGATGAAAATAGCTGCCAAAATGGTACAGCAACATGCTTTTAACATCTTCAGCTCTTTCTTATTCATCATCATGACTATACAAAGGACTGAATGCTGGGTGCATCATCATCACCCTGACACGCCTAGGATGCCCAGGATGGTTTAACACCAGCATAGCTGAAAGGCAGCCTGGAGACAAGCCATATGCAGTCCACAAGGGGCTCCTATTAATTTACCATTCCAAGCAGAAAAGGACCATGTCCAACCCTGTTGTCTGTAAGCAACAAACAAAAAGAAAAGAGGCACAACTGGAAGCGTCTTTTCCCAGAGTAGAGTTTATCTGTAATGCACCTCTAGGCACAAAGCTGTGAGTGACCAGAATTGCCAATATAACACCATTTAATGACTCACATCAGCAGCAGAGTTAAGGCCAGTGGATCCACACAGTCTGTCAATATTGGAAGGGTTCACTGAAAATGTGTTTGTAATTTTAAATGTTTACTTGGATTGACTGCCGCTTGTGTGACTCTTCTTCAATACCCTAATGTACATGTCTATCTTGCTCTAAATAAAAAACAATACCAATGCCGCGACCTAGACAACTGAACTTAGCAGAGATTTCTACAAATAATATACTGTAGACAACATTTTGGGATCACAAACCTAATGATAACACAGGCACCTTTTTATTACTGGGTAAAGTGGTACATTAATTATGTAACAACATCCAAAACTTCACATGCTTTAGAACTGCAACTGCCTGAATCTTGCTGTCAGCAGACCTGGTGGAGGTGAGCTGGCAGACCTGGCAGTTTTGCAATAACTAAAAGGAATGTGCTCTGTCATTCAGAAAAGCATATTTTGTATCATTCAGAACAAATATTGTGAGGGTTACACATTCAGAAAAAAACTTTTCTGCCAGCATCAATGTTAAATGACTTTCCTAAATTATTGATATGTTTGATAGGCACCATTAAATCCCTTTTTCATTTTTCTTGTAAAATATTAACAGGCCCACTTTCTTTCCTGCCATTGTGCTCTGAATGAGGTAAGATTTTGAGCAGGTTGTTAACTTGTCTATTGTGTGCCCCAACAAGGTTGGAAAGCAGATAACCCATGTCTGTCTGGTCTTCAATGACAGTCGACACGTTTCGCTGCAAACAACAGGAGAGAAATTAAAGGGACATTATCATCAAATATATCAATTCTTTAGGTGCAAGACTGTTGTGCCTGTTTTCTCAGGGTGCATAGCCCTGGAGCTACTGTCTGGTGAGGAGGTGGTGGTAACTCCAGTTTTTCCCTGAGTCCATAGGCGCAGCAGTAATCGATAGAACGGAAAGCACTGAGCAGTGCCGAGCGCAACTATATGAAAGTGCAAAGGGCCCATTTGATGCGGATACCTTGAATGAAAGTTGCTTTAGGTGCAACAGTCTGCAGGAAAAGTAAAGTTGACACAAGTAATCCTGAGCATTTTGTTGTCTAACCACATGGGCATTGCATATGACAGCAAAAATGTGCACACCGCTAAAATCCTATAGTGGTTATTTGTTTATCCCTGAGACTTGAAACACAGCTGAGCACTGCACCTCATGTCACTGCTCCATAAAGGTGGCCATACAGGGGCCATTAAAAGCTGCCAACAGACAGCAACTTGTTGGCCAGTGTGGAACCCTCTGTCAATCCCACTGCTTTCATTCCTGGCCCATGATTCAATCAGCCCTATATCATAGCCCACTCAAGGTGGGCATATCATTGCAAGATCTGCTTGTTTGGCAACCTCTCCAAACGAGCACATTTTCTCATGTATGGCCACATTAACTTGCATGTCTGATTGGTGGACAGATTAGAGAAATGTTACTACAAGATTGTACACAATACATTCACATTACTGTATTCAATATAGCTACTTCCATGATGTTATTACGCACAGGGTATTCGTTTCAGACAAAGGTAGTACTTGCTAACAAGAGTTCAGTCCCTGCAGTACAATGACTTCACAATGGCATTTCTCTTGGGATCTTTTTTTTGGGATCTCAAAACTATCCCTTTTTCCCTTGTCTCTATGCTTGCCTGAGCAACCTGTTGGAACCTCTGGCTGCTCTGATAACCACCCTATGCCTTATAAATAGAAAGCTTTTACAGGATTTAGCTTCACACTAAATAGTCTTAGTTCCTAAGTTCCGAATGATGCCTCCTACCACAGGCACCTCAAAACCATTCACTCCAAGCAGCAAGTGGGATCCAAAGAGACAGAGCCCCATTATTCTGGCATTTTTAATCTAGGGAACACCTGACATCTCTAGCCAATTAGGAACTTCCAGGGCATGCATAATTTTAAAGGAGAACTAAAGCTTAACTAAAGAAGTAAGCTAGAAATGTTGCACATTATGTTTTGGGCTTCTGTTACATTTTTAGCCACATTTAGACATTATGACACTGGTGTTAAAGTCAATGGGCGAACGAATAATGCTGATGCGCAATGGTTTTGACGCAAGCGACTTTTGCAAATTGTGTCCAAAATTTGTTGCCCCTGGTGAATTTTCGCAGCAGTTTCACAAGTTTATTCACCGGCCGATGAAACACAGAAGTTCGCAGCAAATTCACTCCTACCAAATTTATTCACCTATCTCTAGCCACATTCACTTTTAGGGTTTAGTTCTCCTTTTAGGAGACTTTGCTAAGTAAAGGTAGGACAAAATCTTTACCTTTCTACACTTCTGGACAGCATATAAAGAAACACATTGCAATAAAATACAGAATTTGGTTGGAAAACCAGGCAGCTCAAAGCAAATGAATAATTTGCAACTGTGGGTATAAGTGAGCCTTTAATATTTTATCTAAAAAAGCAGCTTTTGAGCATGAAAAACAGATCAGGTTCAAATAGAACAAAAATAATTAGTGCTTGTACTCATTTGTCCTTTAAACCTTTGTTGGAGTCAACAAGCTCCCTCGTGCATATGAAATACATTTGCATCTGTGTTTTCTATTATAGAACGTATATTACTGATGCAAAAAAAACTGCTGTGTACAGTGTAGCACTTCCCATACAGAGAACTGTGCTATTAAAAGCAAAAAAAAGGATGGACTTGTGATTTGTGACGTACTTGGCTTCAGTGCTGACATCGGGCCTTTTTTCATCTGTCTGTCTGGGCTTTTTTTGCAGAAACTGCACTCTAGTGTTTAATGAAGATACATCCAGCAACTGGAATAAAAATTCATTCCTTTTTGGAACGTCTAGCTCTGCTTCCCGTATTTAAAATGTCTAATATAACCCTGACTAAAGGTCAGATAGATACTCGGATGCTTGTTTATTTCCCCACAATAATGATGAAACGACAGGTAGTTTGTGTCGAACAAGTGCAGCCAACTCAGTTTCCCCCTGCCAAATGAATGATTAAAAAGCCTTAAAAAAATGCAGGTCCACTGTACACACTAGTCTGATAGGTCCCAAGGGATAAAGGTCTGTTCCCTGTATAACTGAGCGGGTTTAGTTCACTGTTTGCAGTTTAATGATGACCATTAATATTGTGTGATAAGGAAAAATGCCTGCAGGGAAATCAGGCTTCAGTTCATCATGCAAACTAATTGGACGAGCCCATTAGTCACTATCCATAAAAAACATTTGTCAGATTGTGTTGCCGTCCCCAGCCTACTGTTACGGAATTCTACATATTACATTGCAGGAATGATCACATTACTTGGTTTCCTTACATATTACAGGGACAGGATTCAAGCACCTTGCATGGCGACTGAAAACCAAGGGCTAAATATACTTAATGCCCAGAAGATAAATGCAGTTATCGCTGTTGTCCCTAGTTCGTTAATCTTCAAAAATGTCTATTTCTAATGGGCAAATGAAGTTGAAAAAAAAATACTCTGAGGATCTCTAAGGTGGTTAATAGAGTTCTAGCCTAAAAATATATTGCACAACTATTAAGGAATTTTCTGTAAGAGGCATTCAAAAATTGAAGAGATTGCATATTTATTATGCTGTGTAAAATGATTTTGCCAAAAAAACAATGTCGAAAGCTGCGTAAAATAGTGCATGGTGTGTGTCATTTTACGCCCAACGAACGCCAGATTTTCCGCCATTATTTTACATTGCTGCCTACCTGTGCTATTAGCAAAACTTTGTTTACTACAGATATGAGGCCTGTTATCCAGGATGCTCAGGACCTGAGTTTTCTGGATAAAAAAAAATCAACCAGTTCTAGGGGACCCAATTGCTCAATTTCATTAAGGAGTAGTACAACATTTATACAGGTATGGGACCTGTTATCCAGAATGCTTGGGACCTGGGGTTTTTCCAGATAACGAATCTTTCTTTAGTTTGTATCTTTATACCTACAAGAAAATCATGTAAATAAATTAAATAAACAGCTGGTTTTGCTTCCAATAAGGTTTCATTGGCATCTCAGTTCAGATCAAGTACAAGCTACAGTTTTATTATTACAGATAAAAGGAAATCATTTTTAGAAATTTGTTAAAATCTGGCTTACTGGGTCCTTGGTGGCATTCCTGTCTACCCAGAATCTAACCAACCTGGGCAGTGAAAAATAATTCCTGATGCCAATGTTATTAATAGGTAAAAAGAGGAAAAGCAGCAAAAAACGGGTCAACCCTACTTTCAGTTTTTGATTCCTGACTCTCTGTGTGAAGGCACCACCAAAGCTATTTAAAGCATCCCTAAACCTGTTGTCATAAGTCTGAATTACTGTATGTTGTGTGCAGGTTGCTTTAGGGGTTTTAGATCAGTTTATTACATAGACACAAGTGTATTGTGCAATGACAAAGTTAATAGGAATTGAAAATAAATTGACATTGTTTAGCGACCTTTGATAAACTGACTGTTTATACAGTACAAATGGTTAATTTATGGGAGGTGTCAGGAGCGCGCTGTTGCAGAGAGCTCCACTTCACATCTAAGATGGCAGCTCCCAATGCCATGCACTATTGCCATCTCGCTGGGCCGTGAGCGTGACGTTATTGCCTCAAAGACGACAACAAAATTCACAATAAAGGGACGCTGAGGTCACGGGTTCAATGCCCGATTATAGGTCACGCTCATTAGTGTTCCTGAGTGCTCCTTAATTCATGTAATATTGATTATTCGACTTCTGATTCGTGCTTTGACCCTGACAACGATCCTTTGCTGCCTTGCCTACTGAACTTACTGTATGCCTGAATCTTGACTAGGCTTACTCCTGAACCCTTTGGCTACCGTGAACTGGAATTAAACTCTAGTGTTTCCTCTTTGTTCTGGACTCCTCCATCATCCTAGACGCTAGGGCTTGAGAGAAGGTTAAACAGTTTATATGACCAATTTTGATTTATGAGAAATGTCAGACAGTTCATACTAGGGATACATCATATATAAAATTCAGTTCAGGATTCAGACATGATTTGGTCTTTTTCAGCAGGATTCCAAGTGCCTGGAAAACATTTTAAATAGGGTTCAGATTTGGTTTGGGATTCAGCCAAATCTTTCATAAAGGTTTTGGGATTCTGCCAAATTTTTCATGAAGATTTTGGGATTTGGCCAAATCCTAAAATAGTGGATTCAGTGCATCACTAGTTCATAAAAAGTGGGTTTCTGAGCAAAAACTTCATGGGGAAACATAGTTGGCTCTGTGAGCAAGGAGAAGCATTTTCATTAAACCTCTGACTGATGAGCACAGCAAAGTCCACACAATCTGATGAGAAAAGCAAACAGTTTTGAGCAGAAAATGATTTGGCTTTGTGGTCAAGGTGAGAAGGTCCATCCAAAGTGACTGAGGAATAGCATAAAGCACTTCATACAAGTATTTGGTTTGTAGTAATGTATTTTTTTTTTCCTTGATGAAAATAAGGTTGAAATGCACTGGATTGGTTCAATATGTAGTTTACATACGTACTTTAAAACAATGGAAAGAAAAGTGGTAAGCCCTGCTAACAAAAATAAATAAAGGTAAAGATTGAACTGCATGACTATCTACTATCCCTTTGACCAGTTCATCTTTGGTCACTAATTAGTCAGTGTTAGTTCTCCTTTAGAACTGGAGTTGGGGGGGAGGTAATATAACTGACCGAAATTGGTTCTGTATAAAATAAATAATTTTTACAAATTAATTGCCTCAGTATGAATAAAGAAAATGCATGATATCACTTAATAACTGGCAAATGTTGCTTTTCACCAGAGCAGATCAAGTTCAACTTTGGGCTAATTGATATTCTCTCCGTGTTCTTCATCGATCCCTCTGCTTAGTAACTGCCTCTGTGTAAAAGCGTATTCCTCCTCTCGCTTTTAGATTTTTTTTTTTTCATTAAAAATGAGGATGGTTGAAGCTCATCATCATCATCATACAGATAGAGCCTCAGAAGCCTCAAAACAATTATCAGTATTAAAAAGAGGATTCAGAAATATCACCCAGAGCTCACATTACAAAAAAAAATTAAGAGAAGCAAAGTAACTTCTTCCAGGAATGTTTATTAATTAACCCAAATGAACTTTTCAAATTTTTGAAGAAAGTATTCTTTTGCATAGAAAGGGCAAAAAAAAAATATATTTTTTCAGCCCTTTGTGCTCCAGCTGTTGCAGACCAGTTTCCATACTGAATTAAACCTGCCCATGCAATAGGGGGTGTTCATTAGTGATGGGCGAATTTATTCGCCAGACGCAAATTTGGTGCCGGCATCAAAAATGGGCGTCGGCGTCAAAAACAAGATGCCAGCGCCGTTTCGCGAATTTTTCACAGTTTCGCGCGAAATTTGCGAATTTTCCGGCGAAGCGAAACGGCGCAAATTCGCCCATCACTAGTGTTTATGTATTCTTTATGGTATATATAACTATTGTTATGCACTTACAAAATTAAATCATATAATATAAATACAGTATTTTCATGTACCTCTCCTCTTATGTTATATCCTTTTCCTGCCCTGACTTATTTATCTGGTCTTATTCTGTTAAGCCTTATACTGTCGTGTCCTTTCATCTATTTCATGGGAAGACTTTTTAATGGGATACTATCATCCCAATATACTTTCTTTAAAAAAAAATCACTTTAATTTGTATGGGCTTCTAATTAGTGCTGGCAGTTTTCTGTTGCTAATATAAAAGAAACATTCATGCTGGCAAAGATCTGTAGAGACTGGAAACTCCTACTGCCGCAGTAATGTAAGTACAGTGCACCTGAATGCCATGTCAAAAGATTGATATTAATTATTAATTATTGGTCTCTGCTACAGAATTCACAAGACCTTCTGTCAAAGATCATTCATTTAATGTAACGATGAATGGTACAGTTATGCCCATAATATATTAGTGGTCCAATTCTTTTTTTTATTCTCCGAGTGCTGTCCAATTTACTTTCCTGATGGAGAGTCGTGGAAAACGGATAATATTATCGGAAAACTGACTTTGACCTCTGATATAAGGTTGCTGGAGAAATTCTGGGGACACATAGCAAAGGGTGAACATGTGGGACATTGCTCAAAAAAATGAACGTCCAAGCTGCTGGTAAAAATCCATATATGCACACAATTGTGCTCCATTCATCCCAGAAGGATTTGAAGTTGCAAAGGCACACGTTTGTATGCGTGTATGTCATGCATTGCATCAATCTGCAGTCAATTTTGCATCCATAAATAACTTGTTGAGCAGTGTAAAAAAAAAATTAACCAGTTCTAGTGGACTCAATTGTTCAATTTTATTAAGGAGCTGTCCAAAATTTATACAGGTATGGGACCTGTTATTCAGAATGCTTGTGACCTGGGGTTTTGCAGATATCAGATCTTTCTGTAATTTGGAACTTCATACAGTACCTAGTTTGCTAGAAAATCATGTAAACATGAAATAAACCCAATAGGCTGGTTTTGCTTCAAATAAGGATTAATTATATCTTTGTTGGGATCAAGTACATGGTACAGTTTTATTATTACAGAGAAAAAGGGAATGATTTTTAAAAAAATTGGATTATTTTGACAAAACAGAGTCTATTGGAGAGAGTCTTTCTGTAATTCAGAGCTTTCTGGATAATGGGTTTCAGGATAACAGATCTCATACCTGTTTATATAAAATGGCATCAGTCTCCCTGGCTAGAATAGTTTGTTCCAGCATGTGCCCATATGGTATAATTATGCTTTATAAATCTGGGTGGATGTGGTTTTTCTTATTGTAACTCTTAGGGGCATGTTTATCAAGGGTCGGATTTCTAATTGAAAAAACTTCGAAATTCGAATTCAAAAAGACCAACGGAAATTAAGTTGAAGTTTTTTTTTGGTTGAAAAGGTCAGTTTTCGATCGAATAGGTCCATATTCGGCAAAACGTACAAATTGAATTAATAGCGCATTTGATCGAATTTGATTCGAAGATTTTCCCCAAAAAAACTTTGATTTTTCAAAGTCCACCAATTGACTCCAAATAGATTCTAGGAGGTGCCCCATAGGCGAAAACAGCAATTTGGAAGGTTTTAGATGGCGAATGGTCGAAGTTGAATTTTTTAAAGAGACAGTACATGATAAATTTCAATATTCGAATTTTCGAATTTTTTTCAAATTCAAAACGAATTTTGACTATTCCAAAGTGGACTAAGGGGCATATTTACCAAGGGTCCAATTCTGAATTGAAAAAAATTCATAATTCGAATTCAAAAAGACCAATGGAAATTAAGTCAAAGTTTTTTTTTGGTCAAAAAAGTCAGTTTTCGATCGAATAGGTCAGCCGAATTCAAATCGTACAAATCAAAGGAATAGCGCATTTGATCAAATTCGATTCCAAGTTTTTCCCAAAAAAAACTTTGATTTTTCAAAGTCCACCAATTGACTCCAAATTGGTTCTAGGAGGTCCCCCATAGGCTAAAACAGCAATTCATCAGGTTTTAGGTGGTGAATGGTCGAAATAGAATTTTTACAGAGAGTACATGATAAATTTCGATATTCAAATTTTCGAAGTTTTTTCAAATTCAAATCGAATTTGGACAATTCCCTAGTCCAAGTAAACAAAAAAAAGCTCAAAATTAAAAAAATTTTCATTCGAAAATTCACCTTGACCTTTGATAAATCTGCCCCTTATTATCTTGAAAAATATATGAAGTACAGTAAGCAGACAATAAACGTTTAGTCACCCAAAGGCTGCCTTTCTAGACAGTATTTCACATTTAATGAGCCACATATGCTATACAGATAATGCCACACTTTTAATTTTGCTTTAAACTTTTGTGGCTTTTATTAAACATATACATGGCATGCGCGAGTGATAAGAATACAGTTATATCATTTTTTCACAGCTCCAATTGTGTAGGCACCTTTGTCAGTTTCTATCTCTCCTAGTTTGACCCACTCTATAGTTTTGACAACTTTAGCTGGATTTAAATGCCGAATTATGAGCTGCATTTAGCTGCATCAGACAGGTAATGTAAAAGCATTGCGCAAATACTTTATGGCAAAGTTATAAGTAGCTTTCAAAGGCAATATTATGATAGATGTAAAAAAGAGTTTAATTTCTGGTGTCAGAATCTCTTTAATGTTAAAATAATGTTTGCAGGTGGATTTGCACACAATGGGGCTCATTTATGTCCACAAGTGCAATGAGCCACTTGTGTTTTCCTCTTTGCACCTAAAACCTCTTTCATTAGGTACTTGTGTCAAAAAGGGTTCTCCAAACTTCCATAACTTGCTACTCAGTCCTTTCTGCCTTCCATTCCAAATGAGCTGCTGTTGCGCCTATTGATGCAGAGGAACCATGGCGGTACTCCCATCTTCTGACCTGGTGGCAGTTACAGGGTACCCTTTGCATCCTCCATCAATAGGCACAGCACACTTGCACCTACAGAATCAGGTGTAGACGGCACTTGCACACCCAAGATGACTACAGACAGGGTCGGACTGGAGCCTTGGGGGCCCACCAGGGCTTCAAATGAAAGGCCCTCCTGGCAGTTCCTGGGGGCCCCCTCCCGAGCTCCAACTCCCTGGCCTGCCACATACTGTTTGCACATGCGCGGACACATGCTGCTTCTGAATGCGCAGCTCGCGCATGTGTAAAAATGTTGCATATGCTCATTTCTTAATGGCACATCCAGTGCAGGGGTAGCAGGTCTGGGCCGGCGGGGCCCATGAAGGCCGGGGCCCACCGGGTATTTTCCCGGTTTCCCGCCGGCCCAGTCCAACACTGACTACAGACAGACTGATGAAAATTTTCTGCAGAACTCCACGCAATTTGCAACAAAGTGTAGTTGTGTCCATTTTGGCGAATCAAACACAACTGTGGTAGGTGCAATGCAAGTGTGTTAAGAAAATTGGCCATTTCTGTCTTCAATGATGGTGGGAAAAAAAATGCTGCAATGTTGGGAAAAAACAGGGCAAAATTGCATTTTGCTCACTGTGAATATTCGCTAATGTGTTAAAATACACACCATTACATATTTTAAAAAATTGGACACAGTTGTGCTCCAAACGGTGGGTATTGTGTAATTGCCCACTCTGTGCATGAAAATGTTTCCTGTGAGTGATTAATTAGATGCAAGTCCACTGTGCCTAATGTCAAACCTGGAATTACCAGCACCTTTAGGGTAGGGTAACTGGGTAGACTACTTGGTAGACACCATAGCACTTGGTACAAATATGCACTGGTGCAAGTAGCATGTTTGATGCATTTACCTAATGAATGGCATCAATATTCAATGCAAGTGGGTCCATTTTTGCACAACTGCATTTGCTTTAAATTGCATTTGTAAATGAGCCCTATAAACAGGCCAGTAGAGAAACTATTATTATGTAAATGCAAGTTTATGCAGAATATTACAAATCAGAAAAGGCATATGAACTAACAGAAACCCACCCACCCTCATGCATAAACACATGAATGGTATGAATGAGAATGTTCTACCCATTTCAATTAGTATGTTTTCAATATTCCAATGAATATGTCCATTATAATATTCTGTGCATCTGGGAAATGATGTGTTTGCTTTTCAATTTATGTCATGTCTGCATGTTGGCATCAGTACAGATACTCTATACCCACTAAGACACAATGAGGTGCTTTTTTCCTTTCCAAGACTGGAGCATCATTCCACTGTTAAACAGCTATAGTGATGACTTGTCAGCTGGTGCAATTTCTGTAGCTGTTGCCCTTCGTTATATTATCCACATTCTATGCAAAGTGGAATTAAGTCTTAAGATGATGAGAATGGCCTCCCTGCTCAACTCTCAAACTGCTGACACATCACAAAACTCATGTAAAGGCAACAGAGCAATACAAAACTGACAAATTCCCTTTGATAAATTGCTCATCCCATGACTGCGTGACATTACAGATAGTGCTATTCCTTAAATAGGAACCAGTCGGTATATACTGTCATTTGGTTGCATAGCTGTTTGCAAATACTACTTACAGTATAAATGTGTTTTCTATAAATCTAAGAAAATAAGAAGAACCCATAACAAGCTTAATAAAAACTACTTACATACAGTTAAGTTGTGTAAACACTACAAGAGTGTGTTTTTATTGCACATAGAAATGAAGAACATGAACAGCTCTGAGATGGACATAGGATCAAACTGGTAATATAGAGTATATAGAGTATATTAAGAGTGGCCCTGCAACATCTTTCTCTGTTCTGGTGTTTGAATATGAAATGTTTCTTATGTTATGGGATAATATTTGATTCAATTTACTCACATGAGTCCAATCCACTTCTCTAATACTAACTTCAAATGACTCATGGCAGACATGTCACCTTTATTTTTTCACCCTTTGTCCTAATATGTTTCTGGGCATTTTACCCATCCACCCAAACCACCTTTTTCATCCTTCAATATCTTTTTTTCTTAATTTTTTGTGTTCAGTCTAAACTTTGGTTCTAATATGCCAACAAAAAAGAACAACACCCTCTATCATAAAAAACTCAAATTGTTAAAAAATAGCCTCCTAGCCCCATTTTGCATTTGCTGTACATATATATATATATATATATATATATATATATATATATATATATATATATATATATATATATATATATATATATATATATATATGCCAAACAATACATATAGTGGTACTTACAAATTTCCAAAAGGGATTGTAAACTCAACATTGACCTACTTCCTTCAACCATTTTGAATCCTTTCCATATACAATGATGTACATTTGCCCTGTTTCTCCAGAATTTCGTAGTATATACTATAACAAGAAACCTGGCTTGAGGTACAATTTCTCATATCAGGATTCCCATTTATTTCCATATATGGTATCATAGTTACATAGTTAAATCGGGTTGATAAAAGACAAAGTCCATCAAGTTCAATCCCTCCAAATGAAAACCCAGCATCCATACACACACCCTCCATACTTTCACATAAATGATATAAACCCATATCTATACTAACTATAGAGTTTAGTATCACAATAGCCTTTGATATTCTGTCTGTCCAAGAAATCATCCAAGCCATTCTTAAGGCATTAACTGAATCAGTCCAGAAAAATTGTAATTTAGTGGGAGCACTTACCGGACACTGGACTCATCGTGCTGCACACCCTGCCACCATCCCAAAAGCAAAAACAGCGGAGCACCGTGGAGTCCAGTAAAAGTATAAAAAATTACATTTTATTTAGTATACATATAAAAACAAATTACAGCAGAAGTGAGCCCTGGCTGCCCACTTAACGCATTTTGTGGTGTCCTGCCACTTCATCAGAAGCTGAATCAGCCATCACAACATCACCCGGCAGTGCATTCCACAACCTCACTGTCCTGACTGTGAAGAACCCTCTACGTTGCTTCAAATGAAAGTTCTTTTCTTCTAGTCTAAAGGGGTGGCCTCTGGTACGGTGATCCACTTTATGGGTAAAAAGGTCCCCTGCTATTTGCCTATAATGTCCTCTAATGTACTTGTACTATTTGTCTATAATGTCCTCTAATGTACTTGTACAGCTACATTTCTACCTATAGACAGAGAATAATGTTCCCACTCTTGTAATTCATAAATTTATTAGAAGTCACCGAAGAGTTTCATGTTCATACAAAGGCACAAGGCTAAAGGACAGATACTTGTATACATGTCTTGGAACTCCAAGATGACTTATATCCCTATAATTTATAACATGGAATATATTTTTTTTTTTTTATGATACACAAAAGTTTTGTTTTAGTGAGCTTTAATAAATCACCTTCCCCCCAGTGTCCATAGCTTATAGCAGTGGGCCCCAACCTGTAGCTCGTGAGCAACATGTTGCTCTCCAACCCCTTGGATGTTGCTCCCATTGGCCTCAAGTGCTTCTATTTGAATTCCAGGCTTGGAGGCAAATTTTAGTTGTATAAAAACCAGCTGTACTGCCAAATAGAGCCTCAATGTAGGTTGGCAATCCACAGAGGCTACTAAATAGCCAATCACAGCCCCTTATTTGGCACCCCGAGAACATTTTTCATGCTAGTGTTGCTCCCCAACAACTTTTACTTCTGAATGTTGCTCACAGGTTCAAAAGGTTGGGGATCCCTGGCTTATAGAGTATGGGAAACAATACAGTTAGTAGCAAATACTGGTGTGAGAAGCAAGTTTCAGCCTCACAGAGGTTAAGTGTTATGGGCTATTATCTGATTTCCTGGTGCAGTTTATAGGGAGAGGTAGTAGCAAGCTTATTGTAGGAGAGGTCCGAATAAGGTCCGAAACTTTGGACTATTATATAATGCATTTCTAATAAAAAGGCAAAGATTTTACAAGAGTGTGCCAGCTTGAAAATTTGAATATCAATATACTGGCTATATATGTATGTAAATAAGGAAAATAAGGTAAATAAGGAAAATAATTCACTACCCAGTAGGGATGCACCGAATCCACAATTTTGGGTTCCGCCAAACCCCCAAATCCTTCGAGAAAGATTCGGCCGAATACAAAACTGAATCTGAATCCTAATTTGCATATGCATATGATATGGTGCATCCCTACTATCCAGATACTACAGACACTAGTCCACTAGACCTATGTAATTTACAGATTGAATCATTTGGATATTACACTGTAATGAAACATTAGGTGGGAGGACATCCTACTGTTTAGTTCTTCTTTAATAGAAAACCTGGATGGCTTTCAAATTCAAATAGATGTAAAAAGAACATGAAGTTGGAGTTCCACAGATCAGGTGGTACTCTCATTGGTGGATAATTAGCATTTTAATACAGTTGCTGGCTCTGGAGTGCTGGGCAAAATTCAGTTTTTGTTGCCATTTTTAGGCTTGCCACAACATGCATGCATGATTATTTTAGCAACATTCTAGTCTACTCTTCTATATTGAGAAGGAGAGTTTAAAGTCAAAGTTGTCCCCTTAGCAATGATAAAAGAGTGCACCAATTTTTTCTGACATAATTGTGAGATTATGCATGGGCGTGGGCAGTTTATAAAACGTTAGTGCTTATCTTGCATACACAATCCCTCATCCATATATGAAACCAAATACTTCTACTGTTTGTGGTCTTTGTCTGGCCTCCCTGTTATCCAGTAACCTCTGTCTGATTTTCCTTCAACTGACAACTCCACCAGCCTTTTGCCTGGATACTGACTGTAAGTTGCTAGGCAACAAGCCTGACAATATATATATATATATATATATATATATATTCCCCTCCTTCACAGCACTCACGTTTAGAAGTTTCTTGTGGGCCTGGGTGTGTGTATCCAATGTTGTATGCACTCTTCCAAAGCAGAGACCGCGCTCTCAGGACTTACGAAGATATAAAGAATTTATTACAAAGGCTGTGTCATAGCCGAAACGTTAGTGTTTTGTAATAAATTCCCCATTTTTTAAAAACCCCATTTTGCTGGATTTCTCTGGCTGGAGTGGCTGCTGAGTTTAACGTAGCAAGTGACTCTGACTCCACAATTAATCCATCTAAAATAACGGTCAGCTCGCCGGTCTCTGCTTTGGAAGAGTATATATATATATATATATATATATATATATATATATATATATATATATATATATTTTTTTAAATGTAGTCCATGTTTTGATTATATGTGCCATTGCATGTGCCATGTTATATGCATGTTTATATTATATACAGTGTGTCTTTATAGTTTCTGATTTAAATCATCACTTAGTAAATACCACCTCCCAAAAATATTGACTGTAGGGGCCATTTACCAATAAACTCACACCATGGACACAATGGACAGTGCATTTTGAATCCATTCCTTAAGGTATTTGCATCCAAACGTGCTCCTGCACTTCCAGGGTCAGACTGGGCCGGCGGGATACTGGGAAAATGGCCCCCGTCAGCCCATATCCGCCACCCCCACCTGAAACTCTGTGCTCTGTTAACTTTCCCTACCCTGACTGATAGATAGGGTTGAGGCTGTTGGGAGCCCTGGAGTTGGTGGAGGAGGGGGTTGGGGGCCTGCTACAGGTGTGCGGGCCCCAGATGTGGCAGCCCCGGTGGGCCCAGATGCCCCGAGTCTTACACAGTGCACTTCCATTCCATTTGGTCTCATTTATAAACCCCCTGGACGCAAGTGCAAGTGCACTAAGGGGTGCAAAAATGCAAAGGGCAAAGTCTGAAAAAATGATTGTGAATGGCATTTCATGTGTCTCTTCTCTCTCTTTTTATGAATGGTGTGCAACTGTGATGATAGAAACTAGCTTGCCTCACCAAATGCATTGGATTCCAAGGCAGTTTTTTTTTTTCAAATTCAAATCCATTCAAATCAACAGGTTATTTTTCTCAGTTTTTCTGCGTCAAATGCATTGGGGGCATTTTTTATTGTTTCTTTTACATCACAATGTATTTTTCTGGCAAAACAAAATGCATGTCGAAATTCTACTCAGATTCACACCAATTCTTGTCACTCGCAAAATTTGTTAATTTTGCTACAAATGCACCAGGCAAAAAAAAATGTGCCTACTGATGATGTCGAATCCTGGAGCTACTGCAGGCCTGGACTTGGGGGCAGCTCCAGAGTTCCTACAGTGGGTTGTGTCAATAGGTGCATGTTTTTGATTATATGTTTATAAGGCAGATTCACAGGCAGATTCATGCACAGGCTCCCCTAGGCTATAGCCAAGGGGCCCAGTGTGATAAAGGATCCATCTAGCTTTTTTTCAATTACTATTTGTATTTTCTTTATTATTTCTTTTTATTTGTTCTGCTGGGTCCAGTGGGGCACAACTGCTGAAGGAGAAGGTGTGTGAGCCCGTATGCATGCAGACCTCACTGGCGTACTCCAAACCTGAACTGGCGTAGAGAGCTTGGGTGCACTTGTGCCTTGATCTGCATGCATCTGGAACAAGCGGTAGCCGAGAAGTGCTGCTTTTTACCCAGGAGATATACTCCTGGGTAAGTTAGTACACAGCACAGGTATTCCTTTATCATACCTCCCAACATTTGAAAAATAGAAAGAGGGACAAAAAGTTGTGCCGCGTGCAGCTCGGTGAATTTTTTGACCACTCCCATTTTATGGCCACATCCCTAATTACCATATCCATTTTACAAAATTTGGAAGGTTATTAAAGTTTGAACACATGTCTGGGACTTTTAGTGCAGTGTTTTATGTATTTTAACAGTTTTGCTAATGAAAGTGAGTTGCCCGTTAAGCTGCTAGTCTCAGTTCTTCCAAGAGACCTGCTTATCTTAAACAGTTACAATTGTATCTTTGTTTATCTAAAATTGTCACAAATGTTTCAGGTGCAGGTGTTTAGTGTTCTTGGCTCTCTGCCAAAAAGCCTCTTATTTTAATTAAGTTTCAGAAACTTTGCATCGTTTCTGGCATCAGTGTAGGAGATCAAACAGACACTCTGAACATTTCAATAAGAAACCCGGGACTGTGAGCTGAGCTGTCAATATAGGGACTGTCCGACAGAAAACGGGACAGTTGGGAGTTAGGCCTCATGTTCCTTGATGCTTCAGCAAAGTGTAAATGTATGGTGTCCCTTTAGAATCAAATTGTTGGCACCAGAAGCAGGGCAGAAAGACAAATGCCCAGTAGCAAAATGGCAAATGCATCAGTTTGACATTGTTTGTTACCAAAGCACTTCTAGTGCATCTCATTCCTGATAAATAAACATACATAGAGTTAATACTCCATATATACAATGATGCCTTAAATACCAAGCTCCAGGGGTAAAAGGCTGGCTTTGATTGGACATTTAGCTCTCATTCATACTATATAACCTTCCTCTGTAACTAGCAGGAAGCAAACTGTTAAAGCAAATTAACAATTGAATATAACGTAGGTGAAAGTGACGCACCAGCCGTATTTACAGTAAACAATACAAATGTATTTATCTTTAAAAGGGAACAAAATACAAATGTTGCCTCAAAAGGCATGGAGTCTCAGTGAAGCTGGCTTTACAGCCTGTCCACAGAAGGCTCAATCTTCCAACTAAGATATCATGTTTTTATTAAAGCCTTTGACGGATGCAACCTCTGCTTAGCTGCTCCAACCAAAATACACCTCAACAAGGAGAGCCACGCAGTGTCAGCAAAGCTGACATTTCATTATGAGCTAGGGGGTGTTCTGCAGGCTGCAGCCTTAACAGACATGGTTATAAGAGACCATTTCAAATAGCACTGAAACCCTCTCCTCCAAATGCTGATTTGGATTAAAGATCTCTCTGTCTGTCTGATCATTCTCTACCCCCAACTTTGTCTTATAAACATTAAATTCATTAGATCTTAAAATATCTATCTATCTATCTATCTATCTATCTATCTATCTATCTATCTATCTATCTATCTATCTATCTATCTATCTATCTATCTATCTATCTTCATCTCTATCTATCTATCTATCTATCTATCTATCTATCTATCTATCTATCTATCTATCTATCTATCTATCTATCTATCTATCTATCTATTTATCTATCTATCTATCTTCATCTCTATCTATCTATCTATCTATCTATCTATCTATCTATCTATCTATCTATCTATCTATCTATCTATCTATCTATCTATCTATCATCTATCATCTATCTATCTATCTATCTATCTATCTATCTCTATCTATCTATCTATCTATCTATCTATCTATCTATCTATATCTATCTATCTATCTATCTATCTATCTATCTATCTATCTATCTATCTATCTATCTATCTATCTATCTATCATCTATCTATCTATTATCTATCTATCAGCTATCTATCTATCTATCTATCTATCTATCTATCTATCTATCTATCTATCTATCTATCTATCTATCTATCTATCTATCTATCTATCATCTATCTATTATCTATCTATCAGCTATCTATCTATCTATCTATCTATCTATCTATCTATCTATCTATCTTCATCTCTATCTATCTATCATCTATCTATCTATCTATCTATCTATCTATCTATCTATCTATTATCTATCTATCATCTATCTATCTATCTATCTATCTATCTATCTATCTATCTATCTATTATCTATCTATCATCTATCTATCTATCTATCTATCTATCTATCTATCTATCTATCTATCTATCTATCTATCTATCTAATCTATCTATCTTTTGATCTATCTATCTTTTGATCTACCTATCTATCTATCTATCTATCTATCTATCTATCTATCTATCTATCTATCTATCTATCTATCTATCTATCTATCTATCTATCTATCTATCTATCTTTTGATCTATCTATCTTTTGATCTATCTATCTTTTGATCGATCTATCTACCTATCTATCTATCTATCTATCTATCTATCTATCTATCTATCTATCTATCTATCTATCTATCTATCTATCTGTCTATCTATTCCTATGGTATCTGTTTGGTCTGTCTGTGTATCTTTTTGGATATAAAAATAAACAGTCAATTGTTGCTGGGGCTTTGCTTCAGGTCTCTGTGGATGAAATACCATTCTGTAATTGTAAAGTGTTTTGTTAGATTAATTTTCTGGGAAGACATTCCAATCTATGTCAGAATCCCAATAAGTGATTACTATTCATAGCTCTGTCTTAACGATCCATTCAAAAATAAAAATAAAAATGGAAATATGGTCTCGTTTGCATGGGTATGGAGCAGATCAGTGTAATTCGGCAGGCGAAACAGATGTGACTGTAAAATGAAAGAGGGATGATGTGAATGAAGGCTTGAACTTGACAGACAAGTCATTTTTCAACTTGGCTAATTGTGTTACTATGTATAGAATACACTGCTGATGCTTGATATCACATGCCTTTAGAAGTAATGCATTTAACCAAACCTGAACATAGCATTTGATGAAGTGATGGCAAAGAATGAAATTTCCATGCAGGTCATGAAAAAAATCAAACTAGTCCATAATGTGGATTTACGTCTTAAGATGATTGAAAACAGCTTTTCCTAACACATTAATTCCATGAATAAGACATACATTTGTGAATGGCCTCTAATAACTTATCCACCATCTCCAAACAGCTCACAGTCCACATCTTCTGTAATAAGCATCATTTATACACATGATAACACCTTTCTGCAACATTGGAATCAATTTATATTAATGATCTCTTTATTCACCATAGCAAAGGGCTAAATATTTAATACAATACAAACAGGTGCTGAAATGCATCAAGCTAACAGAGGGAGGTGAGCCCTTGTATAGAATAATATATCTGCACGTGGATCTTAAGGACCATAATTACAGAAAGGGCAAATAAACTCCACTCTGGAGGAGACTTAGTGGAAAGGTCAGTCTCAGCTGCATTTCTTTTTGTACCATTCCAGCTGGGAAATCCTGTTGATATTAGAAATTGAAAACCTGACAAAAACACCTTTTTATGGTTAGGAATGGAGACGTAGTGGTGCGCTCAGCTGAGAGCTGGAGAGGGAGGGCCTCAGCCTGAGTGCTTCAAGCTGCTTGCAAATATATATTATATTGGCTGAACGTGACAACACATAGCAAGTGACTTGCAGAAGCCCTTTCTCATTTGGAAATTATATAAGGCAATCAGTGCACATGAGGGTTGTACACACGTCATAGCCATAGCATGCTGATTTTACAGAAAAAGGTGTTTTATCAAGATCTTGACATTACTTCTCTCTCTCACTCTCCATTTCATATAGTCTTTTCAGTATTCCAATGCAAGCGTCTCTTACTTATAAACCCCACACACAACCACTCGGTCTTTCTACTTTAAACTCTATCCCTCTTCTGGGTTCAATATTCTAAGTCTGATTATCTCTCTCTCTCTCTCTCTCTCTCTCTCTCTCTCTCTCTCTCTCTTTCTCTCTCTCTCTCTCTCTCGTTCTATCTACCCTTTCACAGTTAAATTTACCATTTCTTCATTCTGCATGCCAATGTATCCCCTTGTTGCATAGCTTCCACCCTATAATCTTTTTTTCTCTTTAAGATTCATTTCTCATTAATACTGTCCCAGCCTCTTATTAAATCCTACTTCAAACCTTATCTATTCCACTGAATTGCTACACAATTTTTCCATCTGTGAACAACTTAAATGCTGCAATATTAAAACTATGAAGAAAGATAGATACCAAGATAGCTAGATAGACTAATCAATATATAATAGGTGATAGTTAATAAATGATGGATAGATAGATAGATAGATAGATAGATAGACAGACAGACAGACAGACAGACAGACAGACAGACAGAGAGGGCTCTCAGCAAAGCGGGACAAAATCGCCCATCACTAGTCATGGATCTTGGGGATAGAATTGTGCCAAGAACAGTGTCTTATATGTCTAAAGAAGAGACTTCTTGTGCAGGTATGGGATCCATTATCCAGGAAGCTCCGACTTACCGAAAAGCCATCTCCCTTAGAGTGAGGGAGAGAGAGAGAGAGAGAGAGAGAGAGAGAGAGAGAGAGAGAGAGAGAGAGAGAGATAAAGAGATAGATAGATAGATAGATAGATAGATAGATAGATAGATAGATAGATAGATAGATAGATAGATAGATAGATAGACCATGCAAGACCATGGGTAAATGTTTCTAATGCACCTTCCAACCCCTACACTTTCATGGCAATGTTAGACACAGTTACCTAATTCACTCTCATGTTACAGCAAGTTCCATAGAGTCATTAGGAGCCCTCCGACATTTTTATGGTCCCTTGGCATTGCTCGTGTCTGTCCTACACAGAGAAGCACTAACCTGAACAATTGGAATGTCTACATTTTAACCCATTCGAGCCACTTTTTGATTCCCAGAGTGTCCCAACCTTCAGGGGAAAGCTCATAAAATACAAATGTTTGTGCAGTAGAAAATAAAATGACACGGCGTACGGAAACAAACACAGAGAACCATCAACTCAGGAATCAAGCAGTCCCTCATGAGCAGTTCCGCTGATTGATTTCTCTCGTAAATATAGAAAAGAAACTCCTTCCTCTCCCATTATGGCATCTCTCAACTTCAGTAACATTACTTTAGCGGCTTGGATAATACCGTAAAGGCAGTAAGCATGCTGACAATACATTCATTACCAAATATTGAATATTCAACCCAATGAGTATTAAGATAATGCACACTAACTGCTAGCAGGGATCTCACGCTGCCAACAGGCTGAAGCACAGAGAAATGGGGAGTTTGTCACTAAGCTGAAGACTAAAACAAGCCACTTAACGGTTCTACAATGTATATATTAGCACTGCTAATCCTGCAGGAGTCTATATTTGCCCTTGTACAAGTCAGAAGTTCACAACAGGCCATTCTTTCTTTTTGAGAAGAAAATCAAGGCAACGTTAATGTTAAATGAACATTTACATATGGCCAAATGGGAAGGGACAGGAGCTCATTTGAATCTGTGCATAATTATCACATCCTCCTTATTTCTGATGAAGCAGGTGGCAAGCTGTTAGATGTGACATTTTTTCTGAAGAAACGGAAACTGGGACACACAGCTCTACCTGTGCGATTCCTTTTAAAATTAAAACTCTTCATTATTAAAAAAAAAACCCTCCACAACCTTTCCAGTCACCTCCTGTGATCCCAAGGCATCATGTGAAAATAATGAATGGATTGTTATTTTCAAAGAAGCAGGTTTCTCTAAGAAGGGCAATTACTGCCTAAATAGATAGATTAATCATTAGAGCCAATGAAAAGCTGGAAGATATCAAGGGCAGAAGGTCATTAATCTTTGGGCACACGTCCAGTCATCTCCATCAGAGAAAATGTAATCGCCCTCCGTCCTCGGTTCTACATGTTGGAATTGCACTTGCTTGCCCCGAAAACGTGAGATATCATTTTCACTTCATTAAAATGCAATCAACATGCTTTGGCATGTAAGTTTGAGAGTGAACAATGGTCTTTCTGATTGGCAAGCTATTCCGCTCATTGTGCCTATCATTAATTCTCTTACTGGGATGGAAACTATGGCAACATCTGCCATTATAATTAAAGCTGCAATGCATCAAGTGAATGATACAAACATCCCCAGTCTGCAACCGAAACTGCAAAAAAAAAAGCAAATGAAAAAGTGCATTGAAGAGTAGTGCCAGAGAAAGCAGATGCCCATCTGTCTAATAGTCATATGTGCTGTACCCATGGAAAACAATCATTACAACAGAAACAATGACCAGATTCCAATTTGTCTGACTTTGAAATCCTCCTCTGGTCTTCTTGGTATTAAAATAATGAATTTCTTTTTCTGGAGTTTAACCCCTTCACAGACACAGAGGTGTTGGACATAAAGGGAAGCAGGCAAGGGTTAAATGGTTATAAGTTATTACTCATACATAATAATGTGTATTCTCCATTAAAACGCAGAGCTTGTTTGATGAAGAATATCATTCAAAGGATGATATAATTGTAATATACATTGTTCCTTTCTGTGATAGCAGTAGTATTAGGGCTGTCTTGTTTGAGCTGTAGGTAAAAGTCTCCGTCATGGATAGTGATGGCCGAATAAATTCGACAGGAGTAAATTCACAGCGAATTTCCGTGTTTCGGCGCTGGAGAATAAATGTGCGAAACTGCAGCTAAAATTTGCCGGGGAAGTTGGAAGAGTTGCTTGCGTCAAAACCATTGCGCTCCCATTGACTTTAACTCTGGCGTCAAAATTTACACAGTCGTCAGAATTCGCAAATTTTTCACCGTTTCGCAAATTACGCTGTAAATTCACAATTTTTTCAGCAAAGTGGGACAAATCGCCCATCACTAGTCATGGATCTTGGGGATAGAATTGGGCCAAGAACAGTGTCTTATATGTCTAAAGAAGAGACTTCTTGTGCAGGTATGGGATCCATTATCCAGGAAGCTCCGACTTACCGAAAAGCCATCTCCCTTAGGGGCAAATTCACTAACATTCATAGTTTCGCCAGGCGCAACTTTGCCGCGCTTCGCCGCACTTCGCCAGGCGTAGTTTCGCCAGCGCTCCGCAAATTCACTAAAATCTGAAGTTGCGCACAGGGGTAGCGTAAGATTGCGAAGTTGAGCTACCGTTGATTCGCTAAGTGAAGCGAAGTTACGCTAGCGAAGGCTAATTTGCATACAGCGCCAAATTCAAATTTCAATGGAGGAATACGTATCAGCACTACAAATGGCTAGAAAACCTTCAAAACATCAAATAAAAAATTTATTTTGCCCTACACATGTGCCCACTGTCTAGGTAAGTTGCCATGAGTCAGGAAATGTAGGGGGGAAGGAGGGGAGCCCCAAAAAAAATTTCGATCTTTTTCAGCCTATCACCCATAATGTAGAAAACACGCCAGCGTTTTTTGGGACTTACAAAATTTTTTGACTTTTTTTTGAAGCAATCCCCATCTACTCTATTGCGCTTCGCCTGGTCTGAGGTGGCGAAGGAAGTCTAGCGTAAAAGGTAGCGTTCAGTACACTGCGCACGTTAGTGAATTTGCGTAGTTACGTCGCTAGCGAAACTTCACCAGGCGTAAGGGTGCAAAGTAACACTAGCAAACTATACCAGCGTTCGTTGCTCCTTAGAGTGATGGCCCATAAAGTAAAATATTTCCTTTTTCTCTATAAGATATAATTAATACTTACAGGAGCTACAACGACAATCCTGTTTAATTTACATTTAAATGACTTTTAGTAGATTTAAAGTATGGTGATCCACATTACAGAAAGATCCCTTATCTAGAAAACTCCAGGTCCCAAGCATTCTGGATAACAGGTCCTAAACCTGTATCTGAAACACTTGCCTTGTAACTCAGAACCTTTCTGATGGTTTCTCTTGAACTATTGCCGATTGTACATACATTCTCATTGCCATTTATTTTACTGTTCGATTTAGTGGAATTCATAGAACCTTTAAAGACTCAAAAAAGTTGTGCGTGTATAACCGGAAATTCCCGGTTATAATGATGATGTCATAAATGATATCACCTGTTTTTTATGTTATCATTAGTGTACTGCCCCCTCCCCCACCAAAAAAAAACCCCCAAAGAGATTTCAATACTGAAATGATCCCTTGAGATTTCTAAGGTTTAGTGTTACAGAATTACTATGACCCATGACCAGCCGTGCATTTAATGTGTTTATGCACCTTGTTCAGTTTGCTACAGTGCAGTCTCTACTATGCTTCATTGGGCATATTTTTAAAGCAATAATGTTATGCTCCATTTAATTTGTTAAAGTGACATGTTAGGCTCCAGAGAGTATATTATTAAAGTGACAGTAGATTTTAGATCTATCTCCAGAGCATAGAATATGCAAATGTGGCTTATTCAAGTAACCATCCACGTACTGACAATACAGACAAGAGGGATTTCACCATATGGACGCCGGAAGACTTATCCTCTTATCAACTAAATAGCACTGACATAATCTTGTGTCCAAAACATGACGAGGAGGCTCAGGGAGCACAGAGACACTTACATCGTACCGGAGAAAAAAAATGGAAGTTTGCAGGAAGCAACCTAGATATTTTATCTGACATACTTTGTTTTATGGTTAAATCATGGATATGACAGAGGGTGTACTGAGCCCCAAAATACCCTCAGCCCACACCCACAGTAAAAATATTGCTTCTGTAAAAAAAGAAAGAATTATGTCTGCTATAGAGTTGTAGTTAAACTGCTTGAATTCATGTCTGATATGTACCTGCTCTTGGCTGAACAATATTGGAGATATCAAAGTTGTAGAAATTGAATTAACACTCAGATCCCATTAATCCCTTCTATTTAAATGTAAGGAGGTGAATCAAGATGAGCCAAAGGGATGATTTGCATTCTCCATGAGCTGGCGGCAGGTTGCAGTCTCTAGGGAATGCTTTTACAAACAGGCCATTAGTCTTTTTCGACAAGTTCTAAACTGATCAGCAAACAGCTTTATCTATGCAAAAGGAACAGATCCCTGGAATAGTTTAGTGGCACATTATATTCTATTTTTCATGGCGGCTCAAAAATATATCAACCAGCTTTACCCTACAGGCATCCCATGCCTTTGAGTATCACATCCAATGACATGCATACTCTTAGCAGCTTTGAAACAGGCAATGAGAATGCAAGGGAAGATTCTCAATGGCAACAGTTGTATTAACCCTCCTAGTGGTAAGATACAATAAAAGCTTAGGCTTTTGCTATATATATATAGATACCATGATGGCTCTCTACTTGCTTTTATCATGTACTGATGAGGGTGAAGCAAAATACAGTCCTGTTTGTGTATATCAGGGAAGCCTCTCATGTGACCCCCAAAAAATACCATTGTTCTGTACATGGAAAGTTCAGCAGCAGGTGCACTATGCCTAGTATTTAGATGTTAATTAAGCAACAATGTTACAAATTAAAAATCATGCAGATTTTTATGTAATATCTACTATGACATTTCCATAGATTAATGGGTACCTTTTAGAGCCAGATGTAGAGAAGCGAGAAATCCTAGGTATCAGGAAAACTCTAGACAGGTTCAGTACTCTAAAATTGAAGTGTCACACGACCCCATTGCACATGGTTTCTGGATAGCTCCAGTACACAGGCAGACAAATACTGGACAATACCAGTACACAGGGAAAGAGGTGAAGGACAGATCTGATGTTCAGAGAAAAGGATGCTTGTCAGTGCTAGTGCACAAGAAGAAAAGTCGGTATTGGAGAGAGGCACAGGAGAGAGCCAGCCAATGCACAATAAAAGAGGTGCTGGACAGCTCCCTGCATAGGAAGGGAGGTGTAATACAGACTCAGAGCAGAAATATAGACTTGCTGGACACTTTCATTACATATGAGAGTAAAAGGCAGCCCAATACACTGGAGAAACATAGGTGTTGGGACACCCCCAGTGAACAGAGAAGTAATAGTGCAGTTCCAGATGAATGATAGAAGTAAGGCAAACAAAGTGCCGGACAGTTCACTGAAAAAAAGTGCAAGGTGTATCGTGAGAAAGGAGTCCTGGAGTTTTTCAAGTCTGTTAAAAGAGGGGTGTTGGGTGTATTGAGAGGAAGGGGTGTTGGACTGTTACAGTTCAGTAATAAAGATGTGCTGAGTGTATGGAGAGGAAGGAGTGCTGGACCAGTAAAAGAGAGATGGGTGTTTGGAGAGGAGAGAATGCTGGACAGTTCTAGGTCAGCCACATAGAGGTGCAGGGTGTTTGGAAAGGAAGGGGTGCTGGACAGTTACAATTCAGTAATATAGAGGTGCTGAGTGTTTGAAGAGGGGTGCTGGACAGTTGCAGTTCAGTAATATAGAGGTGTTGGGTGTTTGGAAAGGAAGGGGTGCTGGGCAGTTCCAGTTCAGTAATATAGAGGTGCTGAGTGTATGGAGAGAGGTGCTGAGTGTATGGAGAGAGGTGCTGAATAAATGAAATTCAGTAATATAGAGGTGCTGGGTGTGTGGAGCGGAAGGGGAGCTGGACAGTTCAAGTTCAGTAATATAATGGTGCTGTGTGTGGAGAGGAAGGGGTGCTGAACAGATACAATTCAGTGATATAAAGGTGCTGGGTGTGTGGAGTGGGGTGCTGAACAGATACAATTCAGTGATATCGAGGTGCTGGGTGTGAGGAGAGGAAGGGGTGCTGAATAGATACAAATCAGTGATATAGAGGTGCTGGGTGTGTGGAGAGGAAGGGGTGCTGGACAGTTGCAGGAGGTGCAGGGATGCCCCAGGTCTCTGATTGGAATTAGAGCCGAGAAGCTGCAGCGCCGGGAGCGGACTTGACCGCAGACTGTAGTGTATGAGCGCTGGGAGCTGTCCTGCAGCCTGTGGTGCTGAATGCAACTTCCAACTCCCTGAAAGAACGAATGAGCCGCCCGTGTGATACAGCGGCGACTAAATAAAAGCAGCGCCATTAATCAACAAATGCCAAATCGTCAGGAACTTTTTTGTAGTCTGTCGATTCCGTTAATCCCTTCCTCTATAAACGAGCCTGCAACACCGCCGCACAACTATAACACTGCGCCGATCATGGTCTCCTTATGGATCGGCCATTCAGCCCTTCACTCCCCAACTGTTACACGGCAACGATGTGATGTCTATGTCGGCACACAACCTTGCTTTACGATACAGCTGTGATGAGGACAACTCACCAGTCTCAAGCTACAGACGTCCCGATCCCGGAGTGAAGTTGAGCGACAAGACGCACAAAGACGATCACATCTCTGCCTCCTTCTCTCCTATCACAGATGGAGCCCCAGATGTAGGTGAAAATTAACCCTTTCCCTTCCTGAACTCACCAGCCACTGGATTTAATTATTCTCCCGTCCTACAGTTTGTGATATAGATATAGATATAGGTGACTGGGATTGTCGCTGACAGACATCCCTCCCTTCACAGCTTATAATAATAAGGGCGAGGGGGGATGGACCAGAGTCGTTGGCTGGATCTATAGCGATTACATTCAGGATGCGCTTGTGCGGGAAGCTGTTCTACACTGCGGCAGGAAAGCCTGAACCGACACAGCTCTTAGCCCAGTAGCAGCCACTTACCTGCTTCAGACATGAAGGCTCCTTGTGGGCAAGTCCCTTGAGGGCAGCAATCTCCCCAGCAGCTGCCTAGGAAGACTTGACGCTTCTCCAAGACAGATCCAAGGGCTGGACGCGGCCCGAACACAGAGCTGCAGCTTGTCACTGCGTCAAGGACTTAAAAACAGTCGCTTCAAACAGTCGCTCAAACGCGAGGCGATTGATTCAAAGGCAAGTCTTGAGTGAGAGTCTCGGGGTCTCCTCTATTCCAAGAGAGGGCTCTGCTGGGAAATACCAGGCAGCTCCGACAGAGCGATTTCAGGGGCAGTTCTTGGGGAATTACGCATTCTTCTTTCTGTGTGTGTGTGAGAGAAAGAGTTCGGATGTTAAGGTTTTATTGTAGGAGTCCTGATGGAAGCGAGGAGGGGGGTGTGGAAGTTAAAACACCAGCAGCATGTTGATCCTCAGAATGGAATGGGAAGTTAATAGAGATCAGAGATTGTTTGGAGAACAGGGAGACCTGCACCTCCACCCACTGCCTTTAGCCCTCTCTCTGCCTTTCTATATCCATTCACCAGCCAACCCCTCCTCTCCATCAGCACTCCCACTCTATTCTATCTGGATACATTTCCCTTCTTCACTCACTTTATAGGTGGGGGCTTTCTTTTGCACTGTGACAACACTTCCATAGATATCCAAGCATATGTGAAGATTCTCATTTATCCAGGTCATGGGATATCTATAGAAATAAGTCAAATTAACTGGACTTGCTGTGTTTTTTTGGGGGGATGCACCGAATCCAGGATTCGGTTCAGGATTCGGCTAGGATTCGGCCTTTTTCAGCAGGATTTGGCCGAATCCTTCTGCCCGGCTGAACCAAATCCAAATCCTAATTTGCATATGCAAATTAAGGGTGGGGAGGGGAGTCACGTTACTTTTTGTTTTTGCATATGCAATTTGGAATTCGGATTCAGTTCGGTATTCGGCCGAATCTCTCTCGAAGGATTCAGAAGTTCAGCTGAATCCAAAATAGTAGATTCGGTGCATCCCTAGTTTTTTCATTAAAGACTTTCACCAGTCATACAATGCTGTTTTGGCACATCTCCGTGGAAAGCTCCAATCATGCTAATACAATCAACACCTAACTTCAAGACATCAGTGTGGATTATAATAAACAGATTATGATGATTGGAGCAACATTTCAGTAGATATATATATATTCTCGAAAGAAGATTTACAAGTTATTCTGAATTGAGAAAGCCAGTTGGATGACTGGTGAAACGTAGGCTTGGGTGAATTTGACCCGTTTTGTTAGCAAAAAATTTGCCGCCGGTGAAATGTCACTGACGACCATTACAGCTGATGGGCGTCAAAAAAAAATTTCCCTAGTGAAATGTCTTAAAGGAAAAAAACACAGCAATTCCAGTTCATTTGACTTATTGCTATAGATGTATCCAAGCATAGTCTAGAAACACTGAAATATCCATAGTGTGAAATGATACACCCTTAATGTAATCTAAGGTTTCCTTAGGGATTTGATGGGCAATTCAAGCAGAATTTTCCAGGCATTGAGCTGCCCACTGCCCACTAGTGATGGGCGAATAAATTCATCAGGCATGAATTTGCTGTGAATTTTCACGATTCATTGGCGGAGAATAAATTTGCAAAACTGCAGTGAAAATTTGCCAGGGAAAATTTGTCGGCATCAAAAAATTTTGGACGTAAGCATCAGAATTGACGTGGGCCTATCAAAATTTGCCTATTACCATTTCCCACTCCTCTTTATGTGCCAGATGGGGGCGAAGCAGCAGATGTGCACAGGGCAGTGTGAAGACCAGTTGGGGGTTTAGGCCTTTTTGATCTAGATATTCTTATAAACCCACTCAGGATGCCAATTATGATTATCACTAGGATGAACACTGTTCTCCTGAACTACTGAAGTGTCTGATACTACAATATAATACACAAAAGCCATGAATATCTTGTAAATTATATCCTTATAAACGGTGAGTTCTGATGTCATTTCTGTCACATGACTCATTGAAATTTGTGTATTATAATAAATAAAGTACCCCCAGTTGTAAAATATGAGGATATTATAAGTTACCTCGGAGTTCCATGACCTATATCAAAACACTCAGCCTTTGGCCTCGTGTTTTTATATGGTCATGAAACTCCTCGGTAACTTATAATATCCTTATATTTTACAAGAGGGGGTACTTTATTCACTATATCATTCATGTATCTGTAACTTTATTATGAGCTGTAGTGTGCCCCCCCCATCAAAATGCTGCACCATAGACAACTTGATGGTAGTGATGGGCGAATTTCCGCGTTTCACGACCGGCGAATAATTTCACGAATCGCCTGTGAAAATTCACTGGTGTCAAAAAATTTTTGAACGCACGTCTGAAAAGTCGCTACCATCAAAATTGGTGCGTGTCAACACTATTCAGATGCCCATTGACTTTAACGCCAGTGGCAGCTTGGACGCATCTAAAAGGTTTGCCATCTCCAAACTTAAAGGGGTAGTTCACCTTTAAGTTGATATAGTATTTTACAGAATTCTCAATTCTAAGCAACCTTTCAATTTGCCTTCATTATTTATTTATTACAGTTTCTTTTAGGGATGCATCGAATCCAGGATTCGGTTCGGGATTCAGCCAGGATTTGGGCCTTTTTCAGCAGGATTTGGATTCGGCCAAATCCTTCTGCCCAGCCAAACCGAATCTGAATCCTAATTATGGGCATATGGGCAGGGAAGTAAATCACGTGAGGGAAGTAAATCACAAAACAAGGCAGTAACAAATATTTTCCCCTTCCAACCCCTAACTTGCATATGCAAATTAGGATTTGGATTCGGTATTCGGCTGAATCTTTCGCAAAGGATTCAGGGGTTGAGCCGATTTCAAAATAGTGGATTTGGTGCATCCCTAGTTTCTTTATTATTTGCCTTCTTCGTCTAACACTTTACAGCTTTCCAATGGGGGTCACTGACCCCATCTAAATAAAACAAATGCTCTGTGAGGCTACACATTTATTATTATTTTTATTACTCATCTTTCTATTCAGGCTTCTCCGATGCATTTTACAGTCTCTTATTCAAATCAGTACATGGTTGCTAGGGGAATTTGGGTCCTAGCACCCAGACTGCTGAAATTGCAAGCTGGAGAGCCACTGAATGAAAAGCTAAATGATTCAAAAACCACAAATAATATATCATGAAAACCAATTGCAAATTTTCTCAGAATATCCCTCTCTACATCATACTGAGTTAATTTAAAGGTGAACAACCCCTTTAAAGGAACAGACTGCAGGCCACAGGTTTTTTTTATACATGATGGAGACCTTTAAGGAGTTGTCTAGTATTTTTATTTCTTACTGTTGAGTGCACAGAATCATACAACATACCTGTATGTTACACATTGAAACACTGTTGTGCATCCCATGTTATCACCTCCTCAGCCATTTCACTTTATCATTTTGCTTTTCCCCAGGGAAGGATGTTGTTATATAGACTGTATAGTAGAAAAGGCATGCAGTGCTTGCTAGGTCTCAACACCCTGGGCACATTCGGTGCATTCCATGAAACAGCATCTTGGACTGGTTCTCATTAACCCATTTAATGTAAGAGTGCTGTGCAAGGAAGTGTCCAGATTGCTCTCATTGTGTATTCATGCCTCTGCTTGTGGACCTGTGCCTTCAGTCTCTTGGGACTTCAGCAACAATTGAACACCAGAAGATGTGTGTCCAGGACAGTTAATAGAGTGGTGCCATTAATATAGTTTATATTTGGTAGGTGCTGATGTCAGTACATTTCAGTAATGAGCTGTTGCTTTCAGTGATAATTTTACACATAATATATTTTTACATAGAAGCGTATCAACCGTTAGGAAACTAATTGCAATTCAATTCAAAATAGAATGTTAATAGAAGACTTACACCTATTATAAAAGACTTACACCTAATAATAATATTCTATTCCTGCTAAACCTTGACGACGGAATAACATCGAAGCAGCGTTAATACAGATCCAGTCATCTGGTGATTAAAAACCTATGACAAGTAAATAAATGTCAGCACAGCTTCAGTCGGAGAAAAATCCTATACTCTCAACTTATAAATCAATGTATAAAATAAAGCAGCTTGATTAATAAATGAAATAACAACTACAATAGACCCTTTCTATGGAGCATCATAAATATGGAATACAACGTACTTTACATGATAGTGTTCTAAACACCCTACTCTGTACATCACAGGACTTGCATGGAATTAACAGACACATAAGACCATATCCTTATGCACCAGAAATGTTCCTCTTGCTGTGCATTAAAGATCTAAAATGAGGTGTAGAGCACATTGTATATAGGTGTAAGGCAGTCCTGCCACAAGCAGGTAGGTGCAGACTCTGTTACACTTTGTGACTGCAGGTGCAAGGTAGGTGGTCGGTAGTGGGCAGGAGAGGGGATGCCTTTCTGCCTCAGTTACTCACCCCTCATAAAAAAAGGGCTGCAAAACGCAAGCAGCACTTTATTCATTGGGGGAAGCAGTTGTTTTCTCAATTGTGGAGCACCCTTTCTACACTTTGTAAATCACCCCCAAACTACCACATTGTTGGGTGGAAAAGTATTTTTTTTCAACATTAAAGATCTATACTGAAAGCTCTTTATCTTTGTGTATGCAGTGCCTAGCATCAATACTTGTGTAATATTTCTGCTACTATTCGTAACTTACATTGCAAGGTTTATGCCTATAAGGCACAGGGACCCCAGATCATCATACCAGTAAAGGTATGGGACCTGTTACCTGTTATGTGCGGGAGCTGGGGTTTTCCCGATAAGGGATCTTTCTGTAATTTGGATCTCCTGAAGTGTACAAGAAAATCATTTAAACATTAAATAAACCCAATAGGCTGGTTTTGCATCCAAAAATGATTAATTATATCTTGGATGGGATCAAGTACAAGCTACTGTTTTATTACTAAAAAGAAAAAGAATATCATTTAAAAAAAATGGAATTGGAATGAAATGGATACAGATGCAGCTTAACAGCCTAACACAATTGCATCACCAAAATGGACGCAACCTTGTGTGTGCTTCATCACAAATTGGGTGCAGTTGGGCAGCATATTTTCTCATTTTTGTGAGTGACGTATGGATTCTTATGGAACAACTGAAGCTATTGACATAGGGTGCTAAGTCAACCCTGGAGAAATACCCTGGTCTGAAGGCAGCGGTAGCACTAGGTAGCTCCCCATGGTCAATAGCTGCAGCAGCACTAAATTTGAAGCAGGAGGCAGGAATGACTGAGCAGCTCCAAGGAAAACGATAGAGAAGTGCAATGTCACAGCCGGATATCAGAACCGATACCAGAACAAATGCCAAGCACCCTGGTCTCGGCTTGGCTTCACCAGTAGTGTGACCACCGTTGGGCTTCGGGAGGAGCCCTCAGCTTACTTGGGTGCCACCTGGACTTAACGAGGGGTGCAAGGCGAGATGTTCTAGCTGGCAAAGGGGCACGGCTGTTAGCAGAGTCTTTTTGGGCCGAAGGTCAAAGTACAAAGGATTAGGCAGAAGGATGGTCAAACAGGCAGGGTCGAGGCAGGCGGATATCAGAATCGTCAGGCAGGCAAGGGTCAAACCGGGTTGTCAATCATGGGGTTAAGCAGGAAGAGTTGTCGTAGGCAGGCAAGGGTCAGGATACAGAATTCAGAGTAGTCAGGATACAGGCAGGGTCAAACACGGATAATCAGTCCGGTGGAGCGGCGGCCGACCCCGCCGTGCAGGTAATTTTATTACATGCAAGAAGTACTTAAACCCAAGTACTTAATGAAAGTGACTTTAGGAACAACTCTCTGCAGCAAAAAGTGCAACTTGCCCACTAGTGATGTGCAGGTCAACAAAAAGTCATCCCCTCTCGCTCCCACTGACCCGAACCCTACCAGAACTTCTATTTATAGAGCCACACCCAACCTGCACAATGTCATGAAAAGGGGCAGTCAGACATGCATTTATAAATAGTGGCAGCAGGAAACAGAAGCCAGAGAAAAAGCCGGCACAATAAAGCCCACAACCCGAAAACAGTGCAGAATTTGAACCAAACCACCTGACCTGCGGTTTCAAGGGTGTCGGGTCGGCACATCACTATTGCTCACTGTGCTTGAGGTTGTAAATGAGCCCAAATGTTACCAATAGTTAAATGTTTTGACCCTATATTATAGCTTCTATTGTACTCAGTAGCAGGTGAGTTGGAGAGTGTGTGTAAAAATGCTCAAATTCTGGTAAAAAAAATTCTGCATTTGAGGAGTGTGGTGGCCTGTACCAATTCTTTTTACATTGCCCCTTTTGTTAAATGAAGTCAATGACAGTGACAGTCAATCTCTCGAAAGCAAATCCAGAGAAAATATAACTGCAGCATTTACTTTTACATGAATATGTTGTTATATGCCATATGTAAATATTTATTAGCGTGTCCACTGCATACTTCAAAGAAGGCTTTGTACGTATAAATGTCATATTAGCTCAGTGGAGGAATTATCTATAGACTGCCATAACTCCAGCATGCCTAGTGGATCACGTAAACTTGTGAATTTGCTTTTGTTGGTTCTGTTGGAATGTCCCTCAGCTAAAGTAATCAGGAAGCCATGCCCAGATCATATGCATTAAGCAGATATGTGCAAACAAAGTATCTGAGCACCTAGTAAGTGGCACAGCTCTATTCTTCTATTTGTTCCACGCAACAGAGGATACAGACCATGCAGCACATTTAATGATTGCAATTCCTCACTCATTGTTATCTCTGCAAACAATTCATATCTATATTCCTCTACTGTCTAAACTCCCAGGCATAGACTACGGCAGGAATCCCCAATCTTTTTTACCCGTGAGCCACATTGAAATGTAAATAAAAGTTGAAGAGCAACACAAACATGCAAAAAGCTTCTGGTGGTGCCAGTTATGGGCTGTGGTTGACTACTGGTAGTCCCTATGTGGACTGGTAGCCTACAGGAGGCTCTGTTTGGCAGTTTGCCTGGTTTTTATGCAATTAAACTTGCCCCCAAGACAGGAATTCATAAATAAGCACCTGCTTTGAGGCCACTGGGAGCAACATCCAAAGAGGGTTGCATGTTGGTTGGGGTCCACTGGGCTAGGGATGTTCTAGAGTTACCCATGCCCATCTTGGATCATTCTACTTCATTTATACATTGAACCATATCTCTAATTAATATGTGCCCAGGATTTCTTGGTAACATAGCACAGGAGTTTAAATACCTTAGTATAGAGCTATAGAAAGCAAAATGTCATATTGTTAACAGTGTCAGGGTAAATGCCTTTGTACTAATCACTCATAAGCACATTAAATGGGGAACGTAGAGTAAGCCAGGGGGGATTCACTTATGTACGATTTTCAGGGCATATTTTGTTTCACCCTTTGAAAAATAAACCCTAAAGGCTACTAGTCTTATAATTGATTATGGGGCACACCATTGCTTGGAGCAGCCTTGAAGGACACATTTCTCAGCTATTGGCATTACATTTTGCCTGCTTCTGTGTATATTTGATATGATAGACAGATTAGTGTAGTGTCTGAATTGTTAGCGACATATAAAAACGTGGGATCACTCAACTTGAAAGCAGTTGGGAAAAGAAATGCATCTTATATTAAACGTTCAAATCCTCTGTATTTTATGATGCATATTTAATCCGAGGACCTATCCCTTGTATGCGGCTATTAGATATTCCAGAGATAGTAATTATCATTCTGCCCTGGCATTTGCAGCTAACCTTGCATCATTATAACCGATACATCATTCAAGTTCCATATTTTATTTGAAAACAAAAAGTCATTAGAGAGATCACGTGGACCCGAGTCCTGCATAAGAGGATGTTAATTAATTTCTGTTGGAAATGGGATTAGTTCAAGCGAGAAGAAATGGTTAATCAATGCATTCATCTGAAAAACACTAGGAGTATTCATGTGGGGAAAACTGCAGGGACTTGTCCTTACAAAACCAAAAATCACAAAAGGTTCACTGTTTGGCTGGATCTTCTTTACTACAGGACTTTCATTGACTTCAGCAGCGGCAGAACTTTGGGTTAGAGGACAGAAACTCAACCTGGTTTCTTAGACAACATCTCATTTGTGCATCTAGCTGACACCCTGAATGCTGAGAAGCAGCTAAATGCCAGATGGCTGCATATATAAGGAGACCAGGGGGAAGGGTTGCAGAGCACTAATGCGCTACCTAGTGTTCATTCAGCATGCATGTCTTTCTCAGGTCTGGCTGTGTTCTCTATCTGGTACTGGATAAAACAATTCACAGGAGGTAAAGACTGCAGCATCAGGGGCACAGGCCTTTGTCCTCTACCGTTGTTGTGTTTAAATTAAGAATAAACTGATTCAGCAATAAAGAAACAATACTTTTAATTGTTCATGAAAAGCCTCACTTATAACACAGTCCAGTGTGCAAAATGCAATTTTTGGAAGCATATCACCATGGATGTTATGTAATAAAAGGCACCAATTTTGCCCAGGAGCAGTAACCCATAGCAACCAATCAGCAGGCAGCATTTATTGGTCACCTGTTTAAAAGCACACATCTTATTGGTTGCTATGGGTTACTGGCCCTGGCCAAAATGAGTGCCTTTTATTATTATGGGGGAAAATGTTTTACCCACAATTAAGCGTTTAGCACAGTTCAGGCTTCATTGCGTTTGGATGCTGATTTGTACTCAACCAACGCATTACAACAGTGCAGGTTGCAAGTGCCCACCTTTGTGACTTATTTATAAGTTGGAGGCAAAAATGGCTGGTAGGGATTGTGTTATTTCTGGCATACAACATTAAAATGGCATTAGCATTGAATTATTTTGGTGGACGTCTGCTGATGCAACCCATTATTGGAACCTTGGAATTACCACCTTGTCCAGGGTGGCTGAAGAACCAGGGCACCCCAGATACAACAGGCACACGTTCACAAGATTTATCCGATTTATCAGAGTACAATGAAGGGAGGCAATAGCACAAGTATAAGGAAGTGGGAACATGCTTAAAAAAATGAAATCAATATGCTCAACATATCAGTGCAATTAGTGCAACTGACTTGATGAACACCTTCTGCTGGATATTTATTATAACAAGAAAGGTGTTTAACATCAACAATGGGAACCATAAGGGGCAGATTTGTCAAGGGTCGAATTTCAAATTTGAAAAACTTTGATTTTTCAAAGTCCACCAATGGGGTTCTAGGAGGTCCCCCATAGGATAAAACAGCAATTTGGCAGGTTTTAGATGGCGAGTGGTCAGAGTCGAACTTTTAAAGAGACAATACATGATACATTTCGAAATTCATATTTTTTTTACATTTTTTTTCAAATTCGAGTTGAATTTGGACTATTCCATAGTCTAAGTTTTTTAATTAGAATTTTCACTTCGACCTTTGATAAATCTGCCCCTAAGTGTCATGTAATTGTGTGGGTCTAGATTATTTCACTGATTAATTACACTGATTAATTACCCTCTATCCAGTTATTAAAGGAGAAGGAAAGGCTTGCAGCACTTGACTGTGCCAAATGTTAGTCACCCCCAAGTGATTGTATTGATTTACCTGAAACCCAGGGCCGGTGCTCCTATCAGCAGAAAACTGCACTGGCCCGGGGTTATACCAGTGAGCACCATGGAGTGATCTTCTTCCATCTTCCTACTTCTTCACATGCGCAGTAGAGCAAGAAGCCAAACTTTAACTAAAAAGGGAAATTTGAAGATAGAAGAAAACAGAAGTGGATCTCTCCATGGAGCTCACTGGTATAACCCCATGCCGTGCAATTTTCTGCTGATAGAAGCACTGGCCCGGGGTCTCAGATACAGTAAGTAACTACAATAACTTGGGGGTGCCTAACGTTTGGCACCCTCAAGTGCTACAAGCCTGTCCTTCTCCTTTAAGAATGTTTATATACTCATGTCATGTGCATGCCCAATAAAAATGAACATAAGACATTTACTTGTGAAATTGCTGACAAATTCCAATCGCTTGTTCAGCTAGCCATACATGCTTGGATTTGGTTGAGCAGTTGTTCTCACTGATGACTATACTTCCCAAAGGACCAAAATTGAATTGGCTAATGCACCATGCTGGTAGATGTATCAGCAGATCAGCAACGAGTTGCAGCTCCTCTTCTCATTCTGCAGTTCTGACTGTTTGGGAATGTTTGTTAGCTTGAATGAATGGAACAACAGAAGGTGGCCATGCATGTGTATTTTTGCTTGTATGGTACCCATGGTTAGTCACTGGTCCAATTGGTGTGATACATGTATGATCCTCCTTGACGCAACACAATGAATTTCACATATGTCAACAAACATTGTAGTATAACCAAACTTTTTAAACCCAGTTTTAAAACGAACAGTTCGACAGAAACATCAAGATAGGCAGTATTATTACTTTAAAAAGATGATCACATTAGTACAGTATATGCGTGACCACCTTTGCTCAAAATGGAAAGTAAAGGAGACCATATTTATGAATATAATGTGTATCCATCATTTGCCATTCTTGCTGGTTTCTGAAATGTTGCCTTTTCCCAAAAGGATCTTCAGACTCTTATAAGTGAGCAGCTTTGCTAAAGTGTGAGAGTAAAGCTGTCCGTAGGCGCAAATATCTGATCTTACTAATCATTCTGATCAAATAAAGTAGAAAAGAACAGATCAGCCGATGTTCTGCCCCTGACAGCAATCGTACGAAAGTTATGTCCGACCAAAGCTAGTGACAGTCTCCCACTGAAAATCCTACAATTGGCAATACATGCAGAGATATTATCGGCAGCCGACAGAAATCTTTTAAACTGTCCGTTTGACCAAACAACTGATCTCCACCGGACGAAAAATGCCGGGACTCTCCACACACGGTCCGAAAATCGAGGATTTGTACGATCAGATCTTTGCGTCTATGGCCAGCTTAAATGAGACCATATTCAACCACTAGGTGTCACTACTATTTTCTTGTTTTTGAAACTTTGCCTTGTCACTTTAAGGAGTCTAAAAAGATCTTCATTGACATAAAAAAAGGTCTAAACGGTAGCTTCTACTTTACATCATCTTTTCTAACAATAAATGTTGGGAAACAGATACAACTGGTCTGAGTTTTCAAATATGTAAAATGTACTCCCCCACCTTAGAACTCTGCCCCCTAGTTTGCCATTGGACCAAATCTCTATACTAAATGTGTGGATGAAATTTAGTATATAGATATAAAAAAAATGTTGTTAGAAATATGGAAAATAGCTGTTAAATGTAGATACAACTCCCCCAATTCTAATTGCATTACAAACCAAGCAAAGTCTGAATAAACTATGCAAATATAAAACCCTCTTTCAGGATGAACAATGCTTTCCACAAAAAAGCTGAAAAGTGTTTTTATCATAAGGGTAGTGGGTATCGATAGGCTTCTCTCATATCTAGTGATGGACGAATTTGCGCCGTTTCGCAGAAAAATGTGCGAATTTAGTGCAAATTTCGAAACAGCGAAAAATTAGCGAAACGGCCGTCCGTTTTTTTTGACGCTGGCGTCCATTTTTTGGCGAAAATTTTCACCAGCAAATTTTCACGCCCATTTCGCCCATCACTACTCATATCCTGGAAGCTCAAAGTAAAAGACACCTGAAAGATGCAGATATGGGTTCCGTAAATCAAGTAGATGGGTAATGATACCAAAAGGCGCAGGGATTCTGCTGCAAGGTGCTTTTATTAACAACACGACATGTTTCGAGCTAAACAGCTTGAAACATGTAGTGCGCCTTTTGGTATCATTACCATTCTACTTGATTTACTGATTCTACTGCTTGGGATGGAAGCAAGGGTTCCTGATACCTGAATCAGATAAAAAGGGTAACTATACTGGCGAATATTGACTTTGACTCAGACATGGGTTCCTTATGGACCTCAGTGAACAAAGAAACTACTTGACAGACTTTAAATCACCCCAAAACACAAAAGGCGCAACAGTCCCCTTTTTTCTTTTACCCCCCACAACATTTAAAGGAGAACTAAACCCTAAAAATGAATATGTCGAAAAAATGCCATATTTTATATACTGAACTTATTGCACCAGCCTAAAGTTTCAGCTTGTCAATAGCAGCAATGATCCAGGACTTCAACTTGTCACAGGGGGTCACCATCTTGGAAAATGTCTGTGACACTCACATGCTCAGTGGGCTCTGAACAGCTGTTGAGAAGCTAAGCTTAGGGGTCGTTGCAAATTATCCATCAGAAAATGAGGTTGGTCTGTAATATAAGCTGATGCTACAGGGCTGATTATTAAATTCTGATGCTAATTGCACTGGTTTCTGTGCTGCAGTGTAGTAATTATCTGTATTAATTACTAATCTTATATTGTGACATTTCTATTCTATGTGTACTGTATATTGTGAGTGGGTCCCTAAGCTCAGTAAGTGACAGCAGCACAGAGCATATGCAGTGAATCAGCAGAAAAGAAGATGGGGAGCTACTGGGGCATCTTTGGAGACACAGATCTTTACTGCTAAAGGGCTGTGGTTGCCTTGGGCTGGTACAGAAGCTCAACAAATAATGTACAACATTTCTAGCTACTTCTTTAGTTAGGCTTCAGTTCTACTTTAAAGGTCAGAAGAGTTTGGGATTAGAGGCTGTGTGGTGGGACACATCTTGTTGGGAATTCTAGATGGGATTTATATTTTACTCTGGCTCATTGTAGATTTCCTTCATTTAAATGGCATGAATTTGTATGCTCAAGAAATGGTGTTTTTTTTAAATACACTGCTAACTCGCCAAGAATTGAATTGGCTCCAGTGTACTTGATGTCACTGTCAGTGCAGCCATTAACTACTGCAGGAAAATCCTTTCTCCAGCAAGCAGCAAAACCCTTCAAAAAAATATTACAGGTCATGTGTCCTGTATTGTATAGATTGTTTCAACACACATATAAATGGCATAACATATTCTTTGATACGAGGGTATCTTGTTATCCAAGCTTAACATTGCCTTTGATTATGGTTTATTAAAAGGCTCAGATTCACTGACACATTTGCCTTGGGGCAAAAAAAAAAAAGAGAGAAAGATTATTTGCTTGCCCGTTGTAGTTGACAGAAAATTGTAAAATTAAATCTGTCTGAAGTGATGCTATCATTGCATTTTCATATAAATAGGGCCTTTAAAAGTATAGGGCAGTGTTATATTTAATGCAACAGAATTTGCATTCAATTTATTTGTTATTGCTCATAAAGGACACATTTGTTCAGTATAAAAATAAAAAACTTGGTAAATATATCGTTTGTGCAAAACAAAACATTTTTCTTATATAGTTATCCAAAAATGTAATGTATAAAGGCTGGAGTGACTGGATGTGTAACATTATAGCCAGAACACTACTTCCTGCATTGCAGCTCTCTTGCTTTCCACTGATTGGTTACCAGGCAGTAACCAATAAGTGACTTGAGGGGGAGCATGGGACAGAACTGTTCAGTTAATTTGCTTTTAACTCTGATTTGCAGCTGAGGATCAGTTGCAAAAATCACTGAACAGTTATGTCCCATGTGGCCCCTTTCAAATCGCTGACTAACTCAGAGTTATAGAGCTGAAAAGCAGGAAGTTGGGTTCTGTTCTGTTATGTTAGACATCCAGTCACTCCAGCCTTTATACATTAGATTTTGGCTAACTAACTATATTAGAAACATTTTTCATTTTGCACAGCCTATCTACGGTATTTACCAAGTTTTTATTTTTATACTCAACTGTCCCTTTAAGGTTCAATAGTCCTTAAACACAAAGGGAATGAGACCTCAGTACTTCATGTGCACATAAAATTTCTTCCCTCTCAGCATATGGCTGTGTTAAGAGGAAAGCTGCAGCTGTGTTGCCAAATGACGGAGAGATTTACCGACAGTCTGTAAATGGCAAAAAAATGTTCTTGTGTCAGCAAGAAGGAATGAAGTGATTGTGCCACTACTATAGAGTAGTATGTACAGAGTTATATTGGCCACTTATAGGCGACTTATGGAAGGAAAGAGCTTTTTTGCAGTAGTTGACACAACAAGTAGCCTGGGTGAATGTAAATCTAAGAAGGTAATAGAGCCAATCAAGGCTTCTCCTGTATTTATACTAACACAAATGCACAGTAAAGCCTGAGATCATAAATAACGGAAGAAACCATTGCCCACGTTCACACTTTTCCCCACTGGAATGAACGGCGTGACTGCTCATTATCAGCGCAGAATATCTTTCTTTGCATATATGCACTTAGATAAGAAAGAACACGTCCGGCAACTGAACAGCAAATTGAGTTTTTCATCAGTAGATGGGGCTGTTCTTTTGACATTCAAAAGAAAAATATTGTAGTTTCCTCTCATATATGTATAATAATAATATACACAGGAATAATGGTTCTGCTACCCATAACAGTGTGGAGTTGAATTTTGGCCCATTTGCTAAGAGCAACAGGTAACCCCTGGCATAAGCACCTTGGGTATCCCACCACTGTTTTGATTGACACACAAGTTAGGGATGTCTCATATGATGCTCATCTCACCTCCCACAGAATGAGGTCTAAGTTCTTGTGCTCTATTCCAGGAGTGCAAATGTAATGAGGACAAGGAATAAAGTGACTTTGTTTTGCATCTTGTCCCATACTTGTGGCTTAACTATAGGGACATTAGAAGCCAAAAGAGCTGATGGTGCTGGTAGGAACAATTGATTGGGTGGACTGTGGGTCACATTCAAGTATGTGCACAAGTGAGCAAAACATGAGTGAGTCCAGCGGGCCTCTTACTAAAAAGGCCTTTTTGTAGGATTTGATTCCGATAATCTTGGCTTACTTTCTCAGTGCCTGAGCAGGCAAAAAGCAGCATACAATAATGACAGTACTATGTGAATATATACAAGCACCACATTTCACAATAAACTTAAAAGTCATTGGACCCCACAGAAGATTTATTTTAGGGCACTACTAAACTTTGGGAACAAACTCTCAGTCTATGTCTCACTTAAACCTTATATCAAGCGACCCCCGGCAATTGCAGTTACAAAAGAAAACAATCATATTTGTATTTCTAAACTTTGTGCTTTTGTACTGAATCACCAAACAATATACTGTATCACTTCCCATTTCTCAGCTTCTGTTTTCTCTTTGCCATTCACACCATCTTCCTCATACCTCTTCCCACTTCTCCTCTTCACCGTTCTTCTTATTCACTTCTGGTTTTCTCTTCTTCACCCTTCTTCCAGACACACAGTTTTTTCTCCTCTATCACAGCCTCACATATTCACTCCCAGTCTCCCACCCTTTTTTATTATCCTTTTCCTCTCTTTCGACATTGTTTAATATTTTCTTGCCTTCTGTTTTTTCCACCCCTTCCTGTCTTTCTTTCATCTCTCCTCTATAAAGTTGCTGAGAGCAGAAAGGAGGAAAGGAGACAGGGTTGCAACTTGGCTAATAGATAAATCTTGCAGCCCATAGGGAAAAGTCGCAATAGAGTTCATGAAATTAACATTACATTCATTTAGACACAGGTCATACAGTATATTCTGCACTGATATTAGTACAGATCTGAAGCCCTGAATTTGCCTGAAGTCTTATGCCTTGTTGGAAATCAGAAGATCTGGGGCATTGGGCGTATTTATTGATGCTATTGTTTTTGCTCTACTGAGGCACCAGCATATTCATGCTTAGGTATCCCTTGGGCTTGATGACTAAATTGTAGCAACATCAACACCAATTAAATAGATCACCCTAATTCATAGACAATCACATCTTTTTATCGCAACCAAGTTTTTTTCTATTTGTATGCAAAGAAATCTATGTTACAATTGTTCAATGTAAAGGAAAAAGCAGAAGTAATTAGCACCAAGTTCCTGTTACAGATCAGGCCACCTACGGGTTAAATGATTTTGTGTTTCCAGTGCCCCTGACGTGTCAGCATCGATTAGTGTAGATGTTATCATTGTTCAGAGGAATCCAGATACTGACCCTCGGGGGGAAATGCAGAATATGTTGGGTGCAAATGAATGATGGTTAATGCTCTCTGTGTGTCTGTCATGCAATCGCTTGTGGTGGTGAAGGAGTTAACAGGCACATTTTTATCTCAGCTGTTTCATCTCTCAGGCTTTTGTGCAGTCACTGAGCTTCACAGCAGTCAACAGTCTGTCCTGTCTCTTCAATTTCATATCCCTACAGCTACCATGATTATATCACCAAATGCCTGGTTAGTTTATTACTCACAGCTCAGTCCTTTTAATAGCGTTTCAGTTGAGTCGTGGGGTGCAAGCAAACGGCCTCCTTTATAAGCATAAATCAACTCAGATAATGTGATATGAGCTACAAATGGAGATGCCTTCTAGCAGCCCAAGGGTCTTGAACATAGGAGTAATGTAATTTCCTTTGCTCTTAAAATATAACTTTAAATATATTGGAAGTGCCTCGTGAGTTTATTTTTAATTTCTGCATTTCTTAAAAAAAATTTAAATGACTTTATGCTCAGATTATAGGCCCATAGCTCTCTTAAACTCAGATTTAAAGTTGTTCTCAAAAATTTTAGCCAATCGCTTGGCTCCCACTCTCCCAAGATTAATAGATACGGACCAAGTAGGCTTTATCTTAGGCAGGAAAGCAGGTGATAACACCAGGCACACAAATACCTTGCAGCAATACACAATTTATATAGTACTCCTTTTACTCACCTTAAACTCTCAGGCCAATCTCGCAAACCTATCCCAATATTCAATGGGACGCGGCAAGGCTGCCCACTTTCCTCTATGTCCTAAAGGGGGTCCCTATAGGGAACTCGCAATACAAGATAGCTCTACTTGCCGACAACTTACTATATCAAACCCACACATTTCTCTGCGAAAAGAGACCCACATCTCAAATATCCCGTTTCTGGATGTGATCTTCCAGACGCAAGGTGATAGGATTACCACCACCCTCTTCCGTAAGCCTATTACCCACAACAAATTACTACACGCACAAAGTTCCCATCCGGCTTCGTGTTTGAAGGGTATGCCAGTGGGACAATTTTTATGAGAGGGTAGTTAGAGCTGACCGTGGAAAACTTTTAGAACAGAAGTCCAAACCTGAGCTACGCATAGGATCGAGAGTAAGTAAGGGCCAGGGACAATCCAGTGTTCGGTTTTGTACAACATATAACCGAGATGTCTATCGAATTCAAAACAGTGTTAAAAAGTATTGGGGAGTTCTCCTTCAGGACCCAGTTTTAGGCAGGATTTTGGAAGATACACCTTCCTTTGTATTTAGAAGAGGTAAAAATTTGGCAGCACACATTTCTAAAAGTTTATACACCAGCAAAACACAAGGAGAGTGCTTGGCTCAAGTACAAAGGCTCATATAGATGTGGACGTAGTAGGTGTAAAACCTGTTCGCTTCTGAAAGTGTCTAAATCTTTTCACAGCACTGTAACAGGGGTTAACTTTAATATGAAGGAATATTTCAATTGCACATCAAAAGGGGTTATTTATATGGCAACTTGTATCTGTGGAGCCCAATATGTTGGGAAAACCATTAGGACGGCCAGCACCCGGGTGTCAGAACACATGTCAGCTGGGGAACGTTTAGACATGAAGTCAGCCATAGCAAAGCATCTGATAAACATCAGGGTGAATTATGTGTAACTTTCCAAATTATAGATAAACCTCGAAGAGATGTAAGGAAAGGTGATTTATATCAAAAGTTGTGTCGCCTTGAGGCCTTTTGGATCTATCAATTGAAAACCACCGAAAATGATGGTGGACTTAACAGAGAATGGGAGCTTGCTTGCTTTTGCAACTAGTGCATTTCTTAGGTGTACAAATACGCTTCATAATTGAAATTAAGGTATTCACTGTGTGAGTGTGATTTTAGATACATAATAAACATTGCACAATATTATTGCAAAATACTAACTAATATGTCTGATAGCTTAAACTTGCTACATTGTAGAACTGAGATTTTATCGATACTATGTAACAAATAACAAATACCTTAAATAGGATATACTGTATACATATAGTAACAATTTGTGATGTTCCACAAAGGCCAAAATGTATAATGAACAATGTTATTTATTTGTAACAACTTATCAGTTGAATAAATCCCCAATGGGATTAATGTTTTTATGGGGTGTGGCTTGTGGGGCTTGTGGTGCTTTATTAATTGGTGTAGGGGGTTTGCATACCTTATGCTTCTGAGGAAGTGGCGAGACGCCACGAAACGCGTCGAGCGTGGGGTATAGGTAACAGCTATGATATATATGCTTTTAATCATATTCAATAAATGAAGATTTTATGAATTCAGCTGCCGAAATGCACAAGGCCAAACACAAACACAACTTAAGCTCAACCAAGTCAATGTTGACAACGTTTCTGCACAATACAGCATTTCCTGGTCACTCCATATCATCATTACAATGGGGAGGCCCCTCCCATCCCTACCCCCAGACCAGATAGTCCCTCCCTCTCCAAAAGTTTTAAAGGTACCCTCAAGATACACCCATCTCATCTAATACCAAGTTTACCTAAAAAGGGTGGGTAATACAGATATGGAGAGTGACCAGGAAAGGAGAATTACGGCAAGTATGAAAACAATTCTCCCTTTTCAGCCGGGGATGGGAACCTCATTTTATAAAAAGTGGACCAAATCTCAACTTTTCACAGTGCGGGATCTGTTAAACCCTCCTACTCACAAGATCGTACCATTCCAGACAATGAAGAAAACTATCCACAGGTAAAAATCAAGCTAACTGATACCCGCCAAGTACCTTTGGACCCCATTATCCTTCTTTTAAGTAAACCAATACCTAAACTACGCAAAAGTGGACAAGCTCTGGTCAATCAGGTCCTAACAGGCACCTGCCTGGCCATAGCATCTAAATGGAAAGACCCTACATCACCCACGAAGGCCGGGATAATCAAGAGAGTAAACAGCAATAGAACATTTTAGTCGGGTATTGCCTTTATACAAAACAGGATGTACCATTATCTCAAGGTTTGGTCCATGTGGGAACTGCTGGGCCTTGCCTCCTCACTCCAAAGAAGCCAATCTAAGATGAACTTCCCCCTACACATGCAAAGACTGTCTGCCCTTAGCTACGGATTATGTTTCACTTGCACTCCCATGCATAGTTTTATTAGTTTGTTTGTTTATTTGCAAATAGAAACCCATACTACTGATACATTTTGATTGTAAAACATGACCGACCTCAGTTCATACTTGACCCCTCTTCCGTCTCCGCACCAAAATGTAACAAATTCAATAAGTCAAGCGATGTCTATAATGTTGTGTAATTTATTGAAAAATGCAAATAAAAAATAAGTTACAAAAAAAATAAAAAAAATAAAATGATACCGAAAGTGGAAAAAAAATCATTGCAAAATAGCAAAAGTAAGTATGTCTATTGTGTAAGCGTTGTTAACTATAGGGTAACCATTGAATAGCTGTCTGGCAATATAAATAAATAATTACTCTCCTGTTATATGCCATATAATGATGCCAATGTTCAAGATCAATTGTATAGAAATGACTAATACAGCGTATTCTGGGTTCTGCTCCCACCAATAGCTTGTACATAAAATGATGTCTAGGATATTGAAACTAACAATTGTTACCATTAGATTGCCACTAGATGGAGCAGTCATGAGCAAATCAAATACAATATATATATATATATATATATATATATATATATATATATATATATATATATATATATATATATCTTCACATAGACCTGCACTCCAATATTCAGTGAATCAAATTTCCTTTATTGCATTCATCAGTGTATATATATATATATATATATATATATATATATATATATATATATATATATATTGAATCGTGCTATTCCCTGAAGTAGCACCCGGGGCCTGACTTTCTGAGGGTGAGTGCCGGTTCTACAACATGAATATATATATATATAATCCATCGAAAAGCCGGCACTCACGATAAAAAGTTACAATTGCCTGGGTGCAGTATCTTCAATTATAAATCTATAGAATACAAATAGGATCCGCACTCTCAGGTCTTATAAATATTATGAAAGTTTTATTAAAAAGAAGACTGACGTTTCGGTCTCCTCCGAGACCTTTTTCAAAGTAAAATATATATACACAGCAATCCACGAAAGCACTCACAGCAGTCACCATCAAGCGTGTATCAATAAGTCTTTATTTGTGCATGGTGCATATATAGTAAATAATTTTTACAAATTGTAATTATTTGGATAAAATTGAGTCTATGAGAGATGGCGTTTCCATAATTCAGAGTTTTTTTTCCAGATAAAGGATCCCATTCATGTATTTTAATAGGTATCTCAGTAACTTTTATAAATGAGAACCATAGAGTCTAAACCCCAAGTCTTTTTTTCCTTCCCTGTTCCTCATATTCTCGTGTGTTTATGCATCATGGCCTGATTGACAGGACTATGCCTCCTTATTGTTTAGGTATATCAGATTGTCATTTCATCTGTTCTGTTTCCTTTCCCCTACAATGTAATGCTCTGTTTAAATTGCTGTATTCTCTAATAATAACAAAACTAAAATTGAATCACAACAGATAGGCCTCAAGTATTAGGCACTTGGCTTGGGCTCCATATTGCTTGATTGACAGCTCTTGTTGTATATCAAGCGTGTACAGTGCTGTGCATAGGATGAGGCAGGTGCACCAAACACAGCACTTTCACTATAACTCCCTGCAGATGAAATGCTCATATCTTCTTTACATCTTTCTCTTAACCAAGTAAATGATGGTAATCAGTCACATTTACTGCTTATGCAGGCAATTTTAAAGACTCTACATAAAGAACACAGGGTATTGTAAAACAAAAAAAAAAAGAAAATGTAAGAATTTCAAAGAGCCATAAGCAAATGCTGCCTGTATCTCCAAGAGCCACTGAGTCATATGTTTAGGAACAAGCACTTGAATTTATATGTATTTTACATTTTGGGAATCGTTTGGGATGCACCGAATCCACTATTTTGGATTGGCCGAATCCTCCACGAAAGATTCGGCCGAATACCGAACCAAATCCGAATTTGCATATGCGAATTAGGGGTGGAAAGAGGAATTAGGATTCTGACTTGGTACGGCCAGGCAGAAGGATTTGGCCGAATCCTGTTGAAAAAGGCAGAATCCTGACCGAATCTAGTGGAACACTAACAGGTTCTAGGTAAATTGTATTACCCAATGAATGGGTTAAATGCTGATGCCACGAGTTACCATATGGGTAGAGTAGTAATAGACTGTACTTCAAATGGCATCATCTCCAATAGGAATGGCCAATAGAAATGGCCATTAGTGATCGTTCTGTGGCGTTCAAATTCACGAATCAGATATCCTGAACTGCACTGGGGTTCGTAATCTGAAGAATTCATTGTTTTCGGGTGAGAATCTAAAAAAATCAATTTGGGTTTTCTTGCGATTTTATCGATTCTTTTTCTGCAGCAGATTTTTTTGAGTAAATTTATTGACAAATACGGTAAAAATGTGGATGGAAGTGGTTTTAAGAAAATAGTAAGAAATCTTTCGGATTTTAGTAAATAACCCCCTTAGCACTGCATGTGGTGATGTTAGCATTGTTTTCCTCTGATCACCTATAAAGTGCCAATTGTCACTTTTAATAGTTATTGTGCTTAAACTACTCTACTTCCGGGCCAGATTTACATAGTGGGCGCCCCTAGGCCCACTACCAGTCCTCGCCCCTGTCCCCTCCAGGGGGACCGGAGCAATGGGGATTGGCACATGGGAAATTTAAAAAATTATTGTATCTCCAGTGCATCCCCAGTGATTTTGAACCAATGTGGGTGTGGTTGGGCAGCATGCCGCCCCCCTAAAATCCTGCTGCCCTAGGCCCGGGCCTAGATGGCCTTTCCACAAATCCGGGCCTGTCTACTTCTCAGTTTGGAACTCAGCAGAAGAAGTTTTTGTATGTAAAGCCTGAATTAAAGCCATGCGCTAAAGAAATAACAATAGCTGGCACTGGTGATGGTGTAGAATCACTCTGGGTAGAGATTTTGACTGGGCAAAAGGTAACAAAAAGAATTATCATTGGTGTATGCTATAAACCACCTCGTATAAGTGTCGAGTATGAAGCCCAGTTACTCTTGCAGATACAAGCGGCTTCACAGCTGGGTCAAGTTGTTGCTATGGGTGACTTCAATTATCCAGACATTGACTGGGGTAATGGGGTTGCTAAGACAGAAAAAGCTAGTAGGTTTGTAAATATGCCTAATGACAACTTTTTATTCCAGCTCGTTCAAGAACCTACTAGGAATAACTCTCTTTTGGACCTTGTAATAACTAACAATACTGAACTCATCTCTAACATTTGTGTGGGTGAGCATTTAGGGAATAGTGATCATAACATGGTCTCCTTTGAGATTCTGTTGCAGAAGCAATTCTATAAGGGAGTAACTAAAACACTAAATTTCAGACGTGCAAACTTTGACAGTATAAGGGCATCTCTGCAACATATTAAGTGGGAAATGCTTTTCACAGGGTTAAACACAGAACAAAAATGGGAAGTCTTTAAAATGCTGCTTAATAAATATACTTGTCAGTATATTCCACTTGTAAGCAAGGAACGTCGTTGCAAAGCAAAACCTTTTTGGTTCAATAGAAGCGTTGGTGTTGAGGTGGGTAAGAAAAGACGTGCTTTTAAGGCTTTCAAGTTAGCTGGGACAGCCGAATCATTTATAAGGTACAAGGAGGCCAATAAATCATGCAAGGAAGCTATAAGGCAAGCTAAAATTGATATAGAAAAGGATATTGCAGCAAGCAGTAAAAAAAAATCTAAAATATGTTAATAGTAAAAAATGAAGCAGGAAGGGGTGGGACCCTTACTATCAGAGGGGGGTCAGCTGGTTGATGAAAACAAAATAAAAGCGCAGATTCTGAACTCATATTTTTCATCTGTCTACACAAATGAGGAACCAGTAAGTGAAGGTTTCCTTCTTAACAGTCCCAATTCTAGTAATACAACTAATGATGCATGGTTCACACATGATGAAATTCAAAAGAGACTAGAATATGTTGGGCCAGATGGTATTCATCCCAGGGTAATTAGCGAGCTTAGCTCTGTGATTGCCAAACCTCTTTACTTAATATTTCAGGATTCATTGAGATCTGGCATAGTGCCGAGAGACTGGCGAATTGCTAATGTGGTGCCTCTATTCAAAAAAGGATACCGTTCTCAGCCTCAAAACTATAGGCCAGTTAGTCTGACGTCAGTGGTAGGAAAACTTTTCGAAGGGTTAATAAAGGATAAGATACTGGACTTCATAGCAAATCATAATACTATGAGTTTGTGCCAGCATGGTTTTATGCGTAATAGATCTTGCCAGACTAACTTAATTTCTTTTTATGAGAATGTAAGTAGAGACCTTGATTCTGGGATGGCAGTGGATGTGATTTACTTAGACTTTGCTAAAGCATTTGATACAGTGCCACACAAAAGGTTACTGGTTAAATTAAGGAATGTTGGCCTGGAACATAGTATTTGTACCTGGATAGAGAACTGGCTAAAAGATAGACTACAAGGAGTGGTGGTAAATGGAACATTTTCTAATTGGACCAGTGTTGTTAGTGGAGTACCGCAGGGCTCTGTACTAGGTCCCTTGCTTTTCAACTTGTTTATTAATGACCTGGAGGTGGGCATTGAAAGTACTGTTTCTATTTTTGCAGATGATACTAAATTGTGCAGAACTATAGGTTCCATGCAGGACGCTGCCACTTTGCAGAGTGATTTGTCTAAACTGGAAAACTGGGCAGCAAACTGGAAAATGAGGTTCAATGTTGATAAATGCAAGGTTATGCACTTTGGCAAAAATAATATAAATGCAAGTTATACACTAAATGGCAGTGTGTTGGGAGTTTCCTTAAATGAGAAGGATCTAGGGGTTTTTATAGATAACAAGTTGTCTAATTCTGGACAGTGTCATTCTGTGGCTACTAAAGCAAATAAAGTTCTGTCTTGCATAAAAAAGGGCATTAATTCAAGGGATGAAAACATAATTATGCCTCTTTATAGGTCCCTGGTAAGGCCTCATCTGGAGTATGCAGTGCAGTTTTGGACTCCAGTCCTTAAGAGGGATATAAATGAGCTGGAGAGAGTGCAGAGACTAAGTGCAACTAAATTGGTTAGAGGGACGGAAGACTTAAATTATGAGGGTTGGGGTTGTTTTCTCTGGAAAAAAGGCGCTTGCGAGGGGACATGATTACACTTTACAAGTACATTAGAAGACATTATAGACAAATGGCAGGGGACCTTTTTTACCCATAAAGAGGATCACCGTACCAGAGGCCACCCCTTTAGACTAGAAGAAAAGAACTTTCATTTGAAGCAACGTAGGGGGTTCTTCACAGTCAGACAGTGAGGTTGTGGAATGCACTGCCGGGTGATGTTGTGATGGCTGATTCAGTTAATGCCTTTAAGAATGGCTTGGATGATTTTTTGGACAGACATAATATGAAAGGCTATTGTGATACTAAACTCTATAGTTAGTATAGGTATGGGTGTATAGAATTTAATTAAAAGCAGGGAGGGATGTATGTATGGATGCTGGGTTTTCATTTGGAGGGGTTGAACTTGATGGACTTTGTCTTTTTTCAACCCAATTTAACTATGTAACTATGTAACTATGTAACATAGTAAGTAAGGTTGAAAAAAGACACATGTCCATCGAGTTCAACCTTTTTTTTTATTAACTACCTATCTGCCAGTTGATCCAGAGGAAGGCAAAAAAAACCCATCTGAAGCCTCCCCAATTTGCCTTAGAGGGGGAAAAATTCCTTCCTGACTCCAAAATAGCAATCGGACTAGTCCCTGGATCAACTTGGACTATGAGCTATTTCCCATAACCCTGTATTCCCTTACTTGCTAAAAAGCCATCCAACCCCTTCTTAAAGCTATCTAATGTATCAGCCTGTACAACTGATTCAGGGAGAGAATTCCACATCTTCACAGCTCTCACTGTAAAAAACCCCTTCTGAATATTTAGGCGGAACCTTTTTTCTTCTAATCGGAATGGGTGACCTCGTGTCAGCTGGAAAGACCTACTGGTAAATAAAGCATTAGAGAGATTATTATATGATCCCCTTATATATTTATACATAGTCATCATATCACCCCTTAAGCGCCTCTTCTCCAGCATGAACATCCCCAATTTGGCCAGTCTTTCCTCATAGCTAAGATTTTCAATACCTTTTACCAGCTTAGTTGCCCTTCTCTGTACCCTCTCTAATACAATAATGTCCTGTTTGAGTGATGGAGACCAAAACTGTACGGCATATTCTAGATGGGGCCTTACAAGTGCTCTATACAGTGGAAGAATGACCCCCACCTCCCTTGACTCTATGCCCCTTTTAATACAGCTCAAGACCTTATTTGCCCTTGATGCTGCTGACTGGCATTAACTATGTAACTATGTGTATGGAGGGGGGCGGGGGCCCGGCTGTGCGTCACGCACCAGGGCCTGCCCCCCTCTAGTTACGGCACTGCACTGGACTCATGTGTAGGGCATTATAACAACACTATTTTCTTTATTAAGGTTCCCTGGACTTGTGTAATGTAATGTATTTGCTGCAACATATACGTCCATGTAACTTTATAATTTCCCGCCGTATGCAAATTAGCCTGGGCGAAGACCTCTAACGAAGTTGCGCTAGGCAGAATTGAACGCTATCACATCTTCGCTTTGATTGCCGAGGGAGCGCTAGCAAAAATTCGCCAGCGTTCAGTGCCCTGGACGCAATGTCCCATTTAAGTAAATTAGCGTTGTCTGAACGAATTTTCGCCTGGCGAAGTGTTGCAATGGTTGTGAAGCCACCACTGGTGAATTTTCGCCTCTTAGTAAATTTACCCCCGATGGCATGTGGCCCTTTCTTACCCACAAATACCTTTGCAATAGCCTGGTGTCTGCTCCTGTATAAGCTGTGTTGCTAAGACCTGTGCTGTTGTTGAGCCGTTCTCTCCTCTCTTGTCTGGGGCGCTGACACAGACATGCACAGTACAGTCTATTATAAAGTATGAGCATTAAACATCCAGCATTCACAATCTTCCTGATGTCACGACATCTGACATCACACCTCAATGCGCATCCACAATGGGTCTGAATGAGGATATGCAGAGACTGAAATGAGGCACTGGCGGAAGACGGCAGTACAGGGCGAAGCAAGAAGAGCAGTCAAAATGGCACCCTCAAATATGCAATTTACATGAACGAAAGGTAGTGGGGTTAATGAAGAATCAGTAGAGGTATGTGTAATAGCAACTTAGTGACTAACTTGGGGCCCTCCATATCTATTTAAATATGCTACATAAAAAGAATATTTGTAGAGGGTCTAATTCTCCTTTAGGGCTCAGATCACTGAACTGAACTGAAACAATGATTAAGCTACACCCAGAGCTATTATTCAACTGTTTCTGTTTATTGTCTTTTGCTAGATATCAGTCACAAGTTCAAGGTGCTGTGGAACTTCTAGCCATATAGGGAGGGGGTGACCTGTAAAAGCACCAGAAACTCTACCCAGTATGATCTAAGAAAGTCTAATGATAGAGACTTTCTGCCTGACTTAACTATTTTTCATATAGTGAACTCTAAAAATCCGTTAGGAATGAAGAGAAAGGTAGGTGAGTATTCTTGTTGTGAGCTCTGTATTCTTACTGTGATAAATCTGCCCCAATGTGCATCATCTTTAATTCTTTGTTAAGCATTAGTTCTCCTTTAATCCAGAAATAGGGGTAGACAGAAGAAGCACCTGCCTTAGGTGGCAACAATAAGGGGGTGCTGGGCAGGTACCTGTTAAAGTGTCTTCTGCCCACCCCTAGTCTGTGTTCACTGCCCTCTATCACTCTCTCCTCCTACCTCTGCTACAGCTCATGCAACATCGTACGTGTGAGTTCATGGGGGGGGGGGAGTGCGGTAGCCGGCCCAGGTTGCCTAGGGAGCCTGGTCAACTTGGCCCAGAACTGAATCAATGTGCCTTAGTGTCTCTAGCCAGTCTACTGTTTCAACTTATTTCACATATACTACATTGACAAATGAATCAAGATCAATTACATTTTTATTACAAGACATTATTTTTGGACTGCCATCTCCCTCTCTCAAATGCAATGACTGCAGTACATAGTATTTCCCATACAACTAAATGTCATAACCAAAGTCATCTTAGAGTGTTTTAACTGAACCACTGGAGTTTCATGGTTACATGGTCACTTCTGACACTGAAGTTGATCTCTGATTAAATATTTTTCAGCGGGATGTGTGACTTAACACTGTAAGTCTATTTATCCAGTATGCTTGTGATCTGTTTTTTTTTTGGATGAGGGATCTACAATGTGAAATATCATTCCTTATGCTGGTTCAGTTAGCTTCAAATACTAGGCACTGTCTTATTAGTAACCATCCATTTTTAGTATCTGTTAAAGAATCATTTGTTTGAATAGGACACTATGGGATATGCCATATTCAGAGTACAGGTATGGGACTTGGTTACCTAGAAAGCTCTGAATTAGGCTGTCTTCCATAAACTATATTTTATCCAAATAATAAAATTTTTTAAAAATGATACCTCTTTTCTCTGTAATAATAAAACAGTACCTTGCACTTGATCCAAACTAAGATATAATTAATCCTTATTGGAAGCAAAACCAGATTATTGGGTTTATTTAATGTTTACATGATCTAGTAAATTTAAGGTATGAAGATCCATATTACAGAAAGATCCATTATCCAGAAAACCCCAGGATTCTGGCTAACAGGTCCCATACATGTGTATTTCAAAGATTTCTGGTTAATAGTTTTCTCTATAATAGATGTCAAACCTAATTGTTAAATAATAATACACCAAAACCAATGACCACTGAGGGACAGTTACCTGTCTGTATTAATAATAGGGATGCACCGAATGCAGGATTTGGTTCGGGATTCAGCAGGATTCGACCGAATCCTTCTGCCCAGCCAAACTGAATTTGAATCTTAATTTGCATATGCAAATTAAGTGTGGGGAAGGAAATCACGTGACTTTTTGTCACAAAACAAAGAAGTAAAACATGTTTTCCCCTTCCCACTACTGATCTGCATGTGCAAATTAGGATTCGGATTCGGTATTTTGCCGAATCTTTCGCGAGGGATTCAGGGGTTCAGCCGAATCCAAATTACATACCAAACTGCAAATTACGCTGCAAGTTGGACAGCCCTTATTTACTGTAAATATTTCTTTTTTAGCCCAGGGTCTTCTTACAGTGCTCTTCTCTGTATCTGACCTGGAATATATATATATATATATATATATATATATATATATATATATATATTGTGGGGGTTCACTCACTGGTAGGCTGCAAAAGCCTAGACACCAGGATGGATCGGTTTAAGGGCTTCCTGCCCGCGTTTATTTTCCAGCTGCTGCAGAAATGAGAAGTTAACCGAAACACAGCAGTTCAACAGAAAAAAATCCAACCTTCTGGTTCACAAAATAAATGCTTTGCTTTCTCTCCTGAAGCTGAGCAATACCAGCAGTTTGTCTCACACACATTCAGCACTGCTGCTCAGCATCAGGTGTACTAAATAGGCTTAGGGCCTCTTGAAAACCTGGCCTACGGATTTGGGAATCCGCCCCACCCTACTCTTGCGGGTTCCCAGTAAGACCAGTCCCGGATCATCAATTACAAAAACCTTGCAGAGAGACATAGGCGCAAATTCACTAAGCCCCGAAGCGCCAAACGCTTGTGTTAATTTGCTAGCGTTTGGCATTTTTCACTACTGCGCAAATTCACTAACGAACGCTGGCGTAAATTCGCTAGTGTTACTTCGCACCCTTACACCAGTTGAATTTTCGCTAGCGACGTAACTACGCAAATTCACTAACTTGCGCAGTGTACTGAACGCTACCTTTTACGCTAGACTTCCTTCGCCACCTCAGACCTGGCGAAGCGCAATAGAGTAGATAGGGATTGTTTCGAAGATCGAAACATTTTTTGGGGCTTCCCTCCTTCCCCCTACATTTCCTGGCTCATGGCAACTTACCTAGACAGTGGGCACATGTGTAGGGCAAAATAAAATTTGTATTTGCTGATTTGAAGGTTTTATAGGCATTTGAAGTGGTGATACGTGTTCCTCCATTGAAATTTGAATTTCGCGCCGTATGCAAATGAACCATCGCTAGCGAAACTTCGCTTCGCTTGGCGAATTAACGCTAGCGCAACTTCGAAAACTTACGCTACCCCTGTGCGCAACTTCGGATTTTAGTGAATTTTGCGGAGCGCTGGCGAAAATACGCCTGCCGAAGTGTGGCGAATTGTGGCGAAGTGCGGCGAAGTTGCGCCTGGCGCAACTTCGCATCTTAGTGAATTTGCCCCATAGTGTTTCTCTGCTAAGAGCACTACTGGTCTCACCTCAGTAACAATATCTGAGAATCCGTGGCCCAACATACATACCATCAATCACTTTTCCCCCGGAAACTGGGGACCTTTTTGTCACCATACCACAATATATATATATATATATATATATATATATATATACATATATATATATATATATATATATATATATATATATATTGAATCAATGAGATTTGTTCCCCTCCCCCATCGATCACACTGGCCTAAGTGTGAAACAGACAGGGCTTGTTTATAGCTCCTCAGTTTTGCAGTCTTTTTGACATACCTTCCTGCCCTATACATCAACCTATGGAATAGCCGAAGCAGGAGGATGACTTTGCTGCACCCACCTGGCAAAGCACCGCCATCGCTCATGTTCACCACAATGTTATGATGCGTTTTCTGATTGAAAAATGATCTAAGGACACAGAGCATCTAAACTGAGTTGATAAAAGCTAATGCTTCTGGGAAGAGAACTTGGCTGCAAATGAATAGCTAATACCGTCCCTGGCAACTTGTACACACGCAGAAACCTAGAATAATGCATTACTTGAAAACAGATGTAAAAGTGAAATATGCTGGAAGCTGAATTTTGTGGGTAAATTGAAAGTGCCGGCCAAGTTACGTGCATTATTTAAAAAAATTGAGAGTACAAGCCAAGTTAAACTTGGAAACAGCACATTGTAGAACATTGCATTAAGTTGTCATTAGACACTGGTGAAATAGAATGGATTCTCATTAACTTGCTGCAAAAGGGTTAGATAGCTGGCAACTCTTACATTAAAATAAGGCTTCCGGAACCACTGTAGCACCCATGTCTAACCTTAGAACCTCCTACTGTTGTTTAACAACATACTGCAAGTTATGGCCAACATTAGATTGATTCTAAATAAGCCTGCTCTTTTTGTTATTTCTTCCTTGGTAGATAAACCATAGGAAATATGAATTCCCCCTGTATTATTCCATTTATTAGCCTGTAAAGTTTAAGGGTACTCTATACACAGAAAATTACTTCTATGCATGTTTGCATATACAGGTATGGAATCCATTATCCGGAAAACCTCCGAGAACCCCCTAAATTATTAGAAGGCCATCTCCCATAGACTCAGTTTTAATCAAATAATTCACATTTTAAAAGGATATAAGATATAATAATAATAATAATTAATCCTTATTGAAGGCAAACCCAGCCTATTGGATTTATCTAATGTTTACATGATTTTCTAGTAGTAAAGTATGGAGATCCAAATTTAAACAACGAGTTGCAAGCATTCTGGATAACAGGTCCCATTCCTGGTACATGTATATGACAATGAAGGGCTATACTAATACCAGAAATATTAGTGAGCCTAAATAGAAGGTGTTCTTTCAATTGTTCCTTATGGATGAAAGTTAAATCTATCAAACAGAAGTAAGATGGAATGTGCATGGAATATGTTGCAACAAGCTTAGTGTGATTACGGCTACAGTATGAAACAATGAGAAAATCTAAGATCAGAAGAAGGCCCTTTACAATAGGTAGCAAAATGCTGCTACTGGTAGCTATAACAGCTCAGTTCCTACTTGACCTCTCTACACCAGTAAATCTGCCCTCTCATAACACCAGAACATACACTGGAGATAATATGGGTGATGTGATGAGGAAGGAGAATGACATTTTAAAGCAGAGAGGTTCAATGGTTAGTACTGGTGGTTTGCAGCATTGGGGGCTTAGATTGGATTACAGGAAGGTAGATTGGGGTTTCCTCCCACACTCCAAAACATACAGGCAGATTAATTGGCTCCTGAGAAAAATTGAACTTAGTGTGGGTGAATGCAATAGGAACCTTAGAATGTCAGCTCCACTAGTGCAGCGAATGATGTCTAATCTCTGTAAAGTGCTGTGGAATAGGTCAGCAGTTGGTAAATAAATAATAATAATAATATTAATAAACCGAAAGACCCAGGACAAACACCACTGTGTGCTTTCATAAAAATATACTTTGAGCAGAACAATTTAACATTCACCGCTTTTTTCAAATTTTTGCAGTTCATTTCTGTAACTGTATTTGTGACAATTCATGACTCTTGCTCTGTGTGAGTCATTGAGTCTCTAGCAGCTGAAATCGTACCAGGCTTGTATGCTTCAGAGAGTACACAAACTCATCTTGATGTTTACATTCCATTTACGCAGAGTCCTCTCTGGAGAGTCTTGTGAATGGCAAGACTTGGAAACAAGATGAGATTCAATAAGAAATACTTGTAGGTTAAAACCATTGCTGAATTTACCAGCAGAGGAAAAAAAATACCTTCACCTTTTAAGTGGTTATAAGGGTGATCATCTAAATAGAAATTAGTTCCATTAAAGCATATGGGTTCAGGAGATTAGTACAGTATATGAGGAATAGAGGTGATTGTGAAGGTTGTTCAGTGAACATGCAAGAGTATTGCTCATGGTCTCAAAGGCCTAAGGAAGCAACTTCATAACTTGCGTTGAGACATTAATATGCTGTGAAATGTGATGTTTCTTTGTTTGGCATAATAAACATTAATTAAAATGACTTAATAATAACATTTATTTAACATACCATAGATACTGTCAAACGTATCAGGACTATCTCTTCTCAGTAATTCTCCAAAGCTCTATGTTGTTTAACTGGACCGTACCATTTAGCACTGCCCAGGGGCTTTGACAGACAAATGTGAATGTTTAAACATTGCATTATTTTGTGTACTTGATAATTGCTCACTTCTCCAGCCTTTTGTAGTTCCCATGGAACATTTCTGCATATCTGAAAGGATTGTACTATACTGGACCTTTAATGTCCTTCTAGAGCAAGTTTGTCCATCTAGGCTGATGTCCTCGAGCCTGGCAATGCATCCCACTGACTGAAAGTAACTACATAAAGAGTGCATCAGCTTTGTCTCACACCAAGCTTTGCCAACAACAAACACCTTATAAAGTTGTTATATTATAAGATAAGGTAGGGTTTTCAGGATGTAACAACACAACAAGGCAAATATTGTTACTTATTTCCAGTTAACCGTCTACATAGTTAAATAGTTAAATCGGGTTGAAAAAAGACAAAGTCCATCAAGTTCAACCCCTCCAAATGAAAACCCAGCATCCATACACACACCCCTCCATTCTTTCTACATTCTACCAATGGCTGTTGGACTTTTGCTGTTCAAAGCCCTCTTGGAGGATCAATATTTGTCCAGGGCCTCTCTCATATCAAGGTTACAGATACACTGTAGCAGACAGGTCTATTAACTAATATTTAAACTTCTTTTTCGAAAATCTCAAAAAAAATCATGGTTTTTATATATTTCTTTAAAACTTTAAAAATGTGAGATTCATTAAGTGTTGAAACCAAGAAAAACTCTAATACAAAAATTTACCAGGTAAATGTTGTTGAACTCCTATAGAGGTCAGTTGAGAGCTGCACTGATCCATTTGGACCATTTTTAATAAATAAAGACCTTTAGAGGTTTTCTGATTTTTTTTTGGTAGAAACTGTCCAAAAAGCCTTAAGGCTTTAGAGGCATTCCTATTTCTTAGCTCATCATTCAGCATTTTTTTTTTATATTTGCGCTTTTTATATTTGGATCTTTTAAAATATTCATGGTTTATGTTTGTGAGTTTAGTCATGGTTTTAAAAACTTCTAAAACCACAAAAATTCGACCTTTGAGGGCTTCTTAGAGGTTTATTTATTAAAGGCTGAATTTTAGTGGTTTTAGAGGTTTTTAAAACCACGACTCAACTCACAAACTTTAAAACCATGATTGTAATTGAATTTAATAATAACAATAACAAAAACACAGCTCTAAATGATGCGGTAAAAAATATGAATACCATAAAAAAAAAACTTTAATATTTGCTCCCACTGACTTCTATAGGAGCTTGACAATTTTTGTCTAAACGTTTTTTATGGTGTTTACACTTAAAAAATCTCAAATTTTCAGGGCTTTTAAGAAATATAGAAGAAAGTCCTGGATTCCTGGGAAAAAATTGAAAATGTTCAAACTGATTGTTAGTTGATGGGCCCCTCAGTGCAATCAGCCATTCAACCATGGTTTCAATAATATGTATGACAAGTGTTTCCCCCAAACCTTGACATTCTAGATGGATCTAGAAAAGCAGAAGCTTTGGTACTGGCGCCTTCAGTCTGAACACCCTACCATGGTTTTAGCCTTCCAGGGGCCCATAGCTAAAAAGGGATATTCTCACCCCTAAACTATTTTAAACCATTAGGCAGGGACACAGTGAGGAGGTGAACCAAACATGATAATAAGCAAAAACAGAAGGTCCTCTGCACTTTCCTATTAAAAAAATATAATATAAGAACACTGAGACATTTTGGCCACTAAAAAATGCCCTCTAGCCCCACAGTTCAGAAACTTATACTATATGGGAAAAAAGAATATTCCATGTTTAATAAAAGCTTTAGAACATACAGGGAATATTAATGTGAATGTTCCCCACACTTATCTTATCAGAATTATTTATATATATCAATGGGTTGAACGTGATATAAATGACCCTTTTTTTTAACCTTATTAACTATGTTATTACTAAGGGGGTCGGTTAAGAAGAGAAATAAGTATCCAGACCCCAAATAAGAGACCTAAGAGCTAAAATACTGGAATAAAACAGGGCCTACTGTTCCGGGAATGCTAATAAAGTTAGCTTTCACATTCTACTGGGTACAGTACACTTTCTTTCTTTTTTTTAAAAAATAAAGTCACCTCTGTAGGACTTGTTTATAGAGACAGTTCCATTTAATACATTTTTTGTGCTTTCTGTTATCTACAATGTTTCCTTTCCATGTGAAGATGATTCCTAGAAACTCATATCTGTAGAGCCTCGTTGTTTGTACATGTCAACAAAATGGATAGCCTACATACCATGTGAATGTTTGATAGGCGTTGGAAGCTGGAGGACCATTGGATTATGTACTCTAGCCAAGAAGGAACCTGTGAAAAATAGCCGAGCAATCATTTTTTTAAAGATAACAAGGCATAGGAGCCAAGGCTGCTTAATAAAACATACCTTATAACGTCTGATTACATAGAGATAGATTTGAAATGACAGCTAATGGTCACAGCACACCTTGTCATTGGTCTTATCCTAGGATGCTACAGCATTTCTTTTCCGACCAATTAAAGTAGGTTGGGCTGCATAAATAGATGTATATGCTGGCGCAAGTTCATTTTAAAAGATTAATTGGCAAGCGCCACATATCACTGCACACTGCTCGTTAAGGCTCTTCCTTTAACCTCAACACAAGGGAGATATGCAGCCCATCTGAAAATTCAAAGAGAAATGAATGGTTTCTGATGCAAAACTCTCAATAAATTACCTCCAAAAGTACCATGCTAGACTTTCTGCTAAATTGAATTGAACCTATACAGTCCTCAGATTCAGGGTTTTTTTTTTTCTTTTTAAATATAATCTTTTTCACTTTAAGTTTGCTGCAATTTCAGCTGGAAATGAGCTAATTGCCAGGGTTATTAATGCATGTACTCTAGAAAGTATAAACGCTCGTGTGAATATTTTATCTAGTCAGGAGTATATGAAATATTAATGCAGCTATATACATTGTCTTATAAATTAATGCACAAGCTAAAAATAAAAAAATACATGGATCTCTATTCAGTGACTTTGGTGTGAAAAAAAGTGCAACAATATCTTATATACTGTGGGTTTGACACTTGGGAGGGGAAGTCTTCACCTGATCATCCCAATGTCTATTAAAAAATAGAGTAAAAAATATGGCAGAAGATTGTTTGGAATTTATTGTCTAGCCATTATAGAAATGTACTCGAAGAGATCAACTATCTTATAGGCAAATCCGTTTGCTCCTGTTCTAGTAACCGATAACAACCAATTAAAAGTTTGATTTCAGACAGCAGGCCAGAAAATTCTTAATAGATTATGTTTTTTATGGGCTATACAAAGTTATTTATAATCTGTTATTTTACAATCCCTGCAAATCATCAGTATAGTCGTTTAATGGCGAAAGGGTTCATTTATAAAGTTAACTTAAATAAATCATAGTTTCCCATCAATGATAACCTGGGTCTTTACTAAGTTCTTCATTCCCATAAAGCACACATATACTAAGGTGTAATATATAGGATATAAAACATTAGAGGTAAAAATGAACAAAAAGGCATTTTAGCCACGGCCATTCTCCATAAGAGCACTACCATGGTCAAAGCTCAACATCTGTGCATCCACTCAATAATTCCACTTATTGAGCAAATGTGTCTGGTGTTGAAAAATAAAATCGGATTTCTGCCTACTGTAATCAAGAAATTATATTTTATACACAGAACAGTATGTTCCCTAAGTATTCTGTGCAAGTTTCCTTTTGAATGTAGCAAATTTTAACAATGAAAAAAGTTTTCGGTAACAACTGCTAATAGCTTTGGAGAGAATACTGTCAGTACAAAAAGATGGAGAGCAATTATGGTCCCATCTGTCCCAAAAGCTCAGCGTACAGATAATGTGCATTTTAGTTGGGTCATCTCAGTATATTTACTCCTTGTTCATATTCCCCAGCTCATCTGCCTCTTGCTCAGAAAATCTCATGGTTTCATTACAGAAAACTTAAACTTATCTATCACAGTATGTTGTTCTCCTAGATTAAAGGGAAGTTGTGCCTTTTGAAGAAGTAGAAGTTGTCATTCCTATTTTTCCTATCAGTATGAAGCTGCACTCACATATAAACCACCCCATTCCCTTCTCCATGATTAGTATGACCCTCAACCGTCTCACATTTTCATCTAGTGAAGGGGCTTTTACAACCATAACAGACCACTGGACCTTTTTGTTAACTGCTGTCTGTGTTTGTGTACATATGTGTGTGTGTTTATGAGTTCATTTAGAAGGGAGAGAAGAAAGGGCCCTGGCAAAGCTGGAAGACAGATTGTCTCTATGTTCCACAGTAGAAAGAACAAGATCTTCATGAGTATTTTACTTGCAGCAACTGTGCCTGTCCATCCAGGATTCAGTAGAACAGCAGCAGAATTTTGGAATAGCTAAAAGTTTCTGGTGTGACACTGTGCTATTCAGTCTACAGTATTTAAAGGAAAATAAAGAATTAACTCAATAAAACATTCCTATTATGTTTCTTTTTTTAACTATTTTGCTTTCTATTCAACTTTTCTTACTGGTTTTATTTATGCTTGCTTTGGAGACCCTCTTCTGTTCATCTTCCTATCTGTAATCGCCTAATTGCTAGAATAAGTATGATCTAGCAGCCATATAAAGGTTTACATTCCACACTATATATATATATTTATTTATTTTTATATATATATTTGTTAATGTTACCAGTATAGTAAAAAAAAAAAGACAGTAGAGATGACAACAGCCAGAAAACTGTTTGGTGCATCAGTTTAAAGAATAATATCAAGTTTTTATGAACATTTCTTCAGTAAAACTAATCTCTCCAATGAACAAAAAAAATTCTTGCTGCAGCTCTATAAAGGAATCCACAAGAGACCAATGGCACAGGTCCTTAACCAGATACAATATATATGTACAAATAATGCACCCTGCTCACCTTATTGTTTTGTTCCTTTCTCACTACTTGCTCTCCTGCTTTCCTTCAGTCTATTCTATTTAAGCGACTTTTCCTGGGGTCCACCCACAATGTCTTTCTTAGCTCTCTTCTATCCCCCCACCTTCATGTTCTCTCCCTTTATTTATTATTTTCTGTGCTCCCATTTTTTACAGCCCACTGTATTCCCAGTCTTCCGTCCTCTTCTATTTGCCACTTTACATACTTTTAATCATGGCTGGAAAAAATATTTTCACAAATCCCTTTGATGGCAAGATCTTCATTTCTTTCCAGTGCCAACACAGAGCAGAGCTGTAGCCTGTTTCTGAACAGTTAGAGTCATTATAATGTAGCGTCCCATGAGATGCTTCCATGTGGTTGGGATAGTGGGATCATACAGTAGGATGAAAGCTTCCCGGCCTTCCTTCAATCAGAGAAATATAACAGCCTTTACACTGTCCCTTGGGCACCACAGTAAAATATCCATCAACTATATTAAACAGTGGGAAAGGGCATAAACTGGTATTTGTATTGAAAGATCTAAATCCATTATTTAAATAAAGCAAGCAATAAGCATGCAATGTAAGTAAATGCATACATGAGCAGGATCAATATTCAGTGGACAGGAACATATAATTAATCAATGCCTTGTAGAAGGTTTCCTAAAGAATTAGTCCCTTTATTCATTCCAAACCTTCTAGAGTTAATATGCCAATGTGGTTGGCATTGGAGCCTTTTCCACAGCAGAGCTGGTACTGGGATTTTGGGGAATGAATGGTTTATCATGGTGTTTCTTTGATACTGATTTGCCTATTATTATCAATCCTGTAAATATTTAAATAAAAAAAAACATACAGTGTAAAGCTTTTCATCTCCAATTTGACCATTTTGTTTATTAAAATGAAATAACTGCCATTGTGCACAAATACATCAGGAATGAGTTCCCATTTGTTAGAAAAATCAATTAATTCCTTTGGAATCTGAGCTGCTCTCAGTATTGCTGCAGACCATGTTTTCACCAGTCCTCTCCCCCCTTGGGGTATTGTTATTGATCTGGATTTGGGGTATAAGCTAAACTCTATTACATGATAAATCAAGAGCATGCAACACTGCACACTGAATTCTGCATGGATCTTTAAAATCTATAGGTATAGGATAATAAATACAGCATAGCCCGGCACTAGGAAAAAATAAAAATCTGTATTATTTATATACCCTTCAGGGATTGTTGTAGAACTTTGCATATTTAATTATGCATATGCTGTTTCCTAACAGCCAGTTAAAATATGTTTTCTTTCTACTTTTCTTTACATCTATACAAGTTCTTGTCACTTCTTGAAGAGCCACCGACCAGGCAGATAAAAGCCCAATCAAATGTCCAGACTTATTAATGTTTAAAAGGCTTGAAATATATATATCTGTATATATACAATAGCTGTGTTCAAAATGAATTCCACAAATACGGCTAGTGTTAGACATGTATTTTTTTAATTGATTTAATATTTTTTTTTTTACTTTGCTTTATAGTGCAGAACTGTGACATTCATAGCACTTTCATTTCATTCTCAATTCCACCTCCTTGGTTCTTCATTGTAATTGTGTTAATCCGATTATCAGTCACACTTTAATATGGAGTAAAGATAAAACTGTTAATACAACAAAATGTTCCCTTTCCCCTGTGAATTATGCACAGTGCAGTTGTGCAGTGCAGCTAAAAAGGAAACCAAAAGCCAAGCCAGGTTCAGATTTATACCTATGCAGACATTATATACCTTGTTATTTGCAGTTAATGAGCTATTATCACTTTCACTATGCTGCACTGAGCATCTCTAACAGTAAGCAAACATGGCATTTGTTTTTTTTCATTTGAATCTGGAATTATTATTATGTATTTATATAGCACCAACATATTTCGCTGAATTGATAACTACTTGACTCTCCCTGACTCATTTCCTATTATTGTATAGTCATATAAATGTATTCGTATAAGGCATAAGACTGGCGTCAGATATGCCTACAAGTAATTTCTTACAATCTTCTTCCCAATGTGCCTAATATTTCAAAATAAAAAAAAAAAAGTTCACACTGAGAAGACAGGGACCTTTAATAGGACATTCTACTCACAATGGTTTCCATATTTATTCGGTAGAAGCCGCACTTTGAGGCCTATAATTTACCCAGGCTTCCCTTAGCTTGTAACAAGCATATGAAATCATTGCTATATTATCTAGCAGAGTGTTTAAGCAGATCCTGTTCTAATTGATCCTTTGCACAAAGGAGAGCAAATAGGCATTGTAACCAAATCTGTCCCATACCTACTTTAGGATTCTGAACCACCCTGAGGGGGCTGGCCAAGGGCATAACTACAGCGTTACAGAGAATAGTAATGTCCCTGGCCAGCCATCTCTGGGTGGTTCAGAGTCCCAGGTAGAGCCTGCAGTTGCCCAGGAGGCACTGAGCGAATTATTTTAATATATATTGGTAAAAAAGGACAACCTCGAAATATTTAGGGGCTCTAAAATTATTTTGCTGTAGGGTCCAGTACCATCTAGTTTTGCCAGTGGGACTGGGTCTATAGTTTGGGAGCCAATGCCCTAGTATAAGAGAAGTTCTGCTTGGTAAAGCCAAACAAGTAAATATGGCTACTGGGGAGCTGCTTATGGAGGTATACTTCATTTCTTTAGAAAAAAAGAATGAGTTTGTTACATGGAACATTCAATAACATTCTAATATAACAATAAATTAAAGCATCTGTGTGTATGCATTCTTGATACACCCTACTTAAATAGGGTATATTTTTAATCCTTATCTGTCCCCACGTGTCTCACTTATAACACCATCAGTTTAATGTATTGAGACCAAAAGAGATTGATGTTTTTGGTCCATCAAACCTGTATCCTCTTGAGGTCACCTTATTGGCAGAGCTCAGGCCAATCTAACAATCTCGGTTCAATTGGAGCATTGCTGCTATTTAAAGTGCTCCTGTGATTACCATTTTAATTTAATTTCTAATGGCTGATGTCTATTTGCTCCCCATATTAATATCCTTGTCGAACAGAGACCTGTTTGATTTGACATTAACCGACGTTCACGCGTGCTTTGTTTAAAATGTTTGATGGATGTTCCATTTATTACCAGGATTTAGTATATTGTGAAATAATGGGTGAGTAAAACATTAAGAGAGCCTCCAAGCATCACACTCCATCTGTGAAACAGCAAATCATCCCGGATTGCTATAACAAAGCTGTTAAACCTGCAATAAAAACTTCTCTGCCACTTGGCCAACCTCGCAAGAAGGCACATGGGCTGGAGTTTTCTGGAGAGAAGCAATGAATGTTGGAAAGCCGGGGCCCTTCCTGTTAATATTTATCTAGCTAATAACACTAATAACTGGGCTGTCAATGTTACCTTTGTTTGTTGCTGCTAGAAACATTCAGTCAGTGCAGTGCCAGTATAAATATAATTAAATAATGTCAAAAGGGACATTATACGAACCAATCATAGCCTTCGGAAACAATCATTTTTTTTATGACCTTCCACATTGAATAAAGCATGATGAGTGGTCTTCGCACAGCAAAATGCGTCATTAAAATGATTGCCCTGTAAAGCCAATAAAGCTCTCTGCCATTTTTATGATAATGTGACAGCTGGGGAACTTTTGCACTGGAGTTTATAAACAGGTTCCCTTTTTGTCTGCAGAAAAAGTGATATGGCAGCTCCCACAAATTTGAGAAGATAATAATATCTCTGTGCATATACTGTATTTTTTTGAAAAAAAAATCTTTACATTTAAATTCTATTAATCTCTTCTCATGGAAATAGATGTTAAAATTAAATAACTATTCTTTAATGCAGAATTCACAGAACTTTCTTTGTTTTTTATGGGAAATATAAACTTGTCAGCTGGTGTCCACAGGTTTTAATGAAAGGTCAAGGTTTTTCCTGAGCGGTTTTGACATACATATTAACATAGCAACTTAAGTTTTTTTAAAATAGGCCATCAAGTTCAACCTTTTAAGTCTATATAAAACCTGCCTAAATATTATAATACGACCAGTCCCTGGATCAACTTGTACTATGAGCTATCTTTCATAACCCTGTATTCCCTCACTTGCTAAAAAGCCATCCAACCCCTTCTAAAAGCTATCTAATGTATCAGCCTGTACCACTCAGGGAGAGAATCCCATAATTCACAGCTCTTACAATAAAAAGCCTTTCAGAATGTTAAGATGAAACCTTCTTTCTTCTAATTGGAATGGGTGGCTGGAAGGACCTACTGGTAAATAAATCATTAGAGATATTATTATATGATTCCCTTATATTTATACATAGTTATCAAATCAACCCTTAAGCGCCTCTTCTCCAGCATAAACAACCCCAACTTTTCCAAACCTTTCACCAGCTTAGTTGCACTTCTCTGTACCCTCTCTAATTCAATAATATCCCTTTGAGCGCTGGAGACCAAAATTGAATGGCATATTCTAGGTGGGGCCTTACCAGTGCTTTGCACAGTGGAAGAATAACCTCCTCCTCCCACAAATACATGCCCCTTTTAATACAGCCCAAGGCTTTGTTTGCCCTTGAAGCTGCTGACTGGCATTGCTTGCTACTTCCACTAAAAACTATCTATTTTTCCCAGGGAATGATTTTATTTTCCCAAGATCTAAAGACACAGTGTGCTTTTGATAAATTTGCATAATATGGCAAACCTTCTCTTGGCTAGAAAACCAATAATTATATAGGTTAATTTATGTTCCTTTGCTTTGTGAAATATGGGTAAAATTATCTTATGTTGTTTTTGCCAGAGAAAAAAAAGTGCAAAATATCAGCCCCAGAGTGTTGGGTTTCTATATTTCATGGCCTTTGACAAAGCCCGCAACTGGCGGGTGAAACGCGTGTAAGGCGCACTTGATGTCTGATAGGGACCTGAATGGGAATACAGATCGGGAGGGTGTCTCGTGAGGGTGAAGGGGTTGGATTTGGTTGAATGATCCATGGGCCAGAACCTTAGCTAATTGCTGGAATTAAATACCTTAGGCACATTGTGGTGTATTATGAGGGTGAAGAGGTTGGAATTGGTGGAATGACCCGTGGGTTCGATTTTTAAGCTAATCGCTTGAATTAAGTGCCCGAGGCACTTTGAATTCCAATCGGTACTACCACTGGTATTTGCCAGTACGGCTAGGTAGCCATTTGTTAATTTGGCTTATACTCTCCTTTCTCACATATTACTCAAGGCCTCAGGCTTTTGTTACTTATCTACTTTATATGGCCAATTTTTCCCATTATGGGAGGAATCTCTAAATGGATGAAGGGGTCGGTGCTATAAAGGGTATTCTTAAAGTGATTATCGCATGGTGGTTGCAGGAAAGATACCTAATACCCACTGGGATTAACCAATCATTACTGGTTAAATGGATGCTTAGCACCACTCATAATAACCCTCCTTTTACCCTGTTTCTAACTGCTTTTTTAATTTTACTGTTTGGACATTTATTTTAAATGCTTATTAAAGGTTATGTTTTAATTCTAACACTTCTAATCTAATTCTGAGTTTTTGTATGGAAAGGTGCAATTATGTGGGCCAGTTCTTTCGTTTTCTTTTTTCTTTGTAAGAATATATACTGCAAAGTGGCTGGTACATAATTTTCAAAGACAGGCCCATCTTACCTGATATTCCAATGTTCTGAATTCTGTTGTCTTGACAGTGCATGTTGGGAATATCCCTGCTACTAGCTTAGAGCAAGTGCATGTGCATGTGCATTAAGCTGGTAGCAGAAAAGCTCTGTGCATATGGCTGCCACATTTTCCGGAAAAAAATACCGCCCTTCCTATATATTTATCATTTTTCCCTATTAACATTGGGATCAACCATCATTTTTACAGGCCAGGTAGCAACCCTATCTGTGCATGGTCAGAGCCAAAAGCAGCATATAGAACAGAGGAACCTGTAACAAGATGCTACCACAGTGCTTTCATATGGGACAGTGGGACCAGTACATTTTATAGAACAAAGAACAGACTCACCTTTCATGTAGACCAGGTGAGCAGATTGGATCACAGGGGTGTCTTCCAAATCAGAACCCATAACGGCAGTAAAAGATTTGACTTCTCCTTTAATTTTCCAGATATCCATTTCATCCATGTACAGAGTACCTTATCTGTAAGAATTGTACAAGCGGATTAGTCATGTGTAATCCTCCTGCATGTCATAACTGGATGCCCAAGAAAGCCGACATTTGTATATTATGTTCCACTAACCTTTCCATTTCAAGAAGATGTCAACAATATAATAATATCAAAATAAATGTTCTGTAGGCACATTGTTCTACATAACACCTTGAAGATATTTCAGTATGTGTCATATTGACTCTTATTCCTGTATCCTGGTTCTGTTGAAAAAACAAAAAGTATTATTATTTAAAGGGGAAGGAAACCTAGTCGGGGCAAAACCCCCACCCCCCCCTCCCGTTTGTTGCCCACCCTCCCTCCTCCCCCCTAGCCTACCCGTCCTGCTGGGCAAATGCCCCTAACTTGTTACTTACCCTTCTGCGCAGGTCCAGTCCAGGGAGTTCACAGACGACATCTTCTTCCACGCGATCTTCTTCCTGCTGTGAACGGCGTTTTGGCGCATGCGCAGTAGGATCATTTCGCCAGTACAGATCTACTGCGCATGTGCCAAAAGTCACGCGCATGCGCAGTAGATCGTACCGGCGAAATGATCCTACTGCGCATGCACCGGTCAAAGCAGGAAGAAGATTGCGTGGATGAAGATGTCGTCTGTGAACTCCCTGGACTGGACCTGCGCAGAAGGGTAAGTAACAAGTTAGGGGCATTTGCCCAGCGGGATGGGTAGGCCAGGGGGGAGGAGGGAGGGTGGGCAACAAACAGGAGGGGGGTGGGGGGTTTGCGCTGACTCGGTTTCCTTCCCCTTTAAGTGCCATATATCCTAATTCTGTGGATAAAGGCACTGAAGAGTCACAGGTCATAGTTTTGATGGTCTGCAGCATATCAGGGTTGGGGGTGGATCACTGCATTTTACAGCCAGTGGTCCATTTCTGCTTCCTCCCCTTGCTCCTAGGCAACAAACACGACTGATTATGCGGAAACCACATTTCTACATCAAAAAGTTAAAGTGCTTATAATATACTGTTTCCCTGCACTGGTGAAACTGTTGTGTTTGCTTCAGAAAGACTACAATAGTTTATATAAACAAGTTGCTGTGTAGCCATGGGGGCAGACATTCAAGGCTGAGGTTACATACCAGATAACAGATGTATTCTGGAGAATACATCTGAATTCTATTACAAAGCTTATCTGATATCTGCTAAGTAACCTGCGCCTTTTCTCCTTTTTCAACCTCAATGGCTGCCCCCATGGCTACATAGTAGAATATTTATATGAGCCTTAGTTGTCTTTCTAAAGCAAACACACAACTTTTACCAAAGCAGGGGAAACAGTACATTATATTTTAATTACTTTAAAATGCTTTTATTTTTGTTGCTACTGTTCCTTTAACAACCTAAACATATGTTGGCCCTCCAGCCTGACCACCTTCTGCCTTTTGCCTGCCTATACACAGGTAAGACCCACGCACAACTTTTTAGAATTAACACACATGCCACTTTTACACTAGCACAGAAAAGTGGGTTATTTTATCATAACCCACAATTTAGCAAATATACACACACAAATATACACCTTTTCAATTTTTTATGCGTCGTCTTTGTTTGCCATAAAAATTGTTTTATTGTACTGTGTGATTAGCGTGAGAATTGCAATTTTATGTTATGTTTTTTAATTCCATTTTTATGTTATTGCCTTTTTTCACCATAAATACAGGTTTTGACAAGAGTAAGAGGAATCACAGCACAATGCAGCTAACTTCTTCGCATGCACTCTCCCACTGAAGTGTGTGATAATATCAAAATTAACAAGGGTTATGTGAAAAGACAGGTATATATATATATATATATATATATATATATATATATATATATATATAGTAGAAACAAGAGATCCTCTGCACTCAACCCATTATCAATATATTTAAGACAGAGACACTTTGTGCATACTGCTACTGAAAAATGCCTTACCCTTTAAACAACACAGGGATTGTTTGTCCATATATTGCAATATATTTAAGCTGGCCAACTACGTCAAAGTCATCCCTTATCTGGCCAGTCCTACTCTCAATTTTTATCTGATTCATTAAGAATTCTACTGTTCAATTATACATTTTACAATGTATTTTTTAAGTTAGTGGTTGAGCACAACTTGTTTTTAAGTTAGTGGTTGAGCACAACTTCCCCTTGCTTGTTATAGTTTATACAGGAGCAGTGACCAGCTCCATGTTGTAGCCCCCACCCTTCCCAGCTATAGTCAGGTGATCCCACTGGTGTCTAATAAAAGGGCATCCAAAGTTTGGAGTTTACTTTGAAAGCAGCAAGTAAGTTGCGGGTAAAACTTAGTCCCTTTGTAAAATGTATAATTGAACAGTAGAATTCTTAATGAATCAGATAAAAATTGAGAGTAGGACTGGCCAGATAAGGGATGACTTTGACGTAGTTGGCCAGCTTAAATATATTGCAATATATGGACAAACAATCCCTGTGTTGTTTAAAGGGTAAGGCATTTTTCAGTAGCAGTAAGCACAAAGTGTCTCTGTCTTAAATATATTGATAATGGGTTGAGTGCAGAGGATCTCTTGTTTCTACTATATGTATATTGTGGTCACTACCTCATTGCACCCCCTCTTAATGTTTTTAAGTTAGTGGTTGAGCACAAGTTCCCCTTGCTTGTTATAGTTTATACAGGAGCAGTGACCAGCTCCATGTTGTAGCCCCCACCCTTCCCAGCTATAGTCAAGTGATCCCACTGGTGTCTAATAAAAGGGCATCCAAAGTTTGGAGTTTACTTTGAAAGCAGCAAGTAAGTTGCGGGTAAAACTTAGTCCCTTTGTAAAATGTATAATTGAACAGTAGAATTCTTAATGAATCAGATAAAAATTGAGAGTAGGACTGGCCAGATAAGGGATGACTTTGACGTAGTTGGCCAGCTTAAATATATTGCAATATATGGACAAACAATCCCTGTGTTGTTTAAAGGGTAAGGCATTTTTCAGTAGCAGTATGCACAAAGTGTCTCTGTCTTAAATATATTGATAATGGGTTGAGTGCAGAGGATCTCTTGTTTCTACTATATGTATATTGTGGTCACTACCTCATTGCACCCCCTCTTAATGTTTTTAAGTTAGTGGTTGAGCACAACTTCCCCTTGCTTGTTATATATATATATATATATATATATATATATATATATATATATATATATATATATCAAAAAAGAAATGGTGCTGTTACCTCAACCAGACTGCGAAACAACTTTAAGTCGAAACCTTGTGATGCACCTCCGCCGTGTGTGCTGCTGAATATATCCACAAATGTAAAGTTCGCAAGGATCGACCCAGACTGCAGGTTAGCTGCTCAAGCTTTAGTGTTTATTGTTTAACACAACATGTTTTGAGTCTCGTGAGACTCTTTGTCAAGTGTATAACAATATGTGGGAAAGGCATATAAATTGGTGTTCAACAGGAAGTGACATAATGAGGTAAGTACACGACCTCAACCGAAAAAAGGGGGAAAAACAAAACATTTTTTTTGGAAACAATATTTGAAAAACAGTTTTCTGCAACATAAGTCCAGTCCATATTCAATAAAGTTCATTTTCAAAAAGAAGAATTTGTGTTTTTCTTTCAATCTATGTTCGTAAGTTGGTTACTGGTGTCACCAAGGTGCTGTAAAAAGATGCTGTGAAAGAATAAAAGATTCAACCAATGGGCTAAAATCTAGTACTGCCTATTACAGCCTACTTGCCCAATCTGTTTCTAGAAAATATAGACTTACTGACTCAGAGTACACTAGGACTTAAACGTAATTCTACATGGAAAAATTAACATATTCACTATACATTACCATAAGTGGAAAATTCTGAAACTTTCTTAATGCTTGGCTAAGGCAAGAGGTCAGAATCTGGAAGAGAAGTTAAGCATAATATTAGTATTAATGCACGAATCACAGGAAACTTTTCACAATCCACGATTCGTTTAACCCTTTAGGATTTACTGTGTTTAATTTTCTAATCCAGTACATCTCTCTTTGTGATAATCTTAGTTTCAAATTACCACCTCTTGGGGGGGTATGTACGACCTCCAAAACTAGCCATTTCAATTGGTTTACGTTATGATTCATAGCCGACAAATGCCTAGCCACGTTTGTATCCGTGTAGGTTTCCTTTTTAAAGTTTCTAATATATCCCCAATGTTCTTTGATACGTGATTTAACCTGTCTCACTGTCTGTCCCATGTATGCCATCCCGCATGGGCACTTAAGCAGATACACTACATTATATACACTACATCTATATACATATATATATAGAGCCTGTATTTTGAGTTCCGCTTTGCTGGTGATTGTATGTTTATAACTGTACAATGTGCATTACACACTGGTATTTGGACCACCAATCTCACTTTTCAATAACAAAAGGTTTCCATTATTTTGGAAGTATTAAAAATAGCAGATTGTCTATTGCTGAGCTTAACCCCCCTTTACATGGGTGGGCAGTTAACAAATAATCCCACATGCGTTTTTATGTTACCTATATCTTGACATGAGGGCAGAATGATTTACTTTTATTCACCTCTTCAACTCAATAAAAGGCAGCAAAATGGAGCAAATAATATGTGGGCTATTGGCCTTATATTTGATGCCTTAACAATTACTTCTTTTTGTGCTCTTGCCCTGGCTGTTAGTTTGCACCCATAGTTGGTTTGCATACCCTTATCTCTTTTTCGGATTGGAGAGACATATAGGGGTAAATTTATCAAAGAGTTCATTTCTATGGGATTTTGAAAGGCGTATTTATCAATGGGTGAAAGTGAAAGTTCACCTATAAAAATCCCATAGAAATGAATGGAGAGTGGTGGAATTTCACTCTAGTGGCGGAACTTCACTATTAACTTCACTCTTTGATAAATATACCCCATAGACCCAAGTATCTCTGGAGAAATAATCCCATTGAGTTTGGGATTCATTAACTGCTCATTAATGACTTTTTAAAACATTTGTGCCGAGCTATTCATCAGTGTCTTGTGATGATCATTGTTCTGCATGTATTTAAGTGACTACTGAAAGGTTTGTGATTTACTTATAATAGAAGCTTTGCCTGCTTTTAATAATGATAAATGTGTTGTAACCGGGTGATTAAATGCCATTCCCCCTGAGACATTCTACAGTGTTTCATTTGACTTAGGGGAAGCATAATAAACAGCAAATTTAAAAACATTGTTAGGCTTGTATTTCTCCTGCAGGATCACACTTAAGGGCAAATTTCCACCCACGAAGGCTTTGCCACACTTTTACAGCTGTTAATTCGCTACCACTATGCAAATTCACTAAAATGTGAAGTTGTGCCTCGGCAACCAAATGCTGGCGAAATTTCGCTAGTGTAAATTCGTCAGTGCGAGGATTTAATAGTGAACCTTTGATAATGGTAGTTTCTGACTAGCGAAACGTCGAATAGGGCGAGTACATATAAGTCATATAGGGAGTCTCCAGAACATGGCAAGAAACATGGGGTAGTGAGGGGCAGCCTCAATCAGTAGGTTGATTCCTGGCAAGACTTTTCCAGTGGACTATGTATACTGTATGTATAGTTTATGTGTAAATGCATGTATATATAGGTAACCGAACTCTGACTCAAGTCTTCATTTATGGGTGCTGGGTCAATTTTAATTGTATAATTATTATAGAAGGACCCACACACCAAAAACTTGAGTTATAGAATCGTTATTGATCCATCACTCGTGCATCCAATGTTTCGGCCGTCGTTGGGGCCTTTATCAAGGATGATGGGTCACTAAAGATTTTATAACACAAGATTTTGGTGTGCGGGTCCCTCCATAAGAATTATATACATATGTAGCGCTATAGTAAATTGATACTACTGTGGTCAATTATAGCTACTTTCTATGGGGTGTGGTAAAACAAATGAGACGCTCTTTCCTCAGGGGTAAGCCCTCACAGCGGGGTGGAGGCAGGGTGTCGTGTAACTGTAACCATGTGCCAATGCACAAGAATTGGGCACCAGAGGTTGTTATGCTTAACCAAGAGGTTGTTATGCTTAACCAAGAACAGTATTTATTTACAATAGCACATATCCACAATGGAGCATAAAGCACAGATAGCATAAAGGCAGCATATACTCACAGTACCATTATAGGCTGAATCCCTACAGGCCAGGGACACATCAGCAGAGGGTTGCGCAGCTTGAGAGGAGGTATTGCCCAGTTTTCAGGATCACCTTAAGTGGAATCTAGGGGAATTCCTATCATCCCTAGTCTCAACACTTTGGTCCCTACTCTGGGTCAGTAATACCCTGGGATCTTAATCCCTCTAATATCCTCATCGGAGCCTTGAGCTGCTCAACTACATAACCTGTCACTCCTAGAGTGATCTATAAAAGAGTATGCTATCACATTACTAGGGCCACTGCTCCTAGGATCCACTACCCATTCCCTTCCAGCCTGCTCGGTTGGGCTAAAGTAATGGACCCAGAACGCATGTTTTCCAGGATCTTTATACTATGCCACAGTGCCATCTAGTGCACACTGTGAGAACTACAGGGGTTACATAAGCAGAGCTAAGACACGAGGTCCCCATTAGGACCAATTTAGGTATCCATATTACTAGGGATGTGCCTGTCAATAATATGCGAGGGTATCTAAGTTTTCACATCCCTACAACACACACATATATATATATAATAGGTAATAGAGGATATGCACTCTCATTTTCAAAGTATAACAGCTTTTATTTATCACATCACATTCCCACGTTTCGGTCCCTCCTGGGGACCTTTTCTCAGGAGGGACCGAAACGTCGGATTGTGATGTGATAAATAAAAGCTGTTATACTTTGAAAATGAGAGTGCGGATCCTCTATTACCTATATCATCAACATTGATCAAGCACCTCCAATCAACTACTGTCAGAGGTGCGGGCACTCCAGGAAGAAATTATATATATATATATATATATATATATATATATATATATATATATATATATATATATATATATATATATATATATATATATACATACACAATGAATGTTAATGAGGCACCTGGGATACACATAAAAGGTTTTTCTGTTGGGCCAAGTAACCTTTAGTTATGCAGCTACACATGTTTTGTTGTTTTATTAATGGGAGACCAGCTTCTTGTACTTCTCAAGCCAAATAACGTGGCTTGAGAAACACACTTCCCTGGGAATACTGGGGCTGATTTACAGCACTATGCAATATGTTGGCGCTATATAAATACATGTTAATAATAAAACAGTTAATAAACTAGTTGCCCATAGCAACCATCAGATGTTTGCTTTTGTTTTCTATTTAATAGTAACTGATCAAAGCTAACTGCTATGGGCAGCTGCATTTATATGATGTAGCACTTCTATTTGAGTTAACCACTTTGTTTATATAATCCAATGTATGTCAATTTTATATACACACACACACACACAGACTTATATAATAGACACTCATATAATAGACAGTTGCTTTAACAAAGAACATCATAGACCTTGCTGCCAGGATTTTGCGACTCAAAATCCTTCTAATTCAAGTAATGTTTCACTGAAAATGCATCTCATAAAATACAGGTGACAATGACCTCAGGAAATATCAAAAGAGCATTGAGGAGTACAGTGTAGTACTGTATATGTTAGTATAACATTAAACACATCAACATAAAGGCATTTGCTTTTCCATTTTACTGAAGCTCCAGACAATTCTTCAGAGGTTCACCATGGGGTTAGCTTTGGCTACTGGTATGCGCTGTCATTAAAGTTGAAAAAAACACTTACATGTAAAAGCGTCAACTTTTATGTATATGTTTTTTTCATGGAAACTCATCTCTTCTTGTCTAAAAATATCACATTTTCTGTTCTCTCTGTTCAAGCAGCAAAGGGATTCTTCCCTCTCCAACTGGCTATAGTACAGTATTCTTTTTGTTTTCTCCGCAGTCAAACCCAGGAGAGATGAGTGAATCGCTATGTGGAGTCAGCACAAGTCTTCCCAGCTGCGGAGATCCCAGTAAGTGCTCTAGTTACTTGTGGAATTGAATTTTGCATGGACATTGTGCTGGTTCTGGGCAGAAAATAGTTTCATTTTTGATATGGTTATAGGTATAAAACTGGGTGACCTGGCTAAACAAGCAGATCTTTCCCAGATTAGGTCATCGGGAGACAACCACATGTATTGGCCAATGGAGTCCTCATCAAATGGGCTTATGGAGTCCTCATCAAGTGGGCTTTTCTTACCTGTCTAATACACATGTGAATGAATTTCAACTAGATATCAGCTGGGCAGATCAATGGTTTGGCTACATGCATGAGCAATACGTTGCCAACTTGGTCTGAAAGAGGCTGAGTGACCATTATCATTGTCCCTCTTGTAGGGTGGTTTTATTCAGGGGCCTAAACATTGGGGTCTGGTTGACTCATTGTGAGGGATGGACTGGGCCAGCAGGACACTGGGGAAAAATCTGGTGGGCCCTGACACCCATAGGCCCACTCCCCAATCAGCCACTCCAGTTAAGTTAAGGAGAATGATGGTACATTATAAGATGTTGACATGACATGTCACACAAACAAATGGGAGTGGGCAAAGAGGGCCCTGTTGGATGCAAGGATAGAACTTGGGCTCACTCCCAATGTCCCAGTCTGTGCTGCTCTCTGCCCTGTTTTGGAATGAAAAAAATGGTTAAAAAAACAACTTTTACAACATATTTACTTACGATACACAGTGTGCAGTTTTCTACTACAATCACCATATTTTTACCCACATGCATCATATTCCCTCAAAAATTCTAGTGATGTGCTTGCCATGATAGCTGCACCTAATACAATGGCTGCTGATGAGTAAAGTTTAGTAAACTACACCCCCATCTTATCCTAAATCGAATACAATTGCACTGAATATTTTCTGTCTGGATTGCATTATTTCCAGCATTTTTGGTGCAATTGCATGATGGTTATTCAGAAGGAGAGGCAGGAAGAACTGAGTGGTTTAGGGCACAACTACAGTACGGCTCAGATCAGTATGACTACAGAGTGCTCTTTGATGTAAGTACCTGAGTAGTATGAGTAGTATTATGAATGCAACTGATTTTGGGGGAATTTGCACAACTAAAGCTGAATTGCAGAAAATTAGCAATCTATATCATTTAGTCTTTTATTTCACCTCTATTAAAGGGGTTGTTCAGCTTCCAAATACTTTTTTTTTATTCAGTTGTTTTCAGATGTTCACCGTTGTTCACCTTCCAAAGACTTTTTTTTCATTTGCTTTCCATCTTACGGTTTTTATAATTTTTGCAAAATTTGAGTTTAACGTTTATTGTTCCTGTCTCTGGTGTTTGAGTCTGGCAAATCAGTGATCCAGGAGCTTTCTGAACTGTTACAATTTGCTACATTTAGTTGATACATTTCTCAGCAGTATCTGTGGAATATTGTATTCCAGGACTCCCTGAGATCACAGCAAAGACTTTCTGGGAGAATGACTCTTCTGACAGACTAACCAAACAAGCACAAGGACATTGCATGGATGGCCATCCAAGGGGTCCTCCCCCTCAGGATATTCATGCATGCCTGTAACCTGTGTAAGTACTGCCCATGGTGCATCATCTGTGAGGAAACATCTATGCATGTCTTCTGGGATTGTGGATTTACACAGGCCCTGCTTGATGCCCTGGAACATGAACTCAGAGACTGTGTGCCCAGGAATTTCCTTACTCACACACTGTTTTGTACGGATTGTTCCAGGTTATCCAGGGTACCCATACAGAAGGGGCAATTCTGGAAGCCTGGCACCTTATGAACTGTATTAAAGGAGAAGGACATGTTAAAATCTAGTAAGCTTTATCAGAAAGGTCGATATAAATACACCAGTAAACCCTCAAAGTAATGTTGCTCTAAGTCCTCTATTAAAAGAAACACAGCATTTCTTTCCTTTTATTGTATACACATGGGCTTCTGTATCAGACTTCCTGTTTTCAGCATAAATCTTCAGGGCAGGGCTTGAGCATGCTCAGTTTGCTCTTCTTACCCTCCCTCCTCCCATCCCTGCTGTAACCTGAGCTCAGAGCTGTAAGTGAGCAGGGAGAGACTCAGGCAGGAAGTGATGTCACACCAAGCTTATATGGCCGCTTCTATCCTAAACAAATGAGACAGTATCTAGAGCTGTTTACTCAGGTATGGTAAAGCATTTTACAATATAAATATAGTGTTCTAGCTTGCACTATCGTGGCTAATCTATTGGCAATAAACTGTCTTGGAGCTTTCCTTCTCCTTTAAGGACATTTTGTGGATTTCCAGGAACTGCCCTATTCTGAGGTGGGAGAGAAAAAGCATCCAAGACTGCCGCAGATTGATTCACAACATCCCGGACAGCTGTGAGGAAGAAGAGGACTAACTACCCTCTCCTTCTCCTTATATTCCCCTCATTGTTTAAATGGAAAATAATATAAAGCTTTGCCAAATTGACTCCACTATCCCTATCCACTTACCTTCCCCAATCCCCTATCTATATAATAAAGTATATTTTTTCAATTAAACGGCTGCCTTTAATGAAACTCTGGGATTCTGCTCAGCAGGGACAAAGATAACAAATTTATCAATTAAGGGCAGAGACAGACATGAAGATTCGGGGAGATTAGTCGCCGGCAACAAATCACCTCTTATTCAGGCGACTAATCTCCCTGAACTGCCTCCCCACCAGCAAGAATCTAAATCGCCAGTGGGATGGCACTCGGAGCACTTGATTTTCCGAAATCACCTGAAGTTTCCTCGGAAAACGAAGGACATCCAAGTGCCATCCCGCTGATGGTTTAGCTTCTAGCCAGCGGGAGGCAGTTCAGGGAGATTAGTCGCCCAAAGAAGAGCCGATTTGTCTACTAAATCTCCCTGAATCTTCCCATCTGTCTCTGCCCTCAATTTATCAATTTAGAACAGTTAAAGGGTTGGGGACAAAGGTCTTCATGCCCATATGTGCTTCTAACCACGTGAGTGCCAATACCCCTGCCAACCTGTTCTGATGAAATACAAGCAAGAACACTCACTGACACACCCCAGAATTAGTATCAGCTTTGATGAGGTAGTAGTATGTGTTCCACTTGTGGGTTACATCAATGACTTGTGCCTAAGGAAGTTAACACTAATGTCCTATTTTAAAGACATGTGCCAGAGGGATGCCATTCTAACAAAGATTATCTGGAAACTATGTCCATCAGAACTTGATTCACATTTTTGTGAAAATTGTTACATTTTGGATGAAAAATATGGTCATTTTACCCCTGGAAACAGCACTGTGCACCATGTGTGATGTTTGTTAATGAGGCTTTATGGTTCTAATGGAAGCCCCAGCTGATAAGGAGAAGTCACTACTAAACAGAAAGCACCGGATGCGGGAAGAGGAACAGTCCCAAACACAAAATATTTCATCAAATTTTATCAAAATAATCCTATACAAATTAAAGACTACCTTGTACTCGTTTCAAACTAAGATATAATTAACTCTTAATGGAAGCCAAACCAGACTCTTGCATTGTTTACATTATTTTCTAGCAGACTTAAGGTATGAATAGCCAAATTATGGAAAGCATCATTATCCAGAAAACCACAGAATTCTGGATAACAGGATCCATATCTGTAAATTTATTGAAATGCATGGTGTTACCAAATTGGATGATTGCTACAAAGATGTAAAGCTCTTATTAAGCATTAGTGAGTGAATGTTTAGCACCTTGCCCCTGCATGCAAGGAGAAAACCCAAGAATCCCAAGACATAGTGCCAGATTGGTTGCAACAATTCCATCATTAATGAGCCCCAGTGGGAGTTTGTGTAAATATAAAAGTTTATGTACAAAAAAATTACATTTAGCAGAATAAATACATGAGCAAGACAAACAGAAATCAATCAAGGTGCAGCAAAGGCCTGACAAACATTCAACGTTGTGATTAAAAACCACAAAAATTGGAGCTATTGTCATAAATCCCTGCTTTTTTAGTCTAAGGACAAGTACAGTTCTTTATATGTACAGTAGACAGACAAGATACCAACCCCTAAGAGTATGTGTAATCTATGCAAAAGATTTTATGTATAGTGCTCAATAATGCTGATCCATCTTTCTCTACAATAGTCGTCTGGACAATTATTCAACCCAATAGTTCATGTGTCTGTAGCTGTACACACAAGAAAAATAATCTTCTCACCCGTGTTCTTGACATGTTGACAAACTGACGTGGCACTCAATAAACTTACACCTCCATCATCTTTTGGTTTGAGGTCCCGGAGAAAACTTGTCACTTCACACACAATCAACTAGAGATATATCAGACTGTTAAATGACATTTAACTGACCTATTGCAGGTCTGGTTTTATATCTGAATTGTTCAGATAAGTTCCATGGGACTTCTTCACATTTTTTCAACTTTGCTTTATTTAATTTGTATTTCACTGATTTAATTCTAAGGCTCCCAAACACCAAATTAGAGAAATCTATCTATCTATCTATCTATCTATCTATCTATCTATCTATCTATCTATCTATCTATCTATCTGTTTCTCTCATATTCAGGCTGGTAGCACACAAGAAAAAATCAAATTTTTTCAACTTTGCTTTATTTAATTTGTATTTCACTGATTTAATTCTAAGGCTCCCAAACACCAAATTAGAGAAATCTATCTATCTATCTATCTATCTATCTATCTATCTATCTATCTATCTATCTATCTATCTATCTATCTATCTGTTTCTCTCATATTCAGGCTGGTAGCACACAAGAAAAAATCTGTCATGCATCACTTTAATTTAATGTCAATATTTAAATTCAGTACCACAGTTGGGAAAGGTTTTTAGAATACAAAGTCTGAAAACAAACCACAGCTGTATATACACATGCCCCCTATTCATTTTGCAAGTGGAAGGATTAACAGCTATAATTAACTGATGTCTGCCAGTGATGGATTAAGACCCTCTGGGACCCCCAGGCATAGTCACTTTGTAGTCCCTTTGGCTGAAAAGCAAACGCTTATTGATTGGGGAGGTTGCACCTTCATTCCCCAGACACAATCAAGCAATCTGCTGTTTTCAGGTCCATTACAGTATATAATGCAGGTGGTCTGTTCTGAGCATTTCAATTTGGAACAATGTTTAGTTGCATTTACTGTTTCAACGATAAAACAAATGGATTTTTGCACATGTACATTTAGAATTGTATTCATCTTTGTCTTTACAAGTCACCAAGAGGCAAACAGTGGTTGTTCCATTAACTCCTCATGTTAAATATCCTGGTTCATCCTGTACCATGTTCTGTTCATGTCTATTGACAAAGGGGCCCTAACGTCACATACAGGGTAATAATGACAAACTGCTTGATATCCCAAATATTTATCCTAAAAGAATGTTATCTTGTTTTCATATTACCTAAATAGTGAATTTAGGGTTCGATTTAATTCCATTCGCTAAAGAAAAATTCCGATAAAGAAAAGATGTGTTTATCTGTGATAAATAATGCCCTATTGGATATGGAATTTAGTGAAGGTGAGAAATATTAAATTTAACAGTACTGAGTTATCGCGGTTTTAGTTTTGGACTCCTGTTTTGTGCGGAAATGGTTATCGCTCTTTCTACCTCTGTCTACAATTGCATAAATACATGTCACATTTTTAAATTCAGGTTACCCTCTAAAGCTCCATGTTGCCTAGGATTTATATCAATATATTCTATTGGTTCATCACAACCAATCAAAGGTTATTACTTAAACACCACACAGAGACATAGCAACACTATAAAAAGGAGTTGCTTTTATGGAAAATTCCTGGAATTGCCATTGACATGTTTACATTTTTCCAGTTGCACACTTAACCATATCCTCTATATCATCTCATAGTGTACACACACCAGCTAAAAAGGACCTTCACCAGCCTTCCAGGGTGATCATTTTTTTTCTGTGACTGCTTTTACCCTCCTTGCTGCAGGTGCTTGCGTGCTTCAAGTCCACTATTCCGGGTGTGTTTGGCCTTGCTAAACACACACCCATGTGCATTCTATCAACCCAAAAGACAACCATATTAACTTCAGCCTCACATTTTATTGAAGGACTTTTCCAAATTTTAACTTGCTCTCTAAGCCATATCCTCTATATGATCTTACAGTGTACACCACACCAGCTGAAAAGAACCTTTGCCAGCCTTCTAAACAGATCAACTATCTTTCATTTTCGGCAAGTTTTTCTCTTATGAGTTTTTGTTTTTTCAAATGAGGTATAATGCACAAAAATATACCCATATCTAACTAATTTTATTTGTAACATCCATATCTCCAACAATCCAAATATATACTTACAGTGTATTTATTTACAGCCATATATTGTCCATGTCTATTTTTTCAATTATTTTAATTCTAAATATAATTAGATTTCTTCATTTAAAGGGTTGAATCTCCCTGTTTAGTGAAAAATATGTAATGATTAATTCAACATAATGTAATGTTTACACAATTAGTGATTGAAAATTTGTCTTGAATATTTTTAAGTATAATGGACCCTAGCTCAGTCCATGATGGCCCTGACGAGACAAACCATATGGTGGTGTGGCTAAAGAAGAAAGAAGTGAAAACAAAATCAGGTCATCTAGACGTGGCTCATGTATTTCTGTCAAAATCAATCCACCAAGCCAAAGCAATCCACCAAGTTCAGAAGATGACATCCATTCAGACCACACCAATGTCAATCCAGTGGATGATGACAATAGGCAAGAAGGTCACAGGTTTAGTTCTGAAGAAAATGTTGCACTATTCACAGATATCATTGAAAGATATAATGATGTGCTTGGAACTGGCAAGGTCCATACATCCTATTCACAAAAAAATAGCCTTCTGGAATGAACAGCATGAACAGTGTACACAGAACCTCTTATGCCTTCAAAAAAAGGTGTAACAACTGACAAACAACAAAGAATAGTCAAACAAAAAATGTCGGAAGAAGCCCTTCAGGCCAAAAAAACTGGAGGAGGCCCATTTCAGCCTGTACAGTTTTCCACATGGAAATCGTTGCTATGGGAGAAAATTACTCCTTTGCTCGTGTCTGGGGTACCTGGTGGCAAGGATACAGAAAATCCATCCATTTATCAAACACCTGGTATTTTTTTCCCCTTAATCTACAATTAAAATATCCTAATGATTGATGTTGTAAAGGAGTACTAGACCTTAACCTTAACAAGTATTCCGACGTTAGGATTGTTTCTCATTGACACTTTGCAATCGGTCTAGTGGAGAATAATCCTTTGCATCACATCTCCTATTTTTACTCGATGTATCTGGTTGCAAGGGTTAAACACAAATATACCTAGATGATGGACTACATTGAAAGCCAAGTGTGAAAAAGTTAAAGTAACATTGAAATATGACCCTCACTGGGTGTTGTAGTTACTCCCCATTTAAAAACTCCAAATATTGGGAAGAGTGAGAAAATATATCAACATTTTCACATAAAAACGAGTCAGATCTTAACCCCAAATTAATAAAAAAAACACGGTTTAACATTATAAAATGTAAGCTAAAGGCCAATCAACCAATGAAGTTGTGTGATTGCCTTTCTGTCTGTCTAAGTGTTTCTCTCTCAATAATCTCAGTAACTATATAATCTATCAATCTAATTGAACTATGCAATCTATCCATCTATATATAACTAAATAGTGTCTCATTTATAGATTCGGGGAGGGTGAGAGAGTGAGAAAGAGAGCTACATGTTTTTTTTGAAGGATACACTAAATCAAACACTCTGCATATGCATAAGGAATAGCATCCAGATTTTGTGAACATTCTGCCATTTGCTTATGGATGATAAACACATTCTTGTCTTTTTTTTACAGACCAATAACCAAAAAACAACCACCACCAATGGGGCATTCTTGTTCTGTAGCACAAAAAAGCAACTTGGCCAAAAATAATAGCACATCTTTTAACACTTTAACAAAGGATGCTCTTTCAAGTGGCACACCTAATCCAATTGTCCATCATACTGAAAATAAAAGAGAGGTGTGTTGTCATGCACCAACCATTTTTTCCTTGCTGGCCAACAGCACACACATATGGGGGCAGATTTAAGGTGCGAAGTGGCTAACGCTAGCGACTGCCATCCGTAGGGACATCAATGATTTATTAACAGGTGCTGGTGTTAATTCACTAGTGAAAGAGACCGGCGCTAGTGGTGTTTAACACTATCGCCAGGCAGCTTTTCGCTCTGGCAAACGGTCGTTACACCGCAAATTCACTAAAATGCGGATTTTACTGAACATTACATCATTCTCCAGAGTTGCCTTCTTCACCTCAGACCAGGCGAAGTGCTAAAAAGCAGCTAGATCTGCCTCAATCTTCTGTCACTTACATTATATTCTGTGAGCCGAAAATGCAAGTCCAAAAAATGCTGGTGACGTTTCCTTTTTTCAACATCATAGCCTGCAAAAGTCCTAACAAATTTTTTTTCAACATCATAGCCTGCAAAAGTCCTAACAAATTTTTTTTTTGTGGAACCTGTTTTCCCCATACATTTTCAAACATATGGAATATTAACTTTACAATGGGCATATGTGTAGGGCATTATAATAATGCTTTGAAATGCTCAAACTGTAACACTAGTGAAAAGTCACCAGCGTTCGGCACCCAGGACAAAACTCCACATGGCAAAGTGTTGCGATGGGTGCGAAATGGATGCTGGTGAAAAGTCGCCCGTTAGTAAATCTGCCCCATAGTGTTTATGGTGCAACAGTAGACCTTTAGCTTGTGATCAGTAGATCTCAAAACACTGTCAACAAACAGCTTGTATAAATCACCCTCCTGTTTCATGCTTTTCATTCAGATACTTATTATGTTAAGGTTATATAAGAAAAAGTTTTTTGTTCACTATAGCAATATACATTTTCTCATAAACCAATATTTAAGTAATATTTTCCATGGAACAGAATGCTAACAATGTTTTTATGGATGTATATCCTAATGGGACAACATCACTAAAAGTAGACCCCTCATTAGTAAAGTATGGGTACTCCTGCCTTAGACTGTGAGCCCAATTTCCAAACTATTATTCCTCCTCTCCTCACTAAACCTTTTTATTCTCCTAGTCTTTTATATCTAATTACTATATTCTTCCATTATTACACATTTTTCCCCATAAAGAAATAGGGAATAACCATGAAATAGGCCAAATGGTTAGAAGCAAGAGGGTCCACTGACACCTGGGCCCACCAGGAGTTTTCCCGGTATCCCAGTGGGCCAGTCCAACACTGCCAAAAACACTACCAATTTATGATGTTCCAGCAGATAGACATCATGATCCTTTTTTACACAGTTACCACCCACATCCTTATTCCAATGTGTCTCCTTATATGGGGCCTACACAAAAGCATCCTTTGCAACAATTGATGGCTACACGTCTTCAAATTAACCAATACTTTAAAAACAGCAAACACTGCTTCAGAACAAAATAATCCAAGCGCTTTATTGAGTGTTTCTACAAACCCAAAATTGACATAGTTGACAATGCAAGTCATCCTGTAAGTGAAGCAGAATGTGAGGAAGAAGAATCCCAATCACATGATGATGCTGTATTTTCAGAGGAGCCAGAGAAGAATCCTTGACCATTTTGAAGGGGCGCTGGATCCATTTCCTGTGTTGGATAAGGCATTCTAATCTTTCAACAATTCCTTTGTTAGTAAGAATGGAAAATCAGATTTATAATTTGGCCCCAATACTGATTTCCATATCACATGCTGAACACACCAACCACTTCTAAATTGTATATAATAATTGTTAAACACACAGTATAAGGCCATAATTATTTTTGTAATTTTGTATTTTTTTCCTGATTTGTCGAATTTGCTGTATGGATACTGTATTTTGGTTGTAACATTTGCACCAATTGCCTTTTTTATTTGACACCATGGCCAAGTGTTTGTAATTGGATATAATTGATGTTTAGCCACACAAGCATATATAATGCAGAACATTCCCTGAATGGTCCAAACTGCAGAAGAGCATCTTGAGTAATCCAAATGCATGCTCAATGATGTATCTGGCCCTTTGATGAGCTACATCGTACCTTTGTTCACCAGGTATGGCTGGATTAGCAATTGGAGTAAGCAGCCAAGATTGACTCCCATTACCATCATTGCCTGAAAAAGATTGGAAATATGCTTCAATCAATAAAGCGAGTTTTAGCATTCTACATAGATTAACCTTTATAAAAAATGTTACACCTTACATTTTTTTTTGGCATCTTTAATGCTATATACAATTACATTTTAGTTTTTGTATGTGGGGGGGGGCAACTGGATTGAAGAGAAAAAGTTTTGATGTAAAACAGCTAGCTAATTACTTTAACAAACAAAGTTTAGGGTGTCAACTAATTTGCTCCTAATGAACACCTTTTGAAAGATTCAACTTTCATCCCTTTGCTAACAGGCCTGGTATGAGTGTTTAGTAGCAACACATCTAACAAATATAATATAGACAAAGGGACTACAAACACAAAGGATGGATTTTGACTAAGAATTAGTGGGTTCGCCAGTGATAAATTCGGCAGGCATGGATTCACAGTGATTTTTCGTGTTTCATCGACCACAAATGTTTTTGCGAAATTGTGTCCAAAAATCCTCTATGAAAAAAAAAATTGGATGCCCATTGACTTTAATGCATTTGGACAAAATAGTCGCGTCTATAAAAATTGTCACTCGCGTCAAAAAGTGTTGCGTATCAAAATTATTTTGATGCCCATTGACTCAAATGCATTTCGCTCATTTTCACAAGTTTCGTGAATTTTTTCGCAGAATTATTAGGCGAAGCAAAACGGGACAGATATGCCCATCACTACTTGTAATAATTAATGTGTATTAACAATTGTTTGGCACTTTTTAAACAAAATGAGTACAGGTATGGGATCCATTATCCAGAAACCAGTTATCCAGAAAGCTATGATTTACTGAAAGTCTATCTCCCATAGACTCCATTTTATCCAAATAATCAAAATTTTAAAAAATGATTTCCTTTCTCTCTGTGATAATAAAACAGTACCTTGTACTTGATCCAAACGAATATATAATTAATCCTTATTGGAAGCAAAACCAGCCTATTGGGTTTATTTAATGTTTATATGATTTTATAGTAGAGTTAAGTTATGAATATCCAAATTACAGAAAGATTTGTTATCCAGACAACCCACGGATCCTGGACATTCCAGATAACAGGTTCCATACATGTATGTAATAAGAGTTTTAAGATGTACCTGCTGGTCTAGTGGGTCAACGGGGGAAGTACCATGTTGCCTGTCTGGTATTGACCCTGCCTGTTTCACGCCTCACTGACTGCTCCCCTATCCTTTCTGCATACATTCAGTTCCCTAGCCTGTTCAGAACTTTCTCCTTGGTTCTCTCACATTAAGTCCTGGTGGCATCTGAGTAACGGAGGGCTCCTCCTGAAGCCAAAGGCTGTGGTTGGGCTCTTGGATTTAGGTCTGAGTTTGGGATACCTTACGTTACACTATGCCAACATATTTAGTATTACATGGAAAGTTGAAACAATACTTACCTACAAGCCAACCATCACTTAATTGACAAGATTCAAATTGGCTGAATTGCACAGAATACAAGATTTGTGTCTGCTTCGATGGAAGGCGGCAAAATCATTTATCAATTGCATATTTGCATTACAAATGATTTCAATGTTGATTGAATGAAATTGCTTCCTGTTGCTTCTGACCACGAGGGGACAATAAAGCCACATGAGCATCCATTTCACCCATGATGTTAGGCAGACCTCCTCGGACATACTGTAAAAGTCACTTTTCACTTTCAGCTACTCCAGTCTGGTGATGGCGAAATGGATAAATAAATTACATATTTTTTAAATCTCCTCACTCTTGAGTCTTTTTCTCTGCTCATCGTTCCAGACGCATCTGATCCACCTAGGAGCCCCAAAACGGTCCATATCGAAGGGGTTTTTTTTAGTCCTGTTTGCCCTGACCAAATTTTGCATTAACACTTTCAGATCTGGGTCTTAAAAACAATATTGAAACTGAGTTAAGGAAAGACTGAAACTGAAAAAGGGTTAACAGTCACCTGCAAACAATTGGAGATGATTAGTGGGATCCATTGAAAGGGAAATGATTAAGAATGATTTGTGATGACAATTGTTGAAAGGCTTAGGATTTGTGCGGATATGTTTGAGTTATCATATAAGATATTGAAACATTTTAATCACATTGATATCTTTTTGATGGTTTGTCTTGATAGCTTTAGAATATGACCAATAATTCAGAGCACAAAATATGTGTGAGGTTGAACATTATAGTGTTATTGGCAGCTGAATACAAATTAGAGTTTATGTAAGGCTCTTTCCAAGTCAACTTACAGTCTGGTTGTCACGACCGGCACCCAATACCAGAACAGGTGCCAAGTACCCTGGTCTCTGCTCGGCTTCACCAGTAGTGTGACCACCGTTGGGCTTCGGGAGGAGCCCTCAGCTTACTTGGGTGCCACCTGGACTTAACGAGGGGTACAAGGCGAGATGTTCTGGCTAGCAGAGGGGCACGGCAGGTAGAAAGTCTTTTGGGCCGAAGGTCACGGTACAAATGGAGCAGGCAAGAGAATCGTCAGACAGGCAGGGTCGAGGCAGGCAGATATCAAGAATCGTCAGGCAGGCAAGGGTCAAACCGGGTAATCAAACAGATGGTGGGGTCAGGCAGAAAGAGTAGTCGAGATGCAGGCAAAGGTCAGGATTCGGATATCAGAATAGTCAGGAGCAGGCAGGGATCAAAACCGGAATAGCAGATACAAATGCACAGGAACAGACAGCACAAGGCTTCAGGAACCACCAGAATCAAGATTCTATCATGGGCACTGGCTGGGAGTCTGAATGGGCCTTAAATACTTTAAATTTTCACGCCAAAACGTGCGCCAATGCGCGCTGGCGCAATCACGCCAGCGCACCTGTACCTTTAAGAGGCGCGCCGTCCACGCTGCCGCATACCAGGTATTTTTATTACACTGGTGTTTCAAACACTAAGGGCCAGATTTATCAAGGGTCGAATTTTGAAGATAAAAATACTTCGAAATTCGACCATCAAATTGAAATACTTTGACTTCGGATATCAAAGTCAAAGTTTTTTTCATCGAATTTGGGTATCCTGTGGTCGAAGTAAAATCGTTCAATCAAACGATTAAACTCTTTGAGTCGAACGATTCGAAGGATTTCAGGGATTGATCGAAAGATTTTATTTCAACTTCCAAAAACATAGAAAAATGCTCTAGAAGGTCCCCATAGGCTAACATACCACTTCGGCAGGTTTAATTTGGCGAAGTATTGAAGTCAAAGTTTTTTTTAAAGAGACAATGGTCGAATATTTGAACAATTTTACTTCCAATCTAATTCGAAGTCGAAGTCGTAGTATCAAAAAATTACTTCGAATTTCGAATTTTTTTACTTTGAAAATTCCCTTGAATTCACTTCGACCCTTGATAAATCTGCCCCTAAATGTTTGCTAGGGTCCAAAACAAATAGTGATGTAGTACTAGTCAAGTGTTATACACACAATTATTTAAAAAAAAAAAGACAATTAGTGATATATTTGGAATAAATGTATTTTTAAAAAACAATAGAACATTTAAAAAAGTACTTTTGTTAATGAAAATACATTGGTGTAGCTGTAAGTGCCATTAAAAACTTGTGAGATAAGGTGCATGTGTGAGAATAGAAGACAGAAAGAGGGGAAAAGGCTCTAGAGATAGGAGAAAAAGCATTTCTGCCAGTTCAAAGTGGTGTAAAGGGAAACCGAAAGTTATTGCAAAAGGCTTCACACGATAAGTGGTTTCAGGTTGAACTGAATAGTGAAAAGTAAGCAGTCCTGATACTTTCAATGGGCCGTTAGCTAGCAAAAACATAAGTAACGGACAGATATATTGATTAATGTTATAAGTATTTAGAGCAGTGAATTGCATAGCAGACACGTGAAAACTTATCACATGAAATGTACCATAACGCATTGAAGTGAATCAAGCCCATAATTGGCTAGCACGTATCACCCCATTATCTGGCTTTCAAACTTCAATATGAGGAAATACAGCCCATTGGGGCAGATAGGATATTGAATATTTTAATATTTTCAATTTTCCCTACAACCCTATTTAAAGGAGAGCTGAATTCAACATTATTGTTTAGACAGGGTACACACACCATGGGGCTTATTTATCAAGATGTGTAAAAAAAATTGGAGAAAAAAAAAAAATCACCGGTGACGTGCCCATAGCAACCAATCAGTAATTTGATTTCAACAGTTAGAAAAAAAAAAAACAAAGACATTATTGGATGCTATGGGCACCGGTGATGTTTCTCTCCCCTGTTTTACACAGCATAATAAATATAGTAAATAGGCCACCATAGCTTCTGTACCAGCCCAGGCACCCAAAGCCCATTAGCAGGGAATAGTTATGCCTCTATAAATTCCCCTCACCATCTTCTTTCCTGTTGATTCAAAGTCCATGCCCTGGGCTGCAGTCCATTACCTGATCTCAGGGTGTGACACAATATAAATAACAGGTATGGGATCTGTTATCTGGAAACCCATTATGCAGAAAGCTCTGCATTGCAGAAAGGCCATCTCCCATAGGCTCCATTTTAGTGAATTAAGTTGAAATTTTAACCTTGTACTTGATCCCAACTAACTATTGGGTTTAATTAATGTTTGAATTAATTTTTAGTAAATGTAAATGATGGAAATCCATATTATGGAAAGATCCCTTAATCAGAAAAGCCCAAGTCCCAAGTGTTCTGGATAACAGCTTCCATGACTGTATGTAGTCACAATATAAAATGAATGATACAAGGCTTTTTATTTCAACAACCCTAGCTGTAGTGTCTCAACAGCAGCTCAGAGTACACTGAGCATGTGCAGTGTCATTGGCATTCAAAAAATAGCCTAGTAAGATCCAAGTGGAGAGTTGCTGTGGACAACTTTGAAGGCCTAGATCAGAAATGATATAGAGCTGATGGACCCCTCCACTGGGACAGTGAGCTCAGTATATAAAATGCAACATTTCTACCCATTCTTTTTCAAGCTTTAGTTTTCATTTAAAGAAGAAAGGGCCCTAGTCAATAAACAAAAGTTGGGTCCCCAAGAATTGTTATATGATGTTATCATTAGAATTCAGAGTTTCACCCATGGAAATTTCTTTCTAAGGGGCCAAATCTTGGATTGGGCACCTCCCTTCTCAAGCTTAAACCCAGTCCTGTCCCTGATTTTTTTTCAGCACTTAAATTTATGTCACACTACAGTATTCAGTATTTAACTGATTCTGCTATCTGGATTACCATCCCAAAGATATTAGAGAAGTCAAGCCTTTTCAATCGAAAGGCAAATGTTAGTTATAGTGTCAATTAGAACGCAAATATAATAAAAGGGAAGACAGACACTTTGAGGCTCTCCCTCCCTGTTTTCATATTATTTGTACTTAAAATATTCACAAAATGTCTATTAAGGCTAATATTCCACTGTGCATATCCCTTTAAAGGCAATCAGATGCCCATGAAAATACCATTATGTATTTCCTTAAATTAAATGTAATCTGTCTTTGCATATGATACTCAGCTGCTTATGATATCTCCTTGATTATCTCTTGTCATTCCACATGACATCTGTGTACATAACTTGTCAAATCACTCGCCTGCATTATGCACATGATGATTGCACAAGTACCTAGCAGTATTTCATTCTACATTCATTTTTGTATCCAGCCCACTGCAGAAACATTGCTGGGGATAGTTTAGAATGATCTTGATGTGACCTCTAGCCGAGAACAACACTATAGGCTATAATCAAAATAAAAGTGCATTTAAAATATGTATGTGTCATTTTATTTTAAGACACCCATGGTGTCACATCTTTGCCCAAGAACAACAGCTATGATAGAAAAGTAGTGGCTAATAGATGGACAAGTTATTGCCTTGGGTCACTGCTGGGTTCATAACAGTAAAACAAACCAGTGACTGTTGTAAAGCAATGGCAGTATGTGGGGCCTATATGCACAATTTTAATGCTTTTCTGTAAGACAAATCATCCTACCAAAGGATTAGGGGATACTATGATAATAAGACCTATCGCATATGGGGCATCTTTGTGGGACATGTGGGATATGTGGGACATGACTCATCTTTGTAAGACCTATGGCACATGGGACATTTGGTAAGACCTATGGAACATGGGGTGTATTCATAAGACCTTTGGCAAATGGGGCATCTTGGTAAGTCCTATGGCACATGGGGCATCTTGGTAAGACCATTGGCAAATGGGGCATCTTATTAAATATGTGGCAAATGGATCATCTTGGTAAGACCTATGGCGCATGGGGCATATTGGTAAGATATGTGGGACATGGATCATCTTTGTAAGACCTATGACAAATGGGGCATCTTGGTAAGACCTATGGCACATGGGACATATTGGTAAGACCTTTGGCAAATGGAGCATCTTATTAAATCTGTGGCAAATGGTGCATCTTGGTAAGATCTGTGGCACAGATCATCTTAGTAAGATCTGTGGGACATGGATCATCTTTGTAAGACCTATGAAATATGGGGCATCTTGGTAAGACCTATGGCACATGGGGCATTTTGGCGAGATCTTTTTCAAATGGGGCATCTTGGTAAGACCTATGGCACATGGGGCATCTTAGTAAAATATGTGGCACATGGATCATCTTTGTAAGACCTATGACACATGGGGTATCTTGGTAAGACCTATGGCACATGGGACATCTTGTTAGGACCTTTGGCAAATGGGGCATCTTATTAAATCTGTGGCAAATGGATCATCTTGGTAAGAGCTATGGCACATGGGGCATCTTGGTAAGATCTGTGGCACATGGATCATCTTTGTAAGACCTATGGAATATGGGGCATCTTGGTAAGACCTATGCCACATAGGGCATCTTGGCGAGACCTTTGGCAAATGGGGCATCTTATTAAATCTGTGGCAAATGGGGCATCTTGGCAGGACCTATGGCACATGGAACATGAACAGCCATAAAGACAAAAAGATAAGAGGTAAACAATTCTGAAAAACTTACAGTTTGGGGTACTCTATCCAGTGGCAACAAATCCGTTATCATTTATTTGTACAGCGCCAGCATGATATACAGCACATAATTAATAAGCAAATGAGACATTTGCATTCATCTTTGCAACTGTTATAGGTATGGGTTCCTGGACTGGAGAGCATTTTGTCCTCATAACCTCCAAAATGTAATATTTCAAGAAATACATTTTGACAAAAGTATTAGCTTTGAAATCTTTCCTTGGCTGTTGGCTGTGTAAAACTCAGGCAGAAGGCCTGGTTGCAGCTCTGATTGGTTGCTCTAAGTGAGAGCCCCTGTGAGACTGCTAAGCTGAGCCGATTCCATCACAACATATCACAAATGCTTTCCTAGGACATCAATAACATTTATGAAACATATGTATGCATGCATCAATACAGCAACAGAAAAATTGGCATTATGGCAGCAAGAACTTTGCCAACATCAGATGCAAGAATAGAATACATGTGTAGCTGTTGGGAGTGGGCCAGTTAGAAACTGGTTAAAATCCCTGTCCAGATTTGTATATGCAGAGAGACAGCAGCTGTGGCTGATTTAATCTCTCTGAGCAGGCTGAAGGCTAATAAGGTACAGTTGACCTCAGTAGGTTAAGACTAGAGTCAGCCAATAATAAGGCAATGCCAGGTTACTGGTGAATGGAAGGAGCTGTGTTGATATCACACTTATAATCACTTGTCTTTTATACACTGACCTCTGCTCATCCGACACCACAGGTCCTTTGAGGTCATTTAATTCTAAATGTCAGAGGTTCTAATGCCTTCAGGGCTGTGTTGATGCCGCGGCTTTGGAAATTGTGCAGTATAGATTCTGGTGGAATGATAGCATTAGAAAACATTGGGCTGACACTATAATTTTGCAAATGTACAAATACATCCTGGCTCTGGTGTGGTCAAGTTTCTCTTTTCTTAAAGGAAAACTAGTCTATATGCCCCAAAATGAATACAGATTGTTTGTATTAAGTGACACATTAAAGAAACATACCAAGCTGGAATATACATTTTTTTTGCATCTATTGACTTGAACCACCATTTAATGATATTCTCTGTGCTGCCTCAGAGATCACCTGAACAGCAATTCTGCAGCTCTAACTGTAACGGAAAAAAGTGCAGGAGTAAAAGACAGAACTCTGTCTGTTAATTGGCTCATGTGACCTAACATGTTTGGTTTGATTGGTTTGTATGTGTGCATCGTGGATCACTTCTGTGCTTCTGTACCAGCCCAAGGTAACCATAGCCCTTTAGTAGTAAAGATATGTGTCTCCAAAGATGCCCAGGTAGCTCCCCATCTTCTTTTCTGCTGATTCACTGCACATGCCCTGTGCTGCTGTCACTTACTGAGATAAAGCACTGCGTATCTTGACAGCGCTATATAAATAAATGATGATGATGATGATGATTAGGGACCAACTCACAATATACAGTAAACATAGAATAGAAATGTCACAATATAAGGCTGATTAGTAATTAATACAGATAATTACTACATGACAGCACAGAAACCAGTGCAACTAGCAACAGATTGTAATAATCAGCCCTGTAGCATCAGCTTATATTACAGACCAACCTCATTTTCTGCTCGATAATAAGTGACGAGCCCTAAGCTTAGCTTCTCAACAGCTGCTCAGAGCCCACTGGGCATGTGAGTGTCGCAGACACTTTCCAAGATGATAGAAAATGGTAATTTTCTATTTAGTATTAACCAATGGCATATATTACTAGGGTAATCAGGTAGGGTTTTACATATGAGTATTTTATGAAATATATTTTTAAGTAGACCTACATTGTTTGGGGGTGACATTAAGTTAAAGCCCTGCTGCATTTAAATATCAGGGCCCAATCATTGTATCAAAAGGCTTCTAAATTGCTATTTAAGTGCAGCTAATAAGTGCAGTACAGAGCTTATTTACAAGCAAATATGCCGCTGTGGTCCTGCAAATTTGAGTTGTTGTGCAAAAGAATCCCATTCATTGAAGTTACTTGGGTCAAAAGTTGAACCTTGCACTTCCCTCTTCCTTAAAGTCAACAGGTGTACGTGCACACAATTTAGTAGAAGAGACATGACCGATGCAATTACACTTAATGGAATTCTATGGACGTGCAAGGAGCATGTTCAGGTATGGGATCCGTTATCTCGAAACCCATTATCCAGAAAGCTATGATCAGCCCATGACCGGCCTGATTATGGATTTCCTGCTGGAAGATTAACCAATATTGCACACATATATGGCACAATGCATCTTAGAATGTCAAACGTAATGAAACCTAAGACAGGCTGAGTACTTTCCTGAATATACACACAATGAAATGGCATAATCAAAAATATCATTAGCTCCTCATTCATCAGTGACCTGCTGACCTTACTCCATAATATTTCACATTGGATCCCCTAAGGATGAGTTTACATTTTTGGCAACGCATTCACTGCAGCAAATTCTCCTTAATGGCTCCCTGAGATGTTGTTCCCATGAAATCTGCATTTTCCTTTTACCCGTGAGCAGATATGTATAAGCTGAATCCTTCATAACTCTTTGATCAGTACTTTATATGCTCTTAAGTGCAACATGACTGGTACAACATATGGAAATCCTTATGGTCACAGTGTCTTAGACTTTGACTTCTGCTCTGATTGTATTACTGTAACTGAAATATCTTTATGCATCATGTTCAGATGGCAGTACTACCGTGAATGTCTTCGAACTAGTTGTGTGGTTCCTGGTGAAAACAACATTAGGCAAATAATACTTTTGCATTGCTTATTTTAGTTGACTAAACTAAAAAGTAGCCACTTAAAGGTCTTGGGTTTCCATTTGGCAGATGAGTCAATATTGCACAATTTGCTCCCATACTAATAGCTTAACATTCAACTCAACCTTTGGGAACCCCTTAAATAATCTTCTTACAATTTTAAGCATGTTTTAAAAACAAAGATAATTTGCTGAGGCAGTGAGTTTTCAGAAGTAAAGGCACAATAAAATGACATAATCAAACACAGTCATTACACCCCATTTATTAGTGACCTGCTGATCTTACTAAATATTTTACATTGTATCCCCCAATGATAAGGTCACACAAGCACTAGCTTGTTACTATTACCCCATGAAATGCTGTTTCTTTAAAAACCTGACCAGTGGAGTAAAAGAATAACACTTCAAATCACTTCTGGATGCTTTTTTTTTATCTACAAAGCATTACAAATCCTTCCCTGAATTTTTCCATATATTGTTGTCTTACAGCCTACAATTTAAATGAATTTATTTGGGTTTGCATGTTGCAGGTCTAAACATGACAGTCCATAATGATGAAGTGGGAAAATATCTTCACAGTTTTAAAAATTGTTAACAAACTGAAAGGTTTGCTCATGTTCAAACTATTGCCTTCAAAATATCAAATAATTAAATAAGTGGAGTCCACAGTGAAAAGTTACAATGAAAATGTTATATGACCTTAAAATAAGTAATGTAAACATTCTTAGATTATATCTAAGCACCAGGAGAAAGTAGTATCAGAACAATTCCAGGATAAAGTTCTGGGAAAGCACCAATCAGAGTTGCATGTTATAAAAAAAATATCAAACCATTATTACAAATAGAAAGAATAAAGAGACCGTTGCTAGCATTTGATCGCACTCTATCACCAGGCGACTTTTCGTCACCTCAGAGCAGATGAAGTGCTTAAAAGAAGCCAGATCTTCCTCAATCTTCTGTCACTTACATCATATCCTGTTTGCCGAAAATTCATTAAAGTTCAAAAAACGCTGGTGACTTTAATTTTTTTTAAGGGGAATTGCCGGTTTTCTCCAGACATTTCATAATCATTTCATTTTACAGTGGGCTCATGTGTAGGGAATTATATTAACTCTCTTGTCTTTATTAAGGTTCTCTGGACTTTGTAATAAAAAGTGGTAACTTCAAGCATTTGCACCAAAATTTATAATAAAGACCTCCATACAACTGTAAATTACCCACGTATGCAAATTGACCTAAGCTCAAATTTTTGCTAGGCACAAACGAACCATAGCGCATCTTCGCTATGAAATGCTCGCACTGCCGAAGTAGCGATAGCGAAAAGTCAGCCAAGGTTCCGCGCTCAGGACAAAACTTCACACATTAGTGAATTAGCATAGTGGTAGCGTAACTTGCGCCTGGTGAAGTGGTGCGATGTGAGCAAAGCAGTCGCTGGCGACAATTTGCCCTTTAGTGAATCTGCCCCTTGGAATCAGAGGTATATATTTATCAAAGAGTGAAGTTAGAGATTGTCACAGTCCTCTGGAGTGAAATTCTGCCACTCGTAATACATTTATATGGGATTTTGAAAGGCGCATTTATCAAAGGATGAACTTTCATTTTCACCTATTGATAAATACTCTTTTAAAAATCAAATAGAAAGTAATAGAGAGTGACGGAATTTCACTCTAGCAGACTGTATCGATCTCTAACTTCACTCTTTGATAAATATACCCCAGAGATTTCCCAGTGCAGGTGTGCAATCCAGCAGACTTATTGAAACTAAACTTATTGAATACTAAATAAGGGATCAAAACACATCATTATTTTAAGATTTTTTAAATATTGTTTTGTAAATGATGTGATTTTAATATACAAAATAAAAGTTATGTTTTAATTCACATTTGAGTGCTCCCATAATAAAGTTATGCTACAGCCGTAACCTTATTATTCTTGTAAACTTTGTTTCAACACAATCCATATGTCTTGAATTTTCCAGTAACTAGAATAAAACTAGGAGATTCTAATTTACCTTCACATTTTATTATTTGCTTTTCATTGGAGCAGAGGCAGTAAGCAAGCCCAGTAGACCCCTCTTTGACGAAAGAGTTGGAGAGAGAAGGAAAGCCCAGAAAAGAAAAGAAGGCGGCCCTTCACTCTAAACATTAAAGTACTTGATAGAGCTGCAGTTGAACTGCTTGTGATAAAGAAAATTTACATGAGACTGGATGCAGGGAGAAATGTAAATGTAAATTATTCTGGGGGATTTGTATGGGATTTTAAAATAATAGATTGACTTACTGTATTCTTTATGTAAGAAATCTATTTTTGAATTCCTTGCATAAAATAGGGCATTGTTAGTTTACTGACCTGGGTTATTGAACTATTTTATCTGTAAAACAAACACATGAGGTAAAGCTTAAAAAAACTATTTAATTATAGGAAAAAATGAGAATATATGAACATATTTTTAAAAAGAATTAGCTATATGCATTTCTACCACTAGTTCTCTTTCTTGTGCTCATGTTGAACAAAGGTGCATATATATATATATATATATATATATATATATATATATATATATATATATATATATATATATATTTGTTTTAATTTTTTTACAATTATGGTTTCAAGTATAAGTCACAAAAACATAGCTCTTACAACTGGGCTGACTAATTTTATGCAAAGACCTTGCCCTGTCACAAAAACACATCAAGCATATCTTTGATCTCCCATTCAGAATCAGCAGGGACATCTAAGGCATCACAAATAACAGATCTTGCTATTTTTCTAAGAATAGACCCCCTTGTTTACTGTTTGTTTTTTGCAGCTGTGGGTGGCATTTTATTCCTGAGGTGCCTCAGATCAATACATTATGCACGCTTTGCTGTAACCATGCGATGTGCATAAATGATGATATGTCTAAACAAAATGTGGCCTACAGGCATTTTTAGGAATGAGCCGTTACTCAAGTTAATGCAGAGGTCTTGTCGGAGAAGAAATAGACTGGTTGGCATCCAAGCCTAATGTAAATTCTCTGAGCATATGGCATGCTATGAACATTATTCCTCAGGAATTAAATGCTGCTTGCTAAACTACTTTCCATCATGGAAGCACCCGCTCTGCAGATATTAACAGTACTTTAATAATGGCTTTGTTTTATGAGTATAATGGACATGTAATTATGTCTGATTACACGATTGAGATATAAAACTGTTGCCTTCAGATTTATTCTGCTCTGTAAACTGGACTGTTTCTGATAACAATTTATGGGCTCAAAGGGCACAAAAATTGGTCACTTATTAAGAGGCCAGTTACTCCCCTGCTAAATCAGTTTACTTCCACTTCTTTGTTCTGAGATAAAGAAGTCTCATTTCTGATGCCAATTTCCTTCCATGTATTGGTGCAATGGCTCAATCCCATGTAACTGGAGAAACAAATCTTACCTCATGCCTCATACATATTTTATGGAGATAAACAGATCATGTTTGCCTGGACAGATACACTTGTACTGTTTCCTCTCAACTTTCTTTTTATATCAGGCTGTACAACAGCAACAGAGTAGACAGGGATACTTGATATACTGTAAGTATAGTATCCCTGCAGAACCACAAGTAGAGTTTACCTGGTGATCACTAAAGAGAGGGGTGTTCCTATGAGCTTTACAACCACATGCCTATGTGAGTAGCCAGTCACACAGTACAGTTGTTTGCTTGATATATTGTTTTTTTTTGTTTTTTTACACTTTGCTCATTTTTAAAACCTTAGGGGAAATATTATAAAAGCTGTCAATAGAAAATCAATAAGAAAACAAATTTGCATTCTGCAGCCTAATATTATTATTCATTAGACAGTTGTTGCATAGTAAATGCTAATGGTGCATAGTGCACTTTTAGGGCATGCACCGAGGTGGCATTTTCTTTGGACGCAAACAGAACTTTCTCATTAAGGAGTTATTTTAACTACACTGTGCCCTGCTGCCTACTGTAAAATTTACAATCTTTCTTCCGCCAGCAGACAGTTTTGGGGTTTGCAAAAGCTATTTTAAATTTGAGCAAAGAAATACTTATATCAAAGATTCACATACCTCCGTCACATACCCAAATCTTTAACTTTGGATCATTTGTCTCAATAAATCAACAAACATGTTTTCACTCATCTGTTTAATTGGCTTCTCATTGTCATAGTCATTAGCTTTATCTCATTATTATAGTTTTAGGACTTGCATGAAAAAACAGATGAGCTTTTGTCATATTAAATTCAAAAGGGTTCACAAAGTGTCAAGAATGTCCATTGTTCCAACAACACAATAGCTGTAAAACCACAAGTTTAGTTAGTTAGCTGTGCCCTTACTCCATTTCAGCCCAATCCATATTTCTATGCCATTACTGGTAATTACCCTTGTCATTTACAGCTACACAAACCGCTTGGCACTTTATAAATTAACAGTAGTAATGGCTGCCTTAGTTATGACTATAAATTGTTGGTTACACTTCCGACCCCATTTCAGTGGTTAGTACTTTTCATAATTCAGCTTATTACTAGAATATAATAAACTCAGTGATATATGGCTTGTTTTCAACATCAAGAAACACACGCAGACTTTTTAATAAAATTTGCAGCCTATTGTGGCGCACACACAAAGGCATTGTACTCAGTAAACTGCAGTGCTCTTTAAGCTGTGGTTCTGTAGCTGTGAGTTCACAGGTCCCACCTGAGACGTTTAGGTCAGCAGAACCACAGCTTCAAAATTACTTGTTAATATGAGAAATTAATATTAACATATCTATATATCTATAGGCTCAATATAAGTTGCTAATTTAGGGTAATAATGTCAAATAAATGATCTATCCCATAATGCCCAATTCCTAATCACAAGTTAGTGGAAGTGCAGAGAAAATAATGCTGCTTGAGTAGAACGGTTAATATTCACTTAATAATAAGGGGCAACTCTACTGTAAATATGTTCTGCTGAATTGTGCTTAGTACAGGGGAATGCCTAACCTGGCATTATGTTATGGCATAAGGTATGAGCAAGGGAGTTGTCCTACTACGCCTGGGATTATTTAATTAACTTTAAATAGGTACCAAACACACAATTGTGTGAAAGGCACTTTTTTTATTGCAGCCAAGGGTGTGATCAATTGAATAGTTTGCTTTTTGGACGGAGGAGAAGCTAATCAGGAATATCAGAGATGTCAGCTAAGCCCATAATGTTAGAGTGATAATGATCCAGCCCTGGATTTTAATAACCTAATTCCTCTTCACTTTAAATGGTAACATGAAATAAAAGATTTTGTTTGCTATTGCCCCAGATGCAAATGAGGCCATTAGAGAGGAGAATGACAATAAGGATTTCATATTTTATGTCAGGAGAGATACTTTATGAGTAAAGAGATGGGAACTGGTTTTGAGGTGGTTGAAGTGATAGGGGAGTGTTGTCTTAAAGGAAGAAAAGGCTGAGCTTTAGGGATGGGTGAATTTTTTCACCTGATTTCACCGAAAAAATGACGCCCATAGACTTGTATGGTGGCGTGCGTAAAAAAAAAAAAGACGTGCGTCAAAAAAATTTCGCTGCACCACTATTTTTTTTTTACGTCAATAGACTTTAATGGGCGTCTGCGACAATTTGCCGGCGGCAAATTTTTGGCAAAACGAAACGGGTCAAATTCGCCCATCCCTACTGAGCTTACTTGGGGGTGCCAAAAGTTAGGCACCCCAAGTGATTATCTATACTTACCTGACACCCTGGGCCGGTGCTCCTATCAGGTGAAGCAATCACTCCATGGTGCTTACTGGAAGAACCCCCAGACCACAGAATCCCTTTAAGAATAGATTATAATTGGTAGAGTGGAAAATCAAAGAGGCCATCTTTTTTTCCGAAAGATGATATACTATTCATCTAGACTTATGTGGTGTATTTTGACTTCAAGATTGCTTATACAAAGCCATAGTGTTTGTACGTGGATCGAAAGCTGGGGTCAGGTCCTTATTTGGCGCCCCTATGCTACCAGGTCCTAGCACCTGCCATCTTTCACACTCACCCCCCCCTTGGCGAATGCACATGCACGCATACGCTGGATCGCTGGGAAGCTGTGGCTCCCCAGTGCTCTCTAGAATGCAGCTGGACAGCATGGGTGCCCCTGAATTTTTTTTCACCTAGGCCTGGGCCTTTGTGGCCTCGCCACAAATCTGGACGTGAGTACAGAGGGCGGCTGTCAATGAAACATATTCTACTTGGAGAAGGGTTTGTTTGTTTTTTGTTTGGTGCTACAAGGTTCTCTGTTGGGACCATTTTTATTCAATTTGATCAGAAAAGCATTGTAAGCAATACATCTAAAGTATTAGACAATGACACAAAACTATGCAGCCAAATTAATTCTACGTAAGGTGTGGAATCCTTGCAGGACAATCTGGACAAACTGATAAACTAGTCCATTAAGTGGCTGTGGGATTCAGTGTTGATAAATGAAAGGTTTACATTTTGGATGCAAAAACAATGCAATCCACTTATACACTTAACTGGTTGGTGTATAACAGAGAAGGACTTGGAGGTACTTGTGGATAAACTTGGCTGTAGCAAGCAATGCCAGTCAGTAGCTGCAAGGGCAAACAAGGTACTGTCCTGTTTAAGGGCAAGGGTACACTAAATGAATTGTTTGGTTTCCCTTCACAGGTGTCTCTTTTAGAGGAGGATTAAAGCAGATCTGCTCTTAAATGCACGGCCTAGTGCCGGCCTGTGGGGAGCTACACAGACCAGAGGTTGGCTAGAAAATGCATGTAGATTCTCGAGAGGAGGGGGTCATTCTTCTATTTTATCTTTCCACTTTTAAGTGCTGGTAAGGTCACACCTAGAATATGCAGTGCAGGTTTAATTTCCAAAGCTTATAAATAATATAAAAGCTAAGTTAGTGTTGCTTACAAAACTTACACTACAGAAGAGGCACCATATGATCAAAAGAGGGATTTACAATAAACTTTTGGAGGTTTCATTTACCAGTAGATTCTTTCATTAGTAGATCTTTCCAGTGAACACAAAGGGAATCCATTCAAAAGATAGAAAAGGAGGTCCCATCTTAAGATGAGGAAAGGCTTTTGACGTTGTGGAACTCTTTCCCCTGTTGCACTGTCAACTACATTACATTACATAGCTTCAGGAAATGGTTGGGTGCCTTTTTAGAAAATGAGAAAATACCAAGTTAATGAAACTAACAAAGTTGACCAGAGACTGGTCTGATTACCATCTTGGGAGCCAGGAAAGGATTTTTCCCGCTTTGAAGCAAATTAGAGAGGCTGCAGATGTTTTTTACCCTCCTCTGAATCAGCTAGCAGTTGAGCAGGTTTTACTTAAACTGAAGGATTAAACTTGATCTGCCTTATCTCTTGTTTTATTATGTTTCAACAGGAAAACAAGTCCCTCTCTGGGCAGCATGGTGGCTTAGAGGGTATCACTGCAACACTGGGGTCCTAACTTCAATTCCAGACAAAGCATTATTTGCAAGGAGTTGGTATGTTCTCCCTGTGTCTGTGTGGGTTTCCTCTCACACTACAAAAACATAAAAGCAGGTTAATTGACATCTGATTAAATTGACTATTGTATGTGAAAATGATAGAGATCTTAGATTGTAAGCTCCACTGGGACAGGCAATGATGTGAATAATGAGCAATCTCTGTAAAGTGATGTGGAAATGTGTTAGTGCTATAAACAATACGAGGATACAATAATAAATAAGTGAAAAATATCCAAAATAGAAACAATGAATACATCCTCTGATGTCTAAGAGTTATTATTCGGATAAAGTAAGTTTATATGATAATCAGCTAGGTTTTATTCTTATTTATTTTGGGGAAGTTGTGCTGTTGCTCAGGAGACTGCTTCAGCTTAGCCTCGATTCACATTTCTCCCTGAAACAGCCTGAGGCACCACCCTGCCATTAAGAGTTCCACAGAAGCTGAATCCCTCCGCAGGACTAGCAAAACAGATAAAGGTACATTGAAATTTCTTGCAATCTGGCTAGAAGATTTGATTGACTAGTGACTAATGCCACCGAAGCCTGACTACATGGTCTCCCCTGGACTGCCTGAGGTTAAAGAAAAGAACAGTTTAATGCTGGGTAGATGAACCTGGATTAATACAGAATTATTCACATGCACCCACAATGCCTTTCTATCTTAGAGTGCCTTATAAATATGCATACAATGGCTCATTCAGAAACACAATGCAATTTGCAGGGGATCTTGACTCAGGAGACAGCACCCCACAGGTTACCAGGGGTGACAAAAAGCTTCTCCTGGTACTTTAAAGTGTTGGGGCTGCATCATAAAGACTGCCTCGGGACAGCCAGGGCACAATATCATCTCTGAGTGCATCTAATCAACATTTTGTGCAAAATACAAGGCCACCATTGGACCTACATATTTTAGTTTCCACATGCAGTATCATTACTTGTTATCATAAATCAATAATTTGGACATGAAACACAGCCTAGCTACATTTCAATTGGTCTTCATTATTTATTTTTAATAGTTTTTTTTAATGCTTTACCTTCTTCTTCTGACTCTTGCCAGCTTGCAAATGGGGGTCAGTGACCCCATCTAAAAAACAAATGCTCTGTAAAGCTGCAAATGTATTTTTTGCTACTTTTTATTACTCAACTTTTTATTGAGGCTTTCTCCATTTTATATTCCAGTCTCTTATTTATATCAGTGCTTGGTTACTATTGTAATTTGGGACCTAGCAACCAGACTGCTAAAATTGCACACTGGAGAGCTGCCAAATAAAAAACTTAAAAACCACAAATAACAAAACATGAAAAGCAATTGCAAATTGTCTCCGAATAGCAATCTCTACATCATACTAAAAGTTAATGTAAAGGTGAAAAGTAAAACAGAAAGATTACAACGCTCAAGGATAACAAGCATATAGACGATAACAGGGGAAAGAAGATTGCTGGGTGAGATGCAGAGAAGAGATAGAAAACAGAATTTGGGGAGATTGGATTATGCTGCGAAAAATTTTGGTTTAAAAAAAACATGCTAAATATTCTGTTTTTAAAATGTAATAATTTGATATTCAAAAAAAGCTAGATTTACTCTGCTTTAAAAATAATTCAAGATTTGTGGTGTTCTGTTGTAGAGCACTAGGTTTGTGGAATATGTTTTTAATAATAATTTGCTGTGCCCCTCTCTATGTGGGGGCAAAACCATAAAGTGTTGGTTGGCGCAGTTAACTTAACTATAACAGTGGGTATGGTTTCTAATTTTGGGTTTGCAAATAGCACTTTTTCACCCTAATTCAAACACTGGCTCATAGGTAATGTGCCTGGCTAGCAATATAAGGTTAAAATTTTTTATAGTCACCTGAAAAGGATTTCAGTCACTCTACTTTCTCAGTCTCGTCTCTTGAGAGAGGATGAATGACAGCTTAGGGTACAAAATTCCATATGTCTCCAAAGACTAGTGATGGGTGAATTTGCGAATTCGCGAGAAATTAGCGAAAGGGCGAAAAATTTGCCAAACAGCGCCGGCGTCTCGTTTTTGACGCCGTCGCCCATTTTTGACGCCGGCGTCCATTTTTCGAAAAAGAATTTATTCGCTGCGGCGAATTGCGCAAAATCGCGCCTGGCGAATAAATTCGCCTATCACTACCAAAGACCAAAATTATTCTACAAATGAAGAGGGAGGTGTGAAGCTCCCTTAGGCCCCCATAAAGTATCCTTCCTAGTATTCTTCCTATCAGATCCCAAACATACCAAGAACTCTTCTAGTAAATATATTTTGTTAGTCTTCCCCTAGGCCCCAGAAAGTATCCTCCCTATCAGATCCTAACGTACCATGAAATCTTACAGTAAATATACAGTTTTTTGTTGGTGGGGTTCTTCTAGGCCCCATAGAGTATCCTTCCTATCATATACTAAATGTACCAAGAACTCTTCCAGTAAGTATACAGTATTTTGTTGGTGGGGTTCTTCTAGGCCCCATAGAGTATCCTTCCTATCAGATCCAAAATATGTCAAGAATTCTTCCAGTAAATATATTTTGCTGCTCCTCTCCTAGGCCCCAGAGAGTATCCTCCCTATCATATCCTAAACATACCAAGAACCCTTCCAGTAAATATACAGTATTTTGTTGGTGGGGTTCTTCTAGGCTCCATAGAGTATCCTTCCTATCAGACCCTAAACATACCAAGAACTCTTCCAGTAAATATATTTTGCTAGTAGGATTCCCCAATGCTACATAGAGTATCTTTTCTATCTGATCCTAAACATACCAAGAACTCTTCCAGTAAATATATTTGTTTGGTGGTTTTCCCTTAGGCCCCATAGAGTATTCATTCTATCAAATCATAAACATACCAGAAATGTTTCCACTAAATATATTTTGTTGCTGGAGGTATCATTTGTTTTTTGGACAGGCTTTGTAATATCCTTCTGGTGGGCAAGACAGTCATTTTCACACTGATATTTATCCAGAATGCTCGGGACCTGGGGTTTAAAGATAAGGGATCTTTTTGTAACTTGGATCTTCCTACCTTTAGTCTTCTAGAAAATCATTTACTGTATATATTAAATAAACCGAATAGGCTGGTTTTGCTTCCAATAAGGATTAATTATACCTTAGTACAAGTTACTGTTTTATTATTACAGAGAAAAAGGTGAAAAAGAAAAGAGTAAACAATTTGGATTATTTGGAGAAAATGGAGTCTATGGGAGACGGCCTTTCTGTAATTCAGAGCTTTGGGTTTCCGGATAACTGATCCCATACCTGTATTGGATTATTGCTTGTCCATAAGAAAATGACAATAGCTGATGCTAACACAAGCCGCATTATTACGAATAAAAATGTGTAATGTATAGAGAGAAAAACTGAACATAAAGATGGACTGATACAAATGAGATATTTTTATGTCACTTGGGAGCTGGGTTTGGAAAGTAGGTATTACACAATGCTATATATGCACATTTAACTTTCACTCATCCATAATTCATGGTAAATAATCTGTTTAAAAAAAAGAAAAATGTAGAGTATAGGCTTCCTTTCAGGCCAAGCACTGTATCTTATTAATCGTAGCTTATTTCATCAGGCCTCAGGCCACATCCACTGGGAAATGAGGTGGCAGGATTGATGCAAGCACGGCCCTTCATTTCCTATCAGCATCCTGTCTGGATCAATTATCCCCATAATACTAACCCCCATCCCAGAACTGATTACATTTTAACTGGATCCAAATCCATCAGAAAATGTCAATGAGAATGTGGGATAGAAGGTAAAATATCCAAGAGATCATGCACTACTTGTGATTGTTGGATCAGTGCATTTCATAAATTTTAGAAATGATTGTTGCACTCCACTTGCACTCTCTCTTGGGGTTGCACGTTCTTGCCATGTATTTTTAATAATTAGCAAAATACAATGCCATCCATCTTGCCCTGTCATTGACTAGAGATAAGAGAATCAATGCTTCATTATGACTACACTAAATCTGGTAAATTCAGGGTGGGATTAGATGAAAACTGGTTGTTAGTTATCACAGCTGAAATATAAATTGAAGTCACAAATCTCCTCCAAATATATGTACAAATGTTAGATTGATCCAATCTAGCTGATTTCATTTGAAAGAGTATATTGCTATATTAACATTAACTTTTCAAAAAGAAGGGTTCATTTGCTATTACCATGTACAGGAACAGGATTGCCACTTAAAGGGTCATTTTCAAAGACAGGGGTTTAGTTACAAGTTTATGATCGTAGACTTGCTAAGCCACTATCCCTATACTAATAGTGATGAGTGAATCTGCAAAGAAATTGCAGAACGCCCAGAAATTTTCTAAATGCATTGACGTCAATTGGCGACAACATTTTTTTTACATGTGTAGGGATGTGAAAATTTAGACACTCTAACACATTATTGGCAGGCACATGCCTAGTAATATGGACGCCTAAGTGGGTCCTTATGGGGACCTTGTGCTTATGTAATCCCTGTAGTTCTCACAGTGTACACTAGATGGCACTGTGCAGTAGTATAAAGGTCTTGGGAACCATGTGGTCTGGGTCCATTACTTCAGCCCAACCAAGCAGGCTGGAAGGGAATGGGTATTGTGATCCTAGTAAAGTGATAGCATACTCTTTTATAGATCACTCTAGGAGTGATAGAGAGATTATATAGTTTAGCAGCTCAAGGCTCCGCCAAGGATATTAGAGGGATTAAGATCCCAGGGTATTACTGACCCAGAGTAGGGACCAAAGTGTTGAGACTAGGGATGATAGGAATTCCCCTAGACTGCCACTCAAAGAGATCCTGAAAACTGGGCAATACCCCTCACAAGCTGCAACTCTCTCTGCTGTGTATTCCCTGGCCTGCAGGGATTCAGCCTATACTGGTGAGTAGATGCTGCCTTTATGCTGTCTAATTGTTCTAAGCTCCATTGTGGATATTTGCTATGTGCTATGGTAAATAAAGACAGTTCATTGGTTAAGTTATAAGAACCACTGGCACCCATTTATTATACCCTGTATCCAGTTACAGTTGCACTTCACCTTGTCTCCATAACGCTGCGAGGGCTTGCTCCCTAAGATTTTACAGTCTCATCCGGAGCACATTTATTGGGAGTGGAGCTTATAGTGCACTCAATTTACTATAGCGCTACACATGCAACAGTTTTTTCTCACTCCAGTTGCATTAAAGTCAATGGGTGTTTTTCTTGTGATGACTTTTTGGTCTTGGTGACTTTTTTGTCTCAATGATTGTTTTTGTCCAAATGCATTAAAATCAATAGGCATTTTTTCTTAGGGTGACTTTTTTGTCTCACCGACAATTTTATCTTGGTGACTTTTTTGTTGCTGCCAAACTTTTTAGTCGGATTGGCAAATGCCGAAATGCCTGGCAAAAAAAATTTGCTGATCACTATATACCAAGGTAAACCCCATACTGAGGTCCTTTTTACCTCTGGTTACATATTTTATAGGTTGGTTGCTTTAGGTCCTCCCCTGTAGTAGCAGTTCTAAGAACCAAGTGATTGTATTGACCTACTGCCCATTTTATTTGTTATCTGCAATGAAGCGCTAAAATTCATACTCCCTAAAATAAAATTCAGGAAAAACAGTGGTCAATGAATAAACCATGTTCATAAACAAGTTTTTTTTGTTTTTTTTTCCCAGTTTCATAAATGGTTGATAAATGCACACCATCCACCTAAAAATTTCCCTGTCATACTGTTGTGCATCCACAAACAGCAGCTCCCCTCATCAAGGAAACAGAAAGCCTATTCCAAGACAAATCCCCCTTTTCCATTGCTTTCATAACATAGAGTTAAGTTTATCAGAAAAGAACACCATTTATCTACAAGTATTTAATAATGAGTGGGAGCTGCCATACAATTCGGCTGGGCTGAAGCAATAATGGCTTTCAAAAGAACAATGACAATTTACTCTACTAGTTAGAATGCTAAAGTCATAACTTTTATATTAGGTGGCTTTTAGGCATGAGCTTAACCCTGTTTCACTATTCAGTACATGGAACGCCACACGTAATCATTATTATTTTCAGAAGCTGTAATTGTTCAGTATGATGTCCCTTTTCCACACAGTACGTTTACCAATGTGGGAGTGAAATCATGTGGCAAGCCTGTTAAAACAGTCAAAGTCATTTCCCAGGCTTTTATTCTTTTATTCAATAAGGAGACTGGAAATGATTTTCCAACATGCTAAATATAGCAGAAATGATGTCACAATCTTCCATTAGAAGTAGATTATAGGCAAGTTGTGTGTAGTACAACATATATATTCCATAAAGGGATTAGGAGACAATTACTTATCACTGTACACTATTCTTTCTGATTGCTTCTTTAACATGGCTCCATAGTTCAGTGATTCCAGCAGATTTAGATCAATGTTTGACAAGCAATACTAATAATTGTTCTTTTCCGTGTATTAAACACAATGCCTATTACTGGTTCAAACATTGAAGGTTTTGCATGTCCTTGACTACATTCATTAAAGCCATTTTGTATGCATATTCCATCTTGCATAATAGATTACACTCTCTGTTGCTCATTTACTACATATGTGATCGACTTCATCAATGCTGTTACCCATAGCAACCAGTCAGCAATTAGATTTGATCAGCCAAGGTTTAATTGGTTGTTATGGGTAACTGTTCTTGTGTCATTCAGCAATAAACTTCTTCCATTTGTGGAGGTTTGGCTTTCTTTTGTTTTGTAATTTTTCTCTTTATTGGAGTTTAAGAAAAAGTCCAACAATGATAAAAAAGGAGGTTACATACCTAAACCAGATTGTTTTAGCAAACTAATTAGCAATAAGTATATAATGAATAATCTAGAGCATCAATTTAAAGGTGGCCATACACGGAGAGATACGCTCGTTTGGCGATGTCGCCAAACGAGGGGATCTCTCTCTGATATGCCCACCTTGAGGTGGGCAATATTGGGCTGATCCGATCGTGGGCCATAGGGCCCAACGATCGGATCCTAACGAATGGGGGTCGGATCACGGGACCGCATCAACGAACAGATGCGGCCACGATCCGACAGGATTTTTTGTCCCATCCGATCGAGATCTGCCCGACTTTCGGCTAGATCTCGATCGGAAAAGCCCGTTGGGGGCCCCATACACAGGCCAATAAGCTGCCGACTTGGTCTGTCGGCAGCTTTTATTGGCCTGTGTATGGCCACCTTAACTCAAAGATTGTTCCACAACTGCATGAAGAGCAAGAAGAAAAAAGAGAAAAGTGGATAGGAAAGTGGATTGTGCACTGTCGAGTCTGCTGTCAGGTGAGTTTGCAAATAGAGTGGTTGAAACTTATTTTTGGAATAAGAAAAAAAAGAAATGGGAAGGAAGAAAAAAGAAGAAAAAGGGAGATCCCAGATGGGAGATATTTCTACAAAGTCAGAGTAAAGTCAGCTATTTCCATGCAGTTAGTCAAACAACATTTCAAAGGACCAAAAACTGTATGAAGCAGCTGCTGTAGGACATCTATCTCATCTCCCAATTGCAGATACAAAAACCCTGCGTCTCCTCCTGAACAGACTCCCCAACAGCTGTTTCGCAACCAAACAGGGTTTTCTTAAGGGGTTGTGTATCACAGGAAGTAACCTTCTTATTAAGCAAATCAGTTTCCCGGGTCCTGCTCACCATAGCAACCCATTCTGAATGATCTACAGTATATGCAAATTAATAATTATTGATTGAAAAACCAAACTTTTCTGGTAGTCACAGTATTGTTCTCACTAATTTTTAGTGTGTTTATGTAAACATTTACTGGCTCCTTGTTACATATGGAGATAATAGGCCATCTAAACTTCCGTGTTTGCATTTGCCCTTTTGTTGTGCTGATATCTTACTTTTCTGTTTGAGCATGCTCTCTGCCATCAAAGCTATCTGTTTATGATAGGAATTTCAAATTTTTGGAGAGATTGTAATCATGACAAAATCGGTAGCTGCATGTGATTTATCAAAAAGAATCAACAACCTCTTGGGGGTCATACAGTAGACATCAAGGAGAGAACAATAGTCTACCATGGATGTAACAAACATATGGACTCACCACTATAAATCTTGGGTTTTGGGTAACAAAGTCTAATATTATATATGGGGAAGGCCGTTAACACAAATTCAAGGAAAGATCAATAGCCCTATGGGGAAACTTAATAGACTCAGAAAGAGAAATGTTGGGTTTGAGTATTGCTAATACATTGTAACACAGTAAACATGTAATTTGCATTCAAATCATAAAAAAATAACAGAAGTAAAACGCCATAATAAAATAAAATAAAAAGACCTATTACAAATAACACTTTCTCTTGGGTGAGCCTTTATTTCACTAGCACAGCAGGAAAGGGTTTCCAAATATTCCTCATCAGAACAAACCTAATATGCAGGATCAATGACAAAAACTTACCTAAATACATAGAATAATGCAGTGAAGGTAAGCTCTATTTTCTGTTTACACAACAGAAAAGAGAGAGATGCTCATGTCATGGTTTATCCTGTGGTTCTAAATTCTTTGCTTATCTCATGGTTCCATATGATTCATCTGATCCATTTCACTTTGCTGGTTCATGTTTGCCTCCTGAATGCCCCCAATATAGTTTAAAAGCTGCATGTGTCTGGATGTTTGGGTGCATTTTATGGGAATGGTACCCTAAGATATTGTACGTGGGCTTAACTGCATGTTTAGTAGGGGAAAAATCATTGTTCTGTTTATTTTTAAGATAAGGGGCATCCATAGCCCTGAGCATTGTTTAGATTAAGTAACAGACTTGAACTGACAGTTGCTCAGACATAACCTAACACAAGACATTGTTGAACATTAATGGGTTCATGCACTGATAGATTTCAATTTATGCCAATGGGTTCCATCTGTATGAAGACACATGGGATGGCTTACTTGCAGTCATTTTCTAATCTTTGTAAGAGAAAGACAATAGTTACTGTAAGATTAATTCTTGTTCTTTATCGCTTTTGAATGATTGAAATTTTTGTTCTGCTGCTCTCTGGTCCCAGTGACCGCCAGCAATTAAGCAACGGTTCAAATGACAGATGGGAATCTGAGTAGGAGAACGGTACTATAAGTCATAAACCTTATAAGGAAGAATTAACACATTGGCACGAGGCACACAATCATTTTGTGTGCACATAGGCACAACTATACATTATATAAGGGGAAATAATAACAGGAAAACATGATAGAAGTCATCTTGAAAGCAATGTTTTTTTTTTACATGAAAACTATTAGCACAGCCCCTTGGAAATTGCTTGCTTCTTGTTTATAACTAGTGAATTAGTTCACACTAAATTCTCTTCTTGGTGATAAAACACCACAATCAGTAGAGAGATTGGAAAATATACTATTAAAATATACCAAGATGCACATCAACACACATCAAAAGACCCTTTTAGATTTTAGGGTTTTGCTGGTGCTTGGAAACCCTTTTACTAGGTAAGAACTAGAAAACCATCCTAATTTGGCCATAAACATTAGCTGCCAAACTGGCCTCTCTAGACAGAGCAGGCAGATTGGCTTATGCATAAAACCCAAAACATTCTACCTGAGCAAACTGCCACATACTGTATCAATCAGGATTGCATTAAAAGCCTGATGCTGTACTCCAAATACGATCCACTTGAATCATATTAATCAGGCCACCATGAACCAGCAGCCACGACTGTATGTACGTTATACAGAGCTTGTTTGGAACATGCATTTAATTGTGTATATATATCATAATTCACACATATGCAAATGACACCTGGTGGGTGTATTGTGACAGTTTGTAGAAATCTGATTTATAGAATCTGCTGGTGGAAACAAATATTTTCCTCCGTCTGCCTTCATAACTAAAAGCAATAATTATAATTATAAATAAAAACGTATAAAAGTATAATCTACTCTTACAGTTCCATTCATATTGCAATCTGATACTTTTTGTTACATGAATTTAAATCCCAGTTTATTTATTTTGGCTTAGTTTATATGTTCTGTAGTCTACTGGGTTTCCTTGAAACCCAACCTGTGTCTACATCAATAGAAGCAGTGTTCAAGAAACAGATGCCTGCTGGCAAGGTTACATTAAATGTGAGTTTAAAATTAGCAGTTCAGTATGAACTATACTATGTAGCATTGTCAGGAAAAAGTTAAAGCCACACATTTGTACTGAAAACAAATAAGCTTTGAAATCTTGGGCTTTTGGTATTTTGTAAGGTTAGTTGTGGGTCTTGAAAGTATTGCTAGTATAACACTGGGGGTCAGGAGGGATGTTTAGGGCATTACAGGCTATCCCAGCAAAGTGAAACACACAACCGTTTGATTATCCCTATTAATCTAGGCGTCAGATCCAACAAGTGCAAGATTGTCAACAAGACTTGCAAGGGTGGAGCAGAATGAGCAGAGAACAAGAACTTCAAGCAATAAATAATAAATATATTTGAAGCAAAGACATTGGCAAAAAACAGCTTTGCTGAGGGTAATGGTATGTGTAACTAAGCAAATAGGTATAAAAACAGATAAACAGACAAGATGACATGGATGGAGGCAGAGAAAGTGGAAAGAAGGCTGACACAGTGAGGGAAGATCATCATGTGAATTCAGGTGAGGGTGGGAATGTATGGACAGGAAAGATATAATCCACACCAGAGCTAGCAGTAAATTGTCAGACCAGAAACCAGATGAAACAAACACCTTACAGGCAGGGACTTTCCTTACAGCAGCCCATGCCATGGTGCTACCATATACACATTTGATGAACACTCATTAATCTAAATGAAAAAAGTGAACCTTTAATAGGTTGACAGTTTGGTCCTCCTTGTGAGCTTTTTCAAGACCAACAGAGATGTCTAAGCCCCAAGGTGATATGCAATTGACTGTATCTAATGTAGATAAACATCATATGCTATACAGTGAAGGAAGTCTCTAGTTATGACACTTTAGACCCCTGCTACTTATCTAACCAAACACTCCACAGAAAACTGCCTGTGCCACATTCCACTAACACCAATGGGAATCAATAGATACTGCTAATACAAGCAAAAACTCTATTGCATGTTTATTTCTGCCTAGAACCCCTATACTGTATGTGGGTTAAGCAGCTGAGTTAAGTAATCATACTGTATGAATGTAAAAGGGAAAACAAAACACTCATAATAATATATAAGTTGTATATTAGCCATATGCTTGAATAATATACTAGATTTAAGACAGTATTTAATGGTAGAAACCCTGTTGCTATTATTTAATTATAGACATCTGTGATCTGAAATCCTGGTGATAAATATCAGTAATACTACAATGTAAAGTATACTCAGAACAATATCGTGGATATTACACCACCACTGAGAGGTAAATGCAGACCTCTTGGAAAACATTGATTGCCCATTATTGATATTTCCTAGAATGAACTTTGCATAGATCTGCTAACAAGTGATAGAAGACAGAACTATCAAGGATGTATAACCCTTTCAGGGTACTATCCATAATGACTGATTACACTCACCTTATTTCACTGCACAATGGCTCTTCTGTACAGGAAATTAGACAAGCCTAGCTAGGACCACCTAGCACCAACGGTATATTTAAAGTATATATTTCTGCCAATAACTGTAAGGGGAGATGCACTAGGGCACTCAAAGGATGGTTCAAACTGAATGTGTAGTTGTCTGAGATTGTACCATCAACAGGGACAAAGGCATTCTAACCATCTTCAGGCAATATAACAGGTACAGTGTCAGTTGCTTCAGGGCAGTCACCCTTCTGCATGGATACTATGTTGTAAGGATATTCCTCAGCATCAGTATCCCATAACATTTCCACTCAATCAAGAAAAAGTCTGGTACAGCCCATAGTGGCATAGGTTGGAAGGACCCCTGCTACAGCTTAATTAACAGTTTTAACTAAAGGGATCCAAGTGCACTTGTCTAATGCTCTAATGCTCAGCATATGTATAATATTGTACCAATGCCTTTGGAAACCCCCAACTACCACAGTTCAGAGACCACTAACCTGATATATTCTTTTGTAGAGTGAACTGCTGCTCTTTTGACTTTCTACTGAGCAGATGATTTCAAAGATATTCTGTACAATGAACAATCTGCCATGAGAAACTAAAGAATAAGTTGAAGTCCCTATAGAGTGAATTTTCCATTAATAGAACCATAGATCAGATTCTTGCAGTTACCCTGGATAGCTGTGAAGCAGAAAAAAATTACTTGCAATGGTGCATATTATATACAGGCAATGACATGGCAATTAATTGTGTTGGTTAGCTTAGAATAGAAGAAGTATAGGTATGGGATCTGTTATCTGTAACTTGTTATACAGAAAGCTCTGAAAATATGGGATGGCCATTCCACATAGACTCCATTTTAATCAAATAATTACATTTTTTAAAAACAGTTTCCTTTCTTCTCTGTAATATGAAAACAATACCTTGTACTGGATCCCAGCTAAGATATAATTAACTCTTATAGAAGGCAAACCAGTCCTATTGAATGTATTTACTGTTTGAAATAATTTTTTAGTAGAGTTAACGTATGGAGACCCAAATTACAGAAAGATCCCTTATCTGGAAAACCCCAGATCTCGAGCAGTCTGAATAACAGGTCAAAAGTAACAAAAATAAAGTTACTGATCAAGAAGATAGACATATATAACATATATATATATATATATATATATATATATATATATATATATATATATATATATATATATATATATATATATATATATGTTAGGGAGGGCAGTAGCTAAATGCACATAATGGTTGATTCCAAAATATTCATATCTTCCTGTCTTTGCAAAACCTCAAATCCTAGAACTGCTTTTAATTTGTAAGGTCTACTTTTTTATTGGTAACTTTATTATATCAGAAAGTAATGTTCTGCTACGTTTTAGATTAGAGGCAGAATAAAGAGCTATAAATGCTTACATTTTCTGCACAATAAGACATTTCTTTCCTTAATAAGATTGCTTTCTCCAATTAAACCACAAATATAATTTCAGCTATCTTGTGTTCTATTAGGGTGAAGTGTGCAGTTTACAGACAGGTGCACAATATGCCGTGCACAGCCCTTTCAACAAGTGTGCCAGCTGCATGGCAGACGCCAGCTGTGTGGGCCTGGAAAGATGTTTTCCAGCAAATTCAATTCTGAGCCCACACTTTGGAAATTTAACCATACTGTCCAGAATATTTATTATTACAGGAATACTCAGAACCTGGGGTTCCCGATAACAGATCTTAATACTTTAGGTCTACTAGAAAATCATGTAAACATTAAATAAACCCAATAAGATGGTTTTATTTCCAATAAGGATTAATTAGATCTTAGTTTGGATCAAGTACAAGCTACTTTTTTATTATAACAGAGAAAAGGGAAATCATTTTAAAAAATGTGGATTACATGATTATAATGGAGTCTATGGGAGACAGCCTTTCCGTAATTCAGAGCTTTCTGGATAATGGGCTTCCAGATAATGGATTCCAGACCCATATTGACATTTAGCATCAGCGTTTTCTGGAACACTTTATACAAAGGCACTTCATTTGCAAATACATTTATACATTAGGTAATAAGGGCCCTGCCCACAAGGGCTTATAATCTCAAAGGCATACAACTATGTATTGCAAATGCAACTGTAGAACATTACACACCTCTTAATTATTCAACTGGCATGGACTGCATATTATAACCCAAATGTTGCATAGTGAGTAAGTTAGGTTGAAAAAAGACACACGTCCATCAAGTTCAGCTTTTTTAACTTTTTTAACCTGCCTAACTGCCAGTTGATTTGAAGCCATTTGAAGCCTCTCCAATTTGCCTTAGAGGGGGAAAAATCCCTTCCTAACTCCAAAACGGCAATCGGACCAGTCCCTGGATCAACTTGTACTATGAGCTATCTCCCATAACCCTGTATTCCCTCACTTGCTTAAAAAACCATCAAATCCCATCTTAAAGCTAACTAATGTATCAGCCTGTACCACTGATTCAGGGAGAGAATTCCACATCTTCACAGCTCTCACTGTAAAAAAAACCCTTCTGAATATTTAGGCGGAACCTCTTTTCTTCTAATCGGAATGGGTGATCTTGTGTCTGCTGGAAATACCTACTGATAAATAAAGCATTAGAGAGATTATTATATGATCCCCTTATATATTTATACATAGTCATCATATCACCCCTTAAGTGCCTCTTTTCCAGCGTGAACATCCCCAATTTGACCAGTCTTTCTTCATAGCTAAGATTTTCAATACCTTTTACCAGCTTAGTTGCCCTTCTCTGTACCCTCTCTAATTCAATAATGTCCTATTTAAGCACTGGAGACCAAAACTGTACAGCATAGTCTAGATACCAGTTCTCTATACAGTGGAAGAATGACCCCTTCTTCCCTTGAATTTATGCCCCTTTTAATACAGCTCAAGACCTTATTTGCTCTTGATGTTGATGACTGCCATTGCTTGGTAGAGGCAAGTTTATTATCTCCAAGGTCCTTTTTTAATAATGGATTTGCCTAGTGCAGTCCCATTAAGGGTATAGGTGGCTTGGATATTTTTACATCCCAGGTGCATGACTTTACATTTATCAACATTGAATCTCATTTGCCACTTAGCTGCCCAGATTGCCAGTTTGTCAAGATTGTGTTGCAAGGATGCCACATCCTGGATGGAATTAATTTGGCTGGATAGTTTTGTGTCATCTGCAAACACTGATACATTACTTACAATACACTCCCCTAAGTCATTCATGAGCAAGTTAAATAAAAGTGGACCCAATACCGAGCCCCGAGGGACCCTAATAAGAACCTTACTCCAAGCAGAGAATGTACCATTAACAACCACCCTCCGTGCCCGATCCTGTAGCCAGTTTCCATCCATGTGCAAACGACTTCATTAAGCCCAATTTAGAAATCTACTGCCCCCCACCCCCACTGTCCAGCATCTTACTTACCTCATCATCAAAAGCAATCAAATGTGTCTGACATGACCTATCCTTCATAAAGCCATGCTGATTGCTGCTCATAATGCCATTCACTAGGACAACATTTTCAATGTGATCCCTTAACAAACTTTTAAAAAATTTGCCCACCACAGATGTCAAATTTACTGGCCTATAATTGCCAGGCTGAGATTGTAAACCCTTTTTAAATATTGGAATGATATCAGCTTTTCTCCAATCCATAGGCGCCATACCAGATTAAAGTGAATCTGAGAAAATCAGAAATAGGGGCTGGTCTAAAACTGAACTAAGCTCTCTTAGAACCTGGGGGTGTATGCCATCTGGCCCTTGCACCTTGTTTACATTAATTTTTATTAACGCTTTATGAATCATATCAGTAGTCAGCAACTGACTAGATTGAGCTGAACCATCAGTGCAGCTATAAAGTGAGCCTGTGAACTCAGACTCCTCTATTGTATACACTGAATAAAATAACTGATTTAGCACATTTGCCTTTTCTGTATCTGTTACAACCATACTGTACCATTATTTAAGGGAGCAACACTCTCAACCCACAACTTTTTACTACTAATATACTTAAAACATTTTTTGGGGGTAGTATTAGCCTCAGCCACAATGCACTCTTTATTTCCTCTCTTTGCCTTCCGGATTGCTGATTTACAACATTTATTACAGTGTTTATATTCATTAAATGCAGCTTCTGTCCCAACAGACTTGTAGTTTTTAAATGCCTTTCTCTTCTTTCCTATTAACTTCTTTACTTCTATATTAAAGCACATAGGGTGATTCTTAGTGCTTCAACATTTACTCCTTAAGGGAATAAATTGAGAACAGTAACGATTTAATACCATACCAGGACTTATGCAGAAAAAAGGTTTTTTATTTAACAAAAAAGAACTGAAGTTTCAGCTAGATCCTTAGCCGAAACGTCAGTTCTTTTTTGTTAAATAAAAACCTTTTTTCTGCATAAGTCCTGTATGTGCGAGCTTCCATTGAGCCTGTATATATAAATATATATATATGTAGGGATGTGAAAATCTTGGACACCCTTACACTTTACAGACAGGCACACCCCTAGTTATATGGACGCCTTAAGGTCCTTATGGGGACCTTGTGCTTATGTAACCCCTGTAGTTCACACAGTGTACACCAGATGGCACTGTGCCAGAGTATAAAAGGTTTAGGAACCATGAGGTCTGGGTCCATTGCTTTAGCCCAACCAAGCAGGCTGGAAGGGAATGGGTAGTGTCGACCCTAGGCGCTTTGGCCCTAGTAATTAGACAGCTATACTCTTTTATAGATCACTCTAGGAGTGATAGAGAGGCTAAATAGTTGAGCAGCTCAAGGCTCCGCCGAGGAGATTAGAGGGATTAAGATCCCAGGGTATTACTGACCTGGAGTAAGGACTAAAGTGTTGAGATAGGGATGATAGGAATTCCCCTAGTCTGCCACTGGAAGATATCCTGAAAACTGGGCAATACCCATCACATGCTGTCAACTTACTCTCTGCTGTATATTCCCTAGCCTGTGGGGATTCAGCCTATACGTGCTGTGAGTATATGCTTCCTTTATGCTGCTGTGTATATTCTATGCTCCATTGTGGATCAATGTGCTGAATAATCTATGTGCTAATGTTCAATAAATACAGTTCTATGTTCAACCGTTTAAGAACTACTGGCGCCCACATTGTGCTATTGCACCTAGTTAGAGTTACACAACACCCTGCCTCCACCACGTTGCGAGGGCTTGCCCCTGAGAAAGAGAGCTCATCTGTGGTCTCAGCCCACAAAGGAAAGTAGCTATAACCGCTAAATACAAAGCAGTTTACTATAGTGCTACATGTATATATATATACATATACTGTATGTGTCCTGGAATTCTTATTGCCCTTCATGCTGTGATATTCCTGACGCCACATTATTCTTAAAAGCAACCCTGGTTGATCTGATACTCAGAGTCCATAACACTTACAGCAGTGAATCTCTATAAGCAAAGTACCATTGTACACAGGGCAGCTCCTGCCATGAAGCAAGGTGAGAACCTTGCCTAAGACGGCAGTGAGTGGTCAGTTACAAGGGGCGGCAAAATATGCTTCTTGTAACTTTAAGAGCCGAACTTCTGTATTTTAACCCAGAAATTCGTCTCTGCTATTGCAGAGAGTGCTATTGAGCTCATTACACTAGAGATGGGGCTTCCCCTTTGACCCACTCTGATGCTGATGTTTTAACCATGGATCAGGAGAGGGGGCAGCATCAGGGCTGATGCCTCAGACGGCAGCAGCCCTAGGATCACCCCTGATTGTATTAAAATGTAAATAACCACACTGCATAGTTGAAGTTAGAAGGGCAAGAGCTTCTGTGAGTTCAGCATGCCACATACTGTAGCTTGGCACAGGTTCACAGGGGAGCACAGGTTCTTCCTGGGTGGAATATTCATACAGCTAATTCCTAGCATTTAGGACCTGCATTTTTTAGCAATACCTGTTATTTAAATGTTTATTTGTGGTATTTTTGTAAGGAGCCAAGGTCATGATTCTGTTTTGATATTGTAGGAGTTTGCAGAGCTGACAAAAACAAATTATGCAAGAACACAAATTATCTCTACACAAGTACAGAGTAGGATCTGTCTTTGTCGTATTTGGAATTACAAATGTTCTGCTGGAAAAAGAGACGTGTAATTACGGAATCTGAACGGCAAATCTGTACCACCTTGCCAATAGGGAGATGCATGGGCAGAGGATTAGTGATGCTGAGCTAAGCAGTAAATATTTGTCCTGTGATGTAGACTGTAATTACATTTTCAAGGATCTACTAGCTTGCAATTGTACCCATTAATTTTGAACAGTAAATAAGGGGCCCAGCCAATGGCATGTATGGATTACCTTGTTATTTGCTTGAGATTGACCAACCTCAATCCCCCAGTCAAAATGCCTTTAGGATTTTAAGGCATTGGAAGCTATGGGGCTGCAAATATATACTGTATGTCAATGTGTAATGTGAAATGTGTAAGCTGTGTGTTAAATCTTTATACTTGAATGAGACAACTATCAGATATATTAGACTTATTGTAGACTGTTGGACTGCTATAATCATTATTAAGCCTATGCTGAGTGTTGGCTCTCAGTTAGATGATTGCACTATGGCACTTGGTGGCGCAGCCTATTGGTGAGAAAGTTACACTTAGGGGCGGATTTACATAGAGTCGCATATTGAGGGTTAATGAACCATCGCTATTCGACCATCGAAGTTAAATTCTTCAACTTCGAATATCGAAGTCGAAGGATTTAGCTCAAATAGTTTGTTCGAACTAAAAACGAACGATTCGAATGATTAAATCATTTGAATCGATCGAACAATTTTTCTTCGACCTAAAAAACATTAAAAAGCCTATGGGGACCATCCCCATAGGCTAACATTGCACTTCGTTAGGTTTTAGGTGGCGAGGTAGGGGGTCGAAGTTTTTTTTAAAGAGACAGTACTTCGACTATGGAATGGTCGAATAGTCAAACGATTTTTAGTTTGAATCGTTTGATTCGAAGTCGTAGCCGAAGGTTGAAGTAGCCAATTCGATGGTCGGTGTAGCCAAAAAAATCATTCGAAATTCGAAGTATTTTTTTTTCTATTCCTTCACTCAAGCTAAGTAAATGGGCCCCTATATATCAGTGATAAATAGTGATGAGTGAAATTTCGCCGCAAAAATGACACCCATAGACTCCAATGGGCGAAAATAAATTCAATTTGACGCACATAGACAATTCATTTTGGAGAATTTTTGCTGTTTCACAAGTTTTTGGTAAAAGGGTCAGATTCGCCCGTGATAACATCATGGGGCTTAATAAAATAAAATGCCACACTCCCAACCCAGAATTCTGCAATTATTTTGAACAGCTACTTTTTTAAACAGATTAAGCAACATCAGAAAGCGGTCTGTATGGCCCCAGCCTCATAAATGTTTCAACTACAGGTATAGGACCTGTTATCCAGAATGCTTGGGAACTAGGGTTTTCTGGATAACAGATCTTTCTATCATTCGGGTCTTCATACTTAAATCGATTAAAAGATCATTTAAAAATGTAATAAAACCAATAGGATTGCCTCTAATAGGGATTAATTATATCTTAGTCTGGAGCAAGTACAAGGTAATGTTTTATTATTACAGAGAAAAAGGAAATAATTTTTAAAAATGGGAATTATTTGGATAAGATGGAGTCTATGGGAAGCTGCCTTTCTGGAATTCAGGGCTTTATGAATAACAGGTTTCAAGATAAAGGATCCCTCACCTCATTCATTTACTATTCCTAAATTTCGCATAACGAATAATGCGGCCCTTGAGGATGCGGCCATGTAATGCGGAGGTGACCCAGATATTGAAAAACAGATTAAGTTTCAGTTAGGAATGGTTTACTAATGTTGGGTATGAAATAAGGATAATAGTTACTGGATGTGCAGTCCCTTCATTGCCACAGGAACATCAGAATCTTTATCTGCCTAGGCATGTAAAGGGTTACACAAAGTAACATTTTCCCCTTGTCAATTAAAGAGGAACATTATCTTCTGCCCTGGAGCTCACAAACAGCTCTATATACCTCTGTAGCTGTGTTTTGCTGCTCTGGTAAAATTAAGAACTGAAAACTAATAACAAACTAATGAGAATATATTACAGCAGGGAGTCGGCAAATTAAAAACCTGAATTCAGAGAGAAGTCGTGAATTACATCTGGATCAAGTTTCTCCGAGCAGAAATCATTACTAAAAATATGTATAGATATAGAATCGCAGGACATCATAGCAAAGAGCCCAGAATCTAATATTTGCCTTAATGGAGTGGTTTTTTGCTGCTTGCTCTATTAGATTTTTCCATATGGACCAATCAAACACCGCAGAACCAGTAATTAATAAAAATGTTAATGACGGCCATCTGTGCGCACTTTTTTTTTTTTTTTGCAGTTTTTCTTGTACAGGATTGCTTTATGGTCGTCATTAGGTATTCATGGTCTGTGTTCCCCAATGTAAGTGCGTGGTAGACCTTTGAATCACCTCAAGGGTGATAAAACTGCATCTGCAGAAAGTGATTTAGCTGTGCAATGATCACGAGCCTCTTGTTCAGAAAAAAAAAGAAGAGCCCTAGGTGAAATATTATATTTGCTTTACATTAAGGAAAATGTGTTTACTTTAACTGATGGGGATTCTGGATGAGAAAGTAATTCAAATGAGCTCATATTAATGGAATAGTTGCTGTTCCAGAATGTCAAAAGGATGATGGGAATATATATCAGTGGTGATATTAAGGATATCAGCGGCCATAAAGGTTGTGGCCTAGGTGTGATCTTTTTCTTCTGCTTCAGTAGAGCACCTGGGCTTAAGGAGCCTCACACATGATACCATCTAGAAGAGATGTTTTTAGTATTATGTTCCATATTGCAAGTCTAGTACCTAAAAAAAAATAAAGGAGTTTCAGTCAATCAGAAACTTGGCCTCAAGCCCAAGTCATGCCTCATTTTGAGAGTTTTTCCTAGCTTTGTCACTCCAATCAACCAATAAGCTGATCTCAGACAGTAACAATAATGAAAGCAAACATCTGATTGGTTGCTATGGTTTACAGAGCAAGTGCCCATCAAAAATCACGAGTAGTGCAAAATTATGAACTCAAACGTAGCGTCCATTTGTTTTTCTGCACGTGCACTTGCAATCGAAAATAAAAGATATAGTGCCTGAAATATTTGGAGTTTGTAAGCCTATGCCTCCATTTGTTTTAAATCAGGCTATGTGCCTCCTAATATTACAAATGATTTGTGATAGTCGCACTTTGTCAGTTTACCATTAGTCAAGAGCATCAACCATTATTACATTTACTAATTGATATAGATTGGTTAGAAACATAATAGTTCCATTAGACGAATACAAAGGCAGTAGAGATGCAACAAAATCCTTCATTTTCTTGCATGCTTATTCCTCCTTCAAATTTTTTACCAAAAAAGGAGCTACATCTAAGATGTTTAATTTGAAAAGCCAGAATTTGAAGTGATACATTAAATGACAAGGAAACATTACTGGAGAGTGCGATATCTTATGCCAGCCAGTGTCATGTAGTGTAGAGAGTTGACCTCAGTTGGTGAAAGCTTGGGCTCCACCAAATAGTTGAGAGGAGTCAGCACAACAGTGGACACACCACTACATTAACAGGCTTAGTTAGTAAGCATTTGTTATGAAAGGTTTATATCCCTGTTAATGTCACATGGCCATATTGCTCTGATATGAGGAGTCAGTCCTGTAGTACTAGCTTTACAGAGGCAGTAGGTCATAGGTTGGAAGACTCCCTTCTGCATATAAATGTTGGCAGTTAATCAACCTATGTGTCCATTTCCTATGACTAACATAACCAAAAAGGGAAGAAAGCTTCACTTCGTGGGGTATAGATTAAAAACACCTCTGGGTCTTTCAAAACAACAATATCCTCTTAAATAGCAAATAAACGGAGCACAGAGGAAGCCAGTATAAAAATTAAAAAAAGTAGAAATTTATTTGATAACCTTTAAAAACTTCAATTACAGCAGCATAGCATCAGTCCTGGCTGCCCGCTTTGTGGCACCCCGTCACTTCATCAGAAGCTACAGCAATATACTCTTACTCGCTAATTCTTGTCTTTTTTACATTGGTAAATGCAATTGAATGTAATGACTAAAAGAGTTGAGACTAATAAATAGTATCCTCATTATTGTGCAATCTCCTACAGTGTGGCCACTAAAGGGAAGGTCCCCATAGACTTTCCTAAGTTTTTTTGATCAAAGGATATTCCTTCGATCGTTGGATTAAAATCCTTCGAATCGAACGATTCGAAGGATTTAATCGTTCGGTCGAATGAATAATCCTTCGATCGTTCGATCGTACTATCTGCGCTAAATCCTCCGACTTCGTTATTTGAAGTCGAAGGATTTTAATTCCCAGTCGAATATCGAGGGCGCACAATAGAACTTGTGGTGTGTGATGAATACGTGGGATGATCTCTAATGCTGATGCCACAAGTCTTTGTTTTTACTAGCACCTCAAAAGCTCATCTATCAGTGCAATTATCTATAGTTTTGTCTGTATTTCTGTCAGGTATTGCTGGGAGTCGAGCCGGGGACCTTTGGGTTTCTGGCTCGATACTCTAACCATTTGGCCAGGTGAGCAGCCTGTAGGGTTGCTCACTGTGTGTAACCTGGCCTCTGCAGTCCCAGCCCAGCTGCCGCCTGATTGGCCTCTCCAGCCCCAGCTCAGCTGCCGCCTATCTTAATCAACCAATCAGGGCTGCCTCTTCCCTATTTAAGGGCAGCTCTCAGACCACTCCTTGCCAGAGCATTGCATGGTTTTCTAGTACTGCGGCATCGCCCCTAACTAGGTTTCTAGCTCTTGCCCTTGTTCCCTTATTATTCTTGCCTTGTCTTATCTGCCTTGCCTTGTCTTGTCCTGCTTACCTTTCCTATCTTGTACCTTTCCAGCCTTGACCTTGATCCAACCCTGCCTTGTACCTTGTACTCTCTCTTGCTATCCTGCTCCAGTCTCCTCTCTCGCTATCCTGCTCCAGTCTCCCTCTCTTGCTATCCTGCTCCAGTCTCCCTCTCTTGCTATCCTGCTCCAGTCTCCCTCTCTTGCTATCCTGCTCCAGTCTCCCTCTCTTGCTATCCTGCTCCAGTCTCCCTCTCTTGCTATCCTGCTCCAGTCTCCCTCTCTTGCTATCCTGCTCCAGTCTCCCTCTCTTGCTATCCTGCTCCAGTCTTCCTCTCTTGCTATCCTGCTCCAGTCTCCCTCTCTTGCTATCCTGCTCCAGTCTCCCTCTCTTGCTATCCTGCTCCAGTCGTCCTCTCTTGCTCTCTTGCTCCAGTCCTCTCTTGCTCCAGTCCTCTCTTGCTCCAGTCCTCTCTTGCTCCAGTCCTCTCTTGCTCCAGTCCTCTCTTGCTATCCGCTCCAGTCTCCTTCTGCTACTGTCTTGCTATCCGCTCTAGTCTCCTTCTGCTACTGTCTTGCTATCCGCTCCTGTCTCCTTCTGCTACTGTCTTGCTATCCGCTCCTGTCTCCTTCTGCTACTGTCTTGCTATCCGCTCCTGTCTCCCTCTGCACTCTATCCCCCATTTTGATCTACGCCCGCACCGTCCTGTCCCATCCAAGCCGTTCCACTCCTGCCACGTCCAGTCCTTTCCTGTTGAGTCGTCGCCCTCTTCTGCCTAGTCTTGTCCAGTCCTGATCTTCGCCCTCTCCGTCCTGTTCTGCACCTGTTCCAGTCTGACTCTTCGCCCTCATCAACCTGTTCCTGCTTCCCTTCAAGTTTCCCCTTGGCACATACAGCCCCTGCCTCAAGGACTCGCCCTTTCCCTTCAGACTCTACAGCGCCCCCTACCTAATCCTTGACAATTTCTGGGCAACATTTGCATTTGTTTTTGTAGATTTAGGCATCTCTGGATTTGTGGGTAGTATGTCTTCAGTTTTCTTGAATAGTAAAGATTTTTGAGAACAGGGTGACTGAAACACTATGGTCTATCATTTAGATTTGTTCTTAGTTTAGGCATTCAGCATACAGATGCAGCCACTTTGGTTTGTCTGTTTGACACAGAATAACTAAACACAGATATCCCATTTATCTCATTTAACACAGAAAACTGTGTCACAACATCCCATCTAATTAAAGCATTCACCATTGTGAACAATGGTGCTTTGGTATGCTAATGAAAAGGTTAAATGCATTAAATGAGTTAAGATAACTTTAGATAACACAGTTTCTTCAATTAACCACGAGTCATGACGCATTTAACTCACAAATCCAAGTGGCTTCATCTGTATTTTTCCTGATAAGTTGTGGTTGGAATAATCCATTTTTTTCTACTTATAGCACAAATTGAATATGTATGCAGTGTTTAGGTTAGACTAAATTGCAGTGCTCTCTGAATCGGAATAGCACTTTGCCATGCCTGTTACCAGGGGGGCACCAGCTTTTTTACAAACTTCTGCTGGGCATAATTTTATCTCAGCTGCTAATGCCCCAATCCTTATTGTTGCCGCCTAAATTCCTAAACGTCTTAGGACACTTGCATAATTTATGGGCCAAATTTACTATGGATTTTGTTGGTAAATATATCTGCAATGTGATACAGATTTCGTCATTGCTGAAATAGTGTAGGAAGAAGCAAACAAATTGGTATTGTAACACCACAGGACAGATGAAACTCAAAGACGTTCCACTGAATCCAAAATGATGAGTGAAATATATTTTGGGGTTAATATGGAGCAGTAGCAACCAGATGCAGATCCATAGAGTAGTCACAAAATTCTGGAGAATTCTTGGGGATAAATCTAACTTTGTACATTGTCTTTTCCTTTATTTCAGACCAAAGCACAGAGCTTTACAATGGAATGCAGCCACAATTCTCCACGTAGTAAAGCAAGACTGGCATCTCTGAATAGTTGAAGATGTTTATTTTCAAGAAATCTATAGTTTGTGGGGGTTATTTCATTGTTAAGGGACAGTTTAGGATGAAATATGGATACTTGCACATAAATTCACAGAACCAATATTATGCATTGTGCCTGTTTTGGGGTGTTTGGTGGCTGCGTATCTATGTGTATTTATACATATGGGTTATCATTTTATTCAGGGGAACGTGCAGATTGTTATTGAGCAGGTTTTTGTCAGTTGCCATGGAAACTTAGGGAAAAATTGAACTTTGTAAATCCTTTTTCCTTTATTTCAGACCAAATTGCTGAATTCTATGAAGGACTGCAGCCACAATTCACCATGTAGAAAAGCGAGAATGGCATCTTTGAATGGCATCTTTGAATAGATGAAGAAGTGTAATTTTCGGAAATATATGGTTTATGGGGGTTATTTAACAGGTAAGGGTCATTTTAGGATGAAAAAAGTTAAGAACTGCACATAAATTTGCAGCCCCAATATTACACATTGCGCCTGCTTTGGGGGGGTTTGGGGGCTGCGTCTCTATGTGTATCCATACATATGGGGTATTGTTCTATTCAAGGGAACTTGCAGATTGTTATTGAGAAGGTTTTTGCTAGTTGCCATGGAAACCTTGGGAGAAATCTAACTTTGGAACTCTTTTTTCCTTTATTTCAGACCAAATCGCTGACTTCTACGAATTACTGCACCCACAATTCTCCATGTAGAAAAGCGAGAATGGCATCTTTAAATAGCTAAAGAAGTGTACTTTTTGGACATATATGGTTTGTGGGGGTTATTTCACAGTTTGGGGGGTATTTAGACTGAAAAACGGTAAATAGTAAGTAGAGCAGCCCCCAAATTTTAACTGCAATTGCCCTTATTTATGCGTTGCTCTTGTTGTGGGGTGTTTGGTCACTGCGTCTCTATGTGTATCCATACATATGGGGTATCGTTTTGTTCAGGAGAAGTTTTTCTTTCAAATTGTCTGTAATTATAGCATTTATTTATATATATATTTTGTCAAATTTACATTTGATCCTGCGTCTATGTTTGCATTTTAGAAAAAAAAACGAAAAATGCAACAAAAAAGCTCTAAATATCATGATGCACTGGTAAAATATATTTGAATTTTGAGTGAAAACTACAGCACCCCTAGAAATCTGAAGGTCTGTAGTTTCTAAAAATACCAAACTGGAAGGGATAATTTAAATTTACATATACGTTATGCTGCATCAACTGTCACGTGTGCTTACCACTTTGTTCTAGTTTAAAATTCTACAAAATGCTGTTTTAGTTCGGGGGTTACTCCTGGACAAAGAAAGTGGGTTACTGATACATATTCAGTATTGCTGGACTAATTCATGTAAAATTAACTTTTCCGTGGAAAAAAAACTCAAGATATACACAATTTTTTAACAATGTTTTTATTTTACAAAATACACATTAAATCTCCAGAAAAATTCCACTTGCATGTCCATTTGCAATGAAAAAAACAATATATAATTTTCCTAGTTTCATGGAGGTTTTCCTACAATATAACCTTGCTAAGCTGAACAAGTACAAAATGCTGAAAAACGGCTGGCATTTCGCGTAACCAAAATGGGAAATTCTGCTGGCACATAAAGAGTTAAATAAATATAGAACACCATTCTAGTATGCCATATTGGGACAGAAGCCATTTTGGGTTGGTAGAGAGGAAACTGGTACCTAAGATTCCATGAAGAAGCATGAGGGGAAAGCAACTCATTCTGGTCTCAACAGTAAGTGACCTTTACATCATTTAGGTTTTCCTTTTCTGTAAGGCTAATCAAGATACCTATGTCCCTGGTCTAAAGGCACTGCTAGAGTCCTGCAGCGGGTCGAGTACCCGCGGGTTACCCGCAAAAACCTGCGGTACCCTGTGGGTTGTGTTTAGAAGTTCCAGGTGCGGGTATACCCGTGGGTCGGCAGTTCTGTGGGTTGCGGGTCGGGTTTCTTCTGGTCATGTCTACTTCCGATGACGTCATTTCCGGTTTACAATGACAGCACTTCCTGTTTTACTCCTTTTACAGCACTTCAGCACTTCCTGATTCTTGATGGTCAGCGGGTTGCGGGTCCGGGTTGCGGATAAGATACTTGCGGGTAGGGTTGGGTAGCGGGTCCAATCGGGTAAGAATGCGGGTTGCGGTTCCGGGTTGCGGATTGCAGGTTGCAGGTACGGGACCTGCGCAGGACTCTAGGCATTGCTTGCCCCATTCACAGATGCACATTGCAAAAATGCTCTTCCAAAAGAAAGCCAAGGATAGGAGGAAAGCAACACAACCCTTCTACAATGTACAAAGGTAATGAAATGAATATAGTCCTGTGAATTACAGCCTTAGCCAAACAAATGTGAGACTTGTGAACTCATTCTAGTATTCCAAAACAGGAGCCATTGTCACGGCCGGCACCCAATACCAGAACAGGTGCCAAGTACCCTGGTCTCGGCTCGGCTTCACCAGTAGTGTGACCACCGTTGGGCTTCGGGAGGAGCCCTCAGCTTACTTGGGTGCCACCTGGACTGAACGAGGGGTACAAGGCGAGATGTTCTGGCTAGCAGAGGGGCACGGCAGGTAGATAGTCTTTTGGGCCGAAGGTCACGGTACAAATGGAGCAGGCAAGAGAATCGTCAGACAGGCAGGGTCGAGGCAGGCAGATATCAAGAATCGTCAGGCAGGCAATGGTCAAACCGGGTAATCAAACAGATGGGGTCAGGCAGAAAGAGTAGTCGAGATGCAGGCAAAGGTCAGGCTTCGGATATCAGAATAGTCAGGAACAGGCAGGGATCAAAACCGGAATAACAGATACAAGTTTCACAGGAACAGACAGCACAAGGCTTCAGGAACCACCAGAATCAAGATTCTATTACGGGCACTGGCTGGGAGTAAGAATGCGCCAATGCGCGCTGGCGTAATCGCGCCAGCGCGTCTGTACCTTAAAGAGGCGCGCAGGCGCGCCGCGCGCACCCTAGAGAACCAAGATGGCGCCGGCGCTGGAGGCCGGAACAGGAGCGTGGCGGCGTGGCGGCTGTCCACGCCGCCACACCACCAGGTAATTTTATTACAGCCATTTTAGCATGTTAAAAAAGGAAACGGGTACTTAAGATTCTATGCATGTTTAAAAATGGGTCTTTTCTGGTCTAACCAGAACTGAAAGTAACTTTCACATCCCAAATTAGTACTGTTCTAACCCCATTGAAAAACAAATACAGATACAGAATAAATATATCAGAACCTGCACAGTATTGCAGAACAAAAGCATGCCTCACAACTTACAATCAATACTAAGGATTCAGTGAGGCTTTGAGAAATTGTCATTTAAATAGGAAAAAGGTAAAAAAAAGAGCTCAGATCTAGTTCACCTTTTAAATGGACATCAATAAGGAGTTTTAACTTCTTCTTTATTGGCCCACAAATACTTACCGCCTGGTACTTGGTTAGAGGGATACAGCCCATTAAAAGATATAAGAAAATACAATGTACGCAACACAAACCAATTTGTTTTTCCCTAGGATCAATATGGCTTACAGTTATTTTAGTGCTGCGAAAATCCAGCAAAATTGGTGATATTTTCATGTAGTAAAATTCCATTAAAAACGACACAACACAATTTGAATATAAGATAGAACTGTGGGGAAAAGAATTTCAATAATGTAAGCTTCAATGCATGCCTTGCCCAAATGTTCCTGAATATATTTCATCTACAGAGAGATCCTGTACAGAAAATAATATCAACAATCTAACTGTGGGCCCTGTGCTTGGAACAACTTTGGTTTCTTTCCATAAACATTTTAATGTGTCCATGGTCAACAGAGTAATTAAGAAAATGCAAACTTAGTGCATGTTTATTTATATCCCAAAATGTTTATCTTGGGGCCAGTAATAAACACCAGAAAATGATCTTCCATAGAGCTCCCCTTTGCTAGTTTTAGTACCATATAAGCATGGGTGATTTATCAGCAATTGGGCTTATGCAGCTTTTATTATAATTAGTATTTTCCTAGGTTTGTGTATATATGTATATATATATATATATATATATATATATATATATATATATATATATATATATATATAATGAGGCAATGTAGCAATGTTTTCTGCAGTTCTGCAAGAGAAATGTAAGGATTCAAAACAAACGCTGCAGTTTTAAAAAAGATCTTTCAGTCTAGAACACTGATTCTGGATTTTAGCCGGTCATGGGTGATAAACAGGTCAGGGGCATTTGATGTTTATTAGACATAAACTGGCTTTATTCAGAAAACCAAAAGACAGAGAGATTTTCTCAGCATTCTGACAGTCAATAAAAATATATTTTTGAATTGCAGTAAATAAAACATTTATAGGCCAGCTGATTTGGAGATCACAGGGCACCTTCCTGTTCTCTATGTGTTGTTTAGCATTGACAGGGGGAAAGAGAGAACTAAACAGCATAGGGACAGATTAACTAAAGGGTGAAGTGACTAACGTTAGTGAAAATTCGCCAGCATGACGTCATTTTGGTACTTCGCCGATTTACTAACAGTTGCTGGCATAACTTTGCTAGTGACGGAGATATACTCTAGCGGTACTTTGCTCCCTAATGCCTGGCGAACTTGTGCTCTGGCGAATGGACGTAACTACACAAATTCACTAAGATTTGGATTTTACTGAACGTTACCTCTTGCACCAGACTTGCCTTCGCCACCTCAGACCAGGCGAAGTGCAATAGAGTAGATAGGATTTCCTCCAAAAATAGTTGAAAAAATGCTGGTGACTTTTCATTTTCAGTGTGATAGGCTGCAAGGATCGTAATTTTTTTCTGGGGTACCTGGCTTCCCCCCTACATTTTCAAAAATATGGAACATGAACTATACACTGGGCTCATGTGTAGTGCAACATAACAATGCTATTTTATTTTATCAAGCTTCCCTGGGCTTGTGTAGTGTAATGTATTTGCTGCAACATATACGTCTATTCAACTTTCACTTCCCACCGTATGCAATTTAGCCAACGCTAGTGCAACTTTGCTTTGCTTGCCGTAGTGACGCTAGTGCAACTTCGCCAGCGTTTGGCTCCCGGGAAACACAACTTTGGATTTTAGTGAATTAGCATTGTCCTGGCAAATCTACGCCTGGCGAAGTGTTGCGATGTGAGCGAAGCTGACGAATTTTCAGAGGTTAGTAAATTTGCCCCATAGAGTATATCAACTTAGTTCGGGTGCAGTAATGAGCTAAGAATCAACCACCATTTTAAGGTCTTCACTCATGGATTGTTAGACTAATATAAACTAACAGACTAAGATATGTTCAGCAACAATAGTCTAAGGGTCTATTATGGTAATTCATCCATTTCTTTTTTTGCCCATATTTTTATGTTGACTAAGCCCTAAAATCGTTTTCTCAAATATACTATAAAATGACTCATTCTCTGACTGCTCTGACTCGATCTTATTCTATCGTGGCTGGCTTCCTGCAATCTTGGGGTAATATATAGAGGCATCTGTTTATTCCCTGCTTAGCAAGTCCTTAAAAAGAATCCTCATTATTAGCAATTATGGGACACTACAGTATAAACAACGACACCTAAGTCACAATTGTCCAATTCTGGAATGCCCCTGAGCTGGATGGTGACATTTCTTGAGCACACATAGTTAATAGTGATGGGCGAATTTGCGGCGATGCGCCGCCAGCGAATAAATTCGCGAAAAAAACGCCGGCATCAAAAAGCGCCGTTTCGCGAATTTCGCGAATTTTCCAGCGAAGCAAAATGGTGCAAATTCGCCCAACACTAATAGTTAAAGGTTTGAATATGACAAGTCTGAACCCTCATTTGTCCCCTCAGTTTGCAGATGTGGGCACAAGACAAAAACTGAATGATTAGACATTGGTTCTGTTTTATATCTGAGGTGCTAGAGTGATGAGTTTAATGTGGCATGTAAGGCAGAGAGAGCTTGAAAATAGAACCACTGATAGCTGCGATGAGTAATGAAGACCTTTAACAAGGAAATAATGGTTTCACGTCTGCACTATTTAGTGCCAAAGCAAATTAAAACTTTCATCCAAAAGATGCTCAGCAAGTCAGCAACAGTTTGATTAGCTGGCTGTGTTTTAGGCTTCAGAGGATTTCAAATTTGTAACAACAGACACAGAAAGATTAGGCATATTAGCATGGAAATCACTTGGGTCTGATTGGGTCCAGCTACAGGAATTCTCAGCTTTACATCTAAGATTCTCATTAGAAAGATTTGAACAGAAAACCTTGGGCCCAGCAGTAATTCCAAAACTCCATATGCCGATACCCCCTGCCCCTCCCAACAGTCAACTGGAGGTGCATTATTTATGTAGTTATGAATTTGTATATATGAATACATTTATTTATACAGGTATGAGATCAGTTATCTGGAAATCCATTATCTTAAAAGCTCTGAATTGGAAGCAAAACCAGCTGATTGGGTTTATTTAATGCTTAAATGATTTTATAGTAGACTTATGGTATGAGGATCAAAACTATGGAAAGAACCATTATCTGGAAAGCTGGAAAGCTTTACTTTTAGCTGCCTGACTGAAAATGGTGGCAGATTACTCCTAGCTCTATTATGGCCACCTACTCCTGCCCCCCAGACTTAACTGCCCCTTTTACTTGACTGCACCTATAGGGCTCTTGCATGGGTCATGCTGCCCCTCCTCTAACTTTGCTGCTATCCATGGCATTCCTTATGAAATATAATCCAACCTTTCTATCAATTATTTTAACAAGCAGAAATAGACAGATGGGTCATGTAAAGTTTTCTCTGACTATAATAAGGGATAAATGTTCTTAAATCACCTATAATTACTTTATTTCCCCTCCATCGTCCCCCCCCCCCAATGAACTTACATACTGTAATTATAAAGGTACAATTGTATTGAGTTGGGGATGAAAAATAGACCATCTGGCAAGCAGGTCTAACTCAACCTGTAAAGCATATTACATAGGAGCTCCTGTACCCCTTTATCATACAGGATAACGAGATCTAGCCTATGTTCTTGCTACTAGGCAAATAGAAGAACTTTGGAAAGAAATTGCTCTATTTATCTCAGGTGATTGTAACTAGAGCCAGTTCTGCTCCCCTTGCTGAAGACAAATTAATCAGGGTAAGGATCTCTGTGATTCTGGTGATGAAAAGCAGAGTTCTCATTATAGTGTTTACACACAAGATTGATCAGCTTTCGCCCTGCGTAATTGGAGGCAGTATAGCCTAGGGACTTAGAGACGGGGCGTCAAAGGATTTGTCATCACCGAGAAAGAATCAAACCCTCGGTCAAGCTGATGAAGAGGCTGTTAGGTGCAGCACGAAGATATTGAAGATTGTGTGCGCCTTAGACAACCTGTTTGAAAGGCTCTATCAAGATACACATGTCCATGTCTTAATTATTACCACAGTGACCTTTTGCCTGGCTTCTTTTTTATACAAAAGAACTGCTCAATGGAACAGCAAGACGAATACCCTGTACTTGACTCTCTGTTATTGCAAGAACAAGTGCTGGCTTATACAAAGCTGAAAATAATGTTCTGTGCTTTGTACCTGTTTCAATACACTTAGTAAAGAAAAGCATATACTAGATAAGGAATGGTTTTGGGTGGCCCATTTTGACATTCTTCCTCTGCTTGGATTTATAAGTCATTTCATAAATGTGTATACCTGAAATAGCCACAATAAGCAGTGCCTGTAGTCAGTCTACCATCTGTCTGAGACAAAAGCTCTTGTAAAGAGGTAACACAAATGAACTGATATATTTTAATGCATTTGTGTCAAGACAAAATTGGGCATTGTTAAAAAGAATATACACTGTGGGGCCCATTTACTTAGTTCGAGTGAAGGAATAGAAGATCAAAAACTTTGAATTTCGAATGTTTTTTCTGGCTACTTCGACCATCGAATTGGCTACTTTGACCTTCGACTACGACTTAAACTCGAACGATTCAAACTAAAAATCGTTCGACTATTCGACCATTCGATAGTCAAAGTACTGTCTTGTTAAAAAAAACTTAGACCCCCTAGTTTGCCACCTAAAACCTACCGAAGTCAATGTTAGCCTATGGGGAAGGTCCCCATAGGCTTTATAAGTATTTTTTTGGTCGAAGAAAAATCGTTCGATCGATGGAACGAATTGCAGTAAATCCTTCGACTTCGATATACGAAGTCGAAGGATTTCCATTCGGCAGTCGAATACCGAGGGTTAATTGACCCTCGATATTTGACCATTAGCAAATTTACCCCTGTATGTATGACATAGATAGATCATTTACAAATGAAAGCACAAGTGCAAAGGGCATGCATAATTGTGTGCATTTAAACACTATTAGCAATGATACTTGCATGCCAGTCATTTGCACTTTGCTGAATAAAGTGCAAAGTACAGGGCACACTGATGCAATGACCCTTAAATTAACACCTGACTTGATTATACATTATTATTATTATTATTATTATTAATAATGCCATGTTAACATTTCATCGAATAAGCTTTACAGATTCCTTTCCCGTCCATACTCCTTACTACCCGGTGCACCTCTTGTGCTGTCACTGAGGGTCCCCTTGCCCCATGGTGATGGTCCCTAATACACATGCACCCCCTGCCACATGTAGGTCTTCCACTAAATTCTAAAACGATCTCTACTTTGTCATCCATATCACTCGATGCAGCCTACATCAGTTTCAATCAAGTTTATTATAACACACATCCTGTATACAGTCCCTTTCCATTTTTAATTTGTTCCATTGTCTTGTTTTAAGGCAGTTACTATTCAGGTACCTATCCTGTAACCCAGCTTAAATTATATACTTGACATCAGACCAAAATCATTGTTCCCAGTCAAATATTCTTGGCAGCCCCTAAGTGTCTACAGCAGGTGGTAATGCCCCAAGTGTCGAGCAGAGTAAGTATGGGCGGTAACTCAACTGATTAGGAATTTCTTATCTGAGCTCATCTGTAGATACTAGCAAATACTGTAGCAAGCATATTTTTTTTATATCAAATTAGAAAGTAGGTGCTTTATTCTGTCTATACTATCGATTTAATTGCAGCCAAACACACTGACATGCCAAACCTAGGGCAGAAATCACTGTCAAAGATGAGCAAAGAAGGTCGGATTGTCCGAGATGACAGTCTTTTGGGACCTATTTGTGTCAAGCAAGCTTACTTTGTTACAGAGAAAACATACGAGCTGTGACATTTAGAACTGATAGTGTGCTGTGCCAACTCCATAGCATCTTTTTTAAACTCCCTGTATACTCTGTCTTGCCACGTGTACATCATTTGTCTATATTATATCTAGCTTTGGCTGAAAGTTGGATGCTAAAGACTTTCGTAGTTTAAAGGGGATGTTCAACTTTAAATTTTCATGTATATATTTTATATACTGGCCTTATTTAGCAAGTTTTCAACTGGTCTTTAGTTTCTTATTTTTATTTGTTTGCCTTCCTATAGTGCCTCTTTTAGGATGCCATTTAAAAAATATAAAAAAAAATCAAAAATTATTTATATATATAGAGAGAGCCAGAGCGCAAGACAAATATTTGGCAAAACATTTGTAAGGGAGCTGCTGGAGCAACCACATAACATGCAAGGACAGACCATTCTATAGGACATTCCAGGAAAATGTAAAGTTTTGAAGAGAAACCAAATTCTTCCCTAGTTTTAAATACAAAATACATATGTAGTGGGGCTTTCCCTTTGTGCTCTTCTCATTACATGGGTCAAAAAAAATGATTAGACTGGGAAAGTTTCAGCATGGCTTGCATCACACCAAAAACTTTAATTGGTCTTGCTGGCAAACCCGAATTTAAAAATTTGCACCTCCCCCAGGTTCCGATGCACATTCCTCATTTGAAATGTGCAGTCCATGTGACCATTTACTAGGCTACGTAGACCAGAAATTCACTGCTACTTTCACAAGCCCCAGCAACAGAGATGACAAGAATGAAACTGCAGCTTTGAACATTACATACTGATGAGATCCTAGCTGCAGACTAGTTTCACAGAGATGTCAACTAAGTCCACGAAGATAGTGTGATAATGATGCACCCTTTGATTTTTTGAGACATTTTTTCGTGTTTACATTTGGAGTGAAAAGGAATTATGCTTATAATTAAGACTGGATCATTATCACCCTAATGACATGGGCTCAGTTGACAGAACCCACACTGTGCAATTTTTGGGTTCCCTTAGAACACAAAAACTATGGATGTGAGACACTGTTCAGAACTGAATGGGGTCATGTAAATGCTTATAAGCAGGTGTTCCTGCCTTACAGGGATACAATAATTCCTTATATAAAAATTACAATCATTCAAATGTGAAGCCCTCTGAAGGTTTAGAGCTACCTGGGGGTTGAAATCTACCACTCTAATTAGACAATAATTGATGTGAGAGGTAACAATCTATTCCCTGGATATGTGAATTTATATCTATTATTGGAATCTACTGTTATTGCCTCTTTTTTTCCTTTATTTTTAAAGGAGACTGCATCAATTTGCAAAAATTGCAAAATAGGAGAAGGAAAGGCAGAAAGGAAGACATAACCAAAATAATCTTCCAAGGGCAATGGAAAAGACATAACCAGGGGAATCATGATGAGTCTTTGATAATTAAGGTCCAGGAAATTCATATTTTAATACATTTAGCCATGGTGTCCTCTACAGATGTTGTCACTTTTCCATAGGGAAGATTTGTTGGATTTTGGTTAAACAGAGTTGAACTCAGGGCTGTCTGTCAACCAAAGCGAGAATGTACCTGTTTTTTTTTTTTTTTCAAGCCTTTTTCATGGGTAAATTAAGAAAAAGATGGAGTGGTAAATTTGGAATAATAAATATAACTGTCATCAGTTTTTAACCAGAATTCTTTAGCTATGGTACAAATTCACCAGAAATGTATCAAGGAGTCAATGGGTCAAATTTACTAAAGGACAAATTTTCCCCTTGCAAAGGCTTCACCACACTACGCACCACTTCACCAGGTGAAAATTCCCTATGACTACACTAATTCACTAAAATGCGTCCTAGCAGCCAAATGCTGGTGAAGTTTCAGTAGCATAAATTCATCAGGGCGAGCATTTCATAGGAAACTTTCGCTAACGTCCGTTTCTGCCTAGAAAATTGGTACACTTACACTTAGGTCAATCCGAATAGGGTGGGTACATATAGGTCGTATAGACGGCTTTATTGGAGATGTTGGTGCAATTGCTTGAAGTGGCCACTTTTTATTACAAATATCCAAGGAAGCAAAATAAAGACATGAGCCCACCCTAAAACGAATGTGGCATGCCCCTCAAATATTTGGGAAATAATTGTTAACACAAAAATATTTAATAGTTGGAACTTTTGAAGCCAATCCCTAAAATATGAAAAAACACCAGCTTTTTTTACAACTTTTATGACTTTCCAGCATACAGGATATGATGTCATTGGCGTAAGATTGAGGAGGATGTATCTTATCAATTTACCAGGTCTAAGGTGGTGAAGGAAAATCTAGTGAAAGGGGTATTGTAATGGAAAATTTGCACTTTAGTGAATTTGTGGCTTAATAATTGTTCACCTGAGCAAACATTTGCCAGGCGATAGGGCGAGAAACTATACTAGCGACGGTATCTTTCAATAGCGAATTGTCCTCTATGCCTGTTAGTAAATTGGTGATGTACCTGCGGATGGTATTTCTGCCAAATTTTCTCTAGCAACCGCCACTTTGCCCTTTAGAAAATCCGCCCCAGTGTCTGGGGAAGCAGTAAAAAAAATGTTATGTAAAGTTCAGATATTATCTTGTCCATAGTTTGAATGATAATTCCTTGGTTGCAATTTTCCTAAAAGAGTATCTAGTTTTATCCCAAATATCTTGTTCCAACTGTGCCACATATGTAGATGTCATTAGAGAGGAGAAAGATATACATTCTAGACAAAGCACCTGTGCCATTTGGAGACATTTCACATAAATGAATTCACATAATTATGAATATTTTTTGAATATTGCCTCTTTTTATGAATTGAAATATCTTCACATAATCAAAATCAGTATAGAATTGTACTGCCTATGTGATGGAATGTACATAGATGATACATCCTTAAACATCTAAATATATATATATATATATATATATATATATATATATATATATATATATATATATATATATATATATATATATATATATATATTTATATATTCTAACATAATGAGCCAGATTCAATTAAATGGGAAAAAAAGCATCTCTTTATTCATTCCAGTTTCCACCATATGCTTCTAGGGAGTTTTCATGTAATTAACCAGGAGATTATTTTTCTCATCGAATTGAACGTGGTTTGATATCTATTTTGTTCATGGATGTGAAAATGGCAAAAGCATCAGCCATGTGTCCCCAAAAGGTAATAAATTGATTTCCCTGTGCAGTTGCACAATATTTTTGCTTTACCTCTACTAGTGTAGAACTAATTGTGACATCTTTGCACTGATGCTGAACTAACGATGAGGGGAAGCAGGATCTGATTAATGAATCTCACAGTATGATCTCATGTGTCTCCAATACCCCAAAAGTTAACAGAGAAAAAGCGTTTTTTGACCTTTACACATCTATTATCTCTAATCGATAGATGGCAGTAGGACCACCAAGCATCACCACAGGCCCAATGTTAAGTGCAGCTGATCTGGTTGTCCATTGAGAACCAGCAAATAATACAGAATAAACTGTAAACATCACAATATTGCATCTAGATGTGAACATCTGAAAAGGAAACTGCATCATTACTGAAGGATCAGTCATGGAATAAACTATAACGGCTGAAGTTTACTGTATTTTGTTTTAATACTAAAAACCGAAGATATAATAATTAGTGCGCAAAGTTATAAGGAGGTTTCCAGTACCAGTATTGTATGTGTGTGTATGTATATATATATATATATATATATAGTGAAAAAACAGCGTTCAATGGACATTGATTACAGGTAATGCTAGAATGCACATAAAAAATAAAACAAGTTAGGGACCGCCATTTGGGGTTTACCTTGACGTGGTATGGTGGCTTATCAATTTTATGATCATAACTTTGTAACAAAATAACCCCTATTTGGGTACATATGCAATAGCATTTATTATACTTATATATATATATATATACTTTAAAGCCTTTAGAGTGCTCCCACAACCCCCCTGTTTTGATATTGTATATATATATATATATATATATATATATATATATATATATATATATATATATATATATATATATGTAGCTGTATTAGTTCGTTCTAATTAGTGATGGGTGAATTTGTCCTGTTTCGCTTTGCCGAAAAATGTGTGAATTTCCTGGGAAATTCACAAAACGGCAAAATTTACAAAACGCATTGAAGTCAATGGGCATCAAAAAAAAAAGCCCACGCCAATTTTTATACGCGCTCCTATTTTGTCCAAATGCATTCAAGTCAATTGCCGTCTGAATAATTTTGATGACTATTCTAAAGCGGGCCCAATTTTTTTTGATGTGGAAGAATTTTCTCAACAGTTTCACGAATTTATTCGCCTTCTACTAAGCCTAATTGCTAACTGTAAGTAACTGTAAAATTACTTTTGCCAAGGGACAGTAACCAAAAAAAAAAAGTGTCAGTTTAGTTGGCCAGGGATATCAGGGCTCTCTAGTCTATAAAAAGAAAAATCACCATATGCTTTGTCTCTTTCTGTGGATCCCCACTTGTTGGAGGGGTGGTTGTTGACTGAAGAGTGTGAGGTGGAGATAGGCATCTGTAATATCTCAGTCTAGGAGTGAGGGGCAGGATTAGGGTAGCTAGTTAAGCAGCCTTAGGATCCACTGAATAGTTCAGAAGGGGTAATAGCCTTGGTGTCACCCAACTCTATAGAGACTCAATGAGTAGGCCCAGGAATAGAAGATTCATGGAATAAGGCACTAGTGTGAGCATCCACTAGCATTGGGGACTAGTTCACCTATTTTTGTAGTTTGCTACGAATTGCATGATATTGCCTTTGTAACCTGAGAATTCTCAGTAAAGACTTATTGGGGATAGACAGAAAAAAATGTATTTTCCATGATTTATTTTTAGTCTGTACAGACACTATTTTAATTAATACTAATATTCTTTTGCCTTTATTTTGCCTTGTGTCTTCAGGCAAAGGATGTCTCCAGCTAGGATCCTGCTTATTTACAGGCATGTGTTGTTTAGCTAGCGCTCATAAGGAGATAAACCATGGTGAAAAATAACAATATTAACATCCTATTGTGCAGGAGAAGGCTTACAGGATATCAGTTGAAAGGTGCAAATTTGGTTTAGCTGCCACGACAGGAACAAGACATTTATATTGGTACTTAAATTAAACAATAATAGTGCTCCAAGTGCCATCCCACCGGCGATTTAGATTCTTGCCGGTGTAAAGGCTTTTCGGGAAGATTAGTCGCCCGAAGAAGAGGTGATTTGTCGCTGGGCAGCTAAATCTACCCAAATCTTTGGGTATGTCTCTGCCCAAAAGGAACTTAGTCCCTTTAATAGTTTTTTGCCAAGTGGGTTAAACCTGTTTTGTTTGTAATAAAGTTCTCTGTTGTGTTCTTTAGTTGCCGGTGTGATGAATGTGTCAGTTTGCGTAACATGCTGTAATTCTTAGGGGTTGCTTACTTTGCATTAGATAACCTTTCTAATTCCTCCCATGCGGCTCCCTAATTCTATTAAGACTTTTTTCTCATTACACGGCTGTAAACAATTGAATGCTCAGTTATTCCAGGTAAATGCTATTTAATCTATACATTTACTGACTATTAACTTATTTGTGAACAAAAAATAACACCAGAAAACATTTTTGCATTTCTAAGGAAGCAAGCAGAAGCATATTTTGCCAGGAAATGGGCATTTTGCGAGCAGAAAAAGTAACCAACATTTTCAAAATGTGTGTTTATTTCACTAAATTGCAGTTCTTTACTATATTTATGTCATGTTTTGTAGGTACAAATAAAATATTTAAATTTTGAGGATCATGTCCATTTCAGCTAAGTAAATTCAGGCATCTTATCAGTAAAAATTAAAGCTGAGTTGTTTTTTGTTTTTTAACAGTAAGAAAATCATAATGTTGTGTGGTATTAATGAAAGCTGCAAGCTAAGAGTAAATATTGCTCTGAAAATTCCTCTTTCCATACTTAAAATTTGCCAAAAGTATTACTAAAAGGACCATTTTCATCCATATATGGATAAATCAGGTACATCTCTCATTCACACCTTGAGACGTATCAAACCACTACACAATCTCTGTGATCATCTTTTGTTAAAGGATGTTTACAGATATTTATACCCTGACACTAGAGACTACACCTTTTATTCTGCGGTCCATAACTCCCATTCGAGAATTGATTATTTTTTTCCCTCCATTCATCTTCTTGCATCGATAGAAGATGCCAGTATAGGTAATATAGACATTTCTGATCATGCACCTATGAGAATGACACTGAAATTATTTACTCCGCAACCTTTTTCTTCCAACTGGAGGTTTCCAGCATATCTGTACCATAATGATGATTTTAGAACTTACCTCAAACTACATTGGGCTAATTATATCGATGATAATTTAATTCATTGGGATGACAAAAATCTACTATGGGCTGCTGCTAAACCAGTACTGCGGGGCCACATAATAGCCTATCTAATAAAAAGGAAAAAATCGTTTGATGAAAGGTATAAATTATTACAGAACGAACTCACCCGCTCTTATAAATCTTTCAAGCTTACTAATTCAGCCATTGCTAGGAAAAAATACTCTGAAACAAAGACTCTTTTTGACACTTTATTGACAGAGCGCATGCAACATAGATTGAGCCATACGGCCAATAGATTTTATCGTTGGGGAAACAGATCCGGGAAATTGTTGGCGAATATAGTTAAGAGACAACACGGGTCGACATTTATTCAGAAACTTAAAACTCCCACTGGGTGGGCACGGGATACCTCTGACATTACCACCTTGATGACGAAACATTTTAAAGCTCTTTACCAAAGAACCCCTGATTCCCCTGAACTCGGTCTCAAATTCCTTCAGGAAGCCCGTCTGAATAAACTTACTGTCCAAGATAGAGAACTCCTCGATGCACCTGTAACTGAAACGGAAGTTTCCATGACTATCACACAACTTAAAAACGGGAAATCTCCGGGTCCAGATGGACTGGGGGCAGAATTTTATAAACTGTTATTGCCGGAAACGGCTCCATTACTTACCTCACTATACAACAATGTCTTACTAGGTAACCCTCTCTGGGACAAGGCAGCTGAGGCCAGAATTATTTTACTGCCTAAGGAGGGCAAGGATCCCACTGATCCATCCTCCTATAGACCAATATCATTATTGAATCAGGATCTCAAGATTATGACAAAGTTAATGGCTACTCGATTACAGAACATTCTTCCCCGTGTACTTACCTCCAATCAGATGGGCTTCCTTAGGGATAGACATCCGGTTCGGGCTATCAGACAGGCTATCGCCACTATTTACCACTGTAATCTAGAAAAACGGAGACAGGGTATGTTGCTTAATTTAGATGCTGACAAGGCCTTTGATCGGATCTCTCACGCACATATTCGTAGGCTTTTAAAATTCCAGCACTTTGGAATTCATATGCTCAATTTATTTAAAACACTGTATGATGCCCCTCAAACTTTCATAACAGTTAACGGTTACAACTCGGAGTCATTTGAAATTCAACAAGGGACTAGACAGGGTTGTCCTTTATCGCCTTTATTATTCAACATTGCATTAGACCCCTTAATCAAACATCTACTTTTAAATGATACATTTGCAGGCATACCACTTGGACACATCAGACATAAAATAACAGCCTTTGCAGATGATATCTTGTTGTTTATCCATCAGCCTCATGTAGAACTAGATACGATTTTGGATACTATACAAACTTTCAGCACTTTTGCAGGCTTCCGGATAAATCTTAATAAATCTGAAGCTTTGGAACTTGGAGGCCCCGGGGTTACAACTACTGGGAATGCTAAGTTCCCCTTTAAGAGGGCACGTTCCTACATAACGTATCTGGGTATTAAATTGGCGAAAAACCATGCCGACATTTACTCACTCAATATTAGACATACTATTGACAACATTCAACAAGATCTAAACAAATGGGACTCACTAAATCTGACCTTTTTGGGGAGAATTCATCTAATTAAAATGATCCTGTTTCCTAAATTGCTTTATCACTTACAAATGTTACCGTACAGCATAAAACCTTCCGACTATAACAGATTACTTAAAATGTTTCGGTCCTTTATTTGGAGAAAGAAACATCCAAGAATAAGCCTCTTCAAATTACAGCAGACCAAACTCTTGGGTGGGGTTAACTTTCCTAATATTCGGGAATACAATGAAGCGGCACTTTTGCGCTATGTTGGGGACTGGATATATCATAGAAATCTATATGCCTCAACGGAACTTGATCAACTTTTAACAGGAGGCTTATCTCTTAACTCCCTTCTACATTCTCCATTAAAGGATATTCCACAAGACATGCGAGAACACCCCTTGTTTATAGATACTTATAAGACATGGAACTCAGTTCGACGTAAATTTAAATTGACACCCGGTTATTCCACTTATCTGTCCTGGCTTGATAATCCAGCATTTCCGATGGGGACCCGTAACAAAACCCTAATGGAATGGCATGCCCAAAATTTGAAAATTGTCAAAGATATAGTCGATGACACCTTCACGGTGCTGCCTAAAGACAAGTTTCTTCAGAAATACCCGTTTCTGGCCGATGATCCTATGCTGATGATTCAAATTGTTCACTATGCCACGACGGTGATGCGACATCTTTCCATGACAGATAAAGATAACCCATTAAACCTACTGTGGCCTAGATCTCATACAGTTAGAAATGTCTCTCAAATTTATCGCTTCCTTAGGATCCCATTATCAACTGAAACACCAGACACATTCTTACTCAGATGGACTTCTGTACTCCCACATGCTGAGGCCTCTCAAATACTTCAATATCACACAAAAGCAATGCAAGCTATCTCGGTTAGCAAATATCAAGAAATGGCCCTGCAGATATTGCATGGCTCTTACCTTACTCCTCTTAGACGGCATCATATAGGTACTTTAAACTCGGATAACTGCTTGAGATGTCATCAACCCCAAGCTGATCTTATGCATTGTCTCTGGCTATGTCCCAATATTCAACAATTATGGGGGGCAGTTCAGATATACTGGAAATCTCTTACTCAGCTAACAACTAATTTTACGCCAACTTGGGCAATTTTTGGGGTACCCCCCCCACAACTGAAACTTTCACGATCTGAAAGACAGCTGGCAGAAAGGCTAATGGCTGCAACTCGGAAAACTATTCTACACCATTGGCTTTCCCCGTCGACACCCCCACTATCTCTGGTTAAACAAAAAATTCATTACATCTTTCACATGGACTGGCTAGAATCTACTACAAACAAAGAACGTTACACTGACAAATTCTTTTCGGTATGGATGAGTTACATTCAATCACTCCCTACTCAAACCAAACACTTGACGATATATGCATTTAGATATACTACATGGTATGACACGGAACTATTGCTTAATAATGCTATTGTTCGTGAAACCGACCAATATATCCAAACTGCCTTACGATCACAGGACCAACGTCCACGAACACCCCCCAGGAGTCACCGCACTAACCAGATGATAAGGACAAGCTATCACTAGTTGTTTGCTTTAAGTCATGTGTGTGACACATATCGTTGTATCATACTATGTTTACCTTCCCTCACAACTGCCCGTTATATGGTAATCTATCTTTCAAATGTTGTGTGTGTATATTCCTGTTACGCTGCCACTGGACCCTGTCCACCAATTTCTTTTATATTTCCGAATTCCTTTGTATTTTATTTTCTTTGTTTGTTAGGAAAAAAATTTCAATAAAAACATTTAAAAAAAAAAAAAAAAAAAAAAAAAAAGGACCATTTTCAGAAAATGTTTTATAAAGTTTGCTTAGAAGGGGGTGAGAGTCCCCTTGACGAACTTCTGCCCATTGTTTTTCCCATTTTCAGAATTCTTTGCCTGTTGCTGTATGATAGAGAAGGAAGGTGGCCCAAAATTATTGTATTGTATCAATTTACTAATTTTTTTAATAAAAATGAAAAGGATTTTCCTTAAAATTAAGTTTAATATGATGTATAGAGTGACATTCTAAGGCAATATAATATAATTTATAAATTAAATTAAGAAGTAAAGTCTAAAATAGAATGAGGGTAGAAATGCTGTCTCTTGTAAACTAAACATAAACATGAACTTACTGCACCACATGCTTAATCAAACAAATGCTTTCAAAGTTGGCCACAGGGGGCTGTCATCTTGTAACTTTGTTAAAGGGGAAGTAAAGTCTAAAATAGAATAAGGCTAGAAATGCTTTATTTTGTCTACTAAATATAAACATGAACTTAATGCACTACAAGCCTAATCAAACAAATGATTTATGTTTCAAAGTTGGCCACAGGGGGCTGTCATCTTGTAACTTTGTTAAACATCTTTGCAAGACCAAGACTGTGCACATGCTCACTGTGGTCTGGGCTGCTTAGGGATCGTCATAAATTATCAAAATTATTGCCAGAAGCCAATACAGCAATACTGATTAATAATCAGAATATACAGACTGCACTGGGTCCTGTGTTTTCATGTAATCTAAAGTGGATTTTATAGTTTTTTTTATAGTTTTTCTCCAACTCTCCAGAACCAGTGGCTGCAGCAAAATAATCCTCCAAATAGAATTCCAGTTTATCTGTTTAAATCCGGCTCTATGATTTTTGTCCCTGCAGCTGGAGTTGTAAAGGGGATGTAAAGGCAAAAATAAAATCCAACACAAATCTCTACACAGTCGCCAACTGCTCTACAGGAGAAAAAAACAAAGCTGCTCCCCCTGCTGTTCATAAGTATGATTGTTTCCCTGCAGAGCATTTAGGGACTGTCTGACAATTCCTATTCACAGCATTAAATGAAGGGAGAATTTCACTGCATACAGTCAGGTTTCTTATAAAAACAATACACATTTTTTCATTAAAGTATATTGGAGATAGGTTCCTTTTTCATTAAAGAAAGTAAAAATGGGATTTTATTTTTTTTGCCTTTACATGCACTTTAAGGGTCACATTAACTATTGAAAGTGTGAGCCCTATGCTTGAGAGAACTGAGTGGCTTTATTTTAAAGCACTGGGTCAATCATAAACAAGTTAACAAGAAATACTGACTCGGCTGGAGGTAGTAAAACTTTTTGCTTCATCATAATCAGCATCATAATGGCATTTTTTGCTTGCCTGAGAAGTCTTTTGCTTTTTAATTACAAAACATACACCACACAATACACAAGTATGTGGACAATTGAGCTCCTGTGAGATGCTGGGAGTTGAGGTTCTTCACCATAAACAATACATAAAATAAATACAAAGGCACCTGATCCTGATGGTTAGTGTATACAGTACATTAAGTTCTTGCACATGGTTAATGGAATATGATTATACTTTTCGGGGGAAACTAAGGAAGTAGATAAATGTGCCTTGTAAATTCAACTTTTATGGCTGCTGTGTAAGGGGCTTACGCAACCGATTATATTTGTGAGCTGGTGTTTTTTTGCCATTCTCAAGGTTTTTGAAGTCTGTGGAAGATGGACACCCTGGGATGATTCTCACTGTTTTCCAGACAGTGTTGCACATCATATCTTGTGCATAGAATACAACATAAGCTGGTGGCTAAGTAGCATAGTATTAATGCTTTCATAAAATGATTCATTCATGTATCCCTGCATGCTGATTATACTTGATTTGCATACTCCTTGCTAGACACAGAGGATATATAACATGTGCCAATTTCTATAACATTTATATAAACATCTCTTTATAGCACTGGCAACCAACCAACTGCATATGTTTAAGCCTAATGCATAAACAATGGGCACCATTAGAATGCCTGAGTTTAACCCCACATGGGGTTCCTAAGCTTAGGTACATTGGGAGCCACTGTCCTGTTCTTACCCAAGAATATCTGCAAAGAATTTACAAATCAAGCACTGAGCACTGATTTCATCCAGAGTTTCCTCATTGTTGGAGGGGAAATTGAATGCTCTAAACTAAAGTGATAATGACACTTCTATGTTACAAGAGTGGACAGAATTTGTTGTGCCAATAAACACATAGGCGACCTATTGTTTGATTATCTGCTTCACATTTACCTTCTTTTTAAACCCAAGATACAGTATGTTTTAAGAATGGGTTGAATGACGTTTTAACAAGCGAGGTACTTAATACAGGGTTATGGAAGATAGCTCATAGTACAAGTTGATCCAGGGACTGGTCCGATTGCCATCTTGGAGTCAGGAAGGATTTTCTTCCCCCTCTGAGGCAATTGGAGAGGCTTCAAATGTTTTTTTTTTAGCTTTCTCTGGATCTAACTAGCAGTTAGGCAGGTCATATACAGACTTAAGGTTGAACTTAATGGACGTGTGTCTTTATTCAACCAAACTTACTATGTTACTATGTATGTCTACTAGTCAATTCAGTGCTCTTCTTGACTCTAAAAAGCAGAGTAAACCAAAATCCCAATGTTAAGCACAGGGTCATTTGGCCATGTGGGACATTACAGGTATAATCTGTATTTTTTTAAAGAAATGAATACATTTATTTCCAATACTGTGCTTTATTTGGTAACAACAAAGGTAGCTCATTTCACATATTGGCTACAAAAAATCCATGCAAAAATATTTTTTCATAGTTCTACATCTATGTTCATTTCAGTTTATTTTTGGTCCACAGGTCAGATAATACAGTATTAATGTATTCTGTAGTTGAATAACCATCTGATCACAGTGTATTATTATTATTCTATATTATTCTATATTTATATAGAGACAGGGTCGGACTGGGGGGGCCCAGGGCCCACTGGGACTAATGTCCAGGACCCCCTCCGACCCCCAACCCCCCTACTATGAAGCGCATAGCGTGCATGAATGAAGGTGCACCTGCTTGAAGGTGTCGCTCCTAAATCAATCGGTGCCGCACGCATGTGCAGATGGCGATGCACGGCGACTAAAAAAACTTTTTTTCCCTAATCTGATCGGGAGAGGGAACTGGCCCAGCGTCCATTAAGGTTAAGAGCCCACCGGGTTTTTCCCGGTTTCCCGCCGGGCCAGTCCAACAAACTATTCATTAGCGCTTTACAGAGATTATACATCATTCACATCAGTCCCTGCCCCAGTGGAGTTTACAATCTAAGCTCCCTATCATATCTACACACACGAGTACATAGAGAAACAAATGAAAAAACAGGGAGCACATGTGGAGCCCTGGCTGCAAGGCAACAGTGCTACCCATTGTACCCATTGTATCGCCATGCTGCCCATGAATCAAGGATACATTCGAAGACTATTAGTTACATATCAATGAGCCTCCAAATTGAATATATAGTATACCTAAGGTTGACCATACATTAATAGGTCCACTCAGTGGATGAGTTTGCAAACAAGTGAATCTTTCCCTGATTTCACCTCTTATATGCTGGCCCAAAATGAGTTGATCCAATCTCTTGGCCTCTGAAATTCTAACACAGGCCTATGCAGACCTGTCAGCTGAGGATTTCATCAACATATGATGTGGTCCTTGTCTTTCAAGAGTTTCAGACCTGCCTGATAGATATTTGGCCAATTTTTGGCCAGATATTGATCAGCAGTCCATCAGGAGGCCCCATAAATGGGCTGATAAACTGCCAACTTGGTCTGGAGGGACTAAGCTGGCAGCACATCAGCCCGTGTATGGCCACCTTAAGAAGGCAGCACAGTCCTCTTGCTTCCTAGTGACTAGCGACAAAATTAATGGGACATTATAGAATAAATAGTGTAAGCACTGTGTTAACCAAGAAGCAAGCAGAACTCGTGTGGTGTAATATTTGAAGGCAGCTCTTAATTGATATCTTTTTTGCTGAGATTTCAAAATGTAGAGACATGATGCATATTAACGGGCAGGGAGTTCCAGAGCGGTGGTGCTGCATAACAATAAGACCATAGATCTGTTTAGCAGAGTTGACATGGGATGTGCTGAGAAGAAAGGTCTCAGCAGAGCACTGAGCATGTATAAGAGAGGTTAGGCTTACAATGTAGATAGACTCAAGTGGGTAGAACGGCTTTGATCAACATTAAAACAATGCTGTATTTAATGTAGGAGTGAATAGAATGCAAGTAGATGTATTTATCAAGAGGGAGAAGCAGATACCATTGAGAAATAAGTGTTTCATCCTTTAGCAGATTATTATATAAATTCAAGCATAATGTCATTTTAGGTCAGGGCTGAGTAGCCACTCATTACTTATTTAATGTAAGCAGTCCAGACGTGGAAGTCCTGATTTGTCAGCACTATAAAGGCAATGAAGCCAGTACATACCCATCAAATATATCTTGTATCTAAAGATGAGAATGTGTCCAATTGCAGCTTTGTTCTTTATGCTTTCGGAAATGAGATCTCATTTATGAATGCTAGCACTAAAACAAAGATCTAAGTAGTAGCAAAATTAAATATGTATGGACTTTATTCATAAAGGTATTGTGTCTATATATGCTCCATTCCGAGTTGCAGTGACCACCAATGTGCCCCTTCAACAGGGTCTGACTGGGCCGATGGCACACTGGGGAAAAACCCAGTGCACCCCCTCCCGTGATCTGCCAGGCACTCTGAATAAACAAACTGTGGCGGCCCACGCACTGCCGTTCGCACATGCGCATGGGGGGCCTGGAGTCCAGGTATGCATCTGGGGGCCCGGAGTTCACGCATGTGCGCAGGGGGCCCCCAATATCTAGTCCAACCCTGCCCTTTAACCTGCTCTTGTGAATTATGCATATGTGCACTCATTTGTAAACACTGGGTAAATTTGCACCTGGCCAGTAACCCATGGCAATCAATCAATGATTTGAATATTTTTTGTTCAGCCAGCTGCAGGTTGAACACTGAAGGTATTAATCTGATTGGTTGTCATGGGTTACTGCCTAGAAGTAAATTTACCCAGTGTTTATAAATGATCCCCAATGGACTCAAGGTAACCTTAAAATTACTGGCAGCTTGGGCCTAAGCAAAGGCTAAGCTAAAATTATATGAAGACTCAATAGGGGTTATGTAATAAAAGACTCTAAGGGGCCGATTCACTAAATTCGAGTGAAGGATTCGAAGTAAAAAAACTTCGAATTTCGAAGTTTTTTTTGGGCTACTTCGACCATCGAATGGGCTACTTCGACCTTCGACTACGACTACGACTTCGAATCGAAGGATTCGAACTAAAAATCGTTCGACTATTCGACCATTCGATAGTCGAAGTACTGTCTCTTTAAAAAAAACTTTGACCCCCTAGTTCGGCAGATAAAAGCTACCGAAGTCAAAGTTAGCCTATCGGGAAGGTCCCCATAGGCTTGCCTAAGTTTTTTTGATCGAAGGATATTCCTTCGATTGTTGGATTAAAATCCTTTGAATCGTTCGATTCAAAGGATTTAATCGTTCGATCGAAGGAATAATCCTTCGATCGTTCGATCGAATTTTCTGCGCTAAATCCTTCGACTTCGATATTCGAAGTCGAAGGATTTCAATTCCTAGTCGAATATCGAGGGTTAATTAACCCTCGATATTCGACCCTTGATACATCTGCCCCTAAGTTTGCCCAGGAACAATAACCCATAGCAACCAATCAGCAGGCAGCATTTACTGTTCATCTGTTCAAAAGCAAACATTTTATTGGTTGCTACGGGTTACTGCTACTGGGAAACGTAGTGCCTTTTATTATATATAGGGGTATATATGCTAACACTACCAGGGGTGATTCTCATTAGAAACTAATTTTGTATCTGCAATTCTTGGATGGCTTCTTTAGGGAATTAGGCTAAAGGGTTTACTTCAAATTTAATAAATGCACCCTTATTTATGTAAAAATGGTTTACCATTCTATTCATGTTTAAATTAACTTTAAGTATAATGTAGAAAGTGATATTTGGAGGCAATTTACAATTGTCTTTAATTTTTTTAGTGTTGGTGACTTTTGTGTTATTTAGCTTTTTATTCAGCAGCTCTCCAGTTTGCAATTTTCATCTGGTTGCTAGGGTCCAAAATACCCTAGCAACCATGCACTGATTTGAATGAGAGACTGGATATGAATAGGAGAGGGACTGAATAAAAAGAAGGGTTATCTAAAATTGCAATAAGTTAGTAATGAGCTAAATTTTCCAGGTTTCGCAGTGAAAAAGACATCCATAGATTCTAATGGGTGTAAAAAATTGCTGCGCGTCAAAAAAATTATTGAACGTCAAAACAAATTGTTGCCCATAGACTTCAATGCATTTGGCAAATTTTTGCAATTAATCTTCCAAAAAGCAAGGTTCGCTGTGTTCCTCAAAACGAATCGTGATTTATCGATCACGAGAGATATAGCAGCAGGGAACAAGGGAACGTCATCGCTTAGGAAGAAGCCATTGAGGCGAAACGCGTAAGGGGGACTACGTGTGTTCGGTGCAGAAGCAACCATTTACATTTGCGCAGGAAACTCTGAGGGACGCCGAGGAGCCTTAGCATTTTTGGGACACACACAGAAAACTTTTAAATGCGGCTACAAAGAAATTGTTTGTGAGTGTAACTTTGAATTTTGATTAAACCGTTCTCTGCATTCTCTTTAATTCTACTGTTTTTATCTCTATATATATATATACAGAATTTTTAGAGTGTTTTTAACCATACACTAAAAGGTAAAAGAAACACAGTTTGGAATCTCTTTTTACATTTTTCCATTTAACACTGTTCACGGGAAGCAATTCACATACACAAAGGGGGCGATTCACTAACTTCGAGTGAAGGATTCGAAGCAAAAAAACTTTGAATTTCGAAGTGTTTTTTGGGCTACTTAGACCATCGAATGGGCTACTACGACCTTCGACTACGACTTCGAATCGAAGGATTCGAACTAAAAATTATTCGACTATTCTATAGTCTCTTTAAGAAAAAACTTCGACCCCTTAGTTCGCCTTCTAAAAGCTACCGAACTCAATGTTAGCCTATGGGGAAGGTCCCCATAGGCTTTCCTAAGTTTTTTTGATTGAAGGATCGTTCGATCGCACTATTTGCACTAAAATCCTTCGACTTCGATATTCGAAGTCGAAGGATTTTAATTCCCAGTCGAATATCGAGGGTTAATTAACCCTCGATATTCGACCCTTTGTGAATCGGCCCCAAAGTGTCACGTGACAGGTTTGTGTAATAAGGCACAAATGTTGTGAATATCACTAAGGGTGAAAATTTTAGTGTTTAATATACTACACTATATATTTTTCTGTTATTCCCCTTCCTCAAAATACTTGTCATTTTGAGGAACACAGCGAACCTTGCTTTTTGGAAGATTATTATAAACGGCTAGTGATGGGCGAATTTGTGCAGTTTCGCTTCGCCGAAAAATTCGCGAATTTCGCGCGAATTTTTGACGCCGGCGAATTTTTTTCTGCGAATTTTCGCGCCAGTTTCGCGAATTTATTCGCCGACGGCGAATCGCGCAAATTCGCCGCGAATTCGCGCCTGGCGAATAAATTCGCCCATCACTATAAACGGCCAAAGGAGAGACTAAAGATTTGCAGGACTTGTTGGGGGAAACTGTAATTTCCTTGGACTCATATTGATTTTAAATTCTTGCAGTTTCCCGAATTTTTGGTGGAGCAAAATGAGTCGCCCATGACTAGCAATAACTATGAATTTGTAGCATTAGACCATTAGTTTTAGATTGAGTCAGTGACCCCCAGCCCCATCTAAAAGCTGGGTAGTGTCAGAAGTAAAAGGCAAAAAATTACCATGAAAAAAAGTCTCAACGTCCCATTGCTGCTGTCTATTAGGTATAACCTAATAGATTGTATGCTCTCATTGGGCCGCAGCATATTGGGTCCTTTTCTCATGCCCAAAGTTCCAGTCCCAGCAACCAATTTGTTTTATAAATGATAAAAAAACATGAGGATCAGATCACACTGCTGTGCTGTAAGGCTTTTATCTAAAACTGCTTTTATCTATGTTGTGTTTTCTCTCTATTTAAGATAGATAGATTCCTTTGTTCATCACATACACAGTTATACAAGTACAACCTGTAGTGATATGTACCCTGATCCTTCCAAGACTTTGTAATTGGTATTTTCTTTTTATTTTTATAATAACTAATAATACTGCTGCTGGTAGTGCTATTAAGGTGGAGTTTTTTTGTCTGTTACACAGGATCTATTTTTCATGAACTTTATTTTTTGTCTTTCAGCAGATGATCAGCTTATATTGGACTTGTATACCTGTGCATGTGATGAATAAAGGAATCTATCTATCTCCAAGAGAGAGCGAACACAACATGGATCAAAGCAGTTTTTAGATAACTCCTTACAGCGCAGCAGTGTGATCTGATCCACATGGTTTTTTATCATTCATAAAACTAATTGGGGGCGATTCACTAAAGGTCGTTATTCCTTAACACACTATTTTGTGCGTTATTTAAGACATGCTATTTAAGGAACGATTCATCAAAGTATTTTCGCTAATAGACATATCACAAGCATCAATTCTACATTTCTGCACAGCGGTATTCTAATTGCATTGTGATACTTACAGAATATAATTAATGCTAACAAATTATTAACTAACATCTTTTAAGCAATAAAAGCATAAAATAGTGCGACTATTACTGTGAAATTTAACACCTTCTAGGAGTAGGCGTTACTAAACAACATCAGATGGATTAATAGAGGAAGATTTAGTGAGGAGCTGCAGGACAGCAGTTAAAGACCTTTATAAGGAACTGGAGCCTTACCTATTGCCACTAACTCATTTTCATGATACCTTAGGCAGGTCCAATGCCCTAAAATATCACACAAAATAACGCACAAAAAATGCATGCTATAAAATACCGCACACAATTCAGCTAAAATGAATGTAAAAATATCACTTGTTAAGTTAGACAAGTAAACGTTTAGTGAATCGATCCTTAATTCTAATAAGAAGTATTAACATTTTTTAGGCCATGCAATAAATAACACTCACTTTATCAACCTTTAGTGAATCGGCCCCTTTGTTTTTTGTATGAAATTGCTGGGACTGGGACTTGGGCATGGTCATGGGCAGGGTCGGACTGGGGTGCTTAGGGCCCACCGGGGTTACTGCCTAAGGACCCTCTTCACCTCTCCGGAGCAGCACGGGGCATTTGTCCTTACATGAGTGGTGCCCGCGTTTGAAAGTATGGGCGCAGCATGGCGTCAGTGCTCAAAATTATTATTTCACCCAATACTCTGCAGCCCAACGAGAGCACCCAATCTATTAGGTATGACTTAATGAAATAATGTTTGGCTTTCATGGTCTTTAAACTGTTAAATTTAGAAGGAAAAACGATTTACTGTTTTCACTTTTGGGTAAGTAAAGGATTGGGGTTAGAAAAGTAGCATAAGAAATAATGATGATGATTGCATTCACTGAATAATATTTGCAATGTTTCTGGAGGACAACGCTGCTGGGATCTATACGCCGGGCTGATTTAAACATTACGGCTTTTAAGTTCAGTGTCTAAAAATTTAAAATTTGACATTACACTGCAATGTCACTGGTTTTCTCTTTAAACTTCTTTTGTAAATCATCAGCCTGACCTGGAGTTCAGTAGACTGCTCCTGCTCTAAGTATCATACCCTCACTTGTCTTAATATAAATCTAAAATGTCTTAAATGTGTTCTCAGTGGCTTTAATTAGTGTTGGTTAAATGTCACTGCTTTACCAGCTCCCCCTCATGTTGTTTTCAAATGCTGTCACTCTTATAGTAATTGTAGCCTGTCTGTGTCCCAGTCATGAGAATCACTGCTCCATGTCAGAGTATCAACAACCAAGCTTAGACTGACTCATGTCATTAGGTTTGCTATAATAAAGCAATAAAAGAAAAACATGTTCTGTTTTTCCTCCTATTAACAGGCTAATTTGTTCAAAGGGACATAATGAAAATAAGAAGAGACAAGAAGATGAGGGACAGCTCATTATTCAAAGGGTTTATCGGCGGAATAGTATTTTTTTTAACCGGTTTCTTTTCTGCTCAGCAGAACCAGGAAGTTAGAAAGTGATAGTGGTTTCATTTTCTTGCTTATTATTATTATTATTAACATGTATTTATATAGCGCCAACAGATTGCGTAGCACTGTAAAGTAAATGTGATTATACAACTACATCACGCAAATTACATATATAGAATATATGGAGTAACAAACATCACAACCAATACAGGTACAAAAAGGTGAGGAAGGCCCTATGCATAGGCATACAGTCTAAAGGAAAGGGAGTAATACACAAGGTGTGGGAGTGGGCAAGATCGAAGTAAGTGGGTGAGAAATGTGGTATTGTATGCGGTGTTGCATTTGGTAGTTAAGTAGGGTGAGGGTAGGCTTCTCGAAAGAAGTGAGTTTTCAGAGATTTTTTGAAAGCAGAAAGGTTGGGAGAAAGTCGGACTGACCGTGGGAGAGCGTTCCAGAGGAGGGGTGCAGCCCTTGCAAAGTCTTGAATGCGAGCATGTGAGGAGGTAATGAGAGAAGAGTTGAGTAGCAGGTCAGTAGAGGAGTGTAGTAAGCGAGTGGGTGAGTATATAGAGATGAAAGTCTTTGAAAGTCAGTGTCATTAATTTGAATTTGATTCTGAAAGGTAACGGAAGCCAGTGCAGGGATTGACAGAATGGCGAGGCAGGGGAGGAGCGGTTGCTGAGGTGTATGAGCCTCGCAGCAGTGTTCATTAAGGACTGGAGAGGTGACAGTCTCTGGAGGGGGAGGCCAATTAAAAGAGAGTTACAGTAGATGCGATATGATGAGAGAGTGAATAAGAATTTTGGCATCGTCTTGGGTGATAAATGATTGTATTTTTGATATGTTCCTTAGGTGGAAGTGACATGATTTAATAAGTGACTGGATATGAGGAGTGAATGACAGGGCAGAATCTAGGATAACCCCAAGGCACCGGGCCTGGGGAGAGGGGGTGATAGTGGAATTGTTAACTATGATGGATACTTCGGGGATGCTACTGGTGTTAGTTGGAGGAAAGAGAACCATTTCAGTTTTAGAGAGGTTTAATTTAAGGTAGCGTTGCGACATCCAGGTAGAGATAGCAGACAGGCAGGAGTAGACGCAAGTTAGGAGTTCTGGGTTGAGATCAGGAGATGAGAGATAGATCTGAGTATCATCAGCATAGAGGTGGTAGTGGAAACCATAAAAATGTATTAATTTGCCAAGGGAGGAAGTATAGAGGGAGAATAGTAATGGTCCCAGGACAGAGCCTTGAGGAACTCCAACAGAAAGAGGTAGGGGAGAAGATGATACTCCATTGTAGGAGACACTGAAGGAACGATTGGTGATGTAAGAAGAGAACCAGGACAGGGCTGTGTCACGAAGGCCAAGCAACTGGAGGGACTGGAGGGACTGGAGGAGGGTGATCTACAGTGTCAAATGCGGCTGAGAGATCAAGCAGTATTAGTAGTGAGAAATGATTGTTGGCTTTAGCGGTTAAAAGGTTAGTTAGTCGAGTCAGGGCAGTTTCCGTGGCTTAAAACCAGATTGTAGGGGGTCCAGCAGGTTATTGTCAGAGAGGAATGAGGTTAGTCGGTTGTAGACTAGGCACTTAGTGCTTAGTGCAATAAACAACAAAACTATAGATAATTCATTAAAAGAATAGACAAAAAGAATGATCAGCAAAAGCCCCATTCGCTGAGAAGAGTTTAAAAAAAAAAAAGGATATAATGAATCCTTATTGGAGGCAAAACAAACCTATTGGCTTTAATAAATGTTTAAATTATTTTTTAGCTAGACTTTAGGTATGGAGATCTAAATTACTGGAAAACCGTAGGTCTCAAATATTTTGGCTAACCTGTATACTGCTTTTTGAACATGGTTTTTGTAATGTACCCATTTTTTCACTGTGGCATGTCAACATTTTCTTGTTTACATTTTTGCTCAGTAAATTGCCAATTAAGTCTCACTGTTCTTTTTTTTTAATAAGCTGCTATACATGTCGCGATCAACAAATTCCATGTTCTAGTTACTGAAATAAACATTATAATTATTCATAATATCCACCTACCTTTATGATGTGGATGTTGGAATTACTACTGTAAATCAGGGGTGGATTTCCTTTTTCAAATGTAACATTGTTCATTATATATGACCTGTTTTAAGGTTGGGCTTGAAGGTTTTTAATGTATAAGCCCATCACAAGGCCACTGGGACTTGCACTCCAAAATGGAGCACAAGGACCTACACTTCTACATAAATAAGGGGGAAACTATGTATATTTTTGCATTCATTAGGAGCAATTTTGTATCCCTTAATGCATTAGTAATTGTGCTGGGTTCATCATAATAGCCCATTGAGATTTTTTCAGTAAGCAGATTTATTTCACAGTCTGAATACTGATGAAAAATATGTGCAAAATTTTTACCCTAGTGCACATTTTTACTTGTCTGTTCCCTCTGAAACTTAGGAGTCAGTTTAAGATTGTTGGAGCCTTTGTGCTTTAGCATTAGGCTCCTAAAAACACGCAAGAGGTCCTAAACACTTGTGTGGTTTCTTTATTCCTGCCGATCAACTTTTTTTTTGCCCGACAGGGTTTTACAAAAGAGAGGAAAAAAGCTCAGCACCTAAAACTTGGTGAGATTTTTATTTTTTGTTGGCAGGAAGCCAAAGTATTCAAATGAAGAAACTACATGAGAGTTTAGAGTGTTTATAGTAGCCGAATTTTGAAGCACGAAGACACGAACATTCTTAAAACGGCCCTTAAGGTGGTCATACACATTACAATAACAATTGTTAATTTTCTCTACTAATATTAAGAGCCAAATCATCAGATATACAGATAGAAACAACATAATTCTACCTTTATCTTACAATGTAACATTAACGTGTGGCTGATGTTCAGGTGTTTTCGAGGACACCCGATAAAAAAAAAAAACATTCACCCTGTCCAATTGACCACCAATATCCTAGGCTTGTGACAATATCAGTCATCTCGTCTTGCACCATGCAGTCACAAAAAATCATATGGAACAAAGTTTCATACAATACTCTGTGAGTGTATGGTGCGAGATGAGGCAACTCATATCATCAAAGCCTTGGAGTATCGGTACATGTTTGTATGATCACCTTAAGTCATACAAACTATGATCTACTAAATCCTCCGCAAAAAATTCATATATCAAAAGATATCTGTCCCAAGGCTTTTTTCTTCAGTAAATTTTTTTTTTCTATTTAAATTCACATTAAAATTCAGATACATACTGACCCCACATGGCCCACCTTACACGTTTCGCACCCTCCAGCGCTTATTTGACTGAGAGACGGAGGGTGTGAAACACGTAAGGTGGGCCATGTGGGGTCAGTATGTATCTGAATTTTAATGTGAATTTAAATGAAATATTTTTTTTACTGAAGAAAAAAGCCTTGGGACAGATATCTTTTGATATAGGAATTTTTTGCATATGATTGCCTGTGAACTGGGGCGAGTCCCTTTGGCTTAATTAAGGCAGAAATCAGATGTGGACTCCCGATTGATGAATACTCCTCAATCCTCCAAACGATTGTGATTGGATATTGGTGACTTTACTACCCTCAGGGGTTTAAATTAGGGGGAATTCCCTACTACTTCAGTTGAACTGAAGAAGCCACTTGGATGAGCGGTGAAACATTTTCAAGAAAAACTCTAATCCATGTCCAGTTGCCTTTGAACTAATTCTACTAGATACTGTATATAATCTCCTCCTTTAGTACATAGTCAGCTGAGCAGTTCTTTTCCCAGTTACCAGGTCATAGAACACATATGACTAATCCGATCAGATTATTGGCGTGTGCAGGAAATTATTTTGGCTCTAGATGTACCTGGGCCAATAGTTTCCTCAAAAGTAAGATATAGCTAAAAAAGGTAGAGGAATTACAACTGTGTAGCACAGAAAACAAATTCAGCTGAAAACCAAAAGACTGACTTAATATGATCAGAAAGAATCAGCGCTAGGAATGTGAAGTGTAAATATCCTAATACTGCAATGCAAAAATATGTAAAGGGAAACTCTTAAATCGTCATGTGTATTACTGTAAACCTCTATCTTAGTAGTGACTTAACACGATTTCTGCGGACAAGTATCTTTATCAGAAGTAAAAATGTATCCAATACAAACTAAATACTCAACTAAATAAATCGAAGCAATGTCCTGACATGTAGGGGAATGAAAAATTACTCTAAGTGATGGGTTGCATTAAAAACCTGTATTACTTGGAAGTTCTCCATGCTTCCAGATGCAATAAACACAGGAGCAGACGGCACAGAAATATGAAAAAAATTGGTAAATATGACACTAGCAATATAAATATAGGAATAAACTTAATAATGCTCATAATACAGCTTTCTTTTCCTCTCCCCTGTAATGAAAGAAAGTCCTCATCTCGAAAGCACCAGCGTTGTCTCACAGTGAGGATAAAACTAAGCAAGAGATAAATCAGTTTATTACAAAAGTGCATCAATGTCAGAGAGAAAGGCATGGGGAAGGCAGTAATCCTTATCATTTATCTAGGGTGGAAGTTTTTCTATCTGAGCTGTGATTAAGATAAAAGATGGGGAAAAACACTCATCAGCAAAAAAAATACAGAGGCAACATTCAATTGGAAGAATTTCATATATTGTTTTTCAGATAGAAAAGCGCTGTCTGCTTACAAGGTGGGGACAATAGCAGAAGACTTTTAGAAGGACACTGGGACATATTCACACAACCTTCTGGGAAGAACAGCTGCTTTCCTTTGCTATTTATAGTGGGATGCACATGCTGATGAGTGGAATGGCTTAGATGTACCTTCCTGGCACAGCTGTGTATAGATCTGAAATCCAACCAGAAGTGGCATAAAGTCACCCAAACATAAAAAGCTGTATAATAAATGTCCTTTTCAAATTAAACATGAAACCCAAATATTTTTTTTTTTATTTAAGCATTCATAGCTGTTGTAAACTCATTTAAAAATCAAATATTTTTTACAATGTAATTAAAGTTCATTTTGCTTGACTAACATGATAAAATAGGATTTGGAATTATTTTTTTGGGTGACGGGTCCCCTTTGAAATGCAATGTCCCCTCTGGCCCTGTGCTGGCAAAGACTAGACAAATGTAGAACAAGGTGGCAACTGTTGACTTGATTGAGATGTCTTAAGAACCAAAATCAATTTTCATTATAATTCGTATACAGAGTTTTTAAAGTGGACCTGTCACCCACACATAAAAAGCTGTATAATAAAAGTCCTTTGCAAATGAAACATGGAACATCCATACCTGTGATAAAACTGTTTAAATACATGAGCTGTCAATCAAATATTACCTACCCCACCTCTATGCCTGAGGCACAGAGGTGGGGCAGTCTATTACTTTCTGATGTTGATATTGGTTTGGTTAATAAAGCTGCAGCCTTTAAACTCCATCTTGGGCTCCAAGTATCGTTATTGTAATTATTACGTTATCTACGAAGTTATACGTGGAAAGGGTAAGACCCTTAACGCTGCCCAGGTCATTAGAAATCAGTACTCAGGTGCAAGGTAACCCTGTATTTATAGCCTGACAAAGACAAAGCTTCTTCAACACCTTGTGCCAACTAGACCTCCCTCTGAATGGCATGCACTTTAGCAGATGGGTAGGGGATGGGAGAGGGGACGCCTACATGCTGCCCCCAATTCTGCCATATGCAAGAGGTGTGGAAGAGGGGGAAGAGTAGATCTTTGTGCTCCATTCTGAAGTGTGGAGTAATCAGAAACAATGTGTAACATCACGTTGTGCAGTTCTGGAAACAAGTGTTTTATTGTGTAGCTTTAAAGGAGAGATAAAGAAGTAGAGCAGAAATTTTGTTTTGGGCTTTTCTACCAGCCCAAGGCAACTACAGCCACTTGGCAAAAAAGATCTGTGCCTCCGAAAATGCCCCAGTAGCTCCTCATCTTCTTTTCTGCTGAATCACTGCTTGTGCTCTGTGCTGCTGTCACTTACTGAGCTTAGGGACTGACAAACAATATACTGAATATAGTATAAATGTCACAAGACAGGCTGATTAGTAAAAAATCATTGGTACATGGCAGCTGAGAAACTAGCAATCAGCATCAGCATTTGATAACGTGACATTAGTTTATAAGACAGGCAAACCTCTTTTTCTGCTTGATGATTTTGACAACAAAATCCAAGATGGGAAACTTCTGTAGCAACTTTGAAGGCCTGGATCATTACTACTATAGAGATGCTGGACCTTTAGGTTGATTCAATAAAATCAATATATAAAATGTGGCATTGCTAGCTGTATTCATTTTTAGGGTTTAGTTCTCCTTCAAAGGTTATTGGCACTTTGTTTTTTTGCATGGAGAATTATGTTAACTAGTACTCACCTGACTGTTTTGGCAAATGATAGAAGCTTGATGGCAAGGATTTTAGTTAATAATATATGTTCCTACCGCACACTCGCCTTTCCTCTCACTGCGTTGGTGGTGCTGGTTCTCCGTTGACCCCGGCCAGGTCCCTTAGCAACAGCAAACAAGAAACGGATCCGCACACACGCTATGATCAGCAGTTGGGGGGACACCCCTCTTTATTATATCACCTCGTGATCAACGTTTCGGGGGGATCACGAGGTGATATAATAAAGAGGGGTGTCCCCCCAACTGCTGATCATAGCGTGTGTGCGGATCCGTTTCTTGTTTGCTGTTGCTAAAGGATTTTAGTTATACCTCCAGCATCATCATTGGAGCCCAGTCACACAGGAAAAAATGGTTAGATTCCCATCTACACGAATGGCATATAAACATTAACTCTGCACTGTTGCTTGGAATGCCTGTGGCTGTCTTAACAACGGAGGTGAACAACATAAGTAGGCTTAGATGCATCAATGTAAGCTTATGAATTGTACTTACAAGCTATACATGAAATTTAAACCTCTTATATAATAACATAAATAAACAAAAGGCAATTTAATCTTTTATGCAAAAATCAAAAAGGTAGTGGAGTAACTAGCAAATCAGCTGGCCCAGGTGCAGGCCCCAAGGGGTGCGGGTACGATTGCAAAAAAAAAAGTATTATTATAAGGGTTTAATATGTTAATTAAGATATCAGAGTTTCCCTTTAAAGGACCCATAACACCCATAATACTTATCAAGGGTTGAAGTGAAATTGAGGGAATTTTCTAAGTTAAAAAATTCGAAATTCGAAGTAATTTTTGGATACTTCGACCATCGAATAGGCTATTACAACTTCGACCTTTCATTCAAAGTAAAATCGTTCGACTATTCGAGCATTTGATATTTGAAGTACTGTCTCTTTATAAAAACTTCGACTTCAATACTTCGCCAACTTAAACCTGCCGAAGTGCTATGTTAGCCTATGGGGACCTTCCAGAGCATATTTCTAAGTTTTTTGTATCTAAAGGAAAATCGTACGATCAAACGATAAAATAGTTCAAACCATACGATCGGAGTACTATTGAATCCTACGAATTTGACTTCAAATTTCGTAGTATTCAATTCGATGGTCGAATTTCAAAGTATTTTCCACTTCGAAATTTGACTCGTGATAAATCTGCCCCTTAAAAAGAAAGAGTTTTGTGTGCATTGAAATATATTTTACCATAAATCGTATATTTACTTCAGAAGGACTGCTACAATTACAGTATATGCTTTGTAATTATGGGGGTAGCCATCCAAATTGGGCTACAGGGCACATGTATATACATGTATATACATGTGCAGGGGGGGGGTGGCCAAGTGCAGAGTAGTTACTCCACTGAACAGAACTGTAGTATTACATTTTTTCTCATATAAAATTAGACATTCGTTTTCAAGAAATAGTCACCCATAATATTTGTAGGTGTTGGATAAAGAGAACTTAAAATTAAAAGAAAATCTCTAATGACATTCAAAGGCCTTACAGTAAATATGCAAAAAACAATGCTGTCTTCCAATACTGCATTGTAATATAACATTATCCAACCTGTCATTATTTCAAGAACAGCAAATTTTCCCAAAAAGCCAGATTTTTTGGGAATTTTTGCTCGAATAGCCAAATAGTTGGATATTCAGGCTAATTCCAGTGCAGACCACAGAAACTTCCAAATAGGATAGGGACCTCTCCCGTTGACTTACAGTATATACAACCTCGGCAGGTCTGAGATGGCGGATTTTCGGATTTAGATTTAGACTTTTTGCAGCCTTGGGGTATAATAAATGCTGAAAATTTTTAGGTTTTTTTCGACTACAAAAAGAAATCTAACTTTTCGAGGTTTTAGCATTCCATTTGATATGAAAGGCACAGCTCTAAACAGTCGAGAAAGCCAGGCCTTTATGAGCTTTTCATTCCATGTGAGCACTGTGTTCTACTTACAGACTTCCTTAAGCAGAATTTATAAATATAAATTAAACTGATAATATACTAGTTTGACTCAATTAAGCACTTTTTTTTCATTGTACTTCATATTTATTTTGCTTGATATGTTTCAGTTGCAAGAGAAGCGGCTGCTCGAGTCAAAAGCTGACATTAATGATCCAGCTCAAGGCAATGTTTCTTGCATTGAGCCAAATCTTGTGTGATTTAATAACCTGAAGTAACTGTTCACTCTAAATAAATGAATGTTTCAAAACAAATTTCAAACCCTGGTAAAATAAATCTGTTCCTTTACCTCGCTATGGAAATAACATGCTGGTGGGTCTTTTAGATGCACGTGAATCCACTGCAAATTTCATGCATTCTTCATTGATTTCCTCAAATAACTGTTAGGATTACTTTTTTATTACTTTTTAAAACATGAATTGGGATTTATAGTGGGGAATGATAAGCATAATTGTGTCAAAAGGGTCTCTTAATCAATGAAAGCCATTCACTGAGTAAATAGTTATCAATGAGCCAATCTTTACTTAACATTTTTAATAAAGATGCAGTTATGGAAATGGTTGGGACCTGGGGTTTCCCAGATAACGATCTTTCTGTAATTTGGGTCACCATACCATAAAGCCAATTAAACCATGTAAACATTAAATAAACCTAAAATAATTGTTTTGACATTGTGCAATGAGACATATTGCAAAGTGTTCATTGCACTATGTCCCACTATCAGAATCAGTCTATGGCCACCTTTACATGGGTTTTAACCCAGCAATAGGGAAATGAGGAACTTGTAGGGAATGAAGCCATAAGGGCCATTATACTTATGGGTTCCTACATATCAATCCCCACAACCATCCATTTATTATCTAAAAACACCAGACTTTGCTAGTCTAGCTTCATAAATGCACTTTCCTTGTTTCAATTATACAGTATTTTTTAACTATTTCCCATATCCAATACCCATTTTTTGTATGTCAGCTGCTTGTAGATGGAGTAACTTTGTGATGTTTAGCAGCTCGTGATTCCTTCTTGATGACAACAAACTATACATAACTACATAAAATATACTGATTTGACCAAATGCATTGTCTTAAATTGGCTTATCTAACTTACAAAATTGATGAATTCTTAAAAGACTTCTCCTGTAGATGTTCTGGGGGCTGCAACTGTGCACCAAAGTTTGCCTTTTTTTCTGCCCATTGATTGGTTACACTAGCACCATTCTCAGGGATGCAATGCATTGCACTATCCAATCAACAGATGTCATCAATGCATTGGATGATCCAAGAAGGAAGTTTCATCATTGTTACTGATTGGCAGAGATCAGAGATCAAACCCAGTAGAAAACAAGAAGCCACAGTGTGTAATAAAAAAACAGTTGTGTTGTAGTTGGATGAAGATAATTGTTAGAGTTAGATGAGTTCAGGCAAAGGCAGTGACATTTTCTAAATGAGAGGAAGGCTGAATTGTGAATAAATTAAATTTCCTGCTGTGATCATCTTAAAAATGAGTCTGTTGGTTTGGCTGCTTATTTTCCCAACATCCCTGTATAAAACACATAAGAATATTTCTGCTTTTTTGAATTAAAGGAACCCCACTACCACCTCCATCATTTTGCCTGCCTCCCTGTTCTGTTTCTTGTATATTTATGCTTTCCTTTTTCAATAGCTTTGGTACGTATTTACAAGAGTGCTAGCAATCGGTATAATGAAATTATTGATTTAAACTACATTTTGCGAGGTTTAGCACCGACATTGTCACCTCACAATGATAAAAAAATATATAATTTCCATAATTCATTTAATAATATGTTCACAAATTAGTAAAAATTCTTACTGTTTATAAAAATGATTGATAATATAAACTATTCCTTGGTAGTGCCTTTTGCAACAATTATATTTTGATGCCGAAATATCCTCATGATTTATATAAGAATATATAAAACTGGTCTAAAAAAACTCACAAAAGTCCAGCAACAGCAAGACCAATTGGAATATCATAAAAACATTATGAACTCAAACAACTGTTACAAAGTCACACATAATTTTGGTCCCTGCCATTTTTCATTCAGTTAAAGGAAAGAAACATCACAGGCACTTTCCTCCCCATCTAACAGATTGGTTTGGTTGAACAAAAACTGCAAAAAAATGAAAAACCATTCTACAGGTATGCGACCTATTATGCAGAATGTGCAGGACCTGGGGTTTTCTGGATAATGGATCTTTCCGTAATTTGGATCTTCATACCTTAGATCTAGATCTCAGTAGGCTGGTTTTGCTTCCAATAAGGATTAATCATATCTTAGTTGGAATCAAGTACAAGCGACTGTTTTATTATTATAAAGAAAATGGGAATCATTTTTAAAAAAAAATATTATTTGGATAAAATTTCCGTAATTCAGATCTTTCTGGATAATGGGTTTCCGGTTAACGGATCCCATACCTGTACCAGATAATGGGCCAAATTCAAATCAGTGAGAACTGGAACTGAATTAGGAAAAACGTTTTTTCTCCTCAAATTGAATCTCATCACGTTCCATGCACTTCATGTCAAAGCTCAGTTGAGCAAAACACTGTATTCTTGGTTAAAAAAAAGTGCATTGAGTTTTAAATTGCACATTGCACACTGTACTTGTGTCCATAAATGACAACTATTGTTTACTAGAGCAAAAGTTTTGAGATTTGCAAGACTGACTAACTGCTGTTAAGGTTGATTCCCACTGGAGAATGGTTTTACATTTGTAACTAAATTTGAAATGCCTAATTTGAGGAACTAGGAGGGGTAAAGCAAAGGTTTAAACTGGTTTGAGCTGGCTGCAAATTTTCCAACGAATATCCTTATCATAATTTCCTAGCCCTCACCAACCCAACCAGCATCTAATGATATCATAGTTACAGTATGTGAATCATGGGTTCTTACATCAGTAGAGGGAGTGGCAACAGCAATGATGTCACCCGCAAAGGAGACACCATGCAGGAAATCTGTGCTACCTTTGCTTTTGGGAAGTTTGTAGGCCAGAACCAAGTCCCTCCAAGTGGTGAACACACACACACAAAAAATCACAAAAACCCTAAAATTGTGTATTTTGCAGTGGGTACAGTACCAAGGGTGGTTTTTCGAGGTAAAAAATAATGACTTTGACATCATTTTAGAGCATACAATTAAAAGTATGATGGCATCTGCTGTCCACCAACCAAAACAATGGATTCTTAAAACAGCACGGCACAAGTAAAACATATCCTCCAGAACCATAGTTTAATATCACCAGCTATGATTGCATGACCAAAAGATAGGACATTGAGGGTATACAAAGGAGGCAGGAATCTCAATGAAGCATATTCTTCCTAAATTAGGTCTCTGACCCTGTAAGGAGAGAAACATTTTCTTGACCATTGTAGTTTTGGGAGACAACAGTTTCCCACCATGTTTTAATCCATAATAATATTTTGTAGAATGGTAGGAGCTGCAGTCCATCAATGTTTAGGTGGATCAATACTGTTATGGAAGGTTTATATCCCTTTTTAATATATATAAGTGGGATTTTTAGAAACACCATTGTCAATATATACTCTTGATCGTGGAAATAGTATCTTGTGTGATATTTTTGTAGGGAATGTTAGAAGCCACTGTTTATTCTAACAAATGTCTTCCAGCTCACTCTGCCTCTTATGAAAGACTAAGAGATCATCAGTATCGTGCAGAAATAAATAATTCAACTGCTGCCAGCTTGAAAAATATTTTTAGACATGGGAAGACGTGCAACTTCAAAAAGTGCCCAAGACACCTCCATAAAACACCATCCAAAGGAAAGAAAGAGGCAAGCAAGGTAATCTAAATAGCTGCATTCTTACTGTACTCTTAATAAATCCAAGGGAATACTTTATTTGCAGGTCTCATAGAGTTATGGAAATCTAACCAATGTTTGTGTATTTTGTATTAGCCTGTCATTTATGTTTCCTTTTATCCTTTTCAGCATGCTTTTTCAGGTTTCGAACATTGAAATATGCTTTTTGTAAGTGTTTTTGTTGATGATGAAATCAATACACTTGACTCTTACCAGCAGGTTGTGGGTTGCTACACATTAGATAGAGACCTATACTGAGTGTTGCGCGTATATGGCCTGGAAAGGCATTGGGCCTCACCCAGACATAGGAAAGAATCAGCTCACGAAGAGTATGTACAAGTATGGGACCTGTTATCCAGAATGCTCAGGACCTGGTGTTTTCCGGATAATGGATCTTTCCGTAATTTGGGTCTTCATGCCATAAGTCTACTAGTAATTCATTTAAACATTTAACATACCCAATAGGGTGGATTTGCTTCCAATAAGGATTAATTATATCTTAGTTGGTATCAAGTACAAGCTACTGTTTTATTATTACACAGAAAAAGGAAATCATTTTTAACAATTTGGATTATTTGGATAAAATGGAGTCTATGGGAGACACCCATTCCGTAATTCGGAGCTTTCTGGATATCGGGTTTCCAGATAAGGGATCCTATACCTGTATAATGATAAGAATATTCACTGTCCTTGGGAGTTATTGGGTTAATTAACCAAATAGCCAAAGATGAAACTGGTATCACTGGGGGACTGTGTAGTAGCAAAGGGGCTATGGGGGTAATTCATTTGAGAATAGTAAATAATTGTCTAAATCCTTTGGAAATCCTGAAAATGCCGACATAGGCTATTGTCTCATGAGAACCTGTTACAATACCCTATAATGTTTTCATAAGATTATTTTACAGGGTAATGGTGAGTGAATAGCCAGCGTCAAAATTGATAACATAAGTCAATGGGCAAATATTAATCATTGCCAGCGTCAAAATTGGCGCTGAAACATTGAAACTGGTGTCAGAACTGTCGCTGCAAATTCGCAAATTTATTCTCAAGGTGGGGAAAGCGCAATAATGCGCCTGGCGAATAAATTCGTTCCATTGCTATGAGTGATTTATTACATTACCCCATGTGCCCATGACCTAAAGAACCCTAATCCTGAAAAAAGTGTCACTATTATTCTCAAGTAACAGCCTGACTGTAGGCACTTTGATAGCTTCAAGTAGGTCTCCTTAAACAATGGGTTAGAAGTGGTAAATACTATATACTATACTGACACTTTATTTGTCCTTTAATACACAGGGAGTAAAAACAATGTCATAGAGAAAGCGCTGTTAGATACAGAAGTTATACAGTTAATATTGGAGGAAAAAAGATAAATGTCAATCCTTGATGGACAAAAAATTCAGAAAAGTAGATGTTGATTTATTCTCCCCCATCAAAAAAAAAAAATATAGCACTCAGGAATTTAAGACATTGATATGTAAATCACAATTTTTAATTTGTAAGTGAAAAATGACAAAAATAGTTTGTTTTTTTTACTTCTACTGTGGGTTTGTCTATGATAGTCACAAATAGGATCACATACATAAACATTAATGTACTGAGATTAAGCAGAACAGCAAGTTAGCGGGCAAAATGAGTCCTATAAGACAACAACATAAGCTGCTTATATAATAACAAAAACCCATTTGGCAGCACAAGAGCTTAATTCTGTCTGCCAGCATATTGAGGACTTAAAATCTGAGCTGGTATATTTTAAGTATTCAGACAATGCAATCACCTGCTTACGGTTGTTAGAACAATTGTTTTTGTGGCTTCAGTTTAAATCATAATATGGCACAGAAAAATGTAAATCTATGCACAAAATCTGACATGGTTTAAGAGAAGTGCACTCTCTGGCCAGAGGCAAGAACATGTTACAACCCTCTCGAGTAAATTTGGATCATATACAGTAGCAAATATGCTATTCCACAAATAACTAAAAAAGCATTTGTAATAATGGAACAAGTACAGTCTGGAACATGCTGGAACATGCTCAGTTTCAAGTTATTTAAGAAGAGATGAGTGGAAAAATGCATTTTCAAATACCGTATATACTCGAGTATAAGCCGACCAGAGTATAAGCCAAGGTATCTAATTTTACCTACGAAAACTGGGCAAAACGTATTGACTCGAGTATAAGCCTAGACACAACTACAGCCCTGTCTCCCAGCAGCGCACATTCCGCCAAAGCGACCCCCCCAGCGATCAACCAGACTTCTTTGCAAAGTTGATGGTGACAGAGAATTGCCAAACGGATTACTGTGTGCATTGTCCCACTGTCCCACTACCATGTGCAGAGGGTGCTTTGTGATATTAGAAACACATCGGCACACGAGGCGATTTAATGCAGGGTTCTCCCCTTGCAGTTTATTAGTGCAGGCATGCCTGCACTAATAAACTGCAAGGGGAGAACCCTGCATTAAATCGCCTCGTGTGCCGATGTGTTTCTAGTTTCACTGATTAAGGGGAGAAGCCGTACTCCTGACATTGTGCACCGGACGTTATCTGCCTAAGATTCTGTAAGAGTGTGCGCTGTCTCATCTGCATTCTGACTGCTTTGTGATATTGCCATCACTGTTAATCCTTCATATAACCAACAGAGGGCGCTGTGTGGTATTGCAGTAACTGTTATTCTTTCATATAACCAACAGAGGGCGCTGTGTGATATTGCAGTCACTGTTAATCTTTCATATAATCAACAAAGTGCACTGTTATTCTTTCATATAACCAACAGAGGGCACTGTGTGATATTGCAGTCACTGTTAATCTTTCATATAATCAACAAAGTGCACTGTTATTCTTTCATATAACCAACAGATGGCGCTGTGTGATATTGCAGTCTCTCCCCAAGCAAACTGTTGGTATAGGAATGATTAAAAATGACTGCAATCTCAACTACTGCCCACTGACTTGAGTATAAGCCGAGGTAGACTTTTTCAGCACATTTTGGATGCTGAAAAACTCGGCTTATACTCGCTTATATACGATAGTATGATTTTCATTCGTTCACGGATGGTGAACAGCTTGCAGACATATGTATATGGCTGAAGAAAAGCTAACTAGTATTTTATCTGGATTGGTAAATTTATAGCAGTGCTGTTCATCAAGCAGCAAGCCAATTTGTCCTCATAATGTTAAAGGGCTTTATTGTATCAAAATAATGATGTCATAGAAAGAAGTCTGTTGAGTTATTGATACGACTGCCATAATGCCTTGAAGGTTCACATGCCTTGCTGTCCTTCAGTTGGACACCACAGAGAGTATACAATATACTATACACCAGGAGTCCCCAACCTGTGAGCCACATTCAAATGTAAAAAGAGTTGGGGAGCAACACAAGCATGAAAAAATTAATAAGGGCTGTGATTGTCTATTTGCTAGACCCTATGTGGACTGTCAGCCAACAGGAGGTTCTGTTTGGCAGTGCACCTGGTTTGAATGAAACCAAAACTTGCCTCCAAGCCTGGAAGCCAAAAATAAGCACCAGCTTTGAGGCCACTGGGAGCAACATCCATGGGGTTGGTGAGAAACATGTTGCTCATGTGCCACTGGTTGGGGATCACTGCTATAGATACTTTAGAGAGTTGGAGAGTATAGAGATTTGGAGAGAGTTTTTTTTAAAACTAATATTACACTCTACTTTATCAAAGCGTTAAATTAGAGCTCACCACAGTAAAACTCCAGCACTTTTTAGAGGCATAGTTATCAATGGGTGAAAGATAAAGCTCGCCACTAGTTAAATATGTAGAGGAGTTGTACTGTATTGTTCTGAATGTGTCCCTACAGTATTCCTCTAAAATTGCAAATGCCTTGTAATTTATTTAAAGGTCTCTATATAAACAGTATGAACCAAAAAAAAAGCATTACAATGTGCTAAGGGTTTCAAAGACCTCTAAAAACAACTAGGACAATTACTAGCAAAAAAAAAAATTCTGAAAAAAGGTCAATATGATCAGCGCAGCTATACCGTAGAAGATGTCAAATTACTTCTATAGGATTCAAGTTGTTCATGGTTTTTACACTATGTAAATCTGGAAAAATGCACATTTTAAAGTATAGTTTTACCCCCCCCTTAGAGAGTATAGTAATGATAGCTGCTGATTTATGAGTAGAGAAGTTCAGCAACTGCATACAACTGGATTAATATCAGCCATATCAAACATTTCAAATGTTCACGTCAAGTCAAGTAGTGCAAAATATAATCTTATGTATATATGTAATTAATTAAAAATGTTATAATGACTGCAGGGATTGGAGAAATTTCCAAGTCCTACACCCTAAGATGCCAGGTTCTAATATTGTTCACTCATGACATCTGAATGGCTCTTTTAACTCATCTCATAATAACTAGGCTGGTTTGGTTGACAGGTCAAAATTCCCATCAAAAGGTAGTAAGAGTTACAGTACAAGAAAGTAACTGTACAGTTAGGATAGATTGGGGCCTTGACTTGATTAATCTTTCATTTATAAGCAGAATTTTGAAGAATGTGTCTCATTTCTATTAGAGGGTGATTTATCAAGGTTCAAATTTGAATTTTTGCCATAATTTCGAAAAAAATTTGCTGTCGGTTACTGAGCTTAGGGACTGACTCACAATGTACTGAATATACTGTATATAATATAAGGGGCAGATTTACTAAGCTCGAGTGATGGTTCGAATTTCAAAAAGTTCGAATTTCAAAGTACATTTTTGGGTACTTCGACCATCGAATAGGCTATATCCAACCATTCGACTTCGATTCGAACGATTTAAAAAAACTTCAACTTCATACTTCGCCAAATTAAATCTACCGAAGTGCAATGTTAGCCTATGGGGACCTTCCAGAGCACTTTTCTAAGTTTTTTTTTTTTTTGCTTGAATAGAAATCCTTCGATCGATCGCTAAAAATTGTTTGAATTGTTCAATCCGAACGATTTAATCGTTCAATCGGACGATTTTTATTCGACCGCAGGATTGCCAAATTTGTTGAAAGAAAATTCGAATTCGAGTTTCGAATTTCAACGTTTTTTGTACTTCGATATTCGACCCTTGTTAAATCTGCCCCTAAATATCGCAATATAAGTCTTATTCGTAAATAATTCATATTATTGGTACATGGTAGCAAATAACCCAGCACAATTAGCATCAACATTTATAATTAGCCCTGTAGCATCAGCATATATGACAAACTTAATTTTCTGCTTGTCGATTTGTGACGACCCCTAACCTTAATTTCTTATCAGCTGCTCAAAGCACACTGAGCATGTGCTTGTCACAGACACTTCTAACAAAATCCAAGATGGGTACCTCCTGTGGCAACTTTGAAGACATTGATCACTACCATTTAAGCTGGTTCAATATGTTCAATATATAAAATATGAAGTTTCTAGCTATATTCATTTTTAGGATTTAGTTCTCCTTTAAGGTATGGAGATCCAAATTACAGAAATACCCCTTTTCCAGAAATCCAAAGGTCCCAATAATTCTGGATAACTGGTCTCATACCTGTACTGCAAACCCTACCTACTTTAAAACTCTATTGCATTTTTAATCTAGCCATAGCAAGACTGCTATACAGAATATTTCTATAGCAACAATGTGATGAAAATCTACATTGCCTGTAAAGCTCTAGCTATGAGTTTTGTAAGATTAAGGAGGAGTTTTATGTTGTATCGTCAAAACTAATGTTGGCTTTGCCTTAACTGGTATATGGCCAAGTCTGATTCAATAACTTATCATTTTCCAATTACCAAACAGTATTTTCTAATAGATTTGAGCTAAATGATCCTACAGGCCAAAGCTTAAGCACAGATCATCATATAAGATCGCAGTTCATGCATTTTTTTCTTCTTTCCTTTCCTGACCCTGTTGAAAACTTTCTGTTATCAGATAAACACTTCTTGAGGGTCAATTAAGATGTCTACAGATGATTAGAGTCTGCCACTGATGAAACTGAGACGTAATTAGCAAATTAAAAAAATCTTTTGATTAGTACTCAGCATAATTCCTTCCAATTATTCAAAGTTCATGACTACAGGGGGTGGAATGTTTCCAGGAAAGTATATTCATAGATTTATGTCTTTATCATTGTGAACTCTGCTAACCTGGTATGTGATTCTAAACTGATTAACTTAGAGGGAGTTTTAAGTCAACTGGAAAGCCAATATAGTCTTAAAGGTGTTAGGTGTAGGACTTGCACTGATCATTGACACAAACATAAAAATACTTTAGAAGGCTAATTATAAACACAAATATGATGTGAAAGGTTCAAAACCAGATGCAGCCTTTTCCCCTACAATTCTACAACTAGAATACTGGCACTATGGCAAGTTATAAACTACCTTTTAAAAGTATATAAGTGCACACAAAATAGCATCTGATTTGATGTTTTGCACCTTGAGGGACAGATTTTTTAAAAAAAAAAATGATTTGAGAAAAAAGTGCAAACAAAATGCAGACAAAACACAAGCGGCATTTCAGGTTTTCTCAAAGGCTAGCCTATTTAATTAAAAAATGGAACCAAAATAGTCGAGTTTGGGTTTTTTCACAGAAAAAAGTTGAACACTGGCAAAAATCAAAATTTTCCATTTATTGCAATTGAAGCTGAAATATATCCCTTGCTGTGTTTGTTGCCCACCCATTGGCCACACCTGTAAGGAGCATTTTGATTTATAATGGGAATTTCTTTTTTAGGTTTCTGTTTATTTATTTAGTTGTTCATTTTAACAGTTGTAACAGTAATAGTTGTTAGAGAATATTCTATATTATTTTATAAAACCTCGCCAGTGTTTACTTGTCAAGTTTTTTTTCTTTTTCCAGGCTATTCAAGGTTTCACAAAAAAAAAATGTTGCCACATTTTTCTTGAATCAAGAAAAAAAATGCCACTTGATAAATCTGCCCCTGAGTGTACCAAAACTTTATTACAAAAGCCTCTCAAGTAAATGGACATTTGTCCTTCGTTGAAATCCATCCTTACGTCATCTTGGAAATCACAAAAGGCTGTGTTCCTATATATATTGTTCTCAATATAGTCAGTTGAAAGTGACTTTTGGAGTCTACAGGTATTATGAAAAACACTATGTTTGCTGAGGGGTTACTCTATGGGGCCAATTTATTAAAGTTTGTATTTTTCCCCAAATCAAACTTTATGTATTTATGTATTTCAATAATTACTCTTAACCACAAAAAAATCAATATTTATTAAGTGTACCACAAAAAACTCTAGTACAAAACATCATATAAAAGTAGGTGAAATTATGTAGAATTCAATGGGAGCTGTCTTTGTAAATTTTATAATTAGAATTTTAAAATTCTATCAGTTGCATGCAAAATGCTCCATACTAGTGTACTTACCAACATGATGTTCTGTCCACCCTCCATCACTTTTATCATCCAATGGAGGCCTGCCAGCAGATGAAAAGGCCTACTGTATCTGGCTGGCTTTTAATGGAAGCATGCACCCAGAGGTTTGTTTATTAAAGGTTGAATTTTAGTGGTTTTTGCAACTACGACTAAACTCACAAACTCTAAAACCATGAATGTCATGGAATTTATTAAAAGATTGGAATTTAAAAACTGCTCACAAAAAACAAATACCTCAAAAAACTCTAAAAATTCAAGTTATTTGGACAATTCCTTTGAAAAAAATCTTAAAACTTCAAAAAGTCTGAATTGAATAAAAGATCAGCGCAGTTCCCATAGACTTCTATAGGACCTCGACAACTTTTACTTGGTATTATAGGTTTTAATGATTTTTTAGAGCTTTTTAGAAATATAAGAAAACTACAAATTTTTCAAGATTAGTTGAAAAGATTGCAATTTGAGTGTTAGTAAATGGGCCCCAAGGAGTTTACTTATCAAAATTTGAGTTTGTGAGGTTTTAGAGGCTTTTTCAACCTCAACTAAACTCCCATTTTAGAAATGCACAAAAACATCTACTTGTTTATTAAAATATCTAAATATAAAAAGAACGAACAAATAAAAATGCTGAACCAATCCAAATACGAATAAATATACCTCAAAATCCTCATTTTTGTAAGAATTTTTGTTTACAAACAAACAAAAATCCTGAAAACCTCTAAAAGCTCAAACAAGGAAAGATTTTAGATGGAGAAGCTTTGTGTTGTAATATTGAATTTTTCGTGGTTTAGAGTATTTCGTTAAATACTTGATTTGTAGAACTAATAAATTTGATTTGGGAAAAAGGGGAACATTAATAAATCAGCCCCACAGAGTGATGGAGGAGAAAAAGAGACAGAGATTCATCAACTTGGACACATTTTTTTTGCATTAATCATTTTCCACTGAAACATGACTAGAATATCTATTGATCTAATGGCAATGATAAACATAGCAAAGAGCAGAGGGAACAATGAAGTGGAAAGGCATTCCTGGGCAGGTAGCCCTTGTTTTGGCTGTTTGGTTTAAGAATAAGGAGTGGCACAAATTGTGGTGCAGAACATGGTAGGGTTGCCTACCACCTTTGAGCCATCCACTCTATGTCAAATTGTAATTCACTTCTGCTGGGAAGCCAAAGGGTAAATATCTAGACAGTGGATCACAAGTGACCTGTTCAATCATTACAATTTAATTTTTTCTTCTATCCAATAGAATAATTTAATCTTCTGTATAAATCTAAAACATGTTTGGTATCAATCCAAAATAAAATTGCATTCTCTCTAAATTGTGCTGCTTTTTAATGGCTCAATTTATGGGTTATTCCCTGTGATTGTGCTTGTGTGACTTCTACAATCCCTTACAGGTCCTCTGTCATGTGCACAGTATTTCTGAACTGACAGGGTTAACCTTTGTTTATTAAAAAGTCAAACTGCTCACTGATTTTCAGTGACAGAAAACTATTCAAGAAGAGCTATCATCTGTGAAATAGAACTGCAAGCTGTAAGCGAGATCACCCTGCACCTTGAAGAAGCTGCATTGGAAAAGGTCAGCCGTCTAGCATTAGGACAAAATTAAACAAGCAAGGAAGGCTTTGCAGTGCACAATCTGAGCATGAATGAAAATCTAACATCTTAAAGTGCATTGGACATTTTATAATGGACAGAAATAATGAGAAAAAGGTGTTTAGAATAAACTGAGATGGTATAATACTCGTGTTGCTACTGTAGCTACTGTCTTTTAATTGGCTTGCTCCATTTGTAATCAGCAGTCAGTAGAATGCAAACCATGACATATGCACATAAGTCATAACAATAAACAGAAAGAGCCCTCCTATTGGTATTTTTATATGTTAAGGGAAAATGGACTATACCAACTAAGTAGACATATGGGGGAAAGTATGAAAAGACAGAAGAGATGAGGAATGTTTCTGGGGATGAATTGAATAAACACTGGTAGACTGTTCAACAGGTTGTCTATATTAGAATTGTTCTGAAGACATTTTAAGAGATAAATGGTGTATGGCTATGGGCGTATCAGTTGAAGGCAGTGTAGGTATCAGTATTTGGATAAAAGAGGGATAGAGATTAGTTAGTAAGGAAAAATAAGGATGGTGTAAGAGCACAGTTCAAAAAAAAAAAAAAAAAAGCTTGAAAGGAGGGAAAATTGTGGGGTGAATAAATGTCGGGATGAAAATATAAAATGATGACCACAATATAGTAGAATATTCAGAGCAAATGGAAAAGGAGAGTGATAACATAGAATGAGTGTAAGTTGTTAATAAAATGAGTGTATGGCAAGCCCCAATAGAGATATGAGTAGGAGGATCTTTTCGTAAAAAGTTTACGGAAAATTAATAGGAAATTAAGCATGAATGGGAAATGAGTGAATTGGAGAAAGGAATCTAAATTAGGCAGTTTGATAAATGTTCATATTAAAATATTCTTTATTGTACTGACCAGATTTTCATGGTACGGCCCATTTTGCAAATGACAAGACATAAACTTTTAAGACTTAACATTCAAAAGAGGCTTCAGGGTTGGAAGTGACCTAGCCCCTAGTGAAGGAGTCCCTGGCAGCTTACAGTGTAAATACCTTGCTCCGTATTTCCTTACATCAGTATCAAGTCATGGGGAAGCCTTCTCTGGCCTATACTGTATGTGATCAGGTAAGCCAATCAAATATTTTCATATCTGAAAACAATATCTTACTTTTAGCTAAATAGATTAATTTGAAAAGTAGCTCTATATTGTAACCCAATAGATTTCCTCCCATGCCTGTACCTATCTATGTTTGTCCATCATTGCAGAAAATCTGGCTTGATTGGTCTCTAATTTAGAATTTTTTTTGTTTTGGTGACTTAATAGTGTGCCATAGGTGTGATGATAATCAGGTAGGTTGGCAGGTTGTCAGTGGATAACTCATTCATCTTCAAGTCAATGAAGAACATAGAACAGAAATGAAATAGAAATTGTTAGAGACTAATGAAGATCAATGCTTGTGGCTAAAGGCACAATCTCTATAATCAGATCTCACCTCTGGGTCCCTGTTAATAAAGCTTACAGGCAAGATCAAGATAGCGGCAATGCAAGTGTAAAGGATCTTTTATTCTAGTAATATTGGGCAATTAGTTAACCTGCAGTATCATTGGAATCTGTTTCTTTCCACCCATAAAATCATGTAAAGATCTGTCATTCAAAATCATATTTTTGTGCAGTTCTGCAAAAAACAACAGAGTATCCTTCTAAATTTTGAGAAAGAAAAATGAGAGACAAAAAGAAATTGCTTCCCTTTCATGCTGAAAAAAAGATAATAGTGGGCTTTTAACACCTCAAAAATGCCAGTGCAAACTACAGCATTTTCTTATTTACTCAAATCAGGATTGGGATTTAGGAAAAGAGAAAAGAACAGGGAACAGAGCAGTCACTGCTTAATATTAGTCAATAGGCAATAGGAGCAATAGGATTGTTTTGATACATAAGTAATACTACTGGTGCTTGGCAAAAGACAGGTGAAGCTTATGCCTTGTTTTAGCCTCGTTTTAAGGGGGTTGTTTACTAAACTCCAAATGCAAAAATCACGGAAGAAATTGTGATTTTTTTTTTTTCAAAAAATCGGACTTTTGAAGAAATCAAAATTTTTCGGAATTTATTAAACCCAGAGGATGGAAAAGTCAAGATCTGAAAATCCAGCATCGCAGACCTGTCGAGGTTGCATATAAGTCAATGGGAGAAGTCCCAAAGACTTTTTGATGTGCGCTGGATTTTTGGCAATACCCCGAAGTTTTCAATGTTTTCAGGCAAAAAATTGTGAAAATCGGATGAAGAATCCGAAAAATCAGATTTTTTCAAAGTGTATTAATAAATAAGCCCAAAAAAAACGTACGGATTTGGTCTGAGTTTTTTTCAGAAAATATTGAGATAAATTCGGACTTTGATAAATAACCCCCGTAGAGTAGGCATTGGGGAGGAAGGGACTGGTCTGTCTAAAGAGAAGATTTAAAGTGAACGTGTAGTTTCATCATTAAATTGTCATTCTGACGCTCTCCATGTGTTTTTGAGCTACAGTTTCCAGAGCTGACAGAGAATGTTGGCAGTTAGCATAAGCAAACTTGCATATTCCCAACAGTCATTTGCAGGGTTCTTTTTCTAACTCATGTGTCTGCTTTATTTGCTTGGTTCAATCCAATAGATATACTGTATCTGGTCCTAGATGTTACATTAGCTGGGATCACAGCAGCATATACTGTATATTGTTATAGCTACCAACTTGTTTATGAGGCCATTCACAGATGGTCCATAGCTTCAAATGGATAGAAGCTTGTATTGTACATCCTCTGCAGCTGAAAAATATAAACTCCTGGTTACGTTTCATTAAAATGTCTGTCATTAAAACTGGAACAGGCAACCCTCGGGGAAGGAGAGAATGCTTGCTGAATATATGCCTATAACTTGCAAATCCATTTCTCATTGCACTTCTAGTTCCATATTAAGAACATTTTTTAGCACTCAGAAATGCCCATCCATATTTTATTATTTTTGTTTCATTAAAGCGGGCAAAAATGCTTTGAATTGCTCCTTGACTGAGAATATTCCCTGCAATTCTTATATGCAGGTGTTCTTGACTTTTATCCATTATTGCATTGACTGTATTTAATTAGGCATATTTGTAATAAAGTACAACACAATCATGTTCCATGCGTAAGGTTATTACAAATATATTTCACTTCTTCTTCAACTGATCTACCAAAAATGTTGTTCCCCTTTCCCTCTTTATTCAGATAGATTCATCTTGAGAATTGTAGCATAATAAAACAATGAAGTTATGGGATTGGTGAATCTGACCTCTTTCGCTTCCTCAAAAATTTGCAAAACAGCAAAACATTTGCCAAACACATTGAAGTCTATGGGGTTTTTTTCAGTAACAATTTTTTAAACCTGTGCAACATTATTTTACTATCCATTAGAGTTTATGGGCAATTTTTCTCAGTGAAATTCAGCAAAATATTTCAATCATCCCTAGCTGTGGCTCTGTTATCCAGAATGCTAAGAACTGGGGTGTTCAGGATTAAGGCTTTTTTTCATAATGTGGCACACCATTTTTATATAGTATGTAATAAAAGGTGCACAGTATAGTCATCTATAGTCAGTTAGTAGGCACTGTAGCATTTACTGGACACCTGCTTAAAATCAAATATACTATTGGTTGTTATGGATTACTGAACCTGGAAAAAGTCCATTACATTCCTCTTTATTGAAAATAGTGTTCCAGTTTTTCTGATCTTTCTAGGTAACAGGTATCCATATGATGGATCCCATACCTGTATAACATTGTGGCCACAAAGGAGTACAGGTAGCCTCCCCTTGTTGCAAGATTCATTGGAACATTTATAAATGTTTGCTCCTCAAACTTGGTAGAAGGTACAAGCACAAGTCCATCAGTGAAGACACTTGTGCCATTCTGTCCAGAGAGGAATCTGCAGACCTTGTGAGTCCTCCTTGGTACAAGCTGATACCTCCATTGGTAGGACCTCCATTTCTCTGTGATATATGATCAAATATTTGTTAAAAAGTCTTATGTGTAGCACAAGCTGGACTTGACCCTGTGGACACTGCAGCAATTGTCCTGAAGTGATAGTACAGCTAATACAGACATATGTATCACTAAAGTTACCCTACAATAATATACAGTGTTCAGTATTTTTTAAGATATGGTACAGCTTCTATAATGTTCTTATTAATAAGGTCTTTAAAGCATAGCATTCTTGAATACTTTGAAATGACAAGTGACAGTCAGAAAAGAAAATTGTAGGACTAGTCTACTGGTATTTCTACAATCTACCTTTAGACATAGGTACGTGGATGGTTTAATAACACCTCATCAACACCATACATTCATGAAGTCTCAAACCCCATGCTGGTTATACTAAACAAATTATGCTGATTGGAGTAAGAATCCATCTCATATAACCACCAGGGCTGGAACTAGGGTTAGGCAATGTAGGCATGTGCCTAGGGCGCAAAGCTGGGGGGGTGCTAGGCACGTACCTTCTCTGCCTCCTACCCCTAGTCTGGTCCCCTCTCTCTTCTCTGTCTGGCACATGTGCACGTGTGTTTCTTACGTAAGGGTGCCCATTTGGCACGGCGACACCGGCCTAGACCGGCCTGGACCATCACTAATAATGACATTTATTTGGTACAGGTCATTCTGAATTGAGAAAGCCAGTCGGATGACTAACGAAACATTTTCAAGAGAAAAAAATATATACATGTCCAGTTGATTTGACTTATTACTATAGATATACCATGACCTGGATGAATGAGAACCTTCACAGACATACCTCTACCCTTATACTTGTATTTTATTCCTATAATACATAGTGCCAATGCTTATGGGGTGGTTCATCTAAGTTAACTATTAGTATTTTATACAGTGCCCTATTCCTTTGCAGCTTTAATTTTTTTTGTGGTTTGGAATTATTTGCCTTCCTCTTCTGCCTCTTTCCAGCTTATGAAATGGGAGTCACTGACCCCGGCAATCAAAAACTATTGCTCTACGAGGCTACAATTTTATTGTTAGGGTGGTTGCAGACAAATCTCTACTTCGGGCGACTAATCTCCCTATATTTTTGGCATAAGAAACACTTCAGATTTCCAAAGTCACCCAAAGTTTCCGTGTGTTACTTTTTATGACTTATCTTTATATGCAGGCCCTTCTTTGAATGGTAAACAACCCATTTAAAGGGATACAATCATGAGAAAACATGTTTTTTTTTTCAAAACACATCAGTTAAAATAGTGCTGCTCCAACAGAATTCTGCACTGAAATCCATTTTCAAAAGAGCAAACAGATTTTTTTTATATTCAATTTTGAAATCTGACATGGGGCTAGACATAATGTCGGTTTTCCAGCTGCCCTCAGTCATGTGACTTGTGCTCTGATAAACTTCAGTCACTCTTTACTGCTGTACTGAAAGTTGGAGTGACATCACCCCCCCCCCAGAAGCCTAACAAAAGAATAGGGATGTAGCGAACGTCGGAAAAAAAGTTCGCGAACATATTCGCGAACTTGCGCAAAAATGCGAGCGGTTCGCGAACGGTTCGCGAACCCCATAGACTTCAATGGGAAGGCGAACTTTAACATCTAAAAAAGACATTTCTGGCCAGAAAAATGATTTTAAAGTTGTTTAAAGGGTGCAACGACCTGGACAGTGGCATGCCAGAGGGGGATCAAGGGCAAAAATGTATCTGAAAAATCTGCCTGTGTGTGCTTGGAAGAGATAGTGTAGGGGGAGAGCTGTTAGTGATTTCAGGGACAGATGATAGTAAGTTTGCTGGCTAGTAATCTGCTTGATACTGCTCTGTATTGGAACAAAAAAATAAATAAAAGCAGTCCTTACAAGGACTACTGTTATTGCAGCAGTCAGCAGATGAGATCAGAAGCAGGACAGCTGCCCACTGCAGCTACATACAGAGCACTGCAGTAGAAGGTAGATTACTAGCCAGCAAAGCTACCTAAGCTTAAATGTCCCTCAAACCCCTGCAGACTTCTGTCCCTCCAATAACAGAGCAGTATCAACACGATTACTAGCCAGCAAACTTTCAACTGTCCCTGAAATCACTAACAGGCAGCAGCTCTCTCCCTACACTATCTCTTCAGCACACACAGGCAGAGTGAAAAAACGCTGCAGGGCTTCGGTTTTTATAGGGAAGGGGAGTGGTCCAGGGGAGAGCTTCCTGATTGGCTGCCATGTACCTGCTGGTCTGGGGTGAGAGGGCAAAAAAAAGCGCCAACAATGGCGAACCCAAAATGGCGAACGTCGCGCGACGTTCGCGAACTTCCGGCGAGCGCGAACACCCGATGTTCGCGCGAACAAGTTCGCTGGCGAACAGTTCGCGCCATCTCTACAAAAGAACAATGGGAAGGTAACCAGTTAACAGCTCCCTGACACAAGATAACAGCTCCCTGGTAGATCTAAGAACAACATTCAATAGTAAAAGCCAAGTCCCACTGAGACTGATTCAGTTACATCAAGTAGGAGAAATAACAGCCTGCCAGAAAGTAGTTCCATCCTAAAGTGCAGGCACAAGTCACATGACTGGGGCAGCTGGGAAACTGATAATATGTCTAGCCCCATTTCAGATTATCAAAATTGAATATATAAAAAAATCTGTTTGCTCTTTTGAGAATTGGATTTCAGTGCAGAAGTCTGCTGGAGTGGCACTATTAACTTTTTGAAAAAAACATGCTTTCCCAGGACAGGAGTAAAAGTAGGAATAAAAAAATAAGAGTTAAGAAAATAGAACCATATATATAATATGTGTACATTTCATGGACCAGCTAGGCCAAAAATAACCACTGGAAATGTTGAGTGCATATTTAATTTTAAAAGCTGATGTTAATATAAACAAATTTAGCTTGTTGGATCAATATGCCTTCAGGCGAGGACTCTGGGGATAACTAAAATAAACACAGCTACATTCTCGCTTACTGTAGTGTACTCTCCTTTGCTTCACTCTAGATGAAAACCTTTTTTTTTTTAAAGGGTTTATGTTAAGCATTATCCCTGTTATTAATATGGTAATTAATAACGTATAATGCAGTTGCTTGTTTTAGTTAAAGCTTTTTATCAAGATATTAATTAAAATGTAACAGAATTACTTGCATATTCCTGTTAGTTTATTGGAAGATCTGAAGGCTTGCTAACTCATATTCATGTGCATAAAAGTGTTTTATACCAGTGTTAAATCAAAATATTTTCCACTTACTGAGCTGATATCTCAAGAGATTTCATAATGTTCTGCACCTTATTAATGATTTCAAGTTCATTAAGACATGTTTTTTGTGTAATTAATATTAATTTGTAAGTTCCATAAGTCAGTCTTCTATATTAAAAATCACTCTGCTTTATTAATTTGGGAGGGAAAAGCATCTTAGGAGAAATCACTTGGGGGAAATTGCTAGTACTGGACAAGAAAGACAAAAGTTTTTCAAAAAAAAGAAAGTGTAGAAAGAGAGAGAGAGAGAGACACAAGAAGGTAAAGGGCATAGTCACATATGAAGATTGTTCAGTACATGCATACGCCATACATTTTTAGCAGACTTAAATCATAGCGATCCAAATTATGGAAAGACCCCTTATCTGGTCCCAAGCATTCTTTATAACAGTTCCCATATCTATAGTGACAAAACTGACGCCTGTCCCTAAATGGCCATAGAGTAACAATTACAACCATTTGTCGCAGGAAAGATCATTTTCAGCACAGATGTGTTAGAGCTGAATCATCAGATATATGAGTAGAAACTAGGTAGTCCTGCGCGGGTCCATTTTTTTTAACCCATACCCGCAACTCGAACCTGCAACCTGTACCTGCAATTTGACCCGCATATTCCCACACCTGACCCACAATAGGCCAACTAACCTTCTGACCCATGGGGATACGCAAAACCAGAAGTGATGTCACATTTGCCCAGAAGTGATGTCACTCCGGTGCTGAATCTTCCCAAAAAAAATTAAAAACTGGAAGAACCACAAGGGTGGATGGGAGGGCTCAAGCTCGCACCTATGTTGGGTACCCAGCCAAGTTACCTGTGGACTGCTCGCATGGCAAAGGAATCGGGGACTTTTTGCCCGAAACCCAACCACTTTGCGGGTATTCCGCAGGTACCTGACGCGATCCAGGACTCAAGCAGAAACAATATAATTCTACCTTATCTGACAATTCAGCAGGAACAGTGGCCAATGATAAAAATTATCAAAAGTTTGTGGTCTGCCCAATCGGCAAGCCGACCGATGTTCAAGAATTCTGCTGATATCTGTCGGCTCGTCTTCAGCCATACACTCAATGAATATCATACAATATTATCGGTGCATCTATGGCCATCTTAATTTTCTTACTTTCTGTACATTTTTGCCCATTTCTACAGGTCTGCACCACCTATTCCCAATGTTCTCATTAACCAAAGTTCTCTAACTTCAATTAGATATTTTTTTACATGTTGCATGGTATAATACAATCAATTATACTACAAATGAGCCACTTTTTGTGCAGAAAGTAGACTGTAGAATCAATGGCAAAATGATTACTTCTTTCACACAGTATAAAATAGCTTTTGTTGAGCAGATACATTCTCTGTGATTTCTTTTTCATAATGTACTGTGTTTTTTAGATTACTCTTTTTCTAAGGAGAATTCACTTTGAAGTATAATTGTTGCATATTGGAAACCTTTTATTAGGTATAGTAATAATTGGAATTAATCAGAGAAGAAAGTTTTAATGTGCAGTAATCAAAATGCAATCCCTGGAATGTCCACCTTGTTTAGAGTAGTAATCTGAATAAGTAGGATATCATCAGGAATGGAGTTTAAAACCCATCAGCAAGGGGACAGTTGAGACATCTGCATATTGGTTTAATTTATCAATGGAGAAGAATGTTTTGCTAAAAATATATCCAACTAAATTTTTAACCCCTCAGGAAATGCCTCCCTACCTTGGAGGCACAAAAAAGTGTCTCCTTGTGGGTTGTGCTTGTGTGGTGTCAGCACCATCATCTTAAGGACATTCCGTACTTCATTGCCCCTGCAATTCCTGTACTGGTGGAGAAACCTCTATTACTCTACACTCAACGCACATCATGTTTGCACTTGAATGCCCAATACTCTCCTAATATTATATAGCTAGGACTTTGAATATCTGTTTAACTATCATATATTTGTAGACATCGATCAAGCCCCCCCTAAGGTACCTCTTTGCACGATACATTGTTTTTCCAGCCCCAGGTTAAATACTGTTTTTCTCTGTTACATACACATGTGTAAAGTTACACATATACATACTTCATTCAAATATTTCTGCACTACAAATCCCTCCCTGTATCTTTACAAATACTTTAACGTGTAAAGCATGCTTAGGAGCTGTAGTCGTAGTTGTATTATTAAAGCAATGCTGCTCAATTTTTCCCAGGCCTCTAGAACCCATGCCCAGTGACAGATTAATGACATATGGGGTCCTTAGGCTACATCCACACAAGCCCTCCTTCTAGGGTACTGTGGGTCTGGATGCGCGCAGATCAGGCTTGCGTGCAGCCAAGCTCTCTACACCGGGAAGAGTTTGGCACCTTTCCTGCCATCTTCTCCCAGCAGGTGCACCTGACGGACCAAGCAGCACAAAAAATAAATAAATGAAATAGAAATAATAATTTAAAAAAAAAGCTAGATATGTCCCTGATCATACTGGGTCCCTAGGCTATAGTCTAGGATACAATATAATGTAAAATAATCCTTAATGTAAAATAATCCTTCCACTTGATCTGTGTAAATCTGGTATCATGTTATTTGAACTTACATTTGGAGTAGGAAGTAATAAACACATTTACTAGCACTAAACAAATATGTCTTTCCTCTCCATGTTTGATAATAGTGTAATATAATGAAACCAAGATTATACCATGATCTTTGTATGTAAGATAACATCAAGATGCCTGATGCAGCGCAGCTAAGAAGTGTTCTCTTGGGTGAATTGCCCTGTGTATGGCATTACATTTTTTGGTCAACTTCTTTAGAGAAATAAGTGGCACAATGGAATAGTTTAATGGAGGATTTTTGGAGTCTTGTTGCCCTTCCCTGGACCTTTACTTTTTCAATTTTCAATACAGTACACCATGTACTAGGTGTGGTCTAACCATTGATTGAGACAGTAATAACTACACCATAAGTATTCCCATTCCTCTTATTTCTTTTATTATATTATTATGCATTTATTATTTTATATTTGTACTTACAAGTACAATTTTAAAAGCTAAACCAGTAATCGTTTGAAAACAGAGCAGCAATGTTTCCTGAGATACAAGACTGTCAGTAGCAGTCAACACAAATGAGAGCTTATCCAAGCCAGCCAGAGACAATGAATGAATATATAAATGAATATATCTATTACCGTCTTTACTTCCTGTATTGAAAAGTTTGCATTGTTTTTCCCATCTACATGGGATTAATTGTTTTATAAGTGTTCCATCTATGGATTTTTTTGGGCAGGTTTGGGTAATAATTACTGTAATTACAGAAGTTGTTTACCATAATAAATTAAGCTAAAGGAAAGACAAAAGTTTAGTTACTTCAGTTGGTAATTTCCTCTTCTCAGCGGCTACTGCAAGTCTTACATAAGTATCTGACAGCAACTAACTCTGTTCTTTATAGGTTCAGGAGCCCGGAGTGTTGAGAGCTGAAGGTTTTGTCAGAATCAGTCAAGATATCAATACCAGAAGTCAGTCCCAAATAGGGGTTAGCCAAGATGGAAAATCTAAAGCACAGTCCATTAATCAGACAAGTCCATGAAATCTGTCCAAGAAAAATTACCCTGAGAAATAGACAGACAGTAGGAAGAGGCAAGCAGGACACAAGGTGAATCTGAAGCTGGAAACCTATTCTGAAGACATCTGCTGAGAGATGAAGTTGAGTTTTAACAAAACGTAACACTAAGCCAGTAAAAGTCTGTAGATGTCATCATGGGGGTTGAAAATAGAGTTGAAAAGAGGACTAAAGTTCATGAAGCAAATATGGTTTAATGGCAGACCGGTCAATCTAGTTTGCAATAATGGAGTCTTAATTTTGAAACTGGAGATGGGAAATTGGTAACAATGGAAAGAGAGCTAGAAAATGAGAATTACTGTTGTGGAGTGCAATTGAATTTGGTCCTTGGCATGCAGGTGATGAGAGCATCTAAAACAGGAAGCTCACAGCCCTCAATATGGAGAGATTCAAAACGAAAGTAGAGGGTGGTGGATAAATGACTGAAGTTGATAGAAAAAAATGGAAAACTGAAACAGTGAAAACAAAGTGGCAACATAAAGACACCAGACATGGGAGTCCACACAAAATGTCACTGCTGTGCTGTTTTTTATATGTTTACATTTTTATACAATCTTCACTCACTGTCACATATGTAAATAACATGGCTCATCTTGCACTACTTGCTCTGCTACTAAAAATGTTTAAAATGTTTCTTAGAATTCTTATATTTTTGGTAATCCTTTTGTAGTTGTAGTATTTAACTAGAATGTTTAATTGTGCACAGTCTATCAATACTGATTAGTAATGGGCGAATTTGGAGCGTTTTGCTTCACCCAAAAATTTGCGAATTTCCCGTGAAATTCACAAAACAGCAAAAGTTTTGCAAAACGGCACCAGAGTCTCGTTTTTGACGCTGGGGAATTTTCACTGGTGAATCTTCACAGCGGTTTCACGAATTTATTTGCCGGCAACAATTCGCAGGAATTCGCGCCTGGCGAATAAATTCGCCCATCACTACTACTGATTATTTAACAAACCATACTTACATACATTACCATTCTTGCTTGAAAGGCGCATAGCCTTTTTTTTTTTTTTCAACCACTCCAATGAATTTACTGATCCTAATATTTATACTATATCTTCATGTTTATTGTGTCCACTATAAATTACTGTATAGGTTTTCTAAGGAGAACAACCACAGTCTTTTCTTGAAAGTTTATCTATTTAATTAAAAAAACATGTCTGCCTACTCACCTAATCACTGCAGATGTAATTCTCAAAAAAGTGACTACATTTTCATTTTGATTCAAACATCATCTTTTGCCTTGTGCCACCACCACAAAGTAAACCCCTCTAATTTTCTTTGTTAGAATAGAATAGTACAGAATCTGACACCTACTGTATATTGAGCTTGTCTTCTAAAGTCCATTCCAGGACACAAGTAATAAACTGGGTGCAATACGAGTTATAAAAATCAGAGAAAAGGGGTGGCTTGTTGAGCAACATTATCTATTTTCTCTCCTGAAGTGCATATTCTATGTCTCTCACTTTCTCGAGGAGTTTGGCAGGGACAAATAATTCAAAACATGATACAAAAGGTTTTCTGTCTGGCTCACTCTTCAAAGAGTTATGTACTTTCTCTTGTGGATATTGTGTAAGCAAAAGCTGTTCATATTCCTTTTCAGACACACACCATGCTCTTTCCTCATTTATCTTTCACAATTGTATTTCATGTGCTTTTTTCACTAACAACAATGCCACTAAGAATGCTGAAATGGCCATGAGACTATGAAGGACAATAAAAAATAACTTTTCTGATTAGTTTACAAGAAACCACGTCAATGATCTTTGTTCTTGTATTAATGGCTATAAATTCTACTCCAGTTTACAAAGCGTGGCCATTTTTCCAAGAACTGTATCTTCTCCAAAAATCTCCATCCAGTTAGACATTTGGTTATATTTATTATATTTTTATGACTATTTAGTGAATTGAAAAAAAATCACTCACAAGGGCACATGTTGCTGTATAATAGGCTTGGCTTTTGTGAATCACAAAAAAAGTTTTGTAGTGTCCACACATTTGTTTTGGAATTTTCACAGCACTCTGATGTTAGAAGGGTGAATTTTGAATAATTACTAAATATTTTTCTTTGCACAAAATGTGTTAAATGTATAAAATATTCTGCAAGACACAAATTGCCAGGTTTAATTTTATAAGAAAAATATATCACCTCAATCAGTTCTAAATTACCCCATAGACTTTTGAGTTTTCATGAGATATGTTTTCCCCATGAAATGGAATCTGACCTAAATTCTTTGTATACTTTGCAGGGCTAGTGCTCATGAAAACCAAAGCCAAACTATTATGGCAATGGCACAAAAGGCAATTTCAAATTTTTTGTTGCCCTGACATTTTGTAGCTCCATCACCTCCCCCCCCCAGTTACTTTGAATGGTGGAAGTGCTGGTATACTTCCTTGACATTTATCAGCATCTTTTCTACCAACAATTACCTTCCAAAAAAAAGTTACACTACTTTAAAACCCTGGACAACTGAAGGAAAATATTTTAGACAATGCATTTTTGGGGGATTTTGCTCAAATTTAAAAATGCACATTTAGGGGCATATTTATCAAGGGTCGAAATTTCGAAAAAACTTTGAAATTCGATTTCAAAACGACCAACCAAAGTGAAGTCAATGTTTTTTTTTTTTGGGTCGAAGAGGTCTGTTATTGGCCAAATTCTAATCGTACAATCGAAGGAATAGCGCATTAGATCGAATTCGATTCAAAGTTTTTCCTCCAAAAAACTTTGATTTCTCAAAGTCCACCAATTGAATCCAAATAGGTACTATGAGGTCCCCCATAGGCTAAAACAGCACTTCGGCAGGTTTTAGATGGCGAATAGTCAAAGTCGAAGTTTTAAAGAGATACATTTCGATATTTGAATTTCAACGTTTTTTTCAAATTCATAACGAATTTGGACTATTCCCTAGAAGTACAGTACACAAAAAATAGTTTGAAATTTGAGTTTTTAACTTCTAAAATTCACCTCGAACTTTGATAAATCTGACCCTAAGTTTTAATTTGGATTCATCGTTTATAATAAATCCATTACTAAGCCAAATTTAAAATGTTGGATTCCATGGATTCCTAATTGTAAAGGGGACATAAACCCTCTATAAGAATATTATTCTCCCCAAATGTTTCTGGACACCTCCTGTAGTTAAAGTCATGCCATTGCCTCTGAAGGAATGGTTTGTTCAAGACTTAGACTGCCCATGTATAGCATTTGCATTCAGATTTGGTCTGCCCAGATCAAAGTATGTTTAGCTTTTAAAATTAGTGAAATTATTAATTGGTTAGACTCTGCTGGGTCTGTAGTATAGTTACCTGCTCACAGAGTAACTGCTGTTCTGCTCCTCAGAACTATAGCCTATAGCTTTAAAAGTGTCGCAGGAGTTTCCCATCTTGGATTTTGTTTGGAGTGTATGATCTGAGCAGCTGTTGAGAAGCTAAGCTTAGGGGCTGTCGCAAATCATCAAGCAGAAATTGAGGTTGGCCTGTGATACTGTATACGCTGATGCTACAGGGCTGATTATTAAATTCTGATGCTTATTGAGGTGCCAATGATTAATATACCAATAATCATTTACTAATCAGCATCAGCCCTATATTGTGACATTGGTATTATATATAGTGAGTATTTTTTGTGTTGATCCCTAAGCTCAGTAAGTGACAGCAGCAAAGAGCATGTGCAATGAACCATTAAAAAAGAAGATGTGGAGCTACTGGGGCATCTTTGGAGACACATATCTTCCCTGCTAAAGGACTGTTGTTGCCTTGGGCTGGTACAGAAGCCCAAAACATAATGTACAACATTTCTAGCTACTTCTTTTGTTAAGCTTTAGTTCTCCTTTAAGAAACTGGTGCATAACTAGATGGAGAACAAATATATTTTAAAGTTAATATTATCCCTGTGTGTAACAATGCATTTACACATTACATCACCCTGTGCAGACTGGGAAGCAGCTGCCTATTTATTTGTGTGCTGTACACTCAGAATAATTTCCGACACAGAATTGCCAGTATTTAAGATACAGCTTTCATTGAAGCTAGATTTTTTTAATTGCCATTTTATGCATTTCACATATATCTATCTTCATATAATTCAGACATCTTAAATTGAGTGATTTCCCGTATATATGTGACCATGTGCTGTATCATTAGCTTGAAAGCTTACCAATGCCTCGCTTCTGCTGAGGACATTGCTTTTTCTGAAATCTCTATTATGTGTGGTATTAACTTTTCCAATATTGACATATAAGATTGGTAATAAAGCCTTACATTGGACCGGTATGTGTAATGAATAGGTCCCCAGGTACCTTATTAGTTTATTCTAAGAGGATGATACTGACCAAAACAAAAATGTCTTTTCATGTAACAGAATAAACTCCCAATAGAGTAACCCTTCCATTTATATTCCAATGGATTAATATTGTTTTATTTGCAAAGGAAGATGTCACCAATATAAAAAATGAGAGCGCTGTGTGCCAGCAAGACTATATACCCTTGTACTGCTCAAAAATACTCTATAGGTGGGTTTAGTCAAGGTATCTTTTAGGCAACTTACAGCATTATCAGAATGGCTTATTATAGTATGGAAGTGTAACAGACATAACCTGAACTGCTATGTGAGACAGACGCTGGGAGGTTTGGACTGGCCAAGATTTTAGCACTCTAAAAGGTTCTCAGGGATTATGCAGTTACTCAAGCAGCAGCAGAAGTCATGTTACTATTTGCAAGGCTACATATTGTGATACAGTGACTATAAAGCAGTAAGAGGACATCCTCATACCCATTCTAGTCTGAGAGCAAATAAAGTATCTGACATCTTCTGGGTTTCAATGCTTCTGAGGACTTGCATTTTGAGTGATATTGTGCATATGTGCAAAAACCACCAATAAGACTTTATTTTATAGGGCTGTGGGAACTACAATTAAGACCCTAACTTTCAGTTTGAATCTGTACTTACTTATTACCTGCCAATGGTGTAAACTCATGACACACTTTTTTTTGCTTATTGTAATTAGTGATGGGCGAATCTGACCTGTTTCAGTTCACCGAAAATTCACAAAACGGCGTAAAATTTGCCAAATGCATTGAAGTGTATGAGTGACAACATTTTTGACGCTCAACAATTTTTTTCACCCATTGGAGTCTATGGGCGTCTTTTTCACGGTGAAACCTGGCTAAAAATTTCCCTCATCACTAATTGTCATACCTGTGAATCAACATCACAATATCAGGCTACGTTACATGAAGAGCCAACAATAAAATGTGAGGGTTTGTTTATTATTGTTTGCAAAGTCTCTGCCTGGTTAAACCTCTTTAGGAAAATGAAAAACAACAATTTTAAAGAAATATCTTTCTAAAGGGGATAGTCAACTTAAAATTCACTTTTGATGTGATGTAGACAAAAGTTTGGATTTTTGAGAAGGCCACAAAGGCATGGATATAGGGCAGTATGTTTTTCAGGGCTGCATGAAGCCTGTGGGCTGCTAATGCAGATACCACTACTATTAAAAAGAGGTGAGCTGTGCGGGGTACTGGATAGGGGATTCACAAATCAAAACGGCAAGTAGAAACCTCAAAAGATATTAAAACCAACTGAGGTCAATGCAACCTCATACTAAAAGCTATTTCTAATAGTGCCCATTTTTATTGACAGAGAAGAATACAGAGTATAGCAAGGCTCCTGGCTGTAGCCTACCCTGGTTTCCCATACATAAGATTCTTTTAGCATTAATTCTACAGTTGAAGTAGTTACACAACACAAGGTAACATTCAGCACTGGACATGCATTGTACAAGGAAGGGGATTCAGGCAAACCCTACAGTTTATTTTTAGGGGTGTACAGGGCACATAACACACATGGTTTCACAGGGTCCCTCAATGAATTCAATTAATAGCGCAGTCCAGAAATTGGAATGCAGAAAGGATCAGTGCCTTTTACTCTGTATTCATAAATTAACCTCTTTTTTTTTTCTCCAACACTTTGGCAAATATAAACTTATTTCATATTACAATTAAGATTAATTAAGATTACCATTAAAGAAAATAGTCAATTCTTTATTGGAAAAAGCATGGAAGATGCCGGACTGATTTCAGGTCTTGTTTCGTGGGCTGTCCTGTCAAACCCGAGATAGACAGTGAGTGACACACGCAGAGGGACGAGAGATCTTCGAGCAGAAAACGCCAGGGACACGAAATCAGACCATATTTCAAGAGCTATATCTCCACTGTCCTCTTCTTATAAATTGGTTTGTCGTGCTCAGATGATTACACCGCTGCTGCCTGACCCAGAGGAGGAAAATGCATCTTTTATCTACCTCCCAGCAGAGAGACAGCGAGAAAAAATACAAAGAGAGAAGACAGAATGATAGAACCTAAGGGGAAAAGAGGAAAGTGGCTCTCGAAAAGGTAAGGAACAGTAGGAGACAGATAGATGATAATGAAGATTAGGCAAATAGAGGATTGGGCTTCTGCATAACACAAAAGGACAGGGCAAATATATGTGGCTGGCAAATGGGAGGACAGACTGAACAAACATCTGAAATGTGTAGGACTAGAGAACAGTTAAAGAAACAGCAATACACACAATTTTAATTTAAATCTGGGTGGACAAACTACTGATTCTCACTTCAGAAGACCCTGCAACAGGTGATTCCTAAGAACACAGGGATTTAGTATTAATGCATTAAATTTACAAGGACAGAGACATTACTGCTGGTAGTCTGAAGTCCCTCCCCGGTAATATGACAAGTGGTTAACTTCTCAATGAAATGCTGGTTAGTGACAAATACTTGTGTAATGATTGGTGGCTCAATTTCTAATGATGCAGTGCATCTGAACAATAAAATATTAATGCAATCATGTAATGGGCCCTGCTGTCATGAAACAGCCAACTGGTTTAATATTCAATGAATATAAGAAGAGTATTAGTAGGATCAGGAGCAATATTTACTGCATTTTAGAAATGGCATTGTTAATATTTATGTAAGGCCTGATTTTACTGACCATTTCATAAGATTTCCAGTTATTGTTATAGTTATTGTTATATTATATATATTGTTAATTATTATGTGATCTGCTTAATGTGGCTCTACTATATTATGGATTGTATCCATTGTCTTTTTTTTTTGCAGTCATTATTCTGTTTCATCTCAACTGACCTCAGGCCAAAGCAATGGAAGCCAATCACACAGCTTCCTCATTTTTTATTCTGTTTTCTAGTAGCACATTCCTAAATTGTGTTGTTCTATTTCCTGTAAAAAATGTGTTTTTAGGTGACATGGTTTTCCTTTTATTCACTCTGATCATGTATTTAGATTAATTTCCTTATGTGCCAGATGTCTACAGGGTGCAACCCTACTTCTTTACTATTCACCCCATGAAATTACTGTCCCGGGCAATTTCCCAGGGTTTTTAAAATCAGTGTTTAGCATCTACTACTTGTTAACTGCAGTCATAGAAAGGAGGCCTTTCTGTTCATGCCCATTAGGCATACCACATATGGTGAGCGGGACTTTAATTATCACCCTTGGCATAAACCCCATTAGGGTCTTGAAGTCTTGACATAATGTCATTTATTTGGTCTTACAGTATGAAAAAAAAGCTGCCTAAACACTATCAGAACTGCCAAACCGAAAAATCTATATATATATTTTTGTTAAATGACATTATAGCACTGGACAGCTGGATAGATGACATTTTTGCTTTAACGATAAACATTTGAATTCCGCTATGAATATAAAATTAAGGTTTAGTTTGAAATTCATTTAAAATGTTTTGTGGAGGAATAGGTTAGCTGCCAAATCAAATAAATTATACATTTGTATACTTCCCATCATTTTCAATTTTTAAAGTGGATGTTAACCTTACTTTAAATTAACTGTAGCTCCTCTAAAGGGCATTCCCATTTGAATTCCTGTACATACTATGCAAGACAAGTCTCCTCTGAGAATCATCCTTACTCATCCTTACCACCTATACAGCAGACCCCACTATTGCAGGTGAGCCTGGGGGCCAAGAGGGCCAGGTTTTCAGGGTCTGTTAGATGGTGGTTCACGTTCTACAACCACATTTTAAGTTTAAACTTTTTTTCCTCACTCTGGCTGCAAGTTAACTAGCGGGTGGGGAAGGAGATTACGTATCTGGCCCCCTACAAAGATTTTTTGCAGGGGGGGCGATGAGGGAACGCTGCTGCACAACTAACATTATCTTAGCTATGTAACATATTGACAGCTTGAAAAAGCGTTGTTGTGCAATATTGCTTTAAAAAGCCTTGTATGTGGTTGTGGGAATACAGTTCATCCTGACGAAGGGAGGGGAAACCCCCCCGAAACGTTGATGCACAGATGGTCATAATAAAAGGGGTAAGCTCCCCACCTGCAATACATATGGTGCTTGTGTGACTCTCTTTAAAGAATTTATCTGTATTATATGGACGCATGCCGACCGTCTAGGGAGTTCTGCACCACCTAAGCAGGAACATCATAGGAAAGGTGAGAGGTGCGGTTCATCTACATACAGAACTGTGGGAATACAGTTCTCATCATGCTTTCACCAGTCATAATATGCTAAAGAATACTGAGAGTTGTATGCCAGCAACAATTGAGCTGAAAGGTTTATGCCCTGTTAAATTTGAGAGAAAGAGGATTCTGTAGTGAAAACCATCTCCTGTTGACAATAAAAATACTTACCTAAAGTGCAGACTTGCTTGACCGTGCCCCACCCTATCCACCAAACATACCCAGCCATTCATTCCTGAGACACGCCCCATGCCTTTTGTGGTCAACTGATTGTCCAGTCTGGTTAGGCCTCCCACTGCCATGTTGCCCCTAACAGGTCTCCCACCAGTCACTCTTTGATGGTAGCCCTGTGTTTAGGTATTTAGACACAAAAAATGATTCAATGTCTTTGGTAAACATTGTATGAAAATAAAAAGCCTGGAGAAAGGAGAAATATTTTCTCTGAAAGATTGGTGTGCATAGGTTGGGGGGTTGTTGTCTAGCAACACTTCTATTCAAGGTTTACATTCTCTTTAAAGACCAGACCCCTACGTGAAAAAAAACAAGCCTATTTGAACCCTGTAATCCAAGAAACACTAAGGCAAGGGGTGCAAGTACCAGCGAGCACTCCTCCAAGCAAATTTGCTACTCTGCTCATTGCAAGCTGCACTCTGTACCTTGTGCCAGACCCCATGACTTGTGATCCCTCATTGAATGAATATATTAAACTGCATTTATAGTTTAGCTAACACTAATAATAATATACAATACAAATGGACAACAGAAGTCATATACAACACTGAAAATGTTCACAATATAAATTATTTATTGTGTAAAGCTGGTCTGGTTGAATTTCTGCCTTAAAAGGGGCATGCCTTCACCGATCAATAGAGTTACTATGGTAATTCAACGTATAAATCTCTTGGAGTGAATTCAGACCTTATATAAAGAAGACAAGAAAAGTCAAAAAGATACCTGCTTTCAAAACATCCCCCCAGAACAATCTTCTGAAATGATACCTTCTTCTGAATGAGTACCCCATATGTTTTTATAGGTCCTTTTGCAGGCCAAGCAGCCTCCATCTTCCAGCGTCCACATGTGTTGCCTTCCATATACCCAGCATATCATTGCTAAACCAATTGCCAGTGTCCTGGGAAATTCTCGTGCACAAAGGGGTGAAGCAGAGCACATACTCCATAATAAAGAAAAAAATATGTTTTTGTAAAAATAAATAAATAATTAAATAAATAGTACAGAATTTTTAATGAAGAACCTGGGACTGTGCTTTTAGTTTTGACTTTACAACCCCTTTAAGAGCCAAATTTCAATTTTATTACTGGAAACTTGGCTCTTTTAGTGGAGGTATTCAAATGTAGCAGCCCCAACATCATCTCTTCCCATAACTCACTATGAAGAGCATAGGGAGCACAAATATTTACAAATATTTACAAATATTTACTAGAAAATATGAGAGGCTTAATGACTCATCCTACCCAAAGCTCATATCTTACCTAAATGCTGAGCGGTTCCAAGAGAAAGAATTTGACATTTCATTCCCTCTGAATCTAGTGGTGCCATCCCAGGAATCTCACCTTCTACCCAAAGGAAACATTATCCTAGCATGTAGGTTCCATCCCATTAATCACTATAGGGAAGAAACACTAGGGGAACATAGGGATTAGTATCACTGCATCCTTACCCAAGTAGAAGAATCTATCATCGTCAGCATGTACAAAATTACACTGATGAATTCAATCTTTTGTATATCTGAGAATTGCTGCCCTTTTTCTGGCTCCTTCGCCTGCAGAAGGTTAATTTTTGAAGTCAAGGGCTTTTCTATCTGTTCTCATGTTCATTAGCTTCCTGTATGTTTGTCATTGTTATTAACCTCTTTTGCAATGCAGGATTGAATATTTTCCCCTTGAAAAAAAAAGACGTTGCATTCTATAAATAATTGTGATGCATTTAATTCATTAATTACATGATTGCATAAATGACTTTATAATTATGCTCTGATTAGTTCTGTGGAATTAATAAAGACCTAACTGGTTTGATCTTTAGAGCTGACAGGAGATTTTATGATGATACTTAAATGATACTGGATGTGAGCTAACTTTCTGCTTGAAATAAGTCACTGCTCTGAGCTGTAGAGAACAACGGCAGAGCATTTGCAGCCAGTGAGCGAGGAGATACTCTCTGATAAATTTATCAGGATAATCTTGGAAAATTTGCATAGAATCAAACCGATAACAAGGGGAGGTCTGGGGTAAGGGCTAAAAAGTTTTGGCAGGGTGCTGTGTCCGGATTGGCAGGGTTCATGAGGGCTGGGTTTTTTCCCAGTGTCCTATATTGGCCCAGTGTGACCCTGGAGCCAAAAAGGAAAAAACAAGTATCACGTTTCAGTTACATTTACAATTCACTCTTATACCATTGCAAATGTCTAATGAATGCATACTGCTACGTTGCTTAGAAATTAAACTTAAATTTACTTTTATTATATCCCTATAACCACGCTATAATCACCCCCTGAGTCTGATTACTAATGAGCAAGTAATATTTTCTAAGATCTCAGTTTGTTAGATAGCAATGACATAACTTATGTACCATTAGTAGGATGATTCTTACTGGATGGGCCTTTGCATCTGTATTTAGGCCTACTTTGGAGATCTAAGTGACAGTGATGAGTCAGTTCTTGGGAAGGTTTTTTTACCCTTTAAAGTAATGCTGTTTGCTAAAACTTGTACAAGCCACCCAGCACATTTAATGAGCCCTCCAATTAGAATCCTGCCTGCCCCTGGGTATGTACATTTGGATTTTTTGTTCATTCAATCAGTGCTGGATCCATCCAAGTAATTTTTTGCTGCACTGAACACATAAACAGCACTGTGTTTAATTACAATGTACTATAATATCAACAAGCTGAACTGCTAAGTGATGGTCTTGTGTCTGATAAAAGCAAGATGGTTGACTTTTAGTGCTAATATGCAGGATTTCTATAGGGGCATCCTCTTGCATTTATCTTGGATATTTCTTTGGATACTGGTGGGTGCATTTAGAGAGGTTAAAATGGGCCTGACAGCCAGACATAAAAAGCTGCATTATAAAAGCCTTTTTCAATTAAAACATGAAACCCAAAATCTTTTTTTTTTAATTAAAACATATCTGTTATAAAAGGTACTTAAAAATCTCACCTGTCAATCATTAATTGCCTGCCACTCCTCTATGCAACAGGTATAGAGGCAGAACAGTCAATTACTTTTACTTTCTAAATATCACTGCCCTCCTCACATTCTCCCTCTCTCCTCAGCATCTAATTGTGTACCCAGTGCATAGGCATATCCATTTAGTTCCCTATTCTGGCACATTCAGTAAGGCAAGCTTTGCATCATTCCAAAAAACTTGCCTGAATAACATTGTTCCCAAAATGGCCCCTGCCTGCTTTCTGTGACTGTGTAATTCCAAGACTGAAGGAAACACGATTTAAACAATTTATATAGTGTAAGTAAAGTTTTTTTTGCTTGACAAATACAATAGAAATGAAGGAATTATTTCTTAAGATGACAGGTCCCCTTTAATTGCTGCTTTGCAACCATAATAATGTATGTAAGGGGGTGCACGTAGTTTCCATGCCACCTCTCTTATTCAAATCTGATCTAGGACAGCAAATTTGTATTTAAGTTTTAATGGAGTGTTTACATCCACTTGAAGCTCTAATTTGAGAATATATAGAAGGTTTTCCAAATGACACAGCCTTTCCCTTGCTGTATATTTCTGGAGAAAGACCATTCAGGAGATGTCTGACCATATCAGGAACCTCAAAACAGAATATAGACATCAGGTTTGATAGCCAAGGGATCTATGCTATGCCTGCCTACACTAGCTGTTGATAAAAGTCTTACACATAGACCCTGCCTTCTCTATGTGGATATATTGGGCAGCTAAACTGTTGCCCTGTTGATGTGATCTGACAATGCTTGGACATAAAGCATCATCCCTTGTGTGTGAACTGACCCTGCCTGGATCCCTCTGCCTTAACTGGTGGCGCTATTACCTTAACACATTGTTCCTTGGATGTAAATTGAACCTATCTGCGCGCAAAAGGTTCTTCCCTTCTATCTGTATGGGTTCAACTATGACATGGCCCTTTGTAAATAAGTATATAAATATAAATGGATCGTATATGTGTACATAATCAGGCATTTATATAAATGACAGGGGGAAGCAACTACAGTCCTACAAATGCTAATGAAGTTAGAGAACCCAGTAAGGCCTGACAAATGAGCAAATCACTTAAATTTGTTAAGCAAGTTACATTCCAACAGTGCTGGCATTTTTGTATGTAAATTTGTTATCCACAATATGGGTTTCCCCCCAGAATTTAGTGCAATTGAGGAGGTGTAGCAATAGCTGCAACTGAGCCTGATGCGTGAATATGGACTCGATGGGACTCTTTTGGCAAACTGCAGCTAACATTTTTAGAATGGGTTTTGCATCATTTCAGCAAAGCAGACGTAGCATTGTGATTCTTTGGCTGCAAGTCAGTTGCACCAATTGATGTAACAATACAAGTTAGTAGACAAGGATGGAGGGAGGCATCAATATCAATGCAAAGCGAAACCATACCGGAGTGCAAGAGGAGTGTTTCTGGACACAAGTACCTTTAATGAATGGGATAAATAAGTGCAACATTTTAGCACAACCACACTTGCAGCTGCATCTGGAAATTACCTTTTCATTGTCTATTGAGAGTCAAAATTGTTGCGAGAATCAAAATTGTTGCGAATAGAAGTGGCCGTCAAAATTAGAGTTTCCGCTGAAATTAGCAAAACTGCGAAAAATGTGCCCATCACTGTCTAATACCATGTTTTTTGCTTCTCTATCAGTCAACCAACCAATACCAGTGTTACCTCACTAGGGTGTCTGTGTTCCTGTATGTTGTCTGCCTCTCTTTTTCTGCCCCCCTCACCATCGTCTTGCACCCCTTCTGTACTATGTCTGTCTGTTTGGTCTTTCTGTCTTTTAGTCTTCCTTTTCTCTCACTCTCTTTCTGACAAGTCTTTCTTAAAGTCCTTGCACCCAACATCTTATCCAAGTCTAACCAAGTCTTATCCAAGTCTTCCATCAACAGACAATACGTTTTTCTTTACCTTTCTACTTACTTTTTATACCTGTATCATTGCATATATGGCACCAAGTTTTGAAATATATATTATATTACATGGGTGTTTCTATGGGGGGGGGGGGTGGAACTTAAGCTAGAAATATTGAATGTAAAAAGCAGAAAGCTATTTGAGTGACTATTTCGCAAAATGATCAATGTTTTCATAAAACTGATTTTAAAGAAATGCTTTGAATCGGACTTTGCACTCCATTGCACACCATTAACAAAAGTAAAATGTAATTTCTCTCACCAAAACGTATATTAAATCACATCACACAAAGGGTTATAACTGAGAATTATTAAGTTACAAAATAACTCCAATTTTGTATATAAGTAAGAAATACAAAAAAAAAAGAAAATCGTGTCCCTTTAATAAACAAAGGTTCCATTATCCTCTAGAAAATAACTCTACATATTTCTTGTTCCTTAAAAGTAAGAAATAAAAAATAAAACTTTTTATTATTATCTATTTATATCCAGAATGTTTGGGACCTGGGGTTTTAAGGCATCTTTTTATAATATGGAGCACCTTACTATACCTTAAGGCTACTAAAAAAACATTCAGACTTTAAAACCCCATTAGAATTGCATTGTCTTCTATATGGATTTATGCTAGCTGGGTTGACAAGTACAAGGCACTTATTTTATTATTACAGAGAAAAAAAGCAAATCAGTTGTAAATGAAGAACTGTTTAAACAGGACACTATGGGAAATGGCATTGACGTCAATCAAAAGTTTTGCAATACTTATAGGGATATTCTACAACTATTAATTCTACCATTATTTCAAACAAGTTGTTGTAGGGTCTGGGAATAAGCTAATCAATAAACACATGCTGAAGAAGCAAACTGGAATTAATTGCATTATCCTGATACATAGCATGCTCTGCCCACACTGCTTATTGCCTAGATAAATCAAGATGTGTGGCTTAATGGCATTGGAGTCCAGACATTAACACAGTAACTAGACTGGGAACAGGAACTGGTAACTTACAGCTTCATTAGAAAAACCAACTGTTTTCTTCTTGGAGGCAACAAACATTTTTAGATGCTATATTTCAGTTCACACACACACAATTTAATTTTACAATAATTTGCTGACCAAACTAAGCCCAAGACAAGATCCAGATCCCAATGGGATCTCCATTGAGACCACAGTCCCAGAAGCCTTGACTTCTCTACCTTTCTGGGGTCCCGAAGATAGCAAAAGCAAGACAGTTTAAATGGTACTTCTCCACGTACTATATTTTCCTCTTTCCTACTAAATTGCATAATCTGAGCAAGTATATGAATTTTTTCTGGATGAATTGGTATTCACTGTATCATCCATTAATTGAACAATTCTAATAGAGATAGAAAAAGAATGATTAATTACTTGAGTCACTAAAGATTTTTTTACTTAAATTATTTGCAACAAGTCACTCTATTTATACTAGCACTTTAACACTTTAATCCTTAGTATGAATGTAAAAGAATTGGACCAATTTATTGCACTAGCACGTTATAATTATATAGTTACTTTAGTCCATATACTATCCCAATAAGTGCTTATTTGCACAAGATACACTAATAGATATCTTTTCACCAACTGCCAAGAGTTACCATCCAGTTTTCTACATAGAAACCGGGGTTTTTATGTAAAACAAGAAATATATATCCTTGAATGGTGGGGTTCAAGTGACAAATAAGGGATATCTTTTTCTCTCTCTTATACTGTAACTACGAAAATACTGAGAAAGTCAGATTCTCTTTTTTGATAATTTTAATCAATATACCCTACCAATTCTGCTGGAGCACCACTATTAACTGATACGTTTTGAAAAAAACATGTTTTCCCATGACAGTATCCCTTTAAGGTTTCTGCTCAGTTAGTTGAAATTACTAAGACTCCTGCTCTCTTTCTCACCAAGAATCCCTGCAGAAATCCTACGCACCTTTTGCTGCACAGCTCAAGCACCTAGAATGTTCATCCTGATAAATAATGTCATTTCTTAGATGAAGTCTTCTCTAAAGGCTTTCCTTCTTGATAACATTTATCATCCAATTATAACTGTGCTAAACATTTATGGAAGGATGTTTAGAAGCTGGCCTGAAAGCAATGGGCTTGGTTTACAATTAATTATTATATTTGTAGTTATCCTCTGTCCCTGATTTACTCTCAGTGCAGGTAATTGTAATACTTCATGAGTGGTGTATCTAGACTGGTAGATAACAGAGGCTTTTAAAAGAAATTGTTTTCTTCTCATACAACCATATAACACTAGTAAAGTGCAGAAACAGTTAACAAGAGCGTGACACAGTATGTACATTTTTAATAACTTATGAGGAGCTCAGCTGTATATTTGCCCTCAGCTTCAATCCTTCTTGAAATGCTGGAACCTCAGTTTTCTGCAGAAGTCATTATCACAAAGAAAGCCACCACTTCCACTATGTGAACATTTTCTTCACATTCATGCCAAGGTGTGTAATTAAGCAATTCCATCAGTGCAATTACCATCATTTCAGCACAGCAAAGTAACAGAAACACACACAAGGACACTGGCTATACACACAGGTTGAGTGTTTATTCACAGGGCTGCCTATTGTTTCAACAATTCTGCTTTGGTCAAGGATAATGTTTTGTGCACACTGTTAACAATCTGTGGGTGCTATGAGGTGGTTTGGTTAAATATGTACTGTGCACGGGCTTAAATTTGGGTGAGAGTGAACACACTTGAATTTTTTTTGCTCTAATGTAATTTCCATTTAAGCTAGCCTCACCCTCTTCAGTTACATTTACTGTGGGATCCCTGTATCCTCTTATCTCCTAGTTGAAAGGTGGCTTAAAAATAGACTCTTCCTTAACAAAGAATTATACAGCAAGAGATGCTCACTAGATCCTGTACTAAATGTGGCTATGTTGAGCACCCCCTGCTACTACAAAAACATCACTTATAAATAATGGAGCTACCAGCCACTCTAACCCTACTCCGAAGGCACAAATCTTATCCACCAACCCAGTCTCTAGGTAGCTACACTCATCAGGGCACCGTGTTAGTAGGGATCGTATTTGATACATGTCAACCATAGTTTTTTAGATCATTTATTCAGCTCAACCCTATATTTGGTGTTAATACAGTATGTTTCATATTATATTGCTAAATATTCTGAAGTACAAGGAAGAATTTATAGAATATCTGCATCTGTACAATATAAATTGAGGTTTGGGGTTATGTAATAAAACGTTGCTACGGGTCTATTCACCTACAGCAACAAGTCAGCCAGTCACCAGTTTAAAGATGATAATTGTTTGCTATGAGTTACTACACCTGAGCACTTTTATTTTTCATGTGTAAATAGTTTAGGCAATATTACAGCTCAACCCCAAACGTTGGCCTTTAGGGGAATTGCAGTAGCCTATATAAGGAAGTGCAGGAGCTGTGCACTTCCTTTTTGGCCTAGGAACATCAAGCAGGCAGGCCTGAATAACACTGTAGCCAGACCAGGTGAGAGGCTGTCTCCTTCAGGACTAGAAAGTGAGCTAGTAGTGAGATATGAGTTCACTCTAAAGAGTGAGAGATAGAAAGGCTAGTTAGAAAAGACAGCCTGTTGTTGAGAAGAGGTAGAGCCCCTCTGTGATTGTGCGCCAGTTAGGAGATTTGAGCATCCAGGAGTAGGTTAGAGGAGAACCTATATCAGCTGTAGTGAGACAGCCAGGGAAAGTTTGTGTGCTGTATGTGGACATGACAGAGAAGAGGGAAAGCCTAGAGAAAGTAAAGGAGAAAAGTCCCTGTTAATCCATGACAGTGAAGCTGGAGGCTATGGGGCAGATTCCCTAAATGGCGAAGTGACTAACGCTAGAGAAAATTCGCCAGTGTGACGTCATTTCGGAACTTTACTGATTCCCTAATGGGCGCAGGCGTCACTTCGATATCGAAGGAGATAGACGCTATAGTTGCTTCACATTCACCATAACACCAGACAAATTTTCGCTCTGGCGAACGGACGTAGATCCGCATATTCACTAAGATACGGATTTAACTGAACGTTACCTTGCGCCAGACTTGCCTTCGCCACCTTAAATCAGGTGAAGTGCAATGGAGTGGATAGGACTTGAGTCACAAAAAATGCTGGCGTCTTTTCCTTTTTTCTGAGTGATAACCTGCAAAAGACTGTAAAAAAATGTTTTGGGTACCCGGGTTCCCCCCTACATTTCCTAACATATGGCACATAAACTATACACTGGCCTCATGTGTAGGGTAATATAACAGCTTTATTTTATTCTATTAAGGTTTCCCTGGCCTTGTGTAATGTATTTGCTGCAACATATATGTCCATTCAACTTTCACTTCCCGCCGTATGCAAATTAGCCAACTCTAGCGCAACTTTTGCTAGCCAAAGTAACAATAGTGCAACTTCGCCAGAGTTCTGCGCCCTGGACACCACTTCGCATTTTAGGGAATTAGCGTTGTCCTGGTGAATTATAGTTTTGGACAATAAATGAAGCAACATTTTATTTGTGCCATCTATTTGTATTGTACCTTTCCTAGAAATGAGCAGTCTAGTCTGTACCATATTTGTGCCATGCTTGTGCTTTGTACAAGAACAGTTGGACTATCGAATTCCTATATACCAATATCCTGTCTTAATATGCTAATGCTAATAACACACAGGGAAAGGTTGTATGCTGTGTGACCATGTGCTTAATGTGAACTTAACTCTACATAACATTAAATAAAGGGTGCCACAAATCCTATGGTCAGCTTTTTAATTATAGACAGAATTATTCACCAGAGGGTCATTGTGGGAAATGGCTGCAGGCTTAGTGGGACCGATAAGAATAAGATCTGAGGAATCAATCTCTAAGGACTGAAGTAAAATCTATGCATCAGTTAATCAAATGCATCCTTCATAGAACTCATAGTAAATGTTTTTACAGACTAATGATGATGTTGATATGGGTATGGGAATCAATAGCTAACCACAGGCTGGTTTCACAATTACCAGAAGTTTCCAGTTGCATCTATTAATGTGTCTTCTGCAGTCAGAATGACTCACTGACAATGTAATGTGGAGATCAATGCAAATTGTAAGGTGGCCGCACACTTAAGTGATACAATACTGCTCTAGGAGAAAGGAAAGCCTACTTGTCCCATTAACAAAGAATAGCCTAAAGGCAAAAATGGGAGCTAGATAATGTCCATACATACACCATTATAAGCCATCTGAGGGGTAAGGTAATAAAAGTTTGAGGTAGTGCAGGTCTACTAACCCAATGTATTTCTGTTATCCGTTATTCAGAAAGCTCCAAAATATAGGGGGCTACATCCTATAGACTCCATTTAGAGCACATAATTCTAATTTTTAAAAATTATTTTCTTTCCCTGTAAAAGAAAGATAGCACCCTCAAACTAAGATATAATTAATCCTTACTTGAGGCAAAACAATTCTGTTGGGTTTAATTTAGGGATGCACTGAATCCAGGATTCGGTTCGGGATTTGGCCAGGATTCGGCCTTTTTCAGCAGGATTCGGATTAGGCCGAATTCTTCTGCCAGGCCGAACCGAATCCAAACCCAAATTTGCATATGCTAATTAGGGGCAGGGAGGGAAATCACGTGACTTTTTGTCAGAAAACAAGGAAGTAAAAATGTTTTCCCCTTCCCACCCCTAATTTGCATATGCAAATTGGGTTTGAATTCGGTATTCGGCGGAATCTTTCACAAAGGATTCAGGGGTTCGGCCGAATCCAAAATAGTGGATTCGGTGCATCCCTAGTTTAATTCATGTTTAAATGATTTTTTAGTAGATTTAAGGAATGGAGATCCAAAGAAGGGAAATTTTGGATCTCTAATTTAATCTAATTGTGTGATATGGGTTTCTATGGAGTGCTCCAACATTCATTTCTTTCTTTTATATCTGGAAGTTTAATTGTGAGTTCTCAACATTTTGGCTGGACATTTGCATTTATATAAATACAAATAGGAGCTGCAACATTTCTGCTATTATCAAAAGCATTATTTGTCCATTGTGGTCATAAATAAATACCATAAATAAATGAGACAGTTCTGTTGGAGTATATAGAGAACTTCTCAAAGAAGACAGACCCTTCATTCTTGTATGCATAAGTATAAATAGAAATAGAACGAATGTTGGTACACTCAGTAACCTACAGTTTATGGACAAAATTATGGAAACTATAATGACTTCAGCACAATATTTCCATCAGTGTTGGTGCCAATATCCCTGTCCTTGTACCATCAAGAGAACTAACCTGAGCTGCTGTATAAGGAATGTTGATCTAGTCTTTCAGCAAGATAGTTTCAGTTTGTTGAGTGATAATTGGGTGTAAATCTTCATCTCACGTTAATTCCACAACTAACCAAAATCTTTGTAAATTGGTACCTGGAATTGCCACAGTTGCTCAAAAAACTGACCGATCTATAATTTATAGAGAATACTTACATCCCTTTAACTTTTCTCCATCTACTATTATTCCTAGATTCTTCTCCATTACTGATCTGTCTAAAGTGATAACTTGTGTGACTACAGGCAATGCTGAGCACTTTACATTTATCCACACTGAACCTCATCTGCCATTTCTCAGTTTAAACTCTAATTCACATTTCTAGAAGTTATTTGCAAATAAGTTTTTAATAAAAAAATGTAGGTAAAGTGCGTAAAATCTGCCATTTTTTAAATCTTCTTTGACTTGCCTCAGGGCTCTGTTTTAGACCAGAATCCTATCCCCCCCAATGAATGCAGGGCTACAGTGATAGATTTATACATGGTGGGAGAGGAGAGGAACCTAGATGTTCCCCTCCTGCCCCTTACATATCTCCTAACCTACACAGCAATCAGATTTGCAAATTAGGGAGCAGCAATGGACACAGGTAAGTAGTTGCTATGTTGAAAATACTGGTGGGAATAAACCTATTTCCTTATCACCATGTATCATTCTACCTGGATGATCTTTTAATGTGGTCCTACACTTTCGTAGTTTTGCTTCTTCTTTTTACTACTATGAACTTGAATAATGAATAACCTTTTTGGATAAGCCTAACTCTGCATTGAAAGGTTATTTGACATTCACTCTTTGTTGATTTTCTTTTTGTGCTATTTGGAACATTACTTATAGAAACTAAAATGACATCTCTATAATCCAGATATGATCTTTTTTTTGGGGGGGGGGGAATTCTGCGGTATGCTTATCTCTGCTCTTATAAGAACAACTTAAATTTAGTCCATGTGGACATACATGGTATCAATTCAATGTCATATGTCTAGAAAATTTGCAGATTTTTTTATTTGGGGTTAAGTATAGTGATGGGCTAATTTATTTGGCAAGTGCGAATTCTCTGCAAATTTCGAAATAAATTCGCAAAATTGCTGCAAAAATTCAGACGGCAACAATTAAAGGTGCCCATTGACTTTAATGCACACCAAATTGTATCAAATAGGCCAAATAGGCATCAAAATTTGTGTTTAGGTAATTTTTTGCCGTTTCACGAATTTTGCTGGAAATTTGAGAATTTTTTTACAAAGCGAAACAGGAGAAATTTGCCCATCACTAGTGCAGTAAAGGGGTTACAACTCTTATTTATGCAACCACTGGCCAACCTCATCCACTCTGTTCTGTCGTTACTCTTATCTATTCTACTGTAACTTCCACTTCCATCTCCAAGAATGAAGAGATCACAGCGCATTTAGGGATTTCATGTCATTCTACACACACTACTAATGTAACATGGCAGCCATGTGGTAGAGAATGAGAGATTTTATTACATCAGCTATTATATCGTTTCAGAAGCAAGAACTGCAACCGCAGCCCATCTGTACATCAAGATGCACTACTGCATCATAGGATTTTAGCCTTTGGAAAGATAAAAGACTAAACCCACAGCAAAATGCATTTTGACTGATGTACAGCAGGAAGAACCAAGACTACAATCTTGTACTATCTACTTGTTGCAGTTTTTTATCTCACATGCCAGAATGAAACACTTTGGGACAGACACTATAAAATAATCATGATTTACCGTAAAGATGGGATGGGGGCATTTCACAGTGTAGACTTGAATATATTAATATATAATGTTGCTTTGGAAATTGGTGCCATATCTAAATAAACTTGTCCTTCAATGTTGGGTTGACCATGTAACTTCCCAATGTCTTGTTGCATGTTACAGTACACAGTACAGATATTGAGCACAATATTTTCCCTCTCAGCATTTTGGTGGATATAGTTTTGGGCCAGAGGTCCTTAGTCCACATAAGCAAGTGCCCCCACACAGTGAAAAGGCAGAATCTCTGCACTATGCAGTATACACAATGGCCTTGTAGTTTGCCTGGCAGAGTGAATAAAGCTAAGCACATAAGCTGCCTTTGCCAAATCAACTCTACTGGAGCCCCAAGGCTTTATATATTATTTAACAAAATATTAAAATATATATATAGGGATGAAAGAAAACAAAACAAGCTGAACTTATGAACTATAATAATGAATAAAATGTTTCCTCAGCTGTTTATTCAGCCGGTTTTTTCGAATTTCTCTTCTCTGCATCTTATTAGCGTTGTTTTTATCCTCTATTCTTCCAGTGCCCATTGTTGCTCTAGCATTTTGGTGGTTTCAAACTTAACAGTATTCATGGGGTCACTATACTTCTCCTTCAGAAATGAAGGATTAGCATGTCACTGGTTGTCACTTGTAAGCTTCAACGTGCTTGCTGTGGAAGATGATGAATGAAAAACATTTCTTTCAGTTCAAATATCGCTAGACTTGGATATACTTCAGCATTGGAATATTTGTTTTACAAGAAAAAGCTCAATATTGGAATTAAAGAAAACTTTATCAGCAACAAATACACACATATAGACACTTAAGGAACCAGGAAATCTAAAGTTATTGGGGCGTGCCAATTAGTGACTTTAATGGCATTTTTCTTTGGGTGTCATCTTCCCTTTTTTTCCCAGTAACACTAGAACAAACTTGGCCAGACATACTGCATGTGTGGTCCCAAACTTTTTGGAAAAGTTCACAAATACTATACATAACAATGCAAATTGTCATGGTAAATGTAATTTTAAAACCAAATAATCTTTCCAAAAACAATCAAGTAATGTAACATACATGTCATACAAGGCTCAAAATATATTTTCAAGGCACAGTTATAAAAACATTTAACAATATGTTGGACAAACCATTGAAGTTCCATTGTTGTATGTAAAAGTTAAGAGCTGCAATTAGCATGATCATTTGGACAATATCTGAGAGTTTCAGATGGTGAAAGAAAATAATGTTCTTTTGGGTCCTGGTGTAATTGTAAGAGAACAAGTGGATTTCAGTCTAAAGATGCATGTTGTTTGATTTGTTAATTGTAAAGCAAAACTTCCATATTTATTAGTACGGATGAGAGGTAACGACAGGGGTTTCCTATAGTGGATGACTTCCTGTCCTGATGTTTTCTGTAATTGTACAAGATCACAATATAGCCACAATAGTGGGCACAGTAAACAAGATTTTTCATTTTTGGTGATCATCTTTGAGGTTGGGTTTGATTTTCATTCTTCTGACCAATCCAATTGCACTGGGAACACATAGCGTTCATTAAACCAGGCTATTGGCTAAAAAATTCTCTTTGTTTGGGCTCCTCCAACTTTCCAACTTGAATAAGATGAATACTGGAGAAAATGTGGCATGTAAATCCAAATAATTCAGGCAATTTCTGGCAGATTATGGTACCCCAGTATATTACAGAAGTAGGTTAAAGCAGGTCTGTCAAGCTACAAGAGTCACCCACAAATCCTTGCCATATAAGGCAAAGAAGAGCTATGCTGATTGATTGACCCTTATCATCAATAACTTTATTTCTGGATAGCAATATACTCACTATTATGACAACTAGTAATGAGTGAAACTGACCTATTTCGTTTCTCCAAAAATTCAGCTAAAAATTCATCCAATGCACTGTTGTATGAGAACCTGGCAGAAAATGTTGTTAATCACGAGTGAGAACCATGTATGGAAAGCGTTACATTTATCTTTTACTATTCTGCTCCTTTGGCTGGTTGTTTTTCAAAAGATGGTCTCCTTAGGCTGTTGCAGAGAAAATATATATCTCCCTGGGATGGGATTTACATGGGATTTCCAAGTGGGCTTCCATTCTAATGGACCTGAAGTCCTTCTGACATTCAGTATAAACCTATATAATACCTATATAATTTAAGGCATACCACATCTAGTATTTGTTACAAATGGCCTTGGGAGTCAAGTCTTCTGATGGACCTTAGAAGACCAATCATGACTAGGGATGCACCAGATCCATAATTTTGGGGTACGGACAATCCCAAACCTTTCATGAAGGATTCACATGAATCCTGAAGAATCAGTCCTAATTTGAATATGCAAAGTAGGGCAAGCAAAGGTTAAAAAAACATGCATGCAAAATAACACAACATCCTTGTGTCTGTGCCAAAACATCGAATCATTTTAAGGATTAATTTTAGTCAGGCACGTTGGATTCAACAGAATCCAAATTCTGCTGCAGATGAAATGACTATTCTATGTTATATGGGTCAAAAATCATGACAAAGAAAGTGGAGGATTTAGCAGAATTCCTGACATTTCTTCACGTTCTTTATTTATTGTGTTCCTAATTTCTACTGAGGTTTTCCTCAAAGCCAGGCACACACTGCAGGCTGCGTAGCAACTAAGCTTCTGTTAATTTTTAATGATAGTTTTCATTTAAGATCAGTATGCTGGGCCATTAAGAAAACACTGGAAATGAATTAAAATATGTTAATTACAGTATATTTAGGAGTCCTTTCATTGTCACTGCTTTTTTTTGTCAGCTATTTTAAGGCTCTTTCAATTTTCCCGATGTAAGTGAAAACAAAACTAAAGTGAAAAGATCAATACACATTTTACTGTAACAGTGGTAGAAGGTTTAGGTAAATGAATGCAAGTAATTGTGGATGAGATTTCATTATCTTTTCTTTTGCTCAGTGGATACAATTAAGCGTCTCTCGCAGACAGATGAAGGGTCATTGGAGAGAATCAAGTACATCCATATTTTAGCGGCGCAAACAAACACACGTGGCTGTTTCTCTGGCCTAAATCACAATGTGACAAGTCATAGAGACATAGCTCACAGCACATGGACAGAGCATTTTTTATGGCAGTAATTATGGCCTTTTGGTCCCTCTTGACTGTGCCATGATTCAATGTGAAATGGAATTCCATGAAGTCAATGCAAAAATATAGTGCATAAAATTAGCCCAGGGTTACAAATCCTTAAGTCTTTAAAATGCTCCGTGCTGTCCTAATTTAACATACTCAATCCTTTGTTAAATGTAACCCAGACAACTAAAAGGGAAACTGCCATGAAATCATGCAGTAAAACTTTTTTAATTACAATCTCATTGTCTACTTGCTAGATAAAAACTATTTAAAATTATTGAGACTTCTATATACTTCCCAAAACACTTTCTGGTCATGAAACACAGTACATTTCCAATGTGCATGATGGTACAAGTTAGCAGCATTATAATTAGTTCTACTACAACAGGAGCAATAGACCTGAGGAGTTGGTATTACAAAGGATCAATCGCAAGCAATGACCCACAAGCAGTTCACACTGACACCAAGCTATCTGAAATGGAGACAATAAGGCAAGTTGATGGTCAGACAGGCCGGAGGTTATGGCAGGCAGAACTAGATTATAGTTGAGAATCAGGCAAAAGGTCAAGTAGACAATCAAATGGACTTCATGACCAAGCAAAGATTTAACGCCTGTAAACCTTAGATTCCTTAGAAATCCTCAGGTGTTCAGCGTCTGGACGCATACTATGCTGCATCACTGCGAGCGTGGTTCCTTGATGCATGTGCCGCACATGACTTCTGCATTTGATGTAGGGACAGAGTGCTTTTGTAAATTGAGTTCTTTTGCATTCTCTAGAGGCATGCATGCCAGAATGTCTGCATTCTGTTCATGCGCTGTCCATGTAGTATGCATGTAGTACTGCCAGCATTGCCTACATACATAGGAAATCCTTTGAGTACCATTTCAGGAGTGCAGAAAAGTTGCTCTTGTAGGGGATGGGCTTTGTGTTGGTTTTTGCACTTTGCAACTCTCTCCTCCTTCATCCCGCCACTGTAAATGAGCCCTAAAAGTCTGGCAGTGGAAGAAGAAAGTTCCACAGGTGCTAATGCATCCAGGGTTCTGTTCTATGCACATAGTTTAGATCAATGTGGACAAATTAACAGAATTACAAAAGTAACTTAATGACTGACATATTTGCAGCTGAACATGTGAAAGCCTGACTGTGGTTCATGAAAGGAAAGGCTTCTCCATGTTCCTGTAGTATGGGAAGGTGAAGGTCCTGCATGCCTAGTCACAGGAGCAGTGTATAGGTGACAAGCAATGACCTAGACCTAGAAGACACCGTCAAATAAAGAATTAATTTAGATGAGGATCCCAGATTAACATATAAATCTTGCCCCATGAATATCTGCTCTACTACTGTATCTCTCATATATACAGTATATTCTCACTGACATCATTAAGAATTCTCCAGGCCTCAAAACAAGCCATCTCCAAGTTAACACAATTTGAAGCAATATTTTATAGGGAAAAAATATATATATTTGCATACATTTACTAGAAAAATACAAAAAAAAATAAGAACAAACATTTTAAAAACAAACAGTATGTAATTTAAAGCAGAGAGAAATATAAGCACATGCAACCAGCGACACTTTCTTGTAAAGTCTGTTGGCGAATCAGTGTCACTCAGGCTCTGCCAGCTTCTCCCTTCTTGCATAAAGACTGAACTCCCAATGCAGCAATAAGCTGCAGCATCTTTCTCCAATTCTAATGAGAGTTGTCATATTTCTATATACATACTGTATGCATTTTAATAACTCAAAAATAGTACAAAGGAGGCAAAAACTGCAATATAATACATAAATATGAAGTAAAAATTACATATTCACAGTAACAAAGATTAGTTGCACACAGGAGGTGGTTTTCTTATGCTTATCTGGATTTGTTTTTATTTTCGCGCATATCTTAGAATCTTTTAATAAATAAGTAGAAATTCATGTTATATAAAAAGCTTACATTTCCGCAAAAAGCCCTATGCGTTTCTACCACGTGGGTGGTCTTCATCAGGGGAAAAATACACATCAGATACAAAAAGCCCTTTTTATCCTTTTTGTAGCTGATGTGTATTGTTCCCCTGATGAAGACCACCCACGTGGTAGAAACGCATAGGGCTTTTTGCGGAAATGTAAGTTTTTAAAATAATAAATTTTGATCTTTCATATTGAGTGTGCAATCCTTATGTTTGTTTTGCTCCATACATACACACTCACACCGACCCCTCAATACACTCACTGAAACTATATACTGTATATACCAATATCTATATTATTTGCAGATATTAGTATCACTATAGCCTATATTATTAAAGGTGTCCAAGAAATAAGCCATTCTTAAAGACATTAATATAATCTGCCATCACCCGGCAAGGACTTCACTTATCAGTTAAAATAAAAAAAAATTACCAATACATGTGGAAAAAAAAACCTACAATAACAGAAAAAGAAATGCAGATAGCATATTATGTGGATAAAACACACATACACAATTAAATGTTGTCCCAAGGCTGTCATCACCTATTCAGCCAATGAACATGCACTGCCCTCCAGGGGCAAAATAAATCTGATCAGTAGCATTTTTTTCTGCACCGTTTGCTTCCCATATTGCCGAAGCTGATGCTTAGGGTCACCCACTGTCAAACCAGTTCAAGTACAAGATGCTGAATATTAAAAACAACAGCCACTAGTCTCACATGGACCTTCAGACTTCAAGGAAAGTGATCAGATGACTGCACTTATCCACCCCAATGCTTATATAAGGTGGTGCTGGGGGAAAGATAAGGTGCTGATCTATTACAGGAGGATGGCAGAGAGTTGGGCTAATCCAATGCAAATTACTGCCGTAGACATGAAGGTTCAATTTTGATCTCTATGTGCAACACTGGGTGCAGTTGGATAGTGCTATTTATTACCACTTAGCATTTGGCACTTTATAAATGGACACTGCCACCACAATCTACTTCTGCGACTTGTTAGGAAACAGTTCTACAGAGCATATTCAGAAAATGATTGATGAGCAACCTTCAAATATCTTCCAAACTTTAGATGTTTACCGTCTACATCTGCTTTCTTCCAATCATTGCACAGTGTACCAGACAAGAGAGAGTTTCAGTGAAATGAAAACAAACCAAACCAACATATTTTCATTTTATGATGGCCCAGCATATGCTTCGAAGACATGAGGACTCAATTACTAAAATGATGCAATGTGCAATATTCAGATGCAAAAAGCTATATATCTACCCCAAATGTAGCATTTTTCCCAGAATCCTAACATCATGGTGGGATTCTGTTTTGGCAAATCCTGTGAAAGTTATGGCATTTAAAATCAATAATTCCATGGCTCCCTTATGTCCTAGGGCCACCTGCTTTTCAGCTTGCATGCTATTATATACAATAAACAAGCAATAAAACAAATAGAATGGGTGCATTGGTACTAGTTGATTTCCAAAAAATGTCACATAATTCTGGGTGGTAAATGATCCTTTTGAAGTGCTAGTGCAGAAATGCATTTTTTTCTCTTTTAGGCTGACAGATCCAGTAGCCACATTATTTCTACATATTTTTCTTATGTTTTAGATAATATGTTTAAATATTGTCTGTCTAAAATAGGAGCTGAGAGGTAACTGACCACCTCCTTTTATTAATGTCCCTTTCCTCCTACATAATACAGCTTTTCAAAAACTTTCAAAATTTTCAAACGCAGTGCAATGTGCAAAAGCTAGACACAAATTGCCATGTTTTCACCCACAATGTCATGAATTTCCCCAGAATTCCAGCATAATTGCTAGAATTTATGTTTAAAGTATCAGGAATATTAATGCATATCAGTGTCCCTTTTGGTAGATCACCTTTAAAGGAACAGTTCGGTGAGAAAATAAAAACTGTGTAAATAGATAGGCTGTGCAAAATAAAAAATGTTTCTAATAAAGTTAGTTAGCCAAAAATGTAATGTATAAAGGCTGGAGTGAACAGATTTCTAATAAAACAGCCAGAATCCAACGTCCTGCTTTTCAGCTCTATAACTCTGAGTTAGTCAGTGACTTTAAGGGGGGCCACATGGTACATTTCTGTTCAGTGAGTTTGCAATTGATCCTCAGCATTCAGCTCAGATTCAAAAGCAACAGATATGACCCATGTGGCCCCCCCTCAAGTCTCTGATTGGTTACTGCCTGGTAGCCAGGGTAACCAGTCAGTGTAAACCAAGAGAGCTGAAAAGCAGGAAGTAGTGATCTGACTGACATGTTATACATCAAATCACTCCAGCCTTTATACATTACATTTTTGGCTAACTAACTATATTAGAAACATTTTTTATTTTGCACAGCCTATCTATTTACCCAGTTTTTATGTTTACACTGAACAATTCCTTTAAGTTGCATTAGAAGTGGTGCCCCCTGCATTTGTGCTTGAAATAAATCACTTATGCTCAATAACAGCATTAGTGTCCAGTTCAGTCAGACCCAACCCACTACAGGAACCCTGGAATTACCTCCCATTCAAGGCTCAAAGTAATTTCAAGGCGCCCTTGTGACAATTCATACACTTGTGTGTAATTCATCACAGTAGACTGAAGGGGAACATTGGTGCTTGCTACAAGTTCAGAAGACTTATGGGATAATGTTTGCTCAATTCAGAGTCTATTTTAGCACTTTGTCTAACTTGTTAACTTGTGTTAAATGAGCCTCAAGAAGTAAAATGAATACCCATGCCTTATAGTTGATTCCTTTAAAAACTTCATATTTGTAAGTATCTTTAAATCATTCAGAATAATTTTAAACTATGTTTTATGGAAGAATACAATGCTAATTCAGTGATTCACTTGGCAACACAATGTTTGCTGCATTTCAAAAGACATTGCATTATATCCTTGTATCATTGGTCTTGTAAACATGAAAATTCACTATATATTTAAAATTACAAGTGAACTTTTTTTTACAGCATTACAGCACTTTCTAAACATTACATAAGGGTTTTAGATGCCAATAGCTATGACTATTTCTACCCTATTGAAGCTTCTCTGGAGAGATCTCCAAGCACCAAGTGGTTTCTTGAAATCTTGGGAACTCTCATGGTTCTTATTTCCTGCCACCGCTTGTAGAACTGTACAAGGAGGTACTTCAATATCACATTCATCACTTGCTTCTTATCATTTCAAGGACAATTATTAGAAAACTTCAAGCAGCCAGTATCTCAAAAACTAGAAAAATGACTGGGGTCTTTCAGATTTAGAATGGCATATCTGTTCTCAAGAGCTAATGAAGAGAATTGTTGTCCAATGTTCTTACCATCACTTAAGCCCCTTATATTTAATAAGGGGCTTTGTTGTGTAGATTGTTGTGTAGGCCCAGAGTAGCTATAAGATTTTGCTCCTGTCCTGTGCATCATTTTGGATAATTGTTTCTACATTGCATAATGGAAAATGTGCCTTAAAATAACTGGTTCATTATAGTTAATAAATACCAAGCTTAGTTTAGGTCATAAAACTACTGGCGGCATCTGGGTTAACATTTTGAGGACCTTGAGACTGGAATGGGATGCCCCTGACATGGCAGCCTGATGAACCCTAGACATCCCAGTCCGACACTGACCATTCCCTAGGGTCAAAAACACTTATGTCGGTGAGTGATAAACAGTTTGTTTTGATTTATTTAAGAGGGTTTGAAGGTTTGAAGATATTCAAAGTGGCCATTTTAAGTGATTCATATACAGTACAAAGTATCTCTTTACTGGCTTCTCCTCACTGCTTATGGTATGAATTATCCAATATACTATATGTAAATATGGTATTTCTATACAAACAAAGAGCCTTTGTGCAATCAAAGGATAAGCCATATCACTATATTCAGCCCATGGAAATGCAGTTGGATGGCACTTTATTAACCAATAAAATGTTCCTTTCTTGTTTTTATAAAGTCCACCAGTCGATCTACAAAGAGATTTGTTTTAAAGTTCGATAAAATGTAAGTAACTGGAAACCTGGCTTTTATTAATAAATTACTTTCTGGGGCTGAACCATCTCATGCACATACTGATTGCCCTTAGGCAAATACCATTCATTATCTAATATTCAACTTCCTATGAGTTATTGTCCTGTACAAACCTGTCCAGTGTTGATGATAAATAAGCAAGTATTAAGAAAATTCCACATTGTTGATATAAGATTTACCATTTTATGATACAGGCATGGGATCTGTTATCCGAAAATCCATAATATAGAAAGATCCGAATGACTCCATTTTAATAAAAAATTTGATTTTCTTTTTTCTCTGTAATAATGACAGTACCTTGCAATTGAGCCTAGCTAAGATATAATTAATCTTCATTTGTAGCAAAACAAGCCTACTGGGTTTATGGGGGCAGTTGTTGACTTGAGATTTTGGGAGCCAGGCCCCAAGCATTCTGCATAACAGGTTGCATACTAGTACAATGAATCTGTACAGCTGCACTTAAAAGCATCACCTATGTCCAATAGAAGAAGGAAAAACACTTAAAGGGATACTGTCATGGGGAAAAAAAAATCCTCAAAATGAATCAGTTAATAGTGCTGCTCCAGCAGAATTCTGCATTGAAATCCATTTCTCAAAAGAGATTTTTTTATATTCAATTTTGAAATCTGACATGGGGCTAGACATTTTGTCAATTTCCCAGCTTGCCCCTGGTCATGTGACGTGTGCCTACACTTTAGGAGAGAAATGCTTTCTGGCAGGCTGCTGTTTTTTCTTCTCAATGTAACTGAATGTGTCTCAGTGGGACATGGGTTTTTACTATTAAGTGTTGTTCTTAGATCTACCAGGCAGCTGTTATCTTGTGTTAGGGAGCTGTTATCTGGTTACCTTCCCATTCTTCTTTTGTTTGGCTGCTGGGGGGGAGGGGTTGATATCACTCCAACTTGCAGTAAAGTGTGATTGAAGTTTATCAGAGCACAAGTCACATGACTTGGGGCAGCTGGGATGGAAATTGACAATATGTCTAGCCCCATGTTAGATTTCAAAATTGAATAAAAAAAAATCTGTTTGCTCTTTTGAGAAATGGATTTCAGTGCAGAATTCTGCTGGAGCAGCACTATTAACGGATTCATTTTGAAAAAAAACTTTTTCCCATGACAGTATCCCTTTAAGGGGATCTAACCAATGTGGGCTTTTTTGTCCCTTTTCATAAATATCTAATAAGATTTGGCTTATTTACAGATGGGTTCACAGGACCAAAACAGGACTTACGCTCAAAAAAAACGTAGCTTAGAAAATTTAAAAGAAAGAAAAAAAAAAAAAGGATTTCTGCATCTACAGAAAGCCTTTACACTTAATGGACTTCCAAACATATGAATACTACAGCCATAACTTTTTTGCATTTTAATGTTTATCATTTGGAGCAAAGAAATATTTATAATAAGCTACAAACAGAAAATCAAAAGGCAATTCCTATATATTTTTCTCAGAACCCTGTTACACCTTCAAACAAAGCATAGTCATTCCGTGCTCTGTTTCTCTCCTCTGAATCACTACAGAACAAGAAATGGAATTGCACCGTAAAATTGTCTATCATGCTAATGCGGAGCTTGATGCTAAGTTATTGCACTGTCGCAGAGTAGTGATGGGCGAATTTATTCGCCAGGCGCGAATTCGCGGCGAATTTGCGCGATTCGCCGTCGGCGAATAAATTCGCGAAACGGCCGCAAAAATTCGCGCCAAAAATTTCGCCGGCGTCAAAATTTTTTTTTCGAAAAAACGGACGCCGGCGCCAAAAACGGGCGCCGGCGCCAAAAACGGACGCCGGCGTCGAAAAAAGGGCGCCGGCGTCAAAAACGGGCGCTGGCGTCAAAAACGAGACGCTGGCGCCGTTTCGCGAATTTTTCGCCGTTTCGCGAATTTCGCGCGAAATTCGCGAATTTTTCGGCGAAGCGAAACTGCACAAATTCGCCCATCACTATCGCAGAGAGCTTTGCTGTTAAAGAAAACTGAATATTTTTGCCCTGGGAGAACATACAGTTTAAGAATTCCATAAATTAACTGTGTGAAACTGCAAAAAATGTGTAGGGATGTCGCGGACTGTTCGCCGGCGAACTTGTTCGCGCGAACATCGACTGTTCGCGCTCGCCGAATGTTCACGAACGTCGCGCGACGTTCGCCATTTTGGGTTCGCCTTACCTGGCGCTTTTTTTTGACCTCTCACCCCAGACCAGCAGATACATGGCAGCCAATCAGGAAGCTCTCCCTCCTGGACCACCCCCACACCCCCTGGACCACTCCCCTTCCATACATAAACTGAAGCCCTGCAGCGTTTTTTCATTCTGCCTGTGTGTGCTTGGAAGAGCTAGTGTAGGGAGAGAGCTGTTACTGATTTCACTGATTTCTTTGAGGGACAGTTGATAGTAAGTTTGCTGGCTAGTAATCTACTTGATACTGCTCTGTATTGGAGGGACAGAAGTCTGCAGGGATTTGAGGGACATTTTAGGTTAGGTAGCTTTGCTGGCTAGTAATCTACCTTCTACTGCAGTGCTCTGTATGTAGCTGCCTGCTGTGGGCACTGATCTCTTCTGATCTCATCTGCTGACTGCTGTAATAACCCAATAGTCCTTGTAAGGACTGCTTTTATTTTCTTTTTTGTTGTTTTACTTTGCTACTATAACAGCCCAGTGCTATTAGTCTAGCTGTGTTGGGGAGTGGGACTGGTGTGCTGCTGTGCTGCTCCTAGTAGTTCAGCAGCAGCAACCCGAGAATTTTTTTTTAATATACATATATTTTTTTTTTCTTTTACTTATCTTACTGTTCTTTAACGTGTACAGTGCTGTTGCTGTTCTTCATAGTAGTGCACCAATAGTAGTGCACTTGCAGGCATTATTTGCCCAGTGTGTTCTTCAAACAACAACCATCTAGCTGTGTGAGCTTGTTCACATTCTGTCTAAATATCAATAATAATACCGTCTCTAGAAACACCACCCGAGTGACGTTTTTCAGGCAGCAATAATATATTCCGTATCCACTGCTGTAGTAGTGTATACGTTAACCTTGTAGGCATTATTTGCCCAGTGTGTTCTTCATTTTCAAACAACTCCCATCTAGCTGTGTGAGCTTGTTCGCATTCTGTCTAAATATCAATAATAATACCGTCTCTAGAAACACCACCCGAGTGACGTTTTTCAGGCAGCAATAATATATTCCGTATCCACTGCTGTAGTAGTGTATACGTTAACCTTGTAGGCATTATTTGCTCAGTGTGTTCTTCATTTTCAAACAACTCCCATCTAGCTGTGTGAGCTTGTTCACATTCTGTCTAAATATCAATAATAGTACCGTCTCTAGAAACACCACCCGAGTGACGTTTTTCAGGCAGCAATAATATATTCCGTATCCACTGCTGTAGTAGTGTATACGTTGACCTTGTAGGCCTTGTTTGCCCAGTGTTCTTCATTTTCAAACAACTCCCATCTAGCTGTGTGAGCTTGTTCACATTCTGTCTAAATATCAATAATAATACCGTCTCTAGAAACACCACCCGAGTGACGTTTTTCAGGCAGCAATAATATATTCCGTATCCACTGCTGTAGTAGTGTATACGTTAACCTTGTAGGCATTATTTGCCCAGTGTGTTCTTCATTTTCAAACAACTCCCATCTAGCTGTATGAGCTTGTTCACATTCTGTCTAAATATCAATAATAATACCATCTCTAGAAACACCACCCGAGTGACGTTTTTCAGGCAGCAATAATATATTCCGTATCCACTGCTGTAGTAGTGTATACGTTAACCTTTTAGGCATTATTTGCCCAGTGTGTTCTTCATTTTCAAACAACTCCCATCTTGCTGTGTGAGCTTGTTCACATTCTGTCTAAATATCAATAATAATACCGTCTCCAGAAACACCACCCGAGTGACGTTTTTCAAGCAGCAATAATATATTCCGTATCCACTGCTGTAGTAGTGTATACGTTGACCTTGTAGGCCTTGTTTGCCCAGTGTGTTCTTCATTTTCAAACAACTCCCATCTAGCTGTGTGAGCTTGTTCACATTCTGTCTAAATATCAATAATAATACCGTCTCTAGAAACACCACCCGAGTGACGTTTTTCAGGCAGCAATAATATATTCCGTATCCACTGCTGTAGTGGTGTATACGTTAACCTTGTAGGCATTATTTGCTCAGTGTGTTCTTCATTTTCAAACAACTCCCATCTAGCTGTGTGAGCTTGTTCACATTCTGTCTAAATATCAATAATAGTACCGTCTCTAGAAACACCACCCGAGTGACGTTTTTCAGGCAGCAATAATATATTCCGTATCCACTGCTGTAGTAGTGTATACGTTGACCTTGTAGGCCTTGTTTGCCCAGTGTTCTTCATTTTCAAACAACTCCCATCTAGCTGTGTGAGCTTGTTCACATTCTGTCTAAATATCAATAATAATACCATCTCTACAAACACCACCCGAGTGACGTTTTTCAGGCAGCAATAATATATTCCGTATCCACTGCTGTAGTAGTGTATACGTTGACCTTGTGGGCATTGTTTGCCCAGTGTGTTCTTCATTTTCAAACAACTGCCATATAGCTGTGTGAGCTTGTTCACATTCTGTCTAAATATCAATAATAATACCGTCTCCAGAAACACCACCTGAGTTGTTGTTGTTGTTTTAAAAATAATGCCAGGCAAAGGCAGGCCGCCACGCAGAGGCACTAGGGGCCGTGCTACTATGCTATCCTGTGGCCCTAGGAAATTGCCCAGTTTTAAAAAGGCAATGACCCTGAACTCCCAAAATGCTGAAGAGGTAGTTGACTGGCTTACACAGCACACCCCATCCTCTACCGTTTCTAACTTTACCACAACATCCTCATCCTCCACTGCTATGGGCACCCCACGTAACACTTCCTCCACCACCGGCGCCCCTTCTTCACTGGAGTCAGAGGAGTTATTTTCACATGAGTTTCTTGAACTGAGTGATGCGCAACCATTATTGGCAGAAGAAGATGAAGGAGATGAGGACGTTACACCAGATTTAATTCTGGCAGAGAACACAACAGAGATGGACATAATGAGTGATGAGGAGGTCCCCGCTGCTGCTTCCTTCTGTGAGCTGTCAGAAGAAATTGATGCATCTGAGGAGAATGAGGATGAGGAGATTGATGTTTTGTGGGTGCCCAGTAGAAGAGAGCAAGAGGAGGATAGTTCAGATGGAGAGACGGAGAGTCAGAGAGGCAGGAGGAGAATAAGACTTAGAAGAAGCAGGGAGGACAGCTCGCAGGGAACAGTAGGGCAACAACATGTATCGGCACCTGTGGTCAGCCGGCCAACGCACCCGCCATTGCCGCCAACGCCGCCAACTTTTACTGTTACCGCCAGATTGCCAGCTTCAAAAAGGTCAGCAGTGTGGGATTTTTTTAATGTGTGTGCCTCTGACAAAAGCGTTGTAATTTGCAATGAGTGCAGTCAGAAACTGAGTCTTGGGAAGCCCAACAGCCACATAGGTACAACTTCTATGCGAAGGCACATGAACGGCAAGCACAAAGCACTTTGGGAGCAACACCTCAAAGGCAACAGGCAAACTGTAACGGGCCCGAAGGCACAGTAATAGTGTAGACCAAAGAGGAGACCAGACCAGGTTCGAGGTACAAGAGGGTTTATCCAAAGAATCGTCAAAATACAGGCAAATAGGTCAGACCAGGCAGAAGACAAGCGGAATCGAAAAACAGGCAAGAATCAATAACAAATATAACACCCAGGAACTCTGTAGCAGGAACCTATAGTTGGGCAAGGACTGGAAGGGGAAGTGAGTTTAAGTAGTCCCTGGGTTGGCGCCAAATTTTGACGCGCTTGCGTCAGACGCAGACGCCAGCGTCCTCACGCTGACGTCTCGACGCCGGTGCCCGATTCTGACGCCGGCGTCCGTTCCGTCGCCGACGACCAATCCTGGAGTGGGAAGAAGATGAGGTCATAGACCTGTGCCCGGCAGGAGCCATGTGGTGAGGCAGGCGGTCGCCATCTTGGACGCCATCTTGAAGACTTGAGGTAGATTCCATTACAGTACCCCCCTCCTTAGGGGGGGCCTCAGGACCACCGAGTCTAGGGGAGAGAGGGAATAATTTATGGAATCTACGAACCAAGATGGGCGCATGGACATCTGAGCTCCTGACCCAGGAGCACTCTTCGGGACCGAACCCCTTCCACTCGATGAGATATTGAAGAGTGCCCCTGGAAAGACGAGAGTCCAAAATCCTCTTCACTTCGAATTCCTGGTGATCGTCAACCAGGACTGGAGCTGGGGGAGAAGAAGAAGAAAAAGACACAGCAGGCTTAAGGAGAGAGACATGGAAGACATTCGGGATCCGCATCTCTGGGGGGAGTTGAAGACGAACCGCCACCGGATTGATGATTTCAATGACAGGATAGGGACCGATGAATCTGGGACCAAGCTTTGGGGTAGGAATCTTCAGGCGGATGTTACGGGTGGAAAGCCAGACTTTGTCACCAGGAGCATAGGGTGGAGCGGGAATCCTCTTCTTGTCGGCAAACCTCTTTTGGACCAGGGAGCTCTTCTGTAGATTAAAGGCAACAGCAGCCCAAATCGCCATCATGTGGGCAGCCTGGTCGTTGGCGGCAGGAACATTGGTGAGGAGAAGATCCTGGGGGAACGCCAATGGATTCTGACCGTAGACACAGAAGAAAGGGGACTGATGTGAGGAAGAATGCAAAGCGTTGTTATGGGCGAACTCAGCCCAGGGAAGGAGATCTGACCAATCGTCTTGGCACAGGGAAACATGGCAGCGAAGAAACTGTTCCAATGCCTGGTTCACTCTCTCAGCAGCTCCATTGGATTGCGGGTGATATGCAGAAGAAAATTGTAAAGAAATGTTGAGAGCTTTGCATAAGGATCTCCAAAATCTAGAGACGAATTGTGAGCCACGGTCAGAGACGATCTCGGCAGGAAACCCATGGAGACGAAAAATATGATGGATGAAAAGCTTGGAAAGTTCAGGAGCAGAGGGAAGTTTGTGGAGGGGAATGAAATGAGCCATCTTGCTAAACCTGTCAACGACAACCCAGATGACAGTGTGACCGGAGGAGACAGGCAGATCCACAATAAAATCCATGGCAAGATGAGTCCAAGGACGAGATGGAATAGGTAATGGAAGAAGGAGTCCTTTGGGGGAAGAATGTCCAGACTTGGAAATGGCACAGATGGTACAAGAAGAAACAAAGTCTTTGACGTCTTTCTTCATGGATGGCCACCACACAAGGCGAGAAAGGAGTTCGGTAGTTTTCTCTACTCCGGGATGGCCGGCCTGTTTAGAACTGTGAGTCTGGGATAAAATAGACTGGCGACAATCAGGTGGAACGAAGGCAACCCCTAGAGGAATATTGTCGGGAGCAGAAGTTTGAGCAGAAAGGATTTGTGAAGCCAAGGAGGGAAATAGGGCAGCAACGATCTTGGAGGGAGGCACAATGGGTTCAGGATCTTCGGAGCAGGGAACTTCAGGAACAAAACTTCTTGACAAAGCATCAGCCTTTCGATTTCTAGAACCAGGACGAAAGGTAATGATGAAGTTAAAACGGGAAAAGAACAGTGACCATCTGGCTTGTCGAGGATTCAAACGTTTGAGGGATTGGACGAATTCAAGGTTCTTATGGTCTGTGAAGATGGTCACGGGAACGGAGGATCCTTCCAGTAAATGTCTCCACTCCTCCAGGGCGAGTTTCACTGCCAATAACTCACGATTCCCCACATCGTAGTTCTGCTCGGAGGAGGAAAATTTCTTAGAGAAGAATGCACAGGGATGCAACTTTCCATCCAAGGAGGATCTCTGTGACAGGACAGCTCCAGCTCCCACATCTGAGGCGTCGACTTCGAGGAAGAAGGGAAGAAGAGGTTCGGGATGTCTGAGAATAGGTGCAGAAGAAAAGGCGGCTTTCAAGGATTCAAAGGCTTCCAAGGCTGGAGGAGGCCAATGCTGTGGTTTACCCCCTTTGCGGATAAGGGCCAGGATAGGAGAAATCTTGGAGGAGAAACCTTTAATAAACTGTCTGTAATAGTTGGCAAAGCCAATAAATCTCTGGACAGCCTTGACACTTGTGGGGAGGGGCCAATCAAGAATTGCCGAAACCTTGGCTGGATCCATCTTGAAACCTTGCTGAGAGATAATGTACCCAAGGAAAGGGATGGAGGACACTTCAAATGAACACTTTTCCAATTTAGCGAAGAGATTATTCTTTCTTAGGCGAAGAAGAACTTCCTTCACTTGGGATCGATGCTCGTGGAGATTTTTGGAAAAGACAAGAATGTCATCCAGATAGACGACAACACTCTGCCCCAACAAGTCTCTGAATATATCATTTACGAACTCCTGGAAGACCGCGGGGACGTTACAGAGTCCAAATGGCATGACTAAATATTCATAATGCCCGTCTCAGGTATTGAAGGCGGTCTTCCATTCGTCCCCTTCACGAACTCTAATGAGGTTATAGGCACCCCGAAGATCCAGCTTAGTGAAGATCTTGGCCCCTCTTAGCTGATCGAAGAGTTCGGAGATTAGGGGGAGAGGGTAACGGTTTTTAATGGTGATTTTGTTTAACCCCCTATAGTCGATGCATGGTCGCAGACCTCCGTCTTTTTTTTCGACAAAGAAAAATCCAGCACCAGCAGGGGAGGAAGAAGGGCGGATGAATCCTCTTTGGAGATTCTCCTGAATGTAGGTCTTCATGGCAGCCGTCTCAGAGGGGAAAGCGGATAGGTGCGACCCCGGGGAGGCATGGAACCAGGAAGAAGTTCGACCGGACAGTCATAGGATCGATGAGGAGGAAGGATCTCTGCAGAGCCCTTATTGAAGACATCAGCAAAATCTTGATAGACGGATGGAAGAGACGACTTGGAAAAGACAGAAGAAACTTTGATAAGGGGTACGGCAGGCAAACAGTTCTGTTGACAATAGGAACTCCAGCGGGAGACTTGAGTGGAGGACCAGTCTATGACTGGGTTATGGGTGCACAACCAGGGGAGCCCCAACACGAGTGGAGTTGAAGGACAGTCGATGAGTAGAAAGGCCAATCTCTCTAGATGCATGGTGCCCACTCTAAGAGAAAGTTCTGCGGTGGTTTGAGAGATAATAGCCGAAGACAGAGGGCGGTCATCAATAGCCAACACTCGCAGAGGAGAGGCCAAAGGTTGTAGAGGAACCGCATGACGAGCAGCAAAAACTCTGTCCATAAAATTTCCGGCAGCATCAGAATCCAGGAAGGCTTGCACTGGGATTTTCTGGGAACCGAATTGGATCTGTGCTGGAAGAAGGAAGCGTTGAGTAGAGGGTTGGGGAGAATAACAAACACCACCCAGATAGGTCTCCCCAAACCTACCTAGGTGCTGGCGTTTCCCGGCTTCACAGGACACTCATGGGCGAAGTGCGATTTGCCCCCACAATATAGGCATAGGCCGGCAGCCCTTCTCCGTAGCTTCTCCTGTTCGGAAAGACGAGCCCGTCCGATCTGCATGGGTTCCTCAGTAGATGAAGTAGAGGAAGCAGAAGCCGCAGGAGTAGGAGAGGGGAAAGCAGTAGCCGGATTGAAGAGTAGGGGTCTCTGGAAGCGAGGAGCCAGGGTGGATTGGAACCGGGGATACTTCTTCGAACGCTCTCTGTCGAGCTCGAGTTGAAATTCCCTCTGTCGGGTGTCGACCTTTATAGCCAGCGCCACCAAATCCTCCCACCGAGAAGGAATTTCCCGGGAGACCAAGTCGTTTTTGATCCGCATGGCTAGGCCGTTGTAAAAGGTGGCATGGTACCCATCATTGTTCCAGGTGGTCTCCGCCACTAGGGTGCGGAACTCAATAGCGTACTCTGGAACAGAGCGAGTGCCTTGCTGGATCTGGAACAGGCGAGCCGAGGATGCCATGGCTCGACCAGGAGCATCGAAAACGACCCGAAGCTCACGGATGAAGGCTCTGGCGTTGTCAATCAAAGGGTCTCCCTTCTCCCACAGAGGTGACGCCCACTCCAAAGCCTTCCCCTGCAGGCGAGTAATCATGTACCCCACTTTAGCTCGTTCGGATACAAACTGACCTAGCAGCAGGGCGAACTGGATCTCGCACTGGTTGATGAAACCTCTGAAAGCATCAGGATCGCCGCTGTAGAGGGGAGGCGCAGGAATGCGAGGTTCCGAAGGCTGAAGTGGGCTTGCAGGAACGGCCACAGGGACCTGGGCCACAGGTGACAATGCCGACAGTTTGTCCAGAATAGCTTCTAGAGCTTGACCGAAGTGAGACTGCTGGGCCTCGTATGTCTGCATGCGGGAAGCCAAACCGCGGATAGCGCCACCGACATCAGGTGGAGCTGGAGTCTCCTCCGAAGGGTCCATGGCCCAACTATAATGTAACGGGCCGAAGGCACAGTAATAGTGTAGACCAAAGAGGAGACCAGACCAGGTTCGAGGTACAAGAGGGTTTATCCAAAGAATCGTCAAAATACAGGCAAATAGGTCAGACCAGGCAGAAGACAAGCGGAATCGAAAAACAGGCAGGAATCGGTACACAAGAATCAATAACAAATATAACACCCAGGAACTCTGTAGCAGGAACCTATAGTTGGGCAAGGACTGGAAGGGGAAGTGAGTTTAAGTAGTCCCTGGGTTGGCGCCAAATTTTGACGCGCTTGCGTCAGACGCAGACGCCAGCGTCCTCACGCTGACGTCTCGACGCCGGCGCCCGATTCTGACGCCGGCGTCCGTTCCGTCGCCGACGACCAATCCTGGAGTGGGAAGAAGATGAGGTCATAGACCTGTGCCCGGCAGGAGCCATGTGGTGAGGCAGGCGGTCGCCATCTTGGACGCCATCTTGAAGACTTGAGGTAGATTCCATTACACAAACTAAAAGCCACCCTCCTTCTGGTCCAGCATCTTACTGCTCTACCTCTGCTGTCCTTGACCCGTCTGAACCACCCTCCACTCCGCCTTCCACCTTGACCACCAGTTCCCATTCCCAGTCATCTGCCCCCAGCCAAGTTTCTGTGAGGGCTATGTTTGAGCGTAAGAAGCCAATGTCTGTGAGTCACCCCCTTGCCCGGCGTCTGACAGCTGGCTTGTCCGCACTCTTAGCCCGCCAGCTTTTACCATACCAGCTGGTGGACTCTGAGGCCTTCCGCAAATTTGTAGCAATTGGGACACCGCAGTGGAAGGTACCCAGCCGCAATTTTTTTTCAAAAAAGGGAATACCACACCTGTACCACCATGTGCAGAGCCAAGTCACCGCAACTCTGTCACTTAGTGTTGGGCCAAAGGTCCATATGACTACTGACGCATGGTCCTCCAAGCATGGTCAGGGCAGGTATGTCACCTACACTGCCCACTGGGTGAACTTGGTAATGGCTGGGAAGCAGGGAATGTGTGGCTCAACAACAACAGTGGAGCTGGTGTCACCGCCACGGATTGCACGCGGTTCTGCCACCACCTCTACTCCTCCTTCGCTCTCTACCTCGTCTTCTTCCTCTTCTTCGTCCTCTGCTGCTGGGTCCTCCTCCTCCACACCTGTGCACCCCCAGCTCCCCCTAGGTTATTCGACGTGCCAGGTACGCCGTTGTCATGCTGTCTTGGGGATGACGTGCCTGGAAAGCAGAAACCATACCGGATCTGTACTCCTGTCATCTCTGCAGTCACAGGCCGATCGGTGGCTGACCCCACACCAACTGAAGATCGGAAAAGTGGTGTGTGACAACGGAAGCAATCGGTTGGCAGCACTGAGACTGGGCAATTTAACACATGTGCCCTGCATGGCACATGTTCTGAATTTAATAGTCCAACGTTTTGTCTCGAAGTACCCAGGATTCCAGGACGTTCTCAGGCAGTCCAGGAAGGTGTCGGCCCATTTCAGACGGTCCTACACAGCCATGGCACGCCTTGCTGACATTCAGCAGCGGTACAACATGCCAGACAGCCAGACTCGGTGGAATTCAACGCTCCTCATGTTGGAACGTCTGCTGCAACAACAAAGAGCCGTCAACGAATACCTGTTTGAACTGGGTGGTAGGACTGGATCTGCAGAGCTGGGGATTTTTTTACCCCGTTACTGGGTGCTTATGCGCGATGCCTGCAGGCTCATGCGCCCTTTTGAAGAGGTTACAAATATGGTCAGTCGCACCGAAGGCACCATCAGCGACCTAAAACCCTTTGCTTTCTTCCTGGAGCGTGCCGTGCGACGAGTGACAGATGAGGCTGTAGACCAGCGTGACGAGGAGCAGGAAGCGCACGATTTCTGGTCTGAATCACCAGAACGAACCCAGGCACCTGCTGCAACGCAGGGAGAGGTGTCAGAAGTGGAGTCAGAGGAGGAAGGTGGCTTTGTGGAGGAGGAGGACCAACAGGAGCAGGCTTCCCAGGGGGCTAGTGGTGACCTTTTGGGGACCCCTGGTCTTGTACGTGGCTGGGGGGAGGAGACCGTGGATGATGCAGTCCTTGATAACGAGGAAGCGGAGATGGATAGCTCTGCATCCAACCTTGTGAGAATGGGGTCTTTCATGCTGTCATGCCTGTTGAAGGACCCCCGTATCAAGAGGCTTAAGGAGAAGGACCTGTACTGGGTGGCAACGCTACTAGACCCTCGGTACAAGCATAAAGTGGCAGAAATGTTACCAACGTACCACAAGTCCGAAAGGATGCTGCATTTACAAACCAGCCTGCAAAACATGTTGTACAATGCTTTTAAGGGTGATGTCACTTCAGGAACTCATCAACATTCCAGGGGCAGAGGTGCCAGTAATCCTGCCACGAGCGCACCTGCAAGGACAAAGCACTTTGGCCACTCTGTAACGTCAGACATGCAAATGTTTTTCAGTCCAAGGCAGCGCCAGAACCCTTCTGGATCCACCCTCAAAGAATGCCTCGACCGGCAGGTAGCGGACTACCTGGGATTAACTGCAGATATCGACACTCTTAGGAGCGATGAACCCCTGGACTACTGGGTGCGCAGGTTTGATCTGTGGCCAGAGCTGTCACAATTTGCCATGAACCTCTTGTCTTGCCCCGCCTCAAGTGTCCTCTCAGAAAGGACCTTCAGTGCAGCAGGAGGGATTGTAACTGAGAAGAGAACTCGCCTAGGTCACAAAAGTGTGGATTACCTGACCTTTATTAAAATGAATGAGGGGTGGATCTCGGAGGGTTACTGCACGCCGGAAGACTTGTTCTGAGTTTCTGATTCTGACTCCCCATGCAGCTGTCCTTCTCTGCACGCCTCATGACTCCACACACAGCTGTCCTTTAGCGTCCTCCTCCCTCCACCACCGTTATAAACTAGGGTGCAAACCCTACTGGTTTAATTTGAATCCAGGTAAATCCTGAGTTTTTCTGGCCTCTGTGCTTCAGTGGCTGTGACAAAAAAAAATGAATATTTTCAGCATTTATTTGGCATATTGTTTCTGGCCTCTGTGCTTCAGTGGCTGTGACAAAAAAAATAATTTTTTTCAGCATTTATATGGCATATTTTTTCTGGCCTCTGTGCTTCAGTGGCTGTGACAAAAAAAAGGAATATTTTCAGCATTTATATGGCATATTTTTTCTGGCCTCTGTGCTTCAGTGGCTGTGACAAAAAAAAATGAATATTTTCAGCATTTATATGGCATATTGTTTCTGGCCTCTGTGCTTCAGTGGCTGTGACAAAAAAAAATAAATTTTTTCAGCATTTATATGGCATATTTTTTCTGGCCTCTGTGCTTCAGTGGCTGTGACAAAAAAAGGAATATTTTCAGCATTTATATGGCATATTTTTTCTGGCCTCTGTGCTTCAGTGGCTGTGACAAAAAAAAAATGAATATTTTCAGCATTTATATGGCATATTGTTTCTGGCCTCTGTGCTGCAGTGGCTGCGACAAAAAAAATGAATATTTTCAGCATTTATATGGCATATTGTTTCTGGCCTCTGTGCTTCAGTGGCTGCGACAAAAAAAAGGAATATTGTTAGCATTTATATGGCATATTTTTTCTGGCCTCTGTGCTGCAGTGGCTGCGACAAAAAAAATGAATATTTTCAGCATTTATATGGCATATTTTTTCTGGCCTCTGTGCTTCAGTGGCTGCGACAAAAAAAATTTATATTGTTTGCATTTATATGGCATATTTTTTCTGGCCTCTGTGCTTCAGTGGCTGCGACAAAAAAAATTTATATTGTTTGCATTTATATAGCATATTTTTTCTGGCCTCTGTGCTTCAGTGGCTGCGACAAAAAAAATTTATATTGTTAGCATTTATATGGCATATTTTTTCTGGCCTCTGTGTTGCAGTGGCTGCGACAAAAAAAAAATGAATATTTTCAGCATTTATATGGCATATTGTTTCTGGCCTCTGTGCTTCAGTGACTGCGACAAAAAAAACATAATTTTTCAGGAAAGTACACATGCCTAATTTTTCAGGGTTCTGCAACAGTGGCAAAATCGCATTTTTTATGGTCACCGCAGGTGATCAATAAAGTACACCAAAACTGGGCCCACACTGCAGAATCAGTGTTTTTTGGTTCGCTTCACTGTACATTGAATTACCTCTGCCTGACCGTGCACGTGCGCACAAGCACGGTCACTGCTAAACACACCACTACAGAAATATTGCCACCAACAGGACGAACATCCTGGAGGTGACAAGCTCAACTAGTAATTAACAACTATTATTTGCTCACTTGACGGTATCATTCATTAAAGCTCTTTGCGTTCTTTTGCGTTGCAGTAAGCGCCGCGTTTCGTCTTTGCGTGTGAACAGGCTGTAACCTTTACACGACTTGATTGGCATGTAGACGCCGGACGTTTTAAAGCATTTTATTACACAGGTTTAGAAATGTAGTGTGATTTCTGCCCTTTACAGCACAAAACGCAGCGCTGTGTCAACAATGTATTTTTCAGATACATTTTTGCCCTTGATCCCCCTCTGGCATGCCACTGTCCAGGTCGTTGCACCCTTTAAACAACTTTAAAATCATTTTTCTGGCCAGAAATGTCTTTTTTAGCTTTTAAAATTCGCCTTCCCATTGAAGTCTATGGGGTTCGCGACGTTCGCGAACCGTTCGCATTTTTGACGCAAGTTCGTGAATATGTTCGCGAACTTTTTTTCCGACGTTCGCTACATCCCTAAAAATGTGTTCATACCATTTACCTGCTTTGTGGGTATTCAAGAAGGAAAAATACATTAAGCCTGTGTGCCCCATGTGGATGCAATCTGAAAATATTAATGGAACAGACATTTATAATATAATAAGTGCTGGAGATTTTCAAAGTACACCAAATCACTAACACTAATTTCATATATACACCACTTTGTTTATGCATCAATTGTAACAGTTGCTGTTTAACCATGTGCCTATGTGTTGCGGACCTGTACCCCTTTCTTCATAACAGAGCTTAAATTAAATTGAGATGGACAATGAAAGACAAATTCATGGAGTGGTGCCAATTTGGTAGGCCCCTTAAGGGCTAGTCCACATGAGGAGATTCGGGAGCTTTTGTCGCCTGGCGACTAATCGCCTTGTCTTTTGAGCGACTATCTCCCCGAACTGCCCCAGTGTTTTTTCCCATAGGCTACAATGAAAAGTCGCCTGCGCTAATGCACACGCACCAATGCGTTTTCAATGTTGCCCAAAGTTGCCTCAGTCTGTTCAGATGAAATAAAGTTATATAATTATATAATAAAGTTATATAATTCCCGCATATAGAAACAAGCTTTTCAGAGCAGAATTATTAGACTAATATTGATCAGTTGCTGTAGAACAATAGAATAATTGTTATAGACTAAAATTTCCAGGCTGCATAGCTACACTATAAGCTAACGTTTTACTTAATTTACAAAATAAATATGTCTTTAAAATGTAGCACTAATAGATTCCTCAAAGCAACAATTTATTTGGCCAAAGTTAAAAAAAAAACAAAGAAACAATGTGCAAATAAGCCATATTTCAATAACATCCTTTCCTCCCTTGCTTTTTAACTATTCCTGTATATATTATTATGTGCTGAACATACACATGGTAATTACCTTGCATTCACTAATGCCTGTCCAATACAGATAATGCTCCTTGTTTGATAGCAGGAATGCAAATTAAACTTCTTTTCTCTGTTCTATTGAGTCCTGCAATAAGCAAAGTATTTCATAGAAAGAAGATGAAAAAAAGGTGAATCCGTACCATGAAATGCTCTCTATAGAGTACAACTTGACCTTTTCTTTCTCCTGTTTTTTTTTACAGTTTTAAATGAAAATAACATCCAATAACAAGTCTGTACTCTGCTTTGCTTCTAGGTCAATAACAAAAAATTCCATCTTAGACTTGTCAATGGAGAAAATGGCGCAGGACTTGTGAAAAATCATGCTGAATTATAAAGAGTGGAAGGTTGTCTATTCTCTCTGAACTGATTCCCGTGGTTGAAATGTCCTTATTTTCTTCCTGCACACAGCAGTGGTTCTGTTATGCTTTAAGAAAAATTGAGTCACTGGGGTCATGATTTTGTCTGGAAATCCATTGTTGAAATCACATTTACAGCCCTTTAACAGGATCATTTAGCAGAGTTACATGTGGGTTATCTGTGCCTGGTAAACTTTTGAGCCTCTTCGGGGTCCAGTGCAGCTATACAGCCTCACAGTAGGGTAGAGTTCAGCTTCAACAATGTGCCCCTGTGTCCTATTTGCTTCCACTTTCGTTTTGAATGCATGCTGCTTGGGGTTCAGAACACTACACAAAGTAAGAGTTTATTAGGTTTTCCACACAAAGAAAGAGAAAAATTGCCAGTTAGTACAGCACTTTATTAGTACTGCACTTTGGCCAAATATATAAGCTCATGTGCCACGTCAATGCCCCTCATTGTACGTCCTACACTATCCATTAGCATTCTATTCTAGTAAGGCTAGTATGTAGTACATTTAAAATCAAGTCCCCCAGCAAACCGTGTGACTAGTAGTAAGACCAACAGTGCACTTACCCTTAACTCAGAGGCTCTAGTGAGAAAGTAGGGAGCTTTTAAGCTCTAATCCATTAGCATACCCCTGTAATCATTCCCTGTTTTAAAGGCTGAGTGGCAGCTAAAGGCAAAATTTGGCTACAATTTGTACACGGAACACAGAAAGAAATCACAAGCACTCGGTCTAGCTTGACTAGCTGCTAGAAGCACTCAGTCTAACCCACATTCTGGAGTTGACCATCTGCTATAAACAATAAAAAGCCAATATTTTTACACAACGAGAAAGAAAAACATTGGCAGTGCACAGTTTGCCTATAAAAATAATTATTACAATAAATGAGTTGTTAGTACCACATATGTAAGCTCACTTGCCACATCATTGTATGTGAATCCTACACTATCCATTAGCATTTCCACACTAACCTGACAACTACAAACTGTATGTATAACTCTGGCTTCACCATAGGGTCATTATCCCTACTAAAGTCCTTGTTGCTTCCCATGCTCATTTGCTTGTTTATCTGTCTTCTCTGATGAAGCTCCACTTCTCATAACCTGCCTATAGTTAGTCCTATGACAGAAGTCCATTGAATTTTGTATAGGCCAAGAGGCTCTTACGCTATAAAATTCCCCTTATAGGAGGAGTATATTTTCTCTTGATGACAACTTCCAGAAAAGTCCTAACCATATAGCTACATACTGTATATAGTTACATAGTTCATTTGGGCTGAAAAAATACCAAAATCCATCAAGTTCAAAGCCTCCAAATGAACCCCAGTATATATATATATATATATATATATATATATATATATATATATATATATATACTCACATTGAACCCTCCATACACTCACATAAGCTATATATATATATATATATATATATATATATATATATATATATATATCTCCATAAAAATATGTGTACTCCCCCGGGTAGACCGATTGTTTCATCGAGGGGCAGTTTGTTACACCCCATTGGTTTATACCTTGATCATCATTTACAGAGTACGGTCCAGTCTTTACCCTACTTTCTAAGGGATATACAGCAGCTATTTTGTCAAATACGATTCTCCCAGAAGGACCCATTGTATTAGCCAGTATGGATGTATGCAGTCTATACACAATAAATCCACATCGTGAAGGAATAGAAGCAGTACATTGGGCATTACTTAACTCAACTACATACAAGGGCCCCCCATTAACTTTATTTGCCAACTTTTAGAATTGACATTAAAATTGAACTATTTTCGCTTTGAGAAGCAATATTATCTACAGAAGGAAGGGTGCTGCAATGGCTCCTGCTTATGCCAACTGATACATGGCCCATTATGAACAGCATAATGTTTTACCCAAGTTTGGGGATTCTCTGGTGTTATATCTACGCTATATCGATGATATATTAATAATATGGCGGGGTGATGCAATCGAGTTGCTAAATATGGTAGACCACCTTAATGCCTTAAATTCTCCAGTAAGGTTTATGGTCACACATAGTGTACAGAGTATTCAGTTTTTGGATGTTGAAATTTTCAGACAGAATAATGGATTGGGCTATAAATTGTACCGTAAGCCAGTGGATAGAAATACTCTGTTGTATTCTACGAGTTTTCATCCGCCCAGCATTAAAAAAGCGGTCCCATTTTCACAATATTTACGTACTATGAGAAACAATTCGAATCAGGATATACGTGAAAGGCAAATTTTGGAAACTTCTGAGAATCGTTTTATTCTAACATCAAGTTTTACTACTGGTTCCATGGCAGTTAGAAATGTAGTAGAAAATAGTTGGCCCATTTTGAAAAGTGATAAAAAATTATCCCAATCGCTAACTCAAAAACCACTGTGGGGTTACAAACGTGGACCCAACTTAAAGGACCTATTAATGCAGACAGATCCAATTAAATGTTACGAGCCTGGGGGAAACATTTTAAGTAAATTAATGAAAGGTTGCAACAAATGTGCAGGATGCATTACATGTCGTTACATGTCACCAGGCAAAACATTTAAACATCCCCACACTGGGAAAGAGATTCATATTAGGCACCGCATCTCATGTACATCCACACATGTCATTTACATTATAACATGTCCATGTGGTTTGACATTCGTTGGAAAAACGCAAAATACCCTACGCAAGAGGATGGGTAATCATAGGTCTTCGATTAAAAAAGCTTTCGAAACCGGTAAATCGGACTTACCACTACCCCAACATTTCTTAAAAATGGGTCACAATCTCCCAACATTTAGATTTATGGGCATAGATGTAGTACCTGAACCCTCTCGGGGGGGGTGATTGGGATCGTATGCTGCTACAAAAGGAAGTTTTTTGGATCAAAATGCTAAATACTATTGCCCCCAGAGGACTTAACGAATACTGCTCATTTACTTGTTTCTTATAAAAAATCAAAGTATCTTTAGTATCTTTTTATTGTCTTAAAATAATAAATGTCTACGCAGACTGCTAATGTCTTATTATTGTTTTTAGAGGATTTTAGACCACTTTTATTACTATGTCTAGAACCTTTTCACTAGAATGAAAAATATTTTTCACTACAATTTGATGAGTTTTTACAACATGTGATTATATATTTTAATATATTAAGTTATATGGCTCTATGCACTTTGTTTTTCAGACCAAATCAAAAGCATCCATGTCTGCTGGATATATGGGCTATCTAGGGTAAATTATGTAAATTATTTGAATCGTGTTTCCTTCAGTCTGGGGATTCATAATTATAGCAAGCAGGAAGCAGCCATTTTGTGGACACTGTTATTAAGGCAAGCCTTGCATCATCTCAGAATCTTGTTTTTGCACCAGAATGGGGGACCCAATGTCCATTGCTATGCCCTGGCTACACAATTAAACGGTAAAGAGAACGGGGGAATGTGTGGAGAACAGTGACATCTAGGAAGTGCTGAATGGAAAGTGAAAGTAATTGTCTGCTCCGCCTCTATGCAACTGGCATAGAGGAGGGGCAGACAATATTTGATTGACAGCTGAGATTTTTAAATGAGCTTACAACAGCTATGAATGATTTAATAAAAATAGAAATAGTTTTTTTATGTTTAATTTGAAAAGGACTTTTATTATACAGATTTTTGTGTCAAACAGGTCCACTTTAAACTTATAAAACCATGGTTCAGTTTGACCTTGGCCTCTTTTTAATAAATGAGCCCACTAATGTCATACTTTACTTTTAACACGTGTTTGTTTTCTCTGTTTTCAAGTCACCTTGTATATGAGATCAACTAAGCTAGAATAAACCATGTTTGTGACATAGCAATACTACTGGGTTCAATTTTTTTCAAGATATTTATGAAGCAAATTTAGAACTTTTTGCAATTTAAAAAAAATCTATTTGTTTCCAAGATATTTGTGTTTAGCTCCTTTCTCAGTGGCAACCCTTATCCCTTATGACATACTGTTGCTGCTAAGGCTGTACTGGATTTCTTTCAAATCAAAGCATGGATTCTTGCTAGAGTAGACGGGTGAGTAATCAACTCAAGGCACCTGCCACATCTCAAGCCATGCACTCAGCTTTAAATGGAATCCTGTGCAGCTCCAGCAACTGCAGCATGTCAAGTCATGCTGCTTATTTCAATTTGTTGCATTGCTTTTAAAGCAGAGAGTCTCCCATGTTGCAGCCTTGGGAGACAAATGCCTGCTGACTGTACCAATCTGACCAATGAAGAGGAGATCAGAGCTGCTGATGGGGAGGAAGAGTAGTTACAGATTCTCCTGGGTTCCCTGGGGTGCTAAGCTTAGGGGTTATGGCAAACCAACATAACAGCAGAAAGGTTACATCTGTCATTAAAACTGATGCTACATGGATGACTCCATCGGTTTGAATGCAGAATGCAGCCTTTTACCATTCATTTTATATTGCATACATACCATCAGGTCTGGAACTAGGGGTAGGGAGTGTAGGCACATGCCTAGGGCGCAAAGCTGATGGGGCGTCAGGCGCATACCTGCTCCATCGCCTACCCCAAGTCTGGTCCCCTTCCCCCCGACTGTGTGCACTATATCCTTGTCTTATTGCGTCCTGTGCATGCGCACCCGCCAGTGCAAACTCATGCAGGCATTCTATGCATGCGCTCCAGCATCAACTCGAGCATGCGACCGGCCAGGTTGCATAGGGCGACTGCCAGCCTTGGCCCGGCTCTGCATACCGTATATTTTTAGTTGGTCCATAAGCTCAGGACAGGTGCCCACAGCTTGTGATGTGAAGTGGCAGAAAAGATGAAAGGGAGCTAGATATGATGTAGACATATTCATTTATGAATGTAGACATATTCATTTATAATTGCTCCCTTTAAATGTTGTCTTGTAGTCTTGAAGCACGGTGCTCCATTTTATACAAAGAACTTTTATCTGGATAAGCTCAGGTCCCAAGCATTCTACATAACAGATCCCAGACCTGTAGACGAGAAATAAGCCATAATTACATAGAGAAAGAGAAACCTGGCTTTTTGCATTCCGTGCATTTTTATTGACTGTAAAGTGATTAGAAATGTGTTAATGGATGCTGGATATTGTCACAGCCGGTTTGGGGAATAATAAAGCAACGTTCTTATGATATTTACCAAATAAAGACAACACATTTAAGAGCCATAACAATTTTACAGATTATAGTCTCACAAGAGTTTAGTGAGGTGTTACTATTGCTAATGGTGCAAAGTCATATGCCAAATGCCTACCTAAACATTTTATGGGTGACTAGGGATGAAAAAACAGTATCATCTAAATGCTCCGAAAACAGATTAATCTGTTTGTGTTTGTTAGTTCATATCTGCCATTGTACACATATTTGTGTGCAGTTAAGATATCTGTGAAAAAACAGGTGCTTGTTAGTTTGGAAATGACAGCATATAGATGTACAATAAAATTACTATATACATATACATATGGATTTGTTTCTAGGGTTATTGCGACTGTGATGCAGCAAAAGCATTATATCTGAAGGTGTTCACACACCCCTTGCTACACAGATTCCATTACTTAAAACCAAAAATTTGAGATTTTAATTTGCCCTATAAGAATCATAGAAAGATACATGCACATTATTCCCTATGGCATACTTTGCAACCAAATCTGCTGGTTTAATAGCATAGATACAGCCATAAATCGAAATTCCCAGGCTGTTACTGCACTCCCTTTGGGATTCTTATCAGAGTAACACACACCATGGTCCCATTCTTTCGAAATACCTTTGCCACACTGTAGCTCTGAATAAACAGGAGGTCCACACTCACTTGCAATGAACCCAAGAACCAATTTATTGCCAGCCACCAGTAATGCAGTACAATTACTGAACATGTATTCTCACACACACCTTTGAGAGTTAGGGTTTACCAGGCCACTGGGCCCCAGCCTCCTGCCTACTCCAACAAACCTCCATGGACACTGCTCCTTGTTGCACGCCTTCAGCAAAGTGGTAATCTTTGTGCTTGAAACAAAGTAGGTCCTACGTACCCCAGTCCCTCTTTCACTGATTCCCTAACTGGGCGAGTACCGATGGGACACTAGACCCTCATTCTTCCTTGTTAGAGTCTCAGTTGCTCGTCTCTATACCCTGTTACAAACTCTCACCGGCTACAGTGAGCTCCAACAATTATTATCCTAACACACTCTCACTTAACTTCTACAGTATCTGTTTCCCTGTAGCCTTTAAAGGTTTGGAGAGAAAGGAAGAGTCTTGAAGTATGGCATGGAATTCCAGACAAAGAGGCAGAAGCTCGAGAGCAATCGGGAGTAGCCTTAAGTTATAAAGGGAAAAGAGACACAAAGATTCAGAGAAGCGTGAAGAAATACATTTTGAGTTCAGAGATGAGATATAGAAAGAAGCTTCACTGTTAATTAGAATTAAATAAATACAATATGAAAATATATGGGCTAATTGAGAGCATGCAAAGTGATACTTTGGATGAAAGTCACCATGTTTTTTTAGCCACATTGCAGCTTTTTTCCCACATAATTTTAAAACAATTGCAGGTGCAAGGGGAGGTGCTCTTTGTGTATGCTATGCCTATTCTGTTCACACAGACCAATGGGAACGGTTTTCTACACAAGTACCTTAATGAATGGCTTAAATTCACACAACAACTGCGTAGATGGTGGACTGCAATTGTGGTTGTGGCTTGTAAATGGACCCTATAAAAATAAAGTTGCTTTTAAAACTCCTTCCCTAAATGGGGAGAATACCGTCTTGCTCACTGGGTAAGACTGCAATTACAAGGCCAGCACACCTATATCCAAACAGTGCACTGTTTAGCCGTTTGGGGTTTATTATTTCAGGGATATGCATAATTTACTTTTCTTTTCCATAAATAACTCGTTCCCATAAATATTTATTGCCATACTACTAGAATACTGCAGTATTATACTAAATTCCACTATGTGCTTTAAAAAGCCAGTCAGTAGGAACTCACATAAATTTATCCATCGCAAAGGGAAAGCAAGCTCTAAGGTACTGAACTGGAAAGGATGCATTTCCACAAGTTATCTGTTGTCCTCCACAGAATAGCAAATTAGGTGAAGTTTCCTCATTCAGTGGTATCTCAGTTCCCGAGCCTCTGCATACTAAACTACCTCTGCAATAAGCAGCCTTTGTCTTGGACGTAGACCGGACAGCATTGCAGGGAAGAAAAATCATCATAAAATTCTCTATCTTTAGGTCTCCAGTTCTCGGCAAATCCTTGCTATATATCTCTCCAGCTTGCCAGTCACGAAGAAGCTGTAAAACAGAACACAGAATACAAAAAGATATTCATAAGAAGATACATTTTCAAAGTTTGTTGCGTGCACCATACCCTTTACCTAGCACCTAGCAAGTCTTTCTGCCACCATAATGACATTTAGCAGTGCTGCATACTGGACAGGTGGGACATGGGCTACAAATAGGCATGCCCCTATGGGATGCTAGACAGTATGAAGCTTTATACTTACCTGTCAGAGCTGTTCTCTGCACTATGTGGTGGATTTATAATCAAGTGTGAGCAGCTAATTGTACTGCTGCAAGGTCTAAGCACAAGTGCTTTGTACATGGGATCTTACATCACTTTGCACATCTGCATTTGCACCTAGGTCTCAAAAAAGTGGGCTGAATCTCCTCAATTTGGAATGTCTATAGCAGTGATCCCCAACCAGTGGCTCGTGAGCAACATGTTGCTCCCCAACCCCTTGGCTGTTGCTCCCAGTGGCCTCAAAGCAGGTGCTTATTTTGGAATTCCAGACTTGAAAGCAATTTTCGGTGGCTTAAAAACCAGGTGAACTGCCAAACAGAACCTCCTGTAATGTTCCAGCTCACATAGGTGCTGCCAGATAGCCCATCAAAGCCCTTATTTGGCACCCCCAGGATTCTTTCATGCTTGTGCAGCTCCACAACACTTTTTAGATTTGAATGTGGATCATGGATAGAAAAGGTTGGGGCCATCTGGTCTATAGCATAAACTGTACTAAACTGTAGCTGGAGTGAACCTGGTGCAATATTGATCATCACGCAAAATGGAAAGACTGAGAGAAAAGTCATTTTTGGTAGCGTTCTTAAATTGAATTCTTATCTACTGTGCTCCCCTGCAGCCTAACAAAGCAGGACTCCTTCATAAAATTGCACTGTAACACATGAAATAAGTGATGCCTAACAAGGAATTAACTAATTGTGCATGTTTAGAACACTCTGAAGGTCCCCATGACTCCAAATGTTTGAGCAGAAAGTATCCAGAAATAGCATTATAGGATATATTTATATGCAACAGGTCAGATAGCCTGAAAAGAATGATCCATATATTCTTTCTAAATAGTTAATGCAATAGGCTTCAGATTCGTAACCCATTGTCGGAAATGGGATTTGTTAATATTTGAAGATTAAGTATCAAGTAATAAACCATGTGGCCACTAATACCAGCTCAGGACATCCAAGGTTGGTGCTGCCTGGTGTTTCCACAGAACCTTCTAAAATGTAATCTAGTGTTGTTTGTTTAGTTAAAATCTAGGCGATAGATCAACTCCATGATGCACTTACTTTTTAAACCTCTGATATTAAAGTCTACCTTCTGAAGAAGTGTCTGCTCAGAGCTACATATAAACCTAGTTGCCCCCAAATCCATCATCCCTCACAAGAGACAGATCTGTTCTTACTAAGACTAGGGAGATAGAATGTTGTGCTCTATTGTCTTGTGCTAAAGTTCTCAATAATTCTGAATTTTACCTAGAATGCAGCGTTTCCCCCCACAATTTCAGCATAATTGTGGCCAAGAGTGGGTGTTTCAGTCGTCCTGTTAAAAGTGACATCTGCACCTGATTGTTTAGGCACAAGTAAACTGTGCATAGTGACACTGGCTTATGTGGGGAGCTCCAGGTTTCCCCTGCATCAGTACACACACTTGCACAATTACATGTGGGATGGACACACCAGCACCAAACACAAGTGTACAAAAGTGCAAGGAGTGGCTTTCAACACTAGGACCTTTAAAGAATTGTGCAACCACTGCATCCATACAAATGCACTCACAAAATGGGCGCTAACACCACCTTTAGGGCGAAGTTGCAGTGACTTTTGGAAACCCCTGATTGCAGAGACTAAACAATAGGTTACTGCACAAGTCACTTTGACCAATTGCTGGCTGTTTACAAAACAACGATTAGTCACCATGATTCTGACCAAAAGCGACCAATCACCCCATGTGTCTTCACCCTTAAGCTGGTGGTAGCTCCAGGATTCCTACAGTTTGAAGCATTAGTATTCAGTGTAATTGCTCTTAAGCACCAGGAGCAGGAATTGCCCACATTGCTACCTCTAGGCTGGAATTGTGGGGAAAATACAATATTCTGGGTAAATTTCTGGAGGTGGATTGACTCCATCACCAAAAAGTAATGCTAGAGTTGGTTCTGACACTTGCTATTGCAAGACAAAATAGGGTCTTTATGAAACACGAACGCTGGGTTAGTTTCAGGTCAATATGAGTTATGGAGAATTATAACTCATCTAGTCTTCTAGTTCTGGTGGGCCTCCATCTTACCTCTGAATCTGTGTGCAGTCAACAACATTACATGTGCCCTCTGTACAACTGAATCATTGGCCTAGAAGGTTGACTTTGTATCCAATAGATCTGGCCCAGTACTTGTCATTAATTGGCCATCCTTTAATGAAACAGGGTAATATGCACCTAAATTGATGCCTACTGTCTCTGTCCTCCTGATATGCTGATGACAAAAACTGCTCTCTTGACAATTAAAAAAACAAACTTCATGATTTAATTATTGTAATAGCCTTAAGGCATGATGTTCCAAATTACAGAAACCGAAAAGTTGCAAGCATTCCATACTTGTACTTCTGCTTCTAGATCTCCTGTATTCTTCAAACACACATGCTCATTTCCAGCTGATACTCACAGCTGTTAAATATTATGAATGATAATATAATCCTCCTAGTGCAGCAAAGCATCATTTCAAATGCTCCTCAGTCACAAATAACGATAAGAAACCTTCAAAATTCCAGGTGGAGTCTAGGGGAGAAAATGAAAAATTATGAAAATTAGCAAAGGGGAGGAAGGGAAAGGAGAGGGGAATATATAATAAGGAGAATACTACAGGGAATGGAAATTCAGCTGAAACTCAAGGCAGAGCTGGAAGAAGAACTGAGGTCCGGGTTAAGAAGAGCAGCGAATGATTGATGCTCCTGTGAATAGCACAAGAAGGAAAGGTTGGATAAAAGTTTGCAGTAGAGTTTGGAGGCTGCACAGCTTCAACTTTGTGAAGTGCTATTGATTTAATGTCTCCTGTTTAAGGTGGGAAAAAAACCTCCATAGTAAATATTGCCAAGTAATGCTGTGCTGGTTAATGGGATACAAGTCAGTGAGTTAATGCTTTGTTAGAACACCAGATAAATCTCAGTAAACAAAAAAATTGCTTAAAGGGAAACTAAATTGTTTTCTTTAGGAACATAATAGCATCATTTAAAAAATTGCAATAATTTACACCATTCCTAAAAGGTGCTTGACCCCCATACACAAGTCATGCAAGTGCACACATCAAGGCTAACCAAAGATGACCACTCTGGACATTTAGCTGGTTCCAGGGTTCCACCAGCAGGTTGCACCAATAGCAGCTACTGACTTGTGCCAAGTGAATGACTTGCTAATGCCATTATTAAAGGAGAAGTAAAGTCATTTATACTTAGGGATGCCAAAAATTAGGCACCCCCAAGTGATTGTATTTACTTACCTGCCACCCGGTGCTCCTATCAGCAGTAAAATACACTGGCCTGGGGTTCTGCCAGCGAGCACCACAGAGTGATTGGGTTCTTCGCTCTTCAAATTTCCTGGGGCAGACGCATGTGCAATAAAATGAATTGCAATGTCATAATATTGAAAGGATATAGAATCCTTGCTAGTGATGGGAGAATTTGTCCGGTTTCGCTTCACCACGAAATTCGCATGCAACGGCATGCCACAAGCGACTCTGATAATCTGAAAAATCTGAAAATGAACATGGACAATAGTGAGTGTTTTTGTAAGATCTGATGTTTGCAATCGCAGTGGATGCAACTTGGCATGTGGCTGCAATAAAAAGAAATAATCTGCCTTCTGGGATTGGCAATCAAACCATGCACTTTGCATATCATTCATGAGTATTCTGATGTCACATAAAAATATAGGGAATGATGTGTCGAATATAAGGATTTTGCAAACTGCTGTGGGATACCATGACTGTATAAAAACATAAGGCCACAATTAGCTCACTCAACCTGAAACATACACAGGGAATCTTATTAATAAAATAAAGATTTGTTTTGCTGCATATTTGTGGTTGTTGGGAGTGCATTAGTTGAATCAGTCTGCTAATGCAGTGCTAAAAACACCCTACCCTGACTCTGATGTCCAAGGCTCTAACATAATGGAAGCAAACTACTTCCTTTGACAACCTATTGCATACTATATTGAGGAAGTAAGAATCCATCCCCCGAAAACCAATTTTCTGGGAATTCAAAGTCGGGTTGAAGTAGGCCTGGTTGTACACAATATATAAAAAATATTAAGTGTATCATCATCATCATCATCATCATTTATTTATATAGCGCTGTCAAGATACGCAGTGCTTGGATACGCTGTCGCCTAGCGCTGTCAAGATACGCAAGTGTATGGTGCAAGGGGCAGGTGGTGACATCACAGGGGGCAGGGAGGGCAGGCAGTTATGTCACAGGGACAGCAAGAGGATTGCTGTTGATGTCAATGGGCAGGCTATGACATGGAGATCTGTGATTGGCGATCAACACATCAGTCTCAGAGAGTCCTACTTGTTTTTCCTACAGTCTCAGGCCATAGAGGAGTATATTAAGGAAAACCTGGAAAGAAGGTTCATTAGGCCCCCTTCCCCTACGGGTGCCAGCTTCTTTTTGTAGAGAAGAAAGGTGGGGATCTAGGGCCATGCATAGACACCCCATGTGTCTTCACCCTTAAGCTGGTGGTAGCTCCAGGATTCCTACAGTTTGAAGCATTAGTATTCAGTGTAATTGCTCTTAAGCACCAGGAGCAGGAATTGCACACATTGCTACCTCTAGGCTGGAATTGTGGGGAAAACACAATATTCTGGGTAAATTTCTGGAGGTGGAGTGACTCCATCACCAAAAAGTAATGCTAGAGTTGGTTCTGACACTTGCTATTGCAAGACAAAATAGGGTCTTTATGAAACACGAACGCTGGGTTAGTTTCAGGTCAATATGAGTTATGGAGAATTATAACTCATCTAGTCTTCTAGTTCTGGTGGGCCTCCATCTTACCTCTGAATCTGTGTGCAGTCAACAACATTACATGTGCCCTCTGTACAACTGAATCATTGGCCTAGAAGGTTGACGTTTGTATCCAATAGATCTGGCCCAGTACTTGTCATCAATTAGCCATCCTGTAATGAAACAGGGTAATATGCACCTAAATTGATGCCTACTGTCTCTGTCCTCCTGATATGCTGATGACAAAAACTGCTCTATTGACAATAAAAAAAACAAACTTCATGATTTAATTATTGTAATAGCCTTAAGGCATGATGTTCCAAATTACAGAATTAAAGAATCATTAAAACTAAAACTATGGAGCGCATGTAGGGGCTCTCCAGCAATTAAAGGCACACTACACCAAATAATTAAAAAACTTGAAATAGTTTTTATTTGCAAAACCGTCAAAACAACTCACCAATCAGCATATAGGATATTGCTTGTACAGACTTACAGGTGTTCTCTTATTCCCCCACCACATAGGCTTGCAAACCCAGCCTCTTGGCCTTTTCTTGCACCACCTACCGGTCAGGCAGTCCGCCGTATGTCCTACGAGCCCTCCACTCTGCCCCGGTAGGAATTTCCGTGTGCCACCTCCCTCCTTCAGCCAGCGGGCCACCACAGCAGCGCCCCCTAGCATTTCTGGGTAGGATTTTTCACCACAGGCCTGGGTTGTCCACACTGCCCTCTCTTTCTCTTTTTTCCCTATCTGTGACTGAGCCACAGCTACTAAGCCTCTTACTCCTTGGTGGGGTGCCAGCTACCCTTTCTAGCTTTGCCCTCACTGGCTATGGCACCTAGTGCCCCATTACAGTTTTACTTATTTAAACCTTCCAATCTGACTAACCACACCCTGGGTGGAACTATCCCTTTTATACCTTTTCTGCCCTATCTCACTACTTGTAAATACACCTTTTTTTTTATATATATATATATATATATATATATATTCTTTTTTAAAGAAGTAGGCATTTTACAATAAAGGAAAATTCAAATAGCAAGAAAATGAATCCTGTACACTCATTATACAAAATGTGTCTGGCCAAATACATAGAAAACGTGAGTATATCCACAATAAGTTTTTCTCATAAACACATTATCACGGTATCAAATTTTGGCATACCAAGAGGCGTATTAAATGCTTGATATGTTTCCCAAAAATAGTACTTGTTTGCCAATACCTCATATACTCTGATGCTTACTATAACAAAATTTTATGATGAACCAGGTACACTCGAAAGGATTCGACAATATTCAGAAATTAGAAAATAAACAAAATATAATAAAACCAAAAATAAAAAGGAAAGGTCAGAGGAAAGTGAAAGAGTGCTCAGAGCCGTTCTACAACAGATTCTACCTGTGACAGCCCATATTTTGATACAGCCCATATACAATCCAAATTATTGACACTGTGTATGCGCTCGTAGCCCATGGTTATTCCCTCCTTGGGTACCAACTCCATGAACATTACCCAAGCTGACCAGGTCTTTGTGAACCCCTCTTGTTTCCCAGAAGTATAGCTTAAAAGTTCCTCCATTCACATAATGGACCCCATCTCCAAATACCATTCTTTAATTGTGGGGGGAACCGAAGATTTCCAATGGCAGGGAATCACTGCTCGAGCAGCCCCCAGACAAAATCCCGCAAGAGTCCTCTTATGTTTTATGGCCGACCCAGGTAGCATTGAAAGTAACCCAATAGCTGGGTCAAAAGGTAGGTCAATACAGGACATTTTATTAATAGTTTGGAATACAGTTTTCCAGAAAGGGGTTATTAGCTGACATTGCCACCAGATATGTATCGGAGTGCCCACTGACTTATTGCATCTCCAGCATAACTCCGAGACAGATGGAAATATTTTATGTAAGATTTCTGGACATTTATACCATCGTGATATGATTTTATAATTGGTCTCTTGCGATTTACATGCTATGGAAAACTTATGAGTCAACAGAAAACAAGTATTTCATTAGTCTGCCGTAAATTCAATCTGTATATCCCTTTCCCACTTTCTGGTATATTTAGGTAAAACCATCTTTTCTTTACAATCTGTGTGGTTGTATAATACCGAAATCAAATGCTTAGTAGGTGTCTTTGCCATACAGCCAAGTGAGGGGGGAAGTTCTAACGTTTTTATTTTGCGGGTCGCAAATCCAGTGTCTGAGCTGTGCATATTTAAACTTGATCAGAAAGGAATCAGAGTCCCCCAGACATACAGATGTAATCGGTAGTAAGATATTATTTGCCAACACTTGGAAACAAACAACATTTTCAATGTATCTCCTACCCAAAAAAACATTGCTTAACATTCCTGGTGGGAAATTTGGATTCCCTATAATCGGGGTGAGGGGGCCCTCACATGAAATTAAATGTGGAGGTAAATACACCTTTTTAACATTTCAAATTTTCAACATTAAAATTACACATACACATAACAATCATTTTCTCACATTTACATCATCATTCACTACATTTTAATATAACACCATTTTCATCCACCAAGTTTGCCTTTAAAAATAGTTACAAAAAATGATGTGTCAGTACCACACTTTGGCCAAAATAAGCTCATGTGCCACGTCAAGGCCCCTCATTATATATGAGTCCTACACTATTTGTGAGCATTCTAGGTTTGTAGTGCATTTCATGTACAAATATACAAATATTTTTATACACTTATACAATTATTTGTAAACAAATATTGGATTTTTATCGTTTATAGCAGCTGGTCAACGCCACAACGTGGGTTAGACTGAGCGCTGGCAATTATTTTCTGTGATTCATAAAAATCTGTTGTATATCAAATTTGCTAAGCTCTTAAATCCAAGACAGGCCAGTTGGTCATTGTTTTTTACCTGCTTTAATATTATTATATACAGGCCTGGGGGAGAAATGTGAAAGCAGACATCCTTTCTATAAATGTTGTCTCGAGTCCTAAAGAAGAATCTGAACCTGATTCTATTGTCTCCAAGGAAGTGATTGTTGCAGCACTGAGCCCAGATCTGTATGCCTCCTTGTCAGAAGCCCAGGTTAATTTACCTCCTTCTTTGCTCCAGAAAACCTTTGTGAGGCATTTTTGCTTGAAACTCCGTGCCTCAGTAAAACCTGTTTTGTTTCTAATTATCAGCCACAATGAGCAGACTTTCTTCCAAGGGCTGAGTTTGCATACAATAATGCTACTCATTCGTCCACTGGAGAGTCTCTGCTTCTTGCTGTTTTCGACTATCATCCTATAGCCTTTTCATTTTTGACATGTGCGTCACATCTGACATCATCACGCATGGTGCCAAATTTAAATATTTAAAGGCACCACATCCGTATTTACATCACCCAACTTAGATCAATTACCTAATAGTTCCTAGGTGCGCTTATAATTCTGATCTATGTTCTTTGACCCTTGTATAAAGACTCTGAGGATAAGGTATGGTCCCCCTTGTATTTGGACACCTAAGTGGTCCTTTGATTCATCCCTATTCCTGGGACCTGGGTCCAAGGTTTGCTCAGTAGGTGACAGTGTTTAAATGTTTAAAAGGGAGAACACACATGTGCTCAAGGCTCTGGACAGAATCAGGCCCCAAGTTAGGAAAAGTTTATTTTGTGTTAGGAGTTTATGTTATAGTCACTCTAGGAGCAAAAGATAGTGACAGATTATTTTAGAGAGCAGCTTTCTGACTACAACAAGGAGAGTAGTTGGGGTTAGCACCCTTGCGGAGATCAAGCTGCCAGACAGGGACACAAGTGGGTGAGGTCAGGAGCAGGGCAAGTGCCAAGAGGCAAGATCCCCAGTGGGATCCCTAGTCCTGGGGAAAATCACCAAGACAGGTTGCACTGCCCCCTGAGAGGGATTTAATGGCACTATCAGAATGTGAAGGTTTTCCACTGTGTGCTGTGATTGTATATGGAGAACTATATTGCCTGACTGCTGTGTCATCTGTCATTGTCCAATAAAGAAGTTATGTGAAGCAATTAACCTGGACTGCAGTTACTTTCAGCCTGATTGATCTGTGCACCAGGAGACACCCAGAATCCAACTGAGGGTAAGGTGCTTAAATGGGCCACTACACACTGCTGGGAGTTGCCAATAGCCTCAGGGTGCCCGGGATACACTGACAGCAAGTCACACTATATTCACACATCTCAGGGCCACTCATAGGTGTGCTAAACCTGTCTGATTTCTGTTAATTTGCTAACTGTACCAACCCTTGCCTGTTACTGACCATTCTTCGAATCCTGACTTTGTACTGCGTTACTGATTGGTATTGACCTTGGCCTGTAACCTTGACTACGCTTCTGAATCCTGATGTTGTATCGCACTTTACCGCACTGTCTGCTTAGCATTGACTCCGGCCTTTCCCTCAACTATGCTCCTTGTTCCTTACTTTACACAATCGGTTCCATTCTTTGCAAATAATTCACTGCTCTCACTTTAGGACCTGGCGGCATCCAAGTAGCAGAGGGCTCCTCCGAAATCGAAAAACAGCTGTTATAGGACCTTGGTGTTTGCTTTGGATTTTGGGATACCTTATGTTACAGTTGGGTACAGGGCCGCCATCAGGAATCACGGGGCCCCGTACGGCAAAATTTTCTGGGCCCCCTGGTCCCCACCCACCCCAGATCCTGCCCCCCAAGCCCCACCCCCCAAAAAAACATTTGTGGTCAGGGCCCCCCTACAAGTTAAAAAAAATGCATTAGTGGTCAGCCCCCCCTATAAGTTAAAAAAAATTGGTTATCAGGGCCCCCCCTATGAGTTAAAAAAAATGAATTGGTGGTCAGGGACCACCCTATATGTTAAAAAACAGTGATGACAGAGCCCCCATAAAAGTTTTACTAAAACATTGGTGGTCAGGGGCCCTGTAGAAAAAAACAAAAAAACATTAAGTCCCCCCACTGCTCTCAGTGAGCTGCATCAGTTAGGGTGGGCGGAGCTATAGTGCTTAGTAGTCCCTGTAGATGTACACAGGGATTGCATAGGCTTATCCAATCACCATACGGCTCTAGGGAAACTAACAATAGTTTAGAAGCTGGGATGGGGAAAGACAAGTAGAAGAAGCTCCGCCCTCCCCACACAATTCTGCAGATTCCTGACTGAAGTAGGGGCCTGGATACAGCGTGAGTACAGCGGCTGGGCCCCCCTAAGACCCAAAAATCACAGGGCCCGGGACAACTGTCCCCCTAGTCCCCCCTGATGGCGGCCCTGGTTGGGTAGAATGGAATGGGGAGACATGAAGAAGGCATAAATGTTTTTGGGGGGTTAAGGAAATACTAGATAGATGTTAAAAAGTGGGCAGAAGGCATTATGCACGCAGGATAAGGGTGTCATGTTCCAAAAAAATAACACCCTCCTACTAACTCTTCTGAAACCTTGTTTTGTTTATTACCATCCACCCCTGGCATTCTTGAACTCTTTCCCTACCACTGCATCTTTCAGAGGGCATATGATCTATTCCTTCCATTGCACTCCTTCATTTGGCACCTGCTATGGGAGTTCTTCTCCATCCTGGGGTACTCCTGCCCTTACTCATACAGCAGTACGGCTAATTTTTTATTAAAGGAGCATTAAGTTACTTCTCCTGTTCTTACAATCGCAATGCTTCCTTGAAAACTCTTCTTGCCTTATTCTGAGGAAACCGCATATCACAGCATCATTCAATGGGTCCTCATTCACCAAACTGACAGCCTCTTTTGGGTGAAGCACTCTCTTTGGGCATCTTATTGTCATGTATTCCCTGTTGTCGAATGCGAGAGCCTTGTCTGCTTCTTTCAGGGATTTTATAGACACTCCTTTAGCCACTAACTCAATTCTGAATATATTTCTCCTCTGCTTTATAACTTACGCAAGTCATCCCATATTTCTTGTCTGTTTTAGCACTTTTTAATTGCACTATGTTCTCCCCCACTTGAGGCTATAGCTGCACTGTACCCCATGCCCCCCTTTTTCCTCTTGCCTGAGACTTTTATTGTTTCTTTAGGACACACTTTTCAGCTCAACAGCCTCCCTCCTTCCCACAAATCTGCAAGCACAACATTGCATTTACAGCACCACTGTAAGAACGGATGGTCAATTTATTTATGTGTCTCGTTAATTAAAGACTGGTTAGATTTAAACTTTGGGGTGTCTATTGTAGTATCAAGTAATGGTTCCATAATTCATGGAAGTTCATACAATAAGGTAAGTTAGTCTTCCATTCCTTAGGACCAGGCTACAGGCCTAGCCCTGATTATTAGGCATGCGCCAGTGCTCATCCACATCTCTACATACAGGTATACAGCAGTCTATTAGCCATACTGAAATTATGCTTGATTGTGAATCTATAGAGTTTCTGGTTCCAAATTGTATTTGCTTATCTCTTTATGAAAGAAAGGCTTTTAATGAACAAATAATATTTTGGCAGCAACTGTCCTTTGGGCCTAGTATCCATTGTATTTTAAAGTATACTCCAAGATTGTTATAGCAGCAGTGCTTCCAGTGTCACAATCTCTTAAATCATTTCTCATATCTGGGAGTTAATGACCGGTCTCCCAGACAGCAGCATGATTTAATTTAAAAACCGAGAACAGGCAAAGATATTTATGATTCACGTCCTCATTAATCACGAGGAAAATGCTGTATAAACGATACAGTTTGATTTTAAAGTTTTGTCACTGGAAAAAAAAGGTTTAAGTTCTGCAAAAGGAAAGGGATTTGCAATATGTTGAATTGGCCGAATTTCTTTAATACAAATGGGGATACTTCTAAGGAATATGTTCAAGCAGAGTCCTGCCCTAAACATATTTTAGACGTGCGCCTTTTAACAAAGGGCATCATGTAATCTTACAGTAAGGTGGAACAGATTAGTTCTTCATACTTTAATGCAGCCAGACTGAGCAGATGTCTGAACCCAGCATTTAATGGAGGTACCAGTACCAGGATTTCAATAGCTCTAAACAAGGACATATAACTCAAAATACGCAGAGATTAATTTGGCTTTGCCGAGAATTCCTGCTTAATGTAATATTTATGGTTCTGTATTACGGTGTCTGGAATGAGATCTTCTCATCTGATTGCCCAATATGTGTGACAATCACAGGGTTGTAAATTGCAACTGAATCCCCTGGATTCTTTGGGGAACTAGAAGTTTTAAGGATTTATCCCATCCGAACACAAATAGCAGCATGTAGCACTGCACTATTTAATTTTTTTAATCTTTTTATATATTAGACTTAGGGGCCCATTTACTAAGGGTCGAAGTGAATTTTCGAATACAAAAACTTCTAATTTCTAAGTAATTTTTGGGTACTTCGACCATTGAATAGGCCAAAATTCGATTCAAATTGAAAAAACGTCACAAATTCGACCATTCGAAAATCGAAAAACTTCAACTTGGACACTTTGCCACCTTAAACCTGCCAGATTGCTGTTTAGCCTATGGGGGACCTCCTAGAACCTCTATGAGTCTTTGGCTAAGTTTTTAGAAGTCAAAGGTTTTTTTTTGTACGATCCTTCAAACTATTTTTACTTTGCTGGAAAAGCCCGTTTTCAATCGGAAAAATACTTTGACTATTGAAGTTCGATGGTCAAATTTCGAAGTTTTTTAACTTCGAAATTTGACCCTTAGTAGATGTGCCCCTTAGAGATTAGAGAGATTCCACCCTCCTTGTGTCCCAGGGACAGGTCCCATTTGACGAACTTGGTTCCCCATGAACCATCTCTGTCCATTCCCCTTAACCCTTAAAATTGTCCATGCAAAATCAGCAGTGTGGCTGCTACTGAATGCTCTTTAGGCACCCAACAGGAGAGAGAGCAGCACACTACCCAGGTATTCCCCATTAAATATCCATAGCTTTTGCTGGTTAAGCAGTTAAAAGCAGGTGAAGGTGGGAAGTATATTTTGTGCTGGCTTTCCATGCTTTGATGTAATTTCTGTTGAGGCTATATATAAATATATCACAGGGACTGGGGAAAGAACCACATCCCAAAACCTAACTTTTATTAGTAATAGTTAAAGCTAAAACAGAATATAATCACCATAATTTCCCTGTTGAAACCGGAGTGAAATATCCTACATCCAGTTAATAATAATAATAATAATAATATAATAAAAACATTCCATTGGATATACATATCACTGTAGATATTGTATTTTGAACCATATATAATGTTTTATTACCTATGTCCCTATTGATTATACTGTATATACTACCAAATGCAGGGAAACCGCTAGCAAACTGTTATATATGATATACTGTATTGATTTGAAACTCCAGTCCTCCATTGTCCACTGCCTAGCACTAGGATGAAGGTCAAACTACAACAGTTAACCCTAGTTCTAGCCCCGCTTACATTCCACTGGGGACTACATACAACAACAAAAAATACAAGACTTCCAGGAAAGAGGTACGTAACCATACCAGATTAGATTTCTATAAAACAATATATTATTAGGATGTCCACACTGGTCTCACGGTTCTTTATTTCCTCTGCACATTAATATTTAACTACCAAGCCGTTTACATATAAAGAGTAGGCTCTGATCAAAGTATCTGTCTATCAAAACATCTGTCTGCCTGTCTATATATCTTACATATTTGTACTGATCTATCTGTATCTGTACGTCAAATATATTGGTATCTATTGTAGTCCCATTGCTTGTTTAATCTGAAATTTCTAAAACTGTTTCTGTTTCTCAGCAACAGAAGCCATTTTTGGAGCATTCCCCATATTCCCCTGTTCTTATATGTTAAATAGCAGCCCTAATGGTCTTGCTGCTGCAGATTTGGAAAATTTAGCTTAGCTGCCTATGTATTTAATGAGTAAAATGTTTTGGCAAGTTTAAAACGCTACAAAATTGTTGTTTTCCCCTCTAGTAAAATAAGTAACATATACAGAGCTACTCCGATATTGTATAGGCTCAGAGCAGGCAAGAATCTCTCTAGCCTTTTGTATGCACCAGGGCATTGACCAAGCCGACATGCAAACCTTTGCTTTACATACTGTAGTTGTAGTAGTGCTAATTCCATTTTGCAATTGATGCCCAGATTTCTTAGAAATCAGGTGTATAAATATGCCCTATAAACCTTAAACACTCTGAAGTGTTCATTGTGCCCATGATAACATTTTCAAGATGGTGAGTAATATCTGAAACAGTATTTCTAAAGTATAGTAACCTGCCTTTGGAATTGATAAGGGGATATTGCATTGTGCTTGATCCATTGTACTGAGTATTGTATTGAGTAGTAAGTTCAATTTTAATTTTATCCCATGGGAGGGAGTCATAAATATTATGCATTAAGAGGGTAAATATCTAAGAGATGAATGCTGTTGATGTCCCCTATGCAGTTGATGGGACCTTGACAGGTGAGATGAGTGAGGAGCTATCTTTAAAATGGAGCACACAAAAGTGACAAAAAACACAAAAGTGAAAATGTATCACATTTCCCCCCATGGGTGCTGAAAGATTTGGGGCCATTGTAGTTCTTGCCACATGGAGGTTCACCAGCTTTAGAGTTATCAGATCTGACAATAAAAGAAAGAACTGTGGGGAAAATGCAGATGCTGGGGAAAGGTCAACAGAAACAATAGCTCTGCAATTCTACATTAAATGGTCTGCATTGTTTTTTAGGGTGGGATTAGAATGCTTATCTGTGGCAATTTTTTTCTAAAAGTTGGGTTGGTGTCTCTAGGGGGATCTGGTGCAGTGGTGGGGGGGGGGGGCTCAGCCAGAAGGAATACTTGTTATTAGCTAAAGGAGACTGTTTACACAAGTTGGCCCTCCATGGTGGCTTGGTCTGTAGGACATGTTGCAAAAATTAATATAGCTGCTTAAAAGCTGTGTTTCTCTTATCCAACAGATTATTTTGTAGTCTCCTTGTGGCTGATGTTGAACGGCAAGTTCCCTTCACCCAAAGACAACCTGTAGCCCCTTGAATATGATGGGTGTTTAGTAATTGGTTTAGGATCACTGTTCAACCATCTCTCCAAAATGTTGAGACAAATGTTTATATGATTTCATTCAAATACCTCAGTGTGAATTGTAAAGACTGGCTGGTACATCAAATAAGGAACATTAACACTTGTAATTAAGTGAATAATGTTGCCTTTGAAACTCTAAAAGAGAATTATGTGTGAGTGTTGTGCGATTTAACAGTGACCCGTTACAGTCACAAACTCTCCAGAATCCCCACATTAACTGCTGAGTGGTTAATTACTAAAATAAACAGATTTCTTGGTAGAATGAAAGTCAAACAATTTCTCTACAAAACAATGCATCTGAATGGAAATTTGACATACCTTTGTTTGGCATGACTAATAAAATACCGATGATCTAACATAAACTGTCTGTATGCTAAAATGATTTTACAGAAATGTAAAAAAGTGTGGAGAATAGATGTAACATAAAGAGTAAACCTCTCCCTAAATTCACCCATCTCAAAAACTCATAAATCATATTCTCATGGCAGCCAGGAGACTAATATCACAAAAGTGGAAAAATACCAAAACATCAGCTATAAAAGAACATAAACTGATGTTCACAGGCATAAAGTCAATCACAAAATCAGATACAAACTCTACCAGTTGGGTCTCTGGTTTTACATGAATGTTACTCATAAGTTTCAACTTGCTATTAGTCTCTTTGGTCTATAGATGAGCACTTGATCACTTATCCTTTCCATTTAGTTAGACCCTTCTCCAGCTAAACATGACCTAGAGGCACTGGGCATATACAAGATACCATTTGTTTTAGGCAAACAAGACTCTAGGGGGCCCATTCACTAAGCTTGAGTGAAGGAATAGCGGGAAAATAGAGGAAAAAAACTTCGAATTTTGAACGTTTTTTTTGGCTACTTCGACAATCAAATTGGCTACTTCGACCTTCGACTACGACCTTCGACTACGACCTTCGACTTCGAATCGAATGATTCGAACTAAAAATCGTTTGACTATTCGATAGTCAAAGTACTGTCTCTTTATAAAAAACTTCGACCCCCTACTTCGCTACCTAAAACCTAACGAGGCCAATGTTAGCCTATGGGGAAGGTCGAAGGAATTTCGTTCGATCGATGGATTAAAATCATTCCAATCATTCGATTATTCCTTCGATCGAACTAATTGCGCTAAATCCTTCGACTTCGATATTCGAAGTCAAAGGATTTCAATTCGGCAGTCGAATATCGAGGGTTAATTAACCCTCGATATTCGACCCTAGGTAAATGTGCCCCCTAGGACTCATATGTAAACCCAGGCAGACTATTTAAAGTTCAATAAGCAGCAAATGGCCATTTTTTGCACTTTGCATGCTGCCCCACCTCTGCCCTTTATGTGGAACACTACCTGATTTAGTTGCACTCCAGTGTATGAGGGGAGGGTGCATATAGATGCGACTCTCCCTCCCTGTACCTTGGCCGTAGGTTCCCCTCCTGACACTGCCCTTTGCATTACCAGATTTTTTTATTTGATGGCCAGTAGCCTGCTCAATATTGTTACCCACTTTTAATAAGGTATATACATAGCTTTATATAGGTGTAATTTATAGGCATTACGTTTTATTCATTTTTATTTCAGTATTCATATATCTTTTTGCCCCTGCACATCGTTTTACTTATATCTGCGCAGTGGTGGATGGTCTTTCCTTTAAAGTTTTTCTTACTTAAAATACAATTGGTTCCTGCAAATTGAAGCCAAAGACTATTAATTACTTACGTAATAGTTCACATTACCAACTAGTTCTACTTACCTGCTGTAGCAATGCCTGTATTTCTCGTTGTGCTATTCTGTCCTGACAGACCCTGCTGCTACTGGCCTTGCCTCCCAGGTTACACTTTTGGATATAAGCTACTTAAATACTCTTGCAAATCCTTTTTTGTGAAACCAAATGCCCTGCATATTATTCATTGCCTGTGGCACTGTCTCTGTTCCCCATTCTCTGTAGAACCACCGTGGAATAAAGTTTAATTTCAGTATCAACTGTGTTATAGTTTTCAACTCAAGTTGCAGTTACTTACATGCACTCTGAGCCAGTGTCCCTCTCTCACCATGTCTGCTCTTCTAGTTTAGTGTTTTACCACCAGACCAATTTCATGCTTAACTATAGGGATGCACTCCTTCCCTTAGGGGTTAAAAGCCACTGATTATTAGGCAGATGGAGCAGTATAAACTCATATACCCGACTGAATTAACAACTGAAAAGTTCAACAAGATATGCCTACCAACACAATTTTAGACATAGTTCCTGGTTAATAAAAACCACAATAAACCAGTCAAATATATTCTATCAAGTAGTTTATTCTTTTATGTTTGTTGTTCAAATTGTGTAACAATTTAAAACGTTGATGCATTTGCGTGGCTAATGACTTAAGAAATATACTGCCTAAACTGCTCCTGTCCAAGGTCATTTTCAAAATACAATTCATGAAAGCGAAAGTGTGATTGCACTTTGTCCCTCATCCCCATGACCAAATTGTATCCATCCAGACTCTTCAGACGAATGGTGCTCAAGTGTTGTTATTGATACTGGTGAGTATCTGTTTGATATATACAGTCATACATTGGTTACCACTTGGCTTTGTAATGTTGTGCATATCTACCATGCAAACATAATTCACATTCCTAGCTGTACCTTTAAGGGCGCTTTTTAAATAAAAACACTATCTCCGAAGTAGATAGAAGTCAGAATCACAAAATGACCTTAAGTGTGTTATGTTTCCAGTTGCCTGTAAATATCTCAGGAAATATAGATAATACACTGACTTTTTTGGGCTGCAATCAACAAGCTGCTGAATAGCAGACGAGCGAAAAGGTCACTGCCTCTAATTGCCTCAATGATTCTTCCTCCATGCAGAGAGCGAGGTCTCCCTCCATATGGAGTTCCAGTTGCACTGATGAGGCCATTTCATAAACCATAATCTGCATTCCTTGCTCGTGAAATGACACTTAGCAAAGTCTGGCGTAGGTATAATAGACTTGCAACTGAATTAACCTCCAGCTGATCAACCCAGAACTAAACAAATAATACAAAGGCCTGAATGAGAAAAAAGAGGGCGGAGTGGGCCAGAATAATTTGGCACGAAGGTTGATTGATTTTAACATGTTTTAGCCTATTCCCAAATTGCCACCTCTTTTCTGTAGGCCAAATTCCATCCAGACTAGCATCAGCAACCTAAAATAGAAGAATCACTTTGCATTAGGCACAAAGGCAGAGTTAGCAGGAAAAAGTAACCCCAAGTACTGCGTGATTTCCGCCAGCAAGGAATAGGCTTTTAGGAACATGCCATGAAACAGTCAGTTCAGTTAGCAATCTGTGAGATGGCCAGATGGAAAGTGAATTCAGATCAGATTTAAATCTCTTGCTGATTTGTTGCCTATTGTACGACAATGGCTGTTTGTTTCCAGATGTGCTCACCTAATGTTTAACATCCATTCTGGGGAATCTGCAAATAAATTTATTGCTGCCTCACTAACCATTGTTGGCTGTTATCATGGACCCTTGTAATTCCGTATCATTCTTCTAGGCTGTGTGAACAATCCATTTTATGGCTCCAGGGACAATCAAGATTCTCATGTTTAAAGCTCCAGATGCAATCCTCTGTGGATCAAATAGGTGCCAGATAAGGAATATGTGGGATTCCATTACCATGAAAAAGATAGCAGAAATGTGTGTACAGATTGTACGGGCGGAAGCAGCAAGCTGAAACTGGAAAGTGCCAAAGGGACAGTTTTATGCCTGGTATTTTTAGCCTTTATTCACCTTGAGATGAATATTCTTGGCTGGATGATGTGTGCCCTGGTGGCCTGCAGTCGCAGCACTTGGCAGGTACTGTGTGCCAACAGGTTAAATGATGAATTCCTTTATCACTTTATATAAACAGGTGTTCCATAGTGAATAACTAACCTTGGCACATACCATGCATTTAGAATTTAGGGATGGGCAAATCAAAGTCCTCCACATGCTACTTACTGAGATGTGTAGTGCAACAACTGGAGGACTCTCTTGTTCACAAGTAGTTTAAGGGCATCAGCATTAAAAAGATCCAGCGATTCCCTCAGATATTGCCTAAAGCAGATATGTATGTGCTGGAAAGAAACCGTCCTGGTCTCCGATCCACCAGCTCTTGCAAAGCCAGGCAAGAGTTTCACTACATGTTGCCAGGCAACACTTGTGTCGACAGGGGGGGTGTACTATATCTTATCACAGGATTCCATGAGAAGCCCATGGGGTTCAGAGATTGACAGGCCAAACGTGCGAGATGTTCTGGTTGTCTTGTTAAAATCTGTGGCAGAAAAGAAGGTTTGATCGTTCTTTTCATACATGAACCATTTTTTGTACCTGTACTTCTTACTTTCATATTTACTTTAACCTACTGTCTTATTTTCTACATTCACAACTGCAATAATTGTTTTGCTGGCTACACCTCTGTCTCATCACTCACACTTAGCCCTCACCTTTTCTTTCCCCATGTAGCTCTGCACCTGTTACCTTCAGACTTGCACCTGTGAGTTGATCCTCCTGTTCTTCTTAAAAGGGACCTGTCACCCTACGAAATAATTCCAAATCCTTTTATAGAATTTAAGTTGAGCAAAATAAACTTACACTATATAAATGATTTACATTTCCTTTAGTCTTGGAATTCAAAATCATATAAAGAGACAGGTGCCATTTTTTTTTTTTTTTTAAACAGGGCTTTCACATTTCTCTTGCCGACCTACTCTCTGATGCACTTGCCTGCACTGAGGCTAAAGGTCTAGTTTTCAGCAGGCACATGGAGCAGTTTAGGCAAGTGGATCCTGAAGGAAAAACACAGGGCTGAGAAAAGGTGACAAACTGCTTTGTGTGTCCAGGGACTTAGATCCTAACAAGGTTATAAAAGAACAGTAACACCAAAAAAAGAAAGTGTTTTAAAGTTTTAAAATATGTTTTAAAATATAATGTACAGTTTCCCTGCACTGATGCAACTGGTGTGTTTGCTTTAGAAACACTACTATAGTTTATATAAACAAGCTTCTACAGTATGTAGCCATGGGGGCAGCCATTCAAGCATAGGATACTCACTAGATGACAAATAAGCTGTGTAGAATCCTATTCTATACTATACAGTTTAGCTGTCTATCCTGTGCCTTTTCTCCTTTTTCAGCATTGAATGGCTGCCCCCATGGCTACACAATAGCCTATTTACATTATTGTTGACTTTCTAAAGCAAACACATAACTTTTTTTTTTTAATGCATAGCAACGGTATATTATATTTTAATGGCTTTAAAATGCTTTTATTTTTTGGTGTTCTTTGTTCTCCATGGTAAAGACTAATTTTGTAATGTGCAATTAGTTAAATGATAAGCATAAAGCAAAGTGTTACTTTGTAAATGCACAGCAAATGCACTTATAAAAGGGCTTCATAAACAGAAAGAGCACGTACCCAAAACACAACTTATTTTGTGGAAAAGCTCATTTATAAAAAGCTTGCAACTTGACAGTGCAGTGAGTTAACGTTGAATCAATTAGGGTGCAAGTGCAAACAATCTATAAGGGCAAAAACACACATGAAGATGTCAGGGAGATTTAGTTGCCCAGTGACTAATCGCCTCTTCCTTGGGCGACTAATCTCCTTCAAAAGCCTTTCCGCCGGCTAGAATCTGAAACGGTGGCAGGATGGCACTCGGAGCGCTTTGTTTTACGAAGTCGCCCAAAGTTTCCTCGTCAGGCAACTTCGGACAACTTTGGAAAATGAAGCGCTAAGAGTGACCTCCGAGAGCCGTCGGGAAGGCTTTTCGGGGAGATTAGTCGCTCGAAGAAGAGACGATTAGTCGCCAGGCTACTAAATCTCCCCGGAATCTTCCTGTGTGTCTCTGCCTTAAAAACAGTGAATGAATCCCAATCTAAAAAAATAATTTTATCACTAATTAGCAAATATTATGCACCAGTATATATTTTGTTGACAAGATACAGCATCAGTCGATTTTGAATGCTTTTAATGACTGTAAGTTCTATAATATTGAAAGAATCACAAATTTCTAATCACAAGTTTTTAATATTTGCTAATTAGTGATCAAACTCAGTGTACCTATTGGCCGATTCCTTGCATTTACATCTTACTTGAATTAACTTTAATTAATCATTGCTGTATCAAAAATGACAAAGTGTTTATACAATCCTAATGTCTCAATTGTACCCTAACCTTTTAGTTTGTAAACCCTATTGTTCTCTGTAATCCTTGTCTGTTATCCACCATTTATTCCCTGTTTGCTATAACTGCAGTAAAGCACTGCGTATCTTGACAGCACTATATAAATAAATGATGATGATGATGATGATGATTTAACCATGGTACTGAACTATATCTCAAAAGTTTTGTAAATTGTTTTAAAAATATACAAAACAAACATACTCTATCACTTTTATTGCCTGGTATAATGACTGGAATATTTGAAAGATACCATATATATAGGTATATAGGTACTATACAGCCATGCCCTTCAAAGAACCCCCCCCCCCGCACACACACAAATTCAGTGGCCACTGCTGCACAGATAGATTCAAAAGAAAGATGCTTGCAGAGAGAAGTCCAGCACGCAAGATTTGGAAGAGGAGCGCACGTGATTTGAAAGAGCATCGTGCATGTCTCCTTAATAGTAGTGTTGGGAGAAGACTGCAGCTCCTGTATACATTTTTTGAAATATGGCGCCTGTCAGAGGGTAAGCTTAGGTAGTACCTAGTATATGCCTTTAAAGCAAGTTTTGCATCACCCCAAAATATTGTGTATGCTCAAGAAACAGGGATCTGATGCCCATGCCCATGCTACAAAGTTACAGAACATGAGGAGGGCAGAGGAACGTGAGGAGTGCTTCTAGAAGGTGCTGCATAGAAAACAAAAGTAACCGACTGTCCTGCCTCTATGCCTGAAGCATAGAGTAGGGGCAGCCAATATATGATTGACAGCTCAGATTTTAAAACATCTTTATAACAGATATGGATGTTTTAAAAAAAAAAAAAAAATTGAGTTTCATGTTTAATTTGCAAAGGACTTATTATACAGCTTCTTATTTCTGGGTGACAGGTCCCCTTTAAACCTTGTACTAAACCTATTCTTTACTCACCAATTCCTTTCATACTTGGCTCTACACGTATCGCTTTAATTTGTTGCCTGCACCTGTTTGTGCATGTTGACCTCAACCTGTTCATTCCATGAGGCCATGAATCTTTTCTTTTCACATGTGGCACTGCATATGTTCCTTTCACACCTGGCCCTATAATTGTTTAAGAGGGACCAGCACACCGATTTCTTTAAAGTCACCAAATATTTATTACAACATCACTGTGTTTCCAACGTTGGGGCCTTTATCAAGGGTACCTTCCTACTGCTTTCATACCAGTTGCTGTACCTATTACTTACCTATCTGTTGCTTTACCTCTTCCATCCAATGGACAGTCTTTTAATAACTGCACCAATTCATTCTACCTGTACATCCTCCTTTCAAAGTCACCTATTTATACAAATATTTCTGGTTTTTATACCTGTCCAAGATCATTACAAAGCCTAATGCCAAAAGGCTTTTCCTTTCCATACTACATAGATGATTGCTGTTCTGGTATCTAGGGGACACATAGACAGTTTCAGAGCCAGTAATAGAGATAATTCTGTCCTACATCACCCAATAGAGCAACATAACCTGTATAAAAGATCATGACTAAGCTCAGAGTAGAAGTGGCAGCTCCAGTAAAGAAAAATCAGAAGTGTAGCACCAAAGCAGCAGTCCATTGTCAAAGAAAGGCTTTATCAATGACAGTAACAGAGTTTCAAAATCCAAGAGTCAGGCCAGTAGCACACACAAAACAGGCAACAAGACTGGATATTTCACAAGTAGTGCAAAAGGACACTGATTATCCAACAGTAAAGCTGGTCACATGTTATCCAGAAATATTTTGAACGATTTTTATCTGGCCTGGGGAAGAAGATTTTAATTTCATTTCTTAATGTTTCTGGCAATACTAGTCTGAATTTGCTTGTCTTAATTTGCAGCCAGAATTAGGGAGGCTTCATCCAAGGAAAGCCTAAAAATAATGCACATAACTCTGGTTCTTAAGGCAGCCATTTGAATATGCGTTACAGATGCAGAAGGGCTGGCAGATCAAAGGGATGCTATCTGGGGAATTAACTACAATCTCTTTCATAACAAAATTGCTAAAAAATATTGTAATTATTCAGTCCAGAACTTTCTCTTTCATACGGGGGTTTATCTCCTCTGGTGAACAAGCTGCAATGTCGCTGTTGCAAATTTGTACCCGTGCTGAAATAGTTATATTGCTGTAGGGCTCTCAAGTCTAGCATCGGACAAGCAATTTTCCTACAGTGATTGGAAGCAGCCCATAATATGACCATTAGTGCCCTAGGGGCCAGACATTAGCTATGAAGAAAGGTTGCCTGCAGCTTCCTAGAGGAACTGAACCATCATTTCCCAGAAACAACGACATGTTTAGCTTATTTTGCTAATTATTGGCTAAAAAAACAGGTTGGCACATGGGCAAAAGGCTGCACGCCATTCACGAATTCCATCACAATGATGTTACTAGCATGCAAAAAGAGATATACAAAGGGCTATCCTGCTCCAGTCAGCCTACTGCCTACTTGTCAAAGTTAAAATTAGTTTGTAGCTTTCTCCCACTATAGCAACATCTTTTACAGATACAGAATCCTTGGTAACCTAGGGTTTTCAGGATAAAAAATACTTTTTGTAATAGATTATCCCAGTGGAAACACAATATGACTATTTGACTATACAGGTACAGGACCTGATATCTAGAATGCTCGGGACCTAGGGCTTTCCTGATAATGGATCTTTGCGTAATTTGGATAGTCTTCTAGAAAAAGATGTATTAAGGATTAATTATATCTTAGTTTGAATCAAGTACAAGGTACTGTTTTATTATTACAGAAAAAAATGGATTATTTGGATAAAATTCAGTCTATGGGAAACAGCCTTTAATTCAGAACTTTCTGGATAACAGGTTTCCAGATAACAGATTCCATACCTGTACTAAATAAATACCCCTTTTCACACCATCTTGCTCTTAATATAAAAACAGAGGCTAACAGAGGCCAGTAACAGTTGTCACCTAGTCGATATTGAGTCAGAAGGTAAAAATTATGCTGGATGCCAATCTTATTAATAGAGAAGGCAACAGGGTCCAGAAAGGCTGGTATATTTGTTCCAGAACAGGCAGAAACCCTATGTATTTATTATCAACATGTATTTTTTAGAGCACCAATATATTGCACAGAAGAACATTACACCTCTAATAGTCCAGATCCCAAAATGGAGAGTGAAAGGGGTTTGGGCAAACAGAGAAGGTGCATCTAGGCATAGCTGGAAATGATCCAGACAGGTGTAAGTGTAAACAGCCAGCTTTTTAGTAGTCTCTAGTCTGTATGTTGTATTGAATAAAAATGAAGACAAAGTTCCTGGGAAGACTTTCTCATCTGATGACGTAACCATAGCGTTATCTCATAATCAAGAATAAAATTATCTGCATACAGCAGACCTAACCAGCATCCATTGGACATTTAACGTTTATATTATAATGATGACCCCTGTGCTTATCTTCCACTTTGGTATAACCCCTTCCTTGGGATACTGTATCATCTCCTTACCCAGATTCATCAAATGAACACTTGAGCAGTGCCTTCTTCTCTACATTGTTGCCCAAGCCATGGTGTAGGGGTGGAGGTGACCCAGATGGACATGAAATTCAGACACTGCAAATATATGATGCATATGGCTCTTGAATGAGGGAAACTGTACATGGGCAATATTCAGTTATTTAATATACAGTACATGGTCGGACAATTGTTTTTCTGAGAATTTCCTGTAGCATTTTGCATATATTATACAGATTGTTGATTTGTTTTACCTAAGTGAGGTAAGGTTCAGGCTGGATTTCTATGCTGCAATAGTTTTAACAAAAATATCTAACCTGCAAATAAAAAATATAATTTGCAGAATGCTCTAGCCCAAGCATACCTGCTAGTAATTGGAGATTTGTCTTCCCATTCATGATACTGTACTGCCATCCAGTGGAAGAAGAAATCAGGATCCTGCCATTTTGTATCACTCATAGTGTATATGGAGTAAAAGATAAGATGGTTAATTTACAAAGCCAATGAAGCGTTGCATGTAAATCACAATGTGGGTGCAAATTGCATCAAATTGCATCAGTTCTGAAACGCAATCCTTTAGCTGCAAGTGTGCTGAGTGTACATGTAATAGGCATAAGGGGGTATGTACAGTTCACTGTGCTTTACAGCAATGTGGATATATAATTTTGGCGAATGCAAATTTGCATCCATTTAGGTCTTGGCAATGAAACTTGTGGTCATAAATAAGTCCTGCTTTGTACTCCCAGCGAGATGTCACGGCTGTGCAGTAGTAACTGGTCAGCAGAATTCTTTACCTCTGTTCTCTGAGATCTCTTAAATCACTCAATGCAACAATGTGTTTCATATTAGAATTCAATTAAAACTGCTTAGGCTCTGCTTGCATTAAGAACAAGAATGGCTTTTTGATATTAAACCTCACATTTTTCTGGTCAAGTTTTTAAAGGGGAAAAATTTTAGAGAAAAAAAAATAACATTTTTGAAATTCAATATGCTCTGAAGTCACTAAAAATCTGAAAATACTCTAGCTAAAATCTGTCTAAATCATGTAGAAGTCAATGGCAGAGAAGTACCTTTAACACTTGGAACATGTTTTTTACAGAAGGATTCTTGATAGTTTGGGCTGTTTGCACTGGTTTTCGTTCAATAATCTGATAAATTTGAGTTGACGCAGCGACAATCCGATAAAGACAAGTTTTTAGGGCATAAATTTGAAAAAGTCCCACAATTGACACAATTTTGTCGCAACTGTTTCTCGTCGCTTTAGTGGTAAATTAAGGGAATTCGGTTTAGGAGTTTGGTCTAATTTTTTTTTTTTAATTATAGTGAGAAAAAGTCACGTTTTAGTAAATACCCCCCTAACATTTTATATATGGCCATCCAAACTAATGTCCTCATACTCTTGTTGAAGAACTTCAACAGTAATTTTGAGTCAAACATTGGTGAACAGTCCTTATTTATACATGAAAAATATCTTGTTTTTGCCCTTGGCCATGGTAGGTCACAAAGCCTTTATTTTCAAGAGCCCATCCAATGAATGTGCGGGGTAACGAATTTATGCTCACAAGTAGTATCCCACCCACAGCTGATGATCTCTTCTCTCTTGTTAGTACTTTGTCCAATTTCTTCTCTGTTACAATGCAACTCCTTGGTCATGCCATGTCCCATCTGATTACTATCACACAAGCAGCTAGACAATCAGACCATGCTTCTTCTGGCACATACAGTCACATAATGGTGCAGGTATGAGGCCTAGCTCTTACTTACTAATCACACAATTAGAGCAAGGCTGGCACATCTGAGAAACCTGTGTCACAAATGATATCTTTATAAGAGAATATAAAGAACCTCAGAAGTATATTAGTTGTTATTACCCCACTAACCCACCACTCCTGTTAATATATGGATCCTCGGGAGTCCTGCACCATGTTAGGGGGGCATATTGTGCTATTTTTTTTTTTCTTTAAAAGAACTCACTTGGCTTCCCAGAAATGACAGTTATTCCTAATAATGTAGTACCCATAACCAACCCTGCATCTCCTTATGTATAAATCAGTCTTTCCTTTACATTCGCACCAACTGATCATACTTTAGAATGTCACATATCCCAGATGAGGAATTAATCAGTTTGATCCAGAACATGTAGCATGTAATCTGTGTCATGGCTAGGGTTGCCACCTTTTCTGGAAAAAAATACCGGCCTTTCTATATATTTATCTTTTTTCCCTTTTCATAACATTGGGACCAACCATCATTTTTACCGGCCAGGCCGGTAAAATACCGACCAGGTGGCAACCCTACACGGCATAGAGTAAGGGGCAGATTGATAAAAATGTGAGTTAAGAGCTTAATAAATAAAAACTCACCCATTCAAATGCCTAGGGGATTTGTTGAACAGTATGTATGAAAAGGCGAGTTCTAAATTTCACCAATTGATAAACACATTTTTAAAAATCCAATAGGAATGAATAGAATGTGGTGAGTTTTTTTATTTATTAAAGGGGTGGTTGACCTTAAAGTAAACTTTTAGTATGTAAAAGAATGACCATTTCTAAGCAACTTTTCCCATTGGTTTTCATTATTATTTTTTTATAGTTTTATAATTATTTGCCTTTTTCTTCTGACTCTTTCCAGCTTTCAAATGGGCGTCGCTGACCCCATCTTAAAAGCAAATGCTCTGTAAGGCTACAAATGTATTGTTATTGCTCATTTTTATTTCTCATCTTTCTAGTAACGTCCTCTCCTATTCATATTGCAGTCTCTTATTCAAATCAATGCAAGGTCGCAAGGGGAAATTTGGACCCTAGCACCCAGGAAGGATGCTATAATAAGGGTGCCATAAAAATGTGCTGGGATAGTAACATATTCTCTCTCTACAGGTAATGGACAAAGGTAGGAGAGTTTTTGGGTACCTTTACACAGGCCTTAAGAAAGCAAAAAGAGTTTTCCTGAAAAAGTCCAGAGGCTTCCACGCTCCCAAACCATACCACTGAGGATTCTCAATATGTTGCCATTTATAATACCTTGTTCTGAAAAGCATAGTAGTTGGCATGCACCATCTCGCACAGCTTCAGGTCCTCTACCCACAGTATTTTGCAATCTTCCAATAGGGAAATGCGCAGGTGAAACTAATTCAGGCCAGGCTTCCACTGAGCATGCTCAGTGTTAACGATGGCAGAGAAGTGTATCTGATGCAGCATGAGTGTTCCACCAACCAAGCTGCACTGCTCTGCTTTTCAGAAAAAGAACAGTTGATGGGGTCCAATGTGGCACAGTTTAGGGGGGCATGCTGCATGCTGGCATAGATTTGGGATTTGCTAGAATTACATTTGTGCATAAATCTGTGCATAAAAATTAATATTTTATTTGGTTAGCCACACTACCAGTAATGCTAAATCATGCCCACTGTTGGCTTCCTGTAAGAAGTATATTTACTAACAATGGTGCCAATACCAACCAAGCAGCAAGGATACTTTTATAACGTCTCAGACACCCTGAACTTTGGGCTACCACACAGCAACCATGGGTTCCCTAAGCAGCTGAGGATCACAACATGTAACAACCTTGTTATAAGCAAAGGGCCCTGACATAATGTTTGATCCTGCAAGGGGGAGCTAGAAACAAAAGCCTAAACTGCTGCATTGACTAGGGCTTATATACACAGTTCATTTTGCATATTACACCATTGGTGCTCTGTGCTGTGGGAGACAGTCGGCAGAAGGCATATCATTGCATTGCAATACCCAGCCCTTGTGCCACCTTTTTCTGGCCAATTGTGATACATTTGCCATCCCGTTAATAGACTCATGTTAAAGGAGACATATAGGATAAATGAAAAAAAAAATGGATAGGTAAAGTGTAGGTAAAAGTTTATTTTCGTTCTCACTGTATCCGGTTCATCAAACAGAGTTAGGAGCCGCCAAACATTCCTTGTCTTCACAAATTAGGATAGATTACTCTGAAGAACCATGGTCATCAAATAAGAGCTCCTTCCTCGGGTGAACACTGGCACCTGAGGAAGGATCAGTTACATCCGAAACATGTAATGCAATTTAATAAAAGAACACTTGTTTGATGACCATGGTTCTCCTGAGTAATCTATTCTAATAAATGAAAAGAAAAACCCTTTTTTTGTAGGCAATTATAAGTAATATATGGTGTTGCTTTTAAATGGTGCTAAAAATTATTATCTTTAAAAATATCCCCTTTGTTGGAGCTCCTTATAGATCTTCTCTGGTCCCTGTCTGTTTCAAATGAGGGGTGGGTGTGTCCTAACAGTCACAGTAGAAGGGACAGCCAATCACAGCTCTGCAGTCTCACAAGCGCAGACAGGCTTCAGTTCCCTATCAGGTCCTGCTAGCTGCTGATTGGTTCCTGTCCTACAGCGCAGTGAGCTGAGTGCCTGAGGCTCCCCTGCACAGCCTGGGAATTCAGGGAACAGGAAGTGGAAAAGAAGGGAGGGATTATTAGGGATCTGTCTGAGAATCTGGGTAAAATTTTCAAAAAAAAGTGTGTCACTGAATCGATCACTGTGGGACTACTAACGTAAGACACTCATTCATTACTGGGGGCCACTGAAAACAATCATTTAGGGTTACACACAGTAAAGGCTCATGAGGAAACAATTGTATGGGAGCCCCAGTGGGACATTTAAGAAAAAGGCTTCTGTGGAGAGCTCGAGTGACGATTCAGAATATGTACCAGTCAATCGGGGCAGGTGCGAGTAAAGTAAATGGAACACGCAGTATTCTGTAAAATACACAATAAATTCATTATTAAAATATTGTCAATCTCCAGCGTCTCTACTCCAAGTGGGCTCAGACGCATCGCTCAGGTGTTTACCTGCCGCGTCACAGCGCTTATCTACGTGAGTGCGTGACGGCTTCAGTCTCGCGAGAGCAGACTCGTCCCTCCTGTGTTTAGTTTCCGCTTGCAGCCAAGGCTTTTAACAGTATTTAAACAGCGAACCAGGAAAGCGGATCTGTTGTGCGCCATGTAAGGGGAATTGCGTTTATCAAAATGTCACTTAGTGTTACTTTTACACACACACACTCTCCCTCAGCTAGGGACTGATAGTACTGCGCTCAGGGCAATGGGCTCACACACGGGCTCTGCCCATGTGCAAATGTGGCTAGTGCTTATACATGAGCCTGTAGCATTAGTGATGGAGAAGGTTGCTCTGACAATGATTGGATGCCAAATGCTGGCCATACACAGGCAGATAAAGCTGCGGCTATTGGTCCTAGACCGATTCAGCAACTTATCTGCTCCTGTATGGGGTCTTTCCGATTGATATCTGGCCACCATATCGATTGGGAAGGTTTCATTTTTCCACCGACCCGCCAGAGCCCATTGGTCCTTGTAATCTGATCATTTGGCCCTATAGCCCTGCCGTTGGCGGGCATATCTGTCAAATATCTGCTCGTTTGGCGATATCGCCAGACGAGTGGGTCTCTTCATGTATGGCCAGCTAAAGGGCAGATAAAGCTGCCAATATCGGTCATTTAGACCAATTTGACAGCTTTTCTGCCCGTGTATGGCCACCTTAAGGCTTTAGCTGGCCATGCATGAAGACACCCACCCAAGACCCGTCGGAGCCCCTTGGCATATCGTAATCCAATCGTTCAACCATAAGGCCAAACGTTCAGATTACCCCCCATATAGCCATGCCGTTAGTGGCATATAGGGGAAAGATATGCTCTTTTGGCGATGTCTCCAAACGAGCAGATCTTTGAGTCTATGGCCAGCTTTAGTGCGCCCTTAAAGGAGAATTCAACCCTAAAGTTAAAAATTCCTACCATACATAGGCCCCCCTCCCTCCCTCCTCCCCCCAGCTTAAGTGTTACCCCCGGGCATCGGAGTTCACGGGCACCATCTTCAGCGCTTCGGTAATCTTCAGCAATTTTCGTGAGTTTCGTCGCATGCACAGTTGTCGCAAAACAGAAAATTGCTCTAACTGCGCGTGGGCCGATACGCCGGTCTCATTCCGACGATTACCGAAGAGAAGAAGATGGCGCATGTGAACTCCAATGCCTAAATCTACACCAAGGGGTAAGTACAACGTTAAGGGAATTTGCCTGGGGTAACACTTAGGCTGGGGGGAGGGGGTCTATGTAGGGTAGGATTTTTTTAAAGTTAGGGTTAAATTCTCCTTTAAAGGAACAGTAACACCAAAAAATGTAAGTGTTTTAAAGTAATGAAAATATAATGTACTGTTGCCCTGCACTGGTAAATCTGATATGTTTGCTTCAGAAATTCTACTATAGTTCATATAAACAAGCTGCTGTGGAGCAATGGCGGAAATTGAAAAACGGCTATATGGCACAGGTTAACAAATGGATAACAGATAACACCATTAGACAGACAGAGCTTATCTGCTATCTGCTGTGTAACTTGAGCTTTTTCTCCTTTGAATGGCTGCCCCCGTTGCTACACAGCAGCTTATTTATATAAACAATAGTAGTGTTTCTTAAGCAAACACATCAGTTTTACTAGTGCAGGGCAACAATGCATTATATTTTCATTACTTTAAACCACTTTTATTTTTTGACGTTACTGTTCCTTTAAGTTCTATGCTGGGCAGGTGGCTCTATTGTCTGTGGAGAAATTTCCTCTTTTGCCCTGCTTGCTTTCATTTGAATTGCTGAATGCAAAACACTTTACATGCGTTGCTCGCAGGTAGAGTTTCCATCTGGCCGGTATTTTATGGCCTGGCCGGTAAAAATGATGGTTGATCCCAATAGGGAAAAAAGATAAATATATAGGGAGGTCGTTATTTTTTTTCCAGAAAAGGTGGCAACCCTACTCGCAGGTAATGGTACAAACATAAGTTGCACAAATGCCTCGGTCGCTGAACGTTAAGCGCTTTGCATGCAACAGTTCCAGTGAATCCAGAGGGATGGATGGTTTAAAGCAGGCCAGGACTAGCAATCTGTGGCTGCTAGTCCTGGCAAATGCCAGAAGAGCTGCTGTAAAATGCTGTAGGCCTTCACTATTTATTGGGCTGGTGCTTTTTGGACCTCTTTGTTTTTGAAATCCCAGCGCCCTCTTTTGACTCATAGCCCACACCTGCTTTAAAGCACTTCATCTGTCAGGGACTTCAATATCTGAACATTTGTTCATTCAGCATTATGATCAGAAGGAGACAGTTTTTTAATTGGTCTTTATTTTTATTTGCTGTTTTGGAATTATTTGGCGATTTTTTCAGCAGCTCTCCAGAATTTCAGTAGGCATCTGGCTGCTCCAATTTAACCTAACAGTGGTTTGAATGAGGCAGTGGTTTGAAGGAGAAACTATAATGTGAATAGGAGAGGACCCAAATAGAAAATAAGTGATGAAAAGTAACAATTACTATGAAATTGTAGACTCACAGGGCAGTAGTTTTTGACTGACTGGATCAGTGACCCCATTTGAAAGCTGAAGAGGAAGGCAAATACTTAAAAAAATTATAAAAATAAATAAATAAATAATGAAGACTAATTGAAAGTTGAACAGAGCATTCTGTACCATAATAAAAGTTAACCTGAAGGTGAAGCACCCCTTTAAGTAACCCTTAGACCCAGGAATTCTTGTGCAGCAGAATCTTAACATGGGTAGTAAGCATTAAATGGTTAAGGCACAGTGTGTTACAAGCTATGATTCCTTGTGTATTCCTAATGTGTATTTTGTTTTCTGTTTATAGCCTCTTGTTCATGTGTGCGCAAAGAATCTGGTGACTTTTGTGTCTGAAGCAGCCAAGAACAAATTGCAAAAAAGAAGAACTTACACTCGCACACCCTGGCCGTCCAAAGTCAAACGAACTCCAGGTGCTAGATGTTAGAGGAATTGGACAACCTCAGAAATAGCGTAGACACAGGACACACCAGCACAACATGGATAATTCTAGCAGGTTTAACCTTGCTCATTTATTGCGGATGCAACGTTTCGGGGCGTGACCCCTTTCTCAAGCAAAAAAAAGGGGTCACGCCCCGAAACGTTGCATCCGCAATAAACGAGCAAGGTTAAACCTGCTAGAATTATCCATGTTGTGCAGCCAAGAACAAACCAATTCTTCTGTCTATGGCATTAAAGGTCAAAAGTGTAGACTGTATTAAAACCATAAAAGATGTCATTCGAAGCTGCCAGGTCTGGTGATGAAATTAACACAATGTACAGTTACGCTATCTAAAATAAATATATTTTTATATTTACATATATTTATGTGCTTTATTTATTATTTTTAGGGATGCACCGAATCCAGGATTCGGTTCGGGATTCGGCCTTTTTCAGCAGGATTTGGATTCATCGAATAGAAATCCTAATTTGCATATGCAAATTAGGGGCAGGGAGGGAAATCGTCTGACCTTTTTCACAAAATAAGGAAGTAAAACATGTTTCCCCTTACCACCCCTAATTTGCATATGCAAATAAGGATTCGGTTCAGTATTCAGCCGTCGGGGGTTTGGCCGAATCCAAAATAGTGCATTCAGTGCATCCCTAATTATTTTGATTACATATAAACCAATGCCAACCTAGAACCATGATTGAATGGCTTATAGGGTCTAAACATTTCACATCACTGGTTGTCTTGATTATGAAACACACAAAACTATTACCGCCCTACTAAAGTCAGATATACAGGGGCATACTTATATATGTGTTTAGAAGTGTTTATTAATTATGTTTATGTTATGATGAAAGAATCCCTTTTAACCAGATAAACCAAATGATTGATCCTTTATTTAATCACCAACATGTGACTTGCTGAAAGTGACTCCTTTTGGTGATCCCAATCCTAATATCTCAACTACATACAACTACTCCGCTCTGTACACAAACTGTTGATGTATAGTTTGCGGTCACTGTGGGTTACTGACTTTGCACAGTTCACCGGAACACAGTCAACAATCATTTTCTGGATTACCAAATGTAATTCTTATTGAAACAAACCTTCCAGGTCACAGAACGCAGTAAATATCGGATGAACCAATGTAAGCATCACAGCCAAAAGGGACTTTGTAAGAGTACAGCGACATAAAAGGTGTGTAAAGTTATGCCAAAGTATGTGAATAAAACAATATAAATGTTTCAGGTTGGATTTCTCTGGTTTTAAAACAAACATTGTTTGTTACACAATTGCACATCTTTTCCCTAAGTGGCCCCTGAGCTCATGGGGGCCCAGAAACCTAACCCCAAACCTACCACTGGCCCTATTATAAAGTTATAGTTGTCTTGTTATAGTTGTGATCCATTTATCATTCTTTTTTTTTTTCTGTTTCTATGTGCGAAATAGAGAATGTAGTTTGTGCATGGCCTACTGCTACGGCAGCTAAAGAAATATATTATGGAAAAGTCAATAAGCAATAAAGCTCTTCTGCCTATTTGCAAAAGAAATGATATTGTATTGCTTTCTTCTTACAACTTTTGAGAAAATATTTCAACTTTTTCTTCACCGAAGGGCATGAAAAGCAAGTTTTCTTCTGCACAATAAACAGCCGTGATGATAGCCTAAATCAATAAAATAATATCAGTAGACAAAATGAAAATCCGATAAAAGAGAAACAACTTTTTTAAATACCATAATGTTGTTTGATGATTTAATAGCGGCCCAGGGAGGAAATGAAATAGCGCTACTAATATACAGTACATCAGATGGATTTTGTGTAAGAAATATAGGAGGAGAAGCGCTGAGAGTGTTTTTTGTTTCACTTTGTGGAATGACAGAACTTTGCCATTGGAAGTGTATTGGTGTAAGAGGCTATCTGAGAGTTTTGCGGAGTTATTTGCAAACACAAGTGCATTATGCAAAGTAAAATTTTTTGTCTGGCGCAATTGTTACTAATGCGTCAAGCACAAATTGCGTCTACCATACCAGTCCGGCCCAGCTACCATTTCCAGAGCAGGGGTTGTTTCACTTCCGGAGAGTGAGTTTAAAAAGGTGTCTGCATCCAATTAACTAGCTCTGGGCACCCCAGCACATCCAGCAGTTCCAGGGTTCCCCAGATTTAAAAGGTGCAGTTGCACAAAATCAGGCAAGATGGAGGCACGGTCCACCAACCATGTGGAAGTGTAGGAGCATGTCAGGACATAAGTATTGTTGTTGTGCTTCAATTAGGAGTTTGGAGCGCTGCAGCAATATTTCAATGTTCAGAGCAGGGTGAAAAATGCAAATAGCAAAATATATTTATAGACTAGTGGGAGAATGTATAGGTCACCAACGTAAAACTCTTTCCACCATACAAATAAATATTCTCATTGCGAACATTTTGCGAACCCTTTGCACCTGAAGCAACAGTAAGATAACGATTGTGAGTTTTATCGTTCGCGAGAGTGCTCGGTGTATGTAATAAAGCCTCTCAATGAAAAAGTTATGTTTGCTCCACATGTTTACACCACCTCCAAGCAGGTGTTAAAGGTTCACAATGCAATATGAATTTTAATGAACAATATTACATGGCAACAAATTTTATTCTTGTTTGTACGCAAATTTGTTCTCTGTAAAAAAATGTTTACATTTCCTCCTTGGAGCCAGTTAAGATATGATTAATCCTTATTGGAAGCAAAACCAGCCTATTGGGTTTATTTAATGTTTAAATGATTTTCTAGTAGATATGAAGATCCAAATTACAGAAAGATTTGGATAACAGGTCCCATACCTGTACCTTGTACTTCATCCCAACTAAGATGTAATTAATCCTTATTGGAAGCAAAACCAGTGCATTGGGTTTGATGTTTATATGATTTTCTAGTAGACTTAAGGCATCTGATCTAAAAAAAAACCCCAGGTCCCAAGCATTCTGGAAAACAGGTCCCATACATCTATAAGCTTCTCAGCCCTTTCTTTTAATTTTTTAAAATTTGGCTGCAATAATCCAATGTCTAATTCTTATTCATTAAGCACTATCTCCAAATACTGACATCTAACCCTATGAACCATATACAGTGCCTGAGACTGCTCATATAATTGTCATTATACAACTGTATGGCAACTATTCCACTTGCATCAACTCTGCTCACTGACAATGAGGTGCACACAGGGTTATGATCAGTGTTGGACTGGCCCACAGGGATACCAGGAAAACTCCCGGTGGGCCCCTCCTGCTTCAAAACATTTGGCTAATTCCATGGCCATTACCTATTTCTATGAGAACAAAGAGACTAAATAGATTGAATAATAGATTATAGCATGTAAAGAAAGAGACTAGCAGAATAGAGATTGTGTGAGGAAAGGAATTATAATAGTACTGAGAGTGGGCCCCTGATTTAAGGTCTTTTAGTGGGCCCTTGGTCTAAGATTTTTGGGTGGGCCCCTGGTGTCCCAGTCCTACACTGGTTATGATGCTTATTTAATAGGGATATATTCCTTAATTGTCAGGGACCCTTTATCATAATATTTTACCTTTTTTCTCTTTTTTGGGGAATGCAGAGATACTCGTCTAAGGCCCCTATGACCAGTGCTGTTCCTGCCTTGAGACATCACAGGTAGCACCAGGGTCAGACTGGGCCGGCGGGACACCGGGAAAACACCTGGTGGGCCCCTGGCTCTTGTGGGCCCCACCGGCCCAGATCCACACCCAGATGCTTCTTCCTGCCGCAACTGCGTGCAGTGCAGTGGTGCAGAAGTTGGGGCCGAAGGGTGTTCCTGGGACAGCAGCCCCAGTGGGCCCTGGGCCCCCCAGTCTGAACCTGGGTAGCATTAACAAGGGTGGTAAAGAGTGCTCTCTATACTAATGAATACCACACCCCATGCACAATTCCAAGCACTGTAGGTAAGTGCAGAGGGCTGAAGGGTGGCTGCAGACTCAGAGGAGCCCACGTCTATATTCACTGTCATCAGTGTCGGTCTGGGGTACCAGGGGCCCACCCAAAAAACTTTAGACCAGGGGCCCACTCTCCGTACTATTATGCTTCCTCTCCTCACTCAACCTCTATTCTCCTAGTCTCTTTTCTTTACATACTATAATCTATTATTCCATCTATTTACCCTCTTTGTTCTCATAGAAATAGGGAATGGCCATGAAATAGGCCAAATGGTTAGAACGCAGGAGGGCCCACTGACACCTGAGCCCATCGGGAGTCTTCCTGGTATCCTGGTGGGCCAGTCCAACACTGACTGTCATTCTGCCAGCGGCAGTTTTAGGGAAGTTCAAAGAGAGGTGGTGGATTTTATTAAAATGAATCACAAATGACACTATATTGTAGGAGCTCAGACTGTCACAAGAGAGATGTAACTGCCTGGATTAGTAATAGCACAAGAGCCACATTTTGGAATACTGAGTGTGTGCCAGGCACAGAACTACTGACTTCCCCTCACTTCTGTGCACCAACATTCAGCTCTGCTCTAGTCACCTGACAATAGAAGTTAATTTGGCTGTGGGTGTGGCTTGAGTTGGGGGGCGGTGCCAGCAGCCAGGTAATGTGGGAGTGCTACGAGGCAGCTGACTGGGACAAGATTAAAGTCCTGTAAAGCAGGTAAAGCCCAGGAGGACGGGAGAGGCGGGGATATAACAAAATAAGGAAGAAGGGCAGCAACTGGAACTCCGGGATTAAGGGCTAAAACAAGAGAAAAAGGTTCTGTTTTAGGAAAAGAAGAAGTTAATGTGTGAGCAGATCTACAATAAACTCCTGTTGTCTGGGGATTGACCAAGTGCAAGGAAACCGGCGCTGAGCTGGCACTTTTGTTTACAGAGAGCGAACTGCTGCACATTGTCACCTGCATGCAAAGGTACGGGCAGCACCCTGATCCCTGGGTACAGTATTTGCTCCTCTTCTCTGCTCTCAATAGCTCACATCTTAAAAGCACTTGGGGGTTGTAATTCAGCATTTACTGAACACAAAAGTCAGGTGCTTGTCATAAGTATACCATGATGGTGGTGCTATATAACTTGCTTCCCCTCCTCCTTAAAGGGAAAATATACTTTATAATAAGACAGCCAAAAGGTTCAATGGGGGATGCTGGGAGTTGTGGTGTAATTAATGGAGGATCAAAGACTGAATAATGTGCTATTAGCATGCAGCATTATGTAGTGTGCTGGGGCACATTACTGTGTAAGGGGTATGAAACACATTAGTAACCCACTGCTTGTAGAGCACACATGCGATTCCTGTTTATTATACACAAGCAGTGGGTGTTGGGCATTGATCACCCAACGCAAGGAGTAGTGTGCCACGCAGCAATCTCTTGGCACAGTTACTAACACTTGCAGAGGTGCATCCTAAGCATTAGGGCAGAGACATACGGGAAGATTCGGGGAGATTTAGTCGCCCGGCGACTAATTGCTTCTCCTTCTGGCGACTAATGTCCACAAAAAGCCTTCCCGCTGGCTAGAATCTAAATCACCAGCAGGATGGCACGCGCAGAGCTTCGTTTTTCCGAAGTTGTTGCCTGACGAGGAAACTTCGGGTGTCTTTGGAAAACGAATTGCTCTGAGTGATATCCCGTCGGAGATTTTGATTCTAGCCCGCGGGAAGGCTTTTCAGGGATATTAGTCACCTTAAGAAGAGGCGATTAGTTGCCGGGCGATTAAATTTCCCCGAATCTTCCCTTGTGTCTCTGCCCTAAGGCATCCTTCTGGAATTTTCCCCTCAAACAGGGCAAGAACAAGGGCTCAGGTTCCCATAATGGTTTTTAAGATTCAATAACTGCTGATTATGCTTTATTGTTAGGGAGAGGGACTGAATGTGTTTGCTACTCCATGTGATTGTGAGTTATGTGTTTGTGTGTGTGTTGATCCATTATTCCCGCACCTTTTTCTATATAAGGATCATACAGTGGGAGTTTTGTACTTTTAGTTTCAGCTGGGAGATGTGACTGTTTACTTTTGGTATATCAGGTGTTAGAATTATATATATATATATATATACTGTATATGTATATGTGTATATATATATATATATATATATATATATATATATATATATATATACTGTGTATATATATATATATATATATATACTGTGTGTGTATATATATATATATATTCCTCCCTGTTATGTGTTATTTAAATATATCTCTCCTGCTTAGCACAGTTGCTCTAATACAACAGTAGTTTAAGGAACTCAGATGGCCTAATGTATCTGCTGATTTGGGACCCTTGGACTTTAATATCAACTGTAGAACTGTTAGATACAGTGAGTTGGGCTGAATGGAGTATAAAGTCATTTATTCTGCTTTATTTGGATCTGAATGTCCCACCTATTTCCACCTGGAATCTACTTTCTTCAGGGAACTCTTGCAAGAGGAGGCAATATATATATACAATGACTTGGGGCCCCCTAATTATACTGGGTATGATGAAGCATCGCTGAGCTACAGTCAGTGTAACATGATTCTATGACTTTGAAGATTTTCATTCATCTAGTTCATGATATATCTAGTATAGAAACTCTACAGCGACTTATAATATTCTCATATTTTACAACAGCAGGTACATTATTTATTATAATATAATACTAATTATATATAATTTATTATATTACATAAGTTTCAGTGAGTTATATGACAAACATTACATTACAATGAGCACCGATGATAACTAATTATATCACTGATGGACATCACTAAGCAGCGTTTATAAGGATACAATTTACGGAATATTCATGACTCATGACATGGTGTATTACATATAAATTGTATCATACCTCCCAACTGTCTCGTTTTCCATGGGACAGTCCTGATTTTGAAATCTCAACCCATAGTCCCTGGGTAGTTAGTTACTGAAATTTTCCTACTTTCTGTTTGATCTCCTGCTCTGAACAGCCAGAAAAAGAAACAACGTTTCTAACTTAATTGGCTTTTGGCAGAGAGCCCAGAATAGATACGTAGATACCTTTGTAACAATATAAGATAAGCTGGGCTCTTGGGAGATGTGCAATTCACCTTCATTAGAAAAACTGTATTAACACATAAAAACCACAGAAATGCATTTAAATTCCAGCCATATTATGTAAAATGGACATGGTAATTAGGGGATGTGGCCACAAAAAATGGGCATGGTCAAAAAATGTCACCTCGCGACAAATCTTTTTGTCCCTTTTAATTTTTCCAAAATGTTGGGAGGCATGGTTGTATGTATGTGTATGTGTATACTTCCCAACACACAGGATTGCACAAAGCCCATTTGGTCCCTTTAGGTAAACCCACCAATGCCGGCCTTCCCCCAGTCGGATCCCTTGTTTCTTTTTTTTTCAGGAGTGCATGAAACCATTACTAGTTGCTGTGACTCAGATAGGGAATGGTTAATTGCTATCATATTGTGTGTTTAATAGGAAACAATTTGTATTGTGTTATTGGTTTGCAGGGTGAGTGCATTTTTCCATGAGAAGCAATTCACGCTCATTACAACTAACGTGTGCTTAGTGTTTGCACAAATCTTTTGTTTGTTTTGTGTGTTGGTGAGAGGCTGAGTTAAAATGTCAGAGGTGTGTGACACCCGTGTCTCTGCTGGATTGCACACCTTCAAAGCAGCAGGCATGGCGGCAACAATTGGCATTTATTGGAAAGAGTGAGTTGTCATTGGCACTTGGCAGGCCCTTGGCATCTGGTTGTTGTAGTTCAACAAGCAGCAAATGAGATATGCCTATTATACTGTGTGTAATAGCTTTAAATGAGCCAATGCAACGAAATGTGTAATGTTTGGCAAAACGGCTAAGCAGTGGGAAAACGTGATAAAGTGATATTCTGAAAAAGTAGGTTTTATGTTGTCATCCGTCACGTCGGATGAATGCTGCGACTTCATCCGACATTTCTATCTCTTATCTTATTTCTGTTGCATGTGATTTGTCGCAGCGCGTTGGATCGCGCCAAAAACGTCTGTGTAGTCGTACCCTTATACTCCTATTTATGGGGTATAAGGGTCCTCTTAAAAGGCAGCAGCGGTGAAGTGCTTTATGGCTTTGATTCCATCTGTCTTGTTCTAGCATTCTGTCAAGTGTATAGAAAGTGTTTACTGATCCCGTCTGAAACCCATTATAGCCAGTGGTCTATCTTTATGGCTGAATTGTTATCTACCTTTATAACAAACACTCACAGTAGTCATGAATCCAATATGAAACGCATTGATTTTCAGTACTGCATACAATAAAGCTGTTAACGATTAATTCAGTAAGATAGGAAACTTAAACAGCGGAAGAGTAATGCATTTCTGGTGTTTTCAAATGCCTCCCCACTGGAGGGGTTCGGGGGGGCTGCATCGCTAGCAATTGCTCTCTCTGTGCTAGAAGAGATGAAATTCTGATTCAAAAAATCGGAATTTCAATTCTTTAAGTTACCAGGAATGTTTTTTTGCCACCACTGCTGGGAACCTGCTGCCGTCCGAGGTGAGTTTCTCAACTCGACTCATGGCATCAATGCCCCTGAAACCACCGCAGTGCTGAAATTTGTAATTCTCTTTAAATAGCTTTAATGTGCAGTAAAGGAAAAGGGGTGCTATTAGGATAAAACTGCACCAGCCCGGGATTCTTCCAGCGAGCACCACGGATCGATCGTCTTCCTGCTTCTTCTTTCTATAAATTTCTCTGGGCAAACGCATGTGCAGCGGGATGAAATAGCCGACTTTTTTGTTAACGTTTTTCGCTCTACTGCGCATCGGCACCCGTGAAAAAATAGAAGAAGCAGGAAGACGATCGATCCGTGGTGCTCGCTGGAATCACCCTGGACCGGTGCAGTTTTCTGCTGTTAGGAGGTCAGTTAAGTAAATGCGATCACTAAGGGGTGCCTAACTTTTGGCATCCCAGAGTAAAAAAACCTTTCCTTCAGCTGGAATGATAGAGGGTATCATTTCAATAGTGTATTGATCATACTTTAGCAAGCAACTGCATCACTAAGCAATCTAATAACAGGGGCAGTATTCACAAAAGTGCCTTTTTTGTTCTCTTGCCATGTGGGGTTGCTTCACTTCATTCACCCCCACACAGCACTGCATGCGTTAAACAGTCAGAGTCATTCCTGTGGATTTGATTGCAGGAGTAATGTAGACATTGATTTAATATTTTTCTGCAGCCAAAGCTGGTCTCCGTTTTTGCGGGTAAAACCCAACAGGAAAGATTAAAGATTCAAGTTCAATGAATTTATCCTGTACCATGTGGACTTACAGTTCCAGAGTATCTGTTGTAGGTGAGAATAAAAAAAGCAAGTTGGATCTGCCAAAAGCATGTTAGTCCATCACATGCACCCATTGTAGAGAATTGCCAATTGTCTCTGTTTGGCACCTAGTACCCCCCAATGAAAATGCCAACACAAACTAGTAGCTATTGATATGCAAGTAACTGCTGGGGGCAAGGTGAATGAGCTGTTGGAAGTTTATCATTGTGGTCATGGAAATCTATATTTTGTATGGGTCAGTATTTCGGGGGGGGGGCACATTACTTTCTACAGTACTGTGCGTTGTGCTCCAGAGACAAAAGCGTGATAACAATTCTACATAATGTCAATTACTACTAACCATAAATAGTATTTACTTTACAGTGTTTATAGTGCCTTCTTGATTAGCCGATTTTCTGCCAGGTGCACGCAGCTCCCAGGAACCCAGTGAGATAGATACCTTGCAATACAATTCTATGACATGCTGTGAAAATTGATCCTGAACATTGATCTTCTGCTTGACGTCCTGTTTGTTAAAGTGCAAAACGGAACACTCCAGATCACTAAAGGATTTAACAACCACAATCACTAGTGATATCCCAAGGGCCTTCCTTGCTGGTCCGTATTACTATATGTCACTACTAAGTGAAATGTACACCCGTTCTTTAGCATGCACACAGACACACATCTGATAAGACTTCAAAAGGGTCTCCATGAAGTAGAATCATTACTCACCACATAGGGGAAGTGGTCCTGGTGCACCGCCCTGAACCCTCCGCATAGGGAGCAGAAAACCGAAAATAAGTGTGGAGCAGGCACTCAAATGAAGGCATCTTCCATCAAATAGTTAAAGCAAAGTAAAAAGATTTATTGTGTCTTCCTCCTTACGAGTTTCGTTTTATAAACAATCATAGGCTCTCACAGGCACACATTCACACAATACTTACATACACACACTGATTCATACAAGGTGTACACATAGAAACATACAGCCAGGCACCCGGCTCCTGGTGATGAACTCAGTTGCTATAGACAGCCAGAAATCAAATCGACAGGCTGAATCGGTTGAGTAATGGAACATATTCACACATATGTTTATAATTACTAATAAATACCAAACATTTTAAAGGGCTCTTACAGACGAGTGTTTGAAGCTGCGCTCCCCTGCGTTCCGTTTTTATGCGTTCAGGGAGTGCAGGAGTAGACGCATTCAGTTTTTTTTTTCAATGGGGCTGTACTCACACTGGCGCTTGTAGGCGTGGAACGCAGGTTGAGACGCAACATGCTGCATTTTTCCGGCGTCCGGCGCCTACATGCCCCATTGAAAAAAACTGAATGCGTCTCCTCCTGCGCTCTCCTGCGCTCCCCTGCGGCTGAACGCATAAAAACGGAACACAGGGAAGCGCAGCTTCAAACACTCGACTGTAAGAGCCCTAAGCCAGTTGAGGTAAAAAGTGCTTTATTCACTTATCCTATCTTTTGATTGCACAGCAGTTTCAATTAAGGCATCCATCTCACCAAGGCTGTATTTTGATCTGATGCTGCTCTAGGCACCAGACCTTTTGGTACCCATTGGGACATGCACAGTGCCGTGGGCGTAAGCAACATCTCAGTTTAACATGCCTGTGCATGATGTCACTTCCATTTGAAACCTGCACCAGGTATCCCCACCTTCGGCAGCGGATTTCATGGGAAAGTATCCGGTAGCAGGGGAACCGTTTACAAAAAAGCTTTATTTACCATATAGGCCTCTGAGGGCCGCCCCCTAAAGCTGGTGCCCTAGGCCCTCGAGTGCGTATGTGCTAAACACGGCCCTGCATCTCACTACTATTATATATATATTTATACAGATAAATATTGGGGATGCACCGAATCCAAGATTCGGTTTAAAAATCCTTCTGCCCAGCCGAACCGAATCCTAATTTGTCACAAAACAAGGAAATAAAAAATGTTTTCCCCTTTCCACCCCTAATTAGCATATACAAATTAGGGTTCAGTTCGGTGTGCGGCCGAATCTTTCGCAAAGGATTCAGGGGTTCGGTCGAATCCAAAATAGTGGATTCTGTGCTTCCCTAATAAATATACATACTCGCTCAGCTCTTTTCTGAGTGTTTCATATACAGTATAGGATCACTCTGGGGAATTCCTGCCTCTTCCTCCCTTTACTTGATTGTCAGTCCCATTGGCATTCTCCAGTCATTCTGTCCACAGACACTGTAAGACTGCTCCTTACTCTCGCCTCTGTAAAGTATTAATATCAAGCTTACAGCCGTATAGTTCTTTTTAGAACTTTGCTTCCGTTTGGTGCCCTACATCCAGTGCTGAAAATTGGACCCTGCTAGTTTGTGGAATATAAGCCTCCCCAAGCCTTCATTATCCAATCCACTCATGCCTGCAAGCCCTAGAAACATTTCAAAGTTGCTGATATGTTGGATGTCTCAAAACTTGTATGTATATAACCCATATCTCTTTAGGGATACTTGTTTTTTTAAATGGAGACATTATGGCCTATAACTCTATCCTCTATGAAAAGTGGATCCTGTGTGACCACATAGGGAAAACAATAGTGTTTTTTGGCAAGCTCTCATCAAGCATCAGGAGAGTAGTAAGGCTCTCACTAACAGGTATGTGCTTAGTGCTCAGCACCAACAGGAATGTGTATACACCAACAATAAATCTGAGAATAGGTTCTCCAAATTGTAAGTGATTACTCACCACATAGAGGAAGAGGCCCAGGTGCACCAACCTGAGCCCTTAGCACGGGGAGCGGACAAACCGAAAATTCTTTGCACTTGCACACAATTTACAAAAATGGACACTTTTAGTGCTCACAAGTGGCATTGCATGCTATTTAACAGACATCCACAATGACATTAGAATGCTATGTTGCAATATGGGTACAATATTCCCATTCTACTATACTATAGCTATACTGATTTCATTGCCAGGTAAGATCGGTTGCAGCAAGAAAGCATGTAGAATAAAGGGTGTGGAGACTAGAAATGAGGAGCAATAGAAAATGAAGGGCCAGTGGTTGGGGCAATCTGAAGAAGGGATAAGGAGGAGAAGCAGTCCCACAGAAAAAAATTGGCCCTTGTATGGGTCCAAGACAATAGTCGGAAAAGCCAGTTGGCCAACAAGCTAATTTATGTACTCTTACAAAACAACTAGGCTTGACATAATTACTGCACTTATGACACATTGGCTTGTGTGTGAAAGGCTCACAGTTGTGCTGTGTTTTATTTTACCTGTCATAATGGAACTGGCAGAATATAAAATGCTTTGCACAAGGAACCTTTTATACGGATATTCTCAGATTTACTTGGACCACATGACACATTCAAATGATATACAGTATTGCAGGGTGGAAATTATTTGAATACAGAAAGGCTGCTCTTTTTGGAAAACAGTGCTAAAATAGCACAGCTACAGTAATTCACCTTTAATACAATAATGCCATAGTATTCTTTCTTTTTGTAATTGTATCTATTGTTTCCCCAAGCTGCTCCAGCATCAGAAATGTATGTGAACAATTACTCAATAAAGCCATACATGTATGATTTATTTAATGTAATAACTGAAAGGTAATTCAATATGCTTGGTGGAGCCACAGTCCTTTCCGAGCTGTGCACAATATGTGTTATACATAAGAATCATGTATTGATGGAAAACCAGAAAGCTGCAACTATGGACACCCTGTTCTTTACCCACAATGCAACATTTTCCCCATAAAGCACAATTGTAGCTGTGAGGTGGTAACAAGACAGATGTGCAGTAATTGTGCCTGGATGTCAAAATGACTCTTAATCCCCCATCGAGTTTGCAATAGCTTCAGGGTTCCCCTGCATCAATATGCACAGGGTTTTTTTTTTTAATATGGGGTTTGTTTCTCCTTTAATGTTGTTGTTTGGCTTGGCACAATTAAACACAGAGTAAATACACGTGTGCTGGAGTTATCTTTAAGTTAGTTTCATTAAAGTCATTGTCATGATTGGTCTGGACATTTATAGCCTGCTATAAACAGGCAATGACTCTGAGCTGGCTAAGCAGGTCTTTCTCCGCGTTTAATCCTTTTTCTGCCAATGACATAGGTGCTATGATTTTGGCTGGGTAAAGTCCAACACAGTAAAACCTCAATTTTACATTCCCTGATTTTATGTTTAACCCCCCATTTTGCATTTCCTTTTTGTGGTCCCTCCAATTTATAATGTTTATCAATGGGTGAGTTTAAATTCCTTTCCACAAATCCTGGCCTGCTTATATTGTTTTATTATTACAGAGGAAAAGGAAGTCATTTTTAAACATTAGAATGATCTGCTTAACATGAACTCTATGGGAGATGGCCAGAGACCTTATATCTGTACTGGTAGTGAGATGCCTCTCTTTATATCTAATGCATTTAACGATTTATTCCTAATAATCTGGAAATTAGCTCTGGAAATTAACAGTCTGGACTACATACATTTGGAACCCTTTTATTTAACACTGGGCTCAAGATCCAGCACCAAAAGGCAGTGATAAAGTACAATAGAACCCCAATTTTATGTTTCCAGCTTCAAAACAGCATCAATTTGAGAAAAACATAAAATTTGAGTATAATTAGGGTTTTATAGTATAGTGCAGGGATCCCCAACCTTTTGAACCCGTGAGCAACATTCAGAAGTAAAAGGGGTTGGGAAGCAACACTAGCATGAAAAATGTTCTTGGGGTGCCAAATAAGTGCTGTGATTGGCCATTTGATAGTCCCCCTATGTGGATTGTCAACCTACATTGAGGCTCTGTTTGGCAGAACACCTGGTTTTTATACGACCAAAACTTGCCTCCAAACCTGAAATTCAAAAATAAGCTCCTGCTTTGAGGCCACTGGGAGCAACATCCAAGGGGTTGGGGAGCAACATGTTGCTCACGAGCTACTGGTTGGGGATCACTGGTCTAGTGCAATGATCCCTAACCAGTGGCTTGTGAGCAACATGTTGCTCCCCAACCCCTTGGATGTTGCTTGCAGTGTCCTCAAAGCAGCTGCTTATTTTTGACTTACAGGCATGGGGGCAAGTTTGTGTATAGGTATGGGATCTGTTAACCAGAATGCTGGGTACCTGGGGGGTTTCAGATAATTTATCTTTCCATAATTCTACTAGAAAATCGTGTAAACATTAAATAAACCCAATAGGCTGGTTTTTGCTTCCAATAAGGATGAAATATACTGGATCTTAGTTTGCATCAAGTACAATGTACTGTTTTATTATTATAATAGAGAAAAAGATTTAGACTGCCAGTGCACAAAGGAGCTACCAAATAGCCAATCACAACCCATATTTGACACCCCCAGGAACTGTAATAATTGTGCTTGTGTTGCTCCTCAAATTTTTTACAATTGAAAAGGGTTGGGGTCCCCTGGTATAGTGGCTGCAGCTGTACTATTTTGGCTGGCTGTTAAAGGGTGAAATCACCAAACAAGCTGATTTATTCTGAGTGTAGTAATCTATTGACAAAAGAAGAATCAATTGTTTTGTCCTGCTTTTAAGTGTATTTGACAGATTAAAATTCCATCCCCTCTTTCAGTGCTCCATTTTGTTCCAAATAAAATGTCAGGACACTCCCGATTTGGAAATGTCTTGAAAGATTTTAAAATACAATAGATGACAACTAAAAGGATCTCAGTGTGTGGTTCCGTGTTCACTAAAGACTTTTCAGATTGATCACATAACATTCATAGTCAATCTGCTGCCTTAAAGTAGTTACAGGGATTTTTCAGTGTCCAGACTATTTATTTATTAATTTCCATTTCAAGGCCACATCTCCATTTGGATATTCCCTTTGAAACTATAAACCAGGTAAAAACATGGACAATACAGCAACAGGTATAGGATCAGATATCCAGAATGCTTGGGACCTGAGGTTTTTAGATATGGGACCTTTCTGTAATTTGGATCTCAATACATTATGCCTGCAAAAAATAATTGTTTTGCCACCAATATGGAGTATCGAAGATTAGTTACCATAAAGTACATCTCTATGCGAGATGGCCTTCCCGTAATTCTGAACTTTCTGGAAAATGGGTTTCCAGATAAGGGATTCCCTTTGGGGAAGAATATTATGGGGCATTTTCCTGGCCCATTATAAATTCTGAAAACAACAGTAAATATGTATAGCTGTTCATGGTGAATGAAACATCTTTCACAGAACCTTAAAGGAAAACTATACCCCCCAAACAATGTAGGTCTCTATTAAAAGATAGTGGGGCTCATTTATCAACACTGGGCAAATTTGCCCATGGGCAGTTACCTATAGCAACCAATCGGTGGTTAGCTTTTTAAAGCCAGCTGCTAGTAGAAGAATGAATGCAACAATTTGATTGGTTGCCATGGGTTACTGCCCATGGGCAAATTTGCCCAGTGTTGATAAATAACCCCCACTGAGTAAAACAGCTCATGTGTAAAACCCTGCTTCATGGAAATGAACCATTATCATAATAATATACTTTTTTAGTAGTATGTGCCATTGGGTAATCATAAATAGAAAACTGCCATTTTAAAAAATAAGGGCTGCCCCCTGAGATCGTAAGATTCACTGTGCACACATACAAAGCACATGTAAGGTCACATGAGCCAATTAACAGACAGAGTTCTGCCTTTTGCTTCCTCACTTCTTCCTGTTACAGTTAGTGTTGTAGTATTCCTGGTCAGGTGATCTCTGAGGCAGCACAGATAGAGTCACGAAATGGTGGTTCAAGGCAAGAGATGTAAAAGGGCAATATTTATGCTTAAGTATTCATTTTGGGGGTATAGTTTTCCTTTAAAGGCTAAGTACACAGCTAAAAGTCTGAAGCTTGTTTTATATTGCTATGGCCCCAGGTCCTCGTGTGAGTGCTGCTGATTCCCTGCTTTGTTGCTTCCTTGGGGTAAATTTACTAAGCAGTGAAAATGCTTCACACCCATTGCAAGACTTCGCCAGGCGGAAATTCGCTGGGACAACGCAAATTTACTAAAATGCGAAGTTTTGTCCTGGCCAACGGACGCTGGTGAATTTTCGCTAGCGTTACTTCAGCAATGCGAGCAAATAAAAGCGAAGTTCAATTCTGCGTAGCGAAAATTCGTTAGAGGTCTTCCACTCAATCTAATTTGCATATGGCAGGAAATTTAACGTTGAATAGACCTCTTTCTGTTACATGCTGCATCTAATACATTATATTGACACTGATAACTAGACATGTCCAGGGAACCTTAATAAAGTCAATAGAGTTGTTTGAATGCCCTACTAGGAATGGGCGAATTTTTCGCCTCGTTTCGCTGAAAAAATGACGCCCATAGACTTGTATGGAGACGTGCGTCAAAAAAAAAGACGCGCGACAAAATAATTTCGCCCCGCGACAATTTTTTTTTGACGCCCATAGACTTTAATGGGTGTCTGCGAGATTTCGCCGGTGGCGAATTTTTGACGAAACGGGTCAAATTCGCCCATCCCTGTGCCCTACACATGATCCTACTGTAAAATAATGTTCCCGTATGTTATAAAATGTAGTGGGGAACCCGGTAACACAAAAATATTTTTTAGGACTTTTGCAGCCTATCACCCTGAAAAAAGGAAAAGTCGCCAGAAGTTTTTCCACTCACAAAATATGATGTAAGTAACTGAGGATTGAGGAAGATCTATGCACTCCATTGCACTTCGCCTGGTCAGAGGTGGCGAAGGCAAGTCTGGCGAAAGAGGTAACGTTCAGTAAAATCCGCATCTTAGTGAATTTGCGGAGTAACATCCATTTGCCAGACCGCAAAAGCCGCCTGGCAATAGAGTGCAAATCACTGCTAGCGTCTGTCTCCTTTGCTAGCGAAGTGACGTCTGCGCCCGTTAGTAAATCGGCAAAGTCCCTGAGGCGGTAACGCTGGTGAATAGTCGCACTTTAGTAATTCTGCCCCCTTGGCTCTTACTGTGCTTATGTACATAAAGTCCCAATATTGAATACACTCAGCTGACATAGATCCAATAATTATAACCCTTTTACAGATATTTTAAGATGATGCTGTAAGAACAAATTACTTTCCAATTAATCCAATAGGCAGTGAGCACAGCAAGTCAGTTTTCCCCTCTTACAAATAAGAGAGGAACAGAATGACCAGGAAGTGATGGGGACAAAAACAAACTGGCAGTAGAGAAAACAAGGGATTACACATATTGCGCATAAAATTGTTGCGCATAAAAAAATTATTCGGTCGCCCGTTGACTTTAATGCATTTGGACAAAATAGTCGTGTGTATAAAAAATTTACATTGCATCAAGATTAACTTCAATGTGTTTTGAAAATTTTTACGCGAAGCGAAACGCCACAGATTCGCCCCTCGACACGTCACCTGGGCGGGGGGGGACTCAGTCAGACCTTTTGTCTGCTATAACATTTGCATTTAGAATCCAAAAGAAGTGACAGAACTCTTATTTTAACTGTGAGCACCCTACCACATAAGCAATAACACTTTGTCCTTTAACTGTCATTTTGTGTACTGTGTGATGTTTATTACTTACCCTTCCTTACAGGAATCCATGCTCCGTATATGGTCTCACTGAAAAAGGGTTCCTATAACACAACTAAATTGTTATAGCCCATTTATTATATGTAGGTAGTGATGGGTGAATTTCTCCCACTTCACAGAAAAATTTGGGAAGAGCCGGCGACAATTCTGACGCCAACGACAATTAAAGTGAATGGGCGCCTTTAATTGTCGCCGGCTTAAAAAAAAAAATTCAATGTGATTTTGAGAATTTATTCGCCGGCCGCGAAATACGAAAATTCACTGTGAATTCATGCCTGCCGAATAAATTTGCCCATCACTATGGGGCCCATTTACTTAGTTCGAGTGAAGGAATAGAAGAAAAAATACTTCGAATTTCGAATGGTCGAATATGGCTACTTCGACCATCGAATTGGCTACTTCGACCTTCGACTACTACTATGACTTTGAATCGAACGATTCGAACTAAAAATCGTTCGATTATTTGACCATTCGATAGTCGAAGTACTGTCTCTTTAAAAAATTCTTCGACCCCCTAGTTCACCACCTAAAACCTACCGAGGCCAATGTTAGCCTATGGGGAAGGTCCCCATAGGCTTCCTAACAATTTTCTGATCGAAGGAATATCCTTCGATTGATGGATTAAAATCCTTTGAATCGTTCGATCGAACGATTATTCCTTCGATCGTAGGAATATCACTAAATACTTCGACTTCAATATTCGAAGTGGAAGGATTTTACTTTGACGGTCGAATATCGAGGGAAGGAATATCCTTAGATCGATGGATTAAAATCCTTCGAATCGTTCGATTAGAAGGATTTCATCGTTCGATCGAACGATTATTCCTTTGATCGGAGGAATATCGCTAAATCCTTCGACTTCGATATTCAAAGTGGAAGGATTTTACTTCGACCCTAGGTAAATGTGCCCCTAAATGTAATTTATATTTAGTAGCTATTGTACATTATGCTCCCTTTTAGCAAAGGCCCGGTGACAGTGTGTCCTCAGAAATGATTTTTGAAATGTTTAATTATATTTAAACGTTATATATTCAATTATACTGAATATTACTTTTAATTATTTACCAATCCTTGTTACTCTTTCCAACCCAACTACTAAGATGGTGAGGTTTTTTCCCTTTGTAAATTCTGCAGAAGGAACATTTTGGGTTGTCCTAGTAGGTTTTTTTTTTTGTTTGTTTGTTTTTAAAGTCCCTATGTGAAGCAAAATTCAAACACCCAACCTGTGAGCTCACCGCACAACCACACCTGGACTGTCTCCTGTGCCTGGAAGTAGAGATGGGCATAGAGGAGGCATTGTTAGTAGAAGATGGGAATGCACTAGGAAATAACATTTAGGCTGAGCAGTTGCTGCACTGTGGATCAGTTGTTTCTGTAGCAAAGCTCCGTTCTCATTCGCATTGAATTCGCTTTTGTTTGCCAGTAGGATTAGGCAACACACGCCTTGGCAATGGCATGGAAACTTCTGCGAGGTGAAGCATAAGGCGACATGTGTGACCTGTATTTCTTCTTTCTCATTAGGGTGCACCCCTTGTCACTAAGCAAAGACTTGGACTTCATGTGTAAAAATGATGATTGGCAAATATTTGCTTAGGTATCTGGTATTACTGCAGAGAGTCAGACCCAGCGGCTGTCACTTGTGTTAAATACACTGCTTAGTAAGGCTTTCCTGTTGACATTGTACTTACTCGACCCAAACCATGTTTGCCTTGTTTTCGCTCAAGTTACAGAGGATTTTTCAAAAGGCTGACAGATTTTTAAGAAGTTATTTACAAATGTACACACTCTAAAATGGGCACAATGGAGGGCGCATATTGACGTAATTCATTGTACATGCTCCTGCACTTACATGTGGATGCCAATGCATCCATCTTGCTAATTCTCATTAAGGCTATGGGCAAACAGGCAGTTGGCTCTAGCAGTTGTCAGACTGTGTATTTTTGCAGGCTGAGAGAAGCAGATCTGCTCAGTGCTCCTGCTTCATTGATCTGAAACCGATCAGCCTGTGTGTAGTCACAAACAGCAGAGCTGAAGCTGGGGTCAGTAGTAATAGTAAAACTACATAGTTACAGTATAGCGGGCTTTTAAGTTGTATAAAATCTTAAACAATGAAAACTAGCACTTAGGTCAGACTCACTTTCTGTATCACGATATTAACAAATTAGAATTTGGACACATAAATATGAAAAGGCACAATGATTGCCCGGAGTGAGCTGCATTTACTCTGTATTATAAAACCTGAAGGAAATCCTTATCCTGCATAATTTATACACCAAGTAACTAAGAAAGAGAAGACGTTATTTATATACGTATATTTACCTACTGACATACAGTATAGAGAGATGTATAGTAGATTATCATTAATAGAGGAATCTCAAGGATAGACTATTTAGTGAGTCAAAATCATCAAGTGGTCTTCTCCCTATGTCCATAGGGGATAGACTATTTAGTGAGTCAAAATCATCAAGTGGTCTTCTCCCTATGTCCATAGGAATACTGCAAGTGATGACCATAGGAATACTGTCAGAGTGCGGGAAATGGAGAGGAATTGTTTGGTCAATGTGCTGTATTAGAAGCAGTGCCAGGTCAAGACACATCCCCTGCCCTCAATTACCCATACCAACCACAGTGAGCTGAGGAGCAAGGAGGAGAACATATTGCATGGCTGCTCTTCTCAGCCAGACAAAACTAGGGGTACGCAGATAGCTGAGCTTTGTACCTAGCACTCCAATTCTTTTGAGCCCAAGGCACATGCCTCTTCTGCCGAACTCTAGTTTCAGCCCTGGTTAGAGCAAAGTGTTTCCAAACTTGTCAATTATTCAGATTTAACAAGCAACATGAGGAAAGGTTTACATTTTTATTGCACTGTTACTGTAAGTGATTGTATAAACCCCTGCCGTTCTCCATTTACTTGTCACTGTCCCAGATCTCATAAATCTGCTTTGTTTACCTTTTTGTTCTCTGTCCTTCTCTCTACAGATGAATAATACCACAGCCAGCATATTTCCAAGTACTGGGCCAAACAACTCATTTACTAGAATGAACCAGACACTTGGGCCATCTACACTTTCCAGCCTCATCATGTCCTATACCTCGGATGCTCAAAATGCTCCACAAATGAGGGATTCAAATAACACCTCTGAGGACAATGAACAAATATTCTTGACGACAGCTGCTGCTAAAGGCATTTCGGGACTGTTTGTTTGGACTGCCCTGTTACTGACTTGCCACCAGGTAAGGAGGTTATTCCCCACTTAGAGGAGCCCAACTACACAGGCAGTATATCACATGAGTGGCCAAAGCTATCTTAACTTGGAAATGAGTACTGGGTACAAAGCATATCAATACATTGACTGAATTTAAGGGTTTAGATCAGTGTCGAACTGGGACACCAGGTGCCCACCAAAAACTCTTAGACCAGGGGCCCACCCAAATATCTTTGTCCAAGGGCCCACTCTAAGTATTATTTTTTTCCTCTCCTCGCTCAACCTCTATTCTCCTATTCTCTTTTCTTTGCATACCATAACCTATTATTGCATCTATTTAGCCTCTTTATTCTCATAAAAATAGGGAATGACCATGAAATAGGCCAAATGTTTAGAAGCAGGAGGGTCCACTGACACCTGGGTCCATCAGGAGTTAGTATCCCGATGGGCCAGTCCAACACTGGTTTAGATACATGAGATCCATCATGGAGTAAAACTGGCCACAGGCGCAAAGATCCGATCGTACAAATCAACGTACGATCGGACTTTCTCATCTCCCAACCCGCCACTAACCATTCAGATCAAAGTCTTACCATTCAGATCAAATAAAGTAGTTAAAGAACAGATCAGCCAATATTCTGCCCCTGACAGCAATCGTACGATAGTTATGTCCGACAAAGCTAGTGACAATCTAGCACTGAAAATCGTACAATCGGCAATACACGCAGAGATATTATCGGCAACCGACAGAAATTTTCTAACCTGTCCGATTGACCAAACGACCGATTTCTGCTGGACAAAAAATGTCGGGACTCTCCACACACGGTCCGAAAATCATACAAATCCTCGATTTGTACGATCGGATCTTTGCGTCTATGGCCATCTTAAGTGTAGTTGTCTACCTTTTGTTTAACAAATTAATGGACTTCTGATATTGTATTTGGGGTTCCCTACCCAAGTATGTTCTCATAGTGTAGATTTTCAGGTCACCCAGACAAGTAGTGAAAAAAAAATATATATATAATTATTAGGGATTACGTTGTATTATTGGGATTAAGGGATTACAGGTGCAATAAACCAGTTATTTGTAACCTTTTCCAGGGCACAATAATTAAAATTTATGAATATGTCTTTCCTCCTTAAAATGTTCTCCTTCGCCCTTGCCCAAACTGGCTTTCCATTGTCTTTATTCTTTATCCATGCTTTTAAGTATGTTTTTTTAAGGATGTTGCCCATTGATCAATACAGTAACATTTTTTCCTCCAATAGAAAACAATCTATCGATCTAAGAGACGCGTAACTGGTTCTAAACCAATTCTTGGGCTGAGAAGCTAATTCCCCATACTTCGTTTGGGCCCCAGATAAAAAGATTAAGAATTATCCATGCATTTGCATGATGTTAATGTTTTACAGTGACAGTGTTGATGTCACAGGGGACAAATGTAAAGATTTCGCTTAATTGAGAGATATTTTCAGCAGGTCTGTTCCCCTTGTATCCTAATTGAGGCTTCACTTACATTGCAAAAATGAGAGACGCAAGGAACATGGCTTCCCACATTTGTTTGTATAAGCTATTTGTACTTTGCTACTTCAGCAATTAATTGAGAATTCTAATATCTAAAATGATTATACAGGCAGAAATGCCTTATTAAACTGACTGTCAGTTCAACTTTATTTCCCTGTTAATGAAGAGCTACAAATAATCTGCAAGCTCCATAGCCTCTCCATTCATTATGCAGCCAGGCTAGTTATAGAAGACGCTAAGTAACCTTGAATAATATCCAGCATTGGAACTTGCTGTCATTTGGTAAAGGCTTTTTATGGTTTAATGATATTTGTATGAAATATTCTGCTTGGTTGTTAAATATGATAGTTTTCTTAAGTGCAAGAGATGTGAATAATTTTCTTTGAATATATAAATAAATCACACACCTTATAGAAACCTTAGGAGTAGGGATGCACTGAATCCACTATTTTGGATTCGGCCGAACCCTTGAATCCTTTGTGAAACTTTTGGCCGAATACCGAACCAAATCCTAATTTGCATATGCAAATTAGGGGTGGGAAAATATTATTTTATGTCCTTGTTTTGTGACAAGTCACGCAATCTCCCTCCCCGGCCCTAATTTGCATATGCAAATTAGGATTCCGATTCGGTTCAGCCCGGCAAAAGGATTCGTCCGAATCCAAATCCTGCTGAAAAAGGCTGAATCCCGAACCGAATCCTGGATTCGGTGCAACACTACTTAGGAGTCAATTTAAGATGACCCCGTATGAGGTTATTCATGCAGTGTTTCAGTGTTTTATGGCGAAAAAAAAAGTAGCTGCCAAAGTTTTTCTTTGTTTCAAAAACTCGTTCGGGTAAAATGATTAAGATTGGCAAGGTTTTTTCAGCATGAAATAGTGCTTGTTTAGTAAACTCACACGTATTCCTTAAAGCTTATTGCTCATGCATTGTGGTCCCTTATTTTTACTAGTTCATTCCCAGGGCTGGATTTTTGGGGAGACCACAAAGGCCTGGGCTAGAGAGGAGCAATTTTAGGGCCCAGCCGCATTTGCTTTTTTTCCCAGCACTTGGAAATAGGCAAGCAGTAGTGATGAGCGAATTTGTTGGCGAAAAAAGTTGCGAAAAAATTTGACGCTGGTGTCAATTCGCGAATGTCAAAATTGTCACCAGCGTCAATTTTACGTTCATTAAAGTCAATGGGCGTTCGTTTAATTGTCGCCAGAGTCGGAATATCGCCAGCGTCGGAATTTTGCTGCAATTTTGTGATTGTATTTGCCATTCTACGGGGGGTGGTTTATCAATGTTTTGAATTTCAATTTTAGCTGTGATTCAAATTTATATTTGGCTTAAGCTCACATATACAAATGATCCTTTCAAAAATTCCAATATCTGGTATCTATTAAGCACAAAAAACTTGAATGTCGAACTTCGGCATCTAAAATCTTGCAAGTTCATGCAGAAGTCAATGGCAGTTGTCCTAGGCCAAATGTAGGCCTTTCAAGACATTTTTTTGAAATGTACACATTTTTTTAGTTTGTAGACCTATTGCAAATGATGAGTAGAATATTAATAATCATTAAATAAACCCAATTGGCTGGTTTTGCTTCCAATGAGGATTAATTGTATCTTAGTTTGGATCAAGTATAAGGTACTGTTTTATTATTAGGGCTCTTACTCACGAGCGTTTCTTCATGCGCTCCCCTGCGCTCCGTTTGGCTGCGTTCAGCCGCAGGGGAGCGCAGGTCTAGACGCTGCTAATATCTTTCTATGTGCCTGTACTCCACACAGGCACATGTAAGCGCTGAACCATTGAAAAACGCAGAAAAATGCAGCATGCTGCATTTTTCCAGCATTCAGCGCTTACATGCGCCTGTGTCAGTACAGGCACATAGAAAGATATTAGCAGCGTCTAGACCTGCGCTCCCCTGCGGCTGAACGCAGCCAAACGGAGCGCAGGGGAGCGCATGAAGAAACGCTCGTGAGTAAGAGCCCTTACAGAGGAAAAAGGAAATCATTCGTAAAATTTTGGATTATTTGGATAAAATGGAGTCTGTGGAGACCATTACGTAGTTCGGTGTTTTAGATAATAGGTTTCCCATACCTGTATTTTACACCTTATTAATGTACATCCTAAGCATTTTAAATTTGAAGTCCTCACACTTATCCCACCAATAGCTGGGCATTATGCTACTCTTACAATACAAACCTGTCTCTTTCAAATGGGAAATACCTATTTTATTCACACTCATTCCATTGAACCATTGAGTTGCTTCCAGCAGTCTGTGATCTCTTCCTTAAGGGCATAACTGCATTCCTCGCCAAAATAGATAGCTTGGAGGACTGCTCACCAGCAAGAGAATGTGGTTCTGGCAGGTCAATTAAGGTGGGGGTGGGGGGTGGAATGTGACCAAAACTCTCCCAGAATTTAATAAGAAACATTGCAAGAATGGGCCCAGAAAACAACTTTCATTTGAGAACAGAGCAATGAAACAACAAAGAATGACAAGAAGGAAAAATGGCGAGAAGAAGGAATTACTGCTCCCCTCTAACTTCTCTACAGCTCTTTGAACACATCAACACATAGCTTTGCTATTACAGTCAGGTGTCTGCTGGTAATTGTTTGCATTGGCATAGTGACTTAATTCTGGTATCAGCCTGATTGTGCTTGTGTTCATATGCAGAAATATATGTAAAATGCTTTTAATATCATAGAAGTATGTAATAGTGCATAAAAATGCATTGATGTTCCAGTTATAGGGAGCAGTGCATTCACTAACTCGGTGCACATGAAGCTGCATACACAGTCACATTTGGGTTCTTTTTACAGGTATGGGACCTTTTATCCAAAATGCTCAGGACCAGGGGTTTTCCAGATAATAGATTGTTCCATAATTTGGATCTTTATGCCTGAGGGTAGAGCTACACTGGTGTTTTCGGCGCGATCCGACGCACTGCGTAAAAACGCAGGCATCAAGTCGGATGCGACAAAAACAAGGTAAGATATACAAATTTCGGATGAAGTTGCAACGTTGATCCGACGCGACTGTCGGATGCTGACGCATCGCGCAGCGTCTGCATCCGACAGGCGTGACGCGTCTGTTCAATGCTGCTACACCATCCGACAATGCTATTGCTTACCTTATTTCTGTCACATCCGACTTGATGCCTGCGTGTTTGCACAGCGCGTCAGATCGCAATGAAAATTCCCGTGTAGTCCTACCCTAAGGGTAGGACTCCACGAGTGTTTTCGGCGCAATCCGACACACTGCGACAAAACGCAGGCGACAAATATAAGGCCAGTAATAGAATTGTTGCATGGTGCGTTTTGTCGCAGCGCGTCGGATTCGTCGTGGAGTCCTACCCTTAAGTTTACTAGAAAATGCTATAAACTTTAAATAAACCCAATAGGCTGTTTTTTGGTTCCAATAAGGATTAATTATATCTTAGTTTGGATCAAGTACAAGCTACTGTTTTATTATTACAGAGAAATGGTATTCTTTACAATATATTAGATAAATACAAAAATCTATTCTTGCCTGGTTCCCCGTTCTTAACCTGAAATAATAGTTTAATGCCTTGTAACTGATTTGACTACCCCAGAATAAAGTCCTACTGTGGACAGAACAGTTTTATTTTTTTTTTTAATGTTTATATGGATGTTCTGTATTGTGTTATAAATAGAAGGGCAATAAGATTCTAGCTAATTGATCCCATAACTATGGGATCCGTTATCTGGAAACCCGTTATCTAGAAAGCTCCGAATTACAGAAAGGCCGTCTCCCATGAACTCCATTTTATCAAATTAATCCTGATTTTTAAAAAATAATTCGCTTTTTCTCTGTAATAATATAGCAGTACCTTTTACTTGAGCCAATTAATCCTTATTGGAAGCAAAACCAGCCTATTGGGTTTATTTAATATTTATATGATTTTCTAAGGTATGAAGATCCAAATTACAGAAAGATCCGTTATCTGGAAAAAACCCCAGGTCCCGAGCATTCTGGATAACAGGTCCTATACCTCTACTGTATTCTCTAAAAAATGACAACAAACAAAAATCAGCATTTTTCTTTTTGTACACAGAAACCTGCTTGAGACAAGTGAGAAATGCAATTATTTTCTGTTCCTTGTGACTAAACCGGCTCTTGATTAAACAGGTCTCAGTCAAAATGCGCATAACAGCCATCAGGTGGTTTGATCTGAGTGTTTGGAAGGGGAGGGATGTAATTCCAGGCTATTTATTCTGTTCTGTATTTGTGTAATATGGCTTGTGATAGGCGGGAAATGGGCAGAAGGACGGAGATCAGCTTGTGCTGAGCCCCTCTGAAAATAATTTTGTGAAACAATCCTATTGGGTTTATATAATGTTTAAGTGATTATTAACAGACTTAGGGGCAGATTAATTAAGGTTTGAATGGTAATGTTGTATTAGTACTTTCTAAATTCTTTTTTGGGCAAAACTCACAAATTTAGGGCTCTTACACATGAGCGTTCCGACCTGTGCTCCCCTGCATTCCGTTTTTTGGCGTTCAGCCGCAGGGGAGCGCAGGAATAGGCGCAAGTCATTATTTGAAATGGGGCTGTACTCACTCAGGCGCGTGTAGGCACGGAATGTAGGTTCAGACGCAACATGCAGCATTTTTCCTGCGTTCGGCGCCTACACGCGCCTGAGTGAGTAGATGTAGAAGTCCATTGAAAATGACGCCCCAAGGGGAGAAAAAAAAGTTGCGCTTCAAAAAAAAATGTTGCGTGCCATTCAAAAAAAAAAAACTGAAGTGCAAAAGTCAAGGTTTTTTTTTTTCCAGAGGAAAACTTGATTCAAATTCGATTAGAATTCGATTCACGTTTTCGGGTCAGGACTATTCGATCGAATTGTTGAACGTTTTTCATAAAAAAAACTATTTGATTGAATTTTTTCATAAATAACATAACATTTGAATTGTGAATAAAACCAAATTTCTTAGGGTAGGACTACACGGACGTTTTGGGCGCGATCCGACATGCTGCGACAAATCGCATGCGACGGAAATAAGGTAATGAAGTCACAGCGTTGATCTGACGCGACATGACTGTTGGATGCAGACCCAGCGTGCAGCATCTGTATCGCGTCGGATCAACGCTGCGACTTCGTCTGACATTTTTATCTCTTACCTTATTTCCATCGCATGCGATTTGTCGCAGCGCATCGGATCGCGCCTTAGAGTTTAAAAAAAATCATATTACTTTAAAATTCAACCTTTGATAAATAACCCCCATAAGGTATTGTGATCCAAATTCAGAAAGTTATCTGGAAAACCCCACGTCCCAAGAATTCCGGATAATAGATCCTATACCTGGACTCACTATTTCCACAAAATGTGGACAGCACTCCTTAGAAGTAAAAGAAGTATGGTATCATTTGCATCACAACGAGATTATAAAGAGAGAGGCAGAACTTGGGTAAATACAGTGATATCATCATAGAGGCGAGTTTTGAAATTTGGTGAGTAATGGAAATATGTAACTGGTGACTTTACTTTTGTGGCAATTAGCATTACAGAATTCTCACTCCGCATTCTGCCTTGTGAGAAAATAGGGATATATACTGAGCGAATGATTCACGCTAGACTTAATCAAATATGTTGATTTGTTCTCTTTCTCTCTCCCCCTAACTGTCCCATGCATAGACCTGCCTCTGTCAATAGGGAGAAGATGGGAATGTTACACTTTGCTGTTGGTCTAATCTATAACCAATGAGTCAGTGTATATAGTACAGGACATAATGGCACAAACCACGCGGTTTATTGCTTATTCCTCATTTCTAAGCAGTGTTATCATACACTGAGCGATATCTCCATCTGCCGCAGACCCAAATGATATTTGATAAGGGAAGTGAACCTTGTCCTCTTGCCTGCGGACGACCTGGTATCTCCCTCCTACTTCCCTTGTTCAACAGACACAGAGTACTATAATCCAAAAGAAAGAGCATTTTGTCTTCTGAATTAATGCTGGGAATCTTCTATATTTTATTGAAAAAAAATAACAATTGGATATTGATTGCGCCTCCTTTTCTTGCACTATTCACTAGTCTCTTGAAATGTATTTTAATAAAAATAACGGCCCAGGTTGGAAATAATTCCCCCAATACTGTAAATTCTTCCCCCGTTACCCTAAAATGCTATGTCTGTCTTTTACCATACACCTTTAAGTATTCCAGGATGCTGTAAGTAGTGATGGGCGAATTTTGGGCGTTCCGCTTCGCCGAAAAATTCGCGAACTGCACGCAAAATTTGCTAAATGGTGCTGGCGTCCATTTTTGTTGACATAGGTCCGTTTTTGGTGAAATTGCGCCAGTGTCCAATCACGGGAATTTGCCGCGGATTCGCACCTGGCGAATAAATTCACCCATCACTAGCTGCCTAATGACCTGCATGTGAGTGATATCACCTTGTTTATTGCAACCAAATGATCATTTCCAAGTCATTTCCACTGCTATTTTTTTTTTGTACTTTTACAGATCTACCTCCATCTTAGAAACTACACTATGCCCAACGAACAGCGCTACATTATCCGGATCTTGTTTATTGTGCCTATATACTCCTTCGACTCGTGGCTGAGCCTGTTACTAATTGGCAATGATCAGTACTATGTGTATTTTGACTCAGTAAGGGATTGCTATGAAGGTGAGACCACGAGGGATACCGTATTATTTCTCGCAGCATAAATGCTACAATATGCTATATTTTTGGAACAGAGTTATTTGGAACAAAACAAATTAGGTTTGCACATATAACAGTGGGGTGGTTAATAAATTGTCCTACAGTATATGTTCATGTTGCTGGAAATGCTGATGGCAGAAATCTACTTTATTTCAATACTATGGGCCTGCACACTCAATATATATCCACAGATGGTATTGTAAAAAAAATCTCTTTATTTTATGTATTGATAAGACATATGGCCAAAGTACTCTAAACAATTAGGGGGTTATTTACTAAACTCTGGATGCAAAAATCGGCATTTATTAAACCCCATGGATGAAAAAGTCCGAATCAGATCATCCGGCACCTCTCGTCTCAGACCTGTCGAAGTTGCATATAAGTCAATGGGAGAAGTCCCAATGATTTTTTGATGTGCGCTGGATTTCATGCAATACCCCAAAAAACATGAGAGTTTTCGGGAAAATGTAATAATAAATAAGCGTAAAAAAAAAACAGAGCAGATTTGATTGGAGTTTGCAGCAGAAAATGCTGAGATAAAATCGGACTTTAATAAATAAACTCCCTTAGGAAACATGTAAAACATTCATACTATCGTTGAATTACATACCCCCAATTTGTAACATGAATAATTATGCCAGGCAATATAAGGAAGCGGACACCCAATTACCCTGACGTTTCGGCACAAAGCCTATATTTATTCTGGTGTGTTCATAGTTGTCTGCAGTATAAATACCCTAAGCAGCCAGACGCCAACTTCCCGCAGTTTCGCGCATGTAACTCACTTCCTGGTCTGTGACATCACATCTGACTACATCACGTCCGCAGACCGTTTGTCCCTGGAGACGCGTATACACATGTATATACATACACATATGTATTATCAATATATTGCTTATAAAGAGATTTTTTTACAATACCATCTGAGTGTGCCAACCCTTAGGGCTCTTACAGAGGAGCGTTTTTACCTGCGATCCCCTGCGTTCCGTTTTTCTGCGTTCAGCCGCAGGGGAGCGCAGGGATAGATGCATTACATTTTTCCCAATGGGGCTGTACTCACACAGGCGCATGTAGGCGCCGAACGCGGGTTGAGACGCAACATGCTGCATTTTTCCTGCGTTCGGCGTCTACATGCACCTGTGTGAGTACAGCCCCATTGGGAAAAATGTAATGCATCTATCCCTGTGCTCCCCTGCGGCTGAACGCAGAAAAACAAAACGCAGGGGAGCACAGGTAAAAACGCTTGTCTGTAAGAGCCCTTAATATTGAAAAGTGTTTATGGTGTCAGTTATGGGGGTGGATTGGGGCTAATTTGCACCTCAATTAACTTATCATCTATGCTCAATTAGAGCGTCCTCCATTTATTTTTGTTACTGGCATAAATCTACTACTTGCTAGCAAATTTGTAACTCCTTGACCTGCTCCACCACCCAACCCAACCCTTTTAAGGGGTTGTTCACCTTTAAATTAACTTTCGAGAGTGATATTCTGAGACCATTTGCAATCGGTTTTAATTTTTTTATTACTAGTGGTTTTTGAGTTATTGCTCAGCAGCTCTCCAGTTCGCAGTTTCAGCAATCCAAATGACCCTAGCAAGCCTGCATGATTTCAATAAGAGACTAGAATATGAATAGGAGAGGGCTTGAATAGAAAGAGGAGTAATACAAAGTAGCAATACATTTTGTAGCCTTACAGATCATTTATTTTTTAGATTGGGGTCAGTGACCCCCATTTGAAAGCTATGGCAAATAATTCTTAAACTAACCAATTACAAAGTTGCTTAGAATTAGTCATTCTATACATAGTAAAAGTGAAAAGGTGAACCACCCTTTTGAGCCTTGAGTTCATGCTCCGACAACCTACAGCTCTTGTACCCAAGCCTGACCCACCCATTGATGGTCCTCCTACAGTAACATTTTTAAGAAAAGCTGGCAACCATATGCAGGATGCTCAGGAAAAGTCAAAAAGACAAACGGGTCAGTTCAGTCCCATCTTGGGGTTCAAACCTTTGGTCAGGGGTTCCCCTTATTTTATTACAAGGTTACAGATATTATTAATATTTCTATATCAATGTCTAGGATGGTAAAAAGGTGCAGCCCAGATGTTTACTTAACGCTAAATGCACATAAGGCTGGGCTTCTAGCTGGATGCAGGAAAAAATGTGCATTCTGCAAAACTCACACCCTAATTGGAAACACCCTAATGCTTGCCAGTGACCCCCCCCCCAAGGAGTCCTACCCAATATAATTTATCCTATCATGGCAAGCTTTTAAACATTTGCATTTGCTATGTTATCTTTCTGAGCATTATGGGAAATATTTATATGGTGTAATATTATTGTGGTGGGCACTTCACAATAGAGTGGCATTACAAATATTACTGGGTCAGTGTACTGTGAAAAATAGTTCTGGGAACATCACATGGGTATTGTACAACCTTGCATCAAGGTCTTTTTAAGCCATAACTCCTATAGCATCCCCTTACGTTAATGAACCTGAGAATTCCTTGTCTCTGCCATATCTAAATATAGCAAACCTAGTGGCATTTCTATCTGGGATCTCTGCCACAAATATATAAGTATGAAGATTATTATCATTTTATAGTTGGCACTGCTGCCAAGCTTCATTAATATATTTAATTATATCTGCTGCTATTATTATCTGTTCTTCATGCTAAAAATCCATGCGGTGCAAAGTATTGAGATTTTGCCTTTTGTTATTTTTTAAATCTTATACTAAAGTATTGTTTCCTCTTACAAACTGCTGCAAGGTCAATCTGTTCATAATTTAAAAACTAAAAATGCTTAGCAATATTGGATGCTACAGGTACAGGTATGGGATCCGTTGAAGAGAAGTCCATGAAAGATAAAAGAAGGGAGAACGTAAACAAAGATCTGTGCTCCGTTACAAAGAATGTATTCCTGCAAAGCACAAAAGTCAGATACAGGAAACCCGTTATCCAGAAAGCTCCGAATTACAGAAAGGCTGCCTCCCATAGACCCAATTTTATCCAAATAATCCACATTTTTAAAAACCGATTTCCTTTTTCTCTGTAATAATAAAAGAGTTCCTCGTATTTGATCCCAACTAAGATATAATTAATCATTATTGAAAGCAAAATCAGCCTATTTGGGTTTATTTAATGTTTACATGATTTTCTAGTAGATGTAAGGTATCAAGATCTAAATTACAGAAAGATCGGTTATCCAGAAAACACCAGGTCTCGAGCATTCCGGATAACAGGTCCCATACTGGTGATATAGTTCTTTTAAATGTAGCAGAATTTAAAAATAAATTGTCACTATAGAATGGTAAAATAGACGATTTCTTTACCTTTCTAACTAGGTCGTTTATATGCACAGTACTCAAGTTCACAGCAGGAATCTATGGTATATTAAATATTTTTCTACATACTGTAAAGTCCTTTTTGGGTCTATTCTCTGATGTATGTACCGACCCATACCTGCTACCCATGACCCACAAACCCACAATTTTCCCCCATTGATCCACTACCCAACCGGGCCCACAATAGGCCCAGGGGCGCTTCGCCAATGAGGGACTTGAGACTGTCGCCGCAGACCTTAAAGTACAAGGAGCGGCCCCACTAGGTACCAGGGCCGCTCCTCGTACTTTAAGGGGCAGATGTATCAAGAGTCGAATTTCTAGGGGTTAAATCCCTCGAAATTTGACAGGGGAATAGAATAGAATAGGCATTTACGCGGTGGCGAATAGTCGAATTGGCGAATATTCGCCAGGCGAATAGGCACACGATCGAATATTCGCTCGAAGGATTTTCATTCGATCGAATGCCTTTTTATTCAATCAAAAACTTGGAAAACAAGCCTATGGGACTTTCCCATAGGCTTTTAAAGCAATTCGGTAGGTTTTAGGTGGCGAAGTAGGCAGTCAAAGTATTTTTAAAAGAGACAGTACTTCGACTATCAAATGGGCGAATAGTCGCAGTGTTTTTGTGCTCGATCCAGTACTTCGACTATCGAATGCCGAATAGTCACAGTGTTTTTGGGGAGCACAAAAAACGACTCGAAATTCAAGCTTTTTTTCCCTCTATTCATTCACCCGAGCTTGGTGAATGGGCCCCTAAGAGATGAATTTCTGGTTTTCAAACCAGAAATTCGTCTCTTCTAGTGCAGAGAGCGCAGTTAGACTCTCTGCGCTAGTGCACTGGCCCTCTCTGCTGCCCTGGTGGACCCCCATGGACCCCCTCAGGCACAAAAAGGTAAGTGCACGGAGGAGGGGGGGCGGCAGCAACAGTTGAGGGGCCAGGATCGCCCCTGAATAGGCCAACTAACCTTCCGACCCAGGGGACGTGCAAAACCGGATGCGACATCCAATTGGACCAGAAGTGACGTCACTCCGGTGTCAGATCTTCGCAAAAAAAGTGGCAGAGCTACAAGGTAGGGTGGGAGGGTTCAAGCCCACACCTTTGTCGACCCAATGCAGGACTCTATAATACTGCTCAGTACAGTTGTGTTGTAATATTTTTATTACATATCATTATCACATAGTGCGTACCCAATACATTTTATTTCATTCAGAAATTTTTATAGAAGTATGGGAACCGTTATCTGGAAACTAGTTATCCAGAAAGCTCGGAATTATGGGAAGGCCATCTCCCATAGACTCCATTTTAATCAAATAATTAAAATCTTTAAACAATATCCTCATTCTCTGTAAGAATAAACCAGTACATTGTACTTGATCATAACTAAGATATAATTACTCCTTATTAGAGGCAAAATAATCTTATTAGGTTTTATTCAATCTTTATTTTTTTAGCAGAGTTAAGTTATGGAGAGCTAAATTACAAAATATCCCTCATCCAGAAAACCCCAAGTCCAGAGCATTCTGGATAACACATCCCATACCTGTACCTGCATTCTAAGGGGCAGATTTATCAAAGATCGAAGTGAAAATCCGAATTTAAAAAATTCTAATTTCGAGCAAATTTTTGTGTACTTTGACTAGGGAATAGTCCAAATTCGATTTGAATTTAACATTTTTTTTTAAAATTTTTCTCTAAAAAATTCTGATTTCAAAATTTATCATGTACGGTCTCTTTAAAAATTTGACGTTTCGCCATCTAAAACCTTTCCGAATTGCTGTTTTAGACTATGAGGGACCTCCTAGAACCTACTCGGAGTCAATTGGTGGACTTTGAAAAATCAAAGGTTTTTTTTTGGGAAAACATTGAATCGAATTAGATTGAATGTGTTATTACTTTGATTCGCATGATTCAAATTTGATTGATTTACCTATTCGGCCAAAAAAAAATTCGTTGGTCTTTTTCAAATTCGATATTTGACCATTGATAAATCTGCCCCTTAAACTTTATCATTCAACTTGTTACTTTTTTTTACAGAAATTATCATCATTTCAATCCATGCCGCAAAAGAGCTACCAACCAATTAAACCATTAGGGGCATAAATGTCAGGGAATTCTTTACTACTCGGATGAGTGGTGAAACCTTGACTCAGCAAGTCTTTATATTTAAATATTCATAGACAATGTTACAGTATGTATTTTGGAACGTTGGAGAAAACACACAAGGCAGGCAGAGCCTTGGTCAGAATAATACACTGTACATGACACTAAGGGGGTTATTTATTTTTATTTACTAAACTCTGAATGCCAAAAACTCTGAAAAATTTGTGCTTTTTTAAGTATAAAATCTGAATTTTTAGTGGGAAAAAAAAAACACAGATTTTTTGGGATTTATTATACCCCGAGGATGGAAAAAGTCAGAATCCGAAAATCCAGCATCTCAGATCTGCTGAGGTTGCATACTGTATATCGTAAGTCAATGGGAGGAGTCCTAAAGATATTTTGATCTGCGCAACAATCCGGAGAGTTCGTGGTTTCCAGGCAAAAATCCGTTTTCTGGTCGAAAAACTAAAACTTGCACGTTTTTTTCAGGTTTTTTCCAGCAAACAAAATTTTCAGGAAAGTGTATTAATAAATAAGGAGACAAAACCCCTGCGAATTTGGTCTGAGTTGTTTTACAGGATAAATTAAGAAAAATTTGGATTTTGATATATAATAATACTAATGTTTACATTGGAAACCTAAATGTATCAACTATATAATCAACCATATAATTTACCATATGGTCCTTCCCTTTGGGCATCTGTGGTTATTATTGATTCAGAATGAAAGGCCCTGACAAACACTTCACCCCTTCTGTATCACAGTTTGAATTTTTAATCCACTGCAAAAAATCCTATGAAAGCTACAAACAAACAGTATATTGTATAAATATGTATGTTTATTTCCCACAGCTTTTGTTATATATAGTTTCCTCAGCCTCTGCTTTGAATACCTTGGCGGGGAGAGTGCCATTATGACAGAGATCCGAGGGAAGCCGATAAGGTTATACATTGTTTATTTTATTTTCTAATGGTTATTCATTCTGACCAATAAGGGATTATGCAACTAACAAATGTATATATGACTGGTCCTTAGGGCAAAACAACATGGTACATTTCAAGGTGGCAAGAAGTGTAAGTTAGTGGTCAGTTGCCAAGCAAGGACTTACTGAGATTTTTCTATGAGATATGAGAATATAGAGATGTGCCAGGGTATTTGACTTTTGAATTAACTCTTAGGGGCAGATCGAACTGAATTAGAGGGAATTTTCGAAATTAAAAAAATTCTAAATTCAATACTACGACTTTGACTTTGAATTCGATTCTAAGTAAAATAGTCTGAATATTCGACCATTCGATAATCGAAGTACTGTTTGAGTTCAATACTTCGCCAAATTAAACCTGCCGAAGTGCTATGTTAGCCTATGGGGACCTTATAGAGCAGTTTTCTACGTTTTTTTAAGTCGAAGAAAAATCGTTCGATCGCTGAAATCCTTTGAATCGTTCGATTCAAAAGATTTAATTTTTATTTTACTTCGACCGCAGGATACCCAAATTCGCTGTAAAAACGTTGAATTGGATATTCGAAGTATTTTAATTCGATGGTCGAATTTCAAAGTATTTTTATCTTCTAAATTCGACCCTTGATAAATCTGCCCCTAAGTATGATGTAGAGAGTGATATACTGAGACAATTTGCAATTGGTTTTAATTTTCTATTATTTGTGTTTCTTGAATTATTTTCGTTTATTCAGCAGCTCTCCAGTTTGCAATTTCGGCAATCTTGTTGCTAGGGTCCAAATTGCCCTAGCGACCATGCTTTGATTTGAATAAGTAATATGAATAGGAGAGGCCTGAATAGAAAGATGAGCAAATAAACCGTATACAAAGATGAGTAAATAAACAGTAGCAATAACAATACACTTGTAGCCTTAGGGCAGAGACACATGCTCAGATTCGGGGACATTTAGATTGCCTCTTCTTCGGCGCGACTAATCTCCCCGAACTGCCTCCCGCCGGCTGGAATCTAAATCGCCAGTGGGATGGCACTCAGAGCGCTTTGTTTTCCGAAGTTGCCCGAAGTTTCCTCGTAATGCAACTTCGGGCGACTTTGGAAAAACGAAGCGCACCGATTGCCATCCCACCGGTGATTTACATTCTACCGGCGGGAGGCAGTTCGGGGAGATTAGTTGCCCTGAAGAAGAGGCAATCTAAATGTCCCCGAATCTGAGCATGTGTCTCTGCCCTTACAGAGAATTTGGGTTTTTTTTTGTTTCCAATAGGCTGGTTTTGTTTCCAATAAGGAGATTAATTATATCTTAGTTGGGATCAAGTACAAGCTCCTGTTTTATCATTACAGAGAAAAAGGAAATAATTTTAAAAAATTTGGACTATTTAGATATAGGAGTCTATGGGGCAAATTCACTAAGATGCGAAGTTCGCCACAATTCGCCACACTTCGCCAGGCGTATTTTCGCCAGCGCTCCGCAAATCCACTAAAATCCGAAGTTGCGCACAGGGGTAGCGTAAGTTTTCGAAGTTGCGCTAGCGTTAATTCGCGAACCGAAGTTTCGCTAGCGATGGTTCATTTGCATACGGCGCCAAATTCAAATTTCAATGGAGGAACACGTATCTGCACTACAAATGCCTAGAAAACCTTCAAATCAGCAAATAAAAATTTTATTTTGCCCTACACATGTGCCCACTGTCTAGGTAAGTTACCATGAGTCAGGAAATGTAGGGGGAAAGAGGGGAGCCCCAAAAAAATTTTCAATCTTTTTCAGCCTATCACCCATCATGTAGAAAACACGCCAGCGTTGTTTGGGAATCCCTATCTACTCTATTGCGCTTCGCCAGGTCTGAGGTGGCGAAGGAAGTCTAGCGTAAAAGGTAGCGTTCAGTACACTGCGCAAGTTAGTGAATTTGCGTAGTTACGTCGCTAGCGAAAATTCGCCTGGTGTAAGGGTGCGAAGTAACACTAGCGAATTTACGCCAGCGTTCGTTAGTGAATTTGCGCAGTAGCGAAAAATGCCAAATGCTAGCGAATTAACGCTAGTGTACGGCGCTTAGAGAATTTGCGCCTATGGGAGATGACCTTTCTATAATTTGGAGCTTTCCGGATAACAGGTTTCCAGATAAAAGTTCCAATATTTGTATATCTGTGTATATGTACTATTTATTCTACACTGATTACTCACCAGCACCCAGAGACATTTGATTTTTAGTGGTTTGCTCAAAAACTGTGTCTGCATTTGAAGGTATTTCTGGCATTTGCAAATGAACCTCATTTTTATATATAGGGTTTATGTGTCCTTGACTAATACCTCTATGCAAATATGAGACATGTGCATATATATGATTAATTCACAGCTATACTGTAGTTCATATACAGTATGTATGTATATGAACTATAGTATACATGTATGAGAGTATATATTTTATTTTTTAAATGGAAAAAAAAGGATAACCGGCAATATAAAATAAATGTATGTGGGGGTAGACAACATGGTTGTGGGTACGAGTATGGATCTTGGGTTTGGTTTTCTGAAAATACAGTTCATCATTTAAATAGCAAGTTTATGTCTTTCCAGGTCCAGCTGTTATTATGGCACCTGCTGCCTACAGGGGATGTCTTACTCCATAGGATTTCTGCGATTCTGCAAACAGGTGGGTGTTACTAAGAGGGAAATTACAGATGGGGGATCCTGGGGCTGCTGACACCTGAGGCTGCCCCCCTCTCCCGCTCCGTGCTTCAAACATCAGCGTTGGAGCGGGTCAATCATTCTCTCTGCACTAGAAGAGCCAAGTTAAAACCCAGAAAATTCTACTCTTAGAGGCACATTTATCAAAGGCGAATTTTGAATTCATGCACATTTTTTTAAACTTTAAATTCGAATATACTCGAATTTGAATCAAATTTGACTAAACTCCAAATGTCAGGAAGGCTACCAACATGTCCCAATTGGTCGCTGGACCACTTCCATTGACTTAAACATGAACTCTGCAGGTTTTAGGTGGGGAATAGTCCTATTCGAGTTCTTAAATGGCCAGAGTATGATAAATCTTGAATTTGAGAGTTTTGACCATAAAACAAATTCGAAAATTCAAATTTTCAATGATAATTCTGCCCCTTAAAGTTACAAGAGGTGGCTTTTTCTAACTGGCACTCGCTGCTGCCTGAGACAAGGTTTGCACCTTGCCACATGGCCAGGGCAGCCATCAGGGGGGAGAGTTGTAGGGGGCCCCGAGGGTAAGGGGGGCCCTGCCACGCCACACTTACTTGATTAGCCGGGCCCCCCATCTTTCTGAGAGCTGCTGACTTTGGGAAGGTATGGACTTTTAAGGGGCCCTGGCCACCAATTTTCGTATAATGTGGGGGTGGGGGCCACCAATTTTTTTTTCTCATGTGGGGTCCTAGCCCCCAATATTTTTTAATGGGGGGCCCTGGCCACAGATGTTTTTTGACCACCAATATCTTTTTATTTTTTTATTAACATGTGGGAACCCTAGCCACCAATATTTTTTTACTGTGTGGTGGGGGGCGGATCTGTGGGGTAGGGAGGGCGGACCTGTAGGTGGGGCTTGCGGTGGGCGCAGCCCAGGGGGCCCAGGAAATGTTGTCGTATGGGGCCCTGTGATTTCTGTTGGCGGTCCTGCACATGGCAGGAGCAACCCTGGTTACAGAAGACTAATGCAAGCTGTGCCAGACTAATATACACTTTTCACTTCCTGCTTTAAAGCAGAACTAAACCCGCCACCGCTATAAGCCCCCCATAACTTGTAGGCTTTGCCCCCCTTCCCTCTCCCTCCTCGAGATGTGAAAAACCTTTTAAAAAATTCTGACTCTTAAATGCAGAGAAGCGCAGTGGAGCTCCCAGTCACCAACTTCAGGCTCTTCATATAGTCTTGGGGTCTCTTCACTGACACGAAGTCTGCCAATGCATGAGCAGTTGGACCAAGTTAGGAATTGGCTTCAACTGCGCATTCGCAAATCGGCGTTGAGACCCAAAGACTATATGAAGAGCTGGAAGTTTGTGACCGGGAGCTCTGTATTTACAGGTCAGAATTTTTTAAAGGTTTTTTTTTTTACACTTAAGCACAATGCAGGGAGAGAGAGGGGAAGGGGGGCAATGTCTGGAAGCTTGGGGGTGGGCATTTGGTAGGGGGGGTTTAGTTCTCCTTTAAAACCATTATACTGAGACAAACCAGGAAGCGAGTAATGTAAATAATATGGCCTCTTCACCATCTAGATAGAAAACATCAAGCAGTATTAACATAGCAAACTCTTTGCAAGTATAAAAATATCAACATATGCAACTAAAATGCTTTTAGTTAAAGCAAATTTGACCTTTTTAGCAATGATCATTTAAATAACTTGAAGGTGAGCCACCCCTCTAAAGAAGCGTGTTTGCTAAACCTCTACAAAGTTTTTGTAATCCCCCTCGAGGATGAGGGTTGTTTTTACATTTACAACAATAGTTTGCCTATGTTAATTCCTTTCTTATTTAAGTAGGGTCAAAGCACGGGATCAGTCGTAGTAAATTACTAACCTTGTTCTTATTTAACAGGCAACGCTGCAGTTCTGCATTGTGAAGCCCATTATGGCCATAGTTACAATTATTCTACAGGCATTTGGAAAATACCATGATGGAGACTTTAAGTAAGTATTTTTTTTTTTTTCAAACATCCATATTATTGCCCCCGTAAAACATAATCATTACTGGTGTGGGAAATAAGGGATGAAAAATGGCATAAAAATAGCTTTTAGTTGGCAGTAAGTAGCAGCCTTGTTATAAGCCGTACCCTACCATTAAGCTACAATGTGTTTCTTTATTAAATAACTTCTAAGGAACAATTTTCATGGGTGATCAGCTGTCCATAATTGCACTGGTTTAGGCAAGGAATGACAATAATGTATTTGTGTGCGTATGTAAGTATAGAGAGAGAGAGAATTAGGAAGCATAGAGGCACCCTGTAAGCAGAGTATAAAAGAATTACAAATATGGGTATAGGACCCCTTACAGTATATGGTAATTCAGAAAGCTCAATATTACCATTATCTCCATCCTGAGCAAATACATTTCACATTTTTACAAATTCTTTTTCTCTGTAATAATAAAATAGTACATTGTCCTTAACCCTGCATGTATCTATACTTGTGTCAAAACAATCCAATGGGGTTTTTTTTAAAGATTATAAAAATGTATAAAAAAGATTGTAATCCAGAAAACTGCAGGTCCCAAGCATAACAGGTAATAGATACGTCTATTGTTCCTGATCTATAGCCTAAATCATGTGGGACTTCTAAGGGTGGTGGCAGACAGTGAGATTAGGGGGCCGATTCACTATGGGTCGAATATCGAGGGTTAATTAACCCTCGATATTCTACTAGGAATTTAAATCCTTCGACTTCGAATATCGAAGTCGAAGGATTTAGCGCAAAAAATGCGATCGATCGATCGAAGGATTTTTCATTCGATCGAACGATTAAATTCGAAGGATTTTAATCCAACGATCGAATGAATATCCTTCGATCAGAAAAACTTGGGCAAGCCTATGGGGACCTTCCCCATAGGCTAACATTGAGTTCGGTAGCTTTTAGCTGCCGAACTAGGGGGTCGAAGTTTTTTTTTAAGAGACAGTACTTCGACTATCGAATGGTCGAATAGTCGAACGATTTTTAGTTCGAAACGTTCGATATTCGTAGTCGAAGGTCGAAGTAGCCCATTCGATGGTCGAAGTAGCCCAAAAAAAACTTCGAAATTCGAAGTTTTTTTAATTCGAACCCTTCACTCGAATTTAGTGAATTGGCTAGTTGTCCAGCGACAAATCTTTGTTTCTGCAGGAGACTAATCTCCCCGAAATGCTTTCTCACCGGTGGAATGGCAAACGAAACGCTTCAGATTTCCGTAGTCGCCCGAAGTTTTCTCGTGAGGCAACTTTGGGCGACTTCTGAAATCCGAAGCTTTTCTTGTGCCATCACGCTGGCGACTCGTATTCTTGCTGGCGGGAAGTCATTTCTGGGAGATTAGTCACTGCAGAAGTGAAGATTTGTCACTGGGAAACTCCCTGTCTGCCACCGCCCTTAATGGGCAAGGCTGAATCAGCTGAGCAATGGCCATACGCACATATACTGTATATATACCAATAAACACCAGTCATTGGGTTGAAACATCATTTAACCCTAGCTCCTTCACAGTCGCTAAATTTTTTTTGGTTAAAATCTCCATACTTTTTAGTAGATGATATATCTAGGAATATTGTTTCCAGCACATCTATCCACAGAATATATATCTATGGTTCTGACTTCAATATAACTTAGCGGAGAAGGAAAGCCAACAATCGCTGAGGTGGGGGTGCCTTAAGTTAGTGCCAATTCAATATTCTGAAATAAATATGCCCCTAAGACATTTAATACAATATCTTTTTTTGTGTATGACCAGATCATTTCTTTTTTGTCAATGCAGTGCTCAGAGTGGTTACCTGTACATTACCATCATCTACAACTTCTCAGTGAGCCTGGCTCTTTATTCGCTCTTTCTCTTTTATTTTGCAACCAAAGAACTTCTCCAACCATTTGAACCAGTTCTTAAGTTCCTTACTATCAAGGCTGTAATTTTTCTGTCCTTCTGGCAAGGTAAGTAAAAAAACAAAAAAACAAAAACCCAACATCTGATAAATATCCCATGTTTATGATTTGCAGACTCTCAAACCAAGGGTGCATTTGATGAATCATTCTTCCATAGGACTGTTTCTTAGAAGGAATTAAATATAGCGAATGTAATTAAAAAAGTCTCACTAATTTATTATAAGGACCCGTTACTTTTTGCTAATAATATCTTTTTGACCTGATCGAGTACCTGCAGTGCTTGAGCCTTGTTAGATGGAAAATGATCTATTAATGTGCGTCATAATAACTGTAGTTTTGGATATTGGAATTTTGATGCCTTATGTATGTTAATTGTAGTTGCCCAAATTCATGGCAGCACCCCCCTCCCAAAGGAAAATGTGCCTTCTTTATTTTAAATCCAAAATCACCACTCTGGAGGACCAGTATCATCAATCAAGTGATTCTTTATTTGGTAGCACTACATGTTTCGGATCTATCTGATCCTTCCTCAGGTGCCAGTGTTCATTGATCCTTCCTCAGGTGCCTTCTTTATTTTGCATTTTGGGTGTCAGGTGTCACTTGTTGTTGCTTCCAAGTCAGCCAAGCGCCCCAGGCAACCCGACCAGCTTTGTATGTAAACATACTAACGAATATTCACCATATCCACTAGAAGGCAGAGTAAGAGGGAAGATACAAGGGAGGCCAGCAGAATAGGTACGTGCCTGGCGCCCCTCTACTTTTGCACCCTAGGCACGTGCCTCTTCTGCCTATCCCTAGTTCCGGCTCTGGCCCCCTATGAACAAAAGAATGCAGTACCCAGTTTTGCTAGGACAAAAGGTTGAATTTGTTGGATGTATAGAAGAAGCAGGGCCTGGTGATGCTGAGGAGAGCCAGGAACTATACAGGGCCCCTTGGGAAAAACGGAAATAATTTTAAATAATTAGATTTGCTATTTAAATAATGAGATGGCCTTCCTGCGATTTGGAGCAATGATGCTGGGCTATGGGGCCATTTGGACCAGTCGATGGCAGATAAAAGCAGTAGATCCTTCCTCAGTCTATGATTTCTGAGCAACAGAAAAATTTCAGCAGCAGCTTATTCAGAGTGGGTTATTACAGAACAGAAGATCTCATCCCCAGGACCACATAGCCTGCCTGCCAGCAGAACCCAGTCTTGAGGGGCCTGTCAAAATGCCCCTTATTGGGCCTTGCAATTGATAAGACTGATTCTGTTATTCCATGTACTGTATATCACTCCAAGAATAGTGCAGTAAATACAGTGTATAAAACCCAGAGAACACATGGCAGATTAATTGCAGAGTCTTGTATCATGCCACCAAACACTCTCAACAACATAGATACAGAGACACTACCATGTATAATGCCCCACATAGTCAAATAAACACAATGAGATTTCCATGAATAACATCCCAGAACACGTGGCTAAAAAATGCTGTGCCAGAACTGTAAAACATGCCCCTGAAACTCTTAGCTTGATATAAAATGCCATTTTTTATATATAATACCCAAGATAAATGCAGTTTAAGATTCCATGGGGTATATTTATCAAAGAGTGAAGTTAGAGATCGCCACAGTCTGCTAGAGTGAAATCCCGCCACTCGCCATTCATTTCTATGGGATTTTGAAAGGCGTATTTATCAAAGGATGAACTTTCACCCATTGATAAATACTCTTTTAAAAATCCCAAATAAATGAATGTAGAGTGGCAGAATTTCACTCTAGCGAACAGGGCAATCTCTAACTTCATTCTTTCATAAATATGCCGCCATGTGTCATGTCCCCAAATTACATGGGAAAATATTCTCAGTGTCAATTCCGTGTATAGTAAATGCATGGCAAGAAACTGCACTCTAAACACTAAGGGGTAGATTTATCAAGGGTCAAATTTCCATATAAAAAATACTTCGAAATTCGACCATTGAATTAAAATACTTTGACTTCGAATATCGAAGTAGAAGGATTTTTCACCGAATTTGGCCATCGAACGATCTAAGTAAAATCGTTTGATCGAACGATTAAATCGTTCCAATTAAACTATTCGAACGATTTTAGCGTACGATCGAACGATTTTACTTCAATGTGTAAAGACTTAGAAAAATGGTCTAGAAGGTCCCCATAGGCTAACATAGCACTTCGGCAGGTTTAATTCTGCGAACTATTGAAGTCGAAGTTTTTTTAAAGAGACAGTACTTTGATTATCGAATATTCAAACTATTCTACTTCAAATCGAATTCGAAGTAAATACGAAGTCGTAGTATCCTATTCGATGGTCGAAGTATCCAAAAAATTACTTTGAATTTAGAATTTTTTTACTTTGAAAATTCCCTCGAATTCACTTCGACCCTTGATAAATCTGTCCCTTGGTATAACTTCAGCACTTGGAACAAAACTAAATTTCAGGCACCAACTCGAGGTCTTTACTGCAATATGTGCGTAGGTTCTGAGTATCGTAGTTATGTTATGTCAATATGTCCGCCCTCTACCTAAATGGGAATGTAAATTTACAGTAGCTAGAGGGTTCATTTACCTTCCTTACAAGTAACAAAATTGTGCACAGCTAAACTGCTAAGTGTTTATAATTCCTTGTGCCCTACAGGGATGCTTCTGGCTATACTGGAGCGATGTGGTGCAATTCCGGAAGTGCAGAACATCAATAAGAACATGGTGGGTGCTGGCACCGTGGCAGCAGGTTACCAGAACTTCATCATCTGCATTGAGATGCTGTTTGCAGCCATTGCCTTGCGTTACGCCTTCACGTGCCAAGTCTACCGGGAGAAGAAAGAAAACTCCACAGGTGAGGATAAAGCGCAGAAACAAAATGGCCAAATACTGAATTAAATGCCCCTTTAAATGACTGTAAAAAACCCTGAAATTCAAACTAAAATAAAATGATTATGCAGCTATAAAATTACCCAAAGAAGAGGCAGCTTATTATTGCCTACTAGCCCTTTCATTTTCTTTTGTTTCATTCTTTCATTCTCCCGCTGTCCACTGATGCGCTAATATCTTCTCACCTTGTGTGTGACTTTCCCAATATAATTGTCTCCCTGATGAAAAATATGTCCCTGATGCACCTACAGTATCATACAAAGACCCAATACATCCATGCTGTACATCCTAATTCTGACTAGGGATGTAGCGAACTGTTCGCCGGCGAACTAGTTCGCGCGAACTTCGACTGTTCGCGTCCGCCGCAAGTTCGCGAACGTCGCGCGACGTTCGCCAATAGGCGTTCGCGTCAAAATCGTTCGACCATTCGATCGCTAAAATCGAACGATTTTCGTTCGAATCGAACGATCGAAGCCATTGGATTGAATGAAATCATTCGATCCAATGGCTTCGATCGTTCGATTCGAACGGAAATCGTTCGATCGAACGATTAAAATCCTTCGATCATTCGAATCGAACGATTTTCGGATGTTCGAAGTTCGCGAACTGTTCGCATTTTTTGCCGGTGTTCGCGAACGGCGTTCGCGAACACATTGTCGGCGGTTCGCTACATCCCTAATTCTGACCCTGCAGCCCAGAGAAAAGCACTCATGCAATTCCTCCAAAGCAGAACAATTACAGCTCTTTTTACCATTTCAGCAAACAACTGATTTAATGGCCCTTGACTTGTACGTCTAATTCTTTCACTTTCTCTGCAGTCATCCTCACCTATAAACATTTAAAGGATAACTTTAGAAACATTGCACCGGTGCAGTTGCTCAGCCAACCAGATCTTTGCTTTTACTTGTAGTGGACTAATCAAAATTAACTAACGCTTGGTTACTAATGACACCTCCACTCGTTCAATGTGCAATTAGTAAAATAGTTCCTCTATCTGCAACATACAATGCACCACATGGATGGGATCTGTTCTCCAGAAACCCATTAACCAGAAAGCTTTGCATTCCGGGACAAATATCTCCCATATTCTCCAAGCAAATAATTCAACATTTTTGAAATTATTTCTTTTTTTCTCTATAATAATAAAACAGTAGCTTGTACTTGATCCCAACTAAGATATAATTAATCCTTATTGGAATCAAAACCAGCCTATTGGGTTTATTTAATGTTCAAACTGTTTTTAGTAGACGGAAGGTGTGGAGATCCACATTACAAAAATATCCCTTATCCAGAAAACCCCAGGGCCCCAAGCATTAGGGATAACAGGTCCCATCCCTGTACCATGAATTGGATTACTTCGATAAAGTCAGGGTGCTGTACCTATGGGTTTACACAATACAATATTTTAACACTCCTGCTTCTATGGGTTATAGTTACTCTACAAATTAGGAGTCTTCCTTCCAACGTTTGAAAGATGTCTACTTAACTATCATGGTCTTACAGCATATGGTACAATTTATTTCATGGCCTTTATTTTACCCTCTTCTTTTTAATTCTAATTTTATATACAGTGATCACCTTCTTTTACATTTTTTTAATGCTTTTGGCTTTTTTGGGGGGATTTTTTTTTTAATATTGGCAAATATACCTTTAATTTCCCATTAATTTGACTCCCATCCCGCTCCATTATTTACTTTTGCAGCGAAAGGGTATTTCCTAAGCATTGCAAGAAATCTGAGTGGCCAGTGTTGCACTTATGCTGTATAATGTTGTAATAGCATATATAATACTCGAGTGTTCTATACTCACGATAAGAACATCTTATTCGGCATATTATTGGGCAGTATATGGGGCCCTCCAATGGGCTCCCCCAATCGATATCTGGTTGAAAGTTGGGCAGATGTCAATCAGGTGGGTTTAATTCGTTGATGAAGTCCTCGATTCGACTGCCTGTATACTTTTCATTGTGATCTGATCGTTGGGCCCTAGGGCCCACAATCAGATCAGCCAATATCGTCCACCTCAAGGTGGGCATATCGGGGAGAGATCGGCTCATTTGGCGACTTCGCCAACCGAGCGGATCTCCCAGTGTATGGCCACCTTTAGTCTTGCTATAACTGGTGCACATTATAATTTTTAGTTTGATGCTATTGTCCCTTAGGCACTAAGTTTGCCCAGTAGCAGTAACCCATAACAACCAATAAGAGGCCTGCTTTTAAACAGGTGAAGGTAAATTCTTCCTCCTGATTGGTAGCTATGAGTTACTGCAATTGGGTAAACTTGGTTACATACCCCATTTCAATGGTAGAATATGGTATTTAATGTCCCTGTGAGAAGCTTATTTTAAGACCTGAAAATGAACATCTAGAGGGTTATTTATTAAAATCCAAATGTTAAACTCAGAAAATTCATTTTTTTTTTCCACTAGAAAACTTGAATTTTTCATGGAAAAAAACCTCAAACTTTTCAAGATTTATTATACCCCGATGCTGCAAAAAAGCTTGAATTCGAAAATCCGAATTAATCCGAGTTAATGGGAGTGGCACCTACCTCAGGTGCCTCTCGGGGGGGGGGGGTTCTGCCAGTAGATCTGACTTTTTTAGGGTTTTCTACCAAAAACATGAAAAATTGAGCAATTCGGGAAGAAAGCCCGAAAAATTAGAGCAATTTGAGTTTTCGCTCAATTTTATTGAGTTTTTCCATGATCCGATTTAAATCGATTTTTTTTTTACTAATAAATAAGCTATAATTACACAAGGGAGTTTGGTTGTGTTTTTTTTTTTTTTTTAATAAAAATAAATTCTGATTTTAGTAAATAACCCCCTTAAAGTTGTGCAAGAGACTGTACATGGCATTGTCATTGCATCATGTGTGTCCTCCACAGCAAACCTGGCTCCCATGCAAAGCATCTCCAGTGGACTGAAAGAGACTATGAGTCCTCATGACATTGTCCAAGATGCCATCCACAACTTCTCCCCGACTTACCAGCAGTATACGCAACAATCCACGCAAGACTCCGAGCACAAAGCATACGGGGCGAATGGGCACCCTGTCGCCAATTCGAGTAACGGCGGACACTCAAACAAAAAGAAAAAGCAAAATGAGAAAATGATGCTGATCATTTCAGATGATGAACTCTAGAACACAACTATTATTTTTTTTTTTAACGGCCTTTAAAACTTTACCTAGTCTTTAAAAAAAAGCGAGTGGATTTTGTAAAGGACCTTACAAAAGGAATACTTCTCCACTGTAAATTTTTTGTAAAGGACCTTACAAAAGGAATACTTCTCCACTGTAAATAATGTACTTAGCAGCTGTTGACAGTAATTTATCATTGCACTCAACAAGACTCAAGTAAAGACAGAGGGACGACATGATATTGACACGTTCTGCAGCCAAAATTGGACTCTGCCTTCATATCAATAATTTATTTCATTGTGTTTAGTGTTGTGTTTTACTACATAGAAATTGTGTTGTTTTTTTTTTTTTTTTACAGCAATTTCAATTTGTGCCAAAAAAAAATGCATTTTTGTAAATTGCATACTTTTTGTATGATTCGAATGGAAACATAACAGACGATCTGCATGGAAGGTCAATGTCACCGCTGGAGTCAAAGCGAACAGTTTACATTAAGATGCGCCTCACACTTTCTCCAATAGCAGATGCAGAATACTAATGGGACAATGCGTCAAAGTCATTTCATCTGAACTGAAACAAGCAGCACGGCATAGTACCGATCATTGGAGAGAGAGATTGCAGCGGAAGCCTCACACAAAAGAATGTTTGTCTGGTGGAATATTTATGTGTGGGGCAGCTTTTTTTTTTAATTCACCTGTAGAAATCTTAAAATACAGCAAATATGTTTCACTACAGTATGTTATGTTTTATCATTTATGAATAAGCAGAGGCAAGAAATGGCAACATTACAGACATTAGCTCACCTATCAGTTTCTCAATAAATTCACCATTGCTGGTTCATCAATGGGCAAAGGGGCAAATTTACTAAAGGGTGAAATGACCGTAGCCAAAAAGATATCCACAGGGACATCAGCAATTTACTTACGGGCCTAGAGGACAATTCGCTAGCGAAAGAGCTCAACGCTAATGAAGAGCTCAGGCGAACGATCGTTACTCTGCAAATTCACTAAAGTGCTAATTTTCCAGTATATTGTCTGCTTCTCCAGGTTATACCTGGTTAACTGATAAGACAACGATCGATCTCTGTAAATTCTCTGCAAATTAACTAAAGTGCTAATTTTCCAGTATATTGTCTGCTTCTCCAGGTTATACCTGGTTAACTGATAAGACAAAGCTACATCCTCCTCAATCTCATGTCAGTGACATCATATCCTGTATGCCGAAAAGTCATAAAAACAGACAAAAAGCTGGCGTTTTTTTTTATTTTTAAGTGGGGTTATGTTTGAAAGTTTTAACTGTTAAATAAATATATATATATATATATATATATATATATATATATATACTGTATATATATCTATATATAAACTAAATATATATTTTTTTAACCATTTGAGGGGCATGCCACATTTGTTTTAGGGTGGGCTCGTGTTTTTTTTTTTTTTTGCTTCCTTTTTTTTGGCCACTTAAAGCATCTATTATTATTATTTTATTATTATTAACATGTATTTATATAGCGCCAACATATTGCGTAGCACTGTAAAGTAAATGTGATTATACAACTACATCACACGAATTACATATATAGAATATATGGAGTAACAAACGTCACAATCAATACAGGTACAAAAAGGTGAGGAAGGCCCTATGCATAGGCATACAGTCTAAAGGGAAGGCAGTAATACACAAGGTGTGGGAGTGGGCATCTATATGAACTATATGTACCCGCCATACTCAAATTGACCTAAACGTAAGTGTGTTAATCAAGTTTCACTAGGAAAAAAGTAACGCTAGTGAAAGTTTGCTTTGAAATGCTTGCGCTGACGAATTTTTGCTGGCAAAACTTCGCCAACGTTCACTGGCTGAGACGTAACTTTGCATTTTGATGAATAAGCATATGCGCTGCAAATTAACGTCTGACGAAGTGGTGCAAATTTTCGATTCGAAAATTTGCTGTTTAGTTCATTTCCCCCAAGGTGCGGTTTGTAGCACTCTTGATCCCTGTATATCATTGCTCCTGTCTTGAGATAACGGCATCTAAGGGGACACTCAGGTCTTGCTCCGTGAGAAAGTTAAACTGTCAGGCACAAATCTTTTGCACCCCATACCAGAACAGTGGCTGTAAAAAGAACATGACAGTTTGTCATGGAGACAATCTATTTTTTGGCCAAATAGTTGGATCATAATGATGGGGATACAGGCCTTTGGTGAGTTTTAAACCTGCCTACCTGATACCTACCTGGTTGGTTTTTGACTAGATATTGGCTGGGCCACTGTGTGTTCTGGTGTCCTCCTTCCATGATATCAGTGCATTAACACTAGTTACAGTACACTCTTTATCCGGTGCTGCATAAGTGAACAGCGCTGAAAAAGAACCAGACACATGGGGCTCTGTGGCATGAACTTTACTTTAACTGTTATGTTGTAATTGTGAACAGTTACAGTTGATCTATGGCATGTGGTTTAAAAAAAAAATCTTTAAAATAGCAGAATTTCACACACCACTGAAAACATTGTCTTATCAATCATCCTGTTAAAGGTATGGGGTCTCTTAATTGGAAACCTGATGCTGTTGGGAAGGAGACCTCGGTTGTGGAATTACTGTAATCCTATGGGTGATGCAGACATACAAGTTCAAGTAGGGCTAAATCTAACTCTGACTTGCAGAGGTTTCATTTTTAGAGAAGTATGTTCTTTGTGAACCATCACTCTCAGTTGAAGTGGGTCACTCTCCTGAAACATAAATCATGAATGACACTAGGGGGAGACAAACTGTTCCAAATTAATCACTTTTGATAATATTGCCAATAAAACAAACAAGTGTGTCAATTCCCTCATGTGGTCGGACACATTGGAATCCATGCTTACAATACATCTTATGGATTATTGCCATCTGGTGGTCTGCTCTGGTAATGCACCAAAGTTTAGATCACATATGCATTATCCTATGTATACCATATATGGCCTTAAATGCCCATGTGGGCCAAACCTCCAGGAAATTGAGAGTAAGAATTACTGAACATAAAGGATCCATCACCAACTGTAATCCAAAGGACACCAAAACACATACACCCATGGGGAAACATTTTTTGAACACAAGCACACCAGTGCAAGTCTCAGTGCTGGAAGAGGTCATATTAATGAGCAGGGGTGGTGACAAAAAAGAAGTTGCTACTCCAGTGCAAAGTCAAATTGATTGATACTTTAAACACGCTTGAACCATTTGGATTAAGCAATACACAAAGTTATAAATGCTTCGTTTAATTTGGTAAATAATTTTCTCTTTCAGACTGTATGAACTTTATTAAAAAAAACACTCATGGACTTCTAACACAACAGGTAGGGGACTACCACCTGCTCTGATGTAGATAACTTAGGCTAATGCATTTGTGAGCTAAACTTTGGTGCATTACTGGAACAGACCACCAGATGGCAATAATCAGTAAGATGTTTTATGAACATGTATTTCAATGTGCCTGGCCACATGAGGGAACCAACACACTAGTGATGTGCGGGTCGGGCTTCTTCTGACCCGCACCCGCCCGACTTCCAGGTTCCCTTTATAGACCCGCCCCGCCGATGTCACAAAAGGGACGAGGCGAGAGGCGCACATCTATAAAAGTTCAACCCGGAAGCCGCCATTAGGAAGGTCGCCCTTGAAATGGGGGGTGCGAGGTCAGCCCAAACCCGTCCGACCCTGCGGGTATTGTGCCGGCCCGCACATCACTATGACACGTGTTTCTTTTATTGGCTATAAAAGGTGATTTGGGTTGTGTGTGCTGCTAATATAAAACCTGAGGAAGGATCTTTGATCAGAAACATTGTGCCTTTTTTAATAAAAGGACTACTGGCTGATAATATGGTTCTCCAGGGTGATATTATCAATGATTTGTGAAATTTGTAGGGTCTGGCAGTGCTTAACTACTCTACAAGAATAACCAAGGAGACGATCACCTGCATTTTGCATATACCTGTTACAACTAAAGCAGAAGAACATTTTGGGGTCCACAGGTTACAGTATAAACCCCTGAGACCTAACGAGACTATATGGAGGTGTAATGCTGTGTATTCTTGCACAAGGAGGTTGTTTTCTATAGTTTATTTTTATGTCACAGTAACCTGATCCCGCACCTCCTGACAACATTGTTGCCGTGCGTTCTAGCAATTTCTACAGAATGGGAAGGTGTAACTCGCAGACTAAACTCCGCTTTGCCTGTGTGTTTATGTCCTTGCTTCTTTGAAAGAATAGAAACAAATACTTTCTTCCAGGCAAAAATCAGAAGCTAGACGGATGGTTCCAGCACCCTGTATATAAAGGCAGCAGAAGTGGAAATGGGTGACTACCAGAGAAATGTATTTCCTCAATAGACAATACTGGTATAGGACCTGTTATCCAGAGTTTTCTGGATAAGGGGTCTTTGTGTAACTTGGATCTCCCAATAGGGCTTTAATAAAGATTAATTATGTCTTAGTTTAGATCAAGCTCAAGCTGCTGTTATACTATTACAGAGAAAAAGGAAATTGTTTTTTAAAAATTGTATTTATATGTTTAAAATGAAGTCTATGGGAGATGGCCTTCCAGTAATGTACATAATTGAGAGTACATACCTGTAGTTACAGTTGGCCTATTGCAGTGTTTGGACATGGAAGGCACCATTGACCAACTCTGATGAACCCATGGTAGTCTGTATAATCTCTGCAAAAAAAAGGGTGTTCCTGCTAAACAAATGACACATAAATTGGGATGAGCCTCCTCAAATTCAGGTTTTCGTTAGCTGATCAAGTGATCCGGAAGGTGAGCCAAGATGCAGTTTTGCACATACATACAGTATCTAACCTTATTTTCGCTTAAAACAAGCTTAACCAACCATTATAGAGGAATATGGGCAACATTGAACCCTCTTTCAGCAAGATGAATCTTTTCTATGTGGAAGGAGCATCAGGCCCGGATTTGTGGGAAGGCCACCTAGGCCCGGGCCTAGGGTGGCAGGATTTTAGGGGGGGGCATGCTGCCCAACCACACCCAAATTGGTTCAAAAAACACTGGGGATGCGCAGGAGATACAATCTCCATGAAAATTTGCATGAATAAAGGGTAGGGGACAGGGGGGACAAACGGCAGTGGGCCTAGGGGCGCCCGCTATATAAATCCGGCCCTGAGGAGCATGTGAGGGTTCTTTGCAAACACAATATTTCAAGGCTTTATTCAATGTAAAGTGTCACAAGGTTAGAAATACTCGCATGAGGTCACAAATGCCAGGTATGATCACAGGTGTAGCAGATACAGCACCGAATGGACACACAACATTAATGTCTCATGGAAATGGATTTGTAGCCTTGTCTGAAATGTTATAAGATATTCTGTCTCATCTGCTCAGACAGTTCATGGCTTCTATGAAGCTTACAGTCCAAGTTCCCCATCACACACACACTCTCCGGTCAATTTTATCCAAAGCTGATGAAACATCTTGCATGTTGTTTGGAGTGTGGATGGAGACTGGAACACTCGGAGGCAACCCATGCAGAGGTAGGGAAAACTCGTTGCAGATAGTGACCTGGCTGCAACTGAACCTAGGACCCAAGCTTTGGAAGGCAGTTATGCTAACCACTACACCAACATGCTGACCCAGGCACTGAATTATGAGTAAGCACTAGGGATGGGCGAATTTTTTCGCCTCGTTTCGCAAAAAAAATGACGCCCATAGACTTGTATGGAGACGTACGTCAAAAAAAAAGACGCGCGACAAAATAATTTCGCCGCGCGACAAATTTTTTTTTGACGCCCATCGACTTTAACGGGCGTCTGCGACATTTCGCCGGCGGCAAATTTTTAGCGAAACTAAACGGGTCAAATTCGCCCATCCCTGGTAGGCACGATAGACACGTTTCTAGGCTGCAGTTGAAGGCCAACAGACTATGGGAAATGAAGAAGCCAATGAGTGACAGCTGTGAGAAGAGGGGGTTGTGAGCGGGCAGGGGGTGGATAAGAGGGATAATGGGCCGCGCATTATTACCTGGGTGGCAATATTACTTGGTCAGGCAATGTGCTGACCTGAAAAAATCACCATAACCTTAACATTGATACAAATCCATAATCTTCCAAACTTTTTTGTGACTTTCAACTGGTAAAATCCGTTCATTATGAGCCAATTACAGATGGATGAAAACTGTAATACTTGGAAAAAAAACCAAGCACACACTGGAAAAACTCATTGCACCTGGCTGCAACTGAACTTAGGACCCTAGCTTTGAAAAGCAGCAATGCTAACCACTGCACCAAAACAGTGACTCAGGGCCAGAACTAGGGGTAAGCCTGTGCCAAGGGTGTAGTTGGAGGAAGAAAGACTAGCGGAAGTTATAAAGCAAGTGAATGATAGTTGTCAGGGGAGGGGGGAGTAAGCCCAATCATGTGTTGACATAAAATAACACAAAATCCAATCCATCATCTTCTAAACTTTTTGAAGAGCGTCAAATGGTAAAATCCAATCATGGTTTATTATCAGCCACAAAGAGAACACTTTTTTTTCTGAAAGACTGTTTGTTGGTTTTAAAGACACCACTCAGTCTCAGAATTCAATGAGAACTCTTTATTGTAAAGGTACAAAACCAGTCACAGCAGTATTATATACAGCAATAAATTACTTTGTGGCTGTCAGATAAGGAGAATCGGTGCAACGTACAGTACACAGGATTACGGTCTTGACATACAAACATACATCCACAATTACTTGGATATATCCCAATATTTTATTTTTATATATGTATAAAAAAGCAGCACAGGAAAATAATAAATATTGAAATTAGCCTACTAAGTAACCACAGGAAAAACAAAATAAAAACAAAACAAGAAAAAAAACCATGGAGGCACTGAACTCTACTACAAATGATCTCTATACCCTAAATGACATGAAGACAAGGCCGGCCCTTGTGGTGGTGTCTTTAAAAAAAAATACAAAAAAATTACGATATGAAATGGCTAAACAGAACTGGTGTAGAAGGTGCTTTCAGTCTTACGAACATGTGCAATAAAATATTATCTGATGCTCTTTCCAGCGTACAATCACTTTTTTTTTTTTCACTTTAATTATACTTGGATATTTGTTTATACTGAGCCTAAAGCCAAAGCGGAGAAGTAACTGATGGCAAGTTAAGATGCTGCTCTATATGTTAGCTCTTTTATGTCTGGTTAGTGAGTTTGAAACACAAACACTTAGTAACTAAACCAACAGAATGTGTGTAATATTCGTGAGCGGAAGCTATAGTTAATAGTTTTCCAATAGTTAATACAAATATACACTTTTACGTAGGTTTCGTCTCATTGACAAAAATGCACCAACAGGTATTACAAGGAAACAGCCATTGAGTATGTTGGTTAATATATGGATTATTGGCTAGTATTCAGGCAAACGCGCTATTGAACAATTCTTTCGAGAGATGAATTAGCTCAATTGGTGAGAAAATTGATGACAGCTTGTGAGTGAAGCTATCTACTGCATATTACGGCTTCTCTTATAAACACCAGACAAAATACACTATCCCCATTACCGCTCAACTATTTGTCACCTAACATCGACAACTCTGAGACACACTGGAAGGGAACACCACAAGGACAAACTGTTTGCATATGGAGCTCAAAGGAAGCTGAACAAGACTATATTCATATATAATAATATATATATAAATATATCAGGAAAGTGGGCTTGGTATGATCTTGAAAGTGAAGATCTATTTTCACCCTATAAGCACTGAAAGATCTCATTGCAGTTATATCCTACATTTAAGACGCAGCTACTGATGGCCGACATTTTTACATTAAAAATAAAAGTTGCATGTTAAAGGAGCATTAATGCCAATATGGACACTGCAATTAACTGGAAACTTAATTTAACTGTCTAAAGTTTTAAAAAAAGTCCAGTTCTGTTAGACTTCTAGGAAATATAAGAACGATTGTTGTCCCAACCACCTCACCATTTGTATTGCATTAGTGTTCCTTTGACAAGTACAGATATGCTCAGATGACTAAAGAAACCATTGTGTCCATTGTGACAGAACTCAAGATATTAAGTTACAAGTGCCGAAACAAAAAGATCCAAAGGTGCCACCCCAATAAAACTAGGACTGACATATGGCACCAGAGAAGAATATAAGTCAATGAATCCAGAAGGCTTCTATATATTGAAAATACAATGCAAAAAAACTGATTTGCATACACCTTCTATATATTTAGAGCCCTTCAATACTTGTGTTTATTAATAGCTTTCAATAATGGGAACTGAACTACGACTATATGGGTAGATGGATGATTTCTATATCTACCCAACCATCTAATGACTGTCTAGAGTCTTTTAATGTTTGTTTTTGGAAGAATCCAGAGTCTTACCATAGAGATACTCTGGTCATGTTGGGTGTTAAGTGAGGATAGTGGACATTCCAGTCTTGTACCTCAGATTATCAGTGCTATGAATCAGCGATGTTATGGGTCAAAGATACTGTATCTTGATCCACATCCACCCCAAGCTTGAGAAGAGACAACTCCCTGAGCCTGACCCAATCTCTTCAGAGCACAGTCAGCAATTTCCAGGTATTACAGGAAGATAAGCTACAGCGCACAGCCAAACGTTTCTGTGGGCTACACTAGCCCATTGTGGCTACCACCCAAAAATCCCTAGGTAGATCCCCAAAACCCTCCCGACACACTGGTAAACCCATAAGTCCCACGTATATCAGCCCACATCACTACTACTTGGAATGGTAACTTTAGGTATACCATGTTTGCCATGGTTTGTCTTTAGTAACCGACTTTCACAATTATCTGAGGTGATGGGTTATAATTATAGACTAAACAACAGTAATGTTTTAAAATTGTTTTCTTGCCTTTAAAATACTTTGTAAGAAAAATAGTTTTCATAAATGCAGTCTTAAGCATAAGATCTAAAATAAATAAGGAGGCAACTCTCAAATATATAGTCAGTGTTACCAGCAGCTAGCTTATTCACTGTGAACTGTGTATTGCCTTATGTTATAAAAGTGCCCTTTATACTGGAACGCTTCTGTTTCACATATTAAGCCACTCTAATCAAAAGACATTTAACAGAGTCCTTGTCACTGCATGGTAAGGGGCTAGAGAATTTCACTTTACTGAAGATATCTCAGGCAGGAGGATAACCCTTCCTGCTAATGCATCATCAACAGTTTCTTAGATAAGTTCAGGATCCTGTAGAAGTTGAAACTCTATAGCTATTTCATTACTGCCGAGCAGGTCTGGACTGAGAATCAAAATAGGCCCTGATATTTCAGGTACACAGAGGCCCAAACAGCCCCCCCCCCCCACCAGCCCACTAAATACGGAGTGTCTATGGCATCTTAAGGCAGCCCCTCTGGCATTTGCCAGAATCCACAGATTCCAGTCCGGGCCTGCTGCCAAGGTTCTCCATGAATGCAACCCAGTTTGTTATATTGGTTGATAGTTCCACAGTTCTTAGGACTGTACTATTTGCAATTGTTGAAGGTTCAGTATAGCTTTAACTGAACATTCCCCTCTTTGTGTGCATTAATCCACTGTTCCTTATTTGCAGTGGGTACTTTTAGTAGAGGCACACAAGGGAACTACTGGCTCTTCTGTGAATCTGCCAAAATACATCTAAAGGTGGCCATAGACGCAAAGATCTGCTCGCCCAAACGAGCGGATCTTTCCCCGATATGCCATTAACGAGCATGGCTATATGGGGGGTAATCTGAACGTTCGGGCTTATGGCCGTACGATCCGATTATGATGTGCAATGGGTAGGATCGGTCGGGTCAAAATTAAACCTGTCCGATCGACCAAACGACCGATCTCCAGGATGTCGGCACTCTCCACACACGATCCGGAAATCGTACGAATCCTCCATTCGTATGATAGGATCTGTGCGTCTATGGCCAGCTTTACTCAGAGTGGCTTCTGGACACCTGAAGGAGTAACAACACAAGTTTTATGCCACAAAACGCATCTTTCATTGCACGTACAACCCCACCCCAAGGACCTGGTGCAGAAAAAAATAAAGTCTACTTACATTTGCTATGTTAAAAAAATGCCCTTCCATACATACTCATTTTAAAGCATTACTGCATCATAAAACAACAATGAAAAATGACATAAAAAACAAGATTCATAACTTAATATCCATAATCAAGAATAACAACAACAAAAAAAAAGTCAGATTTTTGCCATCTCTAAAATTGGATGCGTGGAGCAGCATTTTACACACAAAAACATTAAATAAGAGCACAGGGGAAGATTTCAATTTCTGGTCAAAAACATAAAAAATACAAATAATCATAAGTCTTTAAAATACAATTACATATAAAATATAAATTTCAGATTAAATACCCACTTGTTTTACAGTAACAAAAAAAAAGAACAAAATCAGAAATTGGTTCAAGAATCTGACATCCCTTATGTGGTACAAAGCCCTGCAGCATGTTTTTTTTTTGTTGTTTTTTTTTTTACAGGTTCCTCGGTCACAGAAGGGTGAAGCTTTTTTTTTTTTTTTTGATGGTCTTACACATCTGAAGTTGAAACTGGCTGCCCTATAGAGATCAAGAGTTAGGGTTAATTCCTCCAACACCCCAATTATCTTCACAGTAACCCATTTGCATTATCTTTCAGTAAGAACTGCATTATTAAACTTGTAAAATGTTACCCACCCCCCAAAAATAAAAACAAAACAAAAACTCTGTTCGATAAAACTTTTCTTTTTAAATATTTCCATATGTTCCTTATTGATATCCAATATGGATTACCTACCATTTCTATGGTATTATCAGCAATAATTGTGCCCAGGTTCCTGTTCCTGTTTCTTTAAATTACCCCCACAATAAAATATGGTAAGGGATCGTTTAGGGCTTTTTGATAGCCAAATATTTTGGCACACTCAAATTAGAAAAGGGAGAGAAAAACAAACAAACAAAAAACAGTTTAAAAGGTGCATGCAGCAAGATGAAGCTACATGTAGACCTCGGAACTACTTAAATGCAAGTGGAGACAACGTAAACCAGTAAGAATGCTTTGTTTGTTTGCCACTCATCCTGCCTTATAGAGGACAAGTCTAGTTCTCTAGGTTCAGATGAAGGAGGTCATTTAGCTGAACACATGGTTCTTTCAAAGGCATTAAAACGGCAATCTAACGCAGTTCCATAGGTGTCCTATCATATTCTATAATTCAGAGAGGCCTTGTTGTGTTGCCCATGGAATTTGACTGGTTTGGTTTCTGGACCAAGCAAGACATCTTCAGAACCAAACTGCACATAACCTGTAACTATAAGCAACATTGGAGTTTAATCCCTGTGGCAGGTGTTAAAAACTTGAGATGGACATGATGCTGAAGAACCAAGAAGTCAATATGCCACCTTCAGCAATGTTGATCAGCGTCTGCAGTCCCATCCTCTTCTATAACCTTTCTTCTTCTGCATTCATAAATAAAAACCAACACGTAATACATTTACCTTTTGTCATACATTTTGCCATGTCAAGGGTGGTCAGCTGTTAACTGTATTTCTGCCATTCGGGCCAACACAGAACTTAAGTCTAAAGTCTCTGCTCCATATGGACAGGTGGGTTTGTAATGTTATAGTCACGCCAAGCTTGCAAGTAAAATTTTAGCTCATGGGATCATAGACAGATTCATCATTTTCAGGTTTAGTCTTTGTTCAGTAGCCCTTTATATTCTCACAAAAAAAAAAAACCTCTTTGGTTTTGTAGAAAAGCCATACAAAGGAGCGCTGTTCTTACACACTTTTCACACACACTTTTCACAGTACGTCATAGAAACTTTACAAACCCACACTCACACATACACACACAAAGGACCTCAAAAAATTACTACAAAAAATTTTGAAGGGAAAATACAGTACAGCGTCTCTTTTGCATGTCTCTAGATTTTGCTTGTAATAATGTCAGGGCCATTAAAGCAACAGGTAAAAATCTTCTGAACTTTAATTGTCAGTTAGCCCTTTAGGAATACAGGGAACTAGCCAACCCTTTGCCAAACAGTAGCATGTCAGGCCAGATAATAGCTAAGTAGTTATCACCAAGGCTTACCTGCAACTGGCGGCTGAACCTTTACCTGCATCCCTGAGTCTCAGTAACCAGATACAATCGTAACACCTCAAGCAGATGCTGAACCAATAAAAGAAGAATTTTATACAAGGGACCTTTGTCTGTAGAAGACAATAGATATTTTCTAATGATGGACAGATGATAATGAAGTATGACCTGCTATATAGGGTAGGACTTGAGCATATCACTTATGGCACCATATGCCGTAGCCCTATAATTGCATACAATCATGTAATTAAACACTTCTACATTCTTAAATGCCAACTGAAACATTTTGCTTCGTTCTTAAACCCATACTAAACATAAAACCACATCTATGCCACAAAATACTTTGTCTTTCTGAAACCTAACTGCAACCACCATAATGGAAAAAGTAGGCGCACATACTAACACAAACAAAACGACTTTCCTTTGCAATCTCATAACACTAAATCTGAATACTTCTATGCCATAACTTATACTTAGCCTTTAGGCCAATAAAACAAGTGTGCTGTGCAGTTTGCTTACTTGTTGTCAGGTTATCCATGTGCTTGGGCTAGCCTCTGCTAAACACAATATATGGCGTATAATAACGAAATTAATCTTTAACTATGTTTTATGTTGTTGCAAAGTTACAATAAGAATGCTATCTATATCACTGCAGGGGTATGAAAGTAATTTGAATTAGATATGTCATAAATAAGTCAATAATCTTTAGGCCAATCTGTTGGTTACATGGAATGTGGGCGGCATAATGCACTTGGACTTCAAAGCACTCACCTGGTCTAAATGTCAAATGCCATAATACCACCCTGTGCCTTAAAGACTAACAATTAGAACAGGCATGTAATGGTTAAGGAATCAGAGTTGCTAGGAAAAAGAATAAAAGTAACCAAAGCACTGTCAATAAAAAGATCCCGAGTTAATTATCAGAAATGCTATATTCAAGATTATAGCAACAAATTTGACAGTGGTTAGGCTCAAGGTATCCGCAACAGAATGGCTTTGGAAAGGGAGAGTAAAGGTGGCCATACACGGAGAGATCCGCTCGTTTGGCCACTGGTGGGCAATATCGGTCTGATCCGATCGTGGGCCCTAGGGCCCAACGATCGGATCCTAACGAATGGGAACGGGCGGTTGGATCGCGGGACCGCACCAACGAACAGATGCAGCCGCGATCCGACAGGATTTTTTGTCCCATCCGATCGAGATCTGGCCGACTTTCGGCCAGATCTCGATCGGGGAAGCCCTTTGGGGGGCCCCATACACGGGCCAATAAGCTGCCGACTCGGTCTGTCGGCAGCTTTTATCGGCCCGTGTATGGCCACCTTAAGGGGAAATGCCTGACTTTGAGAAGGCAAAAGGAAACCAATGCAAATTGTTGCTGTGATCTGGTTGTTTAGCCAAAATACCATTGGTAAAGCAAAAGCCAAACACACACACAACAGGTTCAGTCCATACTGTATCTGCACACATATCTCTTTCTGAATTTAAGTTAGCCTTTGCAACACAGGGAAACTTGATTGCAGGGGGTTCTGTTGTTTTTGTTATTTCCTATGGAGATTACAGCATTACTGTAAATTACATATTGAGCTCATTGAGATGGGTACAAGTAACTCAATTCTATCACGTTTCCTATAAATTAAATGGAGCTTATTCAGTGAAGAGTGTCAAATTCCCAGGTGCAATCACAACAGGGCCATGGAGCTCTGGTCATGTTTCTTGCCTCTATAAATCACATTGGCATGGACAATGGAATAAAAGGCAACAGCTAACATTTGAATACAAAGGAAAGGAACGGAGAAAAAAAAAATGAAGGTGAATCCCATAATGTCCCTTTTAGAACGGGGGCTAGTTCTCTCCTCCCATGGGCACTAGGATGCTGCAGAAAAAGGTATAGATGCCGTAGAAATTTTGGCTGATTTCACAATGGTGATTACACTCGTGGTGGCCACCTTAGTAGGGGTTATGGGGCCCCTGGCGACTGTGCGAGCGAACGTCTGGAGAGCTTCGTATTTGGAACGTAGAGCATCTAACTCTAGTTTCATGCTGGAATTTTCCCGTGCCAGCTTGTCTACTTCTTGTTGCAACTCTATGCGTTGCCTCTCCAGCTCCTCTTTCTGGGTGACCCGCTTAACTCTGCAGCTGGCGGCGTAGCCTCGGTTTTTGAGTGTACGCCTGCGCTGCTTAAGGCGGATGATTTCTTCTTTGGTGAGACCTCGGAGGTGCTGGTTTAGCTCCCGCACAGACATTGACACAAGCTCATCATCACTTAAAACTGGGCCGTTTTCTCCCGCCTCCTTCTTGACCTACAAAAATGATAATTTTATATTATTATCCTGTCACTTACATGTATTGTTGTGCTATATATTATCCAGGGGCATTTGTTTTAGATTAAGCATATGTTGGGGTAGGATAAAAAAAGATTTATGATCAACATACAGTATTTTTTTTTCAATAGGACCAGTACCATTGGTCATAAGCTCTAGTTTATAAATAATCTTCTATGTAGCCACAGAGCTGTAATTCAGTTACATGTAAGGCTGCAGGGGCCACATTTGCATAGCATATAGCAGCTAATAAACTATTTATGATAAAATGCTTATGAGCACAGACGTGCGAAAACTAAAAGTTAAATATCATTCATGGCACTCCCTGCGGGAGAAAGCACTTCTTAGAAACATAAATTCCTACTCAAAACCCTGGAGAGACAGATATTACCTATAAATGCGTATGCGTGTATCATTTATTTTTAGCATTTCAGCATATAAGGCGTTCTTTACCTTGTAGAACGCAATGTAAGAAGTACAAATAAAGGCCACTATTTTTTTTTCACTTTGTAGTCTAAAACTGCAAAAGCAGAATACAGTGTGCAGAGACCTGATGCTAGCCCCTTGAATAAAGTCCTGATTGAGTTAGGCACCACTCTATCCAAGTGGGACGGATGGGGAGAGGCACATATGTGGCCCTCCTTTCACCCCAGAAGGTCCACAAAAGGGCCCTGTCCTCATCTACACCTCTTGCAGGTTAGATGAATGCCCTGGCCAATCCCAAATGACCCCTATCGTATTGCTTATTTGTTTAACTGCACCTATAGGAAGCCACTATACAACATTTGGCAAAGATGAAAGAGCTTGCATAGTACCACAGCTAGTGCAAGACAAACAAGCACTTGTTACACTAATAGTTCAAGCAGACTGGGGACAGAAAGGAAATAAATAGCTTAATACTTATCAGATAACAATCTGAACATACAGTAGGCTCTACAAGGCCTGTCAGACGAGGACTTCACCTGTGCTCAGATGTGTTCCACATCCAACAAGATTTTCAAATCCGCCTGATTGATCTCAGGCCTGTCAGTGGCTGCCAACTTGATCTGAAGGGAATTAGTCCATAGCTTTTATTGGTCTGTGTATACTCAAACATAATGTGTTTGGAAGTATTTGCTTATTTAATACAGAAAGTCTTGCAATTGTCTCAGCGGTCTCCTTTTCTCAGAGTTTTCTGCATTACCATCAGACACTCAACATGACATGCAGACCACTAACTCTAGAGAAATTAGTCATAGCAACTAAGGTGTTATATGGCCAGAATAAGGAGGGCTGACCACAAATAGCAGAAATGATACACATCTCTTATATTAAAATATATAAATAATCTTCTACCAAGAAATTGTGAGTGGTAAAAATAAAATATGAAACAGTTACCTGTAACATCCTCTCTCTCTCTCAGTGAATTATAATTACCCATTTATGTAATACAAACACGGGGGGTTTACAGTAGGGCAAGACACGCGCTCAGATTCGGGGAAATTAGTCGCCCAGCGACAAATCTCCTCTTCTTCAGGGCAACGAATCTCCAAACTGCTTCCAGCCAGCTAGAATATAAATCACCCGCGGGGTGGCGATCAGTGCACTTCGTTTTCCGAAGTCATCCGAAGTTGCCTCACAAGGAAACTTCGGGCGACTTCGGAAAACAAATCGTTTCGAGTGCTTAGTAGAATCTAAATCGCTGGCGGGAAACAGTTCGGAGAGATTAGTAGCCCCGAAGAAGAGGTGATGTATCATTATTTACCTGCCCTAAAGGTACAAGTACAAAAAAAATTTACTTATTGGAACTGTGCCCTTCCCACTCTTTGGCACTCAAAATACACCAATTTACCAAAGTCCAATGGTCTTAGGTAAATAGTGATTCTGAGAGCAATGCTATACAGCAATCTACTGTGTACATATTAAATATCAGCTATAGAATGGTAAGACAGAGTGGAGGCCCCAATAACTAACTTTAACAGTGACAATACCCATAGGCAGTAAATTAGGCCTCATTTATAGGGATAGTTCACCTAGTCTCCTCCTAACAGATTGTAAGGTGTTTGGACAGGGGTCTCATCCCAACTATGTTCTGAAACTCCTAAACTCCTAAAAAAGTACTTATTTTGACAGACTCATTTATAATAACTATACCCTTGTTTGTATTTATGCCTTGTAAAATATTTGTGGTGCTATATACGAGATATAAGAGAAATACGAGAAAAAAAAAACTCCCCCCAAAAACATTTATTTTCTGAATAAACAAAATTAAAACCAAACTTGCCAATGTGCATTAAATGTAAAAGTTTAAACTTATTTGCAAATGCAATAACTACTGAAAAGATTTTATTTTTTTATCCCGCACTGTTCTGCTACACTGGTGCAGAAGTCAGAACTAACAGTGCAACAAACGGAAACAAAGAGCAATTACATTTACATATGAATGTATGGAAAGTTGCTATAAATTACATTTTCTTTCCTAATTCTAAAAACAGTTTTTTTGGGCGGAGAACCACCTTAACCACATCCAGACTAGTAAAAACAACAGTAACACTGAAAGTTTGATGTTTTAAAGTAATGAAAATATCATGTGCTATTGCCCTGCACTGGTAAAACTGATGTGTTTGCTTCAGAAACACTACTATAGTTCATATAAACAAACTGCTGTGTAGCAATGGCGGAAATGGAAAAAGTCTATATGGCACAGGTTAAATAGTGGATAACAGATAACACCATTTTTTCTACAGAGCTTATCTGCTGTGTTTTTTCTCCTTTGAATGGCTGCCCCCATTGCTACACAGCAGTTTATTTATATAAACAATAGTAGTGTTTCTGAAGCAAACTTACCAGTTTTACCAGTGCAGGGCAACACTGCATTATATTTCTTTCACCTTAAAACACTTTCATTTTTTTATGTTACTGTTCCTTTAAGTGTAAGTTCTGTTTGCTTTATGGAAGTATGCAATTGATGGTTTGTATAAACATATTGTTTTTGTCTAAAGAAAGAGACATAACTAGGTTAAACCTAACTTAAAGAGATACTGACACCAGAAAATAATCTTTTTTTGTATTTGTCATAATTTTGTTTTTGAACGCTATTTATAATTTTGCCATAAAAGTATTTGCCTGATGCTTTTACAAGACTTTTCTTACCCCCCATGTTCCTGTTGGAGGGGGCTGCCATATTTGAGCAGCAGGAGTCCATTAGCATTAGAAACTCTAACAGACAGGTTTAGAAGTGACAGTCAGGTTGGCAAAACAGTCAGGTTTAGGAACGTCACGTAGCAATTACTTACAAAATCAGGACGATCAACGAAAAATGATCGTCATGACCCATAGGCGACTTTTAATGTCGATTAATATTTTGAAATACATTTTTTAGTGTCAGTATCACTTTAAATGACCTGAGAGGTTCCCATTTCCTGATGTAATGATGATATACACACAAGGCAAGCATGAGTAGTTATACAGAGTTAAAGGAGAAAGAAAAGTAATGTCAATGGGGGGGCGAGAACCTGTTAAGCTCCCGCAGTGATTCTGGGTGCTTACCTGTTACCTGTTACCCTGGGGTATTCTATGCTGAGCACTGTGCCACCGTCTTTTTCTGCCCATCCAGGTGCCCCATGGGGAAGAGTCCTGCGCGGGTCCATTTTTTGGAATCCGTACCCGACCCATACCCGCAACCTGCAATCCGCAATCCGCAACCCGGACCCGCAACCTGCATTCTTACCCGCTTGGACCCGATACCCGACCCGTACCTTATCCACATCCCGGACCCACGACCCACTGACCATCAAGAATCAGGAGGTGCTATCATTGTAAACTGGAAGTGACATCATCGGTTGTAGGGATATGTTTAGAAAAAAAGGAGTAAAACAGGAAGTGCTGTCATTGTAAACCAGAAGTGACATCATCGGAGGTAGACGTGATCAGAAAAAAGGAGTAAAAATCGCTATTGAGAAGACCTGCGGCCCGACCCATGACCTGCAAACCTGCAGAACCACCGTCCCGTGTCTATACCCGCACCCGAAACTTCTAACCCCCAACCAGCAGGGTACCACAGGTTTTTTGCGGGTAACCTGTGGGTACCCGACCCGCTACAAGACTCTACCATGGGGCTTAGGCAAGTGCACCACAAAACTGTACATTCACCATCTTAGAACTGGGGCAGGGGAAACCTGGGAGAACAGAAGATGGCAGTCCAGTGCTCTGCAAATAGATGCATGCTTTTTTTTTGGAAGAAAAAGGGGGTGCCTAAAAACTTGGGCCTCCCCAGTGGTTTCAGCTATCCTTCCCCTTTAAAAACCTATAAATATTCATTCAACTATAACAGCCTTTGTTCTCAGCAAGACACCTGGGGGGAAATGTAATAAAAAACAATTTGCACAAATAAGAATAAAGATTTAAAGGAGAAGGAAAGTCTTCTTCCACTTGGGGGTGCCAAAAGTTAGGCACCCCAAGTGATTATATATACTTGCCTGAAACCCCAGGCTGGTGCTCCTATCAGCAGAAAACTGCACCGGCCCGGGGTTCTTCCAGCGAGCACCACGGAGCGATCCTCTTCTGGCTTCTTCTTTCTTTGTGTGGCTGCGAACTTTAAAGGGATACTGTCAAGGGAAAACATGTTTTTTTCAGTTAATAGTGCTGCTCCAGCAGACTTCTGCGCTGAAATCCATTTCTCAAAAGAGCAAATGGATTTTTTTGCATTACATTTTGAAATCTGACATGGGGCGAGACATATTGTCAGTTTCCCAGCTGCCCCAGTCATGCGACTTGTGCCTGCACTTAAGGATGGAACTACTTTCTGGCAGGCTGTTATTTCTCCTACTTTAGGCTGCTGGGGATGGCAGGGAGGGGGTGATATTACTCTTACTTGCACTACAGCAGTAAAGAGTGACAAAAGTTTATTAGAGCACAAGTCACATGACTTGGGGCAGCTCGGAAACTGACAATATATCTTGCCCCATGTCAGATTTCAAAATTGAATATAAAAAAATGTTTGCTCTTTTGAAAAATGGATTTCAGTGCAGAATTCTGCTTCAACGGCACTATTAACTGATGCATTTTGAAAAAAACATGTTTTCCCATGACAGTATCCTTCTAACTAAAAAGTTGGCTTTTTCATTCTACTGCAAATGCATCTGCCCAGGGGAATTTGAAGAAAGAAGAAGCCGGCAGAGAAGCTATCCGTGGTGCTCGCCCCGGGTTGGTGCAGTTTTCTGCTGATAGGCAGGCCCGAACTGGCAATCTGTGGGTTCTGGCAAATGCCAAAGGGGCTGCTGTAAGTTGCTATAGAAAGTCACTCTTTATAGTGGGCTGGTGCGGGACTGTTTGGGCCTCTCTGTACATGCATACATCTTTATTAACTTTTATTACATTCCCCACAAAAGTCATTTCTGGACACGTTAATCCAATTGCATTTTGACTGCCCCTGACATTTGGCAGGGAAAAAAAGGAGGTCAAAACCCCTGTGTGCGTTTGTCACTGCTCCTGATGTTTCTAAAGCGAAAGCGTCCGGCCAACATGCATGGAGAGTTAGCAAGGGTCGTTTCTATTTAATAGCACCAGGAGTTGTAACAGTAGAACATGTATGAGGCCGGTTATCCAGAATGCTTGGGACCTGCTGCATTCTGGATAAGGGATATTTCCATATTTTGGATCTTTATACCTTAAGTCTCCTCGAAAATCATTAAACATTAAACCTAATGCACTGGTTTTGCTTCCAATAAGTATTAATTATATCCTAGTTGGGATGAAGTACAAGGTACAGGTATAGGACCTGTTATCCAGAATGCTCAGGACCTATGGGTTAACGGATCTTTCTGTAATCTGGATCTCCATACCTTACTTTTACTAGAAAATCATGTTAACATTAAATAAACCCAATAAACTGGTTTTGCTTCTAATAAGGATTAATTATAAGTGATGGCGAATTTGTCTCGTTTCGCTTTGCCACGAAATTCGGTCGAAAAATCAGCAAAATGCAAATTTTGACACTGGCGACAATTCGCCGCATCAAAGTCGGCGACCGCGTCGAAGTTGACGCCGGCGCCCATTAAAGTCATTGGGGACAGAGAAAAGATCATTAAAACATTTTTAATTATTTGATAAAAATGGGAGTCTATGGGAGATGGCCTTGGTGTAATTCTGAGTAGGGATGCACCGAATCCAGGATTCGGTTCGGCCTTTTTCAGCAGGAGTCGATTCGGCCGAATCCTTCTGCCCGGCCGAACCGAATCCTAATTTGCATATGCAGATTAGGGGTGGGGAGGGAAATCACGTGCATTTTTGTCACAACACAAGGAAGTAAAAAAAGTTTTCCCCTTTCCACCCCTAATTTGCATATTCAAATTAGGATTCAGATTCGGTTCGCTATTCGGCCGAATCGTTTGTGAAAGATTCGGCCGAATCCAAAATAGTGGATTCGGTGCATCCCTAATTCTGAGCTTTCTGGATAATGGGTTTCTAGATAACGGATCCCATGCCTGTAATACAGAAACACTAGGCCACGTCCACCATATTTCTCACCTTTAATGCCTTGTTTGGTTTGGGATTAGTCGTCATAACCTGTAAACAATCGCCAGAACAGAACGGTGCAGAAAAAGCAACTAAAAAAAGAAAGCAGAAACAATGTATTAGGATATGATCAAACACTCAGAACAAGAATATCTTCTAATAATCGCCTCTATCCGCATCTTAGCATTCAGTTCCATCTATACTGGTACCTGCCATGTACTTACCATACGTAGGGCTAGCAATCGGCTGCTGAAGAGAAGGATGCTACTATGGGGAATTACAGGCACGGCGAATCGGGAACTCCACATCACATACTGGATGGATCAAGGTTGTGTAATAAGGGATTAGTAAGATTTGCATAGAAGCTAACAAACGTATTTAGGGGGGTAAATCCTAAGGAGAGGAGCTACCCCGGCGCATACACAATGCCGGAACCTGAATCATGAATTCTCACAATATGTCACGGTCACACCGATCCTCATTACAAACCCGGCATTTAAATCATTGATGAAAAGAAAATGTGGCGGAGACACTACAGATTTCTCAAGGATGGTTACCATGGCAACCATCCGAAACCAGCCAACTTGGAAACAGTCACCATGGAAACAAGAGGGAAGGTATTTAAAAAAAAAAAAGTCCATGAGATCAAATAACTAGAGGGCAACTTAAGCTAAAACCGTGGAGAAACCTGCAAAAGATTGGGGTAATGTAATAAAATCTTACGTTTGCCCACATCTAGTAACACATAGCAACCCAACAGAAAGTACTCGCTACCTGCTGATTGGTTGCTAGGGGTTACAAGACAAGTAGCAAACTTAAGACCATTTATGACATTACTCCCTATAGACTTTATTGGTTCAGGGTTGGTTATACTCAAGGGTCAAAAAGTGTTTGAAAGACGAAAGAGAGAGTTTAGACTTTTTTGGGGGACTGGGGTGGCATAAGATCTATATAATATTAAAGGGGTTGTTCACCTTTGAGTGAACTTTGAGTATGATGTAGAGAGGGATATTCTGAGACAATTTGCAATTGGTTTTCATTTTTTTATTATCGGTGGTTTGGTCAAAGTATGTAGCTTTTTATTCAGCAGCTCTCCAGTTTGCAGTGTCAGCAATCTGGTGGCTAGGGTCCAAATGACCCTAGCAACCATGCATTAATTTGATTTAGAATATGGAATAGTAATAGGGAATGGTCGGAACAGAAAGATAAGTAATAGAAAGCAGCAATAACAAGAAATGTTTTGCTTTAGACAGGATTTGTTTTTAGACGGGGTCAGTGACCCCCTTTTGAAAGCTAGAAAGAGCCAGGAGAAGAAGGCAAATAAGTCATAAACTATAAAAAATAAATAATGAAGACATTGAAAAGTTGCTTAGAATTGGCCATTCTATAACATACTATAAGTTGACCTGAAGGTGAACCACCAGTTTAATGTGTGTTGCTTTAACGTATTTAATAATATTTGACCAATTCTATCAGAAAAAGGGATCTATTTAGTAAAGGATATGTTAGTCACCCCCCATGTTTGATATCAACTACCAAGATACTGTATCAGGGAAAGCATGGGGTCTGAATGGGGGGCTAAACCCATGAAGGAACCACAGGCTCCACAAAAAATGAACATCATGAACAATGTACAACAAACATAATACTCTGCTCTAAGTAGTGTCAGAGTGAAAGGGAAAGTGCTACAGGATTATCCAAGTATCACTGCATGCTGGGAACAATCTGCTTCAGAGCCCAAACTTTCCTCTACTTAAAAAGGTACTAAACCCAAAAAATTGAACCTCTTCCTTATGATGGTCATTTTAAGCATCTCTCCTTAATACATTGTATTAAAGGAACAGTAACACCAAAAAATGAAAGTGTTTTAAAGTAATGAAAATATCATGTAATGTTGCCCTGCACTAGTAAAACGGCTGTGTTTGCTTCAGAAACACTACTATAGTTCATATAAACAAGCTGCTGTGTAGCAATGGCAGAAATTGAAAAAAGTCTATATGGCACAGGTTAAATAGTGGATAACTTATAACAGCATTATGTTCTACAGAGTTTATCTGAGCCTTTTTCTCCTTTGAATGGCTGCCCCCATTGCTACACAGCAGCGTATTTATATAAACAATAGTAGTGTTTCTCAAGCAAACACAGCCGTTTTACCAGTGCAAGGCAACACTGCGTTATATTTTTATTACTTTAAAGCACTTTCATTTTTTGATGTTAGTGTTCCTTTAAACATCAATGGCTTGAGGTTATTTGTAATTGCAATGAAAGCATTACACGTTTATACCATGCTGCACTGCTGCTTCTATCTCCTAAAACAAAGCCGCAGAAGCCAGTCTTGCATTTTTCTGGCTTCTGATACATTATTTTATACTATTGGTAACATTTATATTTACAAACACCATTAAAAATATTTCATGAAAATTGCGAGTCATAACAACATTTTCTTTATGCTTCCATCTCTTTTAAAGTACATTTTTTTATTGCCTTATGTTGCTGAAAAATAAAATCTATTTAAAAAAAAACACCAAAATAAGAGGTAGATATGCTGGTGCCCTGTTTTGATTATCACACGACTGCCGCTACAATCCTGGGGACTGACAGCAAGACTTGGTTAAAGCCCTTTCACAACAATCTGTCCGTGATGTTACATTACAATCAATATTGCAGTTGGAATTTCAGAGTTTTCCCGAGCAACGGGAGGTGGAGTCAAGGGTGGGTATTTTATTGTTTGTTACCTGCATTTTATCATGCTGTTGGATATGCCAGGCACATTTCTGTGTTTACTATATATATATATAAATATATATCTATATATAAAGCATCAGTTAAAAGCTCTGTAAATACTACTACTACTAGTACTACTACACAGGCACTTTATCCAATTCTCCTGATTAACACGTTACGCAGAAGCAGAACCCTGGGCAGTAAATAAATGTATTCTGTTATTATTCTCTGGCATATTCTGCTTCACATCAGGACTTTACTGTAGGCAGGAACAAATGCACTCTCTCTCGCTGGAAGTCTCTTCTCCTCTCTGTATATTAGAAGCAACAGGAGCCGGTATATAATACGCTTGTAAAGGAGAAAGCTTTCCTATAAATTCAATGGCAGGAGTATTGAAGGCATGCACAGAAAGGATACAGCATCATAGAACACAGTATTCTATAGGAAATCATGTAGGACAAGCCAAATCCTGACTCAGCACCCCCATGTGCTGAAGATCTGAGACTCACCTGGTAAGGGAAAGCCGACCTGTGCTGCTTAGTGTATAAATAAGAAGGCTGGGGCCCTGTTCCCCATAAAGACATTGCATGAGTACACCCACTGCTTACACAGAAGGAAGCCACAGTGAGGGAGGCCCTCCAGTCACCGTGACATAGCAATGCTCTGACTCATCGGCTGTTTACAGGCTCAGCACAGCTCACATTCCCACAGAACCAGACCAACACTCCCCTGGCTCCCACATGTGTTTGCGGCTACAAAGTGGACTCGTACAGGAAACTTCTTGGCTGCCTGCACTTAAAAAACACACTGGAATTAAGGGGAAATGTACAGCAGCCGAGCAGATTACTGGGCCACCAACAGGAACTGTTGTATCACAGACATATCTCACTCTACAGTGTGATCATTCCCATCAATCCCTGCCCAGTGGAGCTTACGGTCTAAGGGGTAGATTTACGATTCACCAGTGTTACCGCTTTCAGGCACTTCGCCGTTTTACTAACAGGCGCAGGCGTGACTTCGCTAGCGAAAGAGACAGACGCTAGCGGTGATTCGCACTCTATCGCCAGGCGAATTTTTGCTCTGGCGAATGGACGTTACTCCGCAAATTCACTAAGATGCGGATTTTACTGATCGTTACCTCTTTTACCAGACTTGCCTTCGCCAGCTCAGACCAGACGAAGTACATATATCTTCTGTTACTTACATAATCATTTTAGTGGAAAAAGTTTCTAAGTCCCAAAAAAATGCTGGCGTCTTTTCCTTTTTTCAGAGTGATAGCCTGAAAAAATTTTTTTTGGGTAACCAGGTTCCCCCATACATTTTCTAACATATCGAACATTAACTATACAGTGGGCTCATGTGTAGGGCATTATAACAACTCTATTTTCTTTATTTAGGTTCCCTGGACTTGTGTAATGTATTTGCTGCAACATATACGTCCATTCAACTTTATAATTTCCCGCTGTCTGCAAATTAGTCTGAGCGAAGACCTCTAACGAAGTTGCGCTAGGCATAATTGAACACTATCGCATCTTCGCTTTGATTGCCGAAGTAACGATAGCGAAAATTCCCCAGCGTTCGGTGCCCTGGACGCAACTTTGCATTTTAGTAAATTAGCGTTGTCTGAGCGAATGTTCGCCTGGTGAAGTGTAGTGATGAGTGCAAAGCCATCACTGGTGAATTTTCGCCACTTAGTAAATTTACCCCTTAGTCCCTATCACATTCATACATATAGAGCTATACCGTAAAACCTCAATTTTACATCTTAAGTTTTCGCTCATTTTACGCTTTTTTTCTTTTGTGGTCCCATATAATACATTATACATTTCCATGATTTTACGTAATTATTTTTCTGATCCTCTGAAAAAGGTGGGGTTCTACAGGTATGGAACCCGTTATCCAGAATGCTCGAGACCTGGGATTTTCCAGAAGATGGATCTTTCTGTAATTTGGATCTTCATACTTTAAGTCTACTAGAAAATCCTGTAAACATTAAATAAACCCAATTGACTTAGTTTGGATCAAGTACAAGGTATTGTTTTAATGTTACTGAGAAAAAGGAAATCATTATTAAAAATGTGGATTATAAATGATCTCTTACTTCACTCTTTGATAAATAGACCCCTTAGGTTGGAAGCGCCCAAAACATGCAAGGCCCTGCCGTGATTTTTTCTCCTTTTAATACAGCGCTAATAAAGAATGTAAAAAAAAGAGCACCACAGTCCATCTCTTTCCCATTCCTCGTATTCCTCCAGGTACTCTAGTTGCCTCCTACACTTAAAATACAGGCAACTCAATTGGCTTCTGATAAAACCGACCATAGAGTATATGAACTCATGGGGTAAGTTTACTAAGCAGCGAAAAATTCCCTCAGACAATGCTAATTTACTAAAATGTGAAGTTGCATCCAGGGCGCCGAACGCTGCCAAATTTTTGATAGCGTTACTTGGGTAATGGGAGCAAATCAAAGCGAAGATGTGCTAGCGTTCAAGTCTTCGCTCAGGCTAATTTGCATACGGCAGGAAATTTAAAGTTGAATGGACGTTTATGTTGCGGCACATACATCACATTACACAAGTCCAGGGAACCTTAATAAAGAAAATAGAGTTGTTATAATGCCCTACACATGAGCCCACTGTATAGTTTATGTTCCATATGTTAGGAAATGTATGGGGAAACACGGTTACCCAAAAAAAATTTGAAGGACTTTTGCAGGCTATCACTCTGAAAAAGGAAAAAACACCAGCGTTTTTGAAACTTTTTCCACTAAAAATAAGATGTAAGTAACAGAAGATTGAGGAAGATGTATGCACTCCAGTGCACTTCACCTGGTCTCAACTGGCAAAGGCGTTAACTTTCAGTAAAATCCGCATCTTACTGAATGTGGAGTAACGTTCATTCACCAGAGCGAAAATTCGCCTGTCGATAGAGTGCGAATCACATCTAGCGTCTATCTCCTTCACCAGGAAAGTGACACCTTTGCACGTTAGTCCCTGAAAACAGTAACGTTGGCAACTCTTCACCTGCGTTAGTCTCTTTGCCCCTTTAGTAAATCTGCCCCATATACTATATGGTAGGTTTTATCAGATGCCAATCGAGTTGCCTGTATTTCAAGTGTAGGAGGAAACTGGAGTACATGAAGGAAACCCACATAATCATGGGCAAAATATACAAAACGTTTGCAAATGGTGCCCTGGCTGCAATCAAACCTAGGACCCCAGAGCTGCAAAGCAATACTGCAACATTCAGTTCATGTTAAAAACTCCTGGAACTACTAATGCCAGAAAGGGGTTGAAATTGGCCTGCAGAAATACAAAGGCCCAAAATCAACCCCTAGGTTGGCATTAGCCTCCTCTTCTGCCTGCACACGGAACCATTGCGTTGGCTCGGCCGCAAGCACACTCAGCTTATTTCAGAGCAAGAATGCAAACTCTCATGTTTCTTCAATGAAATTATTTGCATGTGCCTGCACCCGAGCTAAACGAATGGTTCTCGTTACAGAAGAGGAGGCTAACACCTGCATAGGGGCTGATTTTCAGCCTCTGTATTTTAGCAGGCTAATTTCAGCCCCGTCTGGCATTAGCCTTAGTTTCAGTGCTTCTAAATGACGTTAAAGGGATGTTCAAAACCAAAAAAAAGAAAAGTTTATAGGCACACACTCATAAAGCAAAAACCACTGTTTATTATGCCATTAAAAACAAGTGGCTGCTGTGTAATGGACCCTAACACGTTTCAGGAACCTTCTTTAATCACAGGCAAAGTGATGTTCACCTTTTACTTTTAATATGGTGTAGACCTTCATATTCGAAGACTATTTGCAACTGCCTTTAATTTTTTTTTTTTTGTGTGTGTGTTTGTTGAATGATTTAGCATTTGGTTTGCAGCTCTCCAGTGAAGACTTTCAGCAGCTATCTGATTGCTAGGTTTCAGTTTACCCTAGCAACTATGCAGCGAGTTAAATGAGAGACTGGAAAAAAATATAGGAGAGGGTATCAAAAGAAAGATTAGCAATAAAAAGCAACAATGACAGCTAAATTGTAGCCTCACAGAGCCAGTTGGGTTCAGTGACAGCTGGAAAGAAGGAGTAGAAGAAGATAATTTTAAAACTATAAAAATATATATATATAATACATTTAGGCATGGTGCACACGGATAACCAAAAAAACAATGCCTGTGTGCTGGTTATAAATATCAATAGTAATGAACATAAAGACAAACCGCACCAACAGGTCTTTCTACAAAAATAAAAAAGTTTTATTGATCAACGTTTCGGCTCGACTGCTGGAGCCATCTTCAGGAACAAAAAAAACAACAATTGAAAAGTTGTTAAGATTAGGCAAATATGTAGCATACTAAAAGTTAACTTAAAGGTGAACCACCCCTTTAGGCATTATTTAGATGTGAAAGCAAGGCACCAATTAGTGATTGGAGTTCACATGAGGTCCGAAAATCGAATGAAAAGTATCTGCGACTCTATGGGCAGTTTTGGAACCAGAGGTGTGTGCAGAAGCAGCTTACAAAGTGGGAAGACATGGGTATGGGTCAGGTGAGGGTTCATTCAGAGTCAAGTGTAAAATTGGCAGAATCTTATTTAAAGGAGAAGAAAAGTCTTTTTACTTAGGGATGCCAAAAGTTAGGCACCCCAAGTGATAGCATGTACTTACTTAAAACCCCAGGCTGGTGCTCCTATTGGAGGAAAATTGCACTGGCCCGGGGGTTCTTCAAGCGAGCACCACAGATCGATCGTCTTCCAGCTTGTTCTATATTCAAATTTCACAGAGCAGACGCATGCGCAGTAGAATGAAATAGCCGACTTTTTTGGTGAAGTTTGGCTTTTTGCATTACTGCACAAGAGCAGCCACAACAAAAAAAAGAAGAAGCCGGATGACGATTGCTCCGTGGTGCTCGCTGGAAGAATCCTGGGCCAGTGCAGATTTCTTCTAATTGGTGCACTGGCCCGGGGATTCAGGTAAGTAAATGTGATTGCTTGGGGGTGCCTAACATTGGTACCCCCAAGTAAAAAAGACCTGTCCTTCTACTTTAAAGCTAAGTCCCAAGAAAGCAAACACACAGCGAAGGATGTAAAAATAATAATGTAAATGCTTAGTCTATGCCTTTGCAAGCTCTGCACCAGATATTTTTATTTGAATATTCGAATGGTGTCAGGGCTTTAGGAGGAAGTTCATAGATAGTCGGGTTTCTCTTTGTGTAGACAACAGATACAAGATGGATAATCACCACGGATCTGATAACAGGCATGCTGCAATAAACACCGGGCATTCCACTTCAAAGACACGGCTTGTACATGTTCATGACAGAAATAAACAGAACTTCTGATTTAATTGGTGTCATTTTTTGGTATTTGTAGCCCTTAAAAAGGGTTGTTCAACCCAAAAGCTGTTTCCCAATCTGCATTCATTAAAATGTTTCAGTGATTTAGAGTAATTCATCATATGTAATGGCTAAAACAGCTTCTATCTGTCGTCCCCTTTTGCACTGTGGGTCTGATTCTTCAAACAAGCAGCTCTATCCCTAGCTCTAGCCCTCTGCTATATTGTTTCAATAGTCAGAACCAGAGGCGCAGAGAACAGAAAGGGACAAAGAGACACAAACAAACAATTAACTTTAAGCAATGACGATGTATAATGTATATTAAAGGAAAACTAAAGCTTAACTGAAGAGATAGGGAAGAAATGTTGTACATTATGTTTTGGGCTTGTATACCAGTCTCAGGTAACCACAGCCCTTTAGCAGAAAAGATCTGTGTCTCCAAAGATGCCCCAGTAGCTCCCCATCTTCTTTTCTGCTGATTCACTGCACATGTTTTGTGTTGCTGTCACTTACTGAGCTTAGGGACAGACTCTCAATATACTGAATATATATATATATCAATCATCATCATTTATTATCATCATCATTTATTTATTTAGCGCTGTCAAGATACGCAGTGCTTTATATATATATATATATATATATGTATGTTTAAAGGCTTGAGCACACACTTCAAAAAAAGCTTTCACCTGGGTGCAAAACAGGACGGCTTATATAACAATAGAATGCTGATGCACACCAGGGTTTTTCTTTCAAAATTTACTTCTTTATTTGATCTAATAAAGAAGTAAATTTTGAAAGAAAAACCCTGGTGTGCATCAGCATTCTATTGTTATATATATATATATATATATATATATATATATATATATATATATAAATGTCACAATATAAGGCTGTTTATCAAATAATTCAGATTATTGGTACATGGCAGCTCAAAACCAGCACAATTAGCATCATAATTCCAACTTTGAAGCCCTGGATCATTACTAATATGGAGATGCTGAACCTTTAGGCTGGTTCCACTTATAAAATATGGCATTTTAACCACTCATTTTTAGGGTTTAGTGGCTTACACATTTTTATTTTTTTTTATCAATTATGCAAAAACAATTTTTACATTTATATATATATATATATATATATATATATATATATATACATACACACACACACAATACTTTTAATGGGTGCTAGGGAAACTAATGGTCCAACACAAACTAAAGGGGCCATTTTCTTAGCTGGGGGTGTAAGTGCATCAGCACTAAAAGTGGTACAAGTCTATGTATGAAGTGGGCAAAGAGCAAAAAAAAGCCTAATTACTGCCTTTCTGGCACTTTGCACACTGTGGGGGCATTGTAAATGGGGCCCCAAGTGTTATTAGTACTCCTTATCTGTCCCTGGGACAGCAAAGCCTTACTAATGTAATATTCCCATTCTGCATCTTGAGCTAAAGGTAGTAAGTTAATAAAGGCTGAAACCACCAGTAGGTCTGAGCCCAAACTTTTTACATTACTTATTGCAAAAGCTCGACAAAGAATTAAGCTACAAATGAGCTTCTGTATAAGTTTGAATCCACCACAGCCCTTTACCAGGTAAGATCAACAGAGAAGATACCCTCAATAACTCCCTGAGCTTGGGAACCGTTATCTGGAAACCCAGTATCCAGAAAGATCTGCATTATGGGAAGTCCATCTCCCAAATATTCAATTTTAATCAAATAATTCAGATTTTTATCAATGATTTCTTTATTCTCTGTAAAAAATAAACCTTACCTTGTTCCTGATCCCAACTAAGATATAATTTACCATTATGGGATGAAAAACGATCCTGTTATGCTCAATTAATGTTTAAATGATTTTTTAGAAGACTTAAGGTATGAAAATCCAAATTACAGAAAGATCCCATATCAGGAAACCCCAGGTCCCTAGCATTCTAGATAACAGGTATCATACCAGTATATATACACAATGCAATAGCCACAATAGTAATAAATTCAGATTCACATTACATGACTGCACAGATTCTGCATCAAAATTTACAGTGACCGGGCTTTTAGCACTTTCCGCTTAGGTAATAAAAAAAGATTAGCTTTATAGCAGACGTCCACTGAGCATGTGCAGTGCCACAGACACTCAAGAGACATCCTAACAGAATCATAAAGGCCCGTGTATAACTTTGCAGGCATGGATCATTATTATTACAGGACTTCTGGACCTCGGTACTTGTACAGTAAGTAAAATACAGCATTTAAAATGCTGCATATTTTTATGTCATCAAATCAATTCTATTTTCTATTTCTTGCTATGACCACATTTTTATTTTTTATACTGTAGCCCGCACATTTTTTTTTTTAATATCTGAAACCTTTCCAAATAGTTTTTTCCAGCCAATAATTACTAACCGGAATTCTCGTGTTTCCCGTCATTTGCAACCATTTTTAACCAAATGACCAACTTTGACAGAAATAAAAAATAAAATGAAAACCTCATCTAAACTGGATGGCATTGCATAGGTGCATTGCTATGTATTTTGCATGCCTGAAGATAAATAAGCTTCCATAGGAAAATGAAATGTGACAGCTCTGGAGGAAAGGCTATAACATACTTTTCATGTGATTCATGCCGGGGCCATTGCCAATAATGAACAGCTCACTGCAGCAGCAAAGAGGCAAAGAAAAAGAAAAAGGGAAACTGCTTGAACAGAGAAATGTTTTCTTAAAGGAGAAGGAAAGGCTACAATTAAGTAAGCTTTATCAGAGAGGTCTATATAAATATACCAGTAAACCCTCAAAGTAATCCTGCTCTGAGTTTTCTGTCAAAAGAAACACCACATTTCTTTCCTTCTATTGTGTGCACATGGGTTTCTGTATTACACTTCCTGTTTTCAGCATAACCTCCAGGTCAGGGCTTGAGCATGCTCAGTTTTCTCCTCTCCCCCTCCCTACTGTAATCTGAGCTCAGACCAGGGAGTGAGCAGGGAGAGACTCAGGCAGGAAGTGATGTCACACCAAGCTAACATGGCTGCTGCCATCCTAAACAAACAGAGAAAGCTTCTAGAGCTGTTACTCAGGTATGGTAAAGCATTCTGCAGAAGAAATATAGTGTTATAGCTTGCATTATTGTGGCTAATCTATTGAAACTAAGATGCTTTGGTAGCTTTCCTTCTCCTTTAAAGGAGAAGGAAAGGTTAAAACTAAGTAAGCCTTATCAGAAAGGTCCATCTAAATATACCAGTAAACCCCCAAAGTAACGTTGCTTTGAGTCCCCTGTCAAAAGCAACACTGCATTTCTTTTCTTCTATTGTGTACTCATTAGGGATGTAGCGAACTGTTCGCCGGCGAACTAGTTCGCGCGAACTTCGACTGTTCGCGTCCGCCGAATGTTCGCGAACGTCGCGCGACGTTCGCCAATTGGTGTTCGCGTTCGATTCGAAGTAAAATTTCGTTCGACCGTTCGATCGCTAAAATCGAACGATTTCCATTCGTTCGAACGATTATAAGCATTCGATTGAATTAAAATCATTCGATCGAATAGCTTCGATCGTTCGATTCGAACGAAAATCCTTCGATCGTACGAATAAAATCCTTCGATCGTTCGATCGAACGATTTTATCGAGCGTTCGAAGTTCGCGAACTGTTCGCGAACTGTTCGCTTTTTTGCCGGTGTTCGCGAACGGCGTTCGCGAACACATTAACGGCAGTTCGCTACATCCCTAGTACTCATGGGCTTCTGTATCAGACTTCCTGCCATCAGCTTAAACCTCCTTGCCCTGGGCAAGAGCATGCTCAGTTTGCTCCTCTTCCTCCGCCCCCTCCCTTCTCTACTGTAATCTGAGCCCAGAGCAGGGAGAGACTCAGGCAGGAAGTGATGTCACACCACATTAATGCTGCAGCTCCTATTCTAAACAAACAGAGAGTTTCTAGAGCTTTTTACTCAGGTATGGTAAAATATTCTACAGAATAAATATAGCATTCTAGCTTGCACTATTGCAGCTAATCTATTGGCAATAAAATGCCTCCGTAGCTTTCCTTCTCCTTTAAGAGCGCAAAAAAACCCCCATAATTTTCCCTAACAATATGCACATGATGCACAGAATATATCGTATTTGCCAACATTTGCCTTTCGGACAGTTGTAGGTGGTTTCAGTAGAGGCGTGTAAAGTGAGACAGTTAAAGCTTAGTCACATATTGAACACCACACTCAGAAATTGTTTTAGGGATCATATTTTGCTCCGTATAATAAAAGTTAAAGGTCACATATTTCTTTTTGTTCCTAATCTGATAATGTTTTTCCCACAGCAAGTGTAAAAGGAGACTAATTAAGAAGTAAACAGGTCGTGTGATTAAGGAGTATGTGTGTGTGTCATTTGTGGTACTCACGTGTCATGCCTAAAGGCAATGCTGGTTTTACACTTATTGACGTAAGAATATTACTAGGGATGGGCGAATTTTTTCGCCTAGTTTCGCCGAAAAAATTACGCCCATAGACTTGTATGGCGTTGTGCGTCAAAATAAAAAGATGCGCGTCAAAAAAATTTCACCGCGCGACAAAATTTTTTGCCGCCCATAGACTTTAATGGGCGTCAGCGTCATTTCGCCAGCGGCGAATTTTTGGCGAAACGAAACGGGTCAAATTCGCCCATCCCTGAATATTACTAATTACATTGTATGACCGTATAATTCATTAACTCTGAGGGGCAATAGCCTTATTTTAAACTGGTGAATTGAATTGATGTGTACCTAGAACCACCTAAAAATTGATTCCCTAACCAGAGGTGTAAGTTGATAGAATGGGCACTATGGATGGTGGAAACAATAGTGTTTTTCTCCTAGCAAGTACTCTGGCTAAAACATGAGTCCCCAACATTTTTTGGCCCAGGTACCGGTGGACCGGGAGGCAGTCGGGTGCCCGGGGGCCAGGAAGGGGGTCAGGAGGGGTTGTCGTCCAATTCTGGAGTACAGGCGTCCGATTCTGGAGCTATGGCGTCCAATTTGGCGCACCGGTGTCCAATTCGGGCACACATCGTTAATTGCACCTAGGCTCAGCAGCCCAGTTGAAGGTACTGGGCCAAGGCCCAGTGATTGGGGACCATGCGCTAAAAGATGTTCAAGTTTGTGGGACAGTCTTGATTTTAACAGCTCAACCCGCAGTCCTGGATTGTTACTGAAATATCCCGACTTTCTCTTTGATCTCTTGCACTGAAGAGCTAGAAAAAGATACAAAGTTTCTAAAACTTAATTGGCTTTTGGCAGAGAGCCCAGAATAGTGGCAGGTGCACTTGAGATACTTTTGTAACAATTTAAGATAAACAGGGCTCTTGGGGAAACTGTGACTTGCATCTTAAAGAGCAATGCACCTTCATTAGCAAAACTGTAATAACTTAAAAACCACAGAAATGTGTTCAGACTTTCATAACCTGCCAAATTTTGCAAAATGGACATGGCAATTAGGGGTGTGGCCACAAAAATGGACGTAATCAAAGAATTTCGCTTTGCTACGCACGGCATAAAATGTTCAAAAATGTTGGGAGGTATGCCTATGTTGCCATCTGCTTCTTTCCTTGTATGCATCCAGGACCAATATGTCAGCCCTGGTGCGGGCACACGTGGTAGCTTTCAGCTCAACAGTGCAAACCCTCACATCCCAGCACAGAAATCCACTGTGTGTCCCCGGCACCAAGTCTAATTTAATGGATCCACAGGCAGATTGTAGCATAGGAGCTGATTCAGCCCTGTGGCATTACCCTAAGGGCTATCTTACTCATGGAGTTTTTATGATACCTGTACATTATTTGGAAGCTCCAACATGGTGGAAACATGCCAAATAAGCATTACTGTAAAAAAAATCTGCAATACACTTGTAAAACACAAACCCATTTTACACACTAATATCTACCATAAGAAAGCTAAATTGAGCGTCTTCAATTGTAGGACCTGATACACCAGTACCAATCCAGAAGAAGCAAGGATTTAATTCTGCTGCATTGTGCGGCATCATTAGTAATGCTATTACGGCATTTATGCACTGTGTTGCGGTCCCCGTATTCACCAAAAGCATTTTAGCGCAAGTCTTTACCAATATCATCATACAATTATCATTTATTCATTGCTACAAATAGTTTGTTAGTTAGTTATTGCACATTGCGTTCTTACATGCGGCAGGGCATATGACAAAGCCTGGATTGAAGTAACATTGTGGTGGTTTGTCGGAAATGTGAATTACCGTATATACTCGAGTATAAGCCGAGTTTTTCAGCATCCAAAATGTGCTGAAAAAGTCTACCTCGGCTTATATTCGGGTTAGCTGAGATTGCAGTCACTTTTAATCATTCCTATACCAACAGTTCACTTGGGGAGAGACTGCAATATCCCACAATGCCCTCTCTTGGTTATATGAAAGATGAACAGTGACTGCAATGTCACACAGCGCCCTCTGTTGGTTATATGAAAGATTAACAGTGATGGCAATATCACACAGCACCCTCTGCACATGGTAGTGGGACAGTGGGACAATGCACACAGTAATCCGTTTGGCAATTCTCTGTCACCATCAACTTTGCAAAGAAGTCCGGTTGATCACTGGGGGGGTCACTTTGGCAGAATGTGCGCTGCTGGGAGACAGGACTGTAGTTGTGTCTAGGCTTATACTAGAGTCAATAAGTTTTCCCAGTTTTCGTAGGTAAAATTAGGTACCTCGGCTTATACTCGGGTCGGCTTATACTCGAGTATATACGGTAAGAATGAATCATGGGTAATAGTGGCAGATGGAGCCAGGTATGTGTTGGACATTCCCAACAAACAAATATTAAGTCTAGTACTGCTGTGTTTAGGAACCATAATCACTCATAAAAATGATTTACGTTGCTGCAGATGTCCCATGAGTACACCTGCATGGTCCATTAATGGTAATAGAGGGACAATTTCAAGGAATTTTTGGAAATTATGTAGGTGTCCTACTACCCACAATTGGCCCATATGCCACTGCCCTTATATCAGTATTGGCCGTTGGTAATTGTTATCAAGGATGTATTTGAATGCTAACAGAAATGTTGCAGTATCACATTTCATACCATAAGAGTCAGGCCACACAAGCAGATTCGGGGAGATTAGTCGCCCCATCGACAAATCTCCTCTTTGGGGCGACAATCTCCCCAAACTGCCTTCCCCTTGCCCTCTGCTGGCTAAAATGAGAATCGTCTGTGGAAATGCACATGCAGTGTTTCGTTTACCGAAGTTGCCTCATGAGGAAACTTCGGGCGAATTCAAAAAAAGAAACGCCGCGCGTGAATTGCCACAGGAGATTTCCATTTTATCCGGTGAAGGCAGTTCAGGGCGATTGTCGCTCTGAAGAAGAGGAGATTTGTTGCTGGGGCGACTAATCTCCCTGAATCTGCTCATGTGGCCTGACCCTATTTTGGCTGACATGGAGATGATCAAGCTTGCCCCTAGCAATGGGCAAGCTTGATCATCTCCATGTCAGCCAAAATAGCTCCTCTATTCTTCATAGGAAACAATAGGAGCTTACATTGTGGTAATTTGAACCATGCTTTCTACTGGTGCCTCGGCTTTGACATTAACAGAGTGCATAGTTTAACGGATTTAAAAGTCAAATGTGGAATCCAGATCTAAAAATACCTAGAGCCAGAAGTAACAATCATGTGGCCCTACATAAGGCTTAGAAAGCAATAATGCTTTGGTTACTCTTGAACTGCAGCTAAATACTCCCTGGCAGCAGTCACAAAAAGAATGTGTTACAGGTATGGGATCTGTTATCCAGAAACCCATTATCCAGAAAGCTCTGAATTACGGAATGGCTATATCGATGGACTCCATTTTATCCAAATAATCCAAGTTTTTAAAAATGATTTCCTTTTTCTCTGTAATAATAAAACGGTACCTTGTACCTTGTGTGGCTAAACCAGCCTATTGGGTTTATCTATTATATTATTTTAAAACATTGTAAGTTCCTTAGCTAATGCATAGGGAGCAGTGACTGCGAGTGCATCAGTCAGGGCACTTTCTTTTATATAACATTAAGAACATTAAGTTGCTGTCAGGGGCATTTAGACCGCCCCTGCTTTGTGCCAGCTGGCAGATCAAAATGTCCTATGAGCCACTGGGTCAAGAAAAGCATTATAGAAACACAGTATTACTTAAATGTATGGATGCACCGAATCCACTATTTTGGATTCAGCCGAACCCCCCGAATCATTCGCAAAAGATTTGGCCCAATACCAAACCAAATCCAAATTGGGAAGGGGAAAACATTTTTTACTTTTTTGTGACAAAGTCACATCATTTCCCTCCCCACCCCTAATTTGCATATGCAAATTATGATTATGGTTCAGTCGGGTAGAAGGATTCAGCCAAATCCCAAACTGAATCCTGGATTCAGTGCATCCCTACTTAAATGTATGCAGCACGCAGATCTGCTGCATGCTTGTAAGCACACACCAAAATAGATTAATTAAAACTTTTTCAGAACTAAATGACATTTCTTTTAAAAAAAAAGAAAAAGAAAAAGAAATTCCAACGTTTCGACAACATCATAGAGATCTTCCTCAGAGAAAAAACTAAGTGTGTAGAGTGTAAAGATGGCCATAGACGTTACAATTATGATCTTTCCTGAAAAAGATCTTTCCAAGAAAGATTATTTATTTCAATACACATGTGTAAAGATAAATCATCAAATATACAGGTAGAAACAATAGAATTCTACCTGTACCTGACAATTCAGCACTAACAATAGGCAATTTTTGGCCAGCCTGATATCCCAGTCTTCTGCCGATATTGGCTGGTTGGCTGCACCAAATATCATACGAAAATTTAAAGCAAGCGATAATTTACAGCTGTTGTGGGATTATTCATAGCAATTTACGATAAAAAAAAGTAGTTAAATCAGATCCTTGGGGATAACCAAAGAACCAAGTGAGGCATATAAGATATTGTAAAGCAGAGTGAAGATTGTTGCCCTGGCACTGGGTCCAAAATTGGCCAAAATGATGTGAGTAAAGAAGATCAGGCAGAAGGATCTTATCTGGATCCTAAAACCAAGTGCAATCTCAAAAGTGCTAAATTATCAATATGCCCAAAGTGGGCGGCACCACCCAAACGGAAAAGTGACAGTGTGTGAAGATCTGAGATGAAAGGCCTCTTATTACTTATAGCTGAAGACAAGTGTAAGAAACACATAACAAGAAACAAAGTAAACATTGTGGCCACTAGAGGTCAGGCTTACTAAACACAACATAAAAGGAGTTAGTTGAACTATACCTCTCAGAACTATTGGTATAACAATATGGAAAAAAATTGATGTAGTAGGAGGAGCATAATCCCAAAAGTGCAGCATGTATGACCACAAACATGATGTGGAGCCAAAAATTGGTTAAACATGAACCTGGCAAATCGTCCGACTGCTTGCCAAAAACGTAATCGAATGCAGGCATAAGCACCACTTTGTGTATGGCAGTTTTAATTGCCCACTAATGCAGTCAAAAGACAGACAGCACAATTACGGGAACACTAGGGGGCAGATTTACATAGGGTCGAAGTTAAATCCTTTGACTTTGAATATCGAAGTCAAGGATTTAGAGCTATTCGTTCGATCGAATGATTAAATCCTCCGAATCGTTCGATTCGAAGGATTTTAATCCATCGATCAAACGATTTTTGTTTAACCAAAAAAAGCTAAGAAAGCCTATGGGGACACTCCACATAGGCTAACATCAACTTCGGTAGCTTTTAGGTGGCGAACTAGGGGGTCAAAGTTTTTTCTTAAAGAGACAGTACTTTGACTATTGAATGGTCGAATTGTCGAACGTTTTTTAGTTCGAATCGTTCGATACGAAGTCTCAGTCGAAGTAGCCAATTCGATGGTCGAAGTAGCAAAAAAATTAATCGAAATTCAAAGTTTTTTTTATTCTATTCCTTCACTCGAACTAAGTGAATGTGCCCCTAGGTGTAGTTATAGGAGAACCCCAGCTGATCGTCACACTGCAAGTCAATATTGTATATTAAAACTAAAACAGAGATAGTGCGGTGTATTTGGCAGTTTTAAATTGCACATTAAAGCAGTCCAAAGATAGATCACATAATTATGGGAACACATGGCACTCTAATGCCAATAAATATAAATATATATATATATATATATATATATATATATATATATATATATATATATATATATATATATATATATATATATATATATTTTTTTTTTTTTATTATTTTTTTTTTTTTTTCCGGGTGGTTAGCTACAACTTGCATATAAAAAAAAACATTAAAATTGTCACAAATCTTTTTATTTCTCATAGAGTACCTCATAGAAGTACAGAATTTTTTTTTTAAAAATGTGTCAAATGCCACAGTCTGGAGTGATGTGCCCACATGCTTGTCTGTTGGGTGCATTTACCTTAAAGGGGTTGTTCGCCTTCCAGAATCTCTGAGTTTCATTAAAGGCAGCTGTTAGGATTGATACAATAGTTACTAATATTTTTCAGATGCTGCTGAGAAATGTATCAACTAATTATAACTAAACTAAATGTAGCAAACTGTATTGTGTTCAGAATGTTCCCGGCTCCCTGAGCTGCCAGACTGAAACACCAGATACGTTCAACTTCAATTCTGGAAAACCAGTAAAAATAAAACATGGAGAGCCATTGAAAAAAAATATTTATTTCTGATGAACAATCTGAAAACAACTGAACGTGTTTGAAAGGTGAACAACCCCTTTAAAGGCAGAGACACACCGTCAGATTCGGGGAGATTAGTTGCCCGGCGACAAATCTCCTCTTATTTGTGGCGATGAATCTCCTCAAACTGCCTTCCTTGTGAGGCAACTTCGGGTGACTTCGGAAAATTAAGTGCTCCGAGTGCCATGCTGGCGCGCGTTTCATTCTAGCCGGCGGGAAGGGAAGGCAGTTTGGGGAGATTAGTCGCCCTGAAGAAGAGCAGATTTGTCACTGGGCAACTAATCTCCCTGAATCTGAAGTATGTCTCTGCCCTAAAGGAGAAGGAAAGGTTTAATCACTGGGGGGGGGGGGTTCCAAAACATTAGGACTAAAAAAATGCCTTCCCAGTGATTAATCATTTCCTTCTCCTTTAAAAATGCCAGGGGAAATGCCAGCAATGAATTTGTTGACACATCTGATTATACTTAGAGGGAAAGCCAATGAACGTGTGCTGCCTGCCATTACTTTAGTACAGGGCTGCCCAAAAGATAGATCAGGATCTACCAGTAGACCTTTAGCTGGGAATCAGTAGATCTCAACACACTCTCAACAATCAGTTTGCCTATATCATCCTCCATTCAGATATTTATTACATTAAGGTTACATAAGAAATAGTTGTTTATTAAATATAGCAGATATCTTTTCTCCTAAATCAATTTTTAAGTAATATTTCCCGTTGAAGAGAACGCTAACAATCATTTTATGGCTGTAGATCATAATGGGACAACCTCACTAAAAGTAGACCTCGCATTAGAAAAGTATGGGCACTCCTGCTTTAGTACAATAGCTGTACCCTATATAATATCAGTGTCTGTGCCAAACCACTTCAATGGCCCTCCATCATTTTATAAAGCATGCAGACTGCTCACTGTGGGCGGCACTATACAAAACTGCACAGCAACGCAGGTGCTGGAATATACCCACTGTGGGCTAACCCGGGAACAGCTAACTGGCGCGTAATACAATCATTATAGTGTGAATGTGCGATACAGTGCAAGCTCCACTGGGGCAAAGACAGATTTAAATAGTAAACAAACTTTGTAAAGTCCTACGGAATAGGTCAGCGCTATAGAAATTATAATAATAGGGAATAATAATGATATTATGATAATAATAGGGAATCATTATAAATGCTGGCCCAGCAGCTGCAGCTGAAACGATTCTAAAATCACTATAACCGGTACCATATGGAGGACTAGCATGTCAGCCCTTTCCCGAGTTGTTCTGACTGCCTGTGCAGGATAGGGATTGTTGATCAACAACACCAGCAGGTGGTTCATGTTATAAGTAGCCCTTTTCCTCTGCTTATCTAGAATTCTTCCTTTAGGGATATTTTATCCTCCTGCCCCATGTTGATCTTCAGGACTGATGTTAAAGAACAAGTAGCCTCTAGCAAAACAGACCTCCTTCAACCCTCCATCTGTTGTTTAACTACAACTCCCAGCATCCCCCGGAGAACATTCAGCTGTCAGAGAGATACAGAGAATTGCAGTTTCAACATTTGCATGGGTTCACGTGAGACATCCCTGATGTTAGGGAATAGAGCTCTTGCCCTCACTGTTCTTGCCTACAGCCAGCTCTGCTGAGTTCTCCTTTAAAGGGACCATATGGTGTCAGCTTTGTCTTGTGTAATGCCATGCCCCTTTCTCTGTCAGTACAGTGCTCCAGAAACAAAATGCTTTAAATCGTGATTTTTACCTTTTAAAAATGGAATTATAATAGAGCTGCACACAGATCCTCTCTGCCCGGTGTCTACGCTGAAATGAGGGTTGGGCGTGTCCTTTCATTCTGTCACAGGAAATGGTCATAACTATGAGTGACAAACAACATTCTACAAATCCAGCCCTGGTCCTTCCCCCTGTCAGTCGGCTCCCAGCTCAAGCCCTCCCTCCCTAATCAGCCCTATCTGTGTCACAGTGAACCTATTCATGCTGAAGCTTTCCCCCCAGAAGTTCTTTTTTGTTTCCATTATCATCTGTTCTTTCTCATTCCCAGCACTTTTATGTCCACAACAATTTGCCTTTGTATATGGTCCTCCTTGAAATCTGTAGCACTTATTAGATGCTGCGTAGGATTGCCTCCTGGCTGGTATTTTACTGGCCTGGCCAGTAAAAATGATGCTTGATGCCAATGTTATTAATAAGAAAAAACGGCAGGACTATAAGCAGGTCGGTATTTTTTTTTCCAGAAAAGGTGGCAACCCTAAATCTGTGTAGTGGCACAACTCTATGGTACCCAGCCACCCCACTGCACCTGGAATGAGGATCAAGGGCAGTGGGGTGATAGATTGGGCAGCGTGACTCACAAGGGGGAGCGCATCATACAGTTGTTCCTTACAGGTCACCCTATGGCTGTGATCTTTGCTCCACATTAGTCACTTCATGGCCCCCCGACAAAAAAAATTAAAATAAACAATTACAGACCCTCTCCATCTTTTGCTATGGCCCCCCTGCAGTCATTGGTTCTGCACCAGTAGTAGTTATCCCACTAATGCTGAGGTTGTCCTGCTGTCACATAGCTACAACACCCCTAATCATTAGATCTGTTGTAACTAAGTGGCCCTCCCTCTGTCACAGAACAACAGCTATCTTCAACCTCGGATGAAATTAGCCCTAGTTCTGCTACAGCTTGAAGGCCACTTTCTCAAAAAGAAGGACATACTCAGATCACACTCAATACTTTTCATCTATGTCACATAACTGCAACCCCTCCCATGCCCATATGAATCTGACAGGATGATGGCAGGCAGGAAGGAAGGGGGGAGGGCGCTGTGGGCCCCCCAGTGTTTGCAGGATCTGCTGATATGTAGTTATACATGGACCACAATGAAGCACCCCAAGTGTCAGCACCCTTATGGAGAACCTGCTAGTGGTCAAATTTCCCTTAGGGCAGAGACACACGCTCAGATTCAGGGAGATTAGTCGCCCAGCGACAAATCTCCTCTTCTTCGGGGCGACTAATCTCCCCGAACTGGCTCCCGCCGGACTAGAATGTAAATCACTGGCAGGGAGGCAATAGTCGCACTTCATTTTCCGAAGTTGCCTCATGAGGAAACTTCAGGCAACTTTGGAAAACGAAACGCTCTGAGTGTCATGCCAATTTAGATTCTAGCCGGCGGGAGGCAGTTCGGGGAGATTAGTCACCCCGAAGAAGAGGCGATTTATTGTTGAGCAAATAAATCTCCCCAAATGTGAGCGTGTGTCTCTGCCCTTATTGGACTCTGGGATGTACATTTATTAATGCATACACAGTATATCTCCATATTTAGCATTGATTTAATGAATAGGGCTTGTGCTGATCCTTTGGATCTCCTCCAGTAGTCCACCTAGAAGCAATCCGTATATTGAGCTGCTCATTATCAAAAAAGATAACATGATTTAGCTGGGGAAAGGGAGGGGTTCATTTATGCATAAGCTCCTGCAAGTTTGTTTGACTTTGCTCTTTAGGATCACAAAGCAGAATGCAGCTTTGGTTTCATTTTTAAAGGGGTGTTTCACCTTTAAGTTAACTCTTAGTATGTTATAGAATGGCTAGTTCTAAGCAACTTATAAAATGGCCTTCAAATTTTTTTTTTTTATATAGCTTTTGAATTATTTGCCTTTTTTTTGTAACGCTATCTATCTTTCATATGGAGGTCAAAGACTCAACCTAAAAATAACAAATGCTACGTAAGGCTACATGAATTTATTGTTATTGCTTATTTCTATTACTCCTCTTTCTATTCAGGCCCTCTCCTATTCATATTCCAGTCTCTTATACATATCAGTGCATGGTTGCTAGGGTAATATGGACCCTAGCAACTAGATTGCTAAAACTGCAAACCGGAGAGCTGCTGAATAAAAAGGTCAATAACTCAAAAATCACAAATAAAAAATAACCAACTGATTTTCTCATAATATTAATCTCTACATCAATCATACTAAATGTTAATAGAAAAGTACACAACTCCTTTAAATAACAAAAACCATAAATATTTCCTAATTAAAGGAATAGGCAAAAGCATGTTTAGCACAGTCAGTGTGGTCTAATGCCTCTGTGAATTTTACCTGTAACAATTCAGCACTTTCCAGTGGTCAATGTTAAGGTGCCTTTCCACCTGGGCCAATCAACGAGACGTCCGATATCAAAGCCTTCCACCGATATCAGTTGGCTTGTCTCCCACCATACCGAATATTGTACAAAAATTAGTTTCTTATGATATCGGAGCATGTATGATTACTTTTGGTCTCTTCCTAAATTAGCTTGGGACCACCACAGTACAAAAAGAAAAAAAACCCACACAAAACACTTATGATTATTTAGGGTAGAGACACACGCTGCTATTTTAGGAGATAATTCGGTCAGCGACAAATCGATTCTTCTTCGGGCGACTAATCTCCCGAACTGCCTTCCCGCAGGCTAGGAAGAAATCATGGCACTTGGGTCGCTTCGGCTATCCGAAGTTGCCCGGTTTCCTCGTAAGGCTACTTCGGAAAATGATTCATACCCATAGGCAGTTTGGGGAGATTTGTCGCCGGAAGAAGAAGCGATTTGTCGCTGGGCAACTAATCTCCCGAAATAGCAACATGTATCTCTGCCTTTAATCCCACCCAACCCTGGTTTACACAAAATTTCTTTCCTTTTGGGGAGAAGGGGCTTTTAAAGAAGACATATTGTCTAAAAAATAAAAACGTACCAGTGCATTATACTCATTTAGATATAGAAGATTTATGCTTAAAAAAGTAGTCTTTCAGGCTGATTTATTGAATATTTCTGCAAAAACCCCTAATAATCCCTCCCTTCTCTTCCACTTTCTGCTCCCTGAATTCTCAGGCTTTGCAGGGGAGCCGGCAGCTCTCAGCTCAATGCACTGTAAGACAGGAACCAATCAGCAGCTAGCAGGACCTGATAGGGAACTGAAGCCTGTCTGTGCTTGTGAGACTGCAGGGCTGTGATTGGCTGTCCCCCTCCTGCTTCTGGCAGGGACCGTTAGGACACTCCCACCGCTCATTTGAAATATAGACAGGGACCAGAGAACATCTATAGGGAGCTCCAATAAAGGGGCTGTTTTTATAGATAATAGAAGTTTTTAGCACCATGTAAAAGCAACACCATATATTACTTATAATAATCTACAAAATTAGGGTTTTTTCATTTATCCTATATGGTTCCTTTAAGGTAGCAGGTACTGTTAGCTCGCAATTTTTCTTTTTTTTTTTTTTACACAAACCAGAACTTTAACCGAGACGTGAAAAATATTTTTACTTTGGATTAAATAGTGGGAGCAGAGTATGGTGATAGTTGTGGTTCTTCCCTGGAACAAGTAGAAGCTGTGAGCAGGAAAAAAAAGAAATGACTAAAGAATTGTGTACAAAATAGCTTTTTTATTCCCTGGTATGCGCTGTGGCGAGCAATCGATGAATTTCTTAGTTTTACCCAAATCTTGGAAGCTGAGATTGATAACCACCGTGAAAAACGCACAATGCCTATTTTATTTCCTAATAGTACAAGCTGTGAAATGAGACAGAAAATTGTGCCCACAGCCTGCAGTACTCCACACAGGGATGCACGACTGCGGGCTTTAAGTTGTTAGGTAGTTCTGATATGTGTGTTCCATAACAGCTGTAGGCTTGTGAGCTGGGTCTGCATGCGATGAGATGAATCACCCCAAAGTGGCTGCTGTAAGGCGGCTCATTGCTGCTGCAAAATCCTCAGGTATGTCTCCTTGTCATTAATTTCTAAGAGACCATCATTTAGTCTCACTTCTGCCTGCTTGACTCGTTTGTCGTTCACATGGAACATGCACTTTCATATTCTGCATAATTGACAGATAAAGGGGCAGATTTATCAAGGGTCGAAGTGAATTCGAAGGAATTTTCGAAGTATAAAAATTCAAAATACAAAGTAATTTTTTGGATACTTCGACCATCGAATAGGATACTACGACTTTGAATTCGATTCAAAGTAAAATCGTTCGAATATTCGAACATTCGATATTCAAAGTACTGTCTCTTTAAAAAAAACTTTGACTTCAATACTTCACCAACTTAAACCTGCTGAAGTGCTATGTTAGCCTATGTTAGCATTTTTCTACGTTTTTGGAAGTCAAAGTAAAATCGTTCGCTGAAATCCTTAGAATCGTTCGATTCGAAGGATTTAATTTTCATTTTACTCCGACCACAGGATACCCAAATTCGATGCAAAAAACTCGATGGTCGAATTTCGAAGTATTTTTTTCTTCGATAATTCGACCCTTGATAAATCTGCCCCAAAGTGTTCTACTATATATACACATACTATTTTCCTAGAAAGTTATGTGACACAGAACCAAATTTTTTTTTTAAAAAAAAAAGTAATTTGTCCTTATTTTGTTCAAGTATTCAACTTTTTATTTAGCAGCTCCCTAGTTCGGAATTTTAACAGCAGTCTGGATAGAAAGTATAAAATTTTGGAACATTGTTTTGAGCAGTGTAACGTTTGCATTGTTTTGTTGCAGTGCTACTGTGTATAGTAATATTCAAAATCTTTTCGGAATGGTGAGCGAATGAAGGGGTTATTCAGTGTTTTAGAGTGTTCACCAGAAATAAGACTTATTTTCAATTGCTTTTCATTGCTATTTTTTTTACCGTTTTTCCAAAAGTAAAGTTTAATGAGGTTTCAGTCTGGCGGCTCAGGAATCCAGATTCAACTTCTGAACTGTTACTATGTGCTAAATAGGTTGATACATTTCTCAGCAGTGTCTGTGGAATATGAGCAACTATTGCATCAATTCTAACAGCTGCCTGTAATGAAACCCAGGGATTTTGCTCAGCAGGGACAAAGATAACAAATGTATCAACTAAATGTATCAGGTTAGAACAGTCAGCTAGAGTCCTGCAGTGGGTCGGGTACCCGTGGGTTACCCGCAAAAACCTGCAGTACCATGCCGGTTTTTCGTTGAAGTTCAAGGTGCGGGTATACCCGCGGGTCGGCGGTTCTGCGGGTTTGCGGGTCGGGCTGCGAGTCTTCTCAATATCAATAGTTGCTCCTTTTTTCTGTTCACGTCCACTTCCGATGATGTCATTTCCGGTACACAATGACAGCACTTCTGGTTTTATTCCCTTTTTTCTGATCATATCTACTTCCGATGACGTCACTTGCGGTTTATAATGACAGCACTTCCTGATTCTTGATGGTCAGCGGGTCGCGGGTCCCGGTTGCAGAGAAGGTACTTGCGGGTCAGGTTGCGGGTCCAAGCGGGTAAGAATGCGGGTGCGGGTTGCGGATTGCAGGTTGCGGGTACGGGTCGGGTTCGGGTCCCAAAAAATGGACCCGCGCAGGACTCTACAGTCAGCTCCCAGAACTGCTTTATAAAGACATAAAAAGACCAAAAATTTTAATGAAATTAGTAAACTTCAATATTAGAAAACTCTTTATTTCAATGATTTACTTTACTATAAAGTGCAGCTTATTATAAAATCTAAAATCCCACATATTTGCATTTATATATACCTGTCTATAGGCTGTGTGATGTTACCTATGACACAATCCATCTTGTAGCCATAAATAGCGGCTGTTAATGGAAACAAATCGCAAAGAATCTTCAATATTTTAACTGCTGTGATTCCCTCAGAGAAAACCGATGTGATCAAATTGCAATCATAGTTGAGGATCAGTGGGAAACACTTGACTGAGCAATCGTTGACAGACCCACCAAGTGCTTTAGCCTGAAAAGTGTCTCTTGGTGGTAAATGGTGAATTGTACACCATCACCATTATGATGGTGATAGTTTAAACAGGCTATGCAAACTATGTAGTTCCTGTTGCAACTTTATATGCATGGGGGCAAATTCATTAAAGGGCGAAGTGACTAACGTTAGCAAAATGACTAACGTCATTTTACTAATGGGTGCAGGCATAACTTCGCTAGCGAAGTTTCGCTCTGGCGAAAGAGTGTTACTTTTGCAAATTTACTAAGATGCGCCTTTTACTCAACGTTACCTGTTCTGCCAGACTTGCCTTTCGCCAGCTCAGACCAGGACAAGAGCAATGGAATGTATAGGGCTTCTTCAATTTCTAGTTGAAAATGTTTCTAAGTCCCAAAAAACGCTGGCGTCTTTTACTTTTTCAGGGTGATAGGCTGCAAAAGTTTGTAAAAATGTATTTGGGTACCCGGGCTCCCCCATACATTTCCTAACATATGACACATAAACTATACATTGGGCTCATGTGTAGGGCATTATAACAACCGTATTTTATTTTATTAACGTTTCCTGGGCTTGTGTAATGTAATGTATTTGCTGCAACATATACATCCATTCAACTTTAACTTCCCGCGCATGCAAATTAGCCAACGCTTCGCTTGGCGCAGTAACGCTAGTGCAACTTTGCCAGAGTTCAGCACCCTGGACGCAACTTCAGATTTTAGTGAATTAGCATTGTCCTGGCAAATCTATGCCTGCGATGTGAGCGAAGCTGGCGCTGGCGAATTTACAGAGGTTAATGAATTTGCCCCATAGTTCCCTATTCAATTAGTTAGTTTGATCAATAAACCTCACTGCACTGCCAGCTGCTTGCAAGGGGATTGTGTCTCAACTTTGAATTGTGAATTATCCAAACTCGATTTGAGTTTTAATTCAGATTGTAATTTCGATATTTATCATACTCTGGCCCTTTAAGAACTCAAAATCTACTATTCGCCACCTTAAATCTTCCAAATTGCTGTATAAGTCAATGGGCGAGATCCAGGGATCAATTTGGTGAAGTTTGCAGCCTTCCCGACGTACTCAAATCGAGTTTTTTTAATTTGATTTGAGTTTTTCTAATTCAAATCTAATTTGATTCAAGTTTTCGGGTCGATTCAATTTGTCCCAGCTGAGAAAATTCGATTGTATCAATAAATTAAGATTGGTCGAATTTAGAATTTATGGGAGTTTTTAAAAACTCACATGAATTCGAAATTCGACCCTTGATAAATGTGCCTCGCTTAGTTAGACTGTGGTGGGAAAGGCTGTAACCAGGCAGCAAGCGGAAAACACTTCTTTCATATGGTAAAGTTGAAATATTTTCTAAAAACAAGGTTGGGGTAGGGTTCTAGTTATTGTATAATTAATCACTATAATGAAATTTTTTTTTATTGTTACATGTAATGGTAATTAAAATATTAAATCATGCAAACTGTTTTCTACTTTCTGAATGTTGCAGGGCATCCGCCTCCAGGGGACTTTATTGCCTTGGGATCCAAGGGCCAAAACAGTGATTCAAAAGCAACATCCAGCCTCCTGAAGCTGGCTGCTCCTGGATTGAGTTCAGAATGGAAGTGTGAGGCCTCTGCTACTTTAGCCAGCACATCTGCACTGACTGGCCTCACTAAGTGCCCCAAACTCTCATCCACTGCCCCCACTGAGTGCCATGGGAAGGCTGGCAGAAGCTGCCGTGGCAGAGAAAAGAGCCATTTCTCCATCAATAAAGGAGCCATCTGTTGTTCCAATTGAAGATGCCAGTTAAAATGTTTGCAGTACAATTTGTACTTTGTTTGAGACTAGAAATCACATTGCAGCCCCATAAGCAGCTCTTTACATTCCAAATTCCTATTTATTTTTCTTGTTCATATTTCCGTGCGCTGGGAACCTTTCCAGAATTTCTAGTAGTAGAGGTCTGTTTTGACAAAATTTGTCACAGTTGTTCTACAAATGTGGTTTGCCTTTAACCTGAAATTCTACAGTCATTACGGTGACAGCAGTGCTTGTATATTATTACATTTATAGAAATTTTATTTCTTTCCAAATAAAAATAAACATTTATTTTTCTTGGGTATATAGAGAAATTGCAAAGACTCTCCCCAGTCTGATTGTGGAAAGTTTTGACTTACCTGATACCTAGGGCCATTACTCCTATTTGCTAAAAACTGCACCAACCGGGGTACTTCTATAAGCTGATAGCTTAACCATCGTCCGTAGTGATGGGCGAATTTACTCGCCAGGCATGAATTTGCGGTGAATTTGTCAGTTTCGCCGCTGGTGAATAAATTCAGTAGCCCTGAAGTTGAAGCTTTGAAAAATCCCCTTTGGCTTCAATTACTCCTGCAAGTCTTTTGGGGTGAGAACTTAACAGCTTTGTGTTATGTTTACTGAGTGATGAAAAGTCCAAGGAGATGAAAACGTATTGCAAGGCACTATATATGTTCTTGTCTGACCCCTGGGTCTTAAAGAGAAATTAAGCCTGATAAAGGAATAAACAATAACTGTTGTTAGGAGGAACCCCAGTAGACCTACAATTGCCCCTGGATCTTCATATCCTTTATTATTTTGGTGATTGTTCAGAAGTACTGCTTTTGGCTAGTGGGTCTACTGGAGAAATTACTTAACGTGGTGGTACACATGAAGATTCAGGGTGATTAGTCGCCCAGCTACAAATCTTCTCTTCTTGAGGCGACTAATCTCCCCAAAATGCCTTCCCGCCTGCAAGAATACAAATCACCAGCGGGATGGCATATGATTTCTGAAGTTTCCTTGTCAATAACACTTCCATTGTATTTAAATATATTTTTACTTGGCCTTGGAGTGCTCCCACAACCCCCCTTTTTTGCATTTTGTATTGTAGCAGAGAATTTTTTTGCCTTGTTTCGCACCGAAAATGACGCCCATAGACTTGTAGGGCGGCGTGCTTCAAAAAAAATAAATGACACGCATTAAAATAATTACGGCGCAAGTCAGAAAAATTACGCCGTCCATAGACTTTAATGGCCGTCGGCGACATTTCGCTGGCGGGAAATTTTTGGAGAAACGGGTCAAATTTGCCCAAGCCAGTGAGTTCAGTGAGTTTGCAATTGATCCTCAGCATGCAGGTCAGATTCAAAAGCAAACCGTTATGATCTATGTGGCTCCTCCTCAAATCACTGATTGGTTACTGCCTGGTAACCAATCAGTGGAAATCAAGAGAGCTGCAAATCAGGAATTAGCGTTCTGGCTAATATGTGAGACATCCAGCCACTCCAGCCTTTATACATTACATTTTTGACTAACTAACTATATTAGATATAAACATATATATAGGAATATAGGTTTTCTGTCAATAGATATTATTTTTTAAGTGAATATATATATATATATATATATATATATATATATATATATATATATATATATATACATACATACAATATATATTAAATGTAGCCATAGTACCTTCTCTATGGCTTTATATCCATCTGCTTCCATTGTACTGTGGCTACCTGCAGTCGGAAAACCCACATTCTTAGCCATAGAGCTCTAGTCTAAATATATATGTGTACGTTTAGTTTGAAAAATATTACATATACAGTAAAATGTAAACCTTCTATATAATTTTATAATCTGTTAAGTTTTATTCTGGAGAATTGTATCACAGTTTTCTTGAAATGACATTGGGCTATGATTATTTTCTTCATTTAAAACTGCTTGTTTTGTCACATGAGATTAAATTAGCCTCAAGCTAATGAGAGGAAGACTGAAGAAATCTTAAATTCCATCTTGAATATTGCCTCCACTCCACTAGGGATAGCTATTGATTTGCTTTGGATTGGCTTTTTATAAAGCAGCTTAAATGTCTCATATATTTTCTTATATATACTGTATTTCTTGTGTTTTTGTTTCAGATTTAAGAGGTTCTACTATCTTTTCAGTACCAGATCGCTGCAATTCAGTGATGCAGTATGGTGGCTACACACGGATGTTCCTACAAACTGTAAATTCTCTCCTAAAGACTATGGGTCAAATTCACTAAGCGCCGAAGCGCCTAACGCTAGCGTGAATTCGTTAGCGTTGGGCATTTTCGTTACTTTGCCGATTCACTAACGGACGCTGGTGTAACTTGGCTAGTGTTACTTCGCACCCTTACGCCTGGCGAAGTTGCGCAACGGACGTAACTACGCAAATTCACTGTATTAATTAACTATATAGTGGGCACATGTGTAGGGCAAAATAAAAATGTTATTTAATGTTTTGAAGGTTTCCCAGGCTTGTGTAGTGCTGCTACAAATACTTCCATTGAAATTTGAATTTGACGATGTATGCAAATTAACCATCACTAGCGTAACTTCGCTTTGCTTAGCGAATCAACGCTAGCGCAATGTCGCAACTATACGCTACCCCTGAGCGCAACTTCGGATTTTAGTGAATGTACGAAGCGCTGGTGAAACTACTCCTGGCGAAGTGCGGCGAAGTGGAGCGCAACTACGAATCTTAGTGAATGTCCCACTAGGTATTTGGTATTGGTATACCTTGCTTTTATTTATTTTACTGCAGCTTCACCATCTTGTTTGACACCAAAGATTATTTATATAGCACTGCCACATGAAAATAGTTTTTCTCAAAATATAGAAATATATTCTGCAGAGAGTACTCACAACTCAGTCGATTACAGTTTGTCAAGTTTAGAAATAAAACATCTGGAATTCTGTTCCATTCTTGCCTTAAGGTGGCCGAGTCGGCAGCTTATTTGCCCATATATGGGCCCCCCGACGTGCTTCCTCGATCGAGATCTGGCCGAAAGTCGGCCAGATCTCGATCGGATGGGACTAAAAATCCCGTTGGATCGCGGCCGCATCTGTTCATTGATGCGGTCCAGCGATCCGACCGCCCCTTCCCATTTGTTAGGATCCGATCGTTGGGCCCTAGGGCCCACGATCAGATCAGCCCGATATTGCCCACCTCAAGGTGGGCATATCAGGGAGAGATCCGCTCGTTTGTCGTCATCTCCAAATGAGCGGATCTCTCCGTCACCGTGTATGGCCACCTTTAGCTAAAGCTCTCCCATAGTTCTGATCTGTAATGCAGTAGGCAACCATGCTCACCACCAATTATGATTTATGTATGGTAACCTTATACAGTAGAACCGCATTTTACGTATTTTAGGGGACAAGAAAAAAAAATGGAAAAATTTAAAATCAGGAAAATATTCTGCATAATATATATAAAGTCAAAGTCAAAGTAAACTTTATTGTCATCTCAGCAGTATACAAATACACAGTGAGATGAGACGACGTGGCTCCAGCTAGTACATATCACAAAAAGGCACTTAAAAATACACAATAAATATGTAAACATTTGAAATGTGCAATATATTGGCAGAAATTGGATATGTACATGTGTAAACCTTTAGAATTGTGCAAATAAATTAACAGTTCACAAAGTTAAGTTCACAGTTGAGGTGTGTCTGGAATGTAGTGGGAGGGCAGGCAGTGAGTTGAGGTGTCTGATCGCTTGTGGAAAAAAGCTTTCGCGCAGCCTGGTTGTTCGGGCTTTAATACTGCGAAAGCGTCTGTCGGATGGGAGCAGCGTGAACAGTCCGTGTGAGGGGTGTGTGGAGTCCAGTGCAATGCAGGAGGCCTTTCTTACACAGCGCTTGTGGAAGTTGTCCTGCAGTGATGGAAGAGACACTCCAATGATGTTGCCAGCTGCTCTGACAGTCCACTGTAGACTTTTCCTGTCAGCAGAGCTGGCACTACTGTACGAGATGGAGATGCAGCTCGTCAGGACGCTCTCTATTGTGCCCCTGTAGAACACTGTGAGGGTGGGAGGCGGAAGGCTGGCCCGTTTCAGTCGTCTTAGGAAGTGAAGACGCTGCTGAGCCTTTTTGGTGATGGAGGCGGTGTTGGTGGTCCAGGTGAGGTCATCAGAGATGTGGACTCCCAGGAATTTGGTGTTCTTTACTGTCTCTACTGTGGAGCCGTTGATGCTGAGTGGTGTGTGAACAGGGAGAGTTCTCCTGAAGTCGACGATCATCTCTTTCGTTTTATCCACATTCAGTGACAGGTTGTTCTCACTGCACCAGACTGCCAGCTGCTAAACCTCATCTCTGTACGCCGACTCGTCGTTGTGGTTGATGAGCCCCAACACAGTTGTGTCATCGGCGAACTTGATGATGTGGTTCGAGCTGTGTCTCGCTATGCAGTCATGTGTCAGCAATGTGTAAAACAACGGGCTGAGAAAACATCCTTGAGGAGCTCCTGTGCTCAATCTGATGGTGCTGGAAAACTTGGAACTGCAAAAAAAACTGTGTAAAATGAGGGGAAACTTAAAATCAGGGGATGAAAAATTTTTAACTGTAAAATCTGATGTTTCTTGATACAGCTGTTTAGGCCATGGAAATGTTCATTCAAAGATAGGTACTCTGTTGAAGATGTGAATTTATATGGTTTATCTGCACATCACTACAATTAGCAATTGGCTCTGTTAAGATAAATAGTTCAGTGTCTGCAGGGATGGAGACTAATTCTAATCAAAGGTTAAATTGTTTCTGTCCACATGCAGTGTGACTGGTGCCCTGTGGAACACACCTTAGAGCAATTGCCTATTGACTGAATCCACTAGAAAAATCATCATAAATTACAATTTAGAGGACAGGATAAGTGACGGGCGAATTTGTCCCGCAAAAAGTTTGCTGGTGAAAAATTTCCCACAAAATTCGTTAAACGGCGAAAAATTCTGACACGCGTTAATTTTGACGCCAGCGTTAAAGTCAATGGGCGTCCGAATAATGTTGACGTGCAACGGTTTTGACGTGAGCAACTTTTCCTACGCGCGTCCAAATTTTTTTGACACTGGTGAATTTTCTGGGCAGTTTTGAGAATGTATTCGCCGGAAATTCACCCATCACTAATCCTGTCCTCTAAATAGTCATTTATGAATTATGATGATTTCCAAAGTTTTTTGACACCGGCCATAATTCCGACAAGTAAACGAATGGCCATTGACTTTAATGCACGTCAAATGTCGCCGTCGTTGGAATTGATGCCGGAGTCAATTTTGATGCCCGCAAATTGACGCCGGCGTCAAAGTTTGCGTTTTGTTTACGGGACAAATTCGCCGATCACTAGAGAACACTTACCAAAGATGAGTCTGCTCTGTTTAACAAACCAAATTAAATCAGTGGAAGCTGCCCTATACCTTCCTTCAACTTCAAGCCAGTCTCTCTATATTGTAACATTAACACTATCAAGTGGTAAACAATAGCTGTTTTATCAAAATGTATATAGAATTCCCGAAGCATGCTGATATATATAAGAGGAAAGAGGCAGAAAAGTAATGTTTTTAGGCTTCCAATGAATCTATACCTTTACTTTAAGGCTTACCTTATGGAAAACCAATAAATAACGCAATTTACCAATAGGGATGTTTCCTTGCCCTGCTGTAACTCATACTAACTTCTTATTTGGATGCTTGCGGAACAAGGAAACAAGGTTATTTGCTGAGACAGGAAAAAAAAAGAAAAAAGCATTAACTATTTAGAGTATATAATTGTCCCAAATGTTTAAAGGGATTTATACTTTGAGATAACTTTTAGTATAATATAGAGAGTGTTATTCTGAGACAATTTGCAATTTTTTTTTTATTTCTTATTATTTGTGGTTTTTGTTTGTTTGCTTTTAGTGATGGGTGAATTTGGGGCGTTTCGCTTCGCTGAAAAATTTGTGAATTTCCAGTGAAACGGCGAAAAATTCACGAAACGGCGGCGGCATCTCGTTTTTGACGCCGGCATCCATTTTTTGGGACGCCGCCGAATTTTCATGGCGGTTTTGACAATTTATTCGCTGGTGGCGAATCGTGGGAATTCGCCCACCACTATTTGCTTTTTATTCAGCAGCTCTCCAGTTTGCAATTTCAGCAAGGGTCCAAATAACCCTAGTAAATAGTCATTGATTTCAATGAGAGGCTGGAAAATGGATAGGAGAGGGCCCGAATAGAAATATGAGTAATGAAAAGTAGCAATAACAATAAATGTGTAGCCTTACAGAGTATTTGTTTCTTAGATGGGGTCAGTGACCCCCATTTGAAAGCTGGAAAGAGTCAGAAGAAAAAGGCAAATAGTTTAAAAGCTAAAAAAAATGATGAAGGCCAATTGAAAAGTTGCTTCAAATTAGCCATACTACAACAGTTAACTTAAGTTAACTTAAAATGAAACCCTGACCAAATTAAACTATGGCTCACCCGATACAGAGCTTGACCCTGGGTTATGAACCCCAGGTCCATCACTTTCGGGCAGACCCTGCTCGGAAAAGTACTGAATCAAGGAGAAACAAATGTGGTTCAAACTCACTGATCTCAAATGGTGGCTCAAGATATGAAACGCGTTAGGACAATTTGTTTTAACTTCATGGAATAAAAATGGAGTTTTATCTACACCGGTGTGCTTCAGGAGTGCGTGCTCATTCTTCTATTGTCTGCCTTACTTAACCTCACCATTAAATTACCTGTAAATTAGACCTTACGAGTCAAAACTAAAGGCTGTGTGATGTAGTGCCTTGTCTAGCCATGTGGTAGAGTCCTGCAGCGGGTCGGGTAGCCGTGGGTTACCCACAAAAAAAGCAGGAATAAGGGGAGGATTTTCAGGTTGGGTATAGCCGTGGGTCTGCAGGTCGGGTTGCGGGTCTCATCTAAATTTCTTATCTTATGTAATATTGTCCATATTTTACTCCTTTTAAAGCTTTACAAAGCTTGTTTCTGTCCCTGGCCACTTTTGATGATGTCACTTCCGGTTTGCAGCACCATCACTTCCTGTTTGATGGTGGTCTGCGGGTTGCAGGTCAGGTTGTAGATAAGGCAGTTGCAGGTCCAGGTCGGGTAGCGGATCAAAGTGGGTAAATATGCAGGTTGCAGTTGGGGTCGCAGGCTGCGGGGTTCAGTTCAGGTATGGGTCTTGGAAATTGGTTTCGTGCAGGATCCTACCATGTGGGGTGTTAGCTGTAGGTAGTAGCGATGAGCAAAATTCCATGGACTCAAAACATTTGGTGAATTTTTAGCTGTTTCGTGAATTGTCACAGAAAGTGTCAGATTCGCCCATCACTAGTAGGTAGTTCTTATACATTCACAATCCTGTTATATGAACACTTTAATGGCGGGAATTTTTCTGCGAAGCGAAACGCCCCAAATTCGCCCATCACTAGTTTTCATAACTTTGATCAGGTTTATCTTGTTTTATTTGTTTTGCAATCATTTTCTTTGGCTTTGTTCTGTTAGGAGTTTTCCAAAAAAACTAAAAATTTTTACTGGTGAAGATTTTTGCGCCGAAACCCCGAAATCATCGGATATCAGGACCAACATCAGCGCAGACACTGTTGATAATTTTATTGCTATGACCTCGTTATATGGAAGGCAAAACATCGAGATAAGGCTATTTCAAATTAAATGAGGTTTATTGAGTTTAACAAAGAATTTTGTAATGGTTTTGCCTTGGGAAAATGATCATGTTACACCAAAGTGTCCCACAAGCATTTTGCCAAAGACACTCCACTTTTCACAAGCTTTTATAGATTAAAATGGGAGTACACATACATACGTTATATAACTTGAACCCTCCCAAAATGGAAGAGGACTGAATGTTCTTAGCTACAGATATTGCACTGAAAATAGTTTCCCGCTTACAACTGTCCCTTAGCCTTGCAGTTCTTTATCTGTTAAAAGCAGACACAGGGAGGAACTCAGTAAATGAAGAAAGCACTTCTGTAGAAGGGGCCTCATCTACTATCTGCTGACACTCTGAATTCTGTCAGTAACTTACAAAGTGACCTCTCATCACTAGGTGTCATTAATAAGAGAATAAATAAATGGGGGAACATCACACATCCCTTCACCTTTCCTGCCTTGGGCATTTGGTTATTGCAGCGTCAGAATGATAGGGGCATTTGTTATTAGACTTTATTATTCTTACACTCTGACACATAACCATTTGTCCGTCATTGGAATAGGCTGTTCTCATATAAATGTGGTCATATTAAAAATATATTATCATATCCTCTCTTGAAACGCAGAAATGCGTTTCATATTACCCTGTCGTTAGCAATTTAAGGGTACTGAGAGGAACCCTGAGAACAAGGGAGGGTTTGTCATAATGAAAACAGTGGTCTTGTGAGTTACAGTTAAACATCATGACAGCACCAGTCACAGAAGTGAAAACTTCAAACTGAGATCAGATAAGAAAAACAGGAGGCTAAAGGGTCTAAAAGTTAATCCTGTTTTGAGGAAGTAACTTGGCTGAGATATAGTTGGCAACAGGAAACCTCACAAAAATATTTAAATGTGGCTATCTATATGCTATCATGTTATATAAGGCTTAAAGAAAAAATATATATATATATATATGCAAAAACATATACGTTTGAAAGAAAACATTGCATATGCATAAAAACATAACTAAGCAAAAATGAATTGAATAATACTGAACATATTGCATCTTTAAAGTAAAAATTATTCTTTTAAGATAAAATTATTCACAAAGCAGAATTCTAACAGAGATATATAAACCAAGTATTAATGCTAAGATGACATGGATAGACTTAACGAAACTTGAAATGGAGTTGTTTAACCCGCAATAAACTTTACCTAATCATTGGTAATAACTGAACTCTTCTATAAAAAATTGCACTTATTGTTGCAGCTCTAAAACTTTTGCTATATGACATTCAACAAACATTTTATAAACAATATGAGTACAACCTTCTTTCTCCTATCAAAACACATACTAAATCAAAGTCACACTATGTTGGTCAGTTACTCTATTTATTTGGACAACCTCTATGTTTATGAAGGTGATAGATGTATAGATAATAATATTATGGGTGGGGCTAGTCTTGGAATCTAGACTCTATTCAGTAATAATATTAGCACATGACAGAGTCCTATTATTATGGGGTCTATCATTTTGTTAATGTCAGTGCCGTTTACACACAACCAGCTACATAGAGAGCTGAGGACCTGGGGCAATAATACAATTGAGTAATTACAGGAAACTTTCCTTCTAAAACCTTTTTTTTTTACAAATACAATTTTACCTTTGTTGTTTTCATAACTAATCTATAACTAAACATACAGAGAAAATGTTACATTATCAATTCCCATTTTTTTCTTCTTGTTAATTTCACACAATTTAACTATATCACATTCAATACTGTATGAATCTAAAACTTAAAATTAACCCATTTCAATATCAGTCCATCAGTTCATTATAGAGGAAAATCCAATCAGAGAGCTCATGGCTTTTGATAAGCATATGAAGTAATATTCAGCAGTCACTTGTATTCAGTTAATTCAGCAGTCTCTGTACAGTTCTTAAGAGTTCATAATTAGTCCATAGATCCGATATTAGGATATGCAAAAGATGTAAAGGCATCACAGATATGAATGGAAAAACTTTTGAAATGGCTCTTTGTATGTATGTAGAGTTTCCTTCAATGAGTGGTGTGAACAATGATAGGTGTTCTATTTGGAATGGATTGGAATATAGTGAATAATCTCAACAGTTACTGATGGAGTTTTGCTCAGATCACCAACCTGGAAACAAAGAGACAATGTGACAATATCTGGTGTTCTGGCATTACTGACTTGAGTAATCTAGTGTACTAGCTAAAGAACTCCAATGAAACCACTGTATGAACTGTCAATAATGAGAAGTGGTTGTATATTTATGATATGAGTGAAGGACGTTTGTTTTCTTGTGGTTAATTCAAATTTAGAAAGTCCACAACACCTGATAGGATTGTTGCAGAAAATTGACAGGACAGCTGGGAGTAAATCCAACCAAATGCTGCCAGTAATTGTGTTGTTGGAAGTGGGATGGTACAAAGACACAACTCCACTTAGTATCAGTGTAATTTGCAAAATTCTAACAGAATTGAAAATTTAATTGTGTAAACTGTCAAATTCAACCTGTACTGTTCCTTCTTATAACAAAACAATTTTTTAATTAATCATAAGTAGGAAAAAAACATTTAATAACATTTTTATATTTTTAGCCCAAATGAGAATGACATAGACCCATTTTAGTAGCATATAGCAGCGGCACAAGCACATTAGCTGCATTTTTATGAACTGAAGCTTATTTAATTAGAAAAAATACAAACAACAATAATACTCCCCTCTTGTACTGCAAATGCAGTACAATAATAATATATGAAATATTACCTTCATGTTGGTGAAAAGATCCAGATTGCGGAGATACAGAAAAAATACAGATGCATATGAAACGATAAAGTTAAAAAAAAAATACTAGCTGTAGGTAAAAGATACTCAGTCAATGAAAAAAGTTAAGCATTTGAGGTAATTAAGCATTGAACTGGTGTTTACGCTTACGGCATACTCTGGACACATGCCCTGGTTTAAGACAGTACCAGCAGATAAATTCCTTCTTGTAATTGCTTGGACTATGAACTAGATTTCTTTTTAAAGGGTGTTGTAAGTTGGATGCACCATTAAGTACTTCAGTGTGAGTGTGCCCTGGTGTTTGAAACAACTGTCCATGATTTATTTGATCATCAGGACTTTTGTCTTCAGAATATTCAGCGGAAGTACTACTTTTAATAATTTTAAAGCATCCTGAACCATTAGCCCAATAAGAATTTTTATTACTGGGGTTTACTGGGGGCTGCACCGTCTGTGGAACCAAAAGTTCTGAGATTGTGTAACCCTGTGCCACTCTAAGGTTGCCAATAGGCATATTTAAAATAGCATTTAATTGCTCCTGAGTATCCATATTAAGGACTAGATCTAAGGTTGCTGAGCAAGGAGCAGAGAATAGGTGTAATGTCTCAGCTGAAGCATATGTGAGAAATATCACTTTCTATTGGTTGGCAAAAGCCTGCTAGATCTAATGGCATGCAAGTGTATAGTAAAATATCTGCCCTTACACTTATCCTTTATCTGTCACAGCAGACTTTCAAGTTGTGAGAGGAGAGAAAACTATCGCATTCTGGCCAGGAAAACGCAGTCTTGTCCCCTCCACTGTGACACTTAACAAAGGCTTTGAAACTTAAAATGTTTTGGGCACTCAACTAACATATCTAGGAGGATTGTTAGATATGAAAAGTGGTTTTGTTTCAGATCACAAGTAAAACATAATATACTTAAAAAGAATTATCACTCTGACCCATAAAGATAAAAAATAGAAGTAAAGTTGGTTTGAGACAAAAACTATAACAGAGAACATTTATAGAGACAACACTAATATTTCTGTTATAAAGACAAGTGGAGTGTATTAACCTTATTCACGAGAAACCCATTCACAAACAAACATACACAAGGGAACTAAATAACAAAGAAGACAATGTTAGGATAAGATAAGAATAGTGACATGATAGTCAAAGACAAAATGACAATATTAGTATAATAGTGACAGACACATAGAACAAATATTATATTACAAGTACCTATTAAAACATATAAACATTAAAGAGAACCCAAAACAATATAGCAAATGTATTCATTACACACACATCAAATTCATATTTCCGTCAAGTCAAGTCAAGTCCTTTTCTTTCTAACATACACACAAGTATTACATTCAAAATATACTCTAACACTCTAACAGATCTGTAGAAACACACCTATATAACCATGTAAGAATGCAAAAAAGCTGAGCAGCAAGTTATTAACATTTGTTTTGTTTATAAAAACAAACAGTGGAGACAAACAGACATATAAACTCCTCGAGTCGCCTGCAGGTAAAAAATGATGTTATACTTTTCTCTGTAGTTTAAACAGGTTGGGATTTTAAAATTGGGAATAATTAATATCAGATAATAGACACCGAAAATGAAACTGTGAAGAAAACTTATTTGAAGTTGCAGATGGTGGACACCTAGATGTTTCTAGGGCTCTCGTTTGTTATCTGCCGATTCAAATGGACAGGAAAGTGATGCACACTTCACACACTACAAGAATTCCCTCTGGAAGATCCTAGATTTCCATTCCCTAGCCTGTGGAGTCGCCTCCTAAACAGGAAACGTAGGGAAAATCCTAAAACACAAACAGACTCTGTGAAAGAGCCGCGAATTCCCTCATGGACACTTTCATACAGATTATAGTTATTCTAAATCTTATTCACGCACTAGGCTGATGCCGGTTGGTCTCAACCTCATTCATCCAGCTCAAGACACAGGGATTCTTTTTCATTCATCAACCAACATGCATGTGTAGTTTCTATGACAGATTAGTCTAATGCTTCATAATAAGGAATGACATACATGACAAAAATAGTAAGGAAAAAGCATATTCCTATCATGAGTGGCATTTGAACTAATTGACAAAACACTTAACAAAACAATGAGCAAAATAGAACAGATTGAAAAACATTGATACCCACACATGGAGTCTGCCGCTGCGGGAGTTACTTCGTACCTCAGCGATAGACCGCTTGCACTACCCTCAGTATATCCTCTTGATAACTGGCACTTGAAGAAATACGACTGGAAAATTTCAGACGTCCAGCGTCCAGAAAATTATCACGTCGGGGTCACCAAATATGTTGATAATTTTATTGCTATGACCTCGTTATATGGAAGGCAAAACATCGAGATAAGGCTATTTCAAATTAAATGAGGTTTATTGAGTTTAACAAAGAATTTTGTAATGGTTTTGCCTTGGGAAAATGATCATGTTACACCAAAGTGTCCCACAAGCATTTTGCCAAAGACACTCCACTTTTCACAAGCTTTTATAGATTAAAATGGGAGTACACATACATACGTTATATAACTTGAACCCTCCCAAAATGGAAGAGGACTGAATGTTCTTAGCTACAGATATTGCACTGAAAATAGTTTCCCGCTTACAACTGTCCCTTAGCCTTGCAGTTCTTTATCTGTTAAAAGCAGACACAGGGAGGAACTCAGTAAATGAAGAAAGCACTTCTGTAGAAGGGGCCTCATCTACTATCTGCTGACACTCTGAATTCTGTCAGTAACTTACAAAGTGACCTCTCATCACTAGGTGTCATTAATAAGAGAATAAATAAATGGGGGAACATCACACATCCCTTCACCTTTCCTGCCTTGGGCATTTGGTTATTGCAGCGTCAGAATGATAGGGGCATTTGTTATTAGACTTTATTATTCTTACACTCTGACACATAACCATTTGTCCGTCATTGGAATAGGCTGTTCTCATATAAATGTGGTCATATTAAAAATATATTATCAACACTTGGACCTTCCCCATTGACTTATACGGGACCTTGAGAGCTTTTACGGGGTCCTGTATTCTGAGTATATATACCATCGGACTTTAAAAAATCTCAAAAAATTTGTAGTTTTTTTTTTTTGCTCCGAGAACTACGAATTATTGGAGGTTCGGATATTTGGACCTTGATAAATAACCCCCATAGCATGATGTAGAGAGTGATATTCTGAGACAATTTGCAATTGTTTTTCATTTTTTATTATTTGTAGTTTTTGAGTTATATCGAAGTTTATTCGAAGGATTTTAATCCAACGATCGAAGGAATATACTTCGATCAAAAAAACTAACTAACATTGACTTCGGTAGCTTTTAGCTGCCGAACTAGGGGGTCAAAGTTTTTTTTAAAGAGACAGTACTTCGACTATCGAATGGTCGAATAGTCGAACGATTTTTAGTTCGAATCGTTCGATTCGAAGTCATAGTCATAGTCAAAGGTCGAAGTAGCCCATTCAATGGTCGAAGTAGCCCAAAAAATACTTTGAAATTCGAAGTTTTTTTACTTCGAATCCTTCACTCGAATTTAGTGAATCGGCCCCATAATGTGTAGCCTTACAGAGCATTTGCTTTTTAGATGGGGTCAGTGACCCCATTGAAAGAGGCAAATAATTAAAAAACTATAAAAAAATAAATAATGAAGGCCAATTTAAAAGTGGCTTAGAATTGGCCATTCTATAACATACTAAAAATTAACTAAAAGTTGAACCACCCTTTAATGGACTTTTCTACAGCAGAAACAACTTCTTAGGTTTTGTATTTCCTCTACAAAGATAAATCTATGCACATACACACACAAGCATTATGTAAAGCAAAAAAACTTGAAGATATAGTAGCTATTTAGGGCTTCCTTTTTTCAGGGTACAAGTAACCCAGATTAGTGATGTGCGAAAAATTTGCCGCAAATCCGTTCGCTTCGCCAGCGCCGAATAAATTTACGTAACTGCTGCGAAAATTCACCAGCGTCAGAAAAGTCTATTGCGTCAAAACTGCGTCAATATTATTTGGGTGCCTATTGACTTTAACGACAGCGTCAAAATTTATGCGAGCATCAGCATTGATGCAGGCGTCATAATTCAAGGATTTTCCCGGGACAAATTCGCCCATCGCTAACCCGTATCACTCGGGCTATTGATGACATACAAATGGCGGCATGCTTGGTGTAATGTGCATTTAGTTCTATCTGTAGTTGCTGGCCTGTAGTGATGGGCGAATCTGTCGCGTTTCGCTTCGCCGAATAATTCGCGAATTTCCAGCGAAATTCGCGAAACGGCGAAAAATTCGCGAAACGAGTCGCGCGGCCCGATTTTGTCGCGCGTCAAAATATTTTGTCGCGGACGCAAGTATGTGTTATAACGCGCGACGTTATTTTTGACGCGCAGTGCAATTTGATGAAGCCCATCTTCTATGGGTGTTTTGTTTGTATAACCTTTTTTCATCTTTGGGCCTACAAATAAAAATTTTCCCCTTAGTTTCAAGCTTTGTAGTCTGTGATGATAAATGAACATGGTATCTTTTGCTTTGTGTCTGAATGTGCTGAATTGGATTGGACTCCATGGGAAGACCAATACACATGCGTGTTTCACTTAGTATACTGCTACACACATGCCCTGCATTGTTAGAGGACTCCTATCTTGAAAAAATGGCTCCCATTTTGCAAGTTTCTTAAACTTTTAACGTTTGTGGATTTTTTCACATTACCTCTGGTCAACTGGTAATGGTATCTACTACTACTCTATATCTCTGTTTAACCAAAAAGTACCATCTGTACTTCAAATATCTAATAGTAGATTACTAACACAAGTACAACTAATAAATCTGAACAGATAGTATCTGGATGCTTTGTATCTCAGATAAAAATGAATAAACCATATGTTTATGTGAATGAACCTTATATTTACATCATGTAATTGTAATGATTCTGAAATACTATGTAATGTAATTTTAATGACTCCGATTAAGAATAGTCATCGTTGTGTTATTAGAATCCAAACAATTCCAAGTACCATGTGAGTATTAGTTTAGTCAAATGAAAAATGAACTCAAAATATAGAGATATAAAAAATTTTTTTAATTCACAACATATAGCACAACTGGTGCTGTAACAAATAATAAATAAATTAAAGTGGAGGAGGAGGAGGAGGAGCAACAACCCTCTGGAGGTTGTCAACAATGTCCCTAACCTCTCCCAGCTCTTGCCGCATGGCATTTACTTGATGAACTAGGGTGACCAGGAGCTCAGTCTGGTCGTAGTAGGCATGCTCTGTCTGAGTGCCTACACTGAGCCCCTGGTCGTCCCTATCCCACCCTTCTTCCCACCACCACCACCACCCATCCCTAACCCACCCTTCTTCCCACCACCACCACCCATCCCCCCTCTCCCACGGCCCGTCATATTGGGCAACTAAACTTAAAAAAAAATATATATATATAAGGGGGGGGGTTTGGATATTTCGGGGAAGGAAAGGAGAAAAAAATAAAACCCTCAACTAAATCCCCTCAGCAGAAGTGTGCACCCACAAGGAGTACACACACCAGCACAGACAAAGACAAAGACAGTTAGCCCTAAAAAGGGCTATTGGGTGGTGAGCAGGCAAGCAGAAGAGGGAAAACAGTAAACTGAAATCCACAACCTCCACTTGCACTGACTCAGAAAAAAAAAAAGCTCTCTACACAAACTCCACTAGCTAAATCACACACAAATCTCTCACTATCCTGCTCTCTCTACCTCTACCAGAAACGCCACGAGTAATGGCCGCCTCTGCAGCTCCTTATATAGCCAGTGGGTTGGCTCAGGGATGGCTCACATCTTATTGGCTGCTGTGGGTGATGTTTAGTTCGTCGCGCGTCTTTTTGTTTTGACGCGCATTAGCGGCGTCGTGGCTCGTCGCGCGACGAAAATTTCGACGCGCGGCGAAACGAGTCGCGAGGCGAATTTTTGCCGCAATTTCGCGAAAAATTCGCCCGCGGCGAAACGCAGAAATTCGCCGCGAATTTAACCATGGCGAATTTATTCGCCCATCCCTACTGGCCTGTTTTTCTCCTGCTCGCTGGCAGGGATTACTGTAGAAAAAATAGCAAGTGGCTGATCTTTGATCTTCCAATGTAAAATTCAGTCTCCATTTGTTAGAGAGAAAGATAGAAGGAGCTAAATATAATTAAACAAATCCCCGAAGCAATGTGTAAAGTCACCGCACAGTTACAATTGAGCGGCGTGTAAGCTTTGTCTACTTGTCTCTGTAACAACGCTGGCAATTTCTGTCTATTGCTGAGGAGCCTGCCTGCAATCTCATCACTTCTTGAAAGCCAAAATGTTGCCTGGGGTAGTCCGAGGCCTGCAAAGCTTGGCAGCTGCTCTCCTGTTCCCAGGATCTGCGCCAGTATGTCATCACGTTTCATGTTTCTAACTTAATTGGCTTTTGACAGGAAGCCCAGAACAGCCACAGCAGCAGATAAGATACCTTTGTAACAATTTTGAGATAAGCAAATAAGTAATTGTAACAATATAAGATAACAGGTCCCTTGGGAAAAGTTAGACTCACATCCTAAAGGGCAATTCACCTTCATTAGCAAAACTATAATAACTGGAAAAAAAAACACAAAAATATGTTCAAACATTCATAACCTGCCAAATTTTGTAAAATGAACATGGTAATTAGGGGGTGTGGAAACAAACATTTCTCCGCACTCTTTTTTGTCCCTCTTTTTATTTCCAAATCGTTGGGAGGTATGTTGGTGCTCTAAAAATACATGTAAATAAAAATGCCTTAAGCCTGCTAAAATACATTCAAACATGAAATAATGGAAATCGAGTTCTTTTGCCACCAATTTGGATTGATTCAGCTTAGTTACCATCAACTACAAGGAACTGTTTTGTTATTACAGAGAAATAGGAATTTAAAAAAAAAAAAATGAGAATGATTTGCTTAAAGGAAAACGATACCCCTGAACCATGTAGGTCTCTATAAAAATATATTAAATAAAACAGCTCATATGTAAAACCCTGCTTCATGTAAATAAACAATATTCATAATAATATACTTTTTTAGTAATATGTGCCATTGGGTAATCGTAAATAGAAAACTGCCATTTTAATAAAAATAAGGCCTGCCCCCTGGGATCTCACAGTGCTCATAAAAAAAAACATATACAGGCATGGGATCTGTTATCCGGAAACCCGTTATCCAGAAAGTTCCGAATTATGGAAATGCCGTTTCCCATAGACTTCATTATAATGAAATAATCCAAATTTTTAAAAAATTATTTCCTTTTTCTCTGTAATAATATAACAGTAGCTTGTACTTGATCCCAACTAAGATATAATCAATCCTTATTGGAAGCAAAACCAGCCCATTGGGTTGATTTAATGTTTACATGATTTTCTAGTAGACTTATTGTATGAAGATCCAAATTACGGAAATAACCGTTATCCAGAAAGCTGCAGGTCCTGAGCATTCTGGATAATAGGTCCCATACTTGTATATGTTAAGTTACATGAGCCAATAAACGGACAAAGTTCTGTGTTTTGCTTCCACATTTCTTCCTGTTACAGTTAGAGCTGCAGTATTTCTGGTCAGGTGATCTCTGAGGCAGCACACAGAATTTCATAAAGTGGGGGCTCAAGGGAAAAGATGTAAACTGACAACATTTGCTTAAAGGGGTGGTTCACCGTAAGGTTAACTTTTAGTATCTTACAGAATGGGCAATTCTAAGCAAAATTTCAATTGGTCTTCATTATTTAGACAACTAATCAGACTGACGTCAGTGGCAGATTTTGTTCCAAAAATGCACAATGGATTCACTGCACTCTACTGCTGGTTCTTTCAGACATTTCCCATCCACATGATTGGATTGGTAGTAGGTGTGAGTTTAGTGCATTTTTGGCACTGCACCAAAAAAAATGCATCCAAGAAAATGTCCAAAAAAAGTATCTCTATTTGCATAGACAATTTAACTATTGTTACTAACAAAAGGAAAACAATAAAATGCAATGTTACATCTTGTGTGTGTTGCATAAGTCAAAATCAATGCTTGCTTAGAGCAATGTATTGATAATATTTGGTCTTTTTCTAATAAGCTTTGTGGTATTTACACAGCAAGGAGTACTAACACCTTGCAGCAGCCTGAAACTGCAATCAAGTGGACATGCTGCACAGCAACGCAATGAATTTTTGCATTAAGTCCTGTGAGTGTGATGTCTCTATATATATAATTGTCCTGTTAGTACCCACACTCTTCCTTCAAAGATTAATGGTGGGTGCTGTGGTCTAAATGTAATCTGCAGCCTTCAAAATGGACCCGCACTCCAAAAGTTCTTGTGATCAAGCAGTTTTATTGAAACATCACTCGTTTACCCAACGTATCGGCCCACATTGGGGCCTTTATCAAGGATGAAGTGCAAGTGATTAAGTGATCATATAAATACAAAAAAAAACTTTGAAAAAAGGCACCAAAATGACGTCATTAACAACTCGTTGAAGGAATTGGTGCAAATCGTGTACAATACATAATCAGGTGTATGTCATATTCAAATTCCACCACTAGGTGTCAATCGTGTTACATTGTGATATCTCAGTGTCCCTATATATCACTATGTGGCATGTTTGTGTCCATAACCCTAATAGTGAAATCCATTTTTTCAAGAAATAATAAAACTACATACAGAAAAATGTAAAAATTTCAAAAACTTTTTAGTCATCGCTTACTTTGTCTCAAAGACGACAGATACATATTGTCATCACCTAGAACAGGAAAAAGATGTAATTCAACATTACAAACAATGTTTCTATACAATGAAACAAGCTTTAAACTTTGTTACTTTACTGCCTATTGAGTTAGGGGAAAATCTTTAGGTAAGGAAACAACTGAGGACTAACTGGCCATTTAATCCCTCGGGCGCCACACAGTCTAGTTTATGGGTCCAAAATGCTTCTTTTTTCAATAACCTATTGTCATAATCTCCCAAAATTACATTGCAAGATGTGGATTTTTATTCTTATTGGTGCAAATTATTTTGTTCTTTGCGACTTATATTACATTCCCCCCTAAGAGTGCTCCAATAAACAACATCATTTTTGCATTAAGTCCTGTGAGTGCGATATGTCATATTTATTGAAGAAAGCTAACGTTTCGGCACACAGCCGACAAAGGCTGGGACACAGCCGAAACGTTAGCTTTCTTCAATAAAAGATTATACTTTTGTAAGCCCTGTGAGTGCGGTCTCTGCTTCAGAAGATTGTATATATATATATATATATATATATATATATATATATATATATATATAGATATATATAATCACAATGAAAGATCGCACTCTCAGGTCTTATAAAGAAGTACAAATGTTTATTACAGCAACAAAACACTGACGTTTTGGCTAGCTCTCTATTACAGTTGTTGCTGTAATAAACATTTGTACTTCTTTATAAGACCTGAGAGTGTGATCCTTCATCGTGACTACATTTATCTTTTGGATTTTTTGCACCCAGGCATTATTGATTCATTATATGAGTTGTGCCAGCACCACAATGTTTATATATATATATATATATATATATATATATATATATATATATATATATATATATATATATATATACACACACACACATATAGCCACTCCAGTGTTTCCGTCCTCTTTGGGAACTTTATCAAGTATAATGTGCATTGTGCAAACAAACTTTAAATAGTGCAAAAAAATGCCAATCCGACCTTGCATCCAGGGCGCGGAACGCTGGTGAATCAGCGCTAGCGTTACTGCAGCAAGCAAATCAAAGTTGTGCTAGCGTTGCCTAATTTGCATACAGCGGGAAGTTAACGTTGAATGGACTTATATGTTGCAGCAAATACATTACATTACACAAGCCCGGGAAACCGTAATAAAATAGAGTTGTTATATTGCCCTACACATGAACCCAGTGTATAGTTTCTGTGCCATATGTTAGGAAATGTAGGGGGGAAGCGGGGTACCCCAGAAAAAATTTACGATCTTATCACCCTGAAAAATGAAAAGTCGCCAGCGTTTTTTGGGACTTAGAAAAATGTTCAACTATTTTTTGAGGAACTCCTATCTACTCTATTGCACTTCGCCTGGTCTGAGGTGGCGAAGGCAAGTCTGGCGCAAGAGGTAACGTTCAGTAAAATCTGCATCTTAGTGAATTTGTGTAGTTACGTCCATTCGCCAGAGCGCAACATCGCCAGGCATAAGGGGGCGAAGTACCACTTGAGTCTATATCTTTTGCTAGTAAAGTTACGCCAGCGACCACTAGTAAATCGGCGAAGTAACAAAATGACGTCACACTGGCGAATTTACGCTAGCGTTAGTGATTTTGCCCTTTAGTAAATCTGCAGCAATGTGTTACAATGTATTACAATAAACAAATTGTTTCCATATAATAAAAAGAGTGAGTAAAACATCTTTGTGTCCATTTGTATGTCTTACATGTATAACTTATATACTATGTCTATTTTCATCAAGATAAAAGAATGTTTGAGACCATGTCACCTTTTTAATTTAAAGGAGAAGGAAAGGTTAAAACTAAGTAAGCCTTATCAGAAAGGTCCACCTAAATATACCAGTAAACCCTCAAAGTAGTGCTGCTCTGAGTCTCTGTCAAAAGAAACACTGCATTTCTTTCCATCTATTGTGTACACATGGGCTTCTGTATCAGACTTCCTGCCGTCAGCTTAAACTTCCTTGCCCCGGGCGTGAGCATGCTCAGTTTGCTCCCCTCCTTTCTCTGCTGTAATCTGAGCCCAGAGCAGGGAGAGACTCAAGCAGGTAGTAATGTCACACCAAGCAAATACTGCAGCTGCTATCCTAAACAAACAGAGAGCTTTTTACTCAGGTATGGTAAACTATTCTACAGAAAAAATATAGCATTCTAGCTTTCATTATTGCAGCTAACCTATTGGCAATAAAATGCCTCCGTAGCTTTCCTTCTCCTTTAATTTAACAACTGGATAAATGCCTAGGTGCTGGAACATAAACTCATAATAACAAAACAGCTTCCTGATGATGGCTCGCGTTTAAGAGCTGAAATGTTGAATAAATATACAACTTTTTTGCATCACAAGACCTATGAGTGCAGATTTTTTGCTGTATATATAATAACAAAAATGTACCGCACTCAACAAGCTCAGTTACAGTAAACAAGCAAAACAATTTACAGCATTCCGATCCCATCATAGTGATCTTTCTCTGGTTTAGCTTCCTCATAGCCTGCCTTGTGTTCAGAGGGATTGAACCCCTTGCCTCTTCTCACATTTATGCCACTTAAAGTGTGGAAAAACCTTAAGCATTTTCCAATTATCCAACCAACCAACCAACCAACCAACCAACCAACCAACCAACCAACCAACCAGGAACGTATATTTCTTCATAACCCTGGCATTTTATTACCAGTTTCCATGATCTGAGCTACATACTTACACGTACATACTTGTTTCCTGCAGGATATTTTCAGTTATATCAGTAATATCACATAATAGCAAATATTAAGAGTGATATTCTTTTTACAGTATCGCTAACGACTTTCTCCCAACTTTCATGTACACACTTCTCTGCCAGGCTAAGTATTATTTGCATAGATCTTGCAGTGACATGACGTGAACTCATTGCCATCTGATAATCAGGCCATTTTTTAAGGCACAGCTTGGGATGATAACGGTCATAAGCCCCATTCTAAACATTTCATCTAAGCCTTTCTAACCTGATGGTAACAAACAGCTTATATGGCCTTATCTGGAATATACAGTATATTACAAAGAAAAAGGTAATCATTTTTAAAAGTTTGAATAATTTGATCAAAATTGAGTCTGTGGGAGATGGCCTTCCCATAATTCAGAGCTTTCTGGATAATAGGTTTCCTGATATTAGATCTCATACCTGTATAGCCAGTATTTAACCCCCTTTCTCTCTCAAGCAACTACTAAAATTTCTGTTTATGTTCATAACCAGCGCCAGATTTCTAAACTCGACGCCCCGAGGCCGGGGGAGAATTTTATAAAAATGTCTCTCTGACAAACCTGCCACTGAGACATCAGGGCAACAAGTGTGTTTTGACTGCTGCAATCATCTGGTGGAAAACCACAACTGTAAAATTATCCTTTCCTACTTGCAGCCAATTTGTATTCAATTGCTTAGGGAACATAGCACTAGGGATCTGTGCAGGCCTACGACCCAACCCCTTGCTACATGAGCCTTCCTGAATAAAGAATGAAGAGGAGCATATCGGCCTCCTAACACACACCACATGACCATTAAAGAGACATCACTCCTGGGGAAGGTTGGCCAATGAGAACTGGAAGTAGGATCATTCATAAAAAACAAATTAGTAGCCTGCATTGTAAGCAGATCATGGCCTAATAACTGGTATTTTACTCTACCACCATGACATGGCAAGATTAGTGGTGCAGCCAAACATGGTGGCCTCCAGCTTTGCTGCCCAGCTCTGTAATTTAAGAAGTGTTATGTGGGAACAGTTAAAGGACATGGAAATATAGATTGGGGTGGGGTGCCAATATGTTAGGATTCCTCCAGCAAATTAGATTTTCCCCACGACAGTGATCAGTGCCATGCTGCCATTTTACATGCTTCCATAGCTCTAAATTCCACTTGTGGTGCTGTACAGTAATGGTTATAATAAAGATAATATCCTCTTTTGGGTAAATAAGACAAGCTTGCAAGAAATTTGGGATATAATGTCTCTCCAGGCAGAAGAGCCCTCTAGGAGCATATCCATGACCAGTCCGATGTCACATGTTGAAGAGTCAGAGATATCTTCCTTTGATAATAGACTGTAGGGCGGCATGCCATCCCTATTTTTTGCCGCCCTAGGCCCGGGCCTATGTGGCCTCGCCACAAACCCGGGCCTGTCCCTAGACACACCTTAAACATCAGGGTGAAAGCTATGCAAGACATTGTGTAGAGCAGTGATCCCCAACCAGTGGCTCACAAGTAACATGCTGCTCTACAACCCCTTGGATGTTGCTTCCAGTGGTCTTAAAGCAGGTGCTAGTTTTTGGATTTCTGACTTGAAAGCAAGTGTAACACCAGCAGCGCGCCAGCGCATAAACGCTGGAGCGCGTCAACTTAGGCGCCGGCGCATAAACACTGGTGCACACCAAAATGGATGCTCCCACCAAAACACTGAGGAGCTATGACATCTAAATTGGGCGCCTGGCTTCCTATTGGTCCCTGATCTGTCTGTCTTTCTCAGCCTGCTCCTGATTGGTTCCTGTCCCCTTAAATACCTTCCTCTTCCTCCTCACATTGCCCAAGCTGGCTTCTGTTTCCACAGTTCCTGCTCAAGCCCCGTTTGCCTGCTTTCCTGTTTATTCGACCCTTGGCCTGTTTATTCAACCTTGTACCTTCGCTGCCTGGATCGACCACTGCTTGAACTTGACGACGCTTTTGCCTTATCCCTTGGTACTTCGCTTCTCTGCTTCCTGAAACCGACCACTGCCTGTAATTGACTACGCCTTTGCCTGATCCCTGGATACTTCGCTTTTGGCTAACACGCTTGGCTCCTTTGCTGACTCCGCCGCAGAAAGTCCGGGGCCCCAAAAGGGCGTCGGTGAAGACCGGAGCTGTAGAGGAATTCCAGTTGCCATTTGTCTGCATAGGACCAGCTGTCCTCCTCCGGGATCCCAGGTAACAGATCGTTACAGTTAGCTTGGGCCATTTAAAATGGATCCTTCCCAAGCCGCTGGTCGACCTTCCTCTCTGGAGACTGTTTTGGAGGCTCTCATGAAGCGTCTTGAGGATTCTGAGACCCAGCAGTTGCATCTCGCTCAGAGTATTCAACATCTGTCCAGTCGCCTAGATGTCCTGCAGGCCTCCCAGACCCCATTGCCTCCTGTTTCTGTGGCACCGCCTGCTCCAGTTCTGGTCTCGGCTCATTTACCCAGTGGGGAGAGTTTTTGCTGGAGACCCAAGATTTCTGCACCCCTTCGTTACTCCGGGGACCCCGAGACCTGTCGAGGTTTTTTGAACCAGTGCAAGATCCACTTCGAGCTTTCACAGTTTCCTAATGAAAAGTCCAAAGTGGCCTATGTCTTGACTTTGCTTTATGGAAAGGCCCTGGCCTGGGCTTCCCCTCTCTGGGAACGGGACGATCCTCTGGTTCACAACTCCACGGCCTTCCTATCCACTTTCCGTGAGATTTTTGATGCTCCTGGCAGGAAGGAGAATGCCTCGACTCGTCTCTTAAAGATCTCCCAGGGGTCACTCTCTGCAGCCGAGTACGCCATTGATTTCCGTACCATTGCCGCGGAAGTATCCTGGAATAACGAGGCCCTTGTGGCAGCTTTTTGGAACGGTCTCAATGAGTCCCTAAAAGACGAGTTGGCTGCCCGAGATCTTCCTCCGCAGTTTGAAGACCTGGTCTCTTTGGTCATCCGAATTGATGTTCGACTGAAGGAGAGGCTTTCGGCCAAATCATGTGCTCACAGACTGCTCCTCGACTCCAACATTCCTTCTCCAGCTAATTCTCTTCCTGTGCCGGAGGAACCCATGCAGCTGGGGGCTACTAGACTTACCCCCGAGGAGAGGTCTCGTCGTCGTACGGCAGGTCTGTGCCTTTACTGTGGCCTGAAGGGTCATTTTGTCAAAACTTGTCCTAACAAGTCTCAATCTCTGCCGCAGGGAAACTCCAAAGCCTAGGTCGGCCGGTGGAGACCGTCCTGGGCACTGCCGCTTCTTCTCCACCAAGAAATTACTCTCGCCTATTGGTTCCATGTCTTATTAAGCACTCCTCCAAAACCATTCCTTGCCAGGCTTTCATCGACTCCGGTGCTGCTGGGAACTTCATTGACCTCTCTTTTGCCCGAGCCTCTTCCTTGCCCCTTGTTCCTCTTCAAGTGCCTCTGGCGGCTCAAGCAATTGATGGACATCCCGTCTCTCCTGGACTGATTACTCACTCCACTTGCCCTCTGCACTTGCAAGTTGGTTCTTTCCATAAAGAGAAGATTTCGTTTTTGGCCATCTCCTGTCCTTCCACTCCGGTCATCCTAGGGTTGCCTTGGCTGCAACTGCATAACCCTGCTATTGACTGGTCTGCTGGAGAACTGTCTGCTTGGAATTCCTGCTGTTCTTCCAATTGTTTGCGCTCTTCTTCTTCTTCTCCAGTCTCCGTTTGTTCCTTATCCACCCTCGAGTCTCTTCCTGCCTGTTATAGAGACTTTTCTGATGTCTTTGAGAAGAAAAGCGCTGAAGTCCTTCCCCCACATAGACCCTATGACTGTCCCATTGACCTGATCCCTGGAACCGTCCCTCCTAGGGGAAGAACTTACCCTTTATCCATACCTGAAACTCAGGCTATGAAGGACTACATCCAGGACAATTTATCTAGGGGGTTCATCAGGAAGTCTAATTCACCTGCTGGTGCCGGATTTTTCTTCGTTCAGAAGAAGGATGGGGGTCTTCGGCCATGCATCGATTATCGTGGTCTCAACAAGATAACTATCAAAAACAGATATCCTCTCCCTCTCATTCCTGAACTTTTTGATAAGCTCAAGGGCGCCAAAATTTTTTCTAAATTAGACCTCAGGGGAGCCTACAATCTTATCCGTATAAGGCAAGGAGATGAGTGGAAGACAGCCTTCAACACACGAGACGGCCATTATGAGTACCTGGTCATGCCTTTCGGCCTCTGCAACGCCCCCGCTGTCTTTCAAGACTTCATGAACGATATTTTCCGAGACCTCCTCTACTCCTTTGTTGTCATCTATCTGGATGACATTTTGATTTTCTCCCCTTGTGAATCTCTTCATGTTTCTCATCTGAGACAGGTCCTTCAACGCCTCAGAGAGAATAATTTGTTTGCCAAGATTGACAAATGCGAATTTCATCAGCCCAAGATTTCCTTTCTTGGTTACATCATTTCTGCCTCTGGTTTTGAGATGGATCCAGCAAAAGTCTCTGCGGTCCACAAATGGGTCCCTCCTTCTAATCTGAAAGCAGTCCAACGGTTCCTGGGCTTCGCCAACTTCTATAGGAAGTTCATTAGAAATTTTTCCGGCATCGTCCTTCCCATCACTGCCCTTACTAGGAAGGGTACAAGGTTTGTCTGGACCCCTGAAGCACAGAGAGCTTTTGATGACCTGAAACAAGCCTTTTCTTCTGCTCCTGTTTTGATTCATCCAGATGTTTCTCGTCCTTTTGTTTTGGAGGTGGATGCTTCTGATTCCGGAGTTGGGGCCATCCTCTCACAACGGTCTGACTTTCATGGCCCGTTACATCCCTGTGCCTTCTTTTCACGGAAATTTTCCTCTGCTGAGAGAAACTATGACGTGGGCAACAGAGAACTTTTAGCAGTTAAATTGGCCCTAGAGGAATGGCGTCATTTACTGGAGGGTTCGGCTGAACCTATCACCATTCTTACGGATCATAAAAATCTTGAATACATCTCTTCTGCCAAGAGACTGAATCCCCGCCAAGCACGTTGGGCTCTCTTTTTCTCCAGATTTAATTTCATAATTTCTTTTCGCCCTGGTTCAAAAAACTCCAAGGCTGATGCCCTGTCCAGATCATTTTCGTCGGATGAAGCCCCTGTTCTCTCTCCTACTCCAATTATCCCTCCTGAATTCATTGTGGCTCCTGTTTCTGTCTCTCCTCCAGAATGTCCTCCTGGGAAGACCTTTGTGCCTGCCTACTCTGTCCCTCAAGTCCTGTCCTGGGCTCATTCCTCCAAGTTGGCTGGGCATCCTGGTGTCAACAAGACCATCGATTTGTTATCCAGGTACTTTTGGTGGCCCTCCTTGAAACAAGATGTCTCTTTGTTTGTGTCTTCCTGTGTCACCTGTGCTCAACAGAAGACTCCTCGTTCCCTTCCTTGTGGCCTTCTTCAACCTTTACCCACTCCCTCCCAACCCTGGGTGGACATTGCAATGGACTTTGTGGTGGATTTACCCAAGTCTTCGGGGATGACTACCATTTGGGTCGTCGTGGATAGATTCTCGAAGATGGCACACTTTGTTCCCCTCAAGAAGCTGCCCACAGCCTCCACTCTCGCTCAGCTTTTCGTCAAAGAGGTTTTTCGTCTGCATGGCATTCCTTCCTCCATTGTCTCTGATCGTGGCGTTCAGTTTGTTTCAAGATTCTGGAGGGCTTTTTGTAAACTTCTGAACATTCATCTGAACTTTTCCACGGCTTACCATCCTCAGAGTAATGGGCAGACTGAAAGGACGAACCAATCTTTGGAGCAGTTTCTCCGATGTTTCATCTCACAAAATCAGGATAACTGGTCTGATCTTCTTCCTTGGGCTGAGTTTGCACATAATAATCTCAAACATAGCTCTTTGAACTGCTCTCCCTTTTTCTGTGTCTATGGTCTCTCTCCCTCAGCTCTTCCTCCAACTGCTGTCAAAGTGGACGTTCCTGCAGCTGACTCCTTGTTTCGGAACTTTCAGAAGATCTGGACAGATGCTCATTCCGCCCTTGCCAAGGCTTCTTTGCGCCAGAAGGTGGCTGCCGATAAACATCGTCGCCCTGCTCCCGGGTTCAAGGTAGGGGACTCTGTCTGGCTCTCTTCTAGGAATATCAAGCTCAAGCAGTCCTGTCCTAAGCTGGGTCCCCGATTCATCGGTCCTTTTAAAGTAAAGGAAATCATTAATCCGGTGTCTGTGAGGTTGGACCTTCCTCCCAACATGAACATTTCCAGCTCTTTCCACGTTTCATTGCTCAAACCTGTTGTCCAGAATGCATTTTCTTCTCTGGAATCACCTCATCCTCCTGTTTTCGTGAATGGCCATCAGGAATTTGAGGTACAAGATATTATTGACTCTCGTAGGTCCAGAAGAGGAGTCCAGTACCTGGTCCACTGGAGAGGCTTTGGTCCTGAGGAGAGATCGTGGGTGAGTGCTGCCAATACCCATGCCCCCAGATTATTGAGGACCTTCCATAGGAGGTTTCCCGACAAGCCCTGGGAGCCCCCGGAGGGGTCTCCTGAAGGGGGGGGTACTGTAACACCAGCAGCGCGCCAGCGCATAAACGCTGGAGCGCGTCAACTTAGGCGCCGGCGCATAAACACTGGTGCACACCAAAATGGATGCTCCCACCAAAACACTGAGGAGCTATGACATCTAAATTGGGCGCCTGGCTTCCTATTGGTCCCTGATCTGTCTGTCTTCCTCAGCCTGCTCCTGATTGGTTCCTGTCCCCTTAAATACCTTCCTCTTCCTCCTCACATTGCCCAAGCTGGCTTCTGTTTCCACAGTTCCTGCTCAAGCCCCGTTTGCCTGCTTTCCTGTTTATTCGACCCTTGGCCTGTTTATTCAACCTTGTACCTTCGCTGCCTGGACCGACCACTGCTTGAACTTGACGACGCTTTTGCCTTATCCCTTGGTACTTCGCTTCTCTGCTTCCTGAAACCGACCACTGCCTGTAATTGACTACGCCTTTGCCTGATCCCTGGATACTTCGCTTTTGGCTAACACGCTTGGCTCCTTTGCTGACTCCGCCGCAGAAAGTCCGGGGCCCCAAAAGGGCGTCGGTGAAGACCGGAGCTGTAGAGGAATTCCAGTTGCCATTTGTCTGCATAGGACCAGCTGTCCTCCTCCGGGATCCCAGGTAACAGATCGTTACAGCAAGCTTTGGAAGAACAAAGACCATGTGTAACCATGGTTGCAGATGGTCGTATTGGGCAGACTGTAGCTTCATGGGGAAGAAGTATCTAGTAACCTCATGATGGCCTTAAAAAGGGAGGTCCTTTTTACCATGGAATAAGAAAAAACACCCACATGTAAAGATATGGATGATATTGGTTGATATATGTATACGGGGTGTAGACAAAATAAACGCCTAGCCACTTAAAAATATCAAATGCCTTTAGTGTCACCCTTTGCATTCAAACCATCTTTAGTCGTAGTCATAGACATTGGATCATTCTGTAAACTTTTGCAGAGAAGTGATGGAAAATAAGTAGAAGCTTCATGACCAATCTTTACCATATTAAAAGTGGTTTTCTTCCAGTAGTGGCTCTGCCAAATTGTTGCCATTAAATAAGAAGCGCAAGCTGCTTCCAAATCTCATGATAATATAGGATATTAGTGTTTTTTGTTTATGTAAATAAAACCATTGTAGCGTTTCAAAAAATATTTTAAAGGGAAGTAAGCCTGACCTATTTTAAGGGTATTTACTTTTGAATGTTGGGGAAATCATTCTACTAAATTAGGATTTTATATAGGGCTGGGCATTGTAGTGTTGCTTTTAACTGTACTCAATTAAACACTAACAATATGTCAGGCTCTGGCGTTCCAGATGAATCAAAACAGCAGACAGCGTGCTGATGGGGGTTATGTGTGCAGGTGAGTGGAGGTAATTAAATTACCTACAATTTGTAAGTGATTTGGAATGTCACGCTTTACAATGTGTTCCAGCAAGAAGGATTTTTCTCTTCCTTGTGAAAGTGATATGACTTCAAAGCTGCTTGAGAGATAATCCCACAGAAGCTTACTTTTCTCTTCTTCACGAGTAGGCTGAATTTGGCTGAAAATGTATTTTATAAAAATCTTTCACGCGGTGCATAACAAAGCAGTTTGGCATGGTCATGCTTATATAATGTATATATAGAGAGACAGAGAGTCTCTTTTTTTGTAAAAACTAATAAAAAAAAACCTTATCCGGAAAACCCTAGCTCCAAGAATTCTGCATAGGATGTTTGATCGATAGATGATAGATAGATATTAGAAGTCACCTTGGAGTTCCATGATCTGTAGAAAAACACTTGCCCTTTATTCTCATGCCTTTTATTTTACAATAGGGGAACAGTAATATATACACACAGGTCATATCAACAGCAACAATGGGATTTTGCTCGCAGTCTTTGCTACCGTCAATATAAATGTGAAAACCAGTGCCCCTGCACATGCTCAGTGTGGTCTGCTTAGGGATCGTCATAAACAAAGCTGCTTGAGTTCTGCATGGCTGGGAAGTAAGGCGGGGGCTCCCCCTGCTGTTCATCAGTATTATTGTTTCCCTGCTCAGCAGTTAGGGACCATTTGACAATTCCTATCCACAGCAGTGAATGAAGGGAGAATTTCACTGCATACAGTCAGGTTTCTTATAAAAATGGTACACATTTTTTAATTAAAGTATATTGGAGATAGGTTTCTTTTTCATTAAAAAAATTAAAAATGGGATTTTATTTTTTTTGCCTTTCCTTTAAAATGCACTTGTTTGCCAAGGTTGCCACACAAGCAGATAATTGCCTGATGAGACTACCCAGATTCTGGGCCAATGTCGTCCTCGCCGGACTGAATTATCAAATCTGCTTGATAGATATCTGTCTGATTTTCTATCACATATGTATTGTTTTAGGTTTAGCCCATACAGGAGATAATCTGCCTCAAGGGGCCAAATTGGCATCTTTAACCTGCACGTGTATAGGCAGTTTTACTTTCCGAGCAAGGTCATGAAATGAATTTTAATCAGTCATGGCATATCCACATGTACATAGATGTGAAAAATATATGAGGCACAAATTAATTAAAATATGGTGAGTTTGCAGGGCTGTCTGGAACATGAAATCAATACATCAGCATCATCCACGATTCCTTATACAGAAACAGTCCCAGTACTGTGATATAAATTTCCCTAGAAGTTCAATAATTGGCCAGGGATGTCAATGTGTAGGAGGGACTTGTTCTGTGTGTGAATTCAATGTGAATAATTAAAAGGTGTAATTAAAAAATGAAATTGATATATATGTGTACAATAATTTTATTAATAACTTAATCACTTAAAAACTGGCAGCCCAGGGCTCCAAATTACTCCATGCACATTCATAAAAAGTAGATAAAAGTAAAAGTCACTTGTTGCAAATCACGGCAATCAATATGAATTTCTTATAGAATAAAGTCCATAGATAAACCCCCCGAATTTTCTTAATCCGGAATTCCGTTTTTCCGGAGTTCTGTGTGTAAGTTATAGTTCAATAAGACAGTTAGTGTCCACAATATCTGCTAAGGGAGGAAGAGGGTCCAGCAAGGGTATAGCCTCACTTGCTATTAGTCACAGTGGATATCTATAGCATTATTACAAAAGCACGGGCAAGGGTATATTGGGACGTCCCCCACCACCCTCTTCTGCACATTCATGCCCCAAAGTGTTGGACTGCTCTCACTCGATCCTGCGCTCTGGTTCCTGTGTCAGCGTTTGCTCCGCATCTTCCACCCAGGTGACTATTACTTTTATTTACTATATGAATTTGTATGGAGTCCTTTGGAGCTTTAGCCAGGCAGTTTTTTTGTTAATAAAATTATTGTATACATATATATCAATTTAGTTTTTTAATTATATAATATATTTTTTATATTATTTGTTGGTATCCTCAAAGGGACCTTGGGGATTAAAGGTGTATGATTTGTGGAGAAGATTTTCCCTTCAATGCCACATTACCTTTTGCATCTCTGTGAATTCACTGTGATTAGCCCAATGAGGAAATAACTGCATGAAATTGTATTATACTGTATATACAATTGTATTAAACTGTATATACTGTTCTGTCCCATTCTAGGAGCAGCAGAAGTGCTACTTACCTGCCAGGCACTAGAGGGAGCAAAAGCATCATAAATGTAGGAAGAGTTCACTTGTTTAAAAATATTACTAATTAAAAAGTAGTCGTAGTAGTTTTTCTCTCATTAATTTGAGCAAAAATGGTGTCTTACTATTAAAAAAAAGGATGTCCGCCCATAAAATGCCACAATATGCAAATTCCACTTGCAATTTGACAAATGTGTGGAAAGCTTCCATGATCTCCGAAGATTTGAATATTAATTAAATGTAAATAGAGACGAACAGAAAAGGTGCGTTATACTGTATGCCCTATTATATGTCCTATGGCCCTTCTGCTGTTATGAAATGGAAACTCCCCATACATTTGACAGCCTTAGTTTATTGTACTTTAACAAATTCTGAATTCTTTTGGTTACTTTCAAAATCTTGCCCCTATTGCCTACTATATCGACATTATCTTTATTTAACTTCTACCACCCTCTCCAATCTGCAACCACTGCTTCGTGGGACCCCACTATGTGCAACAGTGGCTTAACGCCTGCCCCACCAACATCCTGCCTCCACACCCGCCTCCCCCACTCCCACCCGACTTGTGTTCCCCTTACCAAATGCAGGTAAGGGAACGGCTAGGGAAGAGCGGTTTTCTATTAGCTATAGAGGAAGCAGCCCCCCTGTTCCCTGGGCCCCCTGCAACTGTGGGGTCTGCTTCATCTATAGTTACACCACTGATGTGCAAGACCCTGGGCTCCTCAAACCATACTCAAACAATTTGTAGAAAATCTACCATCTTTTGTCCAGGATACGATGGATGCCCTAAGACATCTACAGGGCATAACATTAAACAGTCATGATTTTCTTGCATGCCTAGATGTGGAGTCACTTTATACCAGTATCATCCATGAAGTAGGTTTAACTGCAGCCAAGGACACTCTAAGATAAAGAGGTCCAGCATATGAAAAACATAGTGCCTTTGTAATTGATCTTTTAGAATTTATCTTAAGGCATAACTACTTCACTTTCAACTCACACTATTACCACCAAACGAGGGGGACCGCAATGGGCAGTACATGCGCCCCCAGTTATGCAAACATCTACCTGGGGTGGTGGGAGAGTAATCTGGTTTTTGGGGATGAACTCATCGAATACACGCAACATATCCCTATGTGGTTACGCTACATAGATTATATTATACTGATATGGTCCAACACTAAGGACAAATTCTATGAATTCATTGATAAACTTAACATTAACGCAATTAATCTGAAAGTGATCGCTGACATTAATAGCGATGTGATAGATTTTCTAGATATCAAGATCTTTCGAGGGGCTGACAACAATATACAGACCACTTTATTTAGAAAACAGACAGCCACAAATAGCTTGCTACATGCCAGTAGTCAGCACCCCCAAAACACCATCAAGGGCATTCCAACTGGGCAGTACCTAAGGATAGGGAGATTGTGTAGCACAGTAGAGGACTTTAAGTTAGAAGCTGGAAAGTTATACTCCAGATTTAAACAGCGCGGATATAGCCATAACTCCCTCAAAAAGGCATACAAAAGAGCACTGGAAACAGAAAGAAAAACACTATTGATCCCAAAAAAACACACTTTGGGTAATAAACAAAATGAAAATCCAAAGGTCATCAGAATAATAGGAGATTTCAGTGCAGAACATAGTGAGATAAAACAGATCCTCACCAAACATTGGCATATCCTTGAGCAGGACCACGATCTTAAAACAGTAATAGGGGATAAACCAACTATCACCTTTAGACGCAGTAAGAACTTCAGAGATAGGCTCATTCGGAGCCACTATTGCAATACACCCAATCCCACCTGGCTGTCCAACAAAACAAAGGGTTGCTATAAATGTGGGACCTGCAAAGCATGCCCATGGATAAGAAAAGCAACTAAATTTGAAGGGAAATCTGATATAAAGGAGTATTTCATCAAGGAATTCATTAACTGTAAGACAAAAGGGGTCATTTACATCATGAGTTGTGAGTGTGGTAAAAACTACATTGGGAAAACCAAACGCGAACTGAGACGGAGGATCTTAGAACACGTAGGCGACGTGATACACAAAAGAAATACATCAGTCGCCAACCACATTAACGAATATCATGATGGCAATACCTCGGCTATGAGTTTTACAGGTGTAGAACACATCCAACCCACCACGAGAGTAGGAGATATCAACAAAAAGCTTTTACAATGCGAGTCACGGTGGATATACTGGTGCCAAAGTAAATCGCCAAACGGTTTGAATGAGGGATTCACGTTTGCACCATTTCTTTAATGCAGTCAAAACAATTGCATCTGATCTGGGAATAATCTGTATTTAATTTAATTTAAAAGTGTATATGTACATAGTTCTCTTTTCATTATTTAATTTAATTTTGATATATATATTCAGAACTACACTAATACTTATTGATTTAAGACACTGGCACAATTCGCCTCCTTTCATGTATCTCTAATCATCTGCAGGCTCAGTTTATAAATGTATATAAAAGTAACTACTATGAAATACGTTTTTGAGCCGATGTGATAACCTTAAGATTATTGGAACCACAGTATGTTTGAAGGTTCAGCAGCTGGCCCCTTACAATGAATGTATTGGGGAAATGAACTGGCAACTGATTGCTGTCTCACTAAGAGATGAAGCAATAAGACGCGCACTTCCGCCAGCACATAATAGTGACACGGACGAAATACCGGAAGTGACGTCACGCAAACACGCAAAACCGGAAGTGACGTCACGGACATGCGGAACGCAGTAACCAGCGCCTGTAGCCTATTTAAAGGGGAGAAAGGAGCGCGACCAGCACTTATGCCCCTGACGAAGCTGCTTGTTAGCGAAACGCGTAGGGCGGCATAGGTGGAAGCTGGTGTGAATAGCTCCCACTCTTCCCAACGTAGCTAGGTAGAATACTCTGCTGGGGGAAGGGTGGAAGGGTGGGAACCAGTACTTTTTGGTGGCATACTGATGATTATTCCTATTGAGCAGGTACTGACAATGGGTATTTAAACCTGCTACTAAATACTTTGTATATACCCACCACCTTTCTTACCTACGTTTTGAGCTTTTAATTGTGTGTTATTTTAGGGACATGGTCCCGCACGGCGTAGCGTTTTTTTACGCTGTGAGTGTGTATGCTGGTGTGGCCAAACGAACAATACTTTTTAAACAGTTTGAACAGTTTAAACAGTTTGAATTAAAAGTTATATTTTAATACTTTGTACAACCTTTGCTTGAACTGGTTGGCTGGCTGCAACTGATCTGGATGGGTGAGTCACTCTCTAGTATTCAGTTTAGCTGTTTGTTGTCTTTTTTGTTAATTTAGAGTATTACCAACCTGCGGGCTAAAGGCTACATCTAACTTAACTGGCTCCGACTATCTTTCTACCCTGGGCTCCTGACCTGAGAACTGTGTTTCTGCTGCTATATCAAGGTGGCACATTCTCCCACTTGGCGAGAGATCCAGTGTTGATGCTTCATCAGGGATACTGGGAATATCTGTGCTGCTGGGCATTGTAAGAACCTCTGCTCTTTCCACTCCCCAGAAAGCCACCATTAGAAATCACGGGGCCCCGTCCGCCCAAGCCACCAAGCCCCACCCCATACCACAGTTAAAAGCAGTGGTTGCTCAAAGCCCATGATTAAGCGTGTGGGTGCGAAACACGTAGGGCAGATGGAGATGCAAATATATATTTTTAACTTTGTATAAAAAAAAAATATTTTTTAACTAATTTTCACTGGTCCTGTGGATCCGTTTGAGTGCTGGTCGGCCCTACTTCTTCTTCAAATCCTGTGTCGTACCGCTCCCTAAAGCTGGGGGTCTGGGACTGGTGCACCTGGAGCATATTTACTATTTAGTGAGTCATTTACAATATATTCTGGTGGTCAGGGCCCCCCATAAGTTTAAAAAAAAATGTTGATGCCTGGGCCCCCCCATAAAAGTTTTTAAAAAAAAAAAAAAAAAAAAAACATTGGGGCCCCAGAGAATATTTTAAAAAAATAAAAAAACACACATTGGTGTTCACTAGAACTGAACCTGAGGCTTCAGGACTTCAACTTCGGCTCCCTTCATGGCTTCGGGTCTTTTTGCGGCTTCAGGACTTTAAGTTTGGCTCTTTTGGTGACCTTGGGTCTTTTTGTGGCTTTGAGACTTCAACTTTGGCTTCTTGTCTTTTTGCAACTACAGCAGTTCGGGACTTTGGCTCTATGGCTCTTGGGGACTTCGGTGTTTCAGGATTTCGGAAGAGGCTTCAGTGCTGTCAAGGGGGGGCCCCCCTTTAGGCCCGGGCCCAGTACAGGAGTACCCCCTGTGCCCCCCTGATGGTGGTCCTGTCCCCAGATAATTTATAACTGGATGTCACCGCTGCTAGCTCGCGCCCACTTAAACCGCTGTAATGAAGAATATGCTTGCTGCTTTATAAATAAATGATCACAATATTAATAAATGAATAAAAATTACACTTATGATAAATTCCCCCTTATGTTAAAACACTGCGCTAAGTATGAAGGATAATTACCAGTTCTATTATTTTTTCCAAATTGCTGGGAATCATTTGAGTTAAAAGAAGTAAAGGGGAAACAACACATCAATATTTTACAATGGGTACTGCATGCAGAATACAATATACAGTGCAACCCACTTCCTAACACTGTTTCTATTTTCAAGGGATTTCTATTTCCATCCTGCTTAAAACATTCTTAAAAATCAGACCTAGAGAAAAGCTGTAGTCAAGTTTTGCTGTCACCTCCATTCTGAGTCTGATGGATAACCAGGGCCAGGCCAGACCTGCGATCAGCTGTTGCTCCACGTCCTACACGCATGTGCGAGGTGCTGCGTCTTACATGCATGCGTGTAGATAAAGAGGGGGCCCCTGGGAACTCAACTACACTCAACTCATCTAATTCATTAAAGGGGTGGTTCACCTTTAAGTTAACTTTTAGTATCTAATGGGAAATTCTAAGCAACCTTTCAATTGGTCTTCTTGATTTTTTATAGTTTTCAAATAATTTGCCTTCTACTTCTGACACTTTCCAGCTTTCAAATGGGGGTCACCCATGTAAAAAAAGAAATGCTCTGTAAGGCTACAAATTATTGCTATTCCTACAATTTAATCAGAATATCATTCTCTCCATCATGCTCAAAGTTAATTTAAAGGTAAACAGTCCCTTTAATACTTTAAATGAGTAATTTGTTAAAGGGGTTGTTCACCTTTTTTTAACTTTTAGTAAGAAAATTTGCAATTGGTTTAGAGTTTTTATTATTTGTGGTTTTCAAGTTATTTAGCTTTTAATTTAGTGGCTCTTTGGTTTGCCTTTTATCTGGTTGTTAGGGTATATATTACTAGGGATGCACCGAATCCAGGATTCGGTTCGGGATTCGGCCAGGATTCAGCCTTTTTCAGCCGAACCGAATCCGAATCCTAATTTGCATATGCATATTAGGGGCAGGGAGGGAAATTGCGTGACTTTTTGTCAGAAAACAAGGAAGTAAAAAATGTTTTCCCCTTCCCACCCCTAATTTGCATATGCAAATTAGGGTTTGGATTCGGTTCAGTATTCGGGGGTTCGGCCGAATCCAAAAAAGTGGATTCGGTGCATCCCTATATATTACCCTAGCAACCATGCATTAATTTGAATAAGAGACTGGAATATGAATAGGAGAGGCCTGAATGGAAAGATGAGTAATAAAAAATAGCAATAACAATATATGTGTAGCCATACAGAGCATTTGATTTTAGATGGGGTCAGTGACCCCTTTTGGAAGATGGAAAGAATCACAAGAAAAAGGTAAACAATTTATGAACAAATACAAAATAAATTATGAAATCCAATTGAAAAGTTGCTGAGTATTGGTCATTCTATAACATGCTAAAAGTTAATATAAAGTTGAACCACTCCTTTAATGCCCCATTGTTAATTGCACTTGCAATTTTCCCAGTTATATCAGGTCATATTGGTTACTGCATGTGTGTGTTTACTTATTGTTTCCTAGTGGGTCCAACCGTAGGTGCATCCTCAGATCCGACTAGATGGAGGCACTGCCATTGAGAGAAATTCCCAGAACCTTTCATTTAGCAAAGGGGATTCAGGACCTGTGCATGGTAAGATATTAATGATCTACCTCCTATAATATATGTGGTGCCAAAATAAGATTACACTAAATTACAGAAAAACCCCTTATCTGGAAAACCCCAGACCTGAAGCATTCTGGATAACAGGTCCCATACCTGTATTTATCGGGTTTTTTTTGCACAAAATGGCACTTTTCTGATACATGTAAACTTATTATATTTTGACAACCATCAACCATGGATTGTACCTCATGATTAAGAGGCAAGAGGTTAAAGACAAACACTGGCATGCAAACACTTGTAAGTGACGTATACTTAGCAAAGGGATTTCTTAAGGGTGGAAATACAGAGGAAGTCAAATTGTAATGTGATACATGAATCATATGGACGTGACCATGTTCTCTGAGTAATAGTTACCAATACTAAACTAACCATTCATGATAGTAAAGGGAAACTCACTGAATATCTGTTTTTTGCATTGACACAAATATAATTCTAAAAGAACTTCCAAAAGAGAGAATTTAAATGTTTTAAAAGTCATTTGTGCATATAATCGAAAGCAATGTTATTTTATCCCTTTTGGTTCACCACATCCACTTCTGACACGATGTAGGCATCAGTCCTCCTTCGGGTCTGTTAATCAGCTAGCCTCTGCTAGTAATGTTTCAGGAGTCAGAACCAGCAGTGCAAAGATAATGCTTTGGATAACAATTACATTAACAAATAACTTTAAAAGCCGTTGACAGCTTTTAACGAAGGTGTATTGGAATGTTTCTTAGAATTCAAATGTCTTTCTTTATGCCATACAAAATTGATTTTCGGTGGAGGACAGGCAGGTTAAAGCTTATCTGGTTGTGTAGGGGGCTTTCCGACGGGTCTCCCCAATTGATATGAGGCTAAAAATCGGGCAGATATTGTTTGATTTTTTTGGCAATTGAGGACTGCATTGGCTAGCTGAAGCGGTCCTAGTCCCGTTGGCACCAATTTCCTTTGGGTGATCCGATCAGATTGACCCAATATTGTCCTACTTTTGTTGGGCATATCGAGGAAAGCTACACTTGTTTGGCGTCCTTGACAAACGAGCAGATCTTATCGTGTATGGCCACCTTAAGACTGTCTATATCATGATGAGTTGTCTTCATTTCTCTGTTTTGTTTAATACAGTAATACAGCCCTGAATTTCCCGTGTAAATAGATGACTGTGCTTTATTATTCTCATCAGCTCGTCAGGAAGGTTAAAGGTGATTGCTTGCAGTCATGGCAACAATGCACCTCTTTGTACATCCGAGTCTTGAAAGCACAGGCTGATGACATGGTCCTCATTAGTGTGGGTCTTTGTGGCCTGATACTGTTGCAAGCGAATGTAAACAATGCCAAAAATGTAGGAAAAATAACCTATACCAACAACTACAATCCTACAAGGAACCAATTTGTTAAACCCAAACCCGACCGGCAACCCGGACCCGCAACCTGAACCACAACCCGATGACCATCAAGATATAGGAAGTGCTGTCATTGTAAACTGGAAGTGACATCATTAGAAGTTGGCGTGATCAGAAAAAAAGGAGTAAACTCGCTAATGAGAAGAACCGCGGCCCGAACCGTGACCCGCATACCCGGAGAACCGCTGACCCATATCGATACCCGCTCCCGAAACCTCTACCTGCGGGTACCCGACCTGCTGCAGGACTCTACAACAACACACACAAGCAATAACAAAGATGGGAGAATGATATATATGAGCATTTTGTTGGTGGCATGGTGCCCATACCTAATATATGATTACAAGATCTTGGAATGGAAAAGCAAGACGCCGCGAAATGCGTAAAGAGTATGATCCACTAATTTGTATGCTGACATGCTGGAAAAAACTTTTTAATATGAACCGTTAAAATGTATACATTTTTAAACACTCCTCCTGATGCGCCGTGAATTGCTCTTTACCATACCTAATATATGATTACAAGATCTGGGAATGGAAGAATGTGTTGATAGTAGGCCTAGATGCCTAAGTCATCTTTCCTACAACCCCCCAAAAAGAGAAAAGTTCTAGAGATTCTACTGCCCAATGAGAGTCAAAGGAACCTTAAAGCATACATGACACATGGAAAAGGTAGGTACTTTGTTAGGACATACATTTAGCTGCCTTAATTAGTGAATTTGGATTTGCGGCGAAACTCTGCATCTGCAAATTTTTTCGCAAATCTGTGCCAAAAATTCGCTGCGACAAAAAAGTCGCACAACAAAAAGAAACACCCATTGACTTTAATGCATTTGGAGCAAAAAAAAAAAATATTTGGAAAATGTTTTTGTCGCTTATTGACTTCAATGCGTTTCGTGAATTTTTCACCATTTCACAAATATTTTGGCGAAGCGAAATGGGACAAATTCGCTCATCCCTTGTTTTAATACAATTTGTACAGTATACAGGACATCACTCGGGTACTGCCATGTAGGGGTAGGTAAGATGCATCATGGTTAGTTGTTTAGGATATCAAATATTGGTTTTATATAGACCTGAATTTCCCACTGTCATTTTGATGTGTTGAGTTAATGAGTTGAAATTACAATGTTACAGTCATGGGCATCTAGAGTTGTGTTGGGGTCTCTGTGACAACAGACAACTTGCAAACTCCACAGGGTGACGCTACATATTTCATTATGGCGCCCTTTTGCATTGGGGTGCATGTGAAACAAATTTGCTCCATCTGTACTGCAACAGCAGCTAAAGGGTGGACAAAACAAATATAAGGGGGAATGTAATTAAAATCACAAGTGTTTAAATTAAAATAGCATTTTGCAAATGTTAAGGTAAGGCAATGTAAGGTAATTTGCTGGCGAATATTACATTACTCATTATTGAAAAGCAAACGTTAGCTTCAAAGCCTGCCTTGGAGTTTCGGTAATTATTTTGGTGCAAAAAAACTGTTTGCGAATGCGAAAAATGTATTAGATGCAATACATATGTTTGCAAAAGCCATTTGTTTGGAAACTTTGCGAGGAAGTCGTTGAGGTCTGAAATTGGCCAAAACGGATGCAAAGAATAAAAATCTCGGTCACTAGTGTTCTCATTGGTCTTTGCAAATGTTTTATGCTCTAAAAAAACATATTACATTCCAGCAATCATATTCTGCTGCTGCCACATTGCCCTATTTTCCCTGCTAATCCCCATCCATCTTGGACAGAATTGGGACTCTAACCTAAGTGTAGGATTGCCACCTTTTTTGGAAAATAATACCGGCCTTCCTGTATATTTTGATTTTTTTCCCTATTAATAACATTGGGGTCAAGCATCATTTTTACCGGCCAGGCCGGTAAAATACTGGCCAGATGGCAACCCTATCTGTGTGCTGCCTGTGGTTGTTGATTTTCTCGGCAGTCACCAAAATGACAGATCTGCATAAGACTAGAATAGGCTGATTGGCAACTGGGAAGGGCACCAATGTGGGTAAAGTATCAGGCGTTATTAACAAGTTAGCACACTGACAGGATACCGAGTACTATTACTGAGACTGTCTATTGGTCACTGCCTCGGTAGAAACAAAAGCCTAACTCATTTCATGCCTACATGGTGCCCTTAGTCATATGTCATCCTATAACTATAACCAAGTGCTCCATGTAGACATTAAATGTGTAAGGCTTTTGTTCACACAGTGTTAAAGGGTATCAGACCCTTTAAATAAAATAAAATAATGTACTTCATCTACTGACTAAGATCCAGTTTCTGCGGGCCCATTGTATGCAAAAATAGTTTGGTGTTCTCCAGAAAAGCTGGTCTGGTTCATATGCAACTTCCCCCCATGATGAGTACACTTGCTGTTCTGATAACCTGATTCAATGTTTCAGGTTTTACCTGCTTCAGTGGAGCTTGCAACCTAAGGTCCTTATCACATGCAGAGCAGGGTCATTTACCTGCCTTCATATTTTTGGATTCTGAAAGGAATTTCCACAATGGCAGGGCCGCCATCAGGGGGGACAAGTGTCCCGGGCATGAAGGGGGGCCTGGCAGTGCTGCAGTTTTGAAAGAGCCCCCCTTGCGAGCGCTGAAGCCTGAGGCCATTTTCTAAGTTCCGAACAAGACGAAAAACCGAACAGCAGAAGGACCCGAAGCCACGAAAACAGCTGAAGCCGAACTCCAGAAGTGACGAAAAGACCCAAAGTCACAAAAACAGCCTGAATTGAAGTCCTGAAGCGTCTAAAAGACCCGAAGTCACGAAAGTAGGCGAAGTTGAAGTCCTGAAGCCATGAGTTCAATTCTACCGAACACCAATTTGTATGTTTTTTTTGTTTTTTTTAATCCCCTTGCCACCAATGTATTATTTTAATATTATATAGGCCCCTGCCACCAATGTTTTCATAAAAAATATTTTTTGAGGCCCCAATTTTTTTTTAACTTGTAAGGGGGGCCATGGTGCCAATGTTTTTTTTAAAAAATATTCTTTGGGGCCCCAATTTTTTTTAACTTGTATGGGCCCATGGCGCCATCGTAACTTTTTATAACTTGTGTGTGGGGGGGTTACTTTTTTAGCACTAATGTCTGTGTGGTCTGTTAACTGTGATGTGGAGTGGGTGGGATCTGGGGTGGGGCTTGGGCATCAGTGTGGACTGGGCCCCAAAAGTTTTGTTGTACGGGGCCCCGTGATTTCTAATGATGGCCCTGCACAATGGTATATTGTTCATCCACATCAGTGACCATGCCACTGTCTAATACTCACTAAAACTGGCTACTGGGATTGGCTGTAAGGCTGTTTTGAGAATTATTTTTATAGCTTGTCAGTTTCATGACCATTTCTCTTGGGACTTGCCCTGCAGAAATTAAATCTTCACAGAATCTTGGTATTTTGTCCTGTGTTGTGGATCATGTTGCCAGTGGCCCTAACACCTGAGCTGAGAATGACTAAGCAATTTGCCTGCACAATATTCTGACTCATCCACCATCTGTTTGAGTAACTGATGCAATGAATGAGAGAGTTTCCTGGTGTTCTAAGTATATATTACAGGATTGTTTACAAGAATTAAATAGATTTACTAAGCCCAAGGGACCTCGACCCCCTAGCAAACCCCTAACAATAGCTTACTACTAAACAAAAATTGTGGTTTTTCAGTTCTTGATTTTTATTCTCATTCTCTCTCTCCTTCTCTTTCTCTCTCTTTCTCATTTTCTCTCTCATTCTCTCTCTCTCTCTCGCTATATATATATATATATATATATATATATATATATATATATATATATATACACACACACACACACACACACACATACACATACACATAATATAAAAATAGAACAAACTGCTGATGTTCAAATCTTCAAAAGTAATGAAACCATAATGTACTGTTGTGCTGCATTGGTAAAACTGGTGTATTTGCTTGAGAATCACTACTATAGTTTATATAAACAAGCTGCTGTGTAGCCATGGGGGCAGCCATTCAAAGCTGAAAAAGGAGAAAAGGCACAAGATACACAACAGATAACAGATAAGCTCTGTAGTATACAATGGGAGTCTCCAGAAAGTATCTGCTATCTATTGTGTATCTTGTGTTTGAATGTCTGCCCCCATGGCTACACAGCAGCTTGTTTATATTGTCATTCCTTTAAAACACTTTTATTTTTTACTGTTCCTTTAAACAACATTAGGGACATTTTATTTGATCAAACATAATATATAATAATATATTTTTTTCCTTACAGTAAAGGTGGTCATACACTGGGGGGGTGTATGGGGCCCTTCGACAGGCTTCCTTGATCGATATCTGCCCGAAAGTCGGCCAGATGTCGACTAAAAATCCCGTCGGATCGCGCCTGTATCTGTTTGTTGATGAGGTCCTGCAATCCGACCGCCCGTTACCCTTCGTTATGATCTGATCTCTCAGTGTATGGCCACCTTTATGAAAGAGCAAGGAAAGGGTTCATCACATGTTTTGTGGAGGATTTGGGATCTGGCCAAATCCAAAAATAATGGATCTGTATCAAGACAAAAAGAATAAAACATAATTGTAAAGAAGAATAACTGAAGATGTCATGCAGTGTATATCAATGGCAGTTCCCCCTTATAGGCATTTAATAATTGTAAATAACTACATTCATTCATATGTTCAAACCAATGCCACTTCAGACCATGGGGAAAAAGTTATGTTTATGGGAAACTTACATTGATAAAAACAAGCACCCATACTGTAGATCCTTGATATATCTTTTATTTGCGTGATTCCTCAACCCACTGCAAACAACTCTGTTGCTGAAGAACAAGCTAATCATCATTATTATTAGTATTATTAGGGTCCCTTTTTTTTATTTGTTTCAGATGCAGAGTGACATCCTTCTCCGACAATGAAATTTAATTTGAAAAACATGTAATTGCTTTTAAGGTAGTGAGCTTTACTTTAAAATCTGAGAGAGAGCAGATAAGTTTGCTAACATTTTAATATATACCGTTTACTAATCCTCTTCACCCTTTGCTTTCGTGGGGTAGAATTTGCGGCCACGTAAAGTTGTTTCAGTTGGAAGATTTTAATGAAATCCTTGCTTTTGCTTTGCTTGCCTGCTCCTGAGAGATAGCTGCCCACTCTAGGAATACATTCCTTTTATTTTGCCCTCTTACTCAATTATTTTTAGAAAATATAATCCAACCCAATTTATTGCGGAGCACATCTTCAAATCATGCCCTTTTACCAAAAGCTAATGCTCTAGCTAATGAAACCTGGAGATTATAGCAGAGAACTGTTGGAACTCTCAGCAACAATTAAGAATTTAATTAAAATACAATAAGATAGTTATTGCAGGGTAATTAAGATGTAATAATTGATAACTGTCCTATTAGCATTTAATAATTACAAACATAACCGATAACATAAAAGTAATAAAGCAAAAATGACTCCTTTTTTTAAGTGGAAAATCATTTAAAATCCAAAGCGACCAGAACCGAGTCCCAAGATGGTCCTTCCATTACATATTTTTTGTGTACTAAATCATTTTATTATTATTTTGGAGCTTTCTGCGGAGAACAAGGGGGCTTTGCTTATTCCCATACGATGATCGTTAACCTTGAGTTTCTCCCTAACTTGCAACTTTGGGGATGATTAGAAATTTAACTTTCAAAGTCTTTTGAGAGACTGAGGTCTTTTAAAGGACAGGACAACTAAAGATAAAGACAACTAAACTGCTTTATCCCATGATTTGTGCTACATATAGCAGTAACAAGCTGATGACACCCCAAGACTTTGCTCTGATATGGGGTCCTGACCAAGCTGTGCCTGCATGCATACAGTAGTGACATCATGGCCAGATGTATGCCAGAGAATGCTTTATAGGAGGAAAATATCAACAATTGTAGTAAAAAGTAAACCATTCATTTTTCCTCTTAAGTATGGACCAGGGAGAGGTAGGGTAGAAGAACCTGGGGCAATGGAGTTTCCCAATGGTCCCTGCCTAGCACAGTTATCTTATTTGAAGAATTAAGGTGATTGTTATGGGGAGGTGCTTATCATGAAATAATTGAATACCTGACCCTTCCCAAGTTAAACAAAAACCCTAAGCTTTAAAAACACTAATCCACCAGTATAGGTCCTTGTTCTTGTACCTCCAAGGACCAACTTTGGAGAAAGCACTTGTCCAGGCTAATATATGTAGGCCTCACTCTGTCAATGGGTCAAAGCCAAATACTTTGGGGTACTGTATATTTATCAAAGAGTGAAGTTAATAGTGAAGTTCCGCCACTAGAGTGAAATTCCGCCACTTCCCATTCATTTCTATGGGGTTTTTAAAGGTGTATTTATCAAAGGGTGAAATTTCACTTTCACCCATTGATAAATACGCCTTTCAAAATCCCATAGAAATGAATGGAGAGCTGCGGAATTTCACTCTAGTGGCGGAACTTCACGCTTTGATAAATTTACCCCATAGTGACTTGATGTTTGGCCTGATGGAGGCTGCAAAGGGGCAAGCTCCACTTTCCAATTATGAAGCTCAATTGTTGGGAAGCATACCAGAACAGGAAGGCCAGTTTAGACATCAGTTTCTTAAAAATAAGTTTTCTCTCTTCGTATTCTAGCCAAAGGATCTCCCTTTGCTTATAATAAGGTTATAAATGTTTAAAAGCACTGCAATAAGAGTTACCATTCAATAAGTCCAGCAGTTCCTAGTACAAAAGTAAAATAAACATTCATCCTAAATCGTAAAGGGGCTGTTCACCTTGAAATAATTTTTTAGTATGATGTAGAGAGTGATATCCTGAAGCAATTTGCATTTGGTTTCCATTTTTTGTTATATGTGGTTTTTGAGTTATTTAGCTTTATATTCAGCAGCTTCACTTTGCAATTTCAGCAATCTGGTTGCTAGGGTCCAAACCATGCACTGATTTGAATAAGAGACTGTAATATGAATAGGAGAGGACCTAAATAGAAAGAGTAAAGTAATAACAATACATATGTAGCCTTACAGAGCATTTGAAAAGTTGCCTAGAATTAACCATTCTATAACAGCTCTAGGTTATGTCTTTCCTGCCATTTTTTTATAAATTAATTCATACCCTGACATTTTTTTTAAACAAAATAGTTGCACTTTACGTTGGTGTGTTTCATTTGCTAATATTATTTTTATAGTTTATAGGCTGGTAAGAAACCTTATCCTGATGTGAACAAGGTTGGGTTATAAAAACGAAGAGAGTGCCAAAAGTAATTATTGTTCTATCTGACCAAATACAGTATATTAAGGGGCACATTTACCAAGGGTTAAATATAGAGTATCCATCAAAGTAAAATCCTTCGACTTTGATATTCGAAGTCGAAGGATGTACCGCATTTAGTTCGATCGAACGATCAAAGTATTTTAATCCATCGATCGAACGATTTGCCTTCGATCAGAAATTGCTAGGAAAGCTTATGGGGAAGGTCCCCATTGGCTAACATTAGTGCTCGGTAGGTTTTAGGTGGCGAAGTAGGTAGTCAAAGTTTTTTTTAAAGAGACAGTACTTCGAATGGTCGAATGGTTGAATAGTCAAACGATTTTTAATTCGAATTGTTCGATTCGAAGTCGAAGTTGTAGTCGAAGGTCGAAGTAGCCAATTCGATGGTCGAAGTAGCCAAAAAAAACTTCAAAATTCAAAGTATTTTTCATTCTAATCCTTCACTCGAGCTAAGTAAATGTGCCCCTAAGTGTTTTAGCTAGAAGTGCGGATAACCAAACTGAATGCACATTTGCATTAAAAGCTGATGACTTCAAAAGATATTGTCATATATCAACAACCCTAAGATACAATTACCAATGGCCTGATTAAGGGGGTTATTTATTAAAGTCCGAATGCCAAAAACCCTCAAATTTGTTGGGATTTATTAAACCCTGAGGCTGCTAGTCCAAATCTGAAAATCCGGCATCTCTGACCTGCCAAGTTTGTATATAAGTCAATGGGAGAGGTCCCCAGGGTCGGAATGGGCCTGCAGGACACTGGGTAAAAAAAACAGGTGGGCCCTGCTCTTGGGGGCCCACCAGCCCAGACCCGCTCCCTTCAAAAATTATCTTTAGGATGTGAAAAAAAAAGTTGGCGTGCGTATGCACAAACGCAGCGAAAACCCAATGCACGCACCATAGCAGGGTAAGGGCAGGAGGGGGGCCCGGAGACAGCAGCCCCAGTGGTCCTCGGGCCCCCCAGTCCGAACCTTATCCTTTTTTGAAGTTTCTATGGTTTTAATTATTTATTAATATTCCTTTGAAATTAACACATTGCAATACAAAACTATTATAGCGAGCATAGAGCACCCCCACTTTGGAAATGTCATTCATCTCTGGGAAACCAAGTACCAAGTTCCGCACCATGGCAACTAGGCAAGAGGAACTAGGAAATGCTTTTACTTCCTCATCCCCACCAATGATCACTTGCGCACTTGACAGATCAGCTGTACAGATATCCTAAAATGCTTTCCGTACAGCTGGCTCCGTTCTGGTTACTTCACATGCTGTGTGAAGCCCCCTGCTACCTGTGAATGTGATCTTCCTGTCTCCAGACTTGGCTGCGTCAGGCAAGAGTAAACTATGGCAGCATAGTTATTCCCCTGTCCTAAGCACAATTCAGCAGGAACAGCCCCTAAATTTGCTCATAGTCTGTACAGAGAGATCCCATAAAACTATGGCAGCATAGGTATTCCCTGTACTAAGCACAATTCAGCAGGAACAGCCCCTAAATTTGCTCATAGTCTGAATAGAGAGATCCCATAAAACTATGGCAGCATAGGTATTCCCTGTACTAAGCACAATTCAGCAGGAACAGTCCCTAAGTTTGCTCATAGTCTGTACAGAGAGATCCCATAAAACTGGTTACATATACAGTGAAAATCAATATCTGTGCTGTGTGTTTTTTATTTGAACTCCATAAAAATAAAAATGAGTAATTTTTTTTATAATCCATGGTTCTGCACACACATCTGTACAGTGATCGCTAAAAGATGCAGAAAATATTTTTTTGTGCACATAACCTAAAACAAATTAGAAGGAACACAGTCCCCAACTGGCAGCACTTATGGGATAGAGGGAAAGGCAGTGGCTATTTGCCACCCACACTGGAACCCTTTGCCAGACAACAAAACTCTGTCTAGGTGGCCCCGCCAAAATAATTCCAATTGGGCCCCGCAGTTGGTAAGAATGGCCCTGAGTACAACTGGATAAAGAACGTATAATATTTATGGATTCATAAGCGCTTGCTTCCTGCTTGCAGGACAATTTTAGAACTAGAGCATAGCCTGTAAATGTGCAAGGTAATAAATAAAACTGGGAGGGATATAATAACCCTGTAATAAAAGAGAAACTGACGATGAGATGCTTTACGGAAGAAACCAGTTAAAGAGGATTTAGACCCAAACATAAAATGTTGCCTAATGAAAGAAACTGTTGCAATTTCCTAATGTTCATTAAAAGAAATGGAAAGTTATTGAAACAACATTTGCTGCCCAATGGCTGGGATAACGCTCTATCCTGATAAGTTATAGGGTTTACAGCTCACTTAAGGTGGCCATAGACATAATAATTACGATCGTTCTTGGAAAAGATCTCGAGCCGACCAATATCCAAGTCTTCTGCCGATATTGGCTGGCTATTTTTCCACCCTACATGCACAGAATATTGTACAAAAAATTGTTTTTCGTACGATATTATCTGTGCATCTATGGCCACCTTTAGAAAGCACTTGCACCCCAAAATAAGCACTTATGTGCTCCTTGTGAAGCTCTTAGGAAGCTGGTAAGGACAGGGTCCTGTTGCAGCCCTCACCTCTTGAATGTCTTGCACATTGGGGATGGGTAGGAAGCATGAGGGGGGGTGCCTGCCAGGTCTGGACTGGGAGTCAAAATAGGCCCTGGCATATCAAGTTCACAGAGACCCAAACAGCCCCCCACCAGCCCAAAATATAGTGACTGTCTATTGCAACTTACAACAGCCCCTTTGGCATTTGCCAAAACCCACAGATTGCCAGTCCAGGCCTGGAACACTAATGCAGGCACCGCTCTGTTTAAGGGACAATAAGCCGGCCTCTGTGCTCCAACAAGGACCTGCTGAAATACAGGAACAGTTTGTAATGTGCAAAAAATTGGACAATGTGTTTTTTTCTCATTTTCCACTAGGGTTGCCTTCTGGCTGGTATTTTACAAGCCTGGCCAGTAAAAATGATGGTCAATCCCAATGTTATTAATAGGGAAAAAAGATAAATATATAGGAAGGCGGATATTTTTTTCCAGAAAACGTGGCAACCCTATTTCCCACCTTGTGTTCTACATAGTAAATGGTACCTTATACCATTTATCCAAAATACTCATTTATTTGCACATTCATTTACTGCATCCTGAGGTTAAACTGACCATACACTGCCAAATCCTCTTGTTTAACATGTTTGCTGTTAAACCTATGATTAAGTGCCCCCTCGTAGCACGTAACGAGTAAGGCCATTTGCTTTTAACTGAAACAAAGTTGCTTTGGATGCAATATTTTGGTGGTCCTGAATTGTGCCAACCTGTGTCCTGTGTGTTTGCCACAGTTGCTAAACAAGCAGAGTTGGGCACAATTTGACCACCCTCATGCTGGGCCAAACAGTGCTGATCCAATAAGGGCAGATTTACTAAAGGACAAAGTCACTAACGCTGGCGATGATTAGCCAGTGTTACCGTTTTTAGGCACTTCGCCAATTTACTAATTGGCGCAGGTGTAACTTCACTAGCAAAAGAGACAGACGCTACCGCTCATTCGCACTCTGTCGCCAGGTGAATTTTCACTCTGGCGAATGGAGGTTACTCCGCAAATTCAGTAAGATGCGGATTTTACTGAACGTTACCTCTTTTGCCAGACTTGCCTTCGCCAGCTCAGACCAGGCGAAGTGCATTGGAGTGCATAGATCTTCCTCAATCTTTTAGTGGAAAGGGTTTCTAAGTCCCAAAATACGCTGGCGTCTTTTCCTTTTGTCAGTCAGAGTGATAGCCTGCAAAATTTTTTTTTTGGGTAACCAGATTCCCCCATACATTTTCTAACATATGGAACATAAACTATACAGTAGGGAATTATAACAACTCTATTTTCTTTATTAAGGTTGCCTGGTCTTGTGTAATGTAATGTATTTGCTGCAACATATACATCCATTCAACTTTATAATTTCCTGCTGTATGCAAATTAGTCTGAGCGAAGACCTCTAACGAAGTTGCACTAGGCAGAATTGAACACTAGTGCATCTTTTCTTTAATTTTCGCAGCTTAATAAATTTACCCCATGGTGTCTTTTTTTCCATGGTAATGTGAAGTCCCTACTACCTAACAGCTCAGTTAATAAATATGGTGGTTGTACATCAGGTCTGGACTGAGATTCAAAATAAGCCCTGGAATTTCAGGTACACAGAGGCCCAAACAGGTCACACAGCAGCCCAAATAGCCCCCCACCAGCCCAAAATATAGTGACTGTCTATGGCAACTTACAGCAGCCCCTCTGGCATTTGCCAGAACCCACAGATTGCCAGTCCGGGCCTGTTGTACATTGTTCTTTGACTTGGGGGGGGTAGCCAGTGACCAGTTAGCAGCTGCTAACTAATGAAAAGATTTACGGTGACCATACATGGTAAAAAAAATCTGCCAGCTCATTCCCTTGGTCCTCATCCGACTATGGGGTAAATTTACTAAGCGATGAAAATTCTCCAGCAACGGCTTCGCAGCCACACAACACAAGGTGAAGAGTGCGCATGAGCGTTAGCGTCTGTCTCTTTCACTAGCGAAGTTACGCCTTTGGCCTATAGTAAATTGCCGAAGTGCATAAAAAGGGTAACGCTGGCGAATCATCACCAACGTTAGTCACTTCGCCCTTTAGCAAATCTGCCCCTATTTCTTACTGGTGGTGGGATGCAGGTAGGCAAGACATATAGGGGCAAATTCACTAAGATTCGTAGTTGCGCCAGGCCTAACTTCGCTGCACTTCTCCGCACTTCGCCAGGCGTAGTTTCACCAGTGCTTCACAAATTCACTAAAATCCGAAGTTGCACTCAGGGGTAGCGTAAGGTTGTGAAGTTGCGCTAGCGTTGATTCGCTAAGTGAAGCGAAGTTACGCTAGCGATGGTTAATTTGCATACGGCGCAAAATTCAAATTTTAATGGAGGAATATGTAGCAGCACTACAAATGCCTGGGAAACCTTCAAAACATCAAATAAAATTTTTATTTTGCCCTACACATGTGCCCACTGTATAGTTAAGTTGCCATGAGTTAGGAAATGTAGGGGGGAAGAAGGGGAGCCCCAATATATTTTTTGATCTTTTTCAGCCTATCACCCATAACATAGAAAAAACTCCAGCGCTTTTAAGGACTTAGAAAAAATTTAAACTTTTTTTGAAGAAATCCCTATCTACTCTTTTGCGCTTCGCCTGGTCTGAGGTGGCGAAGGAAGTCTAGCGTAAAAGGTAGCGTTCAGAACAATGCGCACGTTAGTGAATTTGCGTAGTTACATCTGTTGCGCAAATTCGCCAGGCGTAAGGGTGCGAAGTTATGCTAGCGAAGTTACGCCAGCGTCTGTTAGTAACGAAAATGGCCAACGCTAGCGAATTGACACTAGCGTTAGGCGCTTCGGCGCATAGTGAATTTGCCCCATAGGATCAGACGCAAGTCAGGTGACCCACACGTTTCCTCTACCAAGAAGTGAGCATGGGTGGGGTTTGGATTTGGGATGATCACTTGGCCCGTGTGCTCGCCTGTAGGTGGCGGGAAATTAGCTGACTTCATCCAAGTCAGAATTCCACAGAGGCAAGTTAAATTCATTGCTGTGTCTGCAGATAATAGAACTCTACACAGTGTGTGCAAAAATAATCATTCCTTGAGATAGTAGCAATAATCATTAAGACATTTTCTTGACATTTGATTACACACTTGTAGCATAAGCTAGCTAATTGACAGGCCACAGCAGAAGCAGGTAAGTCTGACTTCTGCTGTATTGTATGAAGAGGACTCAGAACCAGCACGGCAAGAACAGAAAGGGACAGACAGATAACGAATTTTGACAGCGATTACATTTACAAACTTGAGTATAATGTAAAAAAAAAAAAAACAAACTTTTAATAGGCAAAGGTAGCTTTATTGGATTTATGACATTTTGGATTTACAGTACATGACATTTAAAGGTGAAGTTGCTAAATGGCAGGCTTTATTTTGTTTGTGTCATGATAGTAAAATTAATTGGGGGTAAATCTACTTTTTAATGGAGCACATTAACAATGGCTCCCTGTAAGAAGATTTTTTTATGCTATGGCTCTGCAGGGCGCCTCCAGATTTCTCACACTGGTGGTTGTGTGATAGGAAATTAATTACACAGTTTTTTCCATTCAGCCATAAACACAGGCCTGATATTATGAAGGATTTCCAGTGACATGAGCACAACATATTCTGCAATACTGATTCTGTCCTGACTATCTACAGCATGAGATGCCTAGGCGCAAATTCACTAAGCGCCGAAGCGCCGAACGCTAGCGTTAATTCGCTAGCGTTTGGCATTTTTCGTTACTGCGCAAATTCACTAACGAACGCTGGCGTAATTTCGCTAGTTTTACTTCGCATCCTTACGCCAGGCGAATTTTCGCTAGCGACGTAACTACACAAATTCACTAACTTGCGCAGTGTACTGAACGCTACCTTTTACGCTAGACTTCCTTCGCCACCTCAGACCTGGCGAATCGCAATAGAGTAGATAGGGATTGTTTCCAAAAAAGTCAAATTTTTTTCTAAGTCCCAAAAAACGCTGGCGTGTTTTCCACATGATGGGTGATAGGCTGAAAAAGATCGAAAATATTTTTGGGGCTCCCCTCCTTCCCCCCTACATTTCCTGACTCATGGCAACTTACCTAGACAGTGGGCACATGTGTAGGGCAAAATAAAATTTGCTGATTTGAAGGTTTTCTAGGCATTTGTAGTGCTAATACGTGTTCCTCCATTGAAATTTGAATTTGGCGCCGTATGCAAATGAACCATCGCTAGCGAAACTTCGCTTCGCTTGGTGAATTAACGCTAGCGCAACTTCGAAAACTTACGCTATCCCTGTACGCAACTTTGGATTTTAGTGAATTTGCGGAGCGCTGGCGAAAATACACCTGGCGAAGTGTGGTGAAGTTGCGCCCGCCTGGCGCAACTTCGAATCTTAGTGAATTTGCCCCCTAAAGAGGGAAAGGACATACTGAAAATGCACACATGCATTTGGTTAGATTTTACCAAATATTTGAAGTGTTATAGAACATTATAGAAATTTCCCCTCTTGACCCAGAGTTTGGTGAACTGAAACTGCCAACAGACAAGAAAAACTTCAGACAGTTTAAAATGACCAGGACGCTTCCAGCAAAGTTTTTAGAGAGAGAGACCGTTTTCTTAATTTTGGCTGGACAAATCTGTCCCGGCCAGTTGTTTCCGTGTTGTATAACCTGACCTTGTTTTTTTTACGTCACCTCTCCTTTAGTAACCGTAGTCACATGATATTATTTCCTAATACTTCGCTTATTTCTGTGCCTGGGGAACTGTAACCTCCTTCCTCTGCCACAGCATGTCTCATGTACAGGATACCTTACTGTAACTCTATTCCTGGAAAGCTGAGCATGCCCGTGTGCGTGCAGTTCAGGGTGTACAGTCAAACTGTATGCAACTGGCTGGGAATGCAGAACAGTGAATTCCATGTGATATCACAGAACACAGTAGGATCCTTCAGTGTCGGACTGGCCCACCGGGATACCAGGAAAAGTCCCGGTGGGCCCAGGTGTCAGTGGGCCCTTGTGCTGCTAAACATTTGGTTTATTTCATGATCATTCCCTATTTCTATGAGAAAAAATATGCTAAATAGATGGAATAATCAAATATAGTATATAAAGAAAAGAGACTAGGAGAATAGAGGTTGATTGAGGAGATGAAGAATATTAGTACTGAGAGTGGGCCCCTGGTCTAAGGTTTTTGGGTGGGCCCCTGGTGTCCCAGTCCGACACTGGGATCCTTATATATATGTGGGTTCATTGGTTCATGAGTGGCGGATTAATGATATGTGGGGCCTATAGACTACACCCGCACATACCCCCCCTTCTAGGTTAATGCTGGATACATGGAGATCTATGTACAGTATGTGTGCACCTGAGCTCTCTATGGTGGGTCAGAAAATAAAATAGAAATAAATAAACTGAAAAAAGCTAGATGGGCCCATAATCACACTGGGGCCCTAGGCTATAGCCTAGGGGAGCCTGTGCATTAATCCGACCCTGCATTTGATTGTATACGTCATTGGATTCACTGGATTGTGTCACTGGCTTGAAAATGGCCAGAGCTACATCCAACTTGTAGCTCATAATATTATTAGAATATTTACAATTCAAAAATTAAGATCCAAATGACACACTACAAGTGCACCATAATTCGTTGGCGCCACAAATCTATTTTTAAAGGGATACAGTCATGATTTTTATGGTGTAGTTTTCATTTTTGATTTACATTTTTTATACTGCAAATAATTTACTCTACCGTATAAAATTTAATTCCTAAAGTATATTTTTTTTTACTTGTAATGCTGGTGTGTAGGCAGCCATCTAAGGCATTTTGCTTGATCCTGTGCTTTCAGAAAGAGCCAGCACTTCATGATGAAACTCATTTCAAGCGGGCTGTTGTTCCTCCTACTCATTTAACTGAATGTGTCTCAGTGGGACCTGGATTTTACTATTGAGTGTTGTTCTTATATCTACCAGGCAGCTGTTATCTTGTGTCAGGGAGCGGTTATCTGGTTACCTTCCCATTGTTCTGCTGTTAGGCTGCTGGGGGAGGAGGGGGGTGATATCAGTCCAACCTGCTGTACAGCAATAAGGCATATGGACACACTTGCGAATTTTCCTGCGATCCACATCGCGGTTTTTAAAAAGCCGTCCACTGCGTAAATACACTAGCGTAATGTGCCGTTTCCTAAACTTGAAACCATTATCGTATTTACACAGCAGTCAGCTTTTTTTAAAAAACGCATTGCGGACCTTGCCGAAACCGCAGCAAGAATCCACACGTGTGTCCATAGCCTACAGAGTGACTGAACTTTAACAGAGCACAAGTCACATGACTGGGAGCACCTAAGAAACTGACAATATGTCTAGCCCCATGTCAGATTTTAAAATTAAATACAAAAAAATCTGTTTACTCTTTTGAAAAACAGATTTCAGTGCAGGATGTTGCTGTAGCAGCACTTTCACGTTATAGAATCACACTCTTTGCCAATGGTGTAATGACAGGCATAATAGAGCGTGCCCATTGTGGTCATGCTATTTCTGAAAATGTCTTGATGGTCTGGAATATATAGTGGGGCTGTAGAAGAAGAACCCACTTTATACTGTATGGCACTCTGCTGGAAAAAAAGAAAAGCTTTTCAACAATGGAGAGTAAGATACTTTATGTGTTTTTGGCACTTCGCCCTGTTATATGTTTATTACTGTATCTACAGCTCCCAGGATAGAAATCTCAGCTGTTAGCAGCCTGGGAGAATCTGACAATGTGTAAAAGTTATTATGTCTAATACTGTGCTTTGTTCAGACTTTGACACCTGTTTCAGAGTTCAGTTTGTGAAGAAATATATATTATAGTTTATCAGTGTTTTTAGAAAGCATTTTTTTTCTACATTCCAAGGTATCTTGAGGCTGTGCTGGGTACCCAGTGTAGCAAGTAAAGGGAAAATATACCCTATTTATTAGAAGGGTTTATAAATACACAATAAGGCATATAGGTTTTTGTGTGTGAGCCTAATCTGTCTGGATATACATATAAAAGGGAGCAGCCATAATTGCTTTCAAGAGGAAAGATCATTCGAAGGCTTTAAAGGAGAAGGAAACCCAGTCGGCGCAAAAACCCTCCCCCCCTCCCCTGTGTTGCTTCCCCTCCCTCCTCCCCCCTGACCTACCTGTCTCGCTGGGCAAGGAAGAAGATCGCGTGGAAGAAGATGGCGTAGGTGAACTCCATAGACTGGACCTGTGCAGAAGGGTAAGTAACAAATTAGGGGCATTTGCCCAGCGAGACAGGTAGGCCAGGGGGGAGGAGGGAGGGTGGGCAACACACGGGAGGGGGGGGTTTGCGCTGACTGGGTTTCCTTCTCCTTTAATGAAACAGTGACCTCTACTGTCCACATTATCATAAAAATAGTACTTGTATGGCCATACAGTGCTGGAAGTGAATAACACAAAATATTCCTAAAGCAGTTTAACTGTAATTCCCTAGGGCAGTGGTAACAGCAGTACACACTTTTAATTAGGGATGCACCGAATCCATTCATTTTGGTATTAGCCCAAACTTCAAATCTAGGAGCTGCAACCACAACGAGGTCCTACAACTTAAAAGGGCCACATGGATGATTTTACCCACCAGAACTAAAGTGTAAAAGAGACAATTAAGGGGGTTATTTACTAAAACCTGAAAATGTCTCACTATTTTTCTTAAAATTACTTCGACCAAATTCCCATACACATTTTTACCGTATTTATCAATGCATTTACTCAAAAAAATCTGGTGGGGGAAAAGGCTCTGAAAAAAATCCGAACTGACTGGGCCCCACTGCAAAATCTATTTGGGGCCTCCTAAAACTTTCAAACAGAGCTGCTTTATAAACATATTTTACAGCTGGTTATCATTCAGAATAGACATATTTTACAGCTGTAAAGTTTTAGAATGCCCCAAATAGATTTTGCGGTGGGGCCCAGTCAGTTCTAGTGTCCAGTTGAAGAAAGCTTTGGTAAGACTGAGCGTTGTGTGTAGCTTAAGGTTTATAACATAAATATATGTTATACATTTATACAAATTTCACATATGGCAATTCCCTAATTCTAGGTTGGATAATAACAGAACAGTATGAATGTTTTTTTGGAAACATCTTGTGATCCCCAAAGAATTGGGAATTATACATTTCATGCTGGTCACTTGTTCAATATAATTAGGTCAATTTCCAACCAAACTATACAGGTATGGGATCTGTTATCTGGAAACCCATTATGCAGAAAGATCCAAATTACGTAAAGGATGTCTCCCATGGACTCAATTTTATCCAAATATCCTTTTTCTCTGTAATACTCAAACTGTACATTGTACTTGATCCAAACTAAGATAAAATGACTCCTTATTGGAAGCAAAACCTGCCTATTGGGTTTATTTAATGTTTATATGATTTTCTAGTAGACTTAAGGTATGAAGATCCAAATTACTGAAAGATCTTTTATCTGGAAAGCTCCAGGTCCCAAGCATTCTGGATAACAGGTCCCATACCTGCACAATCCTTAGCATACAGTCAGAAATGTACATCAGTCAGTGGGGCTCATTTATAAACTTCGCACAAGGTAGATTAGTTCTCACGGTGAATATATTTGCACTGCCTTACATTTATAAAGCTGAATAAGTGTGAAGCCTACATTTTTGCACACACTGCAAATGTCTATATCTATAAGAGCTTTTTAGATATGGCAAAAATAACAAATAAAAAAACAAACAAATACAAAACGTATTGTAGAAATCATACCTATATTGGCTAACAATAAAAATACTGCAAAAAAAAAAAATTGCAAGCTTTCAGAGCACCAAAACTTTTTGTATTTGTTTGTTTTTTTTTTATGTGCTATTTTTGTTACTGGCTAACACGGTAACACAGTTTTTGTTTTGTAAATATGGTAATAATCGCAAATTGCGAATATTATGTGCACACTCAGCGTTTGAATTACGCCACAACTTTGGTGGCAGAGACAATATTCGCAAAGCAGTTTCCCAAATTGTGAATTTAAGTTAATGTCAATGCTATTTTTGCACACCCACTCACGCAAACGCCTGTCTCATTTGAGAAAATGTATTCTCAATGCGAATTCGCAAAAAACGGAAAGATGGGCACAGCAGTGCCAATATTTTAGCGTTCAGGAAAAAACATGGGCAATACAACCATTTGCAAATAAATATGCACTTTATAAATGACCCCCAGTGAGTTTGTATAGTCCCAATACCAAGCATTTGGTTGATGAAAAGGTCTCTTAACTTACTCTTATCTTAGCATTGACTACCAAAAGTAAAAAAAAAAAATCTTGATGTCAGCAGCATTCTGAGGCTGCATGTAAAGATTAGGCTGCCCATCAGTATGCACTGAAAAAAAGCAAAACTTATAGAACAAGACAAATGGAAGTAATTATTCTATATATATATATATACTCATCACTTTAGAGAGTCCCAACGCTTATTGAAATAATTCTTTCTTTCCATTTTTTTGTTGAGCTGTCTGTTGGGTCACATATTCCTCTGTGTTCTGTAGCTCAGATAGTCATAACAACTCAGCATGAGAGGCCATTACAGGGTTGTTTGCTTTCACCTGGAACTAGAGAAGATTCCCAGGGATTATATTATTTCTTCAAATTTTCATTATTTCCCTGTGCTAAATGGGATTTTTGCATTGCAACATACCTTTAGCCCTCATTGCCATGTGTGGGTGGTGCACAGTAACCAGATCGGAAACGAGTTAGAGACCTGGGTGTTAATGCACAGCCACCACGATACACCATCCAAATGTCCCCTTAGTTATGCTTATGCGAGTATATTGTGTATTAAGAATAAAAATCAAAAAACCCGTGTAGGTGTATGTTATGGGGTTCTACGGCATACAGCATGTAAAGTAATGTGTCAAAAAATTCAGAAAGATTTCAGAGCTGTGCATGGTGCATTTTTCATAAGCATACTGTACCTCCCAACAATGTAGTAATATAGAGACTGCAGCCACCAGTCAACTCAGCATGGAAGGCACTTTATTATGTTGCCTCTTCACTTTTACTTTCTCTTTTCATTTGTTTAATGGAAATACTAGGCGAATATTTAGTTAATGCCTTTTTGTTTTGTTTTCTCAGCTTCTATGAAGATATAACTGACTATGCTTGCAGTTTCAGCCATGCATGAGTCTCTATTATTGGTACTGGGACATGTTTTTCCTAAGCTGCTTGCTGGGTCATGTTTTCCTTTGTGTTCTTCAGCTGAACAGTCCCAACAACGTAACATATCACAGTTATTATAGCCCCCTTAAAATTTTACAATACTTCAATTACAGGAAGGCATCAGGGGTATAGCCCAGCAACTCACATGGTTATTCAGGGTAAAGCCAACCCAAAAAAAGCTTATGTAACGGTAAACATCAGGCTTATTTTAAAGAGAAACTCATGTACCCTCTTTTTGTACATGATTAAAGGGGAGATAGTGTATTATTATTCAGCAATGAAACAATAGCATTAAAGGTTCTGGAAATGCCTAATTAAATGACTTTATATTAATGGACACATTATTATGTTTTATTTATTCAGTAGCAGAATTTTCCCAGGACCTTTGCTAAAAGGCAATGATGACTAAAAACACCAACGCAGAAAAAAATAATTAAATTCTCATATACTGAGGTATGAAAGGTATTACAATCCGCAGTATGCAGCAAATTCTATCACCCCTTGTAGCCTACACCTGGTTTCCACCGTAAAAAAGGCCACAGAGCCAACAAGATTTTACAAAAAGCACAAAAACATCAACTAAATGAACGGGTCAGACAGATCAATTGTACCACTGAAGCCCTTAAGCAGGAAATTGAACATCTGAAACAGAGTCTGGCAAAACAACTACCTGATGTAACTCTGGAAAGAGTGGTATTTTTGTTGAACATGTACAGATGGCCCAACACATAAAGAGTAAGGAGAGACACATAAGCAAATTCACCACCTTACTGTCACGAAGCAGCAGTTGAAAAAGGACAGAAGAGCTAACCTGGAGGCAGAAAGATGAGACACCAAAGAACACATCCCAGTAGTTGAACTCATTACAGCCACATAATCTGCCATCAATAATAATCACATAAAAAAGAAGTGGAACAACTCTGACTAAAAGTGTCAGCCTTCAAGTGCCAGAACACCTACCTCTAACCTTACTACACAAGAGAGAACAGCTCTCAGTTCTCTGAGTAAGGACCCAAACATCACTATCCTGCCAGCAGATAAAGGGCGATGCACAGTTGTGCTCAACACAACTGACTTATCACTAATCAGCAAGATAACCACACTACTCAGTGATGCAATACATATTAACCTTTAAAGAAAGACCTAACCAGCTGTTATAAGAAAAAGGTAATAGGTTACCTACAACAACTTGAAAAGGAGAAAGCCATTGATCGAGTTTTATACCACCGCCTGTACCCCCGAGAAGCCACACCATGCTTATACGGACTCCCCAAGATACACAAAGAAGGAGCCCCACTAAGACCCATTGTCAGCAGCATAAATTCAGTGACATACAGCATTGCAAAATTCTTGGCTAACATCTTATCCACGTTGGTAGGCAATACAGTGCATCATATCCAGAATGCCAAAGAGTTTGTAAACAAGATTCATGGTGTTACTTACACTAGAGGCAGAAGAAACAATGGTATCATATGATGTCACTTCATTGTTCACATGTACTGTATACCTACGACAGAGGCAATTGAGACTGTAAGAAATCGATTGCAGCAAGATAACGCAATCATACGGCTGTTCTAACATCTGTACCCCAGCAATTTCAGAACACTTCACACATCCATTCATGCAACTCTCACAATTAACACCTGTTTCTAGGAGTTGCATGACACATTGGTAAGCCTATCACAGTAAGTACACAGAATCAGCCCCTCTGTCACCTCTCTGAAGAGTAGCAATGTGCCGTTGTGAATGGATTGGTGGAAGAGTCTATATGCTGGGAACTTCCCACACCAGTCAGTTGAACAGTGAAGAAGCTGCTCGGATGAGCAGTGAAACGTCTTAAATAATTACTCAGCAAGTCCAGTTGTTTTTTGAATTACTTGTATTACATTTACTAGTCAACCTTAACAAATAGAAATCAGAGGAACACATTTTCCAGGGGATACCAAACTACAAGCAATCTCCTGCAATGTGAAAGATATCATATTTGCTCATGCTTTCACAAGTACATTCAGGGTCGGACTGGGGGGCCTGGGGCCCACCGGGACTGCTGTCCAGGGGCCTCCCTCCGGCCCCCGCCCCCCTACTAAAACGCGTCGGGCCAGCAACAGCACCGCCCGGCGGGCATGCGCAGGTGGTGCTGGGCATCGCTGGAAAAAGTTTTTTTTTTGCGCTTGGAAATATCAGGAGAAGGGTTCTGGCCCGGCGGGGGCCCACCGGATTTTTTCCCGGTATCCCGCCGGGAAAGTCCGACACTGAGCACATTTGTAATGGAAAGCTGATGTCGTACTAATGGTATACCTCAGCTAGATATACAACCATATTGCACATAGCACCCAGAAACTTGATGGGTCAGCCACCATGGAGATGGTCTCTAAAGATTCCAGGAATTAGCCCAGACCACAAACAGGAATGGAATTGAAATGGAATGAAAATAATACCATGTGGATATTACATTTTTGTATACTTTAAACTAACTATGCATATATGATTATATGTTGCATAATGAAAATCATGTGGTTGCCTTTGTTACAGAACCTCTAAATCATTTTGTCATTTCTTTGCTTTCTGCTCTTAGAATGTTGATGGAATTTGGCCAACAATGCTGGGGTGGTCAGATCTAAATAATGTTAACTGGATGTTTTGGTTACTGACCTGCAATTACAGTCCAGTGGGAACTTCTTTATAAAACACAAGCAGCAAGTTGTACAAGGCCCTTTATAGCTCCCAGTGAGAGTTCTGGTATGCACAGCTTCTTTCTGGTGTATCCACTGAGAAGAACCCTGATTGTAGTCATTATTGTAACCTAAATAATTCTCATTATAGGAACCTCTATAAGGCTCCTGGCATGCTGTCCAGAGCACAGTTGTTTAATTAAAATATATACTTCCCAGTTGTTTGTATTTTATAGAATTCACACTCAGAGATGTCAGAGATCAGTGTGGGAACTGTTGCTGTAGGAGCAAAAAAGAGAAACCTTTATTTTTTTCAACCTTAAAGGGTAGTTTACCTTTGGAATTAAACTTTAAATTTATTTTTACTATGTAAACAGTGATATTCTGACAGTTTAAAAAAAAAAAAAAATGTTATGGTCTTTACATTTGCCTTACATTACTTTTGTGCTCTTTAGTTTGGTATTTCAGCAGGTATCTGGTTGCTACAGTTTTATTTTCCATAGCAATCAGGCAGTGGTTTGATGGAGAGATTGGAATTATTATTGGAGGTGGACGAAATAGGAAGATAAGTACAGGTATTGGATCCATCATCCAGAAAGCTTCAAATTATGTAAATTACGTTTCCCATGCACTCCATTTTATCCAAACAATACAATTTTTTTTAGAAATAATTTCCTTTTTCTCTGTAGTAATAAAACAGTATCTGGTACTTGAATAGATGAAATTAATCCTTATTAGAAGCAAAAGAAGCTTATTGGGTTTATTTGGCGTCTACATGATTTCCTTGTAGACTTAAGGTGTGAAAAACCAAGTTACAAAAAAACCCAGGTCGCGAGCATTCTGGATAACAGGTCCCATACTTGTAATAAAAAAGTAACAAAACCAATAAAATTGTAGCCTCACAGAGCAACTGTTTTTGGCTTGCTGGTGTCAGTGACCCCCATTTGAATGCTGAAAAGAGGTAGACGAGGAAGGCAAATAACTCAAATGTTATAAAGAATAAATAATGAAGACCAACTGCAAAGTTCCTAGGAATATTATATAACATACTAAAACTTAAAAGTGAACCACCCCTAAAATAAATTAAAAGGATTTCAAAAGTCCTTAGGAAAGTAGTTTGCACACAATAAATATTTTTTGCAGGATGTACACTCCATTTTACATTTATGTATATTTGTATTATTTGTAAACCTACACAAACACATGCAGCGGTGACAACAGGGTGCTTATGTGCAAAAAACCTTATTCTGCTAAGCTGGTGCAAATTGCATTTTGAAGCATGTTCATAACAAGGATTTTTGTCTCTTACAGTATGTACAGAAAGCAGATTGCTCTCTATTAATCAAAATTATAAGGGTATAATGGTCCTTTAAGGTCTTAAACCCTTTCCTGATATGCTTGGTTATTTCATCAAAGAGTTGGGGAATGGGGCCCTATGTATTGTGGTGAGTTCTGATGTCATCAGTTATAAACGGTGAGTTCTGATGTCATTTCTGTCACATGACTCACTGAAATTTGTGTATTATATTAAATAAGTACCCCCTGTTGCAAATTATGAGGATATTAGAAGTTACCTCAGAGTTCTATAATCAGACTATGATGGTGTCATGGCATTGACATCTCGCAATCTTTATCAAAACAGTAAATTAAAAAAAGATTACTGCTCCAATATCCAACCAACTATAGATATTACACTTACACAATGCACTTAAAGGAGAACAAAACCCTTAAAATGAATATAGCACAAAATGCCATATTTTATATACTGAGCTTGTTGCACCAGCCTAAAGTTTCAGTTTCTCAATAGCAGCAATGATCCAGGACTTCAAACTTGTCACAGGGGGTCACCATCTTGGAAAGTGTCTGTGACACTCACATACTTAGTGGGCTCTGAGCAGCTGTTGAGAAACTGAGCTTAGGGGTCATTGCAAATTATCCAGCAGAAAATTAGGGGCTGTAATATAAGCTGATGCTACATGGCTGATTATTAAATGCTGGTGCTATTTGCACTGGTTTCTGTGCAGCCATGTAGTAATGATCTGTATTAATTATTAATCAGCCTTTTATTGTGACATTGCTATTCTATGTGAACTGTATATTGTGAGTGGGTCCCTAAGCTCAGTAAGTGACAGCAGCACAGAGCATGTGCAGTGAATCAGCAGAAAAGAAGATGGGGAGCTACTGGGGCATCTTTCCAGACAGATCTTTCCTGCTTAAGGACTGTGGTTGCCTTGGGCTGGCACAGAAGCCCGAAAAATATAATGTACAACATTTCTAGCCTACTTCTTTAGTTACGCTTTAGTTCTACTTTAAGAACACACTCCTTATAATGAACATTTTCTATAAACCATGGGAAACCCCCTGTGAACAGACATGCAATGGCAATGCAGTGCCATGAGGAAATGTCCTTTTTCCTATCAAGGCAGATTACTATATATTGCAATTTACAATAGTAAAAACAACTAAGTTAAATGCATTTAAGCCCTAAGGAAAACTCACCCATAATCATTTTTGATTGTTGTTAGATTACTGGAATGTAACGTAGGTACTTTTCCTTTATAGGTTTTTATCATATGCATGACATTCAATTCTATATTTTTAAAGCTCTCTATAAGAAGTAAAGTCCCCTTCTCCAGTGGCATCCATTTGGAACACTTTCCTGCAGACATTTGGAGGGGTGCCCAGACTTTAATGTATATTAATACTAATGTTTACAATATAAAATTTCCCCACTGTTTCCTTTCCTGCCTACAATTTTCATATGCAAATTAGGATTTGGTATTTGGCGAATATAGACAAATAGCAGTGGATCTATTTACCCATAAAGTGGATCACCGTACCAGAGGCCACTCCTTTAGACTAGAAGAAAAGAACTTTCATTTGAAGCAACGTAGGGGGTTCTTCACAGTCAGGACAATGAGGTTGTGGAATGCACTGCCGGGTGATGTTGTGATGGCTGATTCAGTTAATGCCTTTAAGAATGGCTTGGATGATTTTTTGGACAGACATAATATCAAAGGCTATTCTAATACTAAGCTCTATAGTTAGTATAGGTATGGGTATATAGAATTTAATTAAAAGTAGGGATGGGTGTATGTATGGATGCTGGGTTTTCATTTGGAGGGGTGGAACTTGATGGACTTTGTCTTTTTTCAACCCAATTTAACTATGTAACTATGTAACTATGTAACTATGAATCTTTCATGAAAGATTGGGGGATTCGACCGAATTCAAAATAGTGGATTCGGTGCATCCCTAGCAGTTATCACGGTTCTGTCTGGGATTGGATAATGTGCCAGCAACAAACAGGACCATTTAACCATCCGTGCAAGAAGCTACAGGGCTAAATTAATAAAATGGGCAATTAGATACTGGTCTAGTAACCCACAGCAACCAGCAGGTAGCATTTACTTGTCAGTTGTTTGGAAACAACAATGGTTACTAGACCTTGGTAAACATAACGATGTGTATCTAGAGCCAGTGGTTGTTGTAGACCCAAGGCACAATCTAAAGATGGCTATTCTTGGGCCAATAAAAGCTGCTGACTCTGTCCTTCAGGACCATGTTGGCAGTTTATTGGCCCATATATGGTGCCAGCCGACAGACTTGTTTGGACAAAAATCAGCCAGATATCCAAAGGATAGGTTTGATTTTCCCTTCAGGTCAAGAAGTGCACCTATGTGTTAAGTCAGGGAAGGGGACCCCTGAAGCATCTAATGTTCACTTGGTTTAGTACAGTAGGCAGTTAGGGTTGGCTAACCAAAAAGCCTTGAGCTCCAAGCTTGTCTAGTAAGTTTAGTATCCTGCCAACCCTAACTGCCTACTGTACTAAACCAAGTGAACATTAGATGCTTCAGGGGTCCCCTTCCCTGACTTAACACATACAGTAGGTGCACTTCTTGACCTGAAGGGAAAATCAAACCTATCCAATTGTTGCCCGACGTGTGATAATATCTCTACTCTTATGGGTAAATAAACACCATATAGCCAATCCTTTATACAGGGGGGCTTCTCAGTTGATCGGACAGGTTAGAACATTTCTGTCGGCTACAGATAATATCTCTGCATGTATTGCCGTTCTAACGATATCAGTGGGAGACTGTCACCAGCTTTGGTCGGACATAACTTTCGTACGATTGCTGTCAGGCTTTTTATGTGGGGGCAGTTAGAGGGTAGTGAGTTCAGAGCGGTCCCTCCTGTGTGTGAGGTGATCATTCTGCCCCAGGCAGCACAAGGGTTTTCCATAGCGCCCTGATAGTGACAGAATTACATAAATATAAATAATAATACAAATAGAACTAATGAATGAAGGGGTGTAGTTGCTCCAGCCCTGAGGTTGCAAACATAGAGAATGGCAGCAGCAGGCAGGTCCACCAATTAATAGGGATCATGTCAGGGTGAGAGGACCCTAAAACATATTTCTACATAGGTAACCGTGCACCCCCGCAAACTACTTCCTTGGTACAGTCCCAATGCCACGCAAGAGCACAGTAAAGCAGTAGACATGTTGGCCTGGGGGTAACTTATATAGAAAGCTCTGGTTAGACTCCCTTAAACAATACGTAAAATTCGCAAACGAAGCACCATTAAGAACCAATCGTAGCTTAGTTTGGTTACCAATTGGCTGCAGGCTTTCTCCAATCTATAGTGACCCACCATCCTATCCCTCGCCCGCGCATCCCCCCCCCCCAGCGTCCCGCACAATGACACTTTCCAGAGATCTCCGCCCCCTGCTGTAAACCACGCCCACACTATTAAATACAATTCTGCGGAACTATTTAATAACGCCCATTCCTCCTCCCCTGCATTCCCGCCCCCTCCTGCTGCTGCTGGAATAGTAACAAACTAGTGGCTCGGCCAGTGTAGCAGTCGCGTTAGGAAGCTGCTTGTTGCTCCGGCTGCTGGGGGAAGCGATTCGTAGCGGATGGCGGTGGACTTGGGGCAAATAGAGAACATCCAATAGAGAGCGGATATTTCTGGAAAGTTTTTCTGGAAAAAACACTGCCTATTTGGTAGTTGTGAGAGTCGGCGAGCAGGTACTGTAACTCACCATGGAATGTGTGTGCCTTCTGTTTTACTTTCTAGGATTATGGAACTACAAGTCCCAGCAGTCCTTTCGGCACACATTTAAGAGTTATAATCCAGGCATGGGGATTGGACAACTCTGGAGTGTCATATCTATGATCCCTGTACTTCAGTTCCCCTACTTAAATTAATTTAAAAGGAATTATGTAGGTTTTTGCTCAGCAGCTCTCCAGTTTAAAATGCCAGCAGACATCTGGTTGCCAGGGTGCTATTTATCCTAACAACCAAGCAGTGGTTTAAATCCGACACTGAGGATGAATGGGAGAGGGTCTGACTAGGGAAACAAGTAATAAAAAGTAGGAATGCACCGAATCCAGGATTCGGTTCGGGATTCGCCCAGGATTCAGCCTTTTTTCAGCCGGATTCTGCGAATCCTTGTGCATGGCCGAACCGAATCCTAATTTGCATATGTAAATTAGGTGTGGGAAGGGAAATCACGTGGCTTTTGTCACAAAATACGGAAGTAAAAAAACATTTTTCTCCACCTTTTCCTTTCCCGTACCTAATTTGCATATGTAAATAAAGACTTGGTATACAGCCGAATCTTTCAGGAAGGATTCAGGGATTCGGCCGAATCCCAAAAAGTGGATTTGGTGCATCCCTAATAAAAGGTAATAATAATAGCTAAATTGGAACCTCTCAGAGCAATTATAGTTTGGCTGTTGGGGTCAGCGACCCCCAACTACCGGACTAAAGCTGGCCATAGACGCAAAGATCTGATCGTACGAAACGTTCGATTTTCGGAACGTGTGTGGAGAGTCCCGACATTTTTCATCCGGCAGAGATCGGTCGTTTGATCAATCGGACAGGTTAGAAAATTTCTGTCGGCTGCCGATAATATCTCTGCGATCGTACGATTTTCAGTGGGAGACTGTCACTAGCTTTGGTTGGACATAGTTATCGTACGATTGCTGTCAGGGGCAGAACATTGCTGATCTGTTCTTTTACTAATCTGACTGGTAAGACTTTGATCTGAATGGTTAGTGGCGGGTCGGGAGATGGGAAAGTCCGATCGTACGATCGGATCTTTGCATCTATGGCCAGCTTAAATTGTAAATTGCAATCTGGAATCCATTGGTGTAGATCTAATGTACACGTTACATTTACTTAAAGGAACAATAGCACCAAGAAAATTTGGGGGCAGCCATTCAAAACTGAAAAAGGAGAAAAGGCATAGGATACACAGCAGATAACAGATAAGCTCTGTAGTATACAATGGAATTCATCAGAACTCATCAGTTATCTACTGTGGATCCTGTGCTTGAATGGCTGCCCCCATGTTTACACAGTAGCTTGGTTATATAAACTATAGTTGTGTTTTTAAAACAAACACATACGTTTTACCAATGCAGGGTACAATGCAACAGTACATTATACTGCCATCCCTTAAAAATAATACATTTTTTTTTGGTGCTACTGTTCTATGAATTCAGTAACCTAATGTTCTTGGGGGCATCAATTCTTTCTTTAATCTCTTCTGGTGTAAATGTTTTTGGATCTCCCCAGAAGGAAATACTTTCCCCAAGGTGACATCATAAGTGACCAGTGAGACAAGTACCGGTAATAAAAAGTAATAATAATAGTTATATTATAGTTGTTGCTTGGGTCAGTGACCCCCCAACTACTAGACATCATTGTAAATGGCAATGTGGAATCTTTTAGCTTCTTTTATTTCCTCCAGGTGTAAATATAAATACTTCTCCCCAGCAGGAAATATATTCCCCGATGTGACATCATAGTGACTATTGAGATAAGTAATAATTATATTACAGTTGTTGCTTGGATGCTGGGGTCAGTGACCCCAACTACTAGACGTCATTGTAAATGGCAATGTGGAATCTTTTAGTGTGGGTCTAATGTTCAGGTTGAATTGTACAGTAGATTTATGTAATGAATACAGTAAATTTATGTTTTTGGGGCATCGGTTCTTCTTTTAGTTACTCCAGGTGTAAATGTAAATGCTTCTGCCCAGCAGAAAATACCTTCCCTGATGTGGCATCATAGAAGTCGCGCTCCTTCTCAAAACCTATGCAGATCACTTTTGGACTTTGTACAATATCGGTTATTTATCGGTTGTATTAAAAATATCGGTTTCCTTTAATCCATACACGGGTAACTCACAGACCTCCAGGTGTAGCCGATCTGTAACTCCCAGCAGTACCTTTCTACTTCTGTCTGTGAACCTGATACATAGAGTTGAACTATACTCACTTTGCATCAGAACGCATTCATAGTTGAATTTATTATGGAATTGGCCTTGATCAAGCTGTATAAATGGTAACCCTGAAAGTGGACCGCCACCTATCTTTTGCACTTTACAGAAAGGCACCTTTGGGGAACTTTCAGCCATTGCCATTAAAGGAACATTAACACCAAAAACTGAAAGTGTTTTAAAGTAAAAAAAAAAATGTACTGTTGTGCTGCACTGGTACAACTGGCATGTTTGCTTCAAAAACTCTACTATAGTTTATATAAACAAGTTGCTGGGTAGCCATGGGGGCAGCCATTCAAAGCTGAAAAAGGAGAAAACAGCAGATAACAGATACGCTTTGTAGTATACAATTTGATTCTACACAAGGTATCTATTGTGTACCCTGTGAATGGCTGCCCCCATGACTACACAGCAGCTTGTTTATATAAACTATAGTCAGTAATGTAACTAAGTAACAGTCTCAGGGCCCCCCCTTCTTCCCTCTAGATGCGCTAGACGTGCGGATTTCCTTACCGTATTAATGCTATGTCCAGTGGGCCCTGGTGCAATTGCACCCTGTGCTCCCCCGGTAGTTACGCCATTAACTATAGTTGTGTTTTTTTAAAGCAAACACACTAGTTTTACCACTGCAGAGCAACAGTACATTATATTGTCCTTCCTTTAAAACACTTTAATTTTTTTGGTGTTATGGTTCCTTTAAATGACATGGTCCTTGTTGGCATGTGCCCAAATTACAGGAAAACAGGCCTGGATTAGGGATTCAAATGGTAGTTTTGGAAAGAGAAAGTAAAAGAATGATCTGGTGACTGCTTCAATGTAGGTGTGTAGGGAAACCTGTCACATGCCCTATAATTAGGGTTGCCCTCATTCTGGAAAAAAGATACCGACCTAATTTTTTTATAATTAATGTTGGCATCAAGCAACATTTTTATGGGACAGGGTGGTAAAATCTTGTGCTTGGATAATTCTAATTTTATATGTAGAAGCAGTCATTTCATTATAAAGCGCAGTCATTGTTGATTTAATTCATAGTATGATGTAAACACACTATGTAATTGTGGGGGAATTATATGAAATGTGGATACTTTTGAATGACACTCTTGAATGTGAATAGGACTATCTGACTGGTAAGGTGGCACAGACGTCTTATCCACCAGATCATTTTAGAATTTATTGGGTATCATTTTATCAATGTTGCCAATTGAATGGTTTGGGCTCTCTGCAAACATTCTACTCCAAATACATCACATTACATTCACACTAATATAGATGGCTGCTTTGTTACTGTGCCTTCTCATACTGTATATAGGCAGTGAGCTTCTTATCTGTATTCAGCATTTTGACGGATTTCATCACATTTCCTGGTACAGTCTTAATCAGGAAAGCAGGTGCACTTCTAAAAGTGATTATAGCCCTAGCTGTTTTATTTGTCTTTGTGCCAGAAATTTGATGTCGGTCTGCTTTGCAAATGCTATTAACTCATAATATTATGTTTCATGGTAATCATTTTGCCATTGGTAGAACAGTGTTAAAATCCCAGTCGTAAAAAAACATCAAAGCCACGTGAGTACCGATTTGAGGATCTGGTTTGTTTTTTTTTGTTATTGCGGTGACCATTTTGGCTGGGGGTGGATAAAAGAGCATTTGAGAGGATATTAATTATATTGGATAAGAAATGCAGGATTTTTAAAGAAAATGTTTTACAGGCAAGCTTACTTACACTTTCTAAAGGTGGCCATAGACGCAAGATCCGCTCGTTTGGCGACATCGCCAAACGAGCAGATCTTTCCCCGATATGCCATTAATGAGCTTGGCTATATAACGGGAGTAATTGATTGTTTGGCCGTATGGGCTCCGGCGGGATCGGTCGGGTCAAAATCAAACCTGACCGATCGACCAAACGACCGATCTCCTCCAGACAAAAGCTGTTGGCACTCTCCACACACAATCTGAAAATCTTACGAATCGAGGATTCTGGCCATGTGTGTCTATGGCCAGCTTTACCCAGTGCCATGCCACCATTTTGCAGTATTTCCCTAGGCTCCTATGTGGCCTACTGAACTAGGGCAAATGCAGTACATAGTAAAATCTGAAAATTTTACCATTGTAAGTCTGGGAGTCGAAGAAGCCACAAGGGAGCCTTGGAAAATACAGGTAAGAAAGATCTAGGCGCTAGTAACCAATGGCGGAACTACTGGGGGTACTGGCGTTGCAATCGCACGGGGCTCGACCCCGTGTTGGCAAAAAAAAATTTCCCCAATGTTGGGGGTAACAGTAGTTTGTTTTTTTTGTTTTTTGTTTTTTAATTGGCCCCTGCCAGCGCTAGGCCACCCGCACCAGGAGGGAGCTCCCGGTACGAACGACCATGTTGGGGCACATACATGCACATAATGAGCGAATGCTGTAACTTGCCCATTATGCACATGCATGTGACTACTGTCTTTTATAATTCTGTAACTATGTATAGCTTCTCTCATTGCAAATATCACAGAAGTGCACTCATTGTGACCTTTAGTAACTTTGCATAAGCAAAACTGCATTTATTGTGAACAAGTTTTAAGAGTAGTTACAGCCTCAAAAAACATTCATGTAAACCGGCTCCTTGTTTCTTTCCTCTCAGCAGAATGGCGGCCATTAAAGCTCTCCAGCAGTGGTGTAAGCAGCAGTGTGATGGATATCGTGATGTCAGCATCACTAATATGACCACCTCGTTCCGCGATGGATTAGCATTTTGTGCCATATTACATAAGCATCGTCCAGATCTCATGTAAGGAACCCTCTTTATTTCTGATTTTGCGTTGTCTTCATGTTACTTGTTTTTACTTCCTTGTGAATGGTACTGCACAGTAGGGTTTATTTACAAAGCCCTGTACAGTGCAGAGACCAGCAACCTTCCTCCTGCACCAACTCCACAGCCCCTGCCCGTGGCAGTGCCCTACAAATAAATGTGTGCCAATTCTGAGTATTTTGTTCCATGCCCACATACTGTAGGTACTAATTGGCCGCTTTATATTGACCTTGTTCCATTGTCTTTTGAATGAACATCTTTGTTATGGCCTTGAAAAAAGACGACGAATATGAAAGAATAGACATTATTCTTTTTTGTATTGCTTTTCAACGAAAGGACAAAAATAACTGCATGAAACAAATGACACAGTGCTAACAAGCTCTAATAAACAGCGAATGAATGCAGCATTTCTTGGCACAGGGAGTAGTTTTTTCCTACCCTCGCTACCAACACATACGTTCCCTGTGCCGTGCCCACAGAGAAAACAGACTGGCATTGAGTTTTTGGAATGAGTGGCTACTCTGATTCAGTGTTGGACAGTAGGCCTGTCATATAGCCAACATTCTCCACCCGAGGCTTAGTAAAAAAATAAACAACTAACTGGTAAAAATGATGGGAGGAACTGCCAGTGCTTTGCAGAAATAGAACAGGCATTGTAGATTTAAAGGCCTGTGTTTGTTACAGGGTCTGATGGTGGTGGGCAGCAGATCATGAGGGTGTGTACATGAAAGACCTCAAAACAGAAGACCTAAGAGGTTACATCATAATTTTGTGCACAAATGAACAAAGAACACTTGTAGGATGAGGGAAGATTGGAGTATGGATCTCTTCACAAGAAACGGTTACCTAGAGAATCCGCTCCCCCACTACTCCTCTGCTCCTGCTCTGCCTGCACCCAGAAGCATTGTCTCCGCTTGGCTGTAGACGGATTTTGGTGCCAACACATTTTGTATTTCGTGCTGAAATCCGTCCTGCCTGCAGAAGAGAAGGGGAGCAGCCGTGCAGCTGATAATCATTGAAATTTTGTCTGGCCCTAGATTGTTTAGCAGTGTGCTTTGTGCTGGCTCTCTCTCTGTGACTGAGAAACAAAAGCAAACTGAGCTGTTTGTTTAGTAGGTGTTCTATTCAGAGAAGTAATTGCTGAGACCTGTTAAATCTGATTAACAACCTGGGTCTGCTCCACCCTTTCCAGCAAGTGCTTACATACATATATACTAGCTGTGATTCACTGATCCAGAAAAAGAAGATGTTCTGTATATGTATAGTCAAGGGCAATGTATAGTCATATCTTCTGTTGTATGTTAAGGTGGCCATACACTGTCTGGCACATTTAAGCCTTTAGACTGAGTCGGCCAGCGGGACTACCCGACTGATAACTGGGCCAAAGGATTACATTAGCTTTATATTATCCACCTTTGATGGGCATATCGGTGGAAAGATCTGCTTTTTTGTTGACCTTGCCAAACAAACAGAACATATAATGTATAGCCATCTGTATTCATCATAAATAAACTTTAGGTCAGCCCTGCTGTAAGCGCAGTTCTTTCTCTGAATGTAAATCGTTTCTTAATTTTCTTTGACTAATATGCATAGTAACAAAGATTGAGTGACAGACACAGGAGGAAGGTGTTTCCTACCCAATTGGACTTATAATTTAAGTGGGTAGGTTCGAAGGCTGTACATAGGCCTATCTACTGGGCCTTTCTGGAAGCCTGTCTGAACAATATGTGCCTGAAAATTGGCCAGCTATTTATCAGGCCGGTTAAAAAATCTAGACAGGTCTTCACCAGACCAATCTCATAGGTCCATAGTATGATTTAATCATTGGCCCTGGGCCAAATGAAAGATCAGCCTGATTTGGCCCAGTGCATCGGTTGCCAACTTGGATGAAGAGTGACCCATTTGGCAACCCCTTAAAATCAGCATATCTTGTTGTATAAGCCCATGTTGTCACAGTACTCAGAGCTTTGCCTTGTAAGTGGATACTGGTCATGTAGAAACTGCACTCTGGATATAGTTTGGGTATCAGCAGAACTACAGGAACTCTTTTATGCCAAACTGTAACATTGTATGCCTGTTTATTGTTTAATTTAGTGCAGTCCTTTATCAGTCCAATTGCTCTGTGTGCCAGTGTTTTTGTGTTGGTGCTTTGCTAGAAGGGCTTGGAACAAGGACTCTGCAGGAAGTCGGAAGAAGTCCCCTTAATGAGTTCTATTTTAGACAACAAGACCTTAGAAGTCGCTCAGCTCTTTCCTCCCATTTAGTATTTTTTCCTGTGTTTCTGTCACAAAGCAAATCTGTTAACGTTCCAGACTGAAGCAGAAAAGATAAAGCAATGTATTTTCTTCTATATAAAGCAGTCCGATTATGAGACATTCCCAGCTGCAAAGTGGCTGTAATTCTGCTTTCCGTGACTCATTTGACTTTAGTGGTTAAAGTAATTTTCCGATTTAATCCCTGGGTCCTAAAATATATAAATTTTTTTTGTTTGTAATTGAGTTTAGGTCCATATAATTTGCAAACGATTTTTAATTGACCGGTAAGTTGTTGTCCTTGGTTGCCATTCTTTTAAGGCTTCGGGTAACTGTTGCTTAAACCAACTCCATACAGTAAAGATATCCGTGTATGAGCTGATTGATTCATTTGGTAATATTTGAAGGGGAAATTAAAGTCGGCAACATTTGAATGCTATGGGGGAGTGGAATCCATAGTCATGAGATCCGGCCCAGCAAGATTTTCAAGCTTTCCTAATTAATATCCCATTGATCTCAATCAGATATTGGTTAGAGAGGTAATTTTGGCTTCATACATGGGCCAGTAAGCTCCTGACACAGTCAGAAGAGTCCTCATCCAATACTTGCTTTGATTCATCATCTTTGATTTGTTCTTATACTGGTTGGAACCCTCCAATGTTGAAAAAATTAGATAATTTGTGAACAATTTTAAAGTAGTCAAGACCTAAAGAGATATTTTGGTCTGCTAACTTCTCTTTTAACAACCACTACACGAAGGCAGGGAAATTAAAATTGCGGCAAGGAGAACCTTCATGAGGTAGCACCCTTGCATCTGGAATCCTGAAAATCACTCAACAGATCACAAATGACTCCAGATACCTGGCCATAAGGGTGTCCAATATTCTTAAGTGTCTTGGGGAATGGTAGGGGTTGCATGCTTGTTTCATTGTCCTAAGCTAGCTACAGATGCGAAGCATAGGACATCGAGTTAGCCAGCTCTGACTAATTAGCCAGTCGTGTTTGTGGGTGACCTCTGATCAAATGCTTTTGTAATTGCAGTCACAGACAAGCCAAAACAGAAAAACAAACATGAGTCAACTAAAGACTCATCATCATGAGATAAAGTGATTTGCCAAATGTCACAAATACTTCCCACTTGGGGTTGGAACCATGCTTCAGTGGTAGTGGTAGATCACTTAAAGGCTAGGGCCAGACAGGGCTGAGATCGGCCCTTCTGGCCCTAGCCAAAGCTATCCTCCTTACCCATGAACACTTCTCTTTACATGGTATGGGATCAGTTATCTGGAAACCCTTTATCCAGAAAGCTCTGAATTACAAAAGGGCTGTCTCCCATAGACTCAATTTTATCCAAATAATCCAATTTTTTTAATAATTATTTCCCTTTTCTCGAATAAAACAGTACATTGTACTTCATCCAAACTAATATAATTAATCCTTGGAAGCACAACCCACCTAAGGTGTTTTTTTTAATGTTTACATGATTTTCTAATACACTTAAGGTATGAAGAGCCAAATTACAAAAATACATAACAGGTCCTATACCTGTAGTGGTTGTTATAGTGTTGAAGAGTAGGGATGGGCGAATTTGACCCATTTTGTTTCGCCAAAAAGTAGCCGCCAGCTAAATGTCGCCGATGCCCATTTTGGGCGTCAAATTTTTTTTGACGCGCGTCTTTTTTATTTTTTTTTATAAGCACAACGCCATACACCACCTCCTCCTGCGAATCTATGCCCCTTCAGAGCTTTCTGGATAACTAAGTACTCTCATCGACCTAAGGGATTAACAAATATTCCAGGTTATATCAGTGTCACATAGTAACATAGTAACATAGTAAGTAAGGTTGAAAAAAGACACATGTCCATCGAGTTCAACCTTTTTTTTTTTTTTTTTTTTTATTAACTACCTATCTGCCAGTTGATCCAGAGGAAGGCAAAAAAAAAACCCATCTGAAGCCTCTCCAATTTGCCTTAGAGGGGGAAAAATGCCTTCCTGACTCCAAAATGGCAATCAGACTAGTCCCTAGATCAACTTGGACTATGAGCTATTTCCCATAACCCTGTATTCCCTCACTTGCTAAAAAGCCATCCAACCCCTTCTTAAAGCTATCTAATGTATCAGCCTGTACAACTGATTCAGGTAGAGAATTCCACATCTTCACAGCTCTCACTGTAAAAAACCCCTTCCGAATATTTAGGCGGAACCTCTTTTCTTCTAATCGGAATGGGTGTCCTCGTGTCAGCTGGAAAGACCTACTGGTAAATAAAGCATTAGAGAGATTATTATATGATCCCCTTATATATTTATACATAGTCATCATATCACCCCTTAAGCGCCTCTTCTCCAGCGTGAACATCTCCAATTTGGCCAGTCTTTCCTCATAGCTAAGATTTTCAATACCTTTTACCAGCTTAGTTGCCCTTCTCTGTACCCTCTCTAATACAATAATGTCCTGTTTGAGTGATGGAGACCAAAACTGTACGACATATTCTAGATGGGGCCTTACAAGTGCTCTATACAATGGAAGAATGAACCCCTCCTCCCTTGACTCTATGCCCCTTTTAATACAACTCAAGACCTTATTTGCCCTTGATGCTACTGACTGGCATTGCTTGCTACAGCCAAGTTTATCATCTACAAGGACTCCAAGGTCCTTTTCCATAATGGATTTGCCTAGTGCAGTCCCATTAAGGGTATAAGTGGCTTGGATATTTTTACATCCCAGGTGCATGACTTTACATTTATCAACATTGAATCTCATTTGCCACTTAGCTGCCCAGATTGCCAGTTTGTCAAGATCATGTTGCAAGGATGCACATCCTGGATGGAATTAATTGGGCTGGATAGTTTTGTGTCATCTGCAAACACTGATACATTACTTACAACACCCTCCCCTAAGTCATTAATGAACAAGTTAAATAAAAGTGGACCCAATACTGAGCCCTGAGGGACCCCACTAAGAACCTTACTCCAAGTAGAGTATGTCCCATTAACAACCACCCTCTGTACCCAATCCTGTAGCCAGTTTCCTATCCATGTGCAAACGACTTCATTAAGCCCAACAGACCTTAGTTTAGAAAGCAGTCGTTTGTGGGGCCCAGTATCAAACGCTTTGGCAAAATCCAAATAGATCACATCTACTGCCCCCCCCACTATCCCGAATCTTACTTACCACATCATAAAATGCAATCAAATTCGTCTGACATGACCTATCCTTCATAAAGCCATGCTGATTGTTGCTCATAATGCCATTCATTAGGACAAAATTTTGAATGTGATCCCTTAACAAGCCTCTAAATAATTTGCCCACCACAGATGTCAAGCTTACTGGCCTATAATTGCCAGGCTGAGATCGTAATCCCTTTTTAAATATTGGAATAACATCAGCTTTTCTCCAATCCATAGGCACCATACCAGATGACAGTGAATCTGAGAAAATCTACGTTTTTTTTTTTTTTTAATTTAGAGCATTTTAATAACAACATCTTTTGATGTTGAATAAAGTCTCTTGAATGAAATGATTTAATGTATATAAAGAGATCTCAGTAGTCATAACTCTATTCCTCCAGTATTAGAAGAAAAGTAGCACATTTTTGTGCCTGGGGGGAAGCCAGATTTTAACCCATGTGATATGATTTACTGGATCTTTGGAGATGATTATCCACATATGCTGAACAGAAAAAAATCTTTGGCATGTTGGTCTTGTTCCTATCATTTAGCATGCAATAAAGTTCCATCCAAGTGACTGGTCTTGCCCTCTGCTTAGGAAGCGGCTCCGTAAATGTTGGCTTGAGATGTGCCGGTTGTGTGCTGCTTCCAGGAGTGATGTGGCAATGAAAATAAAAGGGAACGGAAATAATTTTGAGCTGTGGTTTGATTGCCCCAGCAAAGAAAGCAATAGATCTTTACAACAGATTAAAACAGGGTATAAGGTTCTGTTGCATTTAAGATTTCTATTTTCATGACACCTACTTTTCTCTAACGAAGCTGCAAATGGAAGAGGGATAAAAATGCTTTATACAGGAGCATAGCATTTTGAGTACTTTTGCATGTATATGTGCTTGTAATTTGTGCTTGTATTCAAAGCAGCAAACACTATCCTATGTGTAGGTCACCTAAAAAAAGCACAAAGGAGGGAGCATCAGACTCTCTTATATGAACACTTGAAACTAGTGATGTGCGGGTTTTGGGGTTTAGTGGCAAAGGACGCCAGTGGTTCTTAAATAATTAGCAATTGTTTATTGAACATCCAGCATAAGAATTGTTATGCTGAATTATTCTCTGAAGTTCTTATGAAGCTGACTGTGCCAAAAGAGCTTAAACGAGGTAGAACACATTAGAGAGGAGGCCCTAATTAACAGGTTAAAGGAACTGGTCACCTTCCAAACACGTTTTTCAGTACAGTTGTTTTCAGATTGTTCTGCAGAAATAGACTTTTTTTTCAATTCCTTTCCATTACCGGGTATTTATTTTTTACAGTTTTCCCAAAATCTAAGTGTAAAGTTTAATGTCCCTGTCTCTGGTGTTTCAGTCTGGCAGCTCAGTAATTCAGGTGCAGATTTTATACTGTTACAGTTTTGCAACATTTAATTGATCCATTTCTTAGCAGCATCTCTGGAGTATTCGCAACTATTGTATCAATTCTAACGGCTGACTAATGAAACACGGATTCTGCTCAGCAGGGACAAAGATAACAAATGTATCAGTTTAATACAGTTTACAGGGTCGGCGACCCCCCTCCTAAAGTTGTTTTAGAAGTTGAAAAATGAAACTTTACACTTCAGTATTAGAAAAACATTCACACAAAATAGAATGTAATTGGAAAATGTCCATTTCTGGTGAACTGCCTGAATACAACTGATCTGAAAAAAGTTCTCGGGCAATGGTGCAACAGGAGATAAAATACTAGCGAAAAATCTCTGCTTCTGCAGGCACCTTTTGCAGCTGCAGCTTTTCCATCTGTAATAATGTGGTGGTAAAATCCATCCTTGCTATAGACAAGTATTGCCTGGGCGATGCCTATCCCATTATTTCTCCTACGTTGGGGCACTGATCTGCCCTTGCAGTTATTATTGCCATATTTACATTCCCAGCTCCCTTTAATTTCTTGTAGGCCACACTATAAAAAATGTATAATGTAAATGCAGTGTTACCTAAAGGAAAAACAAGGTTAAAATACAATTTGCTCTGTTATTTGAATTTTCCACCATTGCACCCTGGGGATCCTTCAAAGAGCAGCTTTTCAGGAAATGCTCCCACCCGTTACTACTAAATAGTAGATGAGTCATAGTAGATCCAGTTGTGCTAATGACATTCTCCAGTGCCAGATATGTCCCTGTTGTAGTTCACGACAGTAGGAGGCAGTTTGACATCCATGACATTTGTTTGTATAGGCATCAAAGATCCTATTGTAATGTGTTGAATTCCCCATACCTCAGCATTGCTTGCCATTTGCTTCAGCTGACTGGGACAGGACTTTCCCAATTTTTGTTTGTAGATGTGAAGGGAGAGTGAAACATTTTTGCTGTATAGGAATGATTACATAATTATTTTTAATTTCATCTGTTAAGATATATTTTTGTCATAAGTTTTAATATTTGTTTAACATGCACAGGTATGGGACCAGTTATCCAGAATGCTCAGGACCTGGGTCAGTGTTCCCTCTAATTCCCTCTCGGCTATTTGTGAAAAAAAATAAATGAGTGCGCACATTTTAAACTTGTGTGCGCAGTTTTTAAAAAACTTTGTGCTCAGGTCAGAATTAGTACAGTATTTTGTGTTTTCTTTGTTTTTTTTCAAAACTTGTGTGCGCACACCTTAGAGAGAACAATACCTTGGGGTTTCCAGATAAGGGTGCCTTTCTGTAATTTGGATCGCCATACCTTAAGGCTGGGGCCAGAATCAGCCTGCTGGAATCCGCAGGCAGATTAAAGCCCCTGGTCCTCTTCTCTGTTTGCACCTGGAAGCCTTGTGTCTGCTCTACAGCGAACATGCTTGGCGGATTTTGGCGAAGAAATGCAAGACTTTGTATTGTGAGCTGAAATCCACCAGGTGTGTTTACTCCAGAGCCGACACAAGGCTTTGAGACGCAAACAGAGAAGATTATTATGCAGGCATTGGGGGGATAAAATTGGGCTGCAGATTTCAGCAGGCTGATTTTGGCTGTCTGACCCTTGCCTAAAGCTCCCCATAGACGCGACGATTCTTCTTGCCGAACGACTGATTTTAGGCAAGCCGACCAATCCTTCGAAATTATCGTGCAGTTAGTGGGATTCGAACGATCGTACATCTTACTTTTTTTCGGCCAACATCTGTCAGGAAATTGATCCGGCAGGTCAAAAAATCTTTGTCGGTCCCAGTACAATCTATCTATGTTTGCAGGGCCAATCAGGCAGCTCCCCTTTGTTTTCCTGGCAAATTGGTCTTTTTAGTTGATGGTAAATTCATGCGATCATACGATCGTTCTGAGAAGGTCGTGGTTTCACGATTAGGATCTGATCTTTTAAAAATCTCAACATCTATGGCCAGCTTAAAGCTTGCCATAGATGTAAAGATCTTTAAAAGATTATCTCAAAACGATTTGTCCATCAACTAAAAAGACCATTTCAGGCGATATTGCTAGGAAAACTGAGGGTAGCTGCCTGCTTGGCCCTGCAAACGTAGATTGCACTGGGGCCGATACAATTTTTTTTTTACCTGGTCGATCTATTTTCTGACAGATGGATGAAAAATCGTAAGATGTGCGATCGTTCGATTCCCACTAATAATTTTACGGATTGGTCAGATTTCGCTAAAATCAGTCGTTCACCAAAGAAAAATCTTTGAGTCTATGGGGACCTTAAGTTGGCCAACCACATTCTTTATAAATTGGTTACGATCAGACCTCACTAAATGGACAGATCTCCCAGTGTATTCCCAACTTTTGTTAGAACATGAAAGCAACAATCTTATTGTTTGCTGTGAGTAACTGGACTAGTGCAATGTATGGCCTATGCTAGGAAATGACATCCATAGAGGCAAATTTACTAAAGGGCGAAGTGACTAACGCTGGAGAAAATTTACCAGTGTGACATAATTTTTTACTAACGGGCAAAGGCGTAACTTCGCTAGCAAAGTAGACTGACGCTGGCGATCAGTCGCACTCAATCGGCAGGCGAAGTTGCGCTCTGGCGAAGGGACGTAACTACGCAAATTCACTAAGATGCGGATTTTACTCAATGATACCTCTTGGGCCAGACTTGCCTTCGCCACCTCAGACCAGGTGCAATAGATTAGATAGGAGTGCCTCAAAAAATAGTTGAACATTTTTCTAGTTCCTCAAAAAAATTTTCTAAGTCCCAAAAAACGCTGGCGTCTTCCTTTTTTCAGGGTGATAGGCTGCAAAAGAGTGTACATTTTTTTTTTGGGTAACCGGCTTCCCCCCTACATTTCCTAACATATGGCACATAAACTATACACTGGGCTCATGTGTAGGGCAAAATAATGACTCTATTTTCTTATATTAAGCTTCCCTGGGCTTGTGTAATGTAATGTATTTGCTGCAACAAATACGTCCATTCAACTTTAACTTCCCGCCGCATGCAAATTAGCCAACGCTAGCGCAACTTCGCTCTGCTTGCCGAATTAACGCTAGCACAACTTTGCCAGTGTTCGGCGCCCTGGATGCAACTTCTCATGTTAGTGAATAATCATTGTCTGAGCGAATTCTCCCCTTGGCGAAGTGTTGCGCTGCCTGCGAAGCCATCGCTGGCGGATTTTCGGTGCTTAGTAAATTTGCCCCATAGACTTTTTTAAGTTTCACACAAAGGAACTCATTTATCAGATTTGGAACTGAGGAATCATTAAGAATTCCAGTGGCATAAACAGATTTACTGGGCCCAACAGCAAATTCAATTTAGGTCCCAAAAACATTTGTAAGTTGACCTATTTTACCCATATATATTGAAATTGCTCATTATCTAGGGCCTTTTTGTACCCTTGGCCCCCCTGCAACTGCAGGGTCTGCTTTGCTTCCTCTGCAGTTACGCCTCTGTTTGATCAACATTTTTCTGACAGTTTCTAATGAACTGATACTTTTATTAAACCCAGTACTTAACTTCAGTTTGTCAGAATATGTTTCACTAATTAAATTGTATTTATAAGGAAGTAGGGCTTTATGTTGCTTAGCACTGTCACAGCCTGATCCCTTTCTGGGTTGATTTGTTTCTCAACAGAAAATAATTTGTTAAAAACGAAGGTGCCAGTAAAGTGAAAACTATTACAACCATTTGATAAATCTGCTGCTAAATGTATAAGCACTTGAGAGGCCTCAAGTCCACTGCGTAATGCAGAGCAGTCTAGGTAAAGAGCAGTAGAATGTATTATTACATTGTAATGTGCTGCTTGCTGACAGTGTTTGTCTCAAATACTAAGGCATTGTCCATCTGGATATTGTTTGCCTGTCCTGTCTCATTAATGTTATGATCCTTATCAGTTTGGCATATACATCACACAGCCTGTGTTGTCCCTCCAGCATTGTGACAGTGGGGTTGTCAACTGTTTGGCAGGAAACACCAGAATAGATGGGAAACAAGCAAAATAAATGAAACACAGGATGTGACGTCATCCCTCCCTACACCAGAACTATGCAGATCCTAGCAGGATATTATTTATTTATATATATATCAGCCAATGTATAGTAGATTCAAGAGTAAAAAGTAGCAGCACTCACAGGGTTTGAAGGAAGTTCAAAAATCGGGAAATCTTTATTTTGACTCAACGTTTTGATCTCCCACAGGGATCTTCGTCAGGAGTATATATATAATATGTATTCCTATGATAATGCGATGTGTTTTGTGAATTGTACAAGTAAACAAGTAAAAATGCCAAACGATGTTATAAACTAAAGCACAACTGGATTTCGCATGAATGGGCAGTCTACACTATTTTTTCTTTCTTTAGCCTGAACCTAATGTTGTTTACTATTCCTATTTTTCAGAAACTTCAATTCACTCAGCAAGGAGAATGTATATGAGAATAACCACTTGGTAAGTGTGATGGTATTCTGTGAGTGGATGTGACCGGTTTAAACACAAAATATTATATATAACTAGACATTAAGGCCGTTAAATTAATGGGCGCTAGAGGTCCGTGGGGCACATGCGCAGTAGCACAATCCCACGGACACAGGGACTGGATGCAGAGACACTTCAACTTTATTATATAGGATGATACAGGTATGAGAACTGTTATCCAGAATGCTCAGGACCTGGGGTTTTCCGGATAACTGATGTTTCTGTAATTTTGATCTTTATAACTTGGCTACATTATTACATTACATTAGATAAACCCTCTAGGCTGGTTTTGCTTTCAATAAGGATTAACTATATCTGAGTTTGGATCTAGTACAGGTATGGGATCCGTTATCCGGAAATCTGTTATCCAGAAAGCTCAGAATGTGGCTGTCTCCCATAGACTCCATTTTATCCAAATAATTCAAATTTCAAAAAATTTTTCCTTTTTCTCTGTAATAATAAAACAGTACCTTGTACTTGATCCAAACTAAGATGTAACTCATCCTTATTGGAAGCAAAACCAGCCTGTTGGGTTTATTTAATGTGCAAAGGATTTTATAGTAGACTTAAAGAAATACTGACACCAGAAAATAATCTTTTTTTTATATCTATAATAACATTGCCTTTGAATGCTTTTTATAATTTTACCATAAAAGTATTTGCCCTGATGCTTTCATATTACCTTTCTTACCCCATGTTCCTGTATGAGGGGGCTGCCATATTTGAGCTTCGGTAGTCCGTTAGCATTAGAAACGCTGACAAGTTGAGAAGGGACAGTCAGGTTGGCAAAACAGTCAGGTTTAGGAACTTCAAGTAACAATTACTTGCAGAAGTATCAGTGAAAAATGATCAGCATGACCTATAGGCAACTTTTAGGGGCCCATTTACATAGCTCGAGTGAAGGAATGAATAAAAAAAACTTTGAATTTCGAATGGTTTTTTTGGCTACTTCGACCATCGAATGGGCTACTTCGACTTTGACTTTGGATCGAACGATTCAAACTAAAAATCATTTGACTATTCGACCGTTCGTTAGTCGAAGTACTGTCTCTTTAAGAAAAAACTTCGACCCCCTAGTTCGCCACCTAAAAGCTACCGAAGTCAATGTTAGCCTATGGGGAAGGTCCCCACAGGCTTTGCTAGCTTTTTTAGGTCGAACAAAAATCGTTCGATCGAAGGATTTAATCGTTCGTTCGAGCGTTTTTTCGTTCGATCAAACGAATAGCGCTAAATCCTTCAACTTTAATATTCAAAGTCAAAGGATTTAACTTTGACAGTCGAATATCGAGGGTTAATTAATCTTAATTAAATTTGCCCCTTAATGTAGATTAATATTTTGAAATTTTTTTGTGTTAGTATCACTTTAAGCTATGAAGATCCAAATAACGGAAAGATCCTTTATCCGGAAGTTCCCAGGTCCAGAGCATTCTGGATAACAGGTCCCATACCTGTACAAGGTACTGTTTTTAAACATAGAGAAAAAAGTAATAATTTTATTATTATTTGAATAAAATGGAGTCCATGGGAGATGGCCTTTCTGTAATTCAGAGCCTTCTGGATAACTGGTTTCCGGATAACAGGTCCCATACCTGTACCATTAATTCTGATGCACAGGATGGTGCACCATCCTTTAGTATATAGTACTACAGGTGTTGGAGTCATTATCTGTAAATCCATTATCCAGAAAGCTCTGAATAATGGAACGGCCGTCTCCCATTGCATGTCAAGTATCCTTGACATGCTCTCTGCATAAAAGCGGCATGGTAAATGGCCCACATATTCTGCAGCACTATACAATAACATAACATAGGAATAACATAGGAATATTCTGACTATATATACATTGTGTGTACTATTTTCATAAGAGGACACACTTGGGTGCAGTCCCCCTGCCCTCACTGCAGTTAGGCCCAACTGCTAGGCTTCTCCGGATTGTTTCCTACATTTCCAGCAAATTTATTCTTTGGATTTGAAACTGGGAACCGTTCTCCATACAGCCTTTACTCAAGTGCGGGCAAAGTTAATGTGATAGTTAAAAGTATATAAAATCGTGTCACTGGTTCTTTAAATAGAACAAGAGAGATCGCTTCCGGCAGTATTTCTGGAACATTTTGCAATAAGTGGTACGAAAATAAAACAGCCCTTTTTTTTTTTTTTTTTTTTTTCTAACCTCTTCTTAAAAAGAGATTAGGAATACTATGCAAACATATCACTTAATATAATCAATCTCATTGCAACTCCCTAGTTATGCAGCCAGTTCTGTAAACACAGCCTAAATAGCTGTCCCTTAAATACACAGTGCAAGTTCCAGCTACGGAAGCAGAGATTTGTAAATGGATTTTTTTTTAGGTGGGAAGTTTCCTTGCTTTTGGGACCTTATGTATATTTTAATCCTATCAGTCTGCTTTTAGTGGAGGCCTTTAGTGAAATAGCCTCCTGGACAAGATAAAGTACTAGTCTTTATAGGCTGTAGATTCAGCCTTGTGGGTCTAAATGCTATCTAAAGCTTCCTTATTTGTGTGCAGATGTTAAGTCATATCTAAACCACTACAATACACTTATGAGTGAGAAACTGGTTATTTCACTTCCCCAGCTTTGCTTCTCTTGTATTCTTGGGGATAGGAGAAAGGTAAATTGTACCTGGGAAATTAACAAACCACAGTATGCTGTATAAAGTGTATTAGGAACTAAAGGGAAACTAAAATTTAATATACGCTTCAGCATACTGAAATAAGAAACTTTTTAAATAAAATCAATTAAATATTCTGTACCGTTTCTGAAATAATCAAGTTTATCTTCACTATCCCTCTCTCAGCATCTGTTTCTCTTCATTCTGTCTTCATGCAGCAGTTTGGTGTCAGATAATCATTGACAGTTAGATCCAATGTATCTTATAGGGGGGCTCCCTTTTCTAGCAGATGAATTAGAGCAGTGTAGGTGGTTCTTTACAGTGAGGTTGTGGAATGCACTGCCGGTTGATGATTATGTGATGGCTGATTCTGTTAATTAATGAGAATTTCTCCCGTTTTACTTTGCAGAAGAATCCGCAAATCTCCCTCAAAATTTGCTAAAACGGCGAAAAATGTGCTAGAAAATTGACACCTGTGTCAATTTTGAACGTGCGTTCGAAAAGTCGCTCCCGGCAATTTTTACACCGGCGTTAAAGTCAATGGGCGTCCGAATAGTGTTGATGGCCTGCGATTTTGACGAGAGCAACATTTCGGACTCGTGTCCAAAATTTTTTGATGCTGGCGAATTTTCGATGGAGTTTGGCGAATTTATTCGGCGGTGAAACGCAAAAATTTGCCCGCGCCCATCACCCATCACCCATCACTACTGTTAATGCTTTTAAGAGTGGTTTGGATGATTTCTTGGACAAGCATAATATCCGAAGCTATAGTCATTAGGGATGCACCGAATCCACTTTTTTTGGATTCGGCCGAACCCCCGAATCCTTCACGAAGGATTCGGCCGAATACCGAACCGAATCCGAACCCTAATTTATGTATCTCAGTACTACAATTACTTTCACGGTCGCTCTCCTAGTGAGTTTATTGTACTACTTATGTTCCATAATGTCTCTTGTACTTGCTTATTCTAAATGTACATGAATACTGTGGTACAATGGGAGATCGGCTTTGGCTATTCAGCTGCTATTAGGAAACCATTTTATTTGTTCTGTTTCTTATCACATCCTTGATCACTTTGCATATGCAAATTAGGGGTGGGAAGGGGAAAACATTTTTGACTTCCTTGTTTTCTGACAAAAACTCACGCAATTTCCCTCCGTGCCCCTAATTTGCATATGCAAATTAGGATTCGGTTCGGTCGGGCAGAAGGATTCGGCCGAATCCTGCTGAAAAAGGCCGAATCCTGGCCGAATCCCGAACTGAATCCTGGATTCGGTGCATCCCTAATAGTCATACTAAAATCTATAGTGTATGAGTATATATAGTTTACAGTATGTGAGTGAATGGGGGGGTCATTGTGTGTATGTATGAATGATGGGTTTCATTTGGAGGGGTTGAACTTGATGGTCTTTGGTCTTTTTTCAACCTGATTTAACTATGTAACTATCATCAGAACGATTCCATAGACTTTACTCCTGATATTTTTTTGAGTTGCCTTTATTTCATATCTAGTGACATAATGCCCAGCTTATCCACAAACCTGAGCTTGAAGTTTTGGTGTAAAATAAAAGTTTTATTATCACAGAATACATTGGGTAAAATAACTCTGTTCTAGAGACAGAAACTCTATTTTCTTTTAGGTAAATGGGGAAAAATAAGAAGAATGCACATTTGTAGAAAAGCTATCTTTTTATATGTTATTACTTAGTATCTATATTGCTTATTTATATAAAATTGTGTTCCATGCCAGGCTATTGTGTGCTGAAGTCAATGCGTCCCTTGAATCTTTTGTCTTTCTTGCAGGCTTTCTGTGTTGCTGAGGATGAGCTGGGGATTCCAGCCCTGCTGGATGCTGAAGATATGGTGAAGCTCCGGATCCCTGACAGGCTCAGCATCCTTACTTATGTATCTCAGTACTACAATTACTTTCACGGTCGCTCTCCTAGTGAGTTTATTGTACTTCTTATGTTCCATAATGTCTCTTGTACTTGCTTACTCTAAATGTACATGAATATTGTGGTACAATGGGAGATCGGCTTTGGCTATTCAGCTTCTATTAGGAAACCATTTTATTTGTTCTGTTTCTTATCACATCCTTGATCACTTTGCTGAGAGCCTTGCTTGGTAATGCCAAACTCCCTACCCTCTAGTTCACATGAGCGTCAGCTCACAGCTGTGTTGGCTCAGTGCCCTGGGAATTATACTTCACAGCAAGTTGGGTTTTTGTTTGTGAATTAAAAGGTTAGAAGCATGCAGGGGTCTGTGTATAGTGTAGAGGGATTGCCTTTAGGTAGGTTCCAGTTATAATGCGGACTATGGGGTATAGGGTTTAGGCTCAAGTTTAGGATTGTTAAGGGCCATAATCATCTTAGAGCCCCACACAGCTGTTAAGCCTAGCCCTAGCAATACATCTGCTTTCTGTGTGTTGATTCAAATTAAAATCCAGTGCAAGAAGTGGAAAACACTGCTAATAGGGAGCCTTATACTTAATGGAGAATGAAAGCCATAAATTAAAATGTAATATCCCTGACAGCCCTGCCTCCCCCTGAAGTTGCATCGGTAGCACCCATGAACCCTGCTGCACTACTCTGCTTTTATCTCAGCGTGTAAGAGGGGAGGATATGGGGTTGTATCTGATGCAGTTCAGGACAGACGGTGAGGGGGCTGTCTATGGATACTTAATTCTCTTATAAAGCCTGTCAGTACAGTCATGTACGAGGCCCCCTAATATCTTGCACCCCCCTCTGGCATCTTGAACGACATGCAAGCTCATACCACCAATGCCCTGCTTCTCCCAGGCAAAGCTGCTTTGTGTTTTAGTGCAGCATACATGTAGGCACCCAACTCTTCCCGCTCCATTCTGAGCACAGTCAGTTGAGCCTGTGGGTCCTATCAGCAAGCTCACCAATTCCAGCATCCCTAGCCATTTCATGGATGCTGGAAATTTCCAAGATTGTACACCCTTTGTCCTAAACTATATATTTAATCAAAATTAAAGCCCATTGCTGGAATTATTTGCTCCCTTGATTTCAGAGAATCTCCATGTGCATGCCATACATCCTCCTGGCATTGCTATTGAAGCTGACTGGACGTTTCCCTCCTCCTCTGTGGGAAGCCCCTCTCAGCTGCAAGTATATCAAAAGAAAAGCATCCTCCATGGAGCCTCGTTTTCAATAGCAGTCATTAGACTGGGGGGTAATCCTTTCTCCGAAACCACAGTGCATAGAAGAATGTGACCTCTGCTGACAAGCAACCTCTCAGTTTGAAGTATTGTTCCCTTTTTGCTTAGAGAAGGAGACCAAAGAATATTATTCAGACTTGTAAAATGCAAAACTAATTGTGTTTAACTATATGGGAGCTTTAAGTATGGGTGCAGCTGGCCACCCAAAAAATGCATTCAACTCAAATTCCTGCTTTACCTAACCCAGGGTTGGACTGGACCGGCGGGACACTGGGTCCTGGTGGGTCCTGTCCCTTGTGGGGCCCTCACCGACCCAAGTCTGCTTCTACTTCTGGCAGGCAACTGCATGCTGGAAATTGTAGGTGCTGATCGGGAAGTCCCCCCCCCTCCGCCAGCAAAGAGAAGCCCCACTTGCGGCTGGGGTAGGGGGCTCCACGATGGCAGCCCCGGTGTGCGCCGGACACCCCAATCTGACACTGACTTAATTTCAGAAGTACGTTAATCATCAAAACAAGTCAATACAGAGGTTCTCCTTTTTGGGTAATATTACCCATGTCATGGCCAGGGCAATGGCATTTTTCCATTGCGTATGTTTAGCTCAGGGTGAAACAATGGGCTACACAACAACACCCTGCTAGTTCTCAGGCCTGGGGAATAAGGAAATAATTACATTACATTTATAGCTCAATTCTCCTTTTAGTCATTATTCAGGCATTCTTTTTGTGCTATTTGGATGCCATTTATGAGAACACTTTTTCCCATGAAGTTATTAGGGCTCATTTATGTCCACATGTGCACTTTTCCCCACAGTGAGTTGTGCATTAAACCAGTTTCATTAAAGGTACTTGTGACAAAGAGCACTCTTAACCAAGTCCTTCCTTTCTTCATTAAAGTGGTGCTGTGCCTACAGACACGGCTGCTCCAGTGTTCCCTCTGTGCCCTGTGTCAATTACCGAAGTTCAGGGGCACAAATCACTCACACTCCAAACACCAGAAATGCCACCAGAAGACACCGCAAATGACCCCAGGCAGAGTTAGAAAATATACTAAAATATACTGTGCTACGCGCCCAATTTGTGAAGGAGCTCATGCAATGGTGCTACTTTTGACAAATCACCTGCAATTACGGTAGACACAGCACAGTTGCACAAAGCAAATAGCCCATTGCAAAAGCAATAATGTCTGAATTCTGGGAAAAAAATGCAGAAAAAAACATGTTGATTGTGCTCCAAATTGCACTTTGCTCACTGCGCTTGTGGAAGTAAATGTTCTCTATTGTTTAGGGTCACTGGAGGATGCAATGTACATTTTTACAGATATATATATATATATATATATATATATATATATATATATATATATATATATACACAAAATACTTGAAAAACGGATGCACATCTATATTTGAAATGTAAAATGAATAAACATCTTTTAAATCCTGGTGTACATCCGTTTTTCCAGTATTTTATATATGGAAGCACTTATGGATAGCACCTGGGTCATAGTTTGATATATGGAATGGGGTGCTGGAAATAACTGTTGGACTATCTATATATATATATATATATATATATATATATATATATATATATATATATATATATATATATATATATATATATATATATATATATATATATATATATATATATATATATATATATATAATCATAAAACACATCCATGTAAGGTACAGGTATGGGATCTGTTATCTGTAAACCCATTATCCAGAACAGCTCTGAATTCTGGAAAGCATGTCTCCCATAGACTCCATTCTATCCATCTAATCCAAATTTTTAAAATAGATTTCCCTTTTCTCTGTAATAATAAAACCATAACTTGTACTTGATCCAAACTGAGAAATAAGTAATCCTTTTTGGAAACAGAACCAGGTTTATTTAATGTTTACATCAATTTCTGGTAGACTTAAGGTAGAAAGATCTAAATTACGAAAAGATCTGTTATCAGGAAAGCTTCAAGTCCCGAGCATTCTGGATAACCGGTCCCATACCTGTACAAGACATTGGGGTTTGGCTCTTTTCAGCTACACCTGGCATTGCCAATGAGGCTGCTTATGGCTTGTATCTGAATTGGACCCGGTCCCAACAGTATGCACAAATTACACTTTTTAAGAGCCTAAATTAAATTGAATGAAATGTCTGTTAGAGGGCAATTGTGATGCATTCCTTACAGCAACATATCACAGATAATGACAACTCCATGCATTGCACAGTTAGGTTCCGTATCCCAGCACCCAGCATTCTTGCTATCTCTCTCTCTCTTTCTCTCTTTCGGCCATTCATGGTGACAAATGATGCACCCCAAAATTAAAATACCGTGTTCCCTAAGAAAGTGACACGAAAAGCCAACCCATGTCTCTTACAGAGACTTATAATCTCCAGTAGTTTCCACACCTGCTGTTCTGTGGATGTACCCCCAAGGCTTCTTGGCTATTCCCTTTTTTTCTGGTTCTTTAATATGTTGCATGCATTAGGGTGTGTGTTGCTCTTTCTCAGAAGTCAGTCCTGTTTAAACATTTAATTGTTACATTGGCTGGAATGTCGGCAGGATTCTTTGACGGAGGTGGTTGCAACACGTACAAGCCAAAACGAAAACCTTTAAATTAATTACGTAAATTGGTGTTTAGATTATTAAATGAGTGACTTATTAGGGAGAGTAATAAATAGTCAAGTTATAGCTTTATAGCTTCATAAAGAAGTGAAAAGTGAAGGAAAGCGTGGCTGTATAGTTTATAGTACACAATGATAGCTGTTAGTTGTTGTTTAATGAAAGGCACAATTATAAACAGTGCAATATCCAGTGATTCCCTATTATCATGGCAGCTCTGATTTATTGCAGGCTGCTTCTGTATAAAAGGGAGGACATTCTTGACAGATGCAGATTGCAATTACAATTTGCCATTTTTTGCTTTGTTGCACCTACTTTTGCATGTATGTATAAAGCCAGATGTCTAACCTATATGCTAGCTCATTGGCCCATTATTTTATTTTTCGTCAAACTCCAAGATAAAAAAAACAGGTTGGTCAGTGATCTAAGTAGAACCATACGGAAAATCATCAGCCAATCCTGACTGTCCACATGTCTTTCGGATCACTACAGTGTCCATCTACTTATGTGTCCTGCTGTCAGAAATTGACCTGTAGGGATGTCCAGTTCCAAAAGGCTTTCACGAGACTGTGCTCTGCAGAGAGCTCCCCAATGATGAGTGAGAGTCAGCAGAGATGCTTGCTGAGATGCTATCTTAATGTATTGGCCCATAGAGTACTGTACATCAATTAGACTGTGGTTTTCTTTCATCTCAACACTACCAGGTGGAACCTGTCACACAACTTGGGTCACCGCTGAGACCTTTCCCTGTCATGTGTAACTAAAATTATGCAGTATTGTTTTCTATAGATTTATTGCAGTTAATTTATTGCTTCTCAGTTTAACTACCATTTGTTTTGGACTCTAAATAATACAAATTCTTTAAGCTGCAGCTAAATGTTTCCCATAGCCACCATTAAAATATGCCAAGTAGGAAAAGGAAGAGATGTTGCAGCCATTACTAATTATTCCTCTAGTTGTTGCCAATACTTGTACATTTCATTCTGAAGACTGTGGTCTGATACTTTGGTGGGTTTTGCTTGTAATTGAAATGACTTGCCATTCTGTTTTCCTAGTTGGAGGCTTGGCAGCTGTGAAGCGTCCTCCTCCAGATACAGTGGAAGAACCAGCAGGGAAGAAGGTTACTAATGATGTCCTGCCAACACCCAAGACCACACCAAGGCTTCCTCAGCCAGTGCCAAGAACTAATGTGCCTGCACCAAAGTCAAACACTGTGATTGAAAACCCACCAGTGAGAGCTGTAAGGATTCATTGCTAGACTATTCTATCCTGTAACCCAACATATCAGATATATGTTTTAAGTCTTTGTAAAAAGACTGTCCTATTAGTCATCCAACTATGGCTATTCATGACCAAATATCAGCATGCACCCTTATCCATTGCCCTAAGCCTCATTATAGGCTCCAGCCCCACAGTATGGCTGGACCCCCCTGTAATACCTCTTTTTCTTTGCACATTTGTGATTAGAGACACCGGTCCAATACAAGTTGTCCCACGGCTGTATTTAATTGCCTCATTTTAATCTGTTTACAGGGCATACGGGAAATAGACAGCAACAGTTCTGTGAGCAGCAATTGCATGATCTGTGGGAAACATGTCCACTTGGTCCAGAGACACATGGCTGACGGGAAGCTCTACCACAGGAACTGCTTTAAGTGAGTGCTTTTGAAGTCTTCAAATGGGAACATTTTGTTGCTGGCCCAGAAGGCTGACTGCTATTCATTCCATTTTAAGAGCTAAACCCAAAAAAATGAATATGGCCAAAAATGGCATATTTTATATACTGAACTTATTGCACCAGCCTAAAGTTTCAGCTTGTCAATAGCAGCAATGATCCAGGACTTCAAACTTGTGACAGGGGGTCACCATCTTGGAAAGTGTCTGTGACACTCACATGCTCAGTGGGCTCTGAGCAGCTGTTGAGAAGCTAAGCTTAGGGGTCGTCACTAATTATCAAGCAGAAAATGAGGTTTGTCTGTAATATAAGCTGATGCTACAGGGCTGATTAAATTCTGATCCTTATTGCACTGGTTTCTGTGCTGCCATGTAGTAATTATCTGTATTAATTACTAATCAGCCTTATATTGTGACATTTATTCTATGTGTACTGTATATTGTGAGTGGGTCCCTAAGCTCAGTAAGTGACAGCAGCACAGAGCATGTGCCGTGAATCAGCAGAAAAGAAGATGGGGAGCTACTGGGGCATCTTTGGAGACACAGATCTTTACTGCTAATGGGCTGTGGTTGCCTTTGGCTGGTACAGAAGCACAAAACATAATGTACAACATTTCTAGCTACCTCTTTAGGCTTTAGTTCTCCTTTAAGATGCCAGAACTGAGGAAGCAAAGGAGAATGCAATGCTGGAGGTAAACTCCATGTATAAAATATAACAAAATATTAACATACCTTTTATTTCATACTGTTATGGAATCTGTTATACTGATTCCTTAAAGGTTATGGCACACAGGGTGCCTTGTTTTGAAGTAGCCCAAAAAACACACCTCCTGGCAAGCGCTTATTCTTGTTTGGAAAAGCATATACTAATTGGACTACAGTAAACAGGGCAGCTTCCAGCATTGCATTTTAAGGACACTATGGGAAGTGACTGCTGTATGCCAGAACTTTTTGGATAAAAGGATTCCTAATAACAGATGAATTTAAAATAAATGTCCATGTTTGAGAATTTACATTTTTTTTAGTTCAGATTTCTTTTGTGACATTCTACTGTGCGTGTAGTTTAGTTTTATGTGCTTACGCCTTATTTTAAATTAGCAGAATATCTTTAAATCTGTATTAGACTTACAACTATTAGTTTGCTCTGTCTAGACCGTGGTATTCCAAGGCAGTTTACAAAGTTCATAATTTTCATGTTTTTTTGGTCTTGAATGATGCTAAGTTTATTCATGTCACCATTTTGGAATTTATACTGTTCTATGGCTGCTATGATCATCATTCTCAGCAACTAGGTAGGTAACACAAAAAAAAGGTTTAGAATATAGATGCTCCAACCTGTTTTACTTTTGTAACCTCTGCAGGTGTAAGCAGTGTAGCCGCACACTAAAACCAGGGGAGTATAAAGCTGGAGATGGATTTGGTAGTTTTATATGCACACATCATCATCCAGTTGCACCCACTTCGCCAGTGACCAGAACAATAATGCCGGCCGGTCCTCGTGGTGCTGCAGTTGATGAGAACAAGAGTAGTTGGGTGACCCCAAGGTCTTCAGTGCAGGATCAGAATAACAAAACTCCAGGCAACAGGTTTGGTCTTAGTGGAGCAGGCTCTACAGTGCAGGATCCAACCAACAGAACAGCAGTAGGCTTTGTCAGTAATAACCAAAAACTCCAGCATTCTACAGGTGCACCGGATCAGGAAGAGAAACCTATACGCAACAATCTCAACTCAACTTATAGTCCGAGTAGCACAAACACAGCACTGCAGCATCAGACAAATAGGACAGCAGGGGGATTTGTAAGTAGCAGAAAAGACCACTCCGTTGCCTCCATTACCACGGGGTCTGACCAACAAAACAAAGTCGGCTCTAACTATTTAAACACCAGTGTTGCTAATGAGCAGCCTAAAAAGCAATCAACGGATTTACTAACCAACAAAGGAAAACCTGAGCTCAAAAAAGGTCCAAGCAGTCAGCCAATAAAATCTCCCAGCTTCACCATCAATTCCACCCCTACTGGAAAGTTAACTACCCCCTCAGCTAAGGACGAACCCAAGGAAACATCGCCAAAACCTTGGGAATTGTCTGCTGCAAAAAACAAGGCTGCTCGAGACAAGTTTTTCCAGGCGAGTCCTGCAGTTCTGGAGCCAGCAAATAAAATTTCCACAGTTGATATTGTTTCTCCAAAAAGCTCTGATGGACCAGGGAAGTCTGCTGCTACCAGCTTGTCGCCTGGTACTCCTGATTCAAGTGCAGGGAAGGACAAAGCTCGGAACTTCCTTTTGAAAACCCTTGGTGGTCCCACATCTCCTAAACCCTCCGGGGACACAGAGAATCCTAGTCTAGTATACAGATCACACAGGTAGGTTCAGTTATGTGTTTAGCCTATTAATATTAAGTGTATGAACACAATCTTATGGATCAGGAAATCCTTGCTGCAGAGTATGTTCTACTGAATCTGTAATCAAGCAGGGCTTGCTGTATCTACACTACTGTACATAGTACAAAGTTTAAAGGAGTTGTTTACCTTTGAGTTAACTTTTAGTATAATGCACAGAGGGACATTCTGAGACAATTTGAAATTGTTTTTTATTTTTTATTATTTGTTGTTTTTCAGTTATTTTGCTTTATATTCAGCAGCTCTCCAGTTTGCAGTTTCAGCAATCTGGTTCCTAGGGTCCATGTTCCCTTAGAAACCATGCACTGATTTGAATAAGAGACTGGAATATCAAAGATGAGTAATAAAAGGCAGCAATAACAATACACGTTTAGCCTTTTTAGATGAGGTCAGTGACCCCTTTTTGAAAGCTGGGGAGAGTCCGAAGTAAAAGACAAATAATTCAAAAACTATAACAAATAAAACATTAAGATCAATTGAAAAGTTGCTTAGAATTCTATAACATACTAAATGTTTAACTCAAAGTTGAACCAGCCCTTAAACGAAGCCTGGTTCTGCAAATGTCAATACAAACAGCTTCCTTTGCATAAGGCCACACAACATGTAGCTAGGCAACCGGTAATTGCCAACAAAACACACATAAAATACCCTTTAAAAAAAAAACTTAAAAGGAATGAAAATCTTGTTCAACAACTGAATATACTAGATTTGCCATGCTGGAGAGGGCATGTAAAGTCAGATGAAAAATGACAGTAAATGTGGTCAGTGTCTCTTCTGAGCACTTTACTTTTGATATTTTAACAACAGCTTTATTGTACATGGCCTTCAATCCAACACTGCTTGATACCACTTTCCCAAACTCTGCAGGGCCTGCAGCTCGCCCCCAGAATTTTCCTGCTTTCTGTACCCCTGGCTGCCTTTTAGTTGCTCTGTGATCAGAGCTTGAATTTAACTGCAGGTGGAAACTGTGAATATCAGTATAACTACAGGGAGATGTATGCAGATTGAGAGCAGAAGTGCCAATGCTCCGTGTGCCCTTGGCTTCAACACTTTTTTAAATGTAAATGTTTTTTATTATTATTATATGGACACTGTCTGTCTGTTCTAGCAATGTTCTACTGTACATTATCACTAAATAAATAAAATTATACCTGTACATACAATACATACACCCACACATACAACGTGACCACATATGCTGCAGCCCTGTACATTAAATGGGTGTGTTAATTAAACATACCCATTACATATGGTAGAGGGCCCTGCCCAAAAGTGCTTACCGTCTGAAAGATGCTTTTGTCATGAAAATATGTTGTTGCAATTACAACCCACATTTGCACCACAATTTACCAGCAAGATTACAGTTGCTGCTCACCTAAATGCAGCCATATACGGTATAAAGGGAGTTTATAAATACATTGAATACATTTTTTTCCACCTACTGCTCCATACTTGGTGATTCTGGCCATTATGATTGGCTTTTTATTTCTAGGGACAGGTGCTCACTGGTAAAGTAAGGTGAACAAGAAATTAATTTTAATCTCTAATTTCCAAGCAGAGATGCAAATAGGGATGTTCATTTTAAAGAATGCCTCCATGAAACCCATACCCACAAGGTGCCTAGAAAAGTCATACCCCCCTTGAATAGCTGTCTGAATATGCAGGCCCAGATAAATGGCTGTGTCCTAGACAGTGCTGATAATGAATATCTGGAGATATTGTACAATTGTGAGTATGATTGTTTTGAACAGGATCCCTGTAACACTGACATGGCTAAAATATGAGAATAAATAACATTTAAAAATATCTTTGGTTATGTTTAGTGTCATGATCACAGGATAGATGTGCCAGTCTTGTGTCATATGTTTCTACCCAAGATTTATTTAGCACGTAATCAGAAACTGTATTGTTTGCTATATATCTTTTATAATTCCAACAGCGGCCACTTGTAAAGGGGTTATTCTCTGTCAGACCTGTGTGTTTATAGCAGTCAGGTTTGGATTAGCCTGAAGGGGTTGGTTCTACACTTTCAGCAGCTATAAAATGCCAACAAATACAGTTAAAGTGCCATGTTACCAATCGTTTATTCTATAACTGGACTGATGGAATGTGCCACGTGGTTCTGGTATGGAGCAGGTTTTTATGCGTGTGATTTCAAACAAGACATAGCCATGAATAAATCAATTCCATTTTTCAGTTTATGGGTCCTATGGAGACACCTTTCATTTTTATTAACAACTTTATATATAAAAGAAGAGAGGACAAGGTAAATAATTATATGTTAACCTTTTAATTTTAGTATTAGACAAACAAAGCAAAACCTTATTATATTTGTATTAAAAAGAGTGGACTTTCTTAACGTCCATGATTCCTGCCCTAGTTTTGGTGTATTTTTCAGTTATGTTCTTTTTTTTTTTTTTTTTTTTCAGGCTATTGGATGAGAAAACTACTGAACCTTCAATTCCCAGCATTAAAGTGGAACCTGCAAGGCCAGTACCTAAGGAAAGGAAGATTAAAAATGAAACTCCAAAGTCTGTTTCAAATCCTGATCCCCCTGTTAATACCCCAACATACACCAGTAGTGGAATCACTACCCCAATCACAGGAAATAATTCCAGTACCACAAAGCCGGACCTTTCCAAAAGTGGTTCTGGGCAGAAAGCTGATGAAATATCCTCTAAAGGTAAGTGTTTTCTGTGCATTTTTTTTTACTAGGTGAAGATAGGAATTGTGGTGCACTTTGGGTATTGCATGGTGGATGTCTCCTTTTGCAGCTATTTCTTTGGTGACAAAAGAGAAACAATCAGTAGTGATGAGCGAAATATTTCATCAAGTATCCCTGAAAAAATGAAAAAAATTGTCGCGCAACAAAAAAATGTGACGCCCATAGACTTCAATGCATTTTACAGAATTCTCGTAGTATTTGAATTGAATTTTTGGAGAGGCGAAATGGGTCAGATTCTCCCACCACTAGCAATGTGTAGTCTTTTGAGGAAGTGTATATCTAACATGGCTTTGTGTAGTGCACGCTTCGTGTTGTGCTCATGAAATTCAGACTAAGTGGCCCTTCAAAATGAATTATTTTATTTCCTTAATGTGCTCATTATATTACAGGGCCAACTCCTAACTCTAATGTATCCAAACAAGAAACCCCTGGAAACTGGAGACAGAAACTAAAGCCAGTAACCAAAACTCCACAGACGCAAGGGTTTGTATAAAATATAATTTCATATAATTGATATGATTGTTCTACTGAAAGGTTTATATGTACTGATAAACTGATGCTCAACTTGCAGCTCCTCCGATTTTCCCCCGATATCACTTATGGCACCCTGTCATTTATGCTTTGTAACTTAGCATCTAGTCATGTGGATATATTGCCTATATACATTAATGTTTGTATATAACAAGAGAAACACAATTCTAGCACTGAAAATGTTTAGAAGGATCTTCCCGTTCCTTCGGCCAAGGTGGAGAGACCATCTCTGAACAGAGGTGGGGGCCTTCGACACCACCTGTCTGCAACATACAATGCTGTTCTAACATCTGTACCCCGGTGGATTCAGAACACTTCACACATCCATTCATGCAACTCTCACAAGTAACACCTGTATCTAGGAGTTGCATGACACATTGGATAATCCTATCACAACTACACAGAATCAACACCTCTGTGAGTTTCTTCAGATGTCACCTCTTTGAAGAGTTACAATGTGCCATTGTAAATGGATTGGTGGAAGAGTTTATATGCCGAGAACTTCCCACACCAGTCAGTTGAACTGAAGAAGCTGCTCGGATGAGTAGTGAAACGTCTTCATTGATTACTCAGCAAGTCCAGTTGTTTTTAGATTGACCTATACTAGATATCCTTCAGCCATTGAGCTTTTGCCTCTAATTAACTCCAGACAAACCCGTTGCTACCAGTGCAGACTGAGGGATTTTTCACTATGAGTTAAGACAGATGTGTTTACAAAGTATGTCTGTGAAAGTCCTGAAATATATATAAAATGTCATAATATAAGGCTGAGGCTGATTAGTAATTATTGGTACATTGAAGAAATTAGCACAATGCGCATCAAAATTTAATAATCAGCCCTCTAGCTTATATTACAGGCCAACCTCATTTTCTGCTAGTGACAGCCCCTAAGCTTAACTTCTCAGATTTGTGACAACCCCTAAGCTTACAACTGCCCAGAGAAGACCAAGCGTGTGTGTGTCACAGACACTCCTAACAATATTCGCGATGGGAAACTCCTGTGACCACTTTGAATTCCTGGATCATTACTACTATAGAGATATTGCACCTTTAGGTTGATTCAGTAAGTTCAATAGAGAAAATATGGTGTTTCTAGCCATATTCATTTTAGGGTTTAGTTCTCCTTTAAGCAACCTCACTAAATGAACAAATCTAATAGTGTATGGTCAGCTTACACTGTAGACCAGTCTTAAAGGAGAACTAAACCTCCTCATACCAAAAGCCCCCCTAAACTTCTTGACATAGTGCAATGGGCATCTGCACTAGTACAGTTTAGCATTGATTTTGGTAAGCCAAGCTCTTAGGATTTTCTCTGCAAAATGTAAATGGGGGAAACTGAACCTAATAAGTTTGTGTGTTTTGTGGAGGGAAATTAGAATCTCCGCTGATCACTCTCTAAACCAGTAACCAGGTATAGCAGCTCTGACTCGCTGAGACTGCGTGTGTTCATGCTGCTAGTACAATAAGCACCCTTCAGGAGGTCCACTTTTACTAGCCCAGTCCTTTGCCAAGCTGTAGGTTTAATCCAGTATCCGTTTTGCTATTCTTCCTTATAAAAAGCTTTTGTTCTGGGATGCCATGAATTACAAAGCAGAACAATGTTAAATGTAGCTTTCTCCAGCCAGTTACTTGATTATTGGTATAATTATAAGTTTGGAGTACATATATTGGTTTTATTTATTTTAAGTGGGCTCTTTATTATAAGAGGTTGTTTTTTTTGTCAGTTCTCTTCCAAAAGTCGCAGAGAATGGAGCCAAAACGACACCCTCTTCCCAGAAGATTCCAACTGTAATTAATTCAGTGAAGACCAATACGACTTCCCCTGGAAAAGAGAACAAGCCCTCTGAATCCCTCACCCCATCAGCTGCACAGATCAAGGAGGACAAAGGTAATGCAAACTGCAAAGCTCTGTTTAACTGTATATTTATTAATCAGTGTGACCTGCTTTTGAAAACAGGTCTAAAGCAACAGAAACCAAAGCAGTAAGCACCAATATGTGTTCAATTAGCTTTACAATTCAGTGCAAATTGAATGATGAAAAATGGAGGTCTGGTGCATGGGAAATGCAGAAGAACTGGAGCTCTTTTATAAACATTGGGCAAATTTGGGCAGTAACCCAAAGCAACCAATAAGTGTTTTGTTTCTTTACTCATCCAGCTACAGGTAGAACAGCAGATGCACACATCTAATGGTTTACTGTAGAGGTGCAAATTTTGACACATTTTCTAATGACCTAGCATACAATGTTAAACTAGGAAATGTTATTTTATTGTTTGTAATTTGTAGTTTCATAATACAAAAGATCCACAAGCATCCTGTAAAATATATCCTTATAAACAGTACTCGGTGATGTCATCTGTTATAAATGGGACTTTGTGATGTCACTTTTTCCACTGAAGCTTGTGTATTTTATGAATTGGTGCACTTTAAAATAAGAAGGTATTGAAAAATATCTTGGCGTTCCGTAACCTGTATAAAAAACACTGTGGCTGTATGCTTTTCTATGGCCATGGAACTCCTTGGTGTCTGCTAATATCCTTGTATTTTACAATAGGGCTGCATCATTTCTTTTAAATTACTTTAGGAAGTCCTTACATGGTGATTACAGAGGCATTTAAAGACAAACTGATTGCACGGGATTATATTGTTTTATATAAATAAACAGCCTGTTCCTCTCTCTAATTATGGGTTGACTGTAATTTTCTCTCTCTTTTTTTTTTTTTTTTTTTTTTTTTTTTTAACCCTCATATTCCCCAAATTAGTCCCTAAATAGCAGCAACCTCCCAGGTGATTGTGGTGAGCCTCCCATGTTGTTATAATTTCTTGGGCGCTATTGCAGGTGTTGTGTGGCTGCAGTGTCTACTTAGATGCATGATCTGTCCCAGAATCCTTTGAACTTGCACTGACATTTTATGGCACACATTTTACTTTCTTTACAGGGAGAAGGCGGGGCACACATTCATAGTGTGTTATATACGTATAGTCAGTTCATTTTCAAGTCGGTGCATGCTTTGCTATACTCATGTGTATACAGTTATGTTTATCATATACAAGCGCTGAGAGATTTATTGGTTGACTTGATTTCACAAAAGGGGAAGAGAAATCATTTCTCTCAAAGCACTCCAGTATCTGCATGCCTCTTATTTTAGAATAAGCATTTTGCTACCGTACTCTTCCTCTAAATGTGTCTGTTCAATTCTCATGTGTCATATTCTGGGAATGTGAGTTTAGTTTACACTGACAACCATAATGTGTCCCTTTTACTGGTTGCATTGAGAGTGTAGGCATGCCTAACATGCTCTTCATTTAACTTCCTTCTAATGGAAAACCCTCTGTCTTTCTATGACTTTTTCAGCATCATCCTCACCAACACCGCCAAGGAAAAAACTTCTGCCTGTCAACTTGGATTTGATTCATGATTGGCCAAAACCAGTGCAGAAGTGGCAAGACGTGCCCCTTAAGGATGATACCATGAGACCAGCTGGTGAGGAAATTATTATTAAGTGCTTTAATGTCGGTGAGCTGTTCAGAATTTTCCAGTGTCTTATTGTTCTAATATACGAAGGTCTTCTTAAAGTAGAAGGAAAGGCTTGGTGCACTTGGGGTGCCAAATGTTAGGCACCCCCAAGTGATTGTAGTTACTTACCTGAAACCCCGGCCGATGCTCCTATCAGCAGAAAACTGCTCCAGCCAGGGTTATACCAGTGAGCACTACGGATCGCTTCTCTTCCGGCTTATTCTCTTCGGCTCATTGGCACAGCGCCCCTGCAAACTAGGATGATTTGGAACGTTCAGCATCCAGGCCAGTGATAATATCATAATTGGGACTAAGGAGACCTATTGGGAGAGTACTGCATCAGTGCGCTTATGTGATCCTATGGTGGAATATTCTTTGCCTGATTTTCATTCAGGTATTGGTCATGCAGGCTGTCCGGATAGCCCCATATACAGGCCATTAAGCTGCGGACTTGGCGCCGGAGTGGCCAAATCAATAACTTTTATCGACCTATAACTTTTAAACCTCATTAAGAGCGTACCCTAGACTCAAATAAAGCAAGCACATGAAATGTGACCGTTCTAGCAATTCTGGCACCTAGAACTGTACTAAATTAAATATGTTCCCCTAAAAGCTTCCCCAATATGCAATTAAATCTCATTTAAAAAAAAAAAAGCTATGTCTTCTAATAACCGTTTCCTATAAACGCATGGAATTCCTGGCCATGATAATTATAGTTCTATTTGTGTTTCTCAGTACTGTTAGCCGTTTATCTTGCATTATACAGTTTATAAATAAGCCTGTTAATGCTCAGAGAGCAAGTGAAGTCAAAAGCCGTTCAACACCTCCAAACGTCGGCGGCAGCACAAACAGCCTCTCCCTTCTGAATCATAAGACCGGCCAACTGGAAACTCCTTTCACATATTCGCTGCAAATCTCTCCTGTTTCCAAGTTGAGGCTAAATATAGATACAAATAATGATTTACGCTCTGTTCTTAATAGATCATGATTGTTGCGCAGAGAAAAGCAATCATCTGTTAGCAGGCTGAAAAATGATTCTATGATTAATAAGCCACAATTTCATTTCTCTGATTTAAAGGGGTTCTGGGAAGACAGTAATAAACAGTGAGAGTAATTCATTTGCAGAATTAACATATCTATATGCAGAAGACTCATTACCAGAATTTAGGTAACTACATTGACATGTTCTGTTTTCTGGAAGTCTGCAGTTCATTGGTCTGTGTATGGGGCCCTCCTATGGGCCTGCCTGACCAATCAGACAGGTTTAAAAATCCCTTCAGCCCTTACTCTCATGGCCTGCATTTGCTGTTGGGGAAACACACACTTTTTTTTTTTGGGGACCTCTCCAAATGAGCAGATAATTAAGGGTATGGTCTGCTCTAGTAGCGATTTGGCCAATATCCTACTAAGAAATGTTTGACTGTTTCTTGCCTTTTTTCCTTTCTGGGGTAGTTACTATTTGTAAAAATTCCCATAGACCTTAAAGGGATTCTGTCATGATTTTTATGATGTCCTTTTATTTCTTAATTACACTGTTTACATTGCCGATAATTCACTCTTCAGTATAAAATTTCATTCCTGAACCAGCAAGTATATTTTTTTTAGTTGTAATATTGGTGTGTAGGTGCCTTCTCAGGTCATTTTTCCTGGTCATGTGATTTCAGAAAGAGCCAGCCCTTTAGGATAGAACTACTTTCTTGCAGGTTGTTGTTTCTCCTACTCAATGTAACTGAATGTGTCTCAGTGGGACCTGGATTTTACTATTAAATGCTGTTCTTAGATCTACCAGGCAGCTGTTATCTTGTGTTAGGGAGCTGCTTTCTGGTTACCTTCCCATTGTTCAGTGCAGCACTATTAACTGATGCGTTTTGAAAAAAATTCCCCTGACAGTATCCCTTTAAGGTTAAATTAAGAATTAGTAAGAGCTAATTTTCATACACCGCCAGTTCTGAGCTGCCACCCACATGCTTGGCCATATTGGACTTATCAGATTTTTGGCGCTAGGACCAAGGATGGGATCATCAATTGGGACCTACACAGACCCATCGGACAAGGACACATCAAGACAGTGATGCGTTCCTCATGAAGATGGATATTCAAACCTGCCAAATTTTTGTCCAAATATCTGTCAGGCAGGCCCTTCTGTGGACCCGCGCAGCACAGGCCAATGGGTTTTTGACTTGATCTCAAAGTCGGCAACTTTTGTTGGTCCTTGTATGATCAATTTAGAGGAGTCACTGCAAAAATTCCATTTGAACAATGTTGTGGCCGTCGGTTTGAATGGATTTGTGCAGCTTTGAGCACCTACATTTTTACATTAATAAATGCTGGTGAAAAATTGCTAAACAGAAAAAAAATGGACTAATGGAGAAAAATTATTTATATATATATATATATATTTAAATATTTCTGCCTTTTTAGATTGTCTACTATATTACTGTATATTATGGTATGATTATATGCCACAACATGATGTTAGACCGAGCAAATCATTTCAGTCTGATGAGATGAGGGGAACCAACACTGGAATGTGGTTTTCTCCAGCAGGATGCCTTACTTTTGTAGCTGTTGCTTCTTTGGAACATGATGATAATATGCAAATTGATTTCCAGCTCACCCTTAAGGTGGCCATAGACGTAGATATGTCCACATTGAGGTGGGTGATATCGGGCTGATCCAATCGTGGGCGCACCTTTTGAATAAATGAATCACTGAATCAGCAAATTTGGTTCTCCAGAGTCCTATTTTTGAATTGTGAAAGTCTGCAGGTCTTGCGGTGCCTAAACTCTGAAGTTGAACCCTACATTATAACGAAAAGGATCTCATCATCCATAAGAATATATCTTTGACCGCATAAACACACAGATGCGGCCGCTATCCAACAGGATTTTTTAACCTGCCCGATCAATACATTCGGCCACATATCGATCGGGGGAAGCACGTCGGATGACCCCACACACTGGCCAATAAGCTGCTGACTCAATCTGTCGGCAGGTTTTATCGGCCCTATATGGGGGCCTTTAGGGTGGTCACACACGTGCAGATTCCAGGGAGATAAGTCGCCCAGCGACAAATCTCTTCGGGCGACTAAACTCCCCAAATGCCTTCCCGCCGGCAAGAATTCAAATCGCCGGCAGGATGGCATATGTAACGCTTCGTTTTCCAAAGTCGCCCCGAAGCTGCCTCACAAGGAAACTTCAGGCAACTTCAGAAAACCAAAACGATCCGTATATGCAAGGCGGGAAGGCATTTCGGGGAGATTAGTCACCCGAACAAGAGGAGATTTGTCACTGGGCGACTAATCTCCCCGGAGTCTGCACGTGTGTCTCCACCCTTACAATAACTTTTTGTATGATATAGATAATGATATTATTACTGGACCATAAATAGGAGAGGGGCCTCGATAGAATAACAAGAAGTAAAAAAAAAATGTAGCCTCCAAGAGGTCAGTGTCCCCCATTTTAAAGCCGGAAAGATGCAGAACAAGAAAGCAAATAATTTAAAATCTATAAAAAATGAAGACCAGCAGCAAGAATTGTCTGTATTTAATCTGCCAGAAATCGAATGTTCTTATCTAATGTTATTTTATTGCATTAATTCGATCTCCATCTGACTTTTTCCTACAGCTCATCTCAGTGCAAATGAAATAATGAAAAACAATGCTTCACGTAACAAGGTCAGTATGTCAGTGTTCTGGGCCCCTAGAATTTTAAACGCCACTGCAATCTAAAAGAAAAGGTTTCATTTAGAAAGGGGTCTGGCAGACTCCCACGCCAAATCCTGACACCTGTTTCAGCTACAAATAATTGTTAGTAATCTCCCTCTGTGTGTGTGTTGTAAGCCTATCATATAAACTGTCTCTAGTTTGCTTTAACAAAAGCCTATCATATAAACCGTCTCTAGTTTGATTTAACAACCCCGGATATGTATAAAATATCTTGAGCTCTGATGGGAAATGTGCACTTTGCATATGGCAGTGGGTTATTACCTTTGATTTGCATTGATGCAATATGTATTGATATTTAGAGGGAAATTTCCATAATGAAATCAAAAGTAATTTAACTTTCCAATATACAAAAAGCAAAATATGTCTGTCCTTTACTTTTCTCTATGCTGTTTGTCTGACTTCAGAAACCATGGATTAGAAATGGACTGCCCTCACACCAGAAACTTTCCCAGAATGCTTTGAACACTTCTGTAATGCACCTTATCATATCAATTACACAACAGCCCTGTGTCTCTAAGTATTCAGCAAACTGCTTGCTAGGCTCTTCTTATGATCTGTTCTGTAACAACTCATTAATTCTTGACAAATAAGAGAGGTATTGAAAGGGTATAAATTATATTTTGACCTCTCCTACATGTTCAGCCTTCAAGCTGTTTTTTAATCCACATTTTAGTAGACATTTTTACACCCCTTTATTTATATTTTTTTTAGATTGTAAGCTCCAATGAGCAGGGCTCTCTTTAACCCTCATATCAGTCAGTATTTATATTCTGTCTGTATGTTTCATATGACCCTTCTGTCAACTGAGGTTGCATTCAGGGTAGTAGTAATTGCATGAGCTGTTAATCACCCTTAGGGGTCCTGTAAGTTAAGTTATTGTTGTCTTGGAAAATAATTTCATATATTACAATTCAGCTAAACCAAATGGCAATTCCGGTTCAAATTTACGTCCTCTTTTTATATAATCCGACTTTATGTGGAGCACTGTTCTGCTTATATCACCATGGGTGGTAGAAATATATGTAGTTGTTCTTACTACTGCAGATACTACTTCCAGAAATGGTAACTATATACAGGAATGGGATCTGTTATCCACAAAGCTCAGAATTACAGAAAGGTCATCTATCATAGACCCCATTTTATCCAAATAACCCACATTTTTAATAATAATTTCCTTTTTCACTATAATAATAAAAAAAATAAAAAATCCCAGCTAAGATAATAATTAATCCATATCGGAAGCTGATTTATTTAAGGTTTACATGATTATCTAGTAAGGCAGGGATCCCCAACCGTTTGAACCCGTGAGCAACGTTCAGAAGTAAAAGGAGTTGGGGAGCAACTATAGTATGGCATGAGGTGCCAAATAAGTGCTGTGATTGGCCATTTGGTCCTAAACTAAAACTTGCCTCCAAGCCAGGAATTCAAACATAAGCTACTGCTTTGAGACCACTGGGAGCAACATCTAAGGGGTTGCTCACAAGCTACTGGTTGGGGATCACTGACTTAAGGTATGAAGATCCAAATTCTGGACAAAAACATCCGGAAAGCCCCAGGTCCAGAGCATTCTGCATAATGGGGTCGCATACCTGTACTACTACTTCCCATTTCTGCAGCCAGAGACCTTGCATGCTTATCCAATTCCAAGGTCACAGCTTGCGTTTTCATCTAACAGTCGGATAAATGTCGTTGTTACCTGCGATTTCTTCTTCACGCCCCGTTTTGATTAGAACTTCCGACACGTCGCATGCGCTTAGTCGCATTGCGACGTGTCGGCTCCAATCGCTTTGTCAAGTCCTACCCTAATAAAGGCACATTGTTTAAATTTCCTCGGCAATGGGTTTGCGAGCAAACTAGCCTTGGTGTATTAACTGTGTTGCACTCCATTCTGAAACCTTCAAAGACAGGCCCGTTTGCTCATTACATACGGCAGTGTGTACATGGCTGTGAGGAACGCACATTGCACAAGTGCTTGCCGTCTGTAAAACACAAATCTTCTTATTCTCAATCAAATCAACTTGCGGTTAACTTTTTTTCCAGGCCCGGCCTGAATATATCCCAGAGGAGGAGATCCAGAAGCAGCTGCAGATTATAGAGCAGGAGCTGGATGCCTTGGAACAGCAGGGAGTGGAAATGGAGAAGCAGCTGCGCAGCTGCGATGGAGGTGAGACCGCACACAAGCTGTTGCTCCTAGTGCTGAGTTTGTCATTATTGCAACCTTAATTTGAAAGGGCAGAAATGAATAGCTGTGCAGTGCCCAGCCCTTTGTACTTTTTGCTGCTGTTTCCTTCAAATTCCATCTCCCCCCACCGCCCCACTATTGCTGACTAATAGCTCCCAGCTTCAACAGCACTTCTTCATTATACCAAATTATTGTCATTTCCTAGTGAGTACTAACCTTTGATCCATAAAACAGCAGATGGGAAGCTGACGTTTTCTTGAGAACTGCACACAGTGCAAATGATAAGCCTGTGGTCGGTATCTCTGTTCCCAGTGTGATTTTGCTTTTGGTGAATGTTGGGACTTGTAGCTCAATCAGAAAAACCATAAGCTGATCATTATTGATAAACAAAGACAATTGAGATTGAGGGCAATTATTACTTTTGTAGGAGTATAGAGGTGTGGGAACTATTATCCAGAAAGCTCCCAATTACGAGAAGGCCATCTCCCATATACTCCATTTTAATCGAATAATTCACACCTTTGAAAAGGGTTTCCCTTTTCGCTGTTATATTAAAACAGTACCTTGTACTTGATTTCAACTAAGATTCAATTAATCCTTATTGTATGAAAAACTTTGTCTCTGTAATAATAAAACCATACCTTGTTACTGCATCCCTAATGAAGGCAAACCAATCCCATTGGGATTGGAATATTATTTAATGTTTATATGACTTTTACACCTGACTGTGGCTGGAGTGGGAGCTACAACATGGAGTTGGCCACTGCTCCTGTATAAACTATAACAAACCACTTGTTTTCAATCCGAGCTCTATGTACAGGTGTTATGGTAATCACACATGGTACCTGTTCTTATACTTAAGAACTATCTTTATTTATTGTTATTTCTGGCACTTAACAGGAAAATTAAACCACATTAGCACCTCTTGTTTCTGTTTGCAGAGGAAAAGCTATTAGAAAAATGTATCAGTCCACAGATAAGTCCTCTATATAATGAGCTGCCTCTTCAGTTCAGGTTATGTTTATACTGAGCTCATATCTCCCTTCAAACAAATGACCCTGTTTACAGGGATGAAGGGGAGTCCCATGATATAGCAGAGATCCACAACCCATCAACCTCTGCCAGGCTTTTGGCAACTGTAATGCAAACATGTTTTGTGCAATATACAAACTAACTCTGGAAATTCTCTTGTTCTGTGTAGATGAGTCAGAGGATGCACTGATGGTGGATTGGTTCAAGCTTATCCATGAAAAGCAGCTCCTCCTGAGACAAGAATCTGAACTGAACTACATGTGAGTCTTGATCCATGGCTTATAGGCCAACCTGAAGGCTTTGCGTTTGGATAGAATGATTCATGTGTTTTTATCTGGTTAGAGATTAAAAAAAAAAAAAAAGTTTAACCATTTATGTACTGGGAATTAACTAAACTTATACTTTTTGCTACTGGAGAAATTATCAGTGCCACCAAATATGGCGGCCAAATATTTATGCAAAATTATAGACTGTTTACTTAGCATTAATGAACAATATCTTAAGGGCAGGGACACATGGGCAGATTCGGTCGCCTGGTGACTAATCGACTCTTCTGCCAGGCAACAATCTCCCTGAACTGCCTTCATCCTGCTATAATAAGAAAACACCAGCGCCAATGCACTCGTGGCGCTATGATTTCCAAAGTTGCCTCACAAGGAAAGTTTGGGCGACATTGGAAATAGAAGCGCTGTGAGTGCATTGGCAGTTCGGGGAGATTGTCGCCCGGCAGAAGAGGCGATTAATCGCCAGGCGACTAAATCTCACTGAATCTGCCCATGTGCCCCTGCCCTTACAGGGAAGTAGCTATCAGACATGAGGGAATGCTGCTTCTGCAAATTAAAAAAAAAAATACTTAGAGGAATCCATAACAAATGACTGTAATGCTTATTTGACATACTGGAATGAAAGGAAAACAGTTACAGGCTGCAAGATGTTCAGACACCTGTAACTACATACACATGGCTGCAAATTCCAATCACTTCATTTGTGAGGAAATAGAGAATCAGCATAGGGTGTGGGAGTGCAATGGCATCCATCGTGCTGGCCAAACTCCCACCTTTTGGAATCAGGTAGCGATCTCAGTTTGGACACCAGTCTAATATTATTTTTTGTCTTGGTATTTCCAGTTCCAAGCAACAGGCTTTGGAGGACCAACAGTCTAATGTTGACACTGAACTTCGGAACTTAATGAACAAACCCGGTGAGTGCGGTTATCTTGTCGAATGCCGTGTCTGCTTATCTGCTTGAGGGCAGGGCAGAACATGCCAGCGGATCAGTAAGATCCAGACACATGCATAGATAACAAGTATTCAAGAAAAAGACGGCAAGCCCTGGGGCCCAAAGCAAGTGTTGGGAGTGTCTCAGATGAAGAAAACAGAATAACCTGCCATTCAGGTTATTGTTATAGCATGACTCCCTGGAAACAGAGACATAATCAAGCAATGGCTACCCTATATCTTTAGGCAGTTAAAAGGGTAAGCTACAGCATGTCCGGAATACAAATTGCTCAGTATGCATTAGTATACTTTCATGTTGTTTGGTAGAAGAAAACAATTTTCCTAAGGTAACAACACTGTTTGTAATCAACCAATTCTGCTTCCCCATGGGTCGTTTTTTCTTGTATACTAGTTTACGGTGCAATAATGGCTGAATATACACTTTACCCTTTAAAGGAAAACTATACCCCCAAAATGAACACTTAATATGATGTATCCTATCTGTTGCTTAAGTGGCATATTAAAGAATCCTACCAAACTGGTCTATATATTTAAGGAAATATTGCCCTTTTACATCTCTTGCCTTGAAACCACCATTTCGTGATGGTCTGTGTGCTGCCTTAGAGATTCCTGACCAGAAATACTACAGGTATGGGATCCGTTATCCAGAAAGATCCAAATTAGGGAAAGGCCATCTCCCATAGACTCCATTTTATCCAAATAATCAGAATTTTTAAAAATGATTTCCCTTTTCTCTGTAATAATAAAAGAGCACCTTGTAATTGATCCCAAATGAGAGATAATTAATCCTTATTGGAAACCTTATTGGTTTATTTAATGTTTACAGGATTTTCTAGTAGACTTAAGGTATGAAGATCCAAATAATGGAAAGATTCATTATCTGGAAAGCCCCAGGTCCCGAGCATTCTGGATAACCGGTCCCATACCTGTACAACTCTTAACTGTAACAGGAAGAAGTGTGGAAGCAATATACTGTATACTACTAAAAAAGTATATTGTTATGAAAATGGTTTATTTACATGAGCTGTTTTATGCAATATATTTTTATAGAGACTTACATTGTTGGGGGGTATAGTTTTCCTTTAACTACAGACAATCCGAGCCTTGCGACATCACCACTCTAGTGTTTAGGCATAATGCACCTCATGCTGAGGGTAAGCAAAATAGGGCCAATACTAGAATATTTGCAACTATTTCTGCATTTGGGCAGTTTCTGACCCAAACCTTCTGCAGAAGTACTGACATTCCGGGAACATTTTCCAGCAAATTCAATCTTAACTGTGAATGTGTCTTGTTTTAGATCACCTAAAAACCCCGGAAGATAGAGAAAGAGAAAAGGAATTACTAGATCAATTATTGTTAATTGTCAATGACAGGAGTGGGATTATAGATTGCTTGGATGAAGACCGAATCCGGTAAGTGATGGCACAATCATCTGTTTCACATGTCAGCTCTTGATGAATGCACTAACTTGGCACTTGCAGGTTGGGTGCATTGGTAGATTAGATTTTTAGTCACTCCCAGTCCCTCAGCTGACGACTAGCCATAATACTTGGTTTGGCATGCTGCCATACATGTACCAATAAAATCATACAAGACCTTGTTTGATGATATGATGAGATGGGTGTGCATTTGACCAGCTTTGGGTAAGCCAAGCAACTTTAGGCAACGGCCACACTGAGCTGTATCTCTGCCCACTCTGGTGTCTGCACTAAGAAGCACTGCGTTGGCCTATGTGGAGACTCACAGAGCAGATTTCGGCACAGAAACACCCAAGTATGCAAACATCTTCTCCATGTGTCTGTACACAGGCCAACGTAGTTCCTGTTCGTGCAGACACCGGAGTGTGCAGCAACCATTTGTTTCCCTGCTTTTATGTGGTACAGTTTTAATGGAACCCCACAACCACAGACAATTGTTTTCATCTGTCTTGCAGAACCTCCATTGCTGCTTCCTTACATTATTTGTTAGACCTCTGTTCAATAAATGGAAAGAAATGTTGTTCAGAAGACTTTATTAATTATAAGTGACAGTCTTTATTGCCCTATAATTAAAGTGATTTTTTTTCCACCTTTCCTTATTAAGCTGCAATGACCTTTACTTCTAAAATTTTAGTTGCAGACTCAATTTAGCCTAAAGCCAGGACAGCGGTTCCTGTTGTATGAGTCTGCACCTAGCTCTATTAATTCCATATTAATTCTAGGAGATTCAATGGGTATATATTGGGATTATTTTGAATTTATACTACTCTTTTTCCTTGGAAGATTTTGGGCTGAAATTCGTCAGATCTGACCAAAACCCTCCTTTTTTTTCAGGATATCATGTTTCTTAAATTCAGCAATTTTACGCATTTTTTTTAAAATACCACTTTTGAGATAGAAATGGTGTATTTTTTGTCTGCAAAGCACAGTTTTTATACCTTCACTTGTTCCCAACAGAGAAAAGGAAGAGGATGAAGTTATGAATGCCATGATCCGAAGGCACTCGGGTAAGAAGCAGATAGAGAGTGGAGCTTACTTTCTGCAGTCAGCTGTGTTATTCTTCCATGAAACCAATACACCATGCTATGGTACCAGGCACTGCAGAAATGAGGCAATTTCTATATAAAGCATAAAATATATTATTGGAGCTGCATGAAGCCAAATAAATGTGTATGGAGTCATGTGTATAGGGTTAGCTTCTGTATTGTATGTTCTGTGTGCAGGGGCATAACTAGAAGTTACTGGGCCCACAGCAAATTGAAACAACACATTTCTCATCAATATATATTAAAACTGCTTATCATTCAGTGTCGCACTAGATCCCCTATACCTCCTGGACTCCACAGCAAGCGCAGTGTTTTCTTCTATATTTATGCCCCTGTCTGTGTATATTTCTTCAAGTTTGTCCATGGCGCCATGAGATAACATCTCATTGTGCCCCAAGAAGTACTTATGGGTGTTGTCTTAGGGCCCGCATAAAAGTATTTAAGGTGGTTTATAAAATAAATTCTGCCTTTGTCTTGTAGCCTATAGCAACCAATAAACACTCGGCTTTCACTGATCCGGTGCAGTTAGAAGGCTGAAAGCAAACCACTGACTGGTTGCTTTCCCTTGTTATGATAAAACTGCAGCCCTATCTTATTTAGCTTATAAGGACTAGGGGATGCAATATCTACACCCTCTATATATTTGGCACTTAATATTGCATTTATATTGCACTTTTGTTCTCTTTGTTTCTAGAGAACAATCAAAAGGAGGCCAGTCCAGAGCCAAACCTCAAGAGACGATCCAGGTTTAGCTTTTCGGGCCTTTTTAAGCCGAAAGATGGAAGTAAAACTTAACATGTGGCTGCCTTTAGCCTGATGAGTGATGAAGCACAGTCAGCAAATGTGATCTGGCACGTTACTCTTTGCAGAATAATGGAATTCCCACAAGCTCTGTGCAGTAGAGACTCCAGAATGCCAAATGCTTGAAGCTGCTCTTGTACAGTGACTTTATAGGGAGGAGAGATTGGGTGTCTGGCAACACACTGGTGAACTCGGTGCCTCAAGGCTGTCCTATAGTGAAGATGTCACCCACCTTAGCCTCCGGGTTTCTGCGATCGGATATGTACAAAATGTATTTGTTTGCCTTTATAATTTCTGTTCTTGAGTGCAGTATTTTGGAGAAAGAGACTTCCATTGCTAAAACCCTTTCAAAAATTAATTGGGAGGAGTAATTTGGCAATAAGAGATCATCGCTCTGAAGCTTAATTTCTATGAAGATGGATCATCTAGGGTTCATTATGTGCTAAACATTACATGTTACAGAGCCATAAAGGGACACCACTTATTGTTTCTGATCGATGCTTATTGCATTCCTTGGGATAGATTGCGTGTAAGAATTCTGTTATACAACTATCCATAGAAAGCACATTGTACTGGATCCCACACACAGTGAGTGCCAGGTTTGAATGCATTAAAGAGGTTGTTCCTCTATGAGTTAACTTTTAGTATGATGTAAAGCATGATATTCTGAGACAATTTGCCATTGGTTTTCGTTTTTTATTATTTGTGTTTTTTGAGTTATTTAGCATTTTATTCAGCAGCTCTCCAGTTTGTAATTTCAGCCATCTGGTTGCTAGGGTCCAAATTACCCTCGCAACCATATATTGATTTGAATACGAGACTGGATTGTGAATAGGGTAGGGTCTGAATAGAAAGATGAGTAATAGTACAATAAATTTGTAGCCTTAAGGAGTATTTGTTTTTTTTAAATGGGTCAGTGACCCCCATTTGAAAGCTGGAAAGTGGCAGAAGAAGAAGACAATTAATGAAAATAAATAATGAAGACCATCTCAAGAGTTGCTTGGAATTGCCCATTATATAACGTACTAAAATACTAAAAGTTTACTTAAAGGTGAACCATCCTTTTTTTTGCTGCCAGTGTATTGGTTACCCTTTATTTTCACTTTGGGTAGTTCCTTTTAATAAAGGTGTCCTATTATCGCAATGCTGGGGATATTTATTGCCTTAAATGTTTACTTTATAAGCATGCCTCTGTATCATCAGTCAGATGAGTTGTGGAAGTAAGAAATATGGCCTACACTGCTAAAGTAACAAAAATGACTGAGCAATAATAGCTGAGATATAATTGGCGATACTCCAGGGTGTCACTACTTAAATTGCCATAATGTAAACCTAAAAAACACATTAGGACTTAATCCCCAGAAAGCCATATGATACTGTATTTAATAGATAATGAATATAGTTAAAACGGTGATATTTATTGATCAGCCATGCCAAAAAATGCAATTAAAAAGCCTAAAGCTCATATTACAGGAGTCTTAGGGTTTTTATTCATTCATTCATATACATTATTGATTAAAGGAGAAGGAAAGGTTAAAACTAAATAAGCCTTATCAGAGAGGTCCACCTAAATATACCAGTAAACCCTCTACCCCCTCCCCCGTCTCTGCTGTAATCTGAGCCCAGAGCTATAATTGAGCAGGGAGAGACTCAGGCAGGAAGTGATGTCACACCAAGCTAATACTGCAGCTGCTATCCAACTGTGGAGACCCACAACACTGGTAAATGATGATGTTTGTGTTGGATTGGGGAGAGGACAGTATGTCCTGATTTATGAATTAAATTAAAGGTATGGGGTATTCTACAAGACTTTTCAACACCTTATTTTATATATTAGCTCGTGTATTTACCAAACACTGACCAGGTTCAATAACCCTAGCCTCAAATGCCATCCTTGCTGTTAAACAACAGTAAATGATTGGTTGCTAGGGGATTCTGCACCTGGGCATTTTTTTATTGCATAACCCCCATTGGTGTTTGATTTGTACCCAGTTCCAGATTTTGGAATTTAGCATCTTGGTTATCTCCTCTTGATGCAAGAAAAGCAACGAAAAACATTCTTCCTCCTCCTCCCTGCTACAACACCGCACTGTCAATGTCCTATATACAGGTATAGGATCCGTTCATGCGCAAACCCGTTATCCAGAAAGCTCCATATTACAGAAAGGCCATCTCCCATAGACTTCATTTTAATAAAATAAACAAATAATTAAATTATTTTTTAAATGAGTACCTTGTACTTGATCCAAACTAAGATATAATTAATCCTTATTGGAGGCAAAATTATTTAGATTTTTATTATTTAGATGATTTCATAGTAGACTTAAGGTATGAAACTCCAAATTATGGAAAGATCCGTTATCTGGAAAAATCCAGGTCCCGGGCACTCTAGATTACAGGTCCCATAACCTATATCGGCATCTGGTATCACATGTCCATCTTTCAGACAACACTCAGAGCTTTATGCATATGTAATATGGAATGGAAGAGGCCTTATATGAAAGGCCAGGTAATAAATATTTTATCTTAATGCCAAAGTGATGTGATTCTAAAGCACAAAAGCCTTGTCTGTACAAAATGTCTTAATGAATAATGGCAGATTCATAATACAGCAATATGGAGATTCATTGAACTTGAATTACACATGTCCAGTATTATTTGCTTTTGCAAATTATAATCCTTGAAAGAGATGAACTCTAAAGGGCAGCGGTTAAGGCATGTGATAAATGTTTTCAGCCAGAAGATGGCACTATAATACCCTGCAAAAATGATGCTTCAAGTCTTTATTAGAAACAAAACCAGTGATGTCTTAAAACGTTGCCCTAGAAAGAAAGAAAAAGCTGGGGATATTGTCCCCTAACCTTGACTTTTCCATCTTTCTTGCATTGAACTTTATTTAATGCTCATTATTTTTTTGCCATAATACACACAGTTTTATGATTTATTGCACAGGCTGCTCTCTCTCTCTCTCTCTGCATAATGTCATCAAAAAGGGTAACTGTTTTGGAAATGATTGGTTTGTAGTGTGGGAGCTGATAAAAACATTATGTGCCCCAGCAGCAAATTCAGGATTTTGCCAGGTGTTGGTTATAGAAGCGTAATATGTGGGTTGTGCTGCCCTCTGCTGTTCATGGATGGGAAAACCGTGACATGGAAAAGTTTGGAAACGCAGCATTGTCGAAAAATTATCCCCAAACACACGCATGAAATTCTATTACTGGGCAGGTAACCTTATGCTACTTGAACAGGAACAATATTGAGCCCACATTATTATTACCCCGATACTAATAATAGGCTTGTATCCTCGTGTAGACTGTAAGCTCTTAGGTACAGTATATGCTGTTTACATTACATTAAAAAGGACTCCATTTTTTCATTTCTTTGATGGTTCCCGTGTAAATAATGCAGGAAAAGGACCAGCAGTTCTGCTGAGATTAGGACGTTGTGGTTCAGAGTCAGTAGTGATGGGCGAATCTGTCATGTTTTGCCGAAAAATGTTGAAACTCCGAAAAAAATTCACGAAACAGTGAAAAATTTGCGAAACGCATTGGTTAATAAGTGTCAAAATAATTTTGACGCGTGACGTTGCATTGTCGATGGGCGTCAAAATTATTTTACAGCGCAACTTTTTTTGTCGCAGAGAATTTGTCGGCGGCTAATTTTTGCAGCAGTTTCACGGAAAAAATTTGCAGGTGGCGAAATGCGGAAATTAGCCGCAAATCTATGCCTGGCCAATAAATTCACCCGTCGCTAATTACAAGCTTTGTCCAAACAAATTTCTCTAATAATCTGGAAACTACAGGATTCTTATATGTCTGGTTGGATAGAATGAAACATTGAGGGCCAAAATTTTGCCTTAAATAATGGTGGATGTGATGGCGGGGGACTGGTGCGTATTTATTGCACAGCAGTGCGTATTCACACATACATTTATAAAGAGGTTTTACAGGACCATACACAGATCACTGTTTTATCCAGCCTTTATATATGCACTAGTGATGGGCGAATAAATTCGGCAGGCTCGAATTTCCGTATTTTGTTTCTAGCGAATAAATTAGCGAAATAATTTTGGCGCGCATCGGAAAAGTCACTCGCGTCAAAACCGTCATGTATCAACCTTATTCAGACGGCCATTGACTTTAAAATTGACGCGGGTGTCAAAATTTGCGTTTCGCAAATTTTTCACTGCTTCTCAAGCTTCTCAAATTTCGCTGGAAATTCGCACATTTTTCGGTGAAGCGGAAAGGAACAAATTCACCCATCATTAATATGCATTTTTGCATGAGCCCATCACTGACCCCCCCATTATTTTAGATCATGAACACCCCCACATTTTTATATAGGCATCACATAGACCCCCTCCAGTATTTATATAGACAGTGCAGAATTCCCAGTATTTATGTAGGCAGTGGCACACCCAGGACCCTTAAATATATAGGCAGGTACAGCAGCACCCACACCTCTAGTTTTGCAATCAAGTCTGAAATTGTAAAGGAACAGCAAGGTCTACCTGCTAGCGTGTGTAGTGTGTGTGTATATATATATATATATATATATATATATACAATACGTAATATATATTTTAAAAAACTGCATTCTATACCTGCTTTTTGTTCGAGGTGCACGGTCAAAAATATGTATTCGTTTTGTAGGCAGGACCAGCACACTCTAGATAAGTAAAAAAAAAATGTGATAAAAAAAAAATGTGTGCGCCACATGTGTGCCGAGCAACTCCAAATTCCCAAATAAACCTTATTTATGAAGAAATAAGCCCAAAAAAATAGGGTCGGGCAGACTTCAGAGCTTTCCCCAAAAACTCAGAATTGTTCAGAGTTTTTGCAAAATCTATGATTTTTGCAAAATCTATGAGTTTTTTTCATCGGATACCGGTACAGACATCAGTGCAGACACCGGGACCTTCCCCATTGACTTATACAGGACTTTGAGAGCTTTTAGATGCCAGGGTTTCGGAGTTTTTAGACCATTGGGCTTTAATAAATCTCGAAAAATTTGTAGTTTTTTTTTTTTGCTTAGAAAACTACGAATTTTTCGAGGTTCGGATATTTGGACCTTGATAAAAAACGCATGTGTGTGCGTGCGTGCGCACCCAGGCCCTCCCAGCACTAGGTACATTACTGGAAAACAGCCAGTGTGGGAATGCTAGTTCAACAACAGCAATGAAGCTACTAGTTTAGAAACTCCCCTCGCTAATGGGATGGTTATCTCGAATATCTTTTCAAAAATTTCAAGAACGCAAACATTTCAATATGTGCTCTTTGAACCTTCCCCCACACCCAAATTCATGCGAAATAAATGTGATTATTTATTTAACGAGAGGCTAAATCCGCCAGGATAGGAAAGAACAGGGATCGATGGCTCATCTTGAATAGCCGGCAGTCTCTGCACAAAGTCAGGTGTAATAGATCTGTTCAGCTTTCAGTCTATTTGATTCTCAGCTTTTCTAACCCAGCTCTAAGTGCCCGTATCAATGTGATGTTTGTTTTAAATCACTGGATAAAAGCTACTTCCCAAGCAGCAGACTTCCATTTCACAGAGGATGAACATATGATGAGGTCACTGATGGCTCAGGTCAATGGGATTGGAATCTCTCTATTTGGAACACCAATAAGACACAAGGCCAGCTGTACTATTAAAGGGCAATATTGTTCATGATAATACCCAGAGCAATCTCACTTACTGCAAAGCCCAGGATTTCCGTTCAGCAATGGAAAGATGCTCCGCACCTTAAACACTGGATTCTTAAAAAATAATTGCGCTCAGCCAAATATATCCGACGGGTCAGTGTCAAATAATGAGTCAATAACTTCTGCGGTGAGAGAGCAGACAAAAAAAAGAAAACAGTATAAAATGGGCATTTACCAGTTTATATATATGGGATGTCTCTCTTATAACACGGTGCCGGTGCCGGTTCTGAGCCATAAACCGGTCGGGAACGATTGTAGTCTGCCCGTGATCATTGTTAATTATAGGCTCGTTGACGGTGCCCCAAAAATCTAATCACACCAGAGGTCCATTATTTATTTAGGAAATATCATGTGCCGCCGATAGTATTGACTGAATTACCATCTCCAGATTTAGGGTGACAGAACCAGACACATGGGTAGATGTTAATCATAGCGGCTGACTATATCTTCCCTATGTGCCCAGATTAAGAAACAGCATTGGGGACTTTTTGTTATGGGATGTGGATTATACTGATAGTTAAAATTCGTTACAACTGGTTGCAGTGGGGGTCATGTTATAGAATGGCTAATTCTAAGCAACTTTTCAATTGGTCTTAATTTTTTTCTTATTTATAGTTCCTCTTTATTTATTTGCTATCTTCATCTGACGCTTTTCATCTTAAAAATGGGGCTCACGGACCCCATTTATAAAACAAATTCTCTGCAAGGCTAAACATTTAGGGGGCAGATTTATCAAAGGTCGAGGTGAATTTTCGAATGAAAAAGAAATTGAATTTAGAGCCATTTTTTGTGTACTTTGGCAAGGGGATAGTCCAAATCCGATTAAAATTTGAAAAAAAAATTGAATATCGAAATTTATCATGTACTGTCTCTTTAAAAAATCGACCATTCGCCTTTTAAAACCTGCCGAATTGCTGTTTTAGCCTATGGGGGACCTCCTAGAACCTAGATCTGGAGTCAATTGGTGGACTTTGAAAAATCAAATTTTTGGGGGGAAAAACTTTGAATCGAATTCGATCGAATGCGCTATTCCTTCAAATTCGGCCGAATATGGACCTATTCGATAGAAGACGGACCTATTCGACCAAAAAAATACTTAGACTTAATTTCGGTTGGTCTTTTTCAATTCGAAATTCGACCCTTGATAAATATGTCCAAAATTGTTCTTTTTGCTTTTATTACTCATCTTTCTATTCCTCTCCTATGCAAATTCCTGTCTCATATCAATGCATGGTTGCTAGGGTAGTTCGGACCCTAGCAAACGGAATAGCAAACTGGAGAGCATGGGCGAATTTATTCGCCAGGCACGAATTCCTGCCATTTGCTGCCAGCGAATAAATTTGCAAAACCGCCGGGAAAGTTCGCCCGGCGTGAAAAAAAATGGACGCTGGCGCCGTTTCGCAAATTTCGCAAATTTTTTGGCAAAGCAAAACGCCCCAAATTCGCCCATCACTAATGGAAAGATCTGTACCTGTAAAAGTTAATATAAGGCCAACCATATTAAAATAGCAATACACTAGCAACAGTGTTCAGATAGAGACATGAATGTTAATTGTTCTTGTTCCATTGTCCTATGACATCAGAACCCAGAGACCATTCTTCATGTGTGACATCAACTTTCCATGCAAATGCTGTAGGTCCTGATACGGCGCCATGCTATATTATTATATATTATGTATATTATTTAATAGGGATGCACCGAATCCACTATTTTGGATTCGGCCGAACCCCCGAATCCTTTGTGAAAGACTCGGCCGAATACCGTACCGAATCCGAACCCTAATTTGCATATGCGAATTAGGGGTGGGAAGTGAAAAATAATTTAACTTCCTTGTTTTGTGACGAAAAGTCACGAAATTTCCCTCCCCACCCCTAATTTGCATATGCAAATTAGGATTCGGTTCGGCCGGGCAGAAGGATTCGGCCGAATCCGAATCCTGCTGAAAAAGGCCGAATCCTGGCCGAATCCCGAACCGAATCCTGGATTCGGTGCATCCCTATTATTTAATGCCATGTTGTGATGACAACAGCGCGGGATGTGTATCATTTCTAATGATAAGTGTTAACTTCTACCGGGGGGTAAAGATTCTCTGTGATGCTAAAAATAAATGAAAATGGAAATATTTTTGTGCCAATAGTATCCAATATATAAATGCATTAGTTGAGCTATGGGATCGATTATCCGGAAACCCATTATCTAGAAAACTCAGAATTACAGGAAGTCTGTCTATCATAGACTTCACTTTATCCAAATTTTTAAAGATACTTTGCTTTTTTCTCTGTAATAATAAAACAGTAGCTTGTACTTGATCCAAACTAAGATATAATTGATCCTTATTGGAAGCAAAACCAGCCTATTGGGTTTATTTAATGTTTACCGGTACATGATTCTCTAGTAGACTTGTGTTCTCCTGGGAGGATTTCCACTAGATGGAACATTCTTGGTGGTATTTGCTTCCATTCAGCCAGAAGATCACTAGTGAGGTTGTGTACTCATGTTTCTGGATACTTGTAGACACATAGGGGGTTATTTATTAAAGTTCCTTTGTTTTTTCTGATTGGACTTTTAAAGGGAAAAACAATATTTTTCAGGAAAAAAAGCTTGATTTTTTTTTTTTGTGATTTATTTAATTAAGATATTAAAAGGCTGAATAAAAAAGCCTATGATGAAGAACGGAAAGGCCCAAAACATGTCAGGCCTATCATGCTTTGTGGTTTTTTAATGCTGAGGAATAAAGAAACAAACTTTTAAGTGGTTCTGGTGTTGTGGTTCTCCATTTTTCTGTTCCTCATACTATGAAGCGTGGGACGCCAAGGGACATCCGCACCTGGAAACGCACTTTTGGACCCTGCCAACAGGATTACATGAACATGAAGTAGTGCGTCTGAGCCAGTGCCAGGCCAAGTCGGCCTACGTTGCCCCCCACTATTAAAGCTCTGCACAGAAGAGTGTCATCCCGTCAGCGATTTAGATTCTAGCCGGCGGGGAGGCAGTTCAGGAACATTTGTTGCCCAAAGAAGAGGCGATATGTCGCGGGCGACTAATCTCCCCGAATCTTCTTGTCTGTCTCTGCCCTTAAGTTACGAAGATCCAAATTACGGAAAGATCAGTTATCCGGAAACCCCCAGGTCCCAACCATTCTGTATATGGTGTGCACCAAGTGGACTGTGTATATATATATATATATATATATATATAAACACACACACATAAAAAAAGACTATAGTTCTAAAATCACAAACATCCCATTGCTCTTCAAAAACTGTGTTTACAGGTAAAGTATATTTCCTTACAAATGCCAGTCTAATTTCCCCTTAAACAAAGACTCATTAATACTGTTTGAGTATTGCCGTGCAGAAGTCAGACGTGTTAACGCTCGTCAGCCTGATGGGAAGACACAATGTCAGTAACAATTATTGCAGCTTAGTGACTTTCCCGGACTCCTCCTCCTCTCTGCCATCTACTCAAAAGTTCCTTAATTACATTCCCAATGGTAATATCTGAAGGATCATTAAAGGTGCAAAATAAACAAGGGCCACGCTTCAAGCAATGTGCCATGAGCTCAGAGTAATTCTGGATGATGAAAGAGGTGTTTTTGCTCAGCTTGTGGAGTGACTTGCAATGTAGATTTCTAGCTCATTCCCTACTGAACCTCAAATCCTTTAAAATAAGCTTAACTATGGATTTCATATTCTATATACATAAAGCACAACTCCAAGCATCATATTAGAGCAGAGCAAGGGACATAAAGGCTGGGGCATAACTACAGAGGACGCAGACCCTGCAAGTGCAGGAGGACCCCGGGTTATAGGGGACCCCATGAGGCCCTTATTAATCAGCAATTTCAACATATATTTGTAAGAAAGGACAACCTCTCGATATGTTGGGGGTCCTACAATGAATTTTCTATGGGGCCCAGTAATATCTAGTTACACCACTGCACAAAGATATGGGCTATTAGTTGGAATGCTCAGGATCTAGGTTTTTCTGGACAAAGAATCTTTCTGTAATTTGGATCACCAAACCTAAGTTTACTGAAAAAAACATTTCAACATGAAATAAACCCAGTAAGATTATTTCTCCACCATCAAGTACAAGATACCGTTGTATTATTACAGAGAAAAATAGAAATAATGAAGGGGAAAAAAAATTATTTAGAGATAATCAGATCCTTCTTTATAATAATATTTTTTAAAAATTGTTTTTTAAAGGAGACATTTTGTGTAAAAAACAAGATTGTACCAGTGCATTAAACTTTTTTAAATATAGAAAATGTGCTTTAAATAGTAGTGTTTCAGGCTGATGTATTTCTGCATAAACCCTAATAATCGCTCCAATCTCTTCTACTTTTTGTTCCCTGAATTATCTGGCTGAGCTGGCAGCTCTCAGGTCACTGCACTGTAGGACAGGAACCAATCAGCAGCTAGCAGGACCTGACAGGGAACTGAAGCCTGTCTGTGCTTGTGTGACTGCACTGATGTGATTGGCTGTCCCTCCTTCTGTGCTTCTAGCAGGGACTGTTAGGACACACCCACCCCTCATTTGAAACTTGGACAGGGACCAGAGAACATCTATGGGGAGCTCAAATGAAGGGGCAATTTTTGAAGACAAAATTAATTTACAGCCAAAAGTAAAACCAATCAACATATATTATACAAGATTGTCTACAAAATTAGGAGGGTTTCATGTATCCTATATATCTCCTTTAAGAATAATTTAAAGAAAGAAACATTGTGACTGTAGCAGGGTCAGACTGGGCCAGCAGGACACTGGCTAAAAACCTAATGGGCCCCTGATATTCGCCCCAATTTGTTCTTAGTATATGAGGCATGAGATTACTTTCTGTTTTAAGAAGCATCTCACTGCACGTCTTGTATAGAGATGGGCTCTACAGCTCTTTTTAGCTCTTCCCGGCCTATCAGTGATGGCACCTATCCCCTCAGAAGAAGTGATGAGATATTGACTCGTATGACCGCGAACTTTCCATCTCTTTGCTGTTCTCCAAGTCCTACCAATAATATGGCAGTTTTGGAACCACTGACTCTACAGGAAGGCCAAATGTTTGAGTGTTCTCTTCTGTCAATAATCAGACTAATCTCCGTGGAAGCCCCTCACTGAAACTTACACTTGTAAAGCATCACAATGTCTGGCAATGGGAATTGTGGGTCACAACCTATAGTAGTTTCTTATAATTAATGTGACTCATTCATTACATGTGCTTATACATCCTACAGAGTAAGATGTGCAGGTATGGTATCTATTATCCAGAAACCTGACATCCAGAAAGCTCCAAATTATGGGAAGGCCGTCTCCCATAGACATTTTAGGTAAATAATTCAATTTTTTTTTTCTCTGTAATAATAAAACAGTAGCTTGTACTTGATCCCAAATAAGATATAATGAATCTTTATTGGAAGCAAAACCAGCCTTTTAGGTTTATTACATTTGTAAATTATTTTTTAGCACACTATGGGGGTTATTTACTAAGCTCTGAATACCCGAAATTCCCCAAAATCTGAAAATCAGACTTTTAAAAAAATCACAAATTTTTCGGAATTTATTAAACCCCGAGGGCTAAAAAGCCTGAATATAAAAACATGGCATCTCAAACCTGTCGAGGTTGCATAAAAGTCAATGGGAACAGTCCCATTGATTTTTGGTTGTGTTGGCGGTTTCGTGCAATTTCATAATGTTTTCAGAGTTTTCGGGTGAAAACTCTGAAAAATTCGGAGATTTCGGGAAAAATTCACGAAAAAATTTTGAAAATCTGAGCTTTTCCCCCAAAGCAAATTTTCGGGAAAATGTAATAATAAATAAGCGGTCTAACCCCAGAGCGGGTTAGATCGGAGTTTGTAGCAGCCGATATTGAGATAAATCCGGACCTTGATAAATAACCCCCTTGGAGTATGGAGATCCAGATCACAGAAAGACCCCTTATCTGAAATAGCCCAGGTCCCAAGCATCATGGATAATAGGTCCCATTACCATATCTGAAAGCTTCCATGTCTGTTGGATCATAAGATGCTCTCAGTGAGCATGATAATATTTTAATGTATTCAAGGAATTCTAAAACACCATTAATAACATTAGTAAGTCCCCTCCTGTCTGTATCAATGTCCTGAGTTACTGCAAGCTGGAGCAACGTCATTACAGAATATGTGCTATTTTTATGCAACAATTTGTTTTTCTCTGGTTTATGCATAGAGGTGGATTTTTAATTAAATTACTTCAAATGGATTTTTAATGGTACCCTCTAAACGGGCACTTTCTACACATCGTAAAACTTACATGGAAAGTAAATGATCTCAGTATGTCCAGCCTTAAGGAGATGGAATATGTATCATTTTGAAGGAAGCGAAGTGAATTCAATGAATGGGCTCCCAGTAGAGAACAAAGAAAAAATATACTTATATATGTATTTATAGAGATTCTGGGCCACCTTGGCAACTATTAGGTGGTGGCAGACGTGGCTACTGTGGAAGATTAGTTGCCCAGCGACAAATCACCTCTACTTCGGGCGACTAATCTTCCCTAAATGCTTTCCTGCTGGCCAGAATTTAAATAGTTGGCGGGATGGCACTCGGAATGCTTTGTCTTCCGAAGTCGCCTGAAGTTGCCTCATGAGGAAATGCCGGTCAACTTCAAAAGCCGAAGCGATCCAATTGCCATCCCATTAGCGATTGATATTCTAGCCAGCAGGAAGGCATTTAGGGGAGATTAGTCGCTCGAAGAAGAAGTGATTTGTCGCTGGGCGACTAATCTCCCCCAGTAGCATCGTCTGCCACCATCCTTAGGCAGAAAGTAGATCATTTGCGATGCCTGTGAACTGAATGTGATGTTGTATGTTGTATGTTATACACCCCCTATTGTAATTGTTAAGGATATTAGAAGGCAGTAAGGAATTATGAGGTCATATACGTGTTTAATATCTTTATAAACTTTAGGTGGGGGTGCATAATAAATGCCAAAGCTTTTAAGATCCTTATAAATTTTAGATGGGGTGCATAATGTACGATACATAAGAACATGCAGAAAGAACCCAAAAACACTTCTAATTGTATTACTTTTTAAATGCCATTAATTTAATTGAAATAGCCTCTTTGCTCGTGCTTCTGCCAGTGACCCACTGAGACAGCAGTGCTACATGGTTAAAGTCTTCCGGCACATGCAAAAAGTCATGCCATTCCCATATTGTCTGTGAGCGCTTTGCAAACAGCCATTTGCATCGCTGTGTGTGGTCTTTCCGACTGGAAACCTTAATATGTTAACAGTGAGAAATACAGGCCTGTGCCACTTCTATTATAAGGCAAGGTGACAATGAAAGCCAATGTACCCCTGTCCTGGAAATATAAGCTTCGTTTTGAGAAGGGTGATAGCACCCCCACCCATTGTGCAGATTAAAAAATAAAGTATAAACCCTCAAACTAAACTGAAATTGCTGAGAATGCTTTTCGCAGGACAGGTATGGGATCCATTATCCGGAAACCCATCATCCAGAATGCTCCGAATTACAGAAAAGCCATCTCCCATAGACTCCATTTTATCTAAATAATCCAAATTTTACAAAAGCTCTCTTTTTTTTCAGTAATAATAAAACAAATACCTTGTACTTGATCCAAACTAAGATATAATTAATCCTCATTGGAAGCAGAACCAGCCTATTGGGTTTATTTCATGTTGACATGATTTTCTAGTAGACTTAAGGTATGAAGACCCAAATTACGGAAAGATCTGTTACCCGGAATACTCCAGGTCCTGAATAATTTTGCAATTGGCATTCATTCTTTTTTCTTTTACATTTCAATATTTTAGTAGTTCTGCTGACTGGCCTGAGAGTCTGGAGAAATTTTGGAAGGGAAGTCTCCTAATGTTGCTCTGTTTAGAAAGAACTAGATAAACGCCAGATTCTTCTCTGCTCTTTTCAACATCAGACTTTCCTCTTCTTCTTCTTCTAAAGGACAAAATAGGCTAACATTTCCTTTCCTGAAACATGCATGCAGGAAATAGAGTTAGCTTCCAAAATCCTGCGACAGAATGGATTATACGCAAGAACTGTTGTAGGTTTAACAAGCAGGTTAAACTGTTTAAAAGTAGGCAGCGCTTTGTTTTAAACGGGTGCTTCTCCTTTTAGTATATAATCGAATGGCTAACTTTTAGTTAACTTTTAGTATATAATCGAATGGCTAATGCTAAGCAACTTTTCAATTGGCCTTCATTTTTTATAGTTTTTGGATAATTTGCCTTTTACTTCTACTTCTGACTTTTCCAGCTTTCAAATAAGAGTCATTGACCCCAATAAAAAAATCAAATGCTCTGTAAGGCTATTGCTATTGCTTCTTTTTATTATTATCTTTCTGTTCAGGCCTCTCCTATTTATATTCCAGTCTCTTATTCAAATCAGTGCATGGTTGCTAGGGTAATTGGGACTCTAGCAACCAGATTGCTGTAATTGAAGACTGGAGAGCTGCTGAATACAAATCGAAATAACTCGAAAACCACAAATAATGAAGAATTAAAACCAAATGCAACTTGTCTCAGAATATCACTCACTACATCATGCTAAAAGCTAATTTAAAGGTGAGCAACTCCTTTAAGAAATCCAGCACAATATCTGAAAAAACTAGTGTTTCGTTGAGCTGTTTTCAGTTTAAAGCAGAAAATAATGGTTCTATGAACAAAAATGAGTATCATATCACAGCATCAGAGATTGCTAATGAGGCACAATTAATTTCCAGTTCATGAAAAGGTTTGCCCGTCTCCGTGGCACAGTCCCAAAGGCACTGCTGTAAGTCAGAGGCAACGGAGCAGCCCAGGTAACACACAGGTCTGATGAAACTTTCCAGCAAGGTTGCAGGCTGGGATATGTTGGGAGATATTCTCTGGGGTAACCTTTCCCCATTAGTGTTGTTTTTGTGATAAGTATACACTGATTTGAGCTTTATTTACCTGAAGTTTATATTACTTTGTTCTTCATTATTACGGCTGATTGCTTTTTTTTTTTTTTTTGTTTAAACGTGGTGTGCGGTGTTCACATTCCATTTCGCTTAGCCTGGACAAAGCAGGTAGGGAAAGCAATGTAAATGCTACGGAGAAATAAATCTAACAGGGAAGCAAAATGCACTTGAACACCTTGAAGATTAATAATTAATCTCTCGTTAACATCTTTATGCAAATCTCAGCGTTCACTGATATTTTGCACATGGGCTTGGGCTGACAATTGCCACAAAGGCAGACGGGTTAGCTAATGTCCCTGAACTTTTACTGATCTATTATCCCATTCAGCACCTTTGCTCCCCTTTGGCAGGAAGGGCTGGATTTGGGCATTTAATTCCCATCTTCTGAATTTATGTGCAGGTAAAGGATCCGTTATTCGGAAACCTTTTATGCAGAAAGCTCCAAATTATGGAAATCTCCCATAGGCTCCATTTTAATCAAATTATTCATATTTTTTAAATGAGTTCCTTTTTCTCTGTATTAAAGGAGAAGGAAAGCTACAGAGGCATTTTATTGCCAATAGATTAGCTGCAATAGTGCAAGCTAGAATGCTATATTTATTCTGTAGAATGGTTTACCATACCTGGGTAAAAAGCGCTAGAAGCTCTCTGTTTGTTTAGGATAGCAGCTGTAGTATTAGCTTGGTGTGACATCATTTCCTGACTAAGTCTCTGCCTGCTCACTCTGGGCTCAGATTACAGCAGAGAAGGGGGAGGGGGGAGAGGAGCAAACTGAGCATGCTCTTGCCCAGGGCAATGAGGTTTAAGCTGAAAACAGGAAGTCTGATACAGAAGCCCATGTGTACACAATAGAAGGAAAGAAATGCAGTATTTCTTTTGATAGAGGACTCAGAGCAGCACTACTTTGAGGGTTTACTGGTATATTTAGGTGGACCTTTCTGATAATGCTTACTTAGTTTTAGGGTAAGGTCACACTGGGTGTTTTGGGGAGATTTAGTCGCCTGGCGACTAATTGCCTCGTCTTTGTGGCGACCAATCTCCCCAAACGCTTTCCCTCACTCTGCGCTGGCTAAAATGAAAAATCGCCGGCGCTGATCACACGCGGCAATTCGTTTTCGGAAGTTGCCTCACAAGGAAACTTCGGGCGACTTCGGAAACGAATCGCTGCGTGTGATTAGCGCCGGCGATTTTTCATTTTAGCCAGCACAGAGTAAGGGAAAGCGTTTGGGGAGATTGGTCGCGGCAAAGAAGAGGCGATTAGTTGCCAGGCAACTAAATCTCCCTAAAACGCCCAGTGTGACCTTACCCTTAAATTTTCCTTTCCTTTCAAAAAACATTACCTTGTACTTGATCCCAACTACGATATAATCAGTCCTTATTGGCAGCAACACAATTGTATTAGCTTTATTTAATGTTTACATAACTTTTTAGTAGACTTAGGGTATGGAGATCCAAACTACGGAAAGACTCCTTATCCAGAAAACCCAGGTCTTAAGCATTCTGGATGACAGGTCCCCTACCCGTAATGAGTTTACTAGCAGGCACCCAGCTGCACAGTGAAAGCACTGTGTGAAATATCTTTAGAATTTAGTAGCGCTGTAGGACAAGTAGTAAACTATACCCTGTCTGTGTCACCAGGAGCTATAACTCCAGCCCTGTGGGTTACCAGATAGACTGCTGCATTGATGCATTGCAAAAATCAAATTTCCTTATGGAAAAAAGTGTGACTACTCCAATGTATTCCAGCTTGATGATTCTATTCCACTCCAATGCCCAGGCCCCATCTGCATGTCTCTGCCCAATGACTGTGCTCTGTTTCATGCTTTAGTCAAATGCGGTTTCCCCCGCAGACACACACACATGCCACCCCGTCTTATCATTTGTCAACACTGTTCACATTTATTTGGGATGTTTTGATTTGTCAAGAGATACAGCTAATGCTATTACATGCTTTGTAATACAGGATCTCGCTGGAGTGGAGGAAGGAATGAAGGGCTTACAACAGGCTTTTTAACCCCTTAGGCTGCGGTTTGAAATAAACTATTGCCAGGGTAGATTCATGGATTTGTCTTTCAGTAGAGGTGGAAGAGGAAAATACAATCAGTGTCGGACTGGCCTATCGGGATACCAGGAAAAGTCCTGGTGGGCCCAGGTGTCAGTGGCCCCTCATGCTGCTAAAGATTTGGCCTAATTCATGGCCATTTCCTATTTCTTTGAGAACAAAGAGGCTAAATAGATAGAATAATAGATTATAGTAGTTAAAGAATAGAGAATAGGAGAATACAGGCTGAGTGAAGAGAAGAATAATAATAGTACTGAGAGTTGGTCCCTGGTTTATGGTTCTTTGGTGGGACCCTGGTCTTAGGTTTTTAGGTGGGCCCCTGGTGTCCCAGTCCGACACTGAATACAATTAAAGGAACATTAGAGGTCAATAAGAAGAGCCATGGAATAATTCAAACAATGAAAATCTTTTGGCATTGTACATACAAAGATATTTATTCCCAAACTGTGGGGTTGGCCCCCCTAGTGGGGATGAGGGACTTGGAGCAGTGACAGGGGTCTCAGCTTGAAGGTCTGAAGGTCTTGAAGGGCACAATTGAGGGAACATGACTTTTTGCTTTCCTAAATACCTGAAATTTAATCTAAGAGGAATTTGGGGTAAAATAACCAAAGTTTGATCTTCAAGGTTAGGTGCAACATTAGAGGTCAAAAAGAAGAGCCATGGAATAATTCAAACAATGAAAATCTTTTGGCATTGTTCATACAAAGATGTTGATTCCCAAACTGTAGGGTTGGCCCCACTGGTGGGGATGAGGGACTTGGAGCAGTGGCAGGGGTCTCAGCTTGAAGGTCTTGAATGGCACAATTGAGGGAAAAGGACTATTTTATTTCCTAGATACCTGAAAGCTAATCTAAGAGGAAAGAGGTGTAGCTTTAAACCTTTTGTCACATTACCCCTATTGGTTATTTATCAATATGAACACTGAGGACATTGATGGTTAGTGTAAGTGATGTGAAAACTCAACCCCCATCAACCCTGACCTGCAAAACCTTAACCTTCACCCAACCTTCAAAATGTTACTATTGTAGAACCCCCGCCCAACCTAGAGCCGCGTCTTCTATCTCTATATAGAGGAGGAGTGTGCTTCCCCGGTCTGATCTGCACCCAACCCTAACCTGCAGTGTTCACCCGAATTTCAACTTAAACCTGCCCAACTGGCGGCAGACTGGCAGGTCAATGCGGGCTTGGGTTTAACTCACACATTGGGTTTCTAGAGCACCTGTCTGAGGGGAAAAGGTTAATCCTACACACTTTAACCTTGTAGCATCTAGCTTGGGTGATGTGTCAGTGGGAGGTAGGGTTGCCACCTGGCCAGTATTTTACCGGCCTGGCCGGTAAAAATGATGGTTGATCCCAATGTTATTAATAGGGAAAAAAGATAAATATATAGGAAGGCCAGTATTTTTTTCCAGAAAAGGTGGCAAACCTAGTGGGAGGTGATATGGTTGTAGGAAAACTAGTTAAACATGGTTTGGGTGGGCTTGTGTCCCTTTCAGTTCTTTACTTAAATGATGAGCTGCTGATATGTTCTAACTATTCATACACATATAAAAGCCCTTTATTTTACAGCTTTATACCTAATACTAATCCTTACAGTTTGCAGTGGGAAGGATTGGGTTACAGTGATTTAGCGAAATCAATCCAGAAGGTATAAATGAATTAGCATGTAAATGAGGACACTTGCCATACGTCGTTTAATATAGCCTGCAGCTGTAAATAATTCCAGGGACAGGATCAGAATAAATGAACACAACTTTGGTTTTGTACACTGGCATTCATTTTCCTGCGCTGGCATTCATTTTCTCCAGAACAAAGTCTATGGACTGCAAGCTGAAAGAGCAACTCTGTGCTCCACCATGTACTTTGTAATGATGTTTGAAGTCCTGGATCATTGCTGCTATTGACAAGCTGAAACTTTAGGCTGGTGCAATAAATTCAGTATATAAAATATTACATTTTTAGCCACATTCATTTTTAGGGTTTAGTTCTCCTTTAAAAAATTACAGAGATCAGGTGTTGTAAAATGAAAAATGCCCTTGTAAATAAATGGATGATTGCAGTGATTTATCAAGCCAGGCTTAAGCAGAAATAAGCATCTTTCTAAATACCCCATTTATTCTACACTACAACTGATTTTCAGGTGTAAAACATATTTTACACAGCTTGATAAAGAGGCCCCCAGGTGTTTGCTGGCTCCATACTGTAGAAATGATGATGCTTAGCAAAAGTCTGCAGATTTCATCAGGGGGGACCACTTGGAACATCTTAGAAGGGAAGTTGACTGGGGAGCCTCTATATGGAGGACATGGGGAGTAAGTGCTTAGTACTGTGGCTTAGATTTACTAGCAGGGCCGCCATCAGGGGGGGACAGGGGGGACAAGCGTACCGGGCCCGGGCATGAAGGGGGGCCCGGCAGCGCTGCATTTTTTGAAGATCCGGGCCCCCCTTACGAGCGCCCGAGCCGTACGTCTTGCCTCTGTGCTGCCGAATGCGGAAGTGCCGAAAAGCCGAAGCCGATGCGCCGAAAAGACCCGAAGTCACGGAAAAAGCCGAAGTCCCGAAGCGCCGAAAAGACCCGAAGTCACGAAAACAGCCGAAGCCGATGTCCTGAAGCAGCGCAAAGACCCGAAGTCACGAAAACAGCCGAAATTCAAGTCCTGAAGCAGTGAAAAGACCCGAAGTCATGAAAGGAGGTGAAGTTGAAGTACTGAAGCCGTGAGTTCAATCCTACTGAACACCAGTTTGTGGTTTTTTTTTTTTTTAATCCCCTGGCCACCAATGTATTATTTTAATATTCTATAGGCCCCTGCCACCAATCTTTTTTTTAAAACTTTTTTTTTGGGGCCCCAATTTTTTTTTTAACTCGTAAGGGGCCCCTTGCCACCATTGTATTTTTTTGTTTGTTTTTTTTTTAAAAAAAAAAATTAATTTTCTTTTTGGTGGCCCCAAATTTTTTTAACTTGTAAGGGGGCCCCTGCCACCAGTTTTTTTTTTGTTTTTTTTCAAAAAAAAAATATTTTTTTTTCAAATTTTTTTTTGGGGCCCCAATTTGTTTTTAACTTATAAGGGGGCCCCTGCCGCCAATGTTTTTGTTTTTTTTCAAAAAAAAATTAATTTTTTTTCAAATTTTTTTTTGGGGCCCCAATTTGTTTTAACTTATAAGGGGGCCCCTGCCACCAATGTTTGTTTATTTTTTAGTTTTTTTACATTTTTTTTTGTTGGGGCCCCAAGTTGTTTTAACTTATAAGGGGGCCCCTGCCACCAATGTTTTTTGGGGCCCCAATTTTTTATAAGGGGGCCCTGACCATCAATAGCTTTTTACAACTTGTGTGGGGGGGGTTACTTTTCTGTAGTCTTTTAACTGCGATGAGGAGTAGGCGGGATATGGGGTGGAGCTTGGTCGTCAGCGTGGGCGGGGCCCAGGGGGGCCCCAAAAATTTTGTTGTACGGGGCCCCGTGATTTCTAATGGCGGCCCTGTTTACTAGCACTACATGCAAATAATATGGGAATACTCGGAATTACTCCTGCAAAACAGACAGTACGATCAGTTTCATTGGCTGCTGATTACATTTCTGAAAGGGTTTATTTTAGGGATGCACCGAATCCAGGATTCGGTTCGGGATTCAGCCAGGATCCGGCCTTTTTCAGCAGGATTCTTATTTGGCCGAATCCTTCTGCCCAGCTGAACTGAATCTGAATTTGCATATGTAAATTAGGGGTGGGGAGGGAAATCGTGTGACCTTTTGTCACAAAACAAGGAAGTATAAAAAAAATGTTTTCCCTTCCCACCTATAATTTGCATATGCAAATTAGGCTTCAAATTTGGTTCGGTATTCGGCCGGATCTTCCGTGAAGGATTCGGGGGTTCGACCGAATCCAAAATAGTGGATTCGGTGCATCCATAGTTTATTTTGTGCATATGAGAGGGGCCATAGAATGTAAGCTGCACTGGTGCAGGGACGGATATATAGTAAGTGCTGTATTATTGTGCCAGTGCTATATAAATAAAATAGGGATGCACTGAATCCAGGATTCAGTTCTGGATTCGGCCAGGATTGGGCCTTTTTCAGCAGGATTTGGCCGAATCCTTCTATATGCAAATTAGGGGCGGGGAGGGAAATCACGTATCACAAAACAAGGAAGTAAAAAATGTTTTCCCCTTCCCACCCCTAATTTGCTTATGCATATTAGGATTTGGATTTGGTTCGGTATTCGGCCGAATCTTTTGCGAAGAAAAATAGTGGATTCGGTGCATCCCTAAAATAAAAGGATTAAGGATAAATAGGGGTCAATCTAAGAACATTCTGGGAAAGTTAATTTTATAGAATTGGGCTTTTTAGCACATTTTTTCTCAGGATACACAGTAGATAGATAAGAATCCCAGTATATAATACCATCTGCTGTGTAGCCTTTTCTCCTTTTTCAGCTTTGAATGGCTGCCCCCATGGCTACATAGCAGCTTGTTTATATAAACTATAGTAGTGTTTCTGAAGCAAACACACAGCCTACAGTTTACAGAGATATAACATGCTGCCTTAGGGGCAGGTTTATGAACATTTGAGTATCTGGGTCCAGGCAAAACAAATGCAGAAAGTGCAAGTTCCAGACCTAAAAGTTTTGCTGCAGACACTCAAACTGCAGAATACATTTTCCCTGAAATTCCGTTTTGAAATAACTTTTAATATGATGTAGGCATGGGAGACCATTTGAAATGAGTATTAATTTTTTTATTTTTTGTGCTTTTTTGATAAATGTTACAGGGATGGGATCAGTTTTTCGGAAACCCGTTATCCAGAATGTTCTGAATTACAGGAAGGCTGTCTCCTATAGGGGCAAGTTCACTAAGATTCGTAGTTGCGCCAGGCATAACTTCGCCACACTTCGCCGCACTTCGCCACACTTCGCCAGGCGTATTTGCGCCAGTGCTCTGCAAATTCACTAAAATCCGAAGTTGCGCTCAGGGGTAGCATAAGGTTGCGAAGTTGCGCTAGCGTTAATTCGCTAAGTGAAACGAAGTTACGATAGCGATGGTTAATTTGCATACAGCGCCAAATTCAAATTTCAACAGAGGAATACGTAGAATCACTACAAATGCCTGGGAAACCTTCAAAACATCAAATACATTTTTTTTTTGCCCTACACATGTGCCCACTGTGTAGTTAAGTTGCCAAGAGTTAGGAAATGTAGGGGGGAAGGAGGGGAACCCCAAAAAAATTTTCGATCTTTTTTAGCCTATCACCCTTGATATAGAAAAAACGCCAGCGTTTTTTGGGACTTAGAAAAAATTTGAACTTTTTTTGAAGCAATCCCTATCTACTCTATTGCGCTTCGCCTGGTCTGAGGTGGCGAAGGAAGTCTAGCGTAAAAGGTAGCGTTCAGTACACTACGAGCATAAGTGAATTTGCGTAGTTACATCCGTAGCGAAAATTCATCTGGCGTAAGGGTGCGAACTAACACTAGCGAATTTACACCAGCGTTCGTTAGTGAATTTTCAAAGTAACGAAAATGCCCAGCGCTAGCGAATTGACGCTAGCGTTCGGCGCTTCGGCGCTTAGTGAATTTGCCCCTCAGACTCCATGTTAATAAAGTAATTCACATTTTTAAAAATTATTTTCTTTTTCTCTGTAATAATAAAACAGTATTTTGTACTTAATCCTTAGTGAAAGCAAATCAATCCCGTTGGGTTTTTGTGATGTTTAAATCATTTTTAGCAGATCCAAATGACAGAAAAATCTGTTAACTGGAAAACCACAAGTCCTGGGCATTCTGTGTAATAGGTCCCATATCTGTAAATATTTTAATCTGCAATTCTCAGGCTTGGAATTCCAACTCCTCTCTGGTTGCTGGAATTTACTTGCCCTAGCAACTAGGCAGCCATCTTGAAAGACAGAATGGAAGATGACTAGGGAAATGCCTGGAAATAATGCTGAGTATTCAAAATAAGAATATAGATAACCGTTATATTTATGTATGTGTTGTGAGCCGAGAGCTTTTTCAGTCGCAGGCAGAATTATAATTAAAAAAAAAACATACAAAATAAATAACGAACACCAATGGAAAACATTTTTAGGATAAATTGCTTTATAACATGGTAAAGTTCATATAAAAGTGAATGTTGGTTTCCCTATCTGTTGATAAGTTTTTATATACAGTCTGTGTATAACCCACTTATTATTGTTCTTATTATTGCAACGGATCAAACCATTTTCAGATTCACAGTTAAGATGTCAGCTGTAGTGACGGACGAATTTGGGGCGTTTCGCTTCGCCAAGAAAATTACCGCCAAAAATTCACGAAGCGGCGCCGGCGTCTCGTTTTTGATGCCAGCGTCCATTTTTTTTGACGCTAGCGAATTTTCACGAATTTATTCGCCCATCACTAGTCAGCTGCAGTCCAATAGGAAACATCTGTAAATGCATTCAGCCAAAACGTTCCCACTGATTTTGTGGCGATTCCTACTTTTAAGATTGGATAAAGTCTGTTTATAAAGCAGACACAGACACCTTAAAAATCCCAAATAAGTGGTCACTGACCAGCCAAGACCACCATTGGTCTGACTACCTAGCCCCAAATCAGCTCTATGGTGTGACAACCCTTGACTCTCCAGCTGTAGCCAAACTACAACTCCCAGTATCCTCAGTCAGGCAACATCTGTTGATTTGTAATTAGGCAACAACTGGAGAGTCTCAGGTCTACTGAGCCCTGCTTTATCACCATAACTTTTCCCTGGGGCTAAACTAATGAGCATTATCAGAACTTATCATAGCAGCTGTCAACAAATAGCAGAACTCTAATAGGCAACACCCGTGGGCATTAACATAAGCAGAATATTTAAATCTCCACTTTACCCTGGTGTATTTACCTGCTTTAGAAACAACATCAGACCTGTGAACGGCAGAACAATATCTCCATAAAATAGTCAGGCACCCACCATTAACCAAAGGGCAAACAAGGAAAGTCTGTCCAAATATTGTTGGGCTGTATCACCCTCAATTTGATGGTTTGTCTGACCGCCATACTTTTTAATGCAAAACATAAACATTCATGGGATTTTGATGGACAGGAGACTGACTCATGGCAGTCCTGTGTCCTGTTTATTGCCTTACGTGCCTCAAAATCAAATTATACCAAAATGGGATGAAAATATACTGTAGGTTTTTTTGCATCTGTTTTGAACGATCACTGCAACCATACAAATTTGCTATCTTTGCTTCAGAAAACACATTTCAGAGACAATTTATTGATTAAAAATATACCCTGCTGCGACCATAGAATTCTCCACCACTTGCACCTCAATTCCAAGATCTTAGAAAAAGAAATCAGTAAGTTGTTTCTAATTATCTGAAAAAGGCAATAACAGCCAATATATGTTCCTTTTGGGTCATTATTTTCTTTTGAGATGCTTAGAACACTGTAATAAATGGTTTTGTCCATTCAATTGATTGCTCCTAGATCATTTGAATTCTGGGTACCCATGTCTTTCAAACCGCTATTATCTTCACAGAAGATGAATGTATTTTTAATTACTCTCAAGGGATAGTTTAATTCAGTGTACAATGTCTTTTTAAGGTATATAGGGAAATTGTAGTTCATTAAATGTTAGATTTGTCATGGTGGACTGCGGGTTAATTATCCCTTTATTAGGGTTTCCATAAGTAGTAACGCCTATGTAGTTATTCAGCAGAAAAACTGTGGTAAATAATTGGTCAGACACAACTCGTTGCTGCAAAAGTTAACACTAAGGGGCTGATTCACTAACTTCGAGTGAAGGATTCGAAGTAAAAAAACTTTGAATTTCAAAGTGTTTTTTGGGCTACTTTGACCTTCGACTGCGACTTCGAATCGAAGGATTCGAACTAAAAATTGTTTGACTATTCGACCATTCGATAGTCGAAGTACTGTCTCTTTAAGAAAAAACTTCGACCCCCTAGTTCGCCATCTAAAACCTACCGAACTCAATGTTAGCCTATGGAGAAGGTCCCCATAGGCTTGCCTAAGTTTTTTTGGTCGAAGGATAATCCTTCGATCGAACGATCAAACTATTTGCGCTAAAATCCTTCGACTTCGATATTCGAAGGATTTTAATTCCCAGTCGAATATCGAGGGTTAATTAACCCTCAATATTCGACCCTTGGTGAATCGGCTCCTACATGTTTCGAGCAAAAGCTCTTTTTCAAGTGTAGCCTATGTAGTTAATGTGACTGCAGCAGTGATGGGCGAATTTTGACTCCAGCGACAGCTCACTTTGGTTCACAATTGGCCGGCGATGATTAACGGACGCCCATTGACTTTAATGGGTGCCGGCGTCAGCTTCAACGCTGACGCCCATTAAAGTCAATGGGCATCCGTTAATCATGGCAAATTCGCGAATGTATTCAGCAGTGGCAATTCACGGAAATTTCCCCCCAAATTCGCACTTGCCAAATAAATTCGCCCATCACTACTAGGCAGGAGTCAGTTCATGGTTTCCAGGAATCCTTAACCTGAACCTTTACCTGAAAGTAAGGGTGTTCTATAAAATCACACACCTGGAGGCAAACATACCTGGGGAAGCGACCAAGGCCAAGGGGTACAGTGAGTTGTTCCTGCCCATAGCTAATTTAAGGTAGGGAACATATGGCGAATTCTCTCTGGACTCCACTTCAGGAGGGGTCTGCTGGGGAGCCTGGAGCTTAAGGCCCTAGAAGGAATCTCTGTTCCCTAAGGGAACACACACCCTTAAGGTGGCCATACACAGGGAGATCAGCTTGTTTGGTGACATTGAGGTGGGCGATATTGGGCTGATCTGATTGTGGACCCTAGGGCCCAACGATCGGATCAGAATGTAGGCAATACGGGTGGTCGGATCGCGGGACCGCATCAATGTACAGACAGCCCGATCAACATCTGCCCAACTTTCAGCTAGATATCGATTGGGGATGCCCAACACTGCAAAAATAAGGTTCTTACAGAATTGTATTTGAGAGAATGGAGTGGAAGAAATTTACTAGAGTGAATAGGGATGGGCGAATAAATTCGCCATGGTTAAATTCGCGGCGAATTTCTGCGTTTCGCCGCGGGCGAATTTTTCGCGAAATTGCGGCAAAAATTCGCCTCGCGACTCGTTTCGCCGCGCGTCGAAATTTTCGTCGCGCGACGAGCCGCGACGCCGCTAATGCGCGTCAAAACAAAAAGACGCGCGACAAACTAAACATCACCCACAGCAGCCAATAAGATGTGAGCCATCCCTGAGCCAACCCACTGGCTATATAAGGAGCTGCAGAGGCGGCCATTACTCGTGGCGTTTCTGGTAGAGGTAGAGAGAGCAGGATAGTGAGAGATTTGTGTGTGATTTAGCTAGTGGAGTTTGTGTAGAGAGCTTTTTTTTTTTCTGAGTCAGTGCAAGTGGAGGTTGTGGATTTCAGTTTACTGTTTTCCCTCTTCTGCTTGCCTGCTCACCACCCAATAGCCCTTTTTAGGGCTAACTGTCTTTGTCTTTGTCTGTGCTGGTGTGTGTACTCCTTGTGGGTGCACACTTCTGCTGAGGGGATTTAGTTGAGGGTTTTATTTTTTTCTCCTTTCCTTCCCCGAAATATCCAAACCCCCCCTTATATATATTTTTTTTTTTTTAAGTTTAGTTGCCCAATATGACGGGCCGTGGGAGAGGGGGGATGGGTGGTGGTGGTGGGAAGAAGGGTGGGTTAGGGATGGGTGGTGGTGGTGGTGGGAAGAAGGGTGGGATAGGGAGGGGTGGCCGAGGAAGAGGCCGTGGTGCTGGCCGTGGGCATCCAACCCCACAACAGCCATGTGCCATGCCCAGTCTGGGCACTGTAAATCAGTCGCAGCACAAGCTGCCATCAAAGCAGCTGCCATCACAGCAGCAGCTGCAACAACAACAGCAGCAGCTGCAACAACAACAGCAGCAGCTGCAACAACAACAGCAGCAGCAGCTGCAACAACAGCAGCAGCAGCCGCAACAACAGCAGCAGCAAATGCCACAGCAGCAGGTGGCTGTGGGTCGCAGCAGCGGGGCAACTGGTCCACGTAGGACTGTGCCCGATTTTTTTGCCACTGCTTCGCGACCCATACGGTCGCAGCAGGCAGAGGCAGTGGTAGACTGGCTGACCCAGGCTACCTCATCTGCAGCAGGCACCAGTGAGCGGCAGGAGGTGGCATCACCTGCTAGCTCAGTGTGGGATGACACCCCATCCCTCTTATTTGATCCTGAGGTGGACTTGGGCCCAGACACCCAGGATCTTTTTGATGATCAGGCAGGAATGGGGGGGGCATTCATGTCTGATGAAGAGGAGGAGGTGGTCATATCACAGCCCACATCAATAGGGGATATTGGGCAGGGTCCCCTTATGGCAGGGCAGCAAGTTGCTGGTGTGGGGTCAGACACCAGCATGCTGGATGTGGGTATTGATGCCATGTATGAGGCAGGGTCTGGTCTGGGGGAGGACGATGACAGGGACAGACCCTGGGAGCCGGCTCCAGAGGATAACAGCAGCAGTTCAGGGGGGGAACTGTTTGTTGTTGATGAGGATGAAGAGCCGGCTCCACCGACCACTGCTAGGGGGGGCAGGCAACAGGGCAGCACTGCGCCTAGGTCCAAAGCCTATGTGCGTACGGGTGGGGACCATCCTCAACCCTCCACAGCAGGCAAGGCAGTGGCCCGCACTTCAGCAGTGTGGGCTTTTTTCACGTGCCAGGCAGAGGACCAGGCAATAGCAGTGTGCCAGCTCTGCCGGCAGAAGGTTCGAAGGGGGCAGGCAGGGTCACATATGGGAACATCAGCTTTAAGTTCCCATATGAAACGTCATCACAGGATGACGTGGGAGCAGCACCAAAGTGGCAGGGCACCGGGTGGCAGTGGTGCTTCCTGTCCACCTCCTCCCATTCCTCAGGGAAGAGGTGCTAGCTCCCCAGACCCTGCAGCAGGTGAAGAGGATTCTGGGGCTCACAGTCGGAGGCAGCCACTGTGTAGCTCAGCCTCTTCTGCAGCCTCCTCCTCCTCAATGCGGCCCCTGTCCCGCCAGGTTTCCCTCCCCCAGTTCCTCAGCCGCAAGACGCCTCTCTCCCCCAGCCACCCCCAAGTGCAGAGGCTTAATGGCTGCCTGGCAAAGCTTCTGGCAGTGCAGCTGCTGCCCTATCAGCTAGTCGAAGCAGCCCCCTTCCGACAGCTGATGGCTTGCGCTGCCCCTAACTGGCGGATCCCCAGCCGCCATTATTTTGCCAGGAAGGCTGTCCCTGCCATCCACCAGCATGTGGTTGAGAATGTGTCCCTGTCGCTGGATCATGCTGTTGGCGGCAGGGTGCACTGCACCACTGACACGTGGACCAGCAGGCATGGGCAGGGGAGGTACATAACCTACACTGCGCACTGGGTCACCCTCATGAGTGCTGGGGAGGGTGCAAGCCGGGGCGCTCCCCTCAGGCTACAGGTGCCTCCCCGTGGGGTACAGGGCAAACCCCACATGTCCACTTCCTCCTCCTCCTCCACTATGGATGAGCCACCCCTGAAGCGTCCCCGCAGCTACGCTTCAGTGCAGCACAGGCGATGTCAGGCTGTGCTGCAACTCCTCTCCCTGGGCGAGAGGAGTCATACTGCACCTGAGCTCATGGCTGCCTTCCAGACTCAGGTGCAGCGGTGGTTCACTCCCCGCCAGCTCCAAGCAGGTAATATTGTTTGCGACAACGGTCGCAACCTGCTGGCCGCCATCCGCCTAGGGCACCTGACCCACATGCCTTGCTTTGCACATGTCCTCAACCTTGTGGTGCAGCGCTTCCTCAAGAGCTACCAAGGGTTGGGTGACATGCTGGAGAAGGTACGTAGGGTATGTGCCCATTTTCGCAGGTCCCCCACCGCCAGCGCGTCTTTGGCACGGATGCAGCGGCAGCATAGTCTGCCACCCCACCGGCTCATCTGTGACCTGCCGACGCGCTGGAATTCCACCCTGCACATGGTGGAGCGCCTCGTAGAGCAGCGCTGGGCGGTCAGCAATTACCTGCTGGAGCACAGTGCCAGGGGTACTCAGGGGGCGGATTTGGGGTACTTTAGTGCAGAGCAGTGGCAGCAAATGAGGCAGCTCTGCCAAGTACTTGCCCCCTTTGAGCAGGCGACACGCTTTGTTAGCAGGGACAATGCGTGTCTTAGCGATGTCATACCCCTGGTGTTCCTCCTCAAGCGCACGTTGGATGGGCTGCTAGAGGAGGGTGACGTGCCTGAGGAGGAGGAGGAGGAGAGTAGGCCCCGTAGGCAGGCAGAGGGGGCTGAGGAGGAGATGGTGCCTGATGAGGAGGATGAGGGAGAGGAGGACTGGGTGCCTGTGCAGCATGGGGAGCAGGGCACATGCCACCCAACCACCCCAGCTATTGTCCGCGGCTGGGAGGGTACAGAGCAGGGGCAGGTCGAGCCAGATGACCTGCTGCATCTGGAGGGCAGTCAAGAAGAGGTTGGTCGGGGGCACCTCTTTTACATGGCTGCCCATATGCAGACTTGCCTCCGAAGCGATCCCCGGGTCTGTTCTATCAAAGACCGGGAGGATTATTGGGTGGCTACTTTGCTTGACCCACGGTACAAGGGAAAGGTGGGGGAGTTCCTTGTACCCAGCCAGAGAGAGAGGAGGATGGGTCAATTGAGGAAGGCTCTGTGCTCAAAATTAGTGGAGGCCTTCCCCCAGTCTGACACTTCTCAGGCCTCCACTACTCCACACACCCAGCAGAGACAGGGGCCTAGCAGCAGCAGCAGCAGCAGCAAGGGCGGAGATCTCATGGGTGTGTGGAAGAGCTTTTTCGAGCCTCAACGGCCAGCAGCAGGCCCAGTCAGCACCCAAAGCCACCACCAGCAGCGGGTGGAGCATATGGTGGCTGACTACATGGGGTCAGTCAGCGTGCAGGATGCCATTCGCCCTGACGATGACCCCATGCATTATTGGGTCTCGAGGCTCGACCAGTGGCCAGAACTGGCACAGTACGCTCTGGAGGTGCTGGCTTGCCCCCCTGCCAGTGTCCTGTCAGAGCGTGTCTTCAGTGCCGCAGGTGGGGTGGTCACTGAGAAGCGGACACGGCTATCCACTGGCAGCGTGGATAAGCTGACATTCATTAAAATGAATGAGGCATGGATAAGCGGGGATATCCAAGTGCCCATTGCAGACAGCAGAGACTAGCCTCCTCTCCTCCTTCTCCTCCACAGATTTATCCTCCTCTCTCCATTGCTGCCCATACTCTCCTCCTCAGTAGTATTGCCCATTCCCCATCTGTCTGCACCTGCTGCCCTTGCTGCTGCTGCTGCTGCTGCTGTTGTAGCCTGCTACTAGCCCTAGTAGTACTGCTGCTGTGCTGCATTGTCGGCAATTTTTTTATGGTGGGGGCCTATCAAAGCTCCTACTGCTATCGTAGATACTACTGCTGCATTGTCGGCAAATTTTTTTAGTAGTTGAGGCCTAACATGGCCTCTAAATATGTTTCTTCGAATACTGCCACATTGTTGGCTAATTTCTTCTGGTTGAGGCCTAACATGGCTTCTAAATATGTTGCTTATAATTTTGCCGCTAAGTTGGCTAATTTCTTCTGGTTGAGGCCTAACATGGCTTCTAAAAATGTTTTCTCAAATACTGCCACAATGTTGGCTAATTTCTTCTCGTTGAGGCCTAACATGGCTTCTAAATATGTTGCTTATAATTTTGCCGCTAAGTTGGCTAATTTCTTCTGGTTGAGGCCTAACATGGCTTCTAAAAATGTTTTCTCAAATACTGCCACAATGTTGGCTAATTTCTTCTGGTTGAGGCCTAACATGGCTTCTAAATATGTTGCTTATAATTTTGCCGCTAAGTTGGCTAATTTCTTCTGGTTGAGGCCTAACATGGCTTCTAAAAATGTTTCTTCGAATACTGCCACATTGTTGGCTAATTTCTTCTGGTTGAGGCCTAACATGGCTTCTAAAAATGTTTTCTCAAATACTGCCACAATGTTGGCTAATTTCTTCTGGTTGAGGCCTAACATGGCTTCTAAATATGTTGCTTATAATTTTGCCGCTAAGTTGGCTAATTTCTTCTGGTTGAGGCCTAACATGGCTTCTAAAAATGTTTCTTCGAATACTGCCACATTGTTGGCTAATTTCTTCTGGTTGAGGCCTAACATGGCTTCTAAATATGTTGCTTATAATTTTGCCGCTAAGTTGGCTAATTTCTTCTGGGGGTTGAGGCCTAACATGGCTTCTAAATATTTTTCTTACAATTTTGCGGCTAATGTCTTCTGTTTGGGGCCTGCCTCATTTAATTCTTCTGGCTCTAATATTGAGTTGATTAAAAGTTACAAGTTACAAAATGACTGTTGCTGCCACTGCTGTTGCTATTAATGCCTCGTTATTTGGCAAAAGTCTTCTCTGTTTGGGGCCTGCCTCATTTAATTCTTCTGGCTCTAATATAGAGTTGATTAAAAGTCGCAACATGACTGTTGCTGACTCTGCTGTTGCTGCTAATGCCTCGTTATTTGGCAAAAGTCTTCTCTGTTTGAGGCCTGCCTCATTTAATTCTTCTGGCTCTAATATAGAGTTGATTAAAAGTTACAACATGACTGTTGTTGCCGCTGCTGTTGCTACTACTGCCTCATTATTTGGCAAACGTCTTCTGTTTGGGGCCTGCCTCATTTAATTCTTCTGGCTCTAATATAGAGTTTATTAAAAGTTACAGCATGACTGTTGTTGCTGCTGCTGTTGCTACTAATGCCTCATTATTTGGCAAACGTCTTCTGTTTGGGGCCTGCCTCATTTAATTCTTCTGGCTCTAATATAGCGTTGATTGAAAGTTACAAGTTACAAAATGACTGTTGCTGCCACTGCTGTTGCTATTAATGCCTCGTTATTTGGCAAAAGTCTTCTCTGTTTGGGGCCTGCCTCATTTAATTCTTTTGGCTCTAATATAGAGTTGATTAAAAGTCGCAACATGACTGTTGCTGACTCTGCTGTTGCTGCTAATGCCTCGTTATTTGGCAAAAGTCTTCTCTGTTTGAGGCCTGCCTCATTTAATTCTTCTGGCTCTAATATAGAGTTGATTAAAAGTTACAACATGACTGTTGTTGCCGCTGCTGTTGCTACTACTGCCTCATTATTTGGCAAACGTCTTCTGTTTGGGGCCTGCCTCATTTAATTCTTCTGGCTCTAATATAGAGTTTATTAAAAGTTACAGCATGACTGTTGTTGCCGCTGCTGTTGCTACTAATGCCTCATTATTTGGCAAACGTCTTCTGTTTGGGGCCTGCCTCATTTAATTCTTCTGGCTCTAATATAGCGTTGATTGAAAGTTACAACATGACTGCTGTTGCCGCTGCTGTTGCTACTACTGCCTCATTATTTGGCAAACGTCTTCTGTTTGGGGCCTGCCTCATTTAATTCTTCTGGCTCTAATATAGAGTTGATTGAAAGTTACAACATGACTGTTGTTGCTGCTGCTGTTGCTACTAATGCCTCATTATTTGGCAAACGTCTTCTGTTTGGGGCCTGCATCATTTAATTCTTCTGGCTCTAATATAGAGTTGATTAAAAGTTACAACATGACTGCCGCTGCTGTTGCTACTAATGCCTCATTATTTGGCAAACGTCTTCTGTTTGGGGCCTGCCTCATTTAATTCTTCTGGCTCTAATATAGAGTTTATTAAAAGTTACAGCATGACTGTTGTTGCTGCTGCTGTTGCTACTAATGCCTCATTATTTGGCAAACGTCTTCTGTTTGGGGCCTGCCTCATTTAATTCTTCTGGCTCTAATATAGCGTTGATTGAAAGTTACAACATGACTGCTGTTGCCGCTGCTGTTGCTACTACTGCCTCATTATTTGGCAAACGTCTTCTGTTTGGGGCCTGCCTCATTTAATTCTTCTGGCTCTAATATAGAGTTGATTGAAAGTTACAACATGACTGTTGTTGCTGCTGCTGTTGCTACTAATGCCTCATTATTTGGCAAACGTCTTCTGTTTGGGGCCTGCATCATTTAATTCTTCTGGCTCTAATATAGAGTTGATTAAAAGTTACAACATGACTGCCGCTGCTGTTGCTACTAATGCCTCATTATTTGGCAAACGTCTTCTGTTTGGGGCCTGCCTCATTTAATTCTTCTGGCTCTAATATAGAGTTGATTGAAAGTTACAACATGACTGCCGCTGCTGATGCTACTAATGCCTCATTATTTGGCAAAACTCTGGTGGGTGTCTATCAAGGCTCCTACTGCTGTGGCTGACACTACTGCTGCATTGTCGGCAATTTTTTTTGTAGTTGAGGCCTATCATGGCCTCTAAAAATGTTTCTTCGAATACTGCCACATTGTTGGCTAATTTTTTCTGGGGGTTGAGGCCTATCATGGCTTCTAAAAATGTTTCTTCGAATGCTGCCACATTGTTTGGCTAATTTCTTCTGGGGGTTGAGGCCTATCATGGCTTCTAAAAATGTTTCTTCGAATACTGCCATATTGTTGGCTAAATTTTTTCTGGGGGTTGAGGCCTATCATGGCTTCTAAAAATGTTTCTTCGAATACTGCCACATTGTTTGGCTAATTTCTTCTGGGGGTTGAGGCCTAACATGGTTTCTAAATAGGTTGCTTGTAATTTTGCCGCTAAGTTGGCTAATGTCTTCTGGTGGTTGAGGCCTATCATGGCTTCTAAAAATGTTTCTTCGAATACTGCCATATTGTTGGCTAATTTTTTCTGGGGGTTGAGGCCTATCATGGCTTCTAAAAATGTTTCTTCGAATACTGCCACATTGTTTGGCTAATTTCTTCTGGGGGTTGAGGCCTATCATGGCTTCTAAAAATGTTTCTTCGAATACTGCCACATTGTTTGGCTAATTTCTTCTGGGGGTTGAGGCCTATCATGGCTTCTAAAAATGTTTCTTCGAATACTGCCACATTGTTTGGCTAATTTCTTCTGGGGGTTGAGGCCTATCATGGCTTCTAAAAATGTTTCTTCGAATACTGCCACATTGTTTGGCTAATTTCTTCTGGGGGTTGAGGCCTAACATGGTTTCTAAATAGGTTGCTTGTAATTTTGCCGCTAAGTTGGCTAATTTCTTCTGGGGGTTGAGGCCTATCATGGCTTCTAAAAATGTTTCTTCGAATACTGCCATATTGTTGGCTAAATTTTTTCTGGTGGTTGAGGCCTATCATGGCTTCTAAAAATGTTTCTTCGAATACTGCCACATTGTTTGGCTAATTTCTTCTGGGGGTTGAGGCCTAACATGGTTTCTAAATAGGTTGCTTGTAATTTTGCCGCTAAGTTGGCTAATGTCTTCTGGTGGTTGAGGCCTATCATGGCTTCTAAAAATGTTTCTTCGAATGCTGCCACATTGTTTGGCTAATTTCTTCTGGGGGTTGAGGCCTATCATGACTTCTAAAAATGTTTCTTCGAATACTGCCATATTGTTGGCTAAATTTTTTCTGGGGGTTGAGGCCTATCATGGCTTCTAAAAATGTTTCTTCGAATACTGCCACATTGTTTGGCTAATTTCTTCTGGGGGTTGAGGCCTAACATGGTTTCTAAATAGGTTGCTTGTAATTTTGCCGCTAAGTTGGCTAATGTCTTCTGGTGGTTGAGGCCTATCATGGCTTCTAAAAATGTTTCTTCGAATACTGCCATATTGTTGGCTAATTTCTTCTGGGGGTTGAGGCCTATCATGGCTTCTAAAAATGTTTCTTCGAATACTGCCACATTGTTTGGCTAATTTCTTCTGGGGGTTGAGGCCTAAAATGGTTTCTAAATAGGTTGCTTGTAATTTTGCCGCTAAGTTGGCTACTGTCTTCTGGGGGTTGAGGCCTATCATGGCTTCTAAAAATGTTTCTTCGAATACTGCCATATTGTTGGCTAATTTCTTCTGGGGGTTGAGGCCTATCATGGCTTCTAAAAATGTTTCTTCGAATACTGCCACATTGTTGGCTAATTTCTTCTGGTGGTTGAGGCCTAACATGGCTTCTAAAAATGTTTTTTCGAATACTGCCATATTGTTGGCTAATTTTTTCTGGGGGTTGAGGCCTATCATGGCTTCTAAATAGGTTGCTTGTAATTTTGCCGCTAAGTTGGCTACTTTCTTCTGGTGGTTGAGGCCTATCATGGCTTATAAAAATGTTTCTTCGAATACAGCCCCATTGTTTGGCTAATTTCTTCTGGGGGTTGAGGCCTGCCTCATTTAATTCTTCTGGCTCTAATACAATTGATTACAACAATGCTTGCTGCTTGGTTGTCAAATGTATTCACACTATTATTACCCCTGAAACGACTGCGGCCAAAAGTCCTTTGCCTCAGTCATTATTCTTTCTTTTGAAATGATAGTGCTCTAAAAAATGTATACAGGGAGGGCATGTGTGTGTAGCAGTAACTGAGTGGAACATAGGTGTGAATTGCTCTTCCCATTGATTCCAAAGCAAAACATGACATATATACATTCATCACTGTGTACAAAAGTAAGGGAAATGTTTTAATGGTAGTCCCAAAGCCATGTCTGGTCTGGGAGTCAAAATAGGCCCTTGCATTCAAATTACACAGAGGCCCAAACAGGCCCCAAACATCAGCCCAGTAAATTTGACTGGAAACCAACCAACCTGGCAACCCTGGGTGACACAAACATAGCCATAAACTCTACTTAAATTCATGCTGTAAGTAATAATTTAGATTGAATTTGTCCTCTATGAATGCTTTTGTCCTTGAGTTAAATAAACGAGACAACACAGTTTGCTTAATGGAAAAAGGAATTTCATTCCTAGATGATGTCCATCTTACATCCCACTTTCAGCTGCATCTGCTATTTTGCAACTTTCAACTTCACAAGCAGTCTTGTCCCAGTTTGCTGTCCATAACCTTCAAAGAGAACACACGCCATCCTTTGTTTCCAAACACTTTACACAACGTATTCATAGATCCAGTGCAAAGCCCTTAAAGGGGTGGTTCACCTTTAAGGTAACTTTTAGTATGCAATAGTATGGCAAATTCTAAGCAACTTTTAATTTGGTTTTACTTATTTGCCTTTTTCTTCTAAGTTCAGACTCTTTGCAGCTTTTAAATGTGGGTCAATGAGTTTACCCCAACTAAAAAGCAAATACTATGTCAGGCTACAAATGTATTGTTAGTCATTGCTACTTTTTTACATTTAGGCCTCTCCTATTCATATTCCAGTCTCTTATTTAAATCAATGTATGATTGCTAGGGGAATAATGTTACTTCTAATAGTGCCTAATTGCAAAATATAGTGTGACTTAATATCATAATTTATTTTAAAAAATCAATGTATTTGAGTGTTATAGTAGTCAATTTATCAATTTCGTCGCCGTCGCGACGAGGTTCGTCGCCGTCGCGACGAGGTTCGTCGCCGGGCGACGAGGTTCGTCGCCGCGCGACGAGGTTCGTCGCCGCGCGACGAGGTTCGTCGCGCGCCATATCAAAACTGTGTTTGCGCATGCGCGCGCGTACGTCATGTGACGCGCGTCGTGTGCGCGCACGCGTCATGTGACGCGCGTCATGCGCGCGTCAAAAATGGGCGTCGCCACTATAAATAGCCCCGCCCGTGCTTACATTTTTAGGAGTGCAGTTTGAAAATGGCAGGACCTGGCATGATGAACCGAGACCAGCTGCGGTACTTCGTCAGGTACCTGCACCAGGAGGGATACGACAATATCCCTCCTGGAGTGAGAGGAATCCAGGCGCTCCGGAGGAGCATAATGGAACGGCTGAGGCGCAGGCTGCGGAGGGAGTACCGCCTGCGCTTAAGTCTGAGGGAGCTCCAGAGGATCTGGAGCGATCTCAAAAGACGCCACAGCGCATTTGTTGATGAGCTGCGCGTGGAAGTGGAAGGTAGAGTTATTTAAAAAGAAAACATCTTAAAATGATTTGCTATTTTACAGCAAAAATGTATTTAAGTGAATACTGTAATTAGGATTGGAACAGTTGACTTTGACTGACTGACATAATTGCAGACAAGTTAAATAACAAGTAAATGAGCTGTCAAATGGAGATTATTTAAACAGATTATAATAGATTTATTTAAATGCAATACATGAGTTTCCCTTCTTAACTACAATAAAGCCACTTGATTCCCATTTATTTTGGTATTTTGGAGCAAATGTGTAATTGTTTAGGCCTGTGACAAGGCTAATAAGAATTTTACTTCACTTAAAGGTAGATTTATTTAAACGTAATAAATAGGTTTCCCTTCTTAACTACAATAAAGCCACTTGATCAGGCTCGGATCTGTGAAAAAGGCCACCAAGGCCCGGGCCTAGGGCTGGAAGATTTTAGGGTGGCGGCATGCTGTCCAACCACACCCATATTGGTTCAGAAACACTGGGGATGCACAGGAGATACAATAGTTTCCCACGCAGCAATCCCCATTGCTCCTGTCCAGATGATAAAAATTTTCCCGAATAAAGGGGAGGGGACAGGGGCGACGAATGGCAGTGGGCCTAGGGATGCCTACTATGTAAATCTTGCCCTGCACTTGATTCCTATTTATTTTGGTATTTTGGAGCAAATGTGTATTTGTTTAGGCCTGTGACAAGGCTAATAAGAATTTTACTTCACATAAAGGTAGATTTATTTAAACGTAATAAATAGGTTTCCCTTCTTAACTACAATAAAGTTAATTTTCCTGTAGTTACAACATGACACCTTATCCTGTATAATGTATACTGTACAAATGCAATTGGTGTGTTACTCAAACTGAAATTTATTCATTGCCAGCTGAGTGGATCCAAGATGATCCTGATGATGATGATGATGGGGAAGTACCAGCACCACCACCACCTGACCAGGCAGCACCGCCTGTACCTGATGAGGCAGCACCGCCTCCACCACCTCAGCAGGCGGCACCACCACCTCACCAGGTGGCACCACCTCACCAGGCGGCACCACCACCTCACCAGGCGGCACCACCACCTCACCAGGCGGCACCACCACCTCACCAGGCGGCACCACCAGTGGACGACCAGGGGCTCAGTGTAGGCACTCAGACAGAGCATGCCTACTACGACCAGACTGAGCTCCTGGTCACCCTAGTTCATCAAGTAAATGCCATGCGGCAGGAGCTGGGTGAGGTTAGGGACATTGTTGACAACCTCCAGAGGGTTGTTGCTCCTCCTCCTCCTCCTCCACTTTAATTTATTTATTATTTGTTACAGCACCAGTTGTGCTATATGTTGTGAATTAAAAAAAATTTTTATATCTCTATATTTTGAGTTCATTTTTCATTTGACTAAACTAATACTCACATGGTACTTGGAATTGTTTGGATTCTAATAACACAACGATGACTATTCTTAATCGGAGTCATTAAAATTACATTACATAGTATTTCAGAATCATTACAATTACATGATGTAAATATAAGGTTCATTCACATAAACATATGGTTTATTCATTTTTATCTGAGATACAAAGCATCCAGATACTATCTGTTCAGATTTATTAGTTGTACTTGTGTTAGTAATCTACTATTAGATATTTGAAGTACAGATGATACTTTTTGGTTAAACAGAGATATAGAGTAGTAGTAGATACCATTACCAGTTGACCAGAGGTAATGTGAAAAAATCCACAAACGTTAAAAGTTTAAGAAACTTGCAAAATGGGAGCCATTTTTTCAAGATAGGAGTCCTCTAACAATGCAGGGCATGTGTGTAGCAGTATACTAAGTGAAACACGCATGTGTATTGGTCTTCCCATGGAGTCCAATCCAATTCAGCACATTCAGACACAAAGCAAAAGATACCATGTTCATTTATCATCACAGACTACAAAGCTTGAAACTAAGGGGAAAATTTTTATTTGTAGGCCCAAAGATGAAAAAAGGTTATACAAACAAAACACCCATAGAAGATGGGCTTCATCAAATTGCACTGCGCGTCAAAAATAACGTCGCGCGTTAAAACACATACTCGCGTCCGCGACAAAATATTTTGACGCGCGACAAAATCGGGCCGCGCGACTCGTTTCGCGAATTTTTCGCCGTTTCGCGAATTTCGCTGGAAATTCGCGAATTATTCGGCGAAGCGAAACGCGACAGATTCGCCCATCACTAAGAGTGAACTGAGCCCCAACCTCAAGCCAACTGAACATCTGTAAGATAACTCAGAACACTAATTAAAAGCTAGACTTGATCATCAATTGAAAGTCCCACCGACAATGTTTCAGCATCTAGTGGAAAGCATTCTGAGAAGAGGCTGTTATAGCAGAAAAGGCAGAACCAGTTTTATATTAATACTATTGACTTGGAAACGAGATGTTTCCCAGTGGGTGGAAAAGGTCCAGATACTTTTGTCCATTTATTATAATTTGAATGACCCTCAAAATGTTAAATAGCTACAGAAATCTGAATGCTTGTGGGTAGAATGAGGCCGAATGAAATGAAAATGGAATGTGCACTCAAACCTGCATGTTAAACATATGACAAATGGACCCTTATATGCTATGTAAAGTGGAGAAGTGTAGCCTTCTTGTTCTTTTTACAAATATTTGCAGCTGATAAATCTCTTTGATTCTCCCATCAGGTCAGAGTCTCAGGTGCTGCATTAACTTAATCTCCCAGTTGGCCAGAATCATTGATGAAGACGGATAGACCGAGCGTGAGTCCATTAAACTGTTAATAAAGAAAATTACACGTATACCTTAATCTGCGGCGAGCCTGACACTTTATAAAGTGCATTAGCATCTAATCCAATTGCATCCACAAAATCAGGAACATCTTATCTCAGCCACAAATTGAAATGATATCATATTCCTCATTTCTTAAATTAAAAAGCTAAAACCTTTTCGTTTAGCTCTCATATGCTTGCGTAGAACTTAATCAGCTGCTGTAACAACATTATTTTTCAATATGGGCCATTTCTCCCTTCATTTATTTACCAGGGAGAACTTCCTGGTAACTGCTATGATTCAATTTGCGGGAGGATACATCAAGCACTTAAGGATTTGGCAAGGATTGATTGATTATTTATTGTGTTAAATTGCCTGAAGTGGTTTGATGTAGTCGTATGTACTTTTTTTGTTGGGATTCTGTCTCCATTTCCTTATTGAAGGGCTGATTCAATAAGGATGTGAAAAACAGCACCGTTTAATGGGAACATTTGTGTTTAAGAAATTACATGCTGTTGGTTTTACCCTCTCTCCCTCTCAAACATTCCTGGATGCTTGTAGCTTTAAAGTAGAAATCAATATAATCATCTAATGATTTACTCAAGGAGCAGGCTAATTGTAGTGCTGAAAAGTGCCTTGCCTGTCAGACTAATGTGGGGATAGGCCAAAGAGTCGTGGAAGTATTCAGCTAGAAGGTACATTTACTTAAAGGAGAAGGAAAGCTATGGTGGCATTTGATTGCCAATAGATTAGCTGCAATAGTGCAAGCCAGAATGCTATATTTCTTCTGTAAAATGTTTACCATACCTGAGTAAATAAGCTCTAGAAGCTCTCTGTTTGTTTAGGATAGTGGCTGCCATATTAGCTTGGTGTGACATCACTTCCTGCCTGAGTCTCTCCCTGCTCACTTAGCTCTGGGCTCAGATTACAGCACAGTAGGGAGGGGGAGAGGAGCAAACTGAGCATGCTCACGCCCGGGGCAAGGAGGTTTAAGCTGAAGGCAGGAAGTCTGATACAGAAGCCCATGTGTTTGAGGAAAGGCTGTCACATTTACGGGATGTGTGGTGCTGTCTACCTGGGAAAATACAGAATAGAAGGAAAGAAATGCATTATTTCTTTTGACAGAGGACTCAGACCCGCATTAATTTGAGGGTTTCCTGGTATATTTAGGTGGATCTTTCTGATAAGGCTTATTTAGTTTTAACCTTTCCTTCTCCTTTCACCTTGGCATTAGCTTTCATTTTTAAATTTTTATTTTTTGTAATTAACTTATTTTACATGGTATTTAAATGCTAAAATGGAAACAAAGAAGAGAAGTAGAAGAATTAAAAGCAAAAGATAAATATGAACACTGTCGTTGGTATGGTTGGGTAGAGGAAACGATACTTTTAGATAAGTCAATGGTTTCTAAGAACTAACCAAAGTCTGGAACTCCAAGGAGTTCTTCAACTGAAAAGGCCAGCCAGCCGCTGCTTTAGATGACACCGCACAGGTTTTTGGAGCTTCCTTCTGCCAAAACAAGGTGTCAACGATCAACAATTTCCCCTCCATTTTCTTCAATATAACTTCATCTTATCTTTTCTTCAAAAACACTTCATCTTATCTTTTCTTCAATATGACTTCATCTTATCAGTTCAAAACTGTTCCATATGATTTAAGATTCATACCAGGGTACATAATCGTTACATAATCTGCATATTTTAGGAGAACAAATTGTTGAAATGTTAGGCACCTTCTATCTGATAATCTGATACCGGAGACCAGTGCTCTTGTTTGCTAAAAACTACGACCCCTGGTTATTTCTGTAGACGTCCATCATCACCATCTTCCCTGGCTTCTTCTGCTCCCTATTCAGGAGGTACATACACAATAGAGTTAGAAGTCAAACACATGGATGTAGCCTTACACTTCACAAACACTTAGGGGCCTATTTATTAGACCTTCTGGTCCAGTTTTTAAAGGCGAAAAAGGGAAAAACTTGAATTTTTAGAGGGGAAAAAAACCCCTACATTTTTTGAGATTTATTATACTACAAAGCTGCTAAAAATTTGAATCTAAAAATACTCCAGCTCAAACCTTGGTCTTCGAGAGTTTGGGCTGGTGTTTGTTCAATAATCCAAAAAAGTCGAGTTATAAGGGGATTTGGGTCAGAGAGTTTGGTCAAATTAGTTTTGTTATTATAGTGAGAAAAAAGTTGAGTATTAGGAATACACCCCTAAGTGTTTGTGAAACACAAAATGCATAAGGCTACTTCCATGTGTACCCAATAAACTTTAAGAACTTTTACACATCTGTTGCGAAGACTGCTAGTTGAGTGCCTGCTCTTCAACAATACAGTTTTAAAAACAATTTAAACAAAGCAGACTAAATTCCTTTTTTGTTCATTACTAAAAGGCGAAGTGACTAACGCGGGCGAAAAATTCGCCAGCGTAACGTCATTCCGTTACTTTGCAGATTTACTGATGGTCACTGGCGTAACTTCGCTAGCAAAGGAGATAGACGCTGGCGTCTTTTTCAGGGTGATAGGCTGTAAAATGTAAAATGTAAAATTCCGAACATATGGCACATGATCTATACACTGGGCTCATGTGTAGGGCAATATAACAACTTTATTTTACTTTATTAAGGTTTCCTGGGCTTATTTGCTACATCTATTGAACTATAACTTCCCGCTAACGCTAGCGCAACTTCGCCAGCGTTCGGCGCCCTGGATGCAACTTTGCATTTTAGTGAATTAGTGTCCTGTCGATTCTATGCCTGGCAAAGTGTTGCGCTGTGAATGAAGCCGTCGCTGGCGTATTTTCGGAGGTTAGCGAATTTGCCCCATAGTCTTGAATGATTTCCCTCCAAACCCTTCAGGGCTTAGCAAAAATTGGGCAGGGTTTTAGGTGAATTGTGTTTTGTCTGAACATGAGTGTTTGTCACTGGGCTCGATCAGGATCACGGCCTAAATTATGATTTATTAAAACCAACTGTTTTAAAGGTGAACTAAACCCTAAAGTTAGAAAACCCCTACCCTACACAGACTTCCCTCCCTCCTCCCCCCAGCCTAAGTGTTACCCCGGGCAAATGCCCCTAACATTTTGTTTACCTCGCGGTGCAGATTCAGGCAGCAGAGTTTACGGGCGACATCTTCTTCTCTTCGGAAATCTTCGCGACAACTGCGCATGTGCCCAAACTCATGAAAATTGCTGAAACGCCAGCCTCTTTCCAAAGAATAACGAAGCGGCTGAAGATAGTGCCGTGAACTCTGATGCCTGAATCTGCACTGAGGGGTAAGTGAAACGTAAGGGGCATTTTCCTGGGGTAAACCTTAGGCTGGGGGAGGATGGAGGGGGGTCTATGTAGGGTAGGGGGGTAGGGGTTTTTTAACGTTAGGGTTGAATTCTCCTTTAAGGAAGGCAGAGAAATACTAAAGTCCCATGACTTTTCTTTTGGAAGACATTGGCTTCATGTCATGTCAGGAGGTTTATTTCTGGTCGGGTTGTGCTTCACCTATTTAAAGGTGATGACTGAAGTGTTTACAATTAGCAACAGAATACTTTTTTACCAGTGTGCTAAACATCAAATAAGGGGTCCTGGATGACTTCTCCAATTATACTGTAGACCGTCCTATTTAATTTGGCTTCATTCCAGGCCATCTCAGGTAGATTGGAAACCCAAGCCTGCAGCCCAGTTGCACAAATCTGTACGCTTTGGGACATCGCCGTCATGTGACCTGTCACCTGACAAAACAGGATGACTCAGCCAGCAGCTGTCGGCCTTCTAAAATAATGACAAAAACAATTAGCAATCCAAGCAGTAGCCTCTTCTTAATTATCTCCTCTGAGTTTAATTAACTAGCTAAATTATCAGCAGTAATGTAGGCATTAATTATGTCAAATTACAGTGTAAAAATCACAGAGTGTGGAAAATGTCAGTTCAGCTGTGTTCACCTGCCGGGCTGAAATGCCAGCGAGTGTCTACGCTTGTACCTATGACAGACAGAGCTCTGGAATGGAGTTTCTGGTGGAAAATGCTTTGCTTGCCACATACCAGTGACAGAGATAGAGAAGGGAAATAGATACTCAGTCAGGACAGTTGGGATCAGGCCGACATTATATTTCTGAGTTAAAGTCACAAGGGACAGGCTTCATCTGAGCAGAAATAGAGATGGATGTTTTTTTCCCCTTTCTTTTGGCTTGGAAAACACAACAGCAAAATACAGTGATCCCTTAACCAGATGGCGTGAATGCTGAATTATTAAATTATGAATATTAATACAAATTGTACATGGAAGAGGTAATAATTTTGCTGCCCTGCAGAAATAATTAGCATAATTTTGATAAATTACGAGATAACAGGATCTCAAAATTAAGGTAGATTTATCTTAATTAATATCTTGGACTAAACTAGGAAGGTTAGCTGTTGGCTTCGTGGATCGGGGAAAAAAAACGGTTACATTGCGACGGCGTTTTGTCAGTCAGATTGGGACTAAATTCATTTAAGCTGTAGTACGAATAACACACGATCACAAAAGATAATAACAATAGCACTAGGCAAGGGAAAAAAAAAAAGCCAATAAATATTGACAAATCGAAAATAAGGTATAATAAGAGGCTGCAGCAATTGTGAAAGCATGTGGGTAACTTGGGTATATATATATATATATATATATATATATATATATATATATATATATATATATATATATATATATATACATATATGCCTCACTCTATATATAAATATTTAAATCCATCCATATACAAAATACTTTTTAAAGAACAGTTTAGCAAGAAGGGACTGGAACGTGGCATGTCAATGGGGCTCTTATTGATGCCTGCACCCCTTTATTTAGATCTCAGCCAATATTCACCCAAATAGTCACACTATAGGGCAAAGAAATTCTTAAGCACAATGAGGTCTTCACATTCTCCTTTATTTGCCCGTCAGTCAACATATCATGTTCAGTCAGCATAGTTTGGTTTGTGTGATCCCTTACCAGTGGCTCACAAGCAACTTGTTGCTCACCAACCCCTTGAATTTTGCTCTCATTGGTCTCAAATCAAGGGCTTATTTTTGTATTCCTGGCCTGGAGTCAATTTTTAATTGCATAAGGTGTACTGCCAAACAGAACCTCCTGTAGCTACCATCCATATAGGGGCTACCAATCACAGCCCTTATTTGGCATCGCCAGGGACTTTTTCATGCTTTTGTTGCTCCCCAATTCTTTCTAATTGTGGCTCATGGGTTGGGGACAACTGGGCTAGACCGAGAGATCAGCATAAAGGATCTGAGCTGTGAAGGGGCTTATATACTGGACCTCACCATCATTTTCAATTAAATAGTTGAAAGCATAGCACTCAATTGCTGGGAGACTAAATAACTCAATAAAGGACTAGTTCTTGCTGAGGGATTGGAGATATATGTATATATATATATATATATATATATATATATATATATATATATATATATATACAAGTCCCATGGGTGTCCGCACTCTTTTCTCTTAGTTTGCTGAGGTGCACGATCAAGTATTGTATTATATCTGATAAAGGATCAGCACACTCATTTGTAGATCAATCAAACATGCTTTTATTCAACACAGCATTGTGTCCAACGTTTTGGTCCCACCTGGGGGATAAAGGTATATATATATAGTGTGCTAGAGTGACTAGGAAAAGGTGGAAAAAGGTCACTCTAGCCTTTAATTTTGCCCCAGGTACTGAGTTAGGCTCCAGGAAGGGAGTTATTAAACACAGAATCAGCGCTCTGTTTAAAGACTTTAGTAGCCAGGGACTCCATTCCGCAGATCCAGTCCAGAGATTTGAGTTCACCTTCCACAGGAAAGCTGTCCTGTGGAAAGACTATTTAAAGTTAATTAGAATGGGAGAGTGTGTCTCTCAACAGGGCACAGCAGGTAGGAGACCTGGCTGTGTTAGGAACTCCCAGAGGAGCTGGGAGAAGCCGCCTGATCCTGCATGAAGCAGAGGCAGCCCGTGGCTGTGACTAAGAGCCAGAGTTGTTGTCTGTGTGGGACATTGAAGAAAAGCCAGGAGGCTAAAAGGTTCACTCCAAGACTGTGAGTACAAGGGTGAGCCATAACAATTGTTTTATTTGCTGGTAGTCCACAAGGGGCCCAGCCTAGTCAGGGACTGCTCCAGAGTTGGAAGGTAGTGCCCAGTGGGCTAGGTTTTTATTTTATTATTTGTTTGAATGATAAAATGGTCACCCCTGTGTCTGTGGACAATGTTGGTTTCAAGTTGGAAAATAAACATGTGTTTTCTTGAAGAAGCTGTGTGTCCCTGTCTTTATGCTCCTTTTTCCTATGCTGCCTGCTCACCATTGACTAATCCCCCAAAAGTTATGTGTTCAAGCCGCCAGCTTGCCACAATATATATACATATATATTCCCAGTAGACTTGAGTAAATAATGGATATGCCTAAACAATCCTAGGTTGGATAGACCGATTACTCTAAATATTTCCCCTATGATAGACACATCTTTGTGATGATCCATAATCAAGAGGACTTCAAGTGATCCTCAAGGATTCAATCCTGTATCTATTTATACACTGTTAGCCTCATGTTAAAAACCATTACATATCACACCAATGGATCAAAAGTGGCTCCTTGTATACAGTAAACTATATAGAATAATTAGGATATCCAACCTAGGTTTTTTTCCACCTCCCAATGATCAGAGTGTCTTGGAAGGAAAAAATCCAATCACTAGGTTGACTCCACAATGGAGGGACTAATAGTATAAGTCCCCTCTGTAGATAACCAGTGACTGATGCAAAAAGCCCAGGATCAATAGGCTAATTTCCCAACCATTAATTCGCTCATACAGTTATGGGACCTGTTATCCAGAATGCTTGGGACCTGGGACTTTCTGGATAAGCGATCTTTCCGTAAATTGGATCTTTTTTTTAATAGTACCTTAAGTCTACTATAAAATCATGTGAACATTATATTAACCCAATAGGCTGGTTTTGCTTCCAATAAGGATTAATTACTGTATATCTTAGTTAGGATCAATTACAAGGTTTATTATTACAGAGGAGAAAATCAGAGGGAATTATTTTTAAAAATATGAACTATTTCAGAGATGATCTTCCCGAATTCAGAGCTTTCTGGATAACGGATTTCTAGATAATGGATTTAATACCTGTAGCTCCATCTTAACATTATCACTAGTGGTACAGAAGATGTAGTAGCATCGCCCCTGCTGCTCTTTATTTTCTTAGCCAGGGCAATGACAAGACCAGCATTACTGGGTATATTAGTCTTCCAGGAGTGGCTCACTGAGCTGGGTAAATATCCACGGCAGCAGTCTCTTTGCACCTCAGCCATAGCAACGGCTTAAGCAATGGAAAATAAATAATTACTAAAAGAGAATTTTAAAATTACATTTTATTCCAGAAATTGATTTCTCAAAAAGAAATAAATGTAACCTTGGGTTTTATATTATAAAATTTAAATCAACCTCTGTTCTATTCAACTTCATAACCTGCTAATCAAACACCTGACAGGCTTCTACTTCTCACACCCTGTTCCCAACACAAGGCAACAATTTACTGCCTTTGCTCAATTTCCATTTGGAGGATTTTCATTTGCACCTTATTATCTGCATCTTCCATTCCTTGATGCATTGTATAATGCTTTTTTTTTTATTTGGTAAAGACTTGCATATCTGTCTGTCTGTCTGTCTAACTATGTAACTATCATCTCTCGCTCTCGCTCTCGCACTCTCTCTCTCTCTCGCTCTTTATCCAGCTCATTGAGCCACTCCTGGAAGACTAATATACTGTACCCAGTAATGTTGGTCTTGTCATTGCCCTGCCTAAGAAAATAAAGAGCAGCAGGGGCGATTCTTGATCCTTCTGTACCACTATTGATAATTAATAATATATCTGAGTCAGAATCTGAAAATCCGGCATCTCAGACCTGCCGAGGTTGCAAAGACTTTTTGACCTGCACTGGTGCTGGGATTCGTGCAATAACCCAAATATTTCGGGGTTTTCGGGCAAAAATCAGGAGTTTTCAAAAAACATTACATATTGAAATAAAATCGTACTTTGATAAATGGGCCTCCCCATATGTTACAGAATAGCTAATTCTAAGCAATGCTTCAATTATTCTGTTTTTTATTTGATTTTTTTTATAGATTTAGAATTATTTGCCTTTTTCTTCTGACTCTTTCCAGCTTTCAAATGAGGGTCACTGACCCCATAAAAAATGCCCCGTATGGCTATAAATTGTATTTTATTGCTACTACATCTTTTTATTCAAGGCCTCTCCTATTCATATTCCAGTCTTTATTCAAATCAATGCATGGTTGCTAGAGTTAAAATTACCCTAGCTGAGCTGCTGAAATTGCAAAGTGGAGAGCTGCTGAGTAAAAAGCTAAGTAACTCAAACAACATAAATTTAAAAAAAAAGAAAGAAAACCAATTGCAGATTGTCTAAGAACAATTGTCAAAAATACATCAAAATAAAAGTGAATTTAAAAGTGATCAACCCCTTTAAGCTAAGAATTTAAGCTATAAACCATGAATGAAGCACTTGCAATAGACAAGTAAATAAAACCAATAAATAACAGGAATACAAGCCACAAAGCTACATTGCATTTTATCCAGTGCTACATTAAACAAACAGCACAAATAGAAACGTTATTTTTCATAATCTGGTCTCACTAAAGTCAAGCAAGTATTTTATTCTCTATGATAATATGACCACTGGCCCCACAGCGGGTGGGAGAGTTTGCCTGATTAGAACAATCATGGCTGATCAATCTTGTATTAATAGACACAAATATGCAGATAAATAAGGCTCCTTGTGTAGCGTAATCCATTACATATTTATTAACTGTTTCCTACTATTTAGAATTATGTTTATGCCAGAAGTACACCCCAAAGTTTAATGTTAGGATCAGATCCAATGATTTATTATTAAAGAGAAAAGTGAATCCTTACAAATCTAGAATTCCAAGGTTTTATTGTTATTAAAGAGAAAAATTGAATCCTTGCCAATCTAGAATTCCAAAGTTTTATTATTAAAGAAAAAATGGAATCCTTACAAATCTAGAATTCCAAGGTTTTATTATTAAACAGAAAAGGGAATCCTTACAAAGCTAGAATTATTAATGGGTTCTTCTGGAAATGGCTTTCCCATAATTCTTATCCTTCTGGATACTGGGTTCCTGGATATAACATACCTGTATTGCCCCAACACAGTCTGCAATCTTAATTCTTTAAACTTCATTGCACTGCTCCCCACAATGTGCTATAGTGTAAAAAAAAACCCTTTAAAAAGTTTTGACTACCCTACACACAGAGCTGAGCCAGACCAGGCAGGCACCCTAGGCAACCTGCCCAGGCACATCGCTGGCTGAGACAGCGCATGCGCGAATTGGTGACCTTGTGCGCATGTTCAAGCTCACGCACATCATCGTATGCAAGCGCAGATCGTAATGCGTGCATGTGCAGAAGCGCGAATTGGAGTATGAGCATGAGAGGGGACCAGACATGGGGTAGGCGACAGATCAGGTACCTGCCTGGCACCCCCCCCAACTTTGCTCCCTAGCCACGTGCCTACTCTGCCTACCCCTAGTTCTGGCCCTGCCTACATGTATCAACAAACTTAGCGGTAATCCAGACCACTCCCTCTACTTTAGAGGATGTGGTGAACAGGGGTCATTCGTACATACTTGATGGACTTGTACAGAAGCTCAGAAATTCTGTAAGATAATGGTGACTCTGCTCTCCGAGGTACTCCACTGTACAATTCAGGCAACCCCCCCAACCCAGACATTGCTCCTGGGTTTGAAAATCAGAACCATTTGCTCCAAACCATCTCAAAAACTTGCTACACCTATCCTAACAGCAGCAAGACCACTATTAGCAGCAAATTGGAAACGACCGCAAATTCCAGGTAGGCAAACCCTGGAGACCAAGGTGAACTGTATCAGAGCAATGGAATCCATTAGGAACAAACTCCTGGATAGGACCTACGAGGGGGAGCTGGAGTGGCAGTATACTTGGCAACCCTCCCTCTCTACACTTGTCTCCTCCTTCCTTTCCTCTTTCTGTCCCCCCACTTTCCCTCAACTACTCCTCACCTTATTTATTACCTCTTACGACTATATGGTTAAAATGTAGATACAAGATAATCTCAGAAGCCTTAGGTACAGATTACCTGAAGGATTAATGCAAAATATGCATAAAGCTATATATTAATGAAACATAAGACGGTGTTTTTATATGTTGTACTTTTTTACAAATTTTCCTTTTTCTTTTTTTCTGTTAACCTTATTGAAAAGCAATAGTGATGGGCGAATCTGTCGCCTTTCGCTTCGCCGAATAATTAGTGAATTTCCAGCGAAATTCGCGAAACGGCGAAAAATTCACGAAACGAGTCGCGCAGCCCGATTTTGTCGCGCATCAAAATATTTTGTCGCGGACGCAAGTAAGTGTTTTAACGCGCGACATTATTTTTGACGCGCATTGCAATTTGATGAAGCCCATCTTCTATGGGTGTTTTGTTTGTATAACCTTTTTTCATCTTTGGGCCTACAAATAAAAATTTTCCCCTTAGTTTCAAGCTTTGTAGTCTGTGATGATAAATGAACATGGTATCTTTTGCTTTGTGTCTGAATGTGCTGAATTGGATTGGACTCCATGGGAAGACCAATACACATGCGTGTTTCACTTAGTATACTGCTACACACATGCCCTGCATTGTTAGAGGACTCCTATCTTGAAAAAATGGCTCCCATTTTGCAAGTTTCTTAAACTTTTAACGTTTGTGGATTTTTTCACATTACCTCTGGTCAACTGGTAATGGTATCTACTACTACTCTATATCTCTGTTTAACCAAAAAGTACCATCTGTACTTCATATATCTAATAGTAGATTACTAACACAAGTACAACTAATAAATCTGAACAGATAGTATCTGGATGCTTTGTATCTCAGATAAAAATGAATAAACCATATGTTTATGTGAATGAACCTTATATTTACATCATGTAATTGTAATGATTCTGAAATACTATGTAATGTAATTTTAATGACTCCGATTAAGAATAGTCATCGTTGTGTTATTAGAATCCAAACAATTCCAAGTACCATGTGAGTATTAGTTTAGTCAAATGAAAAATGAACTCAAAATATAGAGATATAAAATTTTTTTTTTAATTTACAACATATAGCACAACTGGTGCTGCAAGAAACAATAAATAAATTAAAGTGGAGGAGGAGGAGCAACTACCCTCTGCAGGTTGTCAACAATGTCCCTAACCTCTCCCAGCTCCTGCCGCATGGCATTTACTTGGTGGACTAGGGTGACCAGGAGCTCAGTCTGGTCGTAGTAGGCATGCTCTGTCTGAGTGCCTACACTGAGCCCCTGGTCGTCCGCTGGTGGTGCCGCCTGGTGAGGTGGTGGTGCCGCCTGGTGAGGTGGTGGTGCCGCCTGGACAGGTGGTGGAGGCGGTGCTGCCTCATCAGGTGGAGGCGGTGCTGCCTCATCAGGTGCAGGCGGTGCTGCCTGGTCAGGTGGTGGTGGTGGTGGTGGTGGTACTTCCCCATCATCAGGATCATCTTGGATCCATTCAGCTGGCAATGAATAAATTTCAGTTTGAGTAACACAGCAATTGCATTTGTACAGTATAAATTATACAGGATAAGGTGTCATGTTGTAACTACAGGAAAATTAACTTTATTGTAGTTAAGAAGGGAAACCTATTTATTACGTTTAAATAAATCTACCTTTATGTGAAGTAAAATTCTTATTAGCCTTGTCACAGGCCTAAACAAATACACATTTGCTCCAAAATACCAAAATAAATAGGAATCAAGTGGCTTTATTGTAGTTAAGAAGGGAAACTCATGTATTGCATTTAAATAAATCTATTATAATCTGTTTAAATAATCTCCATTTGACAGCTCATTTACTTGTTATCCAACTTGTCTGCAATTATGTCAGTCAGTCAAAGTCAACTGTTCCAATCCTAATTACAGTATTCACCAAATACATTTTTGCTGTAAAATAGCAAATCATTATAAGATGTTTTCTTTTTAAATAACTCTACCTTCCACCTCCACGCGCAGCTCATCAACAAATGCGCTGTGGCGCCTTTTGAGATCGCTCCAGATCCTCTGGAGCTCCCTCAGACTTAAGCGCAGGCGGTACTCCCTCCGCAGCCTGCGCCTCTGAACTTAGAAGAAAAAGGCAAATAATAAAACCAAATTAAAAGTTGCTTAGAATTTGCCATACTATTGCATACTAAAAGTTTCCTTAAAGGTGAACCACCCCTTTAAGGGCTTTGCACTGGATCTATGAATACGTTGTGTAAAGTGTTTGGAAACAAAGGATGGCGTGTGTTCTCTTTGAAGGTTATGGACAGCAAACTGGGCCAAGACTGCTTGTGAAGTTGAAAGTTGCAAAATAGCAGATGCAGCTGAAAGTGGGATGTAAGATGGACATCATCTAGGAATGAAATTCCTCTTTCCATTAAGCAAACTGTGTTGTCTCGTTTATTTAACTCAAGGACAAAAGCATTCATAGAGGACAAATTCAATCTAAATTATTACTTACAGCATGAATTTAAGTAGAGTTTATGGCTATGTTTGTGTCAGCCAGGGTTGCCAGGTTGGTTGGTTTCCAGTCAAATTTACTGGGCTGATGTTTGGGGCCTGTTTGGGCCTCTGTGTAATTTGAATGCAAGGGCCTATTTTGACTCCCAGACCAGACATGGCTTTGGGACTACCATTAAAACATTTCCCTTACTTTTGTACACAGTGATGAATGTATATATGCCATGTTTTGCTTTGGAATCAATGGGAAGAGCAATTCACACCTATGTTCCACTCAGTTACTGCTATACACACATGCCCTCCCTGTATACATTTTTTAGAGCACTCCTATCATTTCAAAAGAAAGAATAATGACAGAGGCAAAGGACTTTTGGCCGCAGTCGTTTCAGGGGTAATAATAGTGTGAATACATTTGACAACCAAGCAGCAAGCATTGTTGTAATCAATTTTATTAGAGCCGGAAGAATTAAATGAGGCAGGCCTCAACCCCCAGAAGAAATTAGCCAAACAATGGGGCTGTATTCGAAGAAACATTTTTAGAAGCTATGATAGGCCTCAACCACCAGAAGACATTAGCCAACTTAGCGGCAAAATTACAAGCAACCTATTTAGAAGCCATGATAGGCCTCAACCCCCAGAAAAAATTAGCCAACAATATGGCAGTATTCGAAGAAACAGTTTTAGAAGCCATGTTAGGCCTCAACCACCAGAAGAAATTAGCCAACAATGTGGCAGTATTCGAAGAAACATTTTTAGAAGCTATGATAGTCCTCAACCACCAGAAGACATTAGCCAACTTAGCGGCAAAATTACAAGCAACCTATTTAGAAACCATGTTAGGCCTCAACCCCCAGAAGAAATTAGCCAAACAATGTGGCAGTATTCGAAGAAACATTTTTAGAAGCCATGATAGGCCTCAACCCCCAGAAGAAATTAGCCAACAATATGGCAGTATTCGAAAAAACATTTTTAGAAGCCATGTTAGGCCTCAACCACCAGAAGACATTAGCCAACTTAGCGGCAAAATTACAAGCAACCTATTTAGAAGCCATGATAGGCCTCAACCCCCAGAAAAAATTAGCCAACAATATGGCAGTATTCGAAGAAACAGTTTTAGAAGCCATGTTAGGCCTCAACCACCAGAAGAAATTAGCCAACAATGTGGCAGTATTCGAAGAAACATTTTTAGAAGCCATGATAGGCCTCAACCACCAGAAGACATTAGCCAACTTAGCGGCAAAATTACAAGCAACCTATTTAGAAACCATGTTAGGCCTCAACCCCCAGAAGAAATTAGCCAAACAATGTGGCAGTATTCGAAGAAACATTTTTAGAAGCCATGATAGGCCTCAACCCCCAGAAGAAATTAGCCAACAATATGGCAGTATTCGAAAAAACATTTTTAGAAGCCATGTTAGGCCTCAACCACCAGAAGAAATTAACCAACAATGTGGCAGTATTCGAAGAAACAGTTTTAGAAGCCATGATAGGCCTCAACCCTCAGAAAAAATTTAGCCAACAATATGGCAGTATTCGAAGAAACATTTTTAGAAGCCATGATAGGCCTCAACTACAGAAAAAAATTGCCGACAATGCAGCAGTAGTGTCAGCAACAGCAGTAGGAGCCTTGATAGACACCCACCAGAGTTTTGCCAAATAATGAGGCATTAGTAGCAACAGCAGCGGCAACAACAGTCATGTTGTAAATTTCAATCAACTCTATATTAGAGCCACAAGAATTAAATGAGGCAGGCCCCAAACAGAAGATGTTTGCCAAATAATGAGGCATTAGTAGCAACAGCAGCAGCAACAACAGTCATGTTGTAACTTTTAATAAACTCTATATTAGAGCCAGAAGAATTAAATGAGGCAGGCCCCAAACAGAAGACGTTTGCCAAATAATGAGGCATTAGTAGCAACAGCAGCGGCAACAACAGTCATGTTGTAACTTTTAATAAACTCTATATTAGAGCCAGAAGAATTAAATGAGGCAGGCCCCAAACAGAAGACGTTTGACAAATAATGAGGCATTAGTAGCAACAGCAGCGGCAACAACAGTCATGTTGTGACTTTTAATCAACTCTATATTAGAGCCAGAAGAATTAAATGAGGCAGGCCCCAAACAGAGAAGACTTTTGCCAAATAACGAGGCATTAATAGCAACAGCAGTGGCAGCAACAGTCATTTTGTAACTTGTAACTTTTAATCAACTCAATATTAGAGCCAGAAGAATTAAATGAGGCAGGCCCCAAACAGAAGACATTAGCCGCAAAATTGTAAGAAAAATATTTAGAAGCCATGTTAGGCCTCAACCAGAAGAAATTAGCCAACTTAGCGGCAAAATTATAAGCAACATATTTAGAAGCCATGTTAGGCCTCAACCAGAAGAAATTAGCCAACAATGTGGCAGTATTCGAAGAAACATTTTTAGAAGCCATGTTAGGCCTCAACCAGAAGAAATTAGCCAACTTAGCGGCAAAATTATAAGCAACATATTTAGAAGCCATGTTAGGCCTCAACCAGAAGAAATTAGCCAACAATGTGGCAGTATTCGTAGAAACATTTTTAGAAGCCATTTTAGGCCTCAATCAGAAGAAATTAACCAACAATGTGGCAGTATTCGAAGAAACATATTTAGAGGCCATGTTAGGCCTCAACTACTAAAAAAAATTGCCGACAATGCAGCAGTAGTATCTACGATAGCAGTAGGAGCTTTGATAGGCCCCCACCATAAAAAAATTGCCGACAATGCAGCACAGCAGCAGTACTACTAGGGCTAGTAGCAGGCTACAGCAGCAGCAGCAGCAGCAGCAAGGGCAGCAGGTGCAGACAGATGGGGAATGGGCAATACTACTGAGGAGGAGAGTATGGGCAGCAATGGAGAGAGGAGGATAAATCTGTGGAGGAGAAGGAGGAGAGGAGGCTAGTCTCTGCTGTCTGCAATGGGCACTTGGATATCCCCGCTTATCCATGCCTCATTCATTTTAATGAATGTCAGCTTATCCACGCTGCCAGTGGATAGCTGTGTCCGCTTCTCAGTGACCACCCCACCTGCGGCACTGAAGACACGCTCTGACAGGACACTGGCAGGGGGGCAAGCCAGCACCTCCAGAGCGTACTGTGCCAGTTCTGGCCACTGGTCGAGCCTCGAGACCCAATAATGCATGGGGTCATCGTCAGGGCGAATGGCATCCTGCACGCTGACTGACCCCATGTAGTCAGCCACCATATGCTCCACCCGCTGCTGGTGGTGGCTTTGGGTGCTGACTGGGCCTGCTGCTGGCCGTTGAGGCTCGAAAAAGCTCTTCCACACACCCATGAGATCTCCGCCCTTGCTGCTGCTGCTGCTGCTAGGCCCCCGTCTCTGCTGGGTGTGTGGAGTAGTGGAGGCCTGAGAAGTGTCAGACTGGGGGAAGGCCTCCACTAATTTTGAGCACAGAGCCTTCCTCAATTGACCCATTCTCCTCTCTCTCTGGCTGGGTACAAGGAACTCCCCCACCTTTCCCTTGTGCCGTGGGTCAAGCAAAGTAGCCACCCAATAATCCTCCCGGTCTTTGATAGAACAGACCCGGGGATCGCTTCGGAGGCAAGTCTGCATATGGGCAGCCATGTAAAAGAGGTGCCCCCGACCAACCTCTTCTTGACTGCCCTCCAGATGCAGCAGGTCATCTGGCTCGACCTGCCCCTGCTCTGTACCCTCCCAGCCGCGGACAATAGCTGGGGTGGTTGGGTGGCATGTGCCCTGCTCCCCATGCTGCGCAGGCACCCAGTCCTCCTCTCCCTCATCCTCCTCATCGGGCACCATCTCCTCCTCAGCCCCCTCTGCCTGCCTACGGGGCCTACTCTCCTCCTCCTCCTCCTCAGGCACGTCACCCTCCTCTAGCAGCCCATCCAACGTGCGCTTGAGGAGGAACACCAGGGGTATGACATCGCTAAGACACGCATTGTCCCTGCTAACAAAGCGTGTCGCCTGCTCAAAGGGGGCAAGTACTTGGCAGAGCTGCCTCATTTGCTGCCACTGCTCTGCACTAAAGTACCCCAAATCCGCCCCCTGAGTACCCCTGGCACTGTGCTCCAGCAGGTAATTGCTGACCGCCCAGCGCTGCTCTACGAGGCGCTCCACCATGTGCAGGGTGGAATTCCAGCGCGTCGGCAGGTCACAGATGAGCCGGTGGGGTGGCAGACTATGCTGCCGCTGCATCCGTGCCAAAGACGCGCTGGCGGTGGGGGACCTGCGAAAATGGGCACATACCCTACGTACCTTCTCCAGCATGTCACCCAACCCTTGGTAGCTCTTGAGGAAGCGCTGCACCACAAGGTTGAGGACATGTGCAAAGCAAGGCATGTGGGTCAGGTGCCCTGGGCGGATGGCGGCCAGCAGGTTGCGACCGTTGTCGCAAACAATATTACCTGCTTGGAGCTGGCGGGAGTGAACCACCGCTGCACCTGAGTCTGGAAGGCAGCCATGAGCTCAGGTGCAGTATGACTCCTCTCGCCCAGGGAGAGGAGTTGCAGCACAGCCTGACATCGCCTGTGCTGCACTGAAGCGTAGCTGCGGGGACGCTTCAGGGGTGGCTCATCCATAGTGGAGGAGGAGGAGGAGGAAGTGGACATGTGGGGTTTGCCCTGTACCCCACGGGGAGGCACCTGTAGCCTGAGGGGAGCGCCCCGGCTTGCACCCTCCCCAGCACTCATGAGGGTGACCCAGTGCGCAGTGTAGGTTATGTACCTCCCCTGCCCATGCCTGCTGGTCCACGTGTCAGTGGTGCAGTGCACCCTGCCGCCAACAGCATGATCCAGCAACAGGGACACATTCTCAACCACATGCTGGTGGATGGCAGGGACGGCCTTCCTGGCAAAATAATGGCGGCTGGGGATCCGCCAGTTAGGGGCAGCGCAAGCCATCAGCTGTCGGAAGGGGGCTGCTTCGACTAGCTGATAGGGCAGCAGCTGCACTGCCAGAAGCTTTGCCAGGCAGCCATTAAGCCTCTGCACTTGGGGGTGGCTGGGGGAGAGAGGCGTCTTGCGGCTGAGGAACTGGGAGAGGGAAACCTGGCGGGACAGGGGCCGCATTGAGGAGGAGGAGGCTGCAGAAGAGGCTGAGCTACACAGTGGCTGCCTCCGACTGTGAGCCCCAGAATCCTCTTCACCTGCTGCAGGGTCTGGGGAGCTAGCACCTCTTCCCTGAGGAATGGGAGGAGGTGGACAGGAAGCACCACTGCCACCCGGTGCCCTGCCACTTTGGTGCTGCTCCCACGTCATCCTATGATGACGTTTCATATGGGAACTTAAAGCTGATGTTCCCATATGTGACCCTGCCTGCCCCCTTCGAACCTTCTGCCGGCAGAGCTGGCACACTGCTATTGCCTGGTCCTCTGCCTGGCACGTGAAAAAAGCCCACACTGCTGAAGTGCGGGCCACTGCCTTGCCTGCTGTGGAGGGTTGAGGATGGTCCCCACCCGTACGCACATAGGCTTTGGACCTAGGCGCAGTGCTGCCCTGTTGCCTGCCCCCCCTAGCAGTGGTCGGTGGAGCCGGCTCTTCATCCTCATCAACAACAAACAGTTCCCCCCCTGAACTGCTGCTGTTATCCTCTGGAGCCGGCTCCCAGGGTCTGTCCCTGTCATCGTCCTCCCCCAGACCAGACCCTGCCTCATACATGGCATCAATACCCACATCCAGCATGCTGGTGTCTGACCCCACACCAGCAACTTGCTGCCCTGCCATAAGGGGACCCTGCCCAATATCCCCTATTGATGTGGGCTGTGACATGACCACCTCCTCCTCTTCATCAGACATGAATGCCCCCCCCATTCCTGCCTGATCATCAAAAAGATCCAGGGTGTCTGGGCCCAAGTCCACCTCAGGATCAAATAAGAGGGATGGGGTGTCATCCCACACTGAGCTAGCAGGTGATGCCACCTCCTGCCGCTCACTGGTGCCTGCTGCAGATGAGGTAGCCTGGGTCAGCCAGTCTACCACTGCCTCTGCCTGCTGCGACCGTATGGGTCGCGAAGCAGTGGCAAAAAAATCGGGCACAGTCCTACGTGGACCAGTTGCCCCGCTGCTGCGACCCACAGCCACCTGCTGCTGTGGCATTTGCTGCTGCTGTTGTTGCGGCTGCTGCTGCTGTTGTTGCAGCTGCTGCTGCTGTTGTTGTTGCAGCTGCTGCTGTTGTTGTTGCAGCTGCTGCTGTGATGGCAGCTGCTTTGATGGCAGCTTGTGCTGCGACTGATTTACAGTGCCCAGACTGGGCATGGCACATGGCTGTTGTGGGGTTGGATGCCCACGGCCAGCACCACGGCCTCTTCCTCGGCCACCCCTCCCTATCCCACCCTTCTTCCCACCACCACCACCACCCATCCCTAACCCACCCTTCTTCCCACCACCACCACCACCACCCATCCCCCCTCTCCCACGGCCCGTCATATTGGGCAACTAAACTTAAAAAAAAAATATATATATAAGGGGGGGGTTTGGATATTTCGGGGAAGGAAAGGAGAAAAAAATAAAACCCTCAACTAAATCCCCTCAGCAGAAGTGTGCACCCACAAGGAGTACACACACCAGCACAGACAAAGACAAAGACAGTTAGCCCTAAAAAGGGCTATTGGGTGGTGAGCAGGCAAGCAGAAGAGGGAAAACAGTAAACTGAAATCCACAACCTCCACTTGCACTGACTCAGAAAAAAAAAAAGCTCTCTACACAAACTCCACTAGCTAAATCACACACAAATCTCTCACTATCCTGCTCTCTCTACCTCTACCAGAAACGCCACGAGTAATGGCCGCCTCTGCAGCTCCTTATATAGCCAGTGGGTTGGCTCAGGGATGGCTCACATCTTATTGGCTGCTGTGGGTGATGTTTAGTTTGTCGCGCGTCTTTTTGTTTTGACGCGCATTAGCGGCGTCGCGGCTCGTCGCGCGATGAAAATTTCGACGCGCGGCGAAACGAGTCGTGAGGCGAATTTTTGCCGCAATTTCGCGAAAAATTCGCCCGCGGCGAAACGCAGAAATTCGCCGCGAATTTAACCATGGCGAATTTATTCGCCCATCCCTAAAAAGCAATAAAGCAATAAATAATAATTAAAACAAAGTTCTCACCCTTAGAGCAAGGGACCTCCCGGTCACCATCTTGTGGATCTTAGTATAGTCTTTGGGTCTCAACTAGTGATGGGCAAATAAATTCACCGGGTGCAAACTTTTGCCGCCATCAAAAAAAATTTTGACTCTCGTCTGAAAAGTCACTTGCGTCAAAGATTTATTGATTTATTTATTTGGACGCCCATTGACTTAAACACCAGCATCAAAATTTATGCTGGATCAATTTTCGTGTTTCACAAATTTTCTGCCGTTTCTCTAATTTTGCTGGAAATTTGCAAATTTTTCACCAGACGGGAGAAATTCGCCCATCACTAGTCTCACGCCGATATGGGCATGTACAGGTGAAGCTGATTCCTGACTTAGCCCAGTTGCACATGAACCAGCAGACTTCGCGATGGCAAAGAGACCCGAAGACTATACAACGATATAGAAGATGGCAACCGGGAGCTCTGCTTCTCTGCATTTACGGGTCAGAATTTTTAAAAGGTTTTTTTTTTTTTAAACACTAAAGCACATTGCGGGGAGGCAGAGGAGGGCTTATGGTAGGGGAGTTAGTTCTCCTTTAAGCATTTGAAACTTAAACACAAAAACAAATGTTATTTTTCCTTATTGCATTAATTTAAGACAGAGTATTCATCTCCTGATAGTTTGACCATAGGGCGCCACAGTGGGTGGGAGAGTTTGTCTGATTAGATCCATCATGGCTGATCCCAGTTGTATTAATTATCACAAATATGCAGATAAATAAGACTCCCTGGGTAGAATAATCTGTGCCAATATATTTTAATGAACAGTTAAAGAGTGAATATGAACGAGTACTTAAAGTCTATAGTATATCATTCATAAACCAACAATCTATCCTGGGTACCTGCGCTGGTGCTTTTGTATGACCAAACATTTACCTCTAGTGTTAAGTTTGTACGTTTTTAAAAAAACATTTGCACTTCGAACATTGAGTTTCTAAAACTCATATTGAATATTTTTGTCTCCCCCGCAAATTGTAAAAACTTGAATACAAATGGATCTTCCCTTTTGAAGTCTGCTAAGGCTTGAAAAAAAAAACTTTGACTGGAAAATAGTCTGAACTAATACATCTCCTGTTGAAAGCTTTTGGATCGCAATTTTTTCAATTAATTATATATTAAATGTCAAATATTTGAGTTTTAGAGACTCCAATTTGATTTGCTATTATTGCCACAAAAAGACTCGAGTTTGGAATGTTAAGTAATTTGCCCCAAATTTGAGTGCACTTTTTCTGCATGTTAATAAAACTATTTACACCAGAATTATGCTGCCACAAAGACAAAATGCTACTATTGAATCTATTGAAGTTAAAAGAACCTAACTCACAGACTGGCATAGAACCTGACTTTTAACACTCTGCCAAGTCTCAGCATAATCAATAGTCCACTTCTCAAACTGTGATTGGTGGCGTAAAAAACAACACAGTAAAATGTGTGTTTTTATTTTTATAATTTCCATTTGCTCTTAATTTTTGTTTATTTGGTTTTTTGAATCATCATTTACTGTACATCTGTGGCTCTCCTCTTTTGAAATGACTGTAGTAACCAGCCATTGTTTTGAACAACAGACTGGAAGATGAACGAGAGAGGCACTGAATAGAACGACAAGGGGTAGGAAAAACATTGACAGTTTTATAGCTTTGTTTCTGGACCCAGCAATTAAAAGAAACCTAATATTTAAACAGGATTAAGAAGATCAATAACGGATGGTCTTAGAATATAAATGTTATCTTATCAATTAATTATCAGGCTAAATAAAACAGATTTTATGGCTGACCCTTTACCAAATTTTCTTATGTTTGACCAAGCTAAGCTGTTTTAGTCTGCTCCCTGCTGTGCTTTAAAGGGGAAATAAAGTCTAAGATAGAATAAGGCTAGAAATACTGTATTTTGTATCTAAACATAAACATGAATTTACTGCACCACAAATAATTTATGCTTTCAAAGTTGGCCACAAGGGTCACCATCTTGTAACTTTGTTCAACATCTTTGCAAGACTAAGACTGTGCACATGCTCAGTATGTTCTGGGCTGCTTAGGGATCATCATAAATTATCAAAACAGCACAAGTCAAATAATATCTGCCAGAAGCTGATACAGCAAGACGGATTAATAATCAGAATATACAGACTGCACTGGGTCCTGTGTTGTCATGTAATCTAATGTGGATTAGTTTTTGTATTGTTTAACATAAACTTTCTCCAACTCTGAAGAACCAGTGGCTGCAACAAAAAAATCATCCAAAAAGAATCCCAGTTTATCTGTTTAAATCTGGCTCCATGATCTTTGCCCCTGCAGCTGGAGTTGGAAACAGTAAAGGGGATGTAAAGGCAAAAAATAAAATCCAATACAAACCTCTACACAGTCGCCAACTGCTCTACAGAGAAACAAACAAAGCTGCTTGAGTTCTGCATGACTGGGAAGTAAGGTGGGGGCTCCCCCTGCTGTACATAAGTATGATTGTTTCCCTGCTCAGCAGTTATGGACCTGACAATTCCTAGACACAGCAGTAAATTAATGGAGAATTTCACTGCATACAGTCAGGTTTCTAAAAAAAAACTATACACATTTTTTTTCATTAAAGTATATTGGAGATAGGTTTCTTTTTCATTGAAAAAAGTAAAAATGGGATTTAATTTTTTGCCTTTACATGCCCTTTAAGAAAAATGTAAATGAATATAAACTCCAATCATTCCACCTGATAAAGAAAGATCTACCATTTTATCTACAATGTACTGTATATCCGAAATGTAGAGAAGTAATTACAGGTATGGGATCCATTATCTGGAAACCTATTATCCAGAAAGTTCCAAATTAGGCTCCATTTTATCCAAATAATCCAAATTTTATAGAGGTAATCCTTATTGGAAGCAAAACCAGCCTATTGGGTTTATTTAATTTTTACATGATTTTCTAGTAGATTTAAAGTGTGAAGATCCAAATTATGGAAAGATCCATTATCTGGGAATTCACCAGGGCCCGAGCATTCTGGATATCAGGTCCCATACCTGTATCTATTGTACACAAACCTGTGCTCGATCCCAGCTCAACAAATACCCCTAAGTTTGCTGTATGGCACAGCCTCTTCAGCATATGCCATAGTGATCTGGAGTGAAAGCCTTTCCAGATTTTGCAAAAGACTATTTCAGAGTAGGCAGTGAAAATTCAATAGTTGAGTAAGTGTGAGAAGTGATATAGCAATGTGGGTGCGGACTGTGGATTGATTAATATGGCAGCGTTCCAACCCCAGATCTGCTAGGGCGTGCCTTAACTCATATTATCTCTAAATGGCAATACAATAGGACATGGCAAGATGTTGTTTTGAGCTGTCGATTATCCTTGGTTTTGATTTATATATATATATATATATATATATATATATATATATATATATATATATATATTTCAGAATGAGATATGTGTATTAAGCCCCAATTCATTAATAACAGATATAAAATTGTAAGGATTCATAGACTGAATCTTAAACTGAATTCTGCACAACTCATATAACTGCACATGTTGGGACCCTGAGGTTCAGGTATATTTACTCACGCAGTCTCCCTTTAGGATTTGATCACCTAGTGGTCCTGTTCCTTTACCTGGGGAGCCATGTCTCTTTTCCTGGATCCTTAAGAGTTAAGCTGCCACTAGATGGCAGTGGTTAAAGGAAAACCATACCCCCAAAATGAATTATTGAGCAACAGATATCAAATTAAGTGGCATATTAAAGAATATTACCAAACTAGTATATATATTTAAGTAAATATTGCCCTTTTCTATCTATTGCCTTGCATCACCATTTCGTAATGGTCTCTGTGCAACCTTAGAGATCACCTGACCAAAAATAATCCAACAGGAAGTGTGGAAGCAAAAGACATCTCTGTCTATTAATTGGCTCATGTGACCTAACAAGTATAGTTTGTTTGGTATGTTTGCGTGCACCGTGAATCGTACAATCCAGGGGGCAGGCCTTACTTTTTAAAATGGCAATTTTCTTTTTATGATTACCCAATGGAACATACTACTAAAAAAGTACATTATTATGAAAATGGTTTATTTACATGAAGCAGGGTTTTACGTATGAGCTGTTTTATGCAATGCATTGACCTAATAATGATATGATTAATAATAAATAGTTAAAGCACACATGTGCTCTGGTCATTCTGCCTTTGTCTTGTAACCTATAGCAACCAATAAACACTCGGCTTTCACTGATCAGGTGCAGTTAGAAGGCTGAAAGCAAACCACTGACTGATTGCTTTCCCTTGTTGTGATAAAACTGCAGCCCTTTTCCTTGGACCGTGCCTCTGAGGGAGGTGCTACAGGACCAGGGCTCTGGCCCATCTGGAAGATAAGCCTAGACAGTGGTAGTGTGTATTCTAATAGGCACTCTAGGAGTCAGAGTAAGTACAGGCTAGCTAGTGAGCAGATGTGGCTCCAACAAGTAGAAGTAGTGGGATGAGGACCCTGTGGTATGTAAACCACTAGAGCAGGGACTACAGTGGGTGAGTTGATGACCAGATGGTGTATCATGACCCAAGACCCCAGGCTGAGTACAGTGTGTGAGGTGAGGACCCAATAAGGTTCCAAGATACAAGACCTCAGGCTGAGAAACCCAAGGCCTAGTGTTGTTTTGTCATCAGGATCCTTTGAATCTGTTATTTTTATGCTGCTCTGACGAAGTTATCTGTATTGTGTATTGGCTCACGTGGAACACCTTGCATCCCACTGGAGGGATTATTGCTGTATAAAGCTGGCCATAGACGCAAAGATCCGATCGTACGAATCCCATCAAATAAAGTAGAAAAAAACTGATCAGCTGATGTTCTGCCCCTGACAGCAATCGTACGATATCTATGTCCGAAAGCTGGTGACAGTCTCCCTCTGAAAATCGTACAATCGGCATTACATGCAGAGATATTATCGGCAGCCGACAGAAATCTTTTAACCTGTCCGATCGACCAAACGACCGATCTCTGCTGGACGAAAAATGTCGGGACTCTCCACACACGGTCCGAAAATCTTACGAATCCTCAATTTGTATGATCAGATCTTTGCGTCTACTGCCAGCTTAACTAAATAAACAAGTTAAAGTTTGCTGCAAAGAAACTTCTCTGGCTGGATCTCTTCCCAGAAGGAGGGTACAAGGTAACGGGAGTTGCACAGGTACAAGTGGGTCCTGGGCATAATACAAGCAGCCTTAGCCTAGTCACACATAGTAATAATACACAGCGAAATCACACTCAAGGGTGGGCTACACACATTATTATACTGTGTAAATATTCTTAGATAAACAGTATTATGTATTTTATTAAAACAAGGACATTCAACCTCACCTCCCATCTATGTCCCAACCTGACAGCTGCAGTGAAGTGTAATCCAATAACAGCTACATTTTTCTTAACTTAAACTGGCAGTGATACACCAATTGACACACCCTTTTTTTTCAACACAAATAAAATATAAAAAAATATTATATGTTGAAATTCCAGTCTTATTTTTTTTTTGTATATTAAATTAAATGAGATATCTGAGTTAGCCTAACTAGCAATAGTGAGCTTTGTATAAACACATCCTCTCCCCTTGCCCTTTGTTGTGACTGCTTTGGCTTACAGAAAAGTATCTAATTATCTACCTCATTCATTATTAAAACATTGCAAAATTTATGCTGAGCACAAACCCTTTCCATTGAAGTAATTTTTATCGAAACAGTATACTTTATTATATATTATTAATGATATATATTTATATAAAAAACACAAATCATTGCTTGCTGAGCTCTTTTCAAAATACAGTTCTAAACAATAATAAAGCTATGGAGATGAGGGGAAGTGGATGGTTAGAGGTAACTAGGGAAGGGATAGTGGAGTTGACTGGCCTGCAGCTTTATTTTACACAAGTGAGTTTAAGATTATACGGTTGAAAAGGGGAAAAAATGAAGGAAGTTATGGTTTCCATATCAAGGAAGTCTTTTGGTATATACATAGAGGTAGTCACACTTTTTGCTCTCCTTAAATTAGGGGTCCCCACCCTTTTTTACTGGTGAGCCACATTTAAATGTAAAAAAGACCTGGAGAGCAACACAAGCATGAAAATGTCCATGGGGATGTCAAATAAGGGCTGTGATTGGCTGTTTGGTAGCCCCTATATGGACTGGACTGGCAGCCTACAGGAGGCTCTGGTTGGCAGTACATTTGGTTTTTATGCAACTAAAACTTGCCTGTAAGCCAGCAATTCAAAAATAAGCACCTGCTTTGAGGCCACTGGGAGCAACAGCCAAGGGGTTGGAGAGCCCGAAACATTGCCTGGTTTGTAGGCAGAATAAATCACTGTCACAATATTCGGAGTAATGCAGCGTGTGTCCTTTGCAGTTATATGTGGGTCCCTGGCAGGGTGACTAGCAGCTTGCACCCGACTCTACAACAAGCGGATTGGTATAGTTGAGTATTGCCGACATTGGGTTGGGTTGTAAACAAATGCCACCATCACAGTATTAAACATCTCATACTGCCTCTGAACTTACAGAATATGCTACAGGACATGCATAGAGCCAGGTTTTACCAAAAGTGGAAGAGGCAATGCTCCAAACCAATAGAAATGTTGTGTTTTCCATGAGCCAAAACTTCAGGAAATTAGGAGTGAAGAGGAGGGCATTTAATGAAAACAGATCATGTACCTTGCTAAAACAAACTCGCTGACCAACCAGATGTAATATAAATATAATATTCTGGCCAGGGATGCCACTTGTGGCCCTTCAGCTGCTGTGAACTCTTTGTAATAAAATCCCACCTGTTTCCTGTAGACCTTAAAGGAACAGTAACATCAAAAAATGAAAGTGTTTTAAAGTAGAAAAAATATAATGCAGTGTTGCCCTGCACTGGTAAAACTGGTGTGTTTGCTTCAGAAACACTACTATTGTCTGTTTTCATCTGCAAAATATTTGTTGCTATACTGTTATCGCTTGTTTAACATGAAAATCTAATAAAATATTTTCAAAATAAATAGAAACACTACTATTGTTAATATAAATAAGCTGCTGTGTAGCAATGGGGGCAGCCATTCAAAGGAGAAAAGGCTCAGGTTACACAGCAGATAAGCTCTGTAGAACATAATGGTGTTATCTGTTATCCACTATTTAACCTGTGCCATATAGTCTTTTTTTCAATTTCCTCCATTGCTACACAGAAGCTTGTTTATACGAACTATAGTAGTGTTTCTGAAGCAATCAGATCAGTTTTACCAGTGCTGGGCAACGCTACATTATATGTTCATTTCTGTAAAACACTTTCATTTTTTGGTGTTACTTTTCCTTTAACATTTAACTAGGGATGCACCAAAGCCACTATTTAGGGATTCAGCTGAATTCTGAATCCTTTGTGAAAGAGTCTGCCCAATACCTAACTGAAAAGTCACATCATTTTAAGGATTCAGATTAGGTTTGGCCAGGTAGTTGGATTTGACCAAATCGGAATCCTGCTGAAAAGAGCTGAATCCAGAACCCAATCCTGGATTCAGTGCATGCCTACATTTAAATAATGAATTCCCAGCATCCCCAACATCCAAAGCCCTTCCAGAGATGCTGTATTGCAAAGAATAGTCATCTCTGACATTTAATCCATTTCATTTTGGGATTGTAATAATCCAGACCCCATGCCCCTCAGTTGTAGCTCACTAATAACTCCCACCAACCCCATAAGACACAAAAATATTAGAAGTGCAGGGGGTTATTGCTTAAATAATGATAAGAAATACTGTGGCAATCAGATGAGGAAAAAGTGTCAATCTACCCAAGAGCTTACAGTCCACTATAATAAACACGTTTATGGAGACAATTCAAAATAAAATAGCTGCAGGTAATAAAGAGCAGGGAAGTTGGTAGCCCCTCCTTTTCTGATATAGGGCTTTTAATTCTGGAATCCATCCTGCACTCTGCTCTGCACAAAGAGTAACACTTTTCTCCTTATCATTTGTTGGTCTGCCAGTTTTGTTCCATGTGTTATTTCCAATTTGTTTCAAGTTTTCCCTCTGTTGGGATTCTGGACCCTCTGCTTCCTCAGTAATTATATAATTACTTCGCAACACGCGGCAGAAAATATTCCGGCAGACAGCTAAACCGCCACAACAATAACGACAACTCGAACATTAATTTCTAGAGTTCTTTTAATTAATTCATCAGGAGCCGTGCTGCGCAAAATGATTACGTTAAAGTGTTTAATTACAAATTTATATGTAATGATGCACTTTAATTACTTTGGACGGGTACAATATTATCGGGCCTTTTTCCCAAGATTCCTGGCACCGCGTCTAGGCTTTCGCAGAGCTGGGCCATGAACGCTTCTGCTTCTCAATTATTTACATGGCGTGTGAGAAATCTGGCTCTGATTTACGAGAAGTAAAAAAATGGAACTCGTAAACTAAGTGGTAACTTATATAAGCCCCAGGAAAAAAACACATTGGGCCAGGTTTTGTAGGAGCGGCCTCTAATCCAACGAAATGAGATTACAGCAAAGACTGGAACCAAGCAGTGTTTATTGGAAGGTAACATGAAAAGTTTCTTGACCAGATCAGATACGCTGATGGAGTGTAATCCGTCTCTGTATCTAATTATAAACTTTCACTGCTGAAATGCCTCCAAGTGGCTTTCTCAATGAGCAACTATTTACATGCAGAAGTCGCTACCCTTTAGGGGTTTCTGTAAAAATGCTCCCTTTTTTACATTGTGATTCAGTTTTGAGACATGTTATTCACTTTTTTGCACTGCTGTCCCAATCTTTTTTCACGCCAGTTCTACTACAACCAAGATGGCGCTTTTGCTCATGAAGCATGATGAGAGTTTGAATTCTGCAACAGCATTAGTGCCAAAGGTTGCCGCTTTGTGGTTTTTATCTTTATTCTATAAATGTCATTTATAATTATGGAGTTAGACCTTGGTTCCCAAACGGTAGGGTTGACATTTATGCCCATTGGCTTGCCTAGATATCACTAAAACTGGAGTTGAAGGTAAGTTAGGTGGCACACTTGTAGACTTTCATAAATCCTGTTGAAACTGTGGCTCAAAGGTGGATATACCAAAGTTTCCCAAGAACTCAAGTAAAATGTTTATGGCATCAATGCAGCAAATCCAGGATTCAGCCAAGTCCAAGAACATTCTTGCAATACGAATCTTATGTTTTAGCCTAGACAAAATCAACCCTTAATGTTATATAACCTATAGTAAAAGGTGAAGCTGAGACATGATGTCATGTTGCCTAATTGCTGATTATGTATGCAAATTAAGATTTAACTCAGTATTTGGCAAATCTTTTGTAAAAATGTAACGCTATTGTAAATTGATTGTCACCGTTCTCTAACTATGAGCTTTACCCCAATACTTTGCTCCGAATGAGACCTTAATTCTCAGGGGTTAAGCCCCCGCAACCATGTGAAGGCAGGGTATAGTACAACTGTAACTATATGCAGTGCACAATAATTGGGCTCCAGTGGTTCTTGTAATTTAACCAGAGAGCATTTTTATTGAACAGCATAATCCACAAATAATGGTATGTTATAATCCTTGAACCCAAAGTACTAATTTACAAGGACAAGTGCAGAGTGCAATTTTGGGTGCAAAATGCCATGTTTTTTAACCCACAATACAGTGTTTTTGACCACAATTGACCCTTATGCAATGGCAGCCAATGTGCGAATGTACTCAGATGTGGTGGGGAGGACAGTGGCAGACCAGGTATGTGACTGCTGTCCTTGGGTGCAAAACAGAAATCAGGCAGATCATGTGGGATCAGGGGGTTTGTACAAGGTTTTTTTTTCTATGGGGCCCATTCTTCTTTTTGGCACGGTCTTTTGCTCAGGGTTCCAAGGTGGCCAGTGGGCTAATAGTTAGGGCCCTATGTGGGGTAGATCTTTGTTAACGTAGTAGCTTGGAGCCACTTGATTAATGATGGAGGCAGTGTCAGGCCCCAGTGCAGGCCATGCAGCCACCCCCTGGAATCGATTTTCTTAGTGACGACACTGGCGAGTAGGGTTGCCACCCGGCTGGTATTTTACTGTCCTAGCTGGTAAAACACCTGCCAGGGCCGGCCGGGCCCACCCCCTTTTGCGGCACGACCCCTGGCACCGCCCCTTTTTGCATCAGGGCCCGCTCCTTTAGTTCCTGCCCTTCGACTGGCTGGTAATTTTTTTTTAAAAAGGTGGCAACCCTACGGGCGAGTGACTCGCTGGCCGGCCCACAGGGGGTGTGGGCCCAGGTACAATCGCACCCCCTGCTCCCCTGGTAGTTCCACCACTGTCTGTAGGTCAACATTACTTATTTAGAGGTGGCATAAAAATTCCATTGTGTTGCTTAGCCCAAATGTTGTCAAATTAAGGCTCACAGTATGCTTTAAAATGTATTAAGGGTTGAAGCATGTTGTGAGCTGTGACCAGACTATAAATGCAACCAATAGAGAAAGGTTTGTTTGTGTGTGTGGCATTAGCATTATTAAGGGAAGCTGTTAAAGGGGTGTAGAGGGGTACAGATGGTACAGATATAGAGGGCCCACAGGGGCTATTGGATGTTGCACTTGTACAGAGCTGAAAGTGGGTTTCATATGGCAGCCTGCCCTTAAAAGTTTTCTAAAATCTAATCAAAACTGTAAAATACTCCTTAAAGGAAAACTATACCCCCCAAACAATGTAGGTCTCTATAAAAAGATATTGCATGAAACTGCTCATATGTAAAATCCTGCTTCATGTAAATAAACCATTTTCATAATAATATACTTTTCTAGTAGTATGTGCCATTGGGTAATCATAGATAGAAAATTGCCATTTTAAAAAATAATGGCCGCCCCCTGGGATCGTAGGATTCACTGTACTCACAAACATACCAACAAACCATACTTGTTAGGTCACATGAGCCAATTAACAGACAGAGTTGTGTCTTTTGCTTCCACACTTCTTCCTGTTACAGTTAGAGTTGTAGTATTTCTGGTCAGGTGATCTCTGAGACAGCACACAGACCATCACAAAATGGTGGCTCAAGGCAAGAGATGTAAAAGGGCAATATTTACTGAAATATATATTCCAGTTTGGTAAGATTCTTTAATATGCCACTTATTATGATATGAACTATCTGTTGCTTAAGTGTTCATTTTGGGGGTATAGTTTTCCTTTAATCTACTTCTGTTTATAGAAGAATATCTCCTAGTACTCTGTACTTAATGGTATTCACCCCTTCCCACAAAGCCTGTTTCTGATGCATGTTTAGAGCTTTCAGAACCAATCTACATCAAAGTAAATGAATTGCAAATTCCTGCAGAAGTCTGTGAATGCCCACTGGGAAATCTGTGACCCCCTTCGCCTGCTTTGGGGAACCAGGGAACCCCCATAACAGTCATGAAAGATAAATAACAGTTGGCACAAATCATTTGCTTGATTGATCAATTTATATACCAGAACTACTCGATCTGGAGATGAATGAGGCAATATGGGCAGAAATAAATATCAGATATTAGGAAACTGCTGCATTGTTTCTCGATAACTGCTGATTTTATTTGTATTATGCACTTATAAACCTCCTGTTGTAGCATGTGTTGCCACCACTATGTAGAGTCATATGGTTCTACTTTTTATGGGTTTTTTAAATGGGGCATAACCCTTCCCTAAAGTTAACTCTTCTACACAGTGGTTTAACTACAGAGGAGGAAGACTCCACAGCTGTAGGGGTTGCTAGGTCTACTTCCACCATAGGGAGCCTGTGATTTTGGCTGAGGGGGGTCGGGGAAAACATAGTAGGTAAATATAGTGCGGTTTAGATGTTCAGATGTTTAATAGTTTGCGTGATGAAACCCAGAAGAATCATGTGTTAACATAGGGTAGTCAGGGTTCCTGACTTTGCATCAACTGGTCCCTGGAGCACTTGAATAAAGGTTTTTTGTGCAGTGTTCCTTTAAAAGATTTCTATGTCTTCCCCCAATAGCTTCAGAACCTGCCTTCCTTCACAATCACCACTAGAGCAGCAATGGTGGTGACCCCCACTTTTGGCCTGTTGGATTGTGGATAGTGGGGAGGGCTGCTTGCACAAGACAGTAAGTGTTTAAGAATCCATGGTAATGGGATAGTTTTTCTTTAAAGGAACAAAATAAATTGTGCACATAAAATAAATTGTTGAACGCTAAAATGTTGCTGCTTATTGACTTCGAGATTCTTTGACTATGAGATTCGCTCATCACTAGTGATATCACAATATCTTTATGAAAAGGAAAAATGTGTCCCAGGGTATCCTGGATTTGGATATCATCTTCTTTTTTGCTTGTGATCTAGTTGTCACAGCACAGAGCTGTAATTCACCTTTCAGTCCTTAAACCGAGGAGTGGTTTTTCAAGTACAGGTATGGGATCTGTTATCTGGAAACCCCTAATCCAGAAAGTTCAGAATTACAGAAAGGCCATCTCCCATAGGGGCAAATTCACTAAGATGCGAAGTTGCGCCAGGCGTAACTTCACCGCACTTCGCCGCACTTCGCCAGGCGTAGTTTCGCCAGCGCTCCGCAAATTCACTAAAATCCGAAGTTGCGCTCAGGGGTAGCGTAAGGTTGCGAAGTTGCGCTAGCGTTGATTCGCTATGTAAAGCGAAGTTACGCTAGCGAAGGTTAATTTGCATACGGTGCAAAATTCTAATTTCAATGGAGGAACACGTATTAGCACTACAAATGCCAAGAAAACCTTCAAATCTGCAAATAAAAATTTTATTTTGCCCTACACATGTGCCCACTGTCTAGGTAAGTTGCCATGAGTCAGGAAATGTAGGGGGGAAGGAGGGGAGCCCCAAAAAATTTTTCGATCTTTTTCAGCCTATCACCCATCATGTAGAAAACACGCCAGCGTTTTTTGGGACTTAGAAAAAAATGTGACTTTTTTTGAAACAATCCCTATCTACTCTATTGCGCTTCACAGGTCTGAGGTGGCGAAGGAAGTTTAGCGTAAAAGGTAGCGTTCAGTACACTGCGCAAGTTAGTGAATTTGCGTAGTTACGTCGCTAGCGAAAATTCGCCTGGCGTAAGGGTGCGAAGTAACACTAGCGAAACTACGCCAGCATTCGTTAGTGAATTTGCACAGTAGCGAAAATGCCAAACGCTAGCGAATTAACGCTAGCGTTCGGCGCTTCGCGGCTTAGTGAATTTGCGCCATAGACTCTACTTTATCCGATAATACAAGTTTTTAAAATTGATTTCCTTTTTATCTGTAACAATCAAACAGTACCTTGTATTTAGTCCAAAAATAATACTTATTGGAAGCCAAAGCAGGCTATTGGGTTTTGTTTAATTTTTACTTGAATTTATAGTAGACCTATGATATGAATTTCGAAATTACAGAAAGATCAGAGCTCAGGCCCTGAGAATACTGGAGAAAAGATCCCATACCTGTATAAATGGAACTTCTAGATGAGGAACAACAGCAGCTTCTACTGTAAAAATCTTTTCCTGAAATTGCAAATCAACGTGTGACCTTGTGTAGGTTTATGTGTGACCATGCACACAAATGATTGGAATTTTTGAAAACTCATTCTTCTGAATGCCTTTACCAAGCTGAGTTTACTGCAAGTATCCAACAAGGCTTTAACAGTGTGTCCATTAAGTACTACCGGCATGGTATAGTCACTGTACCTGAGGAAAGATGTGTGTTTTGAAGTCTTTCTACCTTTCTTTGGACAGAACTTAGCTACATGTCCTCTTTTATGACATTCAAAGCACACCATTCCACTTGAATCTGCTTTTGCTGGTGTCTTGATTTCCTACTTTGCCATTTCACTTTGAGCTTGTGACTACTGGAATCTCCTTGTATGTCTACCAGCATCTTTTTTGATAAGTAAACGGTCCTCAGCCAAAGAAATAGCTTTCTCAGCAGTATTTGGTCTGTGTTTTCTTTGTAATTTGTTGGTGGGTCTTCAGTTCTGGCTTCATTCATTTTATATACAGGTCTGTGAGACAAGTGAAGACTTACGTTGCAGACGAGTATTTTAACTGACTGAATCTCGCTCTGTAAGTCTGATAGTATTGCCTCTTTCACTTGATCATGCTGTACTGGTTCATGGATCTCCATAATACTGTAGGCCATTTGGGCTTGACCTGTAAGGTAAGGAGCAAGACCTATTATCTACTGTTCCTTCAGCCACTTATAAGCATGTCCTACCCTCTCAAATGTCATCAGGTAGGCCTCAATGTCATCTTCTTGAGTCATTTTTGTTAGCTTTGGGTCTTTCCAAGGAGACACTGCTACTTATTCAGGAGAAGAAAGCATGTGAGGCATGGGGACATTTTCTCAAAAAGAACACTTGTCTTGTGCTTTACAATGACTCCCTTGCTTGCACATCCCTCCAGATTTATAGGAGTCAGAAATAGTGATGGGCGAATTTATTCGACAGGCGCGAATTTGCTGCAAATTTGCACAATCCACCGCCGCGAAACGCATGCGGAAATTCGCTGGCGTAAAAAAAAAAAACTAGATGCCGGCGTCGTTCCGCAAATTTTTCGCGAAGCTAAACCGTGCAAATTCGCCCATCACTAGCCACAATGCACTGCAGCATTGCCTTTAAATTCGAGCAAGTGCTGCTGGCCTGCCTCTTAGAGGTGCAAGCCACCAAAAATAGCTGGATCACAGGTACAAACAAGACAAACTTTCATAAACTGCGGAATTTTGTAAAATGGACATGGTAATTAGGGGTTGTGACCACAAAATAGTCTGGATCCAAAATAATTTCCACTCCACACTATGTACGGCTAATGCTTTTGTCCCTCTTTGCATTTTTCAAATGTTGGAAGATATGCAACTTCATTACATTTCCTATTCATGCATATATTTTAGCATTTACCTTACGCATTTCAATTTAAAGAAAAGTGCAATTGATGGACAGCATACACCATTAACCCAGAATAGGTCTGTCAGTCCATGTGAACACTTTCTTTAAAACCAGTGTAACGTTCACATTACTAACAGATTAAAGCATCATAATTCATATCTCCTCAACTTCCCATAGCTGTACATGTTCTAAGTAAATGCCCCAGACCTGCAGTACATGAGCATTTAGGGGTGGGATATTGCACCCCACAGAGCTCCAACAATTATGTCTGGAGCATTAATGATTGCCCCCTAAGAACTTGCTGGCACACACAGGGTGAAGTCACCTGCACCCCCAAACTTCTGTTTATTGGTCCCCGGGATTACAAAATGCAAACCTTGCAAAGCTAATGATCACATTTCATTTAATGGGTATTTACCTGCCACTTTTACATCATTATCATGACAGTTATTCTCCCCTCTGTGTATATTGGAAAACATCCGCCCCTCCAAATCTAAGGTTTCCTAAACTCCCCAGCATGGCACATGCTCCACTTTCTGCCTTTGTTCTATTTTTGTTTTCAGTAGATGTTTATTTGTTTGGCATGTCAGCCCTGTGTGACAGTGCTACGCAATATGTTGGCGCTATATAAATACATGTTAATAATAATCCTAAAGACATACCACTAAAGGCCCTGCCTTTATCTCATAGCGGACTGCGAGCTGCTTCTTTGTGCTTATTATTCCATAGTCTGCTGAGTCCAGCTCGCTGTCGAGTCTGTCATTTCCTATTAATCATTGTAGAATGATCATTGGTTACATCCGTTTACTCCCAGAAATAGGTATTAGCATTGCATTTTACCAATAAATAGACAACGAATGAAGAAAAATAGGGGCTAGGTTTTCAAAAAATGCTTAAAAGAAAAAAATATATAAATAGTCTATAGTACAGTTGCGTATGTAGGAGCTGACATCATATTGAGGGATCAGAGGTTCAGTACTATCTGAAGTAATTAGGAAATCATCTAAAAAAAATATATTTATATTTACATATATATACATATATATATATATATATAGATATATATATATATATATATATATATAAAGATTTGATTGCACAGACCCGCACACCAAAGTTATTTTCTTCAAGAATAATATTGTGGGCCGAAACGTCGGATTTATGTACTAAATAAAATCACTATTCTTGAAGAAAATAACTTTGGTGTGCAAGTCTGTGCAATCAAATGTTTATATGAATTTTTTGACCGAGCACCCACAAAGATTAAGCATATATATATATACAGTATATATAACCAACGGAATGGTGCACTCCGTAGACAAAATTAATACCTGGGTGCCAGCATGGGAAATAAGCAGTGAAAAATGTTTGTTTGTTTTTGCTCCTGACGAAGATCCCTGTGGGGGATCGAAACGTTGAGGCTTAATAATAAAACATTTTTTGTTTTTTCACTAAAACCCTGTGAGTGCCGCAATCCTTTTTCACTATATATATATATTTCTTTTAAAAAAAAGTAATACAAATAACAGTAAAAAATGAAGTTCTAATGTAGGGTATCCCAAACCCAGAACTAACCCCAAGGACACATCCTGGCTCACTCTTCTGCCTATAGCAGCTGCCTTTGGCTTTGGGAGGAGCTCTCCACTACTCAGATGCCACCAGGTCTTGGTGTTTTTGAGGACCAAGGAGAGAGTTCTGGGAAGGCAAGGGAACAGAAAATGCAGTATAGAAAGGGAAACAAGAAGCGTAGTCAGTAGTCAGGCCGGGTCAGTACCAATCAAGCAATGTAGTACAAAATCAGGAACAGAAGCGAGGTCAAGGTCACAGGCCAGGGTCAAAAACCAAACAGGAACTCGGTACAGAATCAGAATCTGAGAGTGGTCAAAAACAGGCAGTAGTCAGTACAGGCAGCAAGATAGCAAAGTCAGGGACAGGCAATGATCAATAACAAAGATCAGACTAGATAATCACACCCAGGAACTACGGAAATAGACCTTAAATTGGGCAGTGAATCTATGCTCAAGGCCTCTTTAAATATTCGAATTTCAATGCAAACCGCGATGATGTCACAAGATGACATCGAAGAAAAAAAATGTGTGCGTCAAAACCTGGAAACGCCAAATATCGGTGTGCAGAAAAAGTTAGCCATGAGGGTGTCCCCTCAAAGAGCACGGCGGGCGTCCCACTGGCCCACTGCACCACCAGGTACCCTTACAGAAGTCTCTCATTATACCTCATTTTTGGGTTGCCAAAAGCCACCCTGACAACCAGATAACATTTTTAGTTGCATGCTTGCAAGAAGCAGAATATAAATGCTAATAAATCAGAAATTAATGATACATATTAAAAAAGACTGAATTAGCAGTTTAGAAAAGGTCCCCTTTAAAAATTCATACATGTTCCATCAAGCATGAACCTGTATCCATGCCATGTACAAATGTCCGTTCTAGAACAGTCCATGTATAATTGCACTAAATGCCAATGCATCCGCCAATTTGTAATGTGAAAGCTGAAGTGTAGGTTCAGAATGAATTTTGGGTGACCACTGTGGGTCTTGGCAACGTGACTAGTTTTACTAGAGCAGCCCCCTTCTTCAGACTTGTGTCCCCCAACTGCCACATACATGCATGTGTAAAATCCTGTTAAGATCTGACAGCAAAAATGTCTGCTTTGGTGCAATTGCATCACCATGCCCCTGGTAGTTACACCACTGGCAGGTCTGGATTGGGTGCAGGTCAGACTGGTGAAGTACAGGTTCAGAATGAAATTTGGGTGACTATTTAGGGTTCAGGTTGGGTGTGGGTCAGACTGGGGGAAGAATGGTCCCCAAGATTTCCTTGCAGAAGTACCATACAAAGGAACTTGCAGAGATAACATACAAAGGAACTTGAAGAGATACTGTATATACTCGAGTATAAGCCAAATTTTTCAGCATCCAAAATGTGCTGAAAAAGTCTACCTCGGCTTATACTCGGGTTAGCGGGCAGTAGCTGAGATTGCAGTCACTTTTAATCATTCCTATACCAACAGTTAGCTTGGGGAGAGACTGCAATATCACACAGCGCCCTCTGTTGGTTATATGAAAGAATAACAGTGACTGCAATATCACACAGCGCCCTCTGTTGGTTATATGAAAGAATAACAGTGTGCCCTCTGTTGGTTATATGAAAGAATAACAGTGACTGCAATATCACACAGCGCCCTCTGTTGGTTATATGAAAGAATAACAGTGACTGCAATATCACACAGCACCCTCTGTTGGTTATATGAAAGAATAACAGTGCACCCTCTGTTGGTTATATGAAAGATTACCTGACTGCAATATCACACAGAGCCCTCTGTTGGTTATATGAAAGAATAACAGTGCGCCCTCTGTTGGTTATATGAAAGAATAACAGTGACTGCAATATCACACATCCCCATCTGTTGGTTATATGAAAGAATAACAGTGACTGCAATATCACACAGCGCCCTCTGTTGGTTATATGAAGGATTAACAGTGACTGCAATATCACACAGCGCCCTCTGTTGGTTATACGAAAGATTAACAATGATGGCAATATCACACAGCACCCTCTGCACATGGTAGTGGGACAGTGGGACAATGCACACAGTAATCTGTTTGGCAATTCTCTGACATCAACTTTGCAAAGAAGTCCGGTTGATCGCTGGGGGGGTTGTTTTGGCGGAATGTGCGCTGCTGGGAGACAGGGCTGTAGTTGTGTCTAGGCTTATACTAAAGTCAATAAGTTTTCCCAGTTTTCGTAGGTAAAATAAGGTACCTCGGCTTATACTCGGGTCGGCTTATACTCGAGTATATACGGTAACATACAAAGGAACTTGCAGAGGTAACATACAAAGCTGGAAGATGTTATGGGTTGTGTGTGGATCCAGGTGCAGGTTATGTTTTTCCTGGCTCACACATCAGAACTGTCAATCTTTTCCTGATGGATAATGAGCAAGTGCACTTTTTGATTTTATGAAGCTACTGCCACCATGCACATGGTGGTAATGGCAGAGGGTTGCATCAATATGGACAACAGCCTTGTACCTAAAGAATTACACCAAATCCTGCAAGCTGCAAATGATGTAACAAAGCAAATTTGTATGCCATAAAAAAACTAGAATTTTTGGAAACAAAATGCTATATTGTTGGCGAACAACATGGTAATATATGTCTAACAATTGACTTGGCTCAGTGTGCTGCATTCGCCAGTGCCCTTTAACCTGTGCATACTGGTAGCAGCCCAGTTATAGAATGACAAGGAGTGATGGAAGCCTGAGATGGACTAGCAAAGGCAGTGGAAGGGGCTAGTATTTTTGGAGAAGCACATGGCTAGCCTGAGCATTATTTGACTGGTCAGTTGAACAGTTAGGGAACGAGCATAGCAGATGGTCGGTAGGCCCATATTTGCCTGTATCTGTAAATTTCTAAACAGAGATTCTAATCCAAGATGGTCTTCTTTAGAAACATATCTTATCCTAAAGGATGCTTCATGCAGGCTCTGTGTGCTTCATACAGCTAATGAGCAAAGAGCAGTGTCTGCCCATTCACATAATGGCTTGACTGGTGCTGGGCCTGCTAATGGCAGATGGTGTTTGTGAGCAGTGCCAGGTCCCAGTTGAGCATTACCCTGGGAGACTCTAACAGAAGCTGCCTCTGCAGAAAACCCTGCCAAGCTCAGTGGCATATGCTCTACTCTGCCCTGCACCTGTCAATGGGTACCATTCACACACAGCTCTTGTGGCACTGCCTTTAAGGAAAGAGAAAGATCTCGTTTCCATCTGGAATCGGCTTAAATGATAAACAACCAAGAGAGGAAACAAAGGCAAAGCAACGTGATTTCTAATGATCTATCAGCAAATACAAAAAGCCACTTGATGGAAAGTGCAGGGCGCATAATTGCATGTTACACTGCATGCCTGAACTGAAACCACTCTGTAATGACCAGGATAATATTAAATAAATTATACTCTCAGCATAGGTTGTTTGTAAACACAGCTTCATTTTCTGTAAACTCAGTTAATACTTTATTTTTTACATTTTGTTAACATATTATTTGCCTTTCTATTGTCAATCCCTACATAGAATGAAATGTTATGTGTTGCTGGGGTTATTGATGTTAGTAACCGGAAAGCAGATATATAGTGACTTGCGGCAAACTTCCATGTTTCGGTGCCGATGAATAAATTAGCAAAACTGCAGTGAAAATTCGCCAGCAATTTTTTGGATGAGCACCAGAAAAGTCGATCGCATCAAAACAGACGCGTATCAACCTTATTTTTGCCATTTTTTGAATTTTTTTTGCAGAAAATTTTTTGGGGAAGTGAACCGGAAAAAATTCACCCATCACTAATAGTGACATCAGTTTGGGTGCTAAGTCTATTTTCCCGGTTCACTTCGGTGAAGTAAACCGGGAAAAATTCGCCCATCACTAATAGTGACACCAGTTTGGGTGCTAAGTCTATATTCCGCAACTCTTTTTACAGTACCGGTATGGAATCTACAGTATTGTTCAGAATGATTGGCACCGGGGTTTTTCAGATAAGGGATCTTTCCATAATTTGGCTAGCCATAACTTAAAGGGGTTGTTCAACTTTGAGATAACCTTAAGTATGAAGTAGAGATTCTGAGATAACTCGGTTTCCATTTTTTATTATTGAAGGTTTTTGAGTTATTTAGCTTTTTATTCAGCAGCTCTTCAATTTGCATTTTAAGCAATCATGCATTGATTTGAATAAGAGACTGGAATATGAATAGGAGAGGCCTGAATAGAAAGAGGAGCAATAAAAACTAGCAATATCAATACATTTGAAGACTTACAGAGCATTTGCTTTTTAGAAAGGGTCAGCGATGCCCATTTGAAATCTTCCAAGAGTCAAATAACGTCCAAGGCAAATAATTATAAAACTATAAAATATAAATAATGAAAACCAATTGAAAAGTTGCTTAGAATTGGCCATTCTATAAGATACCAAAAGTTACCTTGAAGGTGACCAACCCCTTTAAGTCTACTAAAAAATAAATCCAGCCAGGATTTTTCTGCCTCCAAAAAGGATTAATTTATCTCTCAGTTGGGATCAAGTAGAAGGTACTGTTTTATTTTAACAGAGAAAAAAGAAATGATTTTTAAAAATTTAAATTATTGATTAAAATGGAGTCTAAGGGGCCGATTCACGAAGGGTCGAATATCGAGGGTTAATACCCTCGATATTTGACTAGGAACTAAAATCGTTCGACTTCGAATATCAAAGTCGAACGATTTTGCGCAAATCCTGCGATCGATCGATCAAAGGATTTTTCATTCGATCGAACGATTAAATCCTTCGAATCGAACGATTCGAAGGATTTTAATCCAACGATCGAAGGAAAATCCTTCGATCAAAAAATCACAGGCAAGCCTATGGGGACCTTCCCCATAGGTTAACATTGACTTCAGTAGCTTTTAGCTGCCGAAGTAGGGGGTCGAAGTTTTTTTTAAAGAGACAGTACTTCGACTATCGAATGGTCGAATAGTTGAACGATTTTTAGTTCGAATCGTTCGATTTTCGTAGTCGAAGGTCGAAGTAGCCCATTCGATGGTCGAAGTAGCCCAAAAAAACTTCGAAATTCGAATTTTTTTCAATTCAAACCCTTCACTCGAATTCAGTGAATCGGCCCCTATGGGATGACCTTTCTGCAATTCAGAGCTTTCTGGATAATGGGTTTCCTAATAATGGATCTCATATCTGTATCTGCCAATATGCCTGGATAGTAATGGTGGTGCCTTGTTGGCTTTGCAGAGGTGCAGACTGTAGGTGGGCCAGCAAAGGGAGTCTCTAAAATATAACTTTACAAGGGAAACACAAATAGCCTGATGGTGATTCATTGTTCTCCAAGCAAATGTCATTTACATTTTGCAGTTGAAAAGTGGGTGAGATCTACTGTCTAGGGATGAGCGAATTTGACCCATTTCGCTACGCAAAAAAATTGCCGCCGACGAAAATTCGCCAAAATGCTAATTCGTGGGGTATTGAGGAAAATAAGTGGCCATTTACAGGCCAATGCATATAGCAGTCTTGCCAATCAACCTGCTTGGGTGCCATACAAATAGATCATACCTTCTTATTGTTACATTCATTCCAGCCAACTGCCCAATTTGAACAGTAGTCAGTGAAAAGAAGCAGAACTGCGGTTCATTTTCTTTCAGCCAATTTATGGGAATTTACTGCCAGGGTCAATTAACCTCTATCCACAAGCACTGCAGGATTATTGAGCCCCAACTAACCATCCCAGATGTTCAGATAGTATGGCCAAGCTGTCCTACCAAATCTGGGCAAATGTGGCCAGTTTAAGGCTTCCCTTAATTTCTCTTGCAATGGTTGGTGGTCAGTATGGCATGTGGTATTGTCACTCCTGTGGAGTTTGTTGGCAAGCACTGGGGCTGGGTACCCCTCTTATTGTCTTTTATTTATCTAGGCTACTTTTGTGGCAGTTCATTGCGGAACAAGATCAGAGTCCTGTGCAAAAAGTTAAAGAACTTGTCAAGTGTAAACCAGACTGTAAATCAAGGTGCACCAGGGGGAAGCCTATTAAATGAATCTACTGAATATTTGGATTAAAAGCAGAAGGCACAATATCAGCACTCTGCAGTAGGAGATTAGCAAACTTTTGTATATAAAATAATAATGTGTTGATTTTTTTTATGCAGAGACCTTACAAGACAATTATATGATAATGTTTTTAAGAAGAAACGCTCAACTAGAAAGTAAAATACAAAGAGAATCCCAGTCTTATTTCATGTAAAAGGTTTTTTTTTTGGATAATACCCATTTTAAACCATTTTTCATGTAAAAGTCTTTAGAATAAAGGAAACATTTACACTAGACAATCCTTTGTACTACTGACCCACTTACAGGTCTAAATGGGGGTACCTTCTCTTTAGATCAGTGCTGTGGTGTTCAACTTACACAAGTAGTTGACCAATTATTTGTCATATCAGAAGTCTGAGGGCCAGATCAATTAGAAGTAGAGTAATCATTTGAGGATAGAGTTGACAATGAATATATGTACATCTTTTTGTTTGCATCCATTCAAGATTTAATGGTTTCCAATTAGTGACGGGCAAATTTATTCACCAGGCGCGAATTTGCGGCGAATTCCTTCGATTCGCGGAAATGCAGTGAAAATTAGACAGCGCAAAAAAAAAACAGACGCCGGCGTCAAAAATGGGAAATTCGCTAATTTTTGAAAGTGAAATGCCCCAAATTCACCCATCACTATTTCCAATCTCTTTTCCTTTCCTCCTCTGTTCAGGTGCTTATCTCTCACTCTCATAATATTTTACTAGTAAAAGATGAAGAAAAGGGGATGATGACAAATGGTATAATGGTGTGTGAGATCCATTATAAATGTTCTGATCGGAGGTAACTTTGACTCAGTGTCAGACTTAGGTGTCAGGGGTCTGCCAGGCTGCAATCTTAAAGGAACATTAATATTAAACAATAAAAGTGTTTTAAAGTAATACAAATATAATGCAGTGTTTCCCTGCACTGGTAAAACTGATGTGTTTGCTTCAGAAACGCTACTATTGTTTATATAAATAAGCTGCTGTGTAGCAATGGGGGCAGCCATTCAAAGGAGAAAAGGCTCAGGTTACACAGTAGATAAGCTCTGTAGAACATAATGGTGTTATCTGTTATCTACTATTTAACCTGTGCCAAATAGACTTTTTTCAATGTTCACCATTGCTACACAGCAGCTTATATGAACTATAGTAGTGTTTCTGAAGCAAACACATCAGTTTTACCAGAGAAGGACAACAGTACATGATATTTTCATTACTTTAAAACGCTTTCATTTTTCTGGTGTTAAGCGCCTTTAAGCGCCTCCTTACCAATGTTTGGCAGACCCCCCCCCATGCACTGTGTCACGTGGCCACCCACCACCCTTTCCCATGAGGCATCTCTTCTACCTTCTTCCTCTGTCGCTGTGATCAGAGGAGGGGAGGCGGGGGAAGGGTTTCCGGAATCCTGGGGGAGCAAGCTTGGGTCAGTGGGGCCCGACAGGTTTTTTCAATGGTGTTCTGACAGCCCATTCCAATGCTGCTTTGGCTTCTGTAATTAAGTTTTTGTGTTAATATTGAAGTAATATGAGATTAAATGAAAAGCGTGCACAGGTGTGAATGCAGGCCCCCTATTAAATCAGCCCTATTGTGTTAAATTTGTTGTCAAAAAGATATTGAAAATATGTATGTCTTCATTTGTAGCAATTATCTGCTACTGCTGCAGGAGTGTGAAATGCGTTGACACTTTTACTTCCACAATTGATAATAAATACATGAGGGAGGGATCTTTTTGCCTACAAAACAAACTTTCGAGGTCTGTCCAGATGATTTGTTTTTGATCTCATTGAAACGCTCAATCAATGTTTATTTATGATGCTAAACTCTGGTTTCTTATTTGTGTGCATTAAGGGAATTGTGTGTTTCGTGCAGGTGACTAGTTTAACGTAGCCAGAATGCCAGTTCTTATACCAGCACAATCCTCCCTTATGTTTATAACTGGTCAAGCCAAAAGCAAATTAAACAGAACACACTATAAGAACTTTTATCAATCCAAATCTTTGGTCCTATTAAAATAAACTCCTATTTATCATCTTTAGAATGCCGGAATATTAATTATCAAAGCTCTTCTTTTACATTATCTCCTAATAATTAGTCCAACTTGCATTATAAATACAGGAGTATTTGAATTTAGGCGCATTACATTAAAACCCTGCTACAAGCTTCGAATAATATAAGACTTTTGTTAATTATGTTTCCTTCACTGCCTCGAACACTGTTATTTTGAGATATGGAAAAAACGTAAGTAACGTTTTTAGAAGCATTTAATAAATGCAAATAATGTGATTGTAAGACCTTTTGCTTAAGGAATAGCTAGATGCCCCATATTATTTGGCCCTCAAAGTGCCGTACACAGATTCATAGGAACAGTAAGTCTAGTAAGTCATTAAGTAAGGTCTTGTGCTCTTCACCTTATGCTGGATTACAAATCTGGCACAAGTTGCATAATAGAAGGTAAGCAGAAAGCAGGCGGGTTTATAGATGCTGGCACCCAATGCTAGACCGATCACCCTTACCCACCCCCTCGGCATAGAACACCCAGCTCCACCTCTAGCAGCCTCCACCTGCACTCTACCCCCTCCCTTGCAACTCTCTAAACTGGGGGTCCCCATCCTATTCTACCCATGAGACACACTCAAATAGAGTTGAGGAGAAACTCTTGAAGTTCCTGAAGGTGCCAAATAAGAGCTTTGACTGGCTATTTGGTAGCCTCTATGTGGATTGGCAAATAAAAGGAGGCTCTTTTTTGGTGCTACGACTGTTTTTTTGCAACCAAAACCTGCCTCCAAGCCATAAATTAAAAAAGTATCACCTGTTTGAGGTCACTAGGAGCAACATCTATGGGGTAGGTTAGCACATGTTGCCCACAAGCCACTGCTTGGGGACCATTGCTCACAGGAGATTTGGAACTCTGGACTCATAGAAAAGGGATGAACCTTGGGGAAGGCAGCAGAAGAAGTATGTTCCCAATGCCCACCTATCATTGTGCCCTAGGCACTAACCCTAGTTGCTACCCGGCTTTGCACTCTACTGAAGCTCCCTAGCTTGAGCAAGTTGGGTAGGGGTGGCAGACAGATGCCTGCTTGTGTCCACCCCCTTATGAATATGTTGATGAAAAACACAGAAATGCTTTGCTCATAATGGGAACGCCAGGTCACTTCTCTCCATTCTGCAAACTGAGGTGCAGATGGTGGAGCAGAGTACAAAGTACGAACAAACTGTTTTTGGCACTGTCAGGCCCCATGCCAACAGATTGCATAAAACCAGTCATACTATTACAGATATCTAAAATAACATATATGTTTATAAATGATTGACCTTTAGGTTGTACCTTCTTGGATAAAGTCAAGCATTCTCCCTAAATCTTACTGTAACAACTCTCATCTTGGATGCTCTTATTGACTGCTTTGAAGCCCAACAGATAAAATGCAATACTGTACATGGCAAAGCTATTACACAGAATCTTGCAAAAATATTCTAATTCAACTATCATAACTCTATAACAACAATAGCTATTTCTTTATAAAAGCAGATGCTTCCTATGTAGCTCCTTTGGATCATTTAAGCTCTCCTTTACTGTTTGAGGTTCTCTATCCCAGTCTTTGTGACACCACCCAGAGAGGATGGATACATTTTGATAAAGAAAAGCATCGCTACCTCCTATGAAGAATCAATATGTGTGCCAAATAAAAGAACCAGAAGTGCAATCTTTTCAAAGCTGACCACAGTGTTCCCAGGAGAGGACATGTATTACACAGCCATTCAGTCTATATGTAAATAGACTCAAAAGAACTAGTTAACTCATGCTGTCAGTGTTTTAAGTGCAAACAATTTATTGGGGAGCAGATCATTCACAGGGCTCTCCTCCCCTCCTCTTATCTTCTTCCGTTCATAGGTTTTTGAACACATTAAATGTGCAAGACATGCCAGTTACATCTGCAAGATGGGCCTTCAAAGAAAAAGTCTCTGAAACCACTACAAGAACTGATACATCATTGAACATGTTGGCACCTAAAATGGTTTTCCTACAAAAGTGATGCCACTCTGTATGATGTTTCCATGCCGAAAAGTGAAGCTGGCACAATGCAATCAAAGAACAAATTGTGCTGTATGTTGGTAGAACCAGAGGTCCTAGATAAGAAGCTTGCATGTTCTCCCTTTGTTTGCATGGGTTTCCTCTGGGTACTACAGTTTTCTTCTATACTCCCAAAGCATATGGTAAGGTATTGGCCCATAATGTGTTGGAATGTGACAGGAACTTTAGATGGTAAGCTCCATATTTTTCTGCACATTCATGGTGAAAGCTGCCATATTCCTTGCTTCTGCTTAGACACTAGCACAGCCTGCAACCAACCAGAAAACTAAAATCTATAGGGAATGGCAGTTGCCCCCTGTGGGGAGGGATATGTTCTTTGCATGCGGTACAATTAGCTGCGTACTGACACTTTATTGACCCTTTAAGGGAAAATAATTGGAAGAAAAACTCTTAACAGGGTGGTTTTTTATGCTTTAAGAGGATGTGGGACATGCTGTAGATGAGATCATTTATATTTTAACATACGGTAGTTTGTTCACCCGGGTCCTATTGACACTTCTTTATTGTCTTCATTCTTTCCTTGTCTTGCATCCTCCTTTATCATGTGTCTCTCATTTATGGTTCTCTGTCCCCACACTGACCATAGTTCTCCCAAGAGGTTGCTCCCAATATTCCCTTTTTGTCCCTTGACTGTGAACAGAAGCTACACTTACCTCTACCCCTCGCCACAACCCACCCTGGAAGGCCCTGGAGTTTTATGGGCTTATCCTGTCAGTGGAACATGCATTTTTTTTTATTATTATTCCTTTATGAATCCCTGGGATGACAGTTGCTAAGGGAGTTACCTCACAGTTACTGTGTAAAACACGGATCAATTAACTCAGTTGCTAGGTTTCACTTTGGAATCAATTAACTGGAACTAAAATTAACTAAAAATATCCTATGCTTATTAGCAGTCTAACTAATTGCAATTCCGAAGAAAAAAAAGAAAGAAGGTGAGATGCACTTACGCTCTACATTCAGCTGGCCTTTGTTTATAAATGTAGGGTGTATGTCTCATTCTCTGGTGGGGAATGTTGGGATTAGTAATGAAAGATTAGGTGAAAATTTTAACTAAACAATAATTTGTTGCCCGTAGACGTCAATGCATTTCGGTGAATTTTCGCGAATTTTCAGTGAAGTGAACCGGGTCAGATTTGCCCATCACCAGTTAGGATTTCTTCACCTGGATTGCACACTGGCTGCTTATAGTAACAATTGTACAGGGCACAGGTTCAAAATGAAAGGAATTCTACAATTCCCCTTGATAATATACTGAATAATAGCGTATAGCTGTACAATAGGGTACTGCATTCAAATATTTTACATGTGAAAAACAGGTGTATTGCCAAACAGAGTCCTCTGTAGGCTGCCAGTCCACTTAAAGGGCATGTAAAGGCAAAAAAATAAAATACCATTTTTACTTTCTTTAATGAAAAAGAAACCTATCTCCAATATACATTAATTAAAAAATTAAAGAAACCTGACTGTATGCAGTGACATTCTCCCTTCATTTACTTCTGTGGATAGGAATTGTCAGACGGTCCCTAACTGCTGAATAGGGAAACAATTATACTTATGAACAGCAGGGGGAGCCCCCACCTTACCTCCCAGCCATGCAGAACTATGACAATCCCTAAGCAGTCCAGACCACACTGAGCATGTGCAAAGTCTTAGTCTTGCAGAGATGTTTAACAAAATTACACGATGGTGACCCCCTGTAGCCAACTTTGAAAGTATAAATTATTTGTTTGATTAGGCTTGTGGTGCAGTAAGTTCATGTTTATATTTATTATTGAAAATACAGCATTTCTAGCCTTATTCTATTTTAGACTTTACATGCCCTTTAAGGTGCTACCAAATAGCTAATCACAGCATATTTGGCACCAGCCAGGAACATTGTTGCTTACTGGTAAAAAAAAAAGTTTGGGGACACCCAAGGTAGGACTTTCTAACCGTCCCTGGTTGTAATACAGTTGCCATTATTTCTTAGACGCTCACATTACACTTGAGGTATAAGCATCAGTTGTAGGGACACATTTTGTTCTGCAACAAATTCAATTTTGTAAAACCATACAAAAGTTTGCTGAGGCCTAGAATATATAATAGTAAGTGATTGTGGGGCCTATTTCCATAAAGGAAACTTTTGTTGGGAATTTAGTTCTGCTCTGTAACTTTAGATTTGGTTGGTTGGTTAGTTATGTGTCTTTGTAAACCGTTGAACTGCAGCAAAGCAATGCAGATGTCATTTTAGCATATATACGAACACAGTGATGTGTGAATTCTTTCTCAGATGTTAATCATGTGCAGTCAGTGTAGCAATAGAATAGTTACTTTGGCCTTCCAGCTTTACTTTTTCATGTTTCTTAGGCCCCTTCCCAGTATTTATGTTCAATATTTTTATATATTAAGATTTTTCTGGTAAAAAACATTAAAAGCATGCAAAGGTGATTCATGGGTTGTTTTTTGCAGTATTATATGGGTTCCTTTTGAGGCATGTTATGGGTCTCTGCACTGTTTTGGAGCATAGAGATCTGTGACTGCCCTGAAGATTATAGCGCTGACTGTGTCAGTATTATATGTATGAGGGTAGAAAGGAGGTAGACATGTAGGCAACCCCTAAGCATCAGGATATGCAGGTCTACCCTATGACTAGGGATGTAGCGAACGTCGGAAAAAAAGTTCGCGAACATATTCGCGAACTTGCGCAAAATTGCGAGCGGTTCGCGAACGGTTCGCGAACCCCATAGACTTCAATGGGAAGGCGAACTTTAACATCTACAAAAGACATTTCTGGCCAGAAAAATGATTTTAAAGTTGTTTAAAGGGTGCAACGACCTGGACAGTGGCATGCCAGAGGGGGATCAAGGGCAAAAATGTATCTGAAAAATCTGCCTGTGTGTGCTTGGAAGAGATAGTGTAGGGCGAGAGCTGTTAGTGATTTCAGGGACAGATGATAGTAAGTTTGCTGGCTAGTAATCTGCGTGATACTGCTCTGTATTGGAGGGACAGAAGTCTGCAGGGATTTGAGGGACATTTTAGCTTAGGTAGCTTTGCTGGCTAGTAATCTACTGTTCTCTTTAAACAACTGCCATACGTTGACCTTGTAGGCATTGTTTGCCCAGTTTTTTTGGACGCAGCCACTGAAGCACAGTTGCCAGAAAAAATATGCCATATAAATGCTGAAAATAGTCATTTTTCGCCATACGTTGACCTTGTAGACATTGTTTGCCCAGTTTTTTTGGACGCAGCCACTGAAGCACAGTTGCCAGAAAAAATATGCCATATAAATGCTGAAAATATAAATTTTTTTGGTTGCAGCCACTGAAGCACAGAGGCCAGAAAAATTATGCCATATAAATGCTGAAAATAGTCATTTTTCGCCATACGTTGACCTTGTAGACATTGTTTGCCCAGTTTTTTTGGACGCAGCCACTGAAGCACAGTTGCCAGAAAAAATATGCCATATAAATGCTGAAAATATAAATTTTTTTGGTTGCAGCCACTGAAGCACAGAGGCCAGAAAAATTATGCCATATAAATGCTGAAAATATAAATTTTTTTGGTTGCAGCCACTGAAGCACAGAGGCCAGAAAAAATATGCCATATAAATGCTGAAAATAGTCATTTTTTGCCATACGTTGACCTTGTAGGCATTGTTTGCCCAGTTTTCTTGGTCGCAGCCACTGAAGCACAGTTGCCAGAAAAAATATGCCATATAAATGCTGAAAATAGTCATTTTTTGCCATATACGTTGAGTCAAGGTATGGCAAAAAATGACTATTTTCAGCATTTCTATGGCATATTTTTTCTGGCCTCTGTGCTTGAGTGGCTGCGGCCAAAAAAACTGGGCAAACAATGCCTACAAGGTCAACGACGTTGACCTTGTAGGCATTGTTTGCCCAGTTTTTTTGGCCGCAGCCACTCAAGCACAGAGGCCAGAAAAAATATGCCATAGAAATGCTGAAAATAGTCATTTTTTTGGTCGCAGCCACTGAAGCACAGTTGCCAGAAAAATTATGCCATATAAATGCTGAAAATATAAATTTTTTTGGTTGCAGCCACTGAAGCACAGAGGCCAGAAAAATTATGCCATATAAATGCAGAAAATATGCATTTTTTTGGTTGCAGCCACTGAAGCACAGAGGCCAGAAAAATTATGCCATATAAATGCAGAAAATATGCATTTTTTTGGTTGCAGCCACTGAAGCACAGAGGCCAGAAAAATTATGCCATATAAATGCAGAAAATATGCATTTTTTTGGACGCAGCCACTGAAGCACAGTTGCCAGAAAAAATATGCCATATAAATGCTGAAAATAGTCATTTTTCGCCATACGTTGACCTTGTAGACATTGTTTGCCCAGTTTTTTTGGTTGCAGCCACTGAAGCACAGAGGCCAGAAAAAATTAAACCAGTAGGGTTTGCACCCTAGTTTGTAACGGTGGCGGAGGGAGGAGGACGCTAAAGGACAGCTGTGTGTGGAGTCATGAGGCTTGAAGAGAAGGACAGCTGCATAGAAGTCAGAACAAGTCTTCCGGCGTGCAGTAACCCTCCGAGATCCACCCCTCATTCATTTTAATAAAGGTCAGGTAATCGACACTTTTGTGACCTAGGCGAGTTCTCTTCTCAGTTACAATCCCTCCTGCTGCACTGAAGGTCCTTTCTGAGAGCACACTTGAGGCTGGGCAAGACAAGAGGTTCATGGCAAATTGTGACAGCTCTGGCCACAGATCAAGCCTGCGCACCCAGTAGTCCAGGGGTTCATCGCTCCTCAGAGTGTCGATATCTGCAGTTAATGCCAGGTAGTCCGCTACCTGCCGGTCGAGGCGTTCTTTGAGGGTGGATCCCGAAGGGTTGTGGCGCTGCCTTGGACAGAAAAACATTTGCATGTCTGACGTTACAGACCGGCCAAAGGGCTTTGTCCTTGCAGGTGTGCTCGTGGCAGGATTACTGGCACCTCTGCCCCTGGAATGTTGATGAGTTCCTGAAGTGACATCACCCTTAAAAGCATTGTACAACATGTTTTGCAGGCTGGTTTGTAAATGCCGCATCTTTTCGGACTTGTGGTATGTTGGTAACATTTCTGACACTTTATGCTTGTACCGAGGGTCTAGTAGCGTTGCGACCCAGTACAGGTCCTTCTCCTTAAGCCTCTTGATACGGGGGTCCTTCAACAGGCATGCCAGCATGAAAGACCCCATTCTCACAAGGTTGGATGCAGAGCTATCCATCTCCGCTTCCTCATTATCAAGGACTGCATCATCCACGGTCTCCTCCCCCCAGCCACGTACAAGACCAGGGGTCCCCAAAAGGTCACCACTAGCCCCCTGGGAAGCCTGCTCCTGTTGGTCCTCCTCCTCCTCCTCCACAAAGCCACCTTCCTCCTCTGACTCCACTTCTGGCACCTCTCCCTGCGTTGCAGCAGGTGCCTGGGTTCGTTCTGGTGATTGCGACCATAAATCGTGCGCTTCCAGCTCCTCGTCACGCTGGTCTACAGCCTCATCTGTCACTCGTCGCACGGCACGCTCCAGGAAGAAAGCGAAGGGTATTAGGTCGCTGATGGTGCCTTCGGTGCGACTGACCATATTTGTCACCTCTTCAAAAGGTCGCATGAGCCTGCAGGCATCGCGCATAAGCACCCAGTAACGGGGGAAAAAAATCCCCAGCTCTGCAGATCCAGTCCTACCACCCAGTTCAAAAAGGTACTCGTTGACGGCCCTTTGTTGTTGCAGCAGACGTTCCAACATAAGGAGCGTTGAATTCCAGCGAGTCTGGCTGTCAGAAATCAAACGCCTGACTGGCATGTTGTAGCGCTGCTGAATGTCAGCAAGGCGTGCCATGGCTGTGTAGGAACGTCTGAAATGGGCCGACACCTTTCTGGACTGGGTGAGAACGTCCTGGAATCCTGGGTACTTGGAGACAAAACGTTGGACTATTAAATTTAACACATGTGCCATGCAGGGCACATGTGTTAAATTTCCCAGTCTCAACGCTGCCAACAGATTGCTTCCATTGTCACACACCACTTTTCCGATCTGCAGTTGGTGTGGGGTCAGCCACCGATCGGCCTGTGACTGCAGAGATGACAGGAGTACAGATCCGGTATGGTTTTTGCTTTCCAGGCACGTCATCCCCAAGACAGCGTGACAACGGCGTACCTGGCACGTCGAATAGCCTAGGGGGAGCTGGGGGTGCACAGGTGTGGAGGAGGAGAAGGAGGACCCAGCAGCAGAGTAAGAAGAAGAAGAGGAAGAAGACGAGGTAGAGAGCGATGGAGGAGTAGAGGTGGTGGCAGAACCGCGTGCAATCCGTGGCGGTGACACCAACTCCACTGTTGTTGTTGTTGTTGAGCTACCCATTCCCTGCTTCCCATTCCCAGCCATTACCAAGTTCACCCAGTGGGCAGTGTAGGTGACATACCTGCCCTGACCATGCTTGGAGGACCATGCGTCAGTAGTCATATGGACCTTTGGCCCAACACTAAGTGACAGAGATGCGGTAACTTGGCTCTGCACATGTTGGTACAGGTGTGGTATTCCCTTTTTAGAAAAAAAATTGCGGCTGGGTACCTTCCACTGCGGTGTCCCAATTGCTACAAATTTGCGGAAGGCCTCAGAGTCCACCAGCTGGTATGGTAAAAGCTGGCGGGCTAAGAGTGCAGACAAGCCAGCTGTCAGACGCCGGGCAAGGGGGTGACAGTCAGACATTGGCTTCTTACGCTCAAACATGGCCTTCACAGAAACTTGGCTGGTGGCAGATGACTGGGAATGGGAACAGGTGGTCAAGGTGGAAGGCGGAGTGGAGGGTGGTTCAGATGGGTCAAGGAGAGCAGAGGTAGAGCAGTAAGATGCTGGACCAGAAGGAGTGTGACTTTTAGTTTGCCTGTTGCCTTTGAGGTGTTGCTCCCAAAGTGCTTTGTGCTTGCCGCTCATGTGCCTTCGCATAGAAGTTGTACCTATGTGGCTGTTGGGCTTACCAAGGCTCAGTTTCTGACTGCACTCATTGCAAATTACAATGCTTTTGTCAGAGGCACACACATTAAAAAAATCCCACACTGCTGACTTTTTGGAAGTGTGCGATCTGGCGGTAACAGTAGAAGTTGGCGGCATTGGCGGCAATGGCGGGTGCGTTGGCCGGCTGAACACAGGTGCCGATACATGTTGTTGCCCTACTGATCCCTGCGGGCTGGCCTCCCTGCTTCTTCTAAGTCTTATTCTCCTACTGCCTCTCTGACTCTCCGTCTCTCCATCTGAACTACCCTCCTCTTGCTCTCTTCTACTAGGCACCCACAAAACATCAATCTCCTCATCATCATTCTCCTCAGATGCATCAATTTCTTCTGACACATCACAGAAGGAAGCAGCAGCGGGGACCTCCTCCTCCTCCTCATCACTCATCATTATGTCCATCTCTGTCGTGTTCTCTGCCAGAATTAAATCTGGTGTAACGTCCTCATCTCCTTCATCTTCTTCTGCCAATAATGGTTGCGCATTACTCAGTTCAAGAAACTCATGGGAAAATAACTCCTCTGACTCCAGTGAAGATGGGGCACCGGTGGTGGAGGAAGTGTTACGTGGGGTGGCCATAGCAGTGGAGGATGAGGAGGATGTTGTGGTAAAGTTAGAAACGGTAGAGGATGGGGTGTGCTGTGTAAGCCAGTCAACTACCTCTTCAGCATTTTGGGAGTTCAGGGTCATTGGCTTTTTAAAACTGGGCAATTTGCTAGGGCCACAGGATTGCATAGCAGCACGGCCCCTAGCACGGCCTCTGCGTGGCGGCCTGCCTTTGCCTGGCATTATTTTTAAAAAAACAACAACAACAAAAACTCAGTTGGTTTTTCTGGAAACGATAATACACACAGCTAGATGGCAGTTTGAAGAAAACAGTGTGCAAATAATGCCTACAAGATCAACGTATACACTACTACAGCGGTGGATACGGATTACGTAAAATATATGAATGCTGCTTGAAAAAAAGTAACTCAAGTGGTTTTTCTAGAGACGATAATATTATCAATATTTAGACAAAATGTGAACAAGCTCACACAGCTAGATGGCGGTTTGAAGAAAACACTGTGCAAATAATGCCTACAAGGTCAACGTATACACAGCGGTGGATACGGATTACGTAAAATATAAGAATGCTGCTTGAAAAAAAGTCACTCCGGTGTTTTTTCTGGAGACGGTAATATTATGGATATTTAGACAGAATGTGAACACGGTCACACAGCTAGATAGCAGTTGGTTGAATAACACACTGGGCAAAAAATGCCTACAGGGCAAATAATGCCTACAAGGTCAACGTATACACAGCGGTGGATACGGATTACGTAAAATATAAGAATGCTGCTTGAAAAAAAGTCACTCCGGTGTTTTTTCTGGAGACGGTAATATTATGGATATTTAGACAGAATGTGAACACGGGCACACAGCTAGATAGCAGTTGGTTGAATAACACACTGGGCAAAAAATGCCTACAGGGCAAATAATGCCTACAAGGTCAACGTATACACAGCGGTGGATACGGATTACGTAAAATATAAGAATGCTGCTTGAAAAAAAGTCACTCCGGTGTTTTTTCTGGAGACGGTAATATTATGGATATTTAGACAGAATGTGAACACGGGCACACAGCTAGATAGCAGTTGGTTGAATAACACACTGGGCAAAAAATGCCTACAGGGCAAATAATGCCTACAAGGTCAACTTATACACTACTACAGCGAGGGATACGGATTACGTAAAATTTATTATGGCTGCTTGAAAAAAGTCACTCCGGTGTTTTTTCTGGAGACGGTAATATTATGGATATTTAGACAGAATGTGAACACGGGCACACAGCTAGATAGCAGTTGGTTGAATAACACACTGGGCAAAAAATGCCTACAGGGCAAATAATGCCTAAAAGGTCAACTTATACACTACTACAGCGATGGATACGGATTACGTAAAATTTATTATGGCTGCTTGAAAAAAGTCACTCCGGTGTTTTTTCTGGAGACGGTAATATTATGGATATTTAGACAGAATGTGAACACGGGCACACAGCTAGATAGCAGTTGGTTGAATAACACACTGGGCAAAAAATGCCTACAGGGCAAATAATGCCTAAAAGGTCAACTTATACACTACTACAGCGATGGATACGGATTACGTAAAATTTATTATGGCTGCTTGAAAAAAGTCACTCCGGTGTTTTTTCTGGAGACGGTAATATTATGGATATTTAGACAGAATGTGAACACGGGCACACAGCTAGATAGCAGTTGGTTGAATAACACACTGGGCAAAAAATGCCTACAGGGCAAATAATGCCTAAAAGGTCAACTTATACACTACTACAGCGATGGATACGGATTACGTAAAATTTATTATGGCTGCTTGAAAAAAGTCACTCCGGTGTTTTTTCTGGAGACGGTAATATTATGGATATTTAGACAGAATGTGAACACGGGCACACAGCTAGATAGCAGTTGGTTGAATAACACACTGGGCAAAAAATGCCTACAGGGCAAATAATGCCTAAAAGGTCAACTTATACACTACTACAGCGATGGATACGGATTACGTAAAATTTATTATGGCTGCTTGAAAAAAGTCACTCCGGTGTTTTTTCTGGAGACGGTAATATTATGGATATTTAGACAGAATGTGAACACGGGCACACAGCTAGATAGCAGTTGGTTGAATAACACACTGGGCAAAAAATGCCTACAGGGCAAATAATGCCTAAAAGGTCAACTTATACACTACTACAGCGGTAGTAAAATAAAAAAAAAGTTAAATAAAAAAAGAATGAATATTAAAAAAAAAAAATTAAAGTTGGTGCTGCTGAACTACTAGGAGCAGCAGATTAGCACACCAGTCCCACTCCCCAACACTGCTAGACTAATAGCACTGGGCTCTTATAGTAGTAGTAGTAGTAGTAGTAGTAGTAGTAGTAGTAGTAGTAGTAAAACAACAAAAAAATAAATAAAAGCAGTCCTTACAAGGACTATTGCTATTGCAGCAGTCAGCAGATGAGATCAGAAGCAGGACAGCTGCCCACTGCAGCTACATACAGAGCACTGCAGTAGAAGGTAGATTACTAGCCAGCAAAGCTACCTAAGCTTAAATGTCCCTCAAACCCCTGCAGACTTCTGTCCCTCCAATAACAGAGCAGTATCAAAACGATTACTAGCCAGCAAACTTTCAACTGTCCCTGAAATCACTAACAGGCAGCAGCTCTCTCCCTACACTATCTCTTCAGCACACACAGGCAGAGTGAAAAAAAGCTGCAGGGCTTCGGTTTTTATAGGGAAGGGGAGTGGTCCAAGGGAGAGCTTCCTGATTGGCTGCCATGTACCTGCTGGTCTGGGGTGAGAGGGCAAAAAAAAGCGCCAACAATGGCGAACCCAAAATGGCGAACGTCGCGCGACGTTCGCGAACTTCCGGCGAGCGCGAACACCCGATGTTCGCGCGAACAAGTTCGCCGGCGAACAGTTCGCGACATCTCTACCTATGACAGGTGGCAAAGAGTTGGACTGCTGATGCTGCAGAATTTCCTTGTGCCCCAGGGAAAAGTAAATGGAGGTGGCCACACATATGCAACTATACGAAAGGTGAGTAGCAGCTTTGGATACAAGTACCTTCAAAGAATGGCACAATGACTGCAGGTAATGTGTTTGCATTAGTAAATGAGCCCAAATACCACCCTGGACCTGGGGGTAGCTCCATGGTTCCCCCAGTAGTCGCATCAAACGTATGAGACTTGCGCCCAGTAAATCAGAATAAAATGTTGTTTTGAACACAGGCTCTGGAGTTTAGGCAAACCCCAACTCTATCTATCTATCTATCTATCTATCTATCTATCTATCTATCTATCTATCATCTGTCTGTCTGTCATTCTATCTATCTACAGTATCTATCTATCTATCTATCTGTCTTTTATCTATCTATCTATCTATCTATCTATCTATCTATCTATCTATCTATCTATCTATCTATCTAGCTATCTATCTATCATCTATCTATCAATCAATCATATATCTATTATCTATCTATCTCTCTATCTATCATCTATCTATCTATCTATCTATCTATCTATCATCTATCTATCATCCAACTATCTATCTATCTATCTCTCTATCTATCTATCTATCTATCTATCTATCTATCTATCTATCATCTATCTATCTATCATCTATCTATCATCATCTATCTATCTATCTATCAATCATCTATCTATCATCTATCTCTCTATCTATCATATATCTATTATCTATCTCTATATCTATCTATCTATCTATCTATCTATCTATCTATCTATCTATCTATCTATCTATCATCTATCTATCTGTCTGTCTGTCTGTCTGTCTATCTATCTATCATCTATCTATTATCTATCATCTATCTATCTATCTATCTATCTATCTATCTATCTATCTATCTATCTATCTATCTATCTATCTATCTATCATCTATCTATCTGTCTGTCTGTCTGTCTGTCTGTCTGTCTATCTATCTATCATCTATCTATTATCTATCATCTATCTATCTATCTATCTATCTATCTATCTATCTATCTATCTATCTATCTATCTATCTATCTATCTATCTATCTATCATGTATCTATCTATCATGTATGTATCTATCTATCTATCTATCTATCTATCTATCTATCTATCTATCTATCTATCATCTATCTATCTATCTATCTATCTATCTATCATCTATCTATCTATCTATCTATCTATCTATCTATCTATCTATCTATCTATCTATCTATCTATCATCATATCTATCTATCTATCTATCTATCTATCTATCTATCTATCTATCTATCTATCTATCTATCTATCTATCGATCTATCTCTATCATCTGCCTTTAGAATAAGCACAACCTATAAATCTTAATTACATATCAAGTAGCAAGCACATGGGCATTATTCTCTGATCCAGTAGATGGACCATGGGACAAATTTTGGGATTGAATTGAAATAAATTGAAACATGTAAGGCCTCTGTGCCAAAATCTATAATGAGTAGGGCCCTCCTGTATTTAAATGCAATTTCAGTGTTTGATGTATAAAGTCTTTCGGTGTACAGCTCTGCAGAATCTGTTGCTGCTATATAAATACATAAGTATAATCAAGGTTAATTTCTATTATGTAACTGCACAGCACCCATACTGAATAAGCCCAGTATTGTCAGGTTGTGTTCTCAGAATAAGCAGCTGGGACAGATAAAGGGGACATTCTGAAAGGAACAGAGGAAACAGATGAGATTTATGGCACAGCTAAAAAAAATCTATTCAGCTGACAGTAATAACATACAAAGTTAGGTCAATGGGTCCCTGTCCTCTTTGTAAATATTGTAGTAATAATATTATCATTATCTTCCCCAAGTATTGTTATCATGTCTTTGTGTCTCAATATCTCGTAATGTCTGGCTCTCGCCCACCAGCTTCCTAGTCTGAAAGGACCAGCCTGTGAATAAATGGGCTTTCTTCTGCTTTCTCCACTGGGAAATTATGTTTATGACCTGGTTTAACTGATGAGATAGATTAACAACTCTACAAATGATTTTTCCCTTTTTCATAGTCTGAAAAGGGAATCAATATCTCTGGCTAATTAAATTTCTATCACAAACCGATGTGTTAAAAAAATGTGGCAAAAATAAACATTAACAAATACTTGGTTCTAAGAAAGAAACAGAAGTGAATTTCATTTTCAGAGAAGACCTGCATTTAAAAAAAAAAAAAATGGTACAATATGTTTTCTCCAATAGGATAATTCACTAAATTGTTGTTAGTTGTGCTGTAAATTGTACAGTTTATTTATGGTAAAATAGTTACAGCTGCTACGTAGGTTTACAGCTGATTTTTTTTTAGATGAGACCTTTTTCCTTATAATAGGCCTGTAATTCCAATTCATAAACAGGAGACTTGGGTGGTTAAACAGAAGGGGATTTTGAGACCAGTGGTAAGCGATTAGGAGCTTTTATTGTCCAACGTGCTCCCACCCATTGGATGCAACCATCTGAAAATTATGGGTTTTCTGGGTCAAATTATGAATTGAATTATGGGTCAAATTTTAACTATGTTCCTAAGGGTCCGCAGCCACAGGACTTACAAATCACAGTGTTCATTCAAGTAAGGGGAGCCTGACCTTTGGTCAGCATTCTGACCTTTATCAATTATTACCTATATTACTATAAATCTGGCAATAGGTGCAAAGATATAGGGGCAGATAACCTAAAGGGAGAAGTGACTAACGCTAGCGAAAATTCACCAGCGTGATGTCATTTCGTAACTACGCCGATTCCCTGACGGGTGCAGGCATCACTTTACTAGTGAAGGAGATAGACACTTTGCACTCTAACGCCAGACTTGACCCCAAGCCCTTTCTCCTCTTGCTTTTGTCTTGCCTCAGCCCTGTCTGGTTCTGCCTAAGCCCTGTCTGGTCCTCCCTTAGTCCAGTCTGGTTCTGTCTTAGTCCTGTCTCTGCACCAGCTCCATCCCACTCCTGCCTCTATTCTGTCTGACCCTTACTTTAGTCCTGCCTGGTCCCATTCTGCTCTGCTCCTGCCTCAGTCCTTTCTTTACACCCACTCTATTTATCTTTTACATGACCTTTCTCTATGCCTGCCTTATCCTGTTCCTTCCTGTCCTGTTTTTACACCTGCCATGTCCCATCCTGTTCCTGATTTTCAGCCTCACACCTTGGGGCAGATTTATCAAGGGTCGAATTTCGAGGGGTTAAATCCCTCGAAATTCGACTGGGGAATAGAATCGAATATGGAATTCGGGTGAATTTATGAGCTGGCGAATAGTCGAATGGGAGAATATATCCGCCGGGCGAATAGTCGAGCGATCGAATCATTCTACTCAGGCGAATTTACACCAATTCGATAGTCGAGGAGCACAAAAAACTCCTCGAAATTCGATTTTTTTTCACTCTATTCATTCACCTGAGCTTAGTAAATGTTCCCCCTTGTGTAGTTCCTTTTTGGCCACAATAACCGTACCTTTTCTGAAGGATGGACTATTTTCCCTTCTTACAGTTACTGAGCAAGGTCACCAACATGGTCTTAAACGATATAGTTGTGGTCATCATTTTAAGCTTAGTTGTAACATTAATTAAGCATTACCTGACAGTTAAGAATCCTCTGTACTTAATAATAATAATAATAACTAGAGGGTGTCGTTTCTGAAGAAACCATGGGATGTTGGCTATGAAACGCTATAGGTGTCTTGCCCAGTCGCCCCCGGTGCCTAGAGAGTACACAAAGTCGGTAGAATCCGGATTAAAACGGTGAAATTTAAAGCCAATCCAATTTTACCATTGAAATCCATTCAAACAAACTGGCTATTTTTGGCTCCGCCCACTTTTAAAAATTTGCATCCCAGTCACCCCTTCACCAAATGGACCAAGTTTGAGCACTCTTACATTAACAGTGTAAGATTGACAGGAATTTAAATATTCCCATTGAATAGCGTTTGGTAAAATGTGATTGGCTGTCTTAAGCTCCGCCCAGTTTTCTGAATTTTAACCCCAGTTACCTAGTCATGGTCAGTGCCAAGTTTGGGGCCTCCGGTTTTAAAACTGTGAGAACGGCGGTAATACAAAATTTTACATTAAAGTCAAGAGATGAAAACTGATTGGCTGTTTTTGGCTCCACCCACTTTTCCTAAATTTTGACCGCAGTCACCCAGTGAGTAATTGAGTCAAGTTTGGTACACCTAGCATTTAAACTGTGATAATAGCAGCAGTTTATCATTTTTCTTTAAGGTCAATGGCTGAAATCTGATTGGTTGTTGTTGCCCCGCCCCTTTTTTTCCTAATTATGAACCACAGTCACTCAGTGACTAACATTTCAAAGTTTGTGAATGCTGTCATTGAATGTGTAAAAATGGCAGCATTTTTATTTTTTTCTAGTGAAAATCAATGAATGAAATTCGATTGGTTGTTGGTGGCTCCGCCCACTTTTTCTAAACTTGAAGTGGAAACCCCCAGCGGCCACATTTGTGATATTCAAGGTCCCTGTCATCAATACTGTGAGAATGGCGGCCTTCTTAATTGTTCCCATTAAAATCAATCAAAGAAATCTGATTGGCTGTCTTAAGCTCCGCCCAGTTTTCTGAATTTTAACCCCAGTTACCTAGTCATGGTCAGTGCCAAGTTTGGGACCTCTGGTTTTAAAACTGTGAGAACGGCAGTAATCAAAAATTTTACATGGAAGTCAATAGGTGAAAACTGATTGGCCGTTTTTGGCTCCACCCACTTTTCCTAAATTTTGACCGCAGTCACCCAGTGAGTAATTGAGTCAAGTTTGGTACACCTAGCATTTAAACTGTGATAATAGCAGCAGTTTATCATTTTTAATTAAGGTCAATAGCTGAAATCTGATTGGCTGTTGTTGCCCCGCCCCTTTTTTTTCCTAATTGTGAACCACAGTCACTCAGTGACTAACATTCCAAAGTTTGGGAATGCTGTCATTTATTGTGTAAAAATGGCAGCATTTTTATTTTTTTCTATTGAAAATCAATTAATGAAATTTGATTGGTTGTTGGTGGCTCCGCCCACTTTTTCTAAACTTGAAGTGGAAACCCCCAGCGACCACATTTGTGATATTCAAGGTCCCTGACATCAATACTGAGAGAATGGCAGCCTTCTTAATTGTTCTCATTAAAATCAATCAAAGAAATCTGATTGGTTGGTTTTGGCTCCACCCACTTTTCTTAATTTTAATCCCAGTCCCCCAGTGACCAACTGTGCCAAGTTTGAGGACCCTGCCATTAACCGTCTAAGAGCGGCAGCAGTTTAACATTTTCCTATTTATTTGAATGGCTGAAATTTGATTGGCTGTTGTGGACTCCGCCCACTTTAGGTAAATTTTAGCCGAGTCACCCAGTGACCCACGGTGCCAAGTTTGGGAGAGCTCTAGCTTTAATACTGTGAGAATTACAGCTGTTTACATTTTCTCATTGAAGTCAATAGGGAAAATCTGATTGGTTGTTTGCGGCTCTGCCCACTTTTTTGGGTCCCCAAAATAGGACAGAATTTTTCAGTTTCACCCCATGACTAAATGAGCCAAGTTTGGTGAGTGTAACTTCAAAGCTGTACAAGTGGCAAAAGTTTCAAGTTTTCCAATGAAAGTCTATGGGGAAAAAAGGGGTCGTCGGGGGGTCGCCACAGGGGCACGGAGGTTGGGATCGCTTAACAAAGCACAAGCAACCTATTCGAGTATGAGTCGAACAAGTGTGCAAAGTTTCATAATTGTACTCCTAAACCTCTGGCAGGAGTAGCGTTTAGAAAATTGCTCAATTTTCATTGGGCGTTGGTAGCTCCGCCCACTTTGGGGTGCCCCCCCAAAATACTTATTTTTATTCGGGGTGACATTAACTATATGTGGTCCGAGTTTGGGGACTGTATCTTCAAAACTGTACGAGTGGTGACGATTTGAAATTTTTCCCTGTCAATCTCAATGGGAAAAAAGGGGTCGTCGGGGGGTCGCCACAGGGGCGGGGTGGGTCCCCAAAATAGGACAGAATTTTTCAGCTTCACCTCATGACTAAATGAGCCAAGTTTGGTGAGTGTAACTTCAAAGCTGTACAAGTGGCAAAAGTTTCAAGTTTTCAAATGAAAGTCTATGGGGAAAAATGGGGTCGTCGGGGGGTCGCCACAGGGGCACGGAGGGTGGGATCGCTTAACAAAGCACAAGCAACCTATTCGGGTATGAGCCGAACAAGTGTGCAAAGTATCATAATTGTACTCCTAAACCTCTGGGAGGAGTAGCGTATAGAAAATTGCTAAATTTTCATTGGGCGTTGGTAGCTCCGCCCACTTTGGGGTGCCCCGACGATTTGAAATTTTTCCCTGTCAAAGTCAATGGGAAAAAAGGGGTCGTCGGGGGGTCGCCACAGGGGCGGGGTGGGTGGGATCGCTTATTAAAGCACAAGCAACGTACTTTGCTATAAGAGGAATAAGTGTGGAAAGTTTGGCGCTTGCACCCCTAAAACTGTAGGAGGAGTAGCGTTTAGAAAATGGGGTTCGCCAATAATAATAATAATAAGAAGAAGAACGAGCTGAACTCGAAGAACAGTATGTTGGCTATTTCATAGCCAACATAATAATTAATAATATCCAGCTCCAGATCATTGTCAGTGCTAAGTAACAGTACAGTAATAGGAACAAAACAATCTATTGTTATACTGTTGCTCTTCCTGAAAGTTCTTGGCAAGTAGACATTTATATCCTATGTCTCTGATTATTCTTGATTTGTTATGGTTTATAGAGTAAATATGACAAATTAAATGCCTGTCCCGCCATGTTATAGTGTGCAGTCAGAATCCTTTTTTTTAGACTTAAAAACCTGAAGTTAAGTAAAGTCTAAAGGTTGAGCCATTGCGTGGACCATGAACGGAATCTTTATGGAACAGAAGCCTCCACAAGAAAAGCTATTCAAAATCACATTTAGATCTGAATGATAAAAAAGTATGTTCTTGACAAACAAATATATGTTGTGTATTTCATTAATATATAGCAGACTGAATTGTACCCATTATGGGATATAAACAGTTTGCTGTGGTTCAGATGTCTGTTGCCGAGTGCCATTGATTGTGTTAATCTGAATTTGCATATGGCTATGTGATTTTTCTAAAGATGCATTCTAAAAGAACTGACAACAAATGCACGTCATTTGAATTTCAAAATCCCAACAAATGCGGCTGATGCTTAAATTGTTGTTTTGCCAGTTAGCGCTTTTGTCAAAAAAATGTGCTCATCTAAAATCCCTTTAAGTCCCACTGAGTTATTTCCAAACAACTGCAAAACATAGAATGAATGTCATTTACTTCCCTTTAATATTGGCTTAAATAGAACCTATTGCCCCTGACAGCAGTGATCCTTAATAAAATACCATTTGTTTTGCACTCTCATAAAAAAGGAAATACTACAATTGTTAGTTTGGTTTTTTTCTGGTCATTAAGCTATATTGACCATATTAAGGAATATAAGAAAATTTATATTATAAGCATCCCCTGGTGGGATTTAAAATTAAGGTGTAAAAAAGGGTGCAGTGAGTCAAAAGGAAGCATGGTCAGCCATGGTGATATCAATATGTCCAATAAGCATGGTGGGGGGGGGTTATATAGTCTCATTTCACTAAAATATTAATTTTAACAAACTAACATATATAAATTGAAAGCATATTGAAAATTGCCCTACAATTGTTGGAAGTTGTATACATCAATAGGGATGGGCGAATTTGACCCGTTTCACCATAAACTCGCCGACGCCCATTAAAGGCTATGGGCGTCAAAAAAAATTTGGCGTCCTGAGAAATATTTTGTACGCACGTCTTTTTTTTGTACGCACACCACCATATAAGTCTATGGGCGTCATTTCCACATCCCTATACATCAATACCTTCAAATTAAATCGGGAAAGTAGTACAGATATGGGATCCATTATAAGGAAACCCGTTATCCAGAAAGCTCCAAATTACAAAAAGGCAGTCTCCCATAGACTCCATTTTATCCAAATGACCCAAAGTTTTAAAAATGATTTCCTTTTTATCTGTATTAATAAAACAGCATATTGTGCTTGATCCTAATTAAGATTTTATTAAACCTTATTAGAACCAGCCTATTGGGTTTATTTAATGTTTACATGATTTTCTAGTAGTCTTAAGGTATGATCCAAATTATGGAAATATCCATTATCCAGAATACCCCAGGTCCCGAGCATTCTGGATAACAGGTCCTATGCCTGTACAAAACGGAAGGTATGGGATTGGCAAAATTGGGACTTTGAGTTAGCGTATTGTATGTTAGAAGGCTATATATTATTATAGGGTATAATTATTGTATACAGCAAAGCGATGTTGTAATTAATAAATCATTTGAAGGTTGAAATTGGGAGAGAGCCTGAGGTGGAAGGAAATTCTACAGAATATGAGAAAAGTGTGTAGCTGTGAAGAGGTTGTGCTAGAGGTACTGAAGACTGTTAGAACATTTATTGAGTAAAAAGACACAGGTCTAATAACCCATTGTTACCATTGAGATGTTTTGCAGTTTTCAAACAACTGATTAGTAATGATTTCTGCTGATCAATTGCTATGGGTTACTATAGCAAAGTCTGCACATTTTATTATTGACCCTTGGATATAAGTTCATAGAGTTGGAACTATTTGAATGACACTGTTTTTTACATTTGATCCTGAATGGAAATGTTAGCTAGTGTAGGGACTGGAATTGTGGTGTCTGGGTGGGAACAGTTGTGGAGGTGTGTAAGCTTGGGGTGGTGTTCATTATGGACTAGAGTGGGGACATTCTAAAGCAAAAACAGGCAACAAATATTTGTCAACACTAAGCACAATGAAAAGGTGAATTATAATTCTAATGGCATCTTATGGGATATACAGCCATGTTTTAGACAAATCCCATAGGATAATGCAACATGATAAGGAGAAAAGAAGAGGGCAAAATCAAAGATAACTCCAAGACATTGGGGGGAATTCACAAAAGTGTCGGTAAAAAAAGTGACCCAGAAGTGGCGGTCGACAAATTTGTAAAATGTCGTACGAACGGCAAATTCACAAAGGCAGATGTTACCATCTCTGAATGTCTCGTAAGTCTGACAATTTTCTAAAATGTCGTATATCTTTTCATCGTACAAATGACATTTACCAAGACTTTTTAAATGACAATTTGTCTGACATTTTTATTTTGGAGAGCCTAAAGTGTCAAAAAAAAAATGAGTTTACGAGTAATTCATAAAAATGTCGGGAAAAGTGGCGCCGAAAAAAACACACCCACTTTTAACGACACTAATTCAAAAGTGTCGCACATGTCGGAAAATTGGCGGAGAAATGCTCTGTGAATTTGTCGGCTGTTGCTACGACACTTTCTACGACATTTTAAAGACATTTTTTCGTTCCCGACAGGGATGGGCGAATTTGACCGGTTTAGTTTCGCCAAAAATTCGCCGCCGGCGAAATGTTGCAGACGCCCATTAAAGTCTATGGGCGTCAAAAAAAATTTGTCGCGCAGCGAAATTATTTTGTCGTGCGTCTTTTTTTTTGGACGCACGTCTTCATACAAGTCTATGGGAGTCATTTTTTCGGCGAAACGAGGCAAAAAAATTCGCCCATCCCTAGTTCCCGACACTTTTGTGAATTCCCCCATTGTGTCTGGTGAGAAGCAATGAGAGCTGACAACTGTAAAAAAAGGATTTTAGGATGTTATACTATCGGTGTTGATGGGGGGAGACCATTTCTGTCTTGGAAATTTAAGAAAACACTAGAACACCCAAGTGAAAATGCCCAACAAACAAACAAAAAACCCCTAAATTAGGAGATCTGGATTTAGATTAGGAGAGAGAACCTTGAATAGCCTCAGTGTAGATACTGATAACCAACAGAACTGGCCAAGGAATGAAATATAGAACGAAGATTCTAGTAAACCAAGGATAGAACACAGAGGTACCTCCACAGAAAGAGGGAAGAAAGAAGATGTCACTCATTTTAAAAAAACTCCATAGAGCCATTAGAATAATAAGAAGGATTATCCAGTCAGGGCAAGAAAATTGAGCCACTGGAGTGGGAGAGGGTGATCGATGGTATCAAAAGCTGCAACAAAAAAAAATAAACTTTTGTTAAGAAGTGTTTTTGGATTTAGAAGCTAACTAGTCCCGCAGTTGACCTGTCAGCACAGGTAAAACAGTACGGCAGTTCATTCTTCATGGGTAAAAACGAATAAATATTAGCAGAAGCACTATTTATGAAGAATAAACAATCCTTTTACATGTAACTATTGTTTCAATTTGAGGATATTATTGCTGTAGCAATAATATATAACTCCCAATATTATTAAAGCATCAGTTTTAAGGTGCCTTTTAGTCATGGGTTAAACATGGGTTAAACAAACACAGATACTTCCTTTTTGCCGGTTTGTGTGCAGTGTAGTTGGTTTTGGCACCCACCAGGCTTCTGAGTACTAATCTCTTTCTCTAGTTACACAGCCTTCCCCACAGTCCATTCAATTCTCATCTCCCCTTGTCATCAATATCGCTTCCCTATCTATCCATGATAACCAACATCATTCTGTTTCCCTCCTCAACCTCTTCTCGCAATTACTGTAGACATAATCAGATACCTGCACAGCTTTCCAATGCTATTCATTTCTCTTTCCCTGTGGGAAATCAGTAATATTGGGCAATTAGGCTCATCAGCCTCTGATGCAAGTGATAAACAACCTGTGTACAGCTTAATGCTGAACGGGGCGCCTGCTCTGAGTGACCTTGCTCTGGCCGTAAATGGCATCCGGCAAACATTTGGTGCCACGATACCTCATTAGGCTACAGGCACTGAGGCTACTAATGGTTTTACCCGTTGGTGAGCTCCTGAAATAAGCATGTGGTTTAGACACTGCCAAGCAGTAAAGACGAAAAAAACTAGAAACCTTTGTAATACCTTGATGAATGAAATTGCTTAGGGACAGATTTACTAAAGGCGAAGTGGCAACCCTAGCGACTTTTTACCAGAAATCACATCCGCAGGGACATCGCCAATTCACTAACAGGCGCTGACGACAATTTGCTAGTGAAAGAGACCATCGCTTGCGTTCATTCGCACTCTATCGCCAGGCGACTTTTGACTCAGTCGAATGGTCGTTGCTCTGCAAGTGCAGATTATACTGAACGCTACCTCTTTCGCCAGAGTTGACTTCGCCACCTCAGACCAGGCGAACTGCTAAAATGAAGCTACATCTTCCTCAATGTCAGTTACATTATGTCCTGTCTGCCGAAAATGCATTAAAGTTGAAAAAACGCTGGCAACTTTTCCTTTTTTTAAGCAGCATTGCCTGCAAAAGTCCTAAATTGAAATTTTTTGCGTTAACATTTTTCCCCAGACATTTGAGGGGCATGGAACATTCATTTTACAGGGGGCTCATGTCTAGGGCATTATATGATCTCTTTTGTCTTTATTAAGGTTCCTTGGACTTTTGTAATAAAAAGTGACACCAACATCTCTTATAAAGACGTCCATACAACTTTAAAGTACGTGCCCTATTCAAATTGACCTAAGCGTAAGATCACTGGCGACTTTTCACTAGGCATAAACAAACGATAGCGAATCTTTGCTATGAAATGCTCGCACTGAAGAAGTATCACAACGAAAAGTCACCAGTGTTCGGCGCCCAGGATGCAACTTCACATTTTAGTGAATTAGCGTAGTGGTAACGAATTTGCACCTGGTGAAGTGGTGAGAAGTGTGCAAAGAGGTTGCTGGCGACAATTCGCCCTTTAGTAAGTCTGCCCTTTAGACATCATGCATACTGTGTATAAAAATAACTTTACTTTCAGCGGTATCTGTGCAATCATATTTTAACGATCATACAGATCTTGATAGCCAAAAGCTGAAAGTGATAGAACCCTCACGCAGCCTTGAGATTGTTATCGAGCTGACAGTTAGTTGATATGGGTTACAAGGATAGGCCAAATGTTACACCTTTTGTGCACACCTGCCAGTTAAAGGAGAAGGAAAGGTTAAAACTAAGTAAGCCTCATCAGAAAGGTCCATCTAAATATACCAGTAAACCCCCAAAGTAATGTTGCTCTAAGTCCCCTGTCAAAAGAAACACAGCATTTCTTTCCTTCTATTGTGTACACATGGGCTTCTGTATCAGACTTCCTGCCTTCAGCTTAAACCTCATTGCCCTGGGCAAGAGCATGCTCAGTTTCCTTCTCTCCCCCCACCCCTCCCTTCTCTACTGTAATCTGAGCCAAGAGCAGGGAGAGACTCAGGCAGGAAGTGATGTCACACCACATTAATACTGCAGCTCCTATTCTAAACAAACAGAGAGTTTCTAGAGCTTTTTACTCAGGTATGGTAAAACATTCTACAGAATAAATATAGCATTCTAGCTTGCACTATTGTAGCTAATCTATTGGCAATAAAATGCCTCTGTAGCTTTCCTTCTCCTTTAAGGCAACATTTTGAAAGTAGCATTATACGATCAAGTTATAAATGTAGAAGCTGATACATCTGTTGAGTAACTTGAAGAGAAGACATTCCTTGCATATTCTCCACCTTCCCCAAGGAGATGTTATAAAAGTTTGTTTACTTTTAGATTAACTTTTTGTATGAAATAGACATTGATATTCTTCGACAAGGTTTAAGGTTTTTTTTAGTTTTTTTACTTTTAGCTCAGCAGTGCTCCAGTTTGGAATTTCAGCAGCTGTCTGGTTGCTAGGGCCTTGTTTACCTTAGCAGCCAGATAGTGGTTTGAATGATAGAGTGAAATATGAATAGGAGAGGGCCTAAATAAAAAGATAAGGAACAAAAATACAATACTACAAAAAAAAATTTTGCTGCTGGGGTCAGTGACCCCCCCTTGGTGAAAGCTGGGCAGATATAGAAGAGAAAAGCAAATATCTCAAATCCTACAAAAAACAAAACGATGAGTTGCTAGGAATTGGACCAACTTAAAGCAAAATCACCCCTTTAAGGGTCAACAGAAGGAGGTCGAGTTAAATAAAACAGAATAGTTAGGGTAGATTCAAATAAAAGCTACTTTGTGGAATTAAAAATGATTACTCTCTATGGTTATTTCTTAAAGGCCGAATGCAAAAAAACTCAAAAAATATTTAGAGATTAATTTTACCCAGAGGATGGAAAAAATCATAATCCAAAACTCCTCCATCTCAGACCTGCCGAGGTTATATATAGTCAATGGGAGAGGTCCCTATCCTATTTGGAAATTTCTTTGGTCTGAGCTGGATTTAGCCTGAAAATCCAACTATTTCGGGCTTCTTGGTCAAAAATCCGAAAAACTGTACAATCCTGATTTTTGCTTGATTTTATCGAGTTTGTCTCTGATACGATTAAATTGTGCTTTCATTAATAATTATATTTTAATAAATACGTTCCAATCATGGATTCTAGTTTGGTCTGACTTTTTTTTTATAAAAAATTGTATTTTGATAAATAAGGCCCATAGTGTAAGAATGCCTAAAATCACATCTAATTTGAGTTTCATTCTGTAGCCTATAATCCTTCCATTTCAGTATGTAACCCTTGTCTGTTAATTTAGTGTAAATCCCCAGTTACAATATTTTTGCAAAGTGATGTAGAAATAAATGAAGATGACGGTGATTGCTTGGAAATCTTTAAGGCAAATATCCTCTTGGAGTAGTTTGACAAAATCTCCCAAATCCCATATTTGATATAATTTGACCCTATTAAATTTAATTCTAGACCTAATAATGTGGGTAAGATATAAATTACTTTACCAACTACTTTGTGTAAATGACAAGTTGAGATTGCTTGTGTAACCAGCATCTCCTATGGAGAATGATTGTAGAGACTTACTAAATATATGAGACTGTCTAGGGTTGCTATATTTATACAATTATAATTGGTATTGCAGTTCATCTAGCGTGTCTCCTTTCATACTTCATTGCCAAAGCATCTGTGCAGTGTGGCATTCAGTTGTGTAGATCTGTAGGAGAAGCTGGGCAGCAAATCACCTTGTCAGTGATGGGTGAAGGGGTAAAGGTTATATAAAAAGGGAAGTCCAAAACAAACTATGACCTATGACATCTAAATGCATATTATTAAACGCATAGTATTACCTAACAGAAGTTCATTGAGAAAATGTTTATATGTCAGTAAATATTTTAGGGGGTTATTTATAAAAATCCAAAATTTTCTCACTATTTTGCATTATTTTGCACAGACTTTCCTTCTCTATTTATCAATACATTTTCACAAAGATTTCTTGGGAGCGAAAAGACCTGATAAAATTGTGAAAAAATCCAAATTCTAAGATTTTTTCCTATGTGTTGTCGAAAGCTGCAACTTTTCTGGATTTGATGACCGAAACTTGCTTCTTTTTTTAATCTGATGCCGGAATCTTCAGGTTATTAAACGAAACCCAGAGCAGATCAGTATATCTTCAAAATGTCAACAGGGCATCTGCCATTGACTTCTACATGAACTCGGCAGGTCTGAGTTGGAGTACTTTTTTATTCAGACTTTTAAAGGATAAGTAAATCTTAAAAATAAGTGAATGCAAAATTGATGAGGGGGCTATTCTAAGCACTTTTGGAATGTACATTGATTATTAATTTATTTTTAATTCCAAGATATTAAGGGATACATGTACTGTTACTATGAATGAATTTTATTATAACAGCACCACCTGCTGGTCATTTTCCCACCAGTCTGACCAGCAAGTAGTCAAGGAAGTTGTCAGGAGAAAGAAAGAGGTTGATGTTCTTCTGCTTAGGAAAGATGTGAGAAAGGTTTCTAATTTTATTCCTAAGCAGAAGAACATCAGCCTCTTTCTTTCTCCTGACAACTTCCTTGACTACTTAGTGGTCAGACTGGTGGGAAAATGACCAGCAGGTGGCGCTGTTGTAACAAAATTCATTCATAGTAACAGTACATGTATCCTTTAATATCTTGGAATTAAAAATAAATAAATAATGAATGTACATTGCAAAAGTGCTTAGAATAGCCCCCTTGCCAATTTTACATTCATTTATTTTTAAAGTTTACTTATCCTTTAACACCATCTGGGTTTAATAAATCTAAAAAAAATTCAAGTTTTTTTTTTTCCTAAGAAAAAAATTATTTTTCCCTTTAAAAGTCCGACCACAAAAAATTGGACATTAATAAATAACCACCTAATTGTTTTGTTTGTGATTGTTTGTAGAAATCTGGAATCCAATGTTCTGGATATAGAAAGTCAAGGGATCTGGCAGTGAAATCAGGATGATATTTGACTTTTGCAGTGATATGCTACCTACTGTGGACCAGCTGGGGAGACCTTATTTTGCACTATTCATGTAGAATGTGGAGAATGTGCTGCATTGCTGCTGCTGTACTCATATGTGTTTAATATTAATATAGCCATGCTATGAGTTAGGGCAGGGGCACACACGCAGATTCAGGGAGATTTAGTCGCCTGATGACTAATCGCATCTGCTTCGGGGCAATCGCCCGCGGCAATGCACTCACGGCGCTTCAATTTCCAAAGTCGCCCGAAGTTTCCTCGGCTCCGAAGCTCCGAAGAGCCGCAAGTGCCATTGTGCTGGCGTTTTCTCATTATAGCAGGCGGAAGGCAGGGGGAAGGCAGTTCGGGGAGACTAAATCTCCCCGAATCTGCCCGTGTGCCCCTGCCCTTAAGGGGACCCTTACCAAATGCTGTACATCAAAGGGGTGGCTTGAACTGAACAAGTTAATCAAGCATTGCATCTCTACGTAAGCAGATGTACAAAGTAAAGGACATATGTTTTATACAGAAGAGAAATTATTTAGACAAGTTACTGGGGAAAACACACACACATACTTTAGTTATTTACATGTAATAGGAGCTCTGAAGTTTAACAAAATGAATTTGGATAGACGAGGATAATAAAAACAAAACAAATCAGTCACTGGAATAAGAATGATTGTTTCTGCTGTAACAGAAAAGCGCATTATATTCTCTATCGAATCTAAATTAAAATATACAAAAAGTTGAGTGATTCTGAAATACGGAGAAAAAAACATTACATTGGTCCAAGGAAGCTTGCCTGAAATTAACAGCAAAACATTCATTATTCTTATTGTTAAAAAAAAGAGAAAGATGGCCTTTTTAAAGTCTAGTATGTGGTCCGACAGAATCAGTTTGATTTTTAAATGTCGAGAATGAAGAGATCCCCAGCTTGTTTTGGCAGGCACAGCACTGATAAAAGTAGGCCCTAATGCCTTATAGAATATCTCCCTGATCTATTCTGCCCATTGTGTACCCTGCTGTTAAACAGACTGGGGAATGGTAGAAGATTGTTTAATTTTGCCTGAAATATAAATTTTTTTCCCAGGTAGAATGAAGCTCTTCATAAGCCTCTAGAAATCCAGGCTGTGTGTGTGTTTTGTAATTAAGCAGTTAATTGCACTGGAGTAGTTGATTAGCTTTGGGGGATGGTAATGTACTACCAGGATGATATGTTGTGTACAGTTCAGAATCATTTACAGAAATTGGAGCTAATTTTGCTGTCTGTGCTTATTACTGCATTAATTTAATTTGGGTTGCTTTTAGCTCATTAACACATCTAATTAATTCGTTGACATCACTATTAAGATGTCTCTTTTGAAATTGGCGTCTCCAGATAATCAGGATGGAAGAGGCTGACAGATCAGGCACGAAGCTGCCTGGGAAAATGAGGGGAAAAGAAAAAAAAGAAAGCAACAACTAATGAATTCTGCATCAGAACCAGTGAATTTGTCAGTCAGTGAAAGGGAGGAAAAGAATAGACAGAGCAGTGCAGGAGAAACAATTGAAACAGACGTTTATTACTATGATCCCCACTAAAAGCACATTAGGCCTCTCCTAGTTTAATTTCTTTGGTATAACAGGATGTGACACATAATAATGACTGTGCCGAAGCGCAATGCTTTAGTTAAAAGTGTCGTCAGTCTTATAAGCACATGATTTCCACCCTTATAATAACGTGTGTGGTATGGTGTACTGTACAAAAGCTATGCAATGATAATAACCAATCTACTAGGGGTCTAGTCTCATGTGAAGGCCTTTTCTGTGACTCACTATAATAAAAAGCATGGAGGCAGAGTACAAGTATGGGACCTGTTATCCAGAATGCTTGGGACCTGGGGTTTTCCAGAGGATAGATCTTTCCGTAATTTGCATCTTCATACCTTAAGTCTACTAGAAACTTATGTAAAAATTAAATAAACCCAATAGGCTAGTTTTGCTTCCAATATGGAGTAATTAAAGTACATGGTATTGTTTTATTATTATAGAGAAAAAGGAAATCACTTATTTGGATAAAATGTCGATGAATTTCCGTAATTCATAGCCTTCTGGATAACGTTTTACTGGCTAATGGTTCTAGTACCTGTATATAGTGTAAGTGCTTTACAGCACAGGGACACTAAGTTCGGTTCTGCCGGGGCAAAACATTACCTTATAAAACCATACAGGAAGGTTTAATCACAATGAAATCGATTTTTGTGCTTTGTAAATGTGACAAGGACCTTAGATTGTAAGCTCCACACGGCAGGGACCAAAGGATAGCAAATGTATTGGGATTCAAAGTAAAAATGGGCATTTGTTTATTTTTTATCCCCTCATCAAAAGAGAACTAGGATCACTTGCACACACCTTAAAGCACTGGAGATCACTAAAAACTGGGCACCTCTTTACAAGCTTACTTATATGGGCAGAGGCTGCCCAGAAAAATTCAAAAAAGTCTGGGGCCCATGGGCTGACACACTTAACACATCTACTCCCCCAGGATAACAGTTAATAGGATATTTAGAGGTTGCCACCTGATCAGTATTTTACCGGCCTGGCCGGTAAAAATGATGGCTGATCCCAATGTTATTAATAGGGAAAAAAGATAAATATATAGGAAGGCCTGTATTTTTTTCCAAAAAAGGTGGCAACCCTAAGGATATTACATTCCTATGCTCCAATATGTACTGATGTATATACCACGGCCTACCCAACCCCAAAATGTTTCCACAATCTATGATCGAAAAGCTTACAGAGAAATAGTGCTCCCCAAAAGAAAATGTTTATCAGTCATGCACATCAGTTCACATGGTCTCAGTGCTCTGGAAAACATTATCTATAAATTATCTTTGGCCAGCACAACTGAAATGGCATCCCCTTCTGTTGTAAATAATCCCGAACAATGAAGGTAGTCTTGGAAAGATTGTGTCCTTAGAACCACCCCCTTACTCTTTGCAGTTTTCAGCCTGAAGGAAAGCAGAGAAAACCAGCCAGAAGGGTGGATTGCATTGGCAAAGGCACTGAGTCTCAGATAGGAATCCTGCAGTTCCCAGAAAATGTATATAAGGGGAGAACAAAGTCAAGAAACCAGGTTGAAATGACACAACAACTAGCAATTCTGTCTGAAGTTTTCAGTCACTACTGCTAGGGGTAGAAACAAAGGGATAAGTCAAAGAATTAGAAGGAACTTTGTATCATAAAAAGAGTCATGCTGCCTGTTTAACAAACCCAAACTCTCCACATGAATCCTAGGATGAGATGTGTCAACCACCAAGTTATTTGCTTGATCTGCTTCTGTTTATGGACAAGATAGATATGATCTTAGATACATTTGGGTTTTTGTAGTAAAGACATACAAAAACAACAAAATCATTTGTATGTCAATACAGCTAAAACAGGTGACTAAGCAAAAATAAGCTGCACCCTGACATTAACATCAGTTAAGGGACGTGAAGGAAGTAGAGGTCATTGTCTCTGTTTGCTTGGGTTGCAATTTGCTTAAGTTACATGCTAATTAATTTACTCATATGAAAACAATGATGATCATCCCTTGGTCTCCATTTGAGGTTTAGGGAATATACAAAATACTGCAGACTAATAGGATATATACAGAATATTAGCATCCACCTTCTCACATTGTCTAAGAGTTGAGCTCACTACACCCAAAGTGGAAACGGTGGCAGACCTTTCTCTATCTTGGCATTTAGAACGACACATTAATGCAGGGTTTGTTTGTTTGTTTGTTTTAAGGGGCAATTGACTCCAGCAAATATGATTTGATTTCTGTTAAATATGTTTGATGATGTGTAAATCCCTATGTGCCATAATCTACATAAAACTTATTTGCCACTTATGAAAGTTGAAGGCAGCAGAGTTGACTTTGTTGGTTACAGTGGTTCTCTTAGATCAATATCTTGTCTTGATCAGATCAGGTTCAGCTGCCAAATAGAGCCTTGCAACCGAAACGTATCTGGATTTTTTGACTTCTGTTGGAGTCTCTTGTTCTCCACCAGCCGTAAATATGTTCTCTCTGATGGTTCTCCACTGTTTGCAATGTAAATGTGTACCAGCCCATAGGACCAGTACTATACTCTTTTCCAGCATGTCTTCAACCATTCAAAATTGTATCTTCTGTATGTTATCTTCTTGTTCTCCACCAATTCTAATTATGATCTCTCTGATGGTTCTGCATTGTTAACAATCTGGTTTTGACCCAGCCTGTAGAACAAGTAGCATATATTTTGCAGGGATGTCTACAACTATTCAATATCATTGCCCTCTGCTGTTCAAGATTTTAAATTATTGAGGGTATTTTGAAGATTTCCCAGTTAACTTGGGGGATTACTGCTTAAGGACTCTCCTTAGCCCTTTCTTAAAAATATACTGGAGCATGCCAGTCTCAAGTAAATTAAAGCCACCAGCACAACCAGGTTTATAGTACTGTGCAAGGAAGTGGCAGAAGCAATATATCTACTATTATTTTACTCTTTATCCAAACATCAGCTGGTAAATCTGATTGTTACTCAGGAGCATAGGGATATAGAGGTAAAACCTTACAATACTTTCAACATCAACATCAAAATGTTTTTGATTCATGTGATGACTTAATAACACTGGAAAGGGAGACACATTCACTAGATATAGAATGTAAATGAGTGAGCTGTGCTGTTACCATTGCTAAAGATATTTTTATTTATAAATCAGAAAGCTGTAGCCAGTAACCGCTAAATATTCATTCAGTACCTTCACTGTAAAATAAATAATTAGCCACCCATAACTGTGAGGTTATGAGAGGTGATGATACAGATATACAATTAGTGAGCACAGACATTATAATTATTAAGTAATTGAAAGATAGGAACCTGTCCTTGGCTGTAGATCCTCATTATCTTGCTGTCACCATGAAGGAACTGATCAATGTGTGAAAGTGTATTTAGTGAATCAGTCGAGAGAGAACAATTTTAAAGGTAGATTTTTAAGGCGGATTTCCGCAGGACTAAATAATTGTGCATGAGTACACGTTTCTAATAAGACGTCCTATGCAAAATGGGGAATGATTATGGACAAGCTACATAATTACAAATGTTTGTGCTGCAATTTTGTATGGCTTCTTTAATTAGCTGTAGAGTGTTATAATTAGGTATGACCTGTGTAATTATGCATGGTGCATATATCTGATATAATTATGAGTAACTGAGTATGATGCATGTGTGTGATATGATTATGAAACATCCGTGTAATCAAGTTAGCAGTTTTAATAGAACAACATGTGTAGTATATGTACGTTAGAAGCTTTCTATCCTCTTTCTTGTTATTTAGCTATGCTTCCTTGGGGATAAAATACTATAAAAATTCTAATAGCACCCTTTGATTATTAACTTCAATATTGGATACCTCTAATATACATAGTTCTCCAGTGCAATCGAGTCTATTATATTACTTGAAAAGAATTGTAAGAAGTGGGAAGCAGTGTTGGAATGGCAAGGCCCACCAGAAAACCTTGAACCTCAGGGCCACTCTTCACGATATTATTCCTCCTCTCCATACAAAACGTCTGCGTTCTTCTAGTCTCTTCTCTATAATTTGAACTTTCATCAATTTCTTCTTTGTGTTCTGACATAGCAATGTAGAATTACTATAGTATATGCATAAAAAGTCAAATAACTGGGTGAGCAGGCTGACTTCTGGACCCAGTGGGAGTTTTCCTGGTACCTGGTGGGCCAGTCCGCCTGTGAGCTTCTGGCTGTTAAAAATCCAGCTCATCAGAAAGGCATCAAAGTTCCAAGTATAACATACATGAAAGTCTTTAATTAAGAAGGCAAATTAAAGGAGAAGGAAAGCTACTGAAGCAGTTTATTGCCAATAAATTAGTCACAATAGTGCAAGCAATAACACTATATTCTGCAGAATGCTTTACCATACCTGAGTAAACAGCTCTAGAAGCTATCCATGTTTGTTTAGGATAGCAGCTGCCATATTAGATTGGTGTGACATTACTTCCTGTCTGAGTCTCTCCCTGCTCACTCATAGCCCTGTCTCAGTTTACAGCAGGGAGTGGAGGAGGGAGGGGGGAAAGGAAGGGCGAGAGGGAGAGAGGAGCAAACTGAGCATGCTCAAGCCCTAGCCCTGGAGGTTTATGCTGAAAATAGGAAGCCCATGTTTACAGAATAGAAGGAAAGAAATGCTGTGTTTCTGATAGATCAGTATTACTTAGAGGTTTAACTGGTGTATTTGTATAGACCTTTCTGATAAAGCTTACTTAATTTTAGTCTTTCCTTCTCCTTTAAGGAACTTAAGCTTCGAATCTCTTTTTAATGGTCAGTAGACAAAATGCAGCCCATTTTTAATGTAGTAGACAAAATGCAGCCCATGATGATTTTCCATTAAAAGGTGACACAACCCCTTTAAACTTTGACCTACCTATACGATTGCCAAGACATTATTGATCTCCAAATTAAATTAAAAAAGCAGCAAGAGATAACACTTTTGGTCTTTTTATATAACATCACTTGGAAGCACAGGCTATTTCAACAGATACATCACTTTAAGCTAAGCCTCTGCCATCTGTCCCACCCTCTAGTTACAAATGCACACAAGCACGTAATTCAGAGTGGCATCAGAAATGGGATTCAAATGCTAGTGCCTGTCTTGTATTCATTGCTGAATACATCTGTTATCACTTCTTATACATCAGGCAGACATACAGCTTCATGTCTAGAAAATCCCTTTATGGAAGGAACTGAACAGGCATTGAGTTTAAGAGGTTTTCACTGTTCTGTGTTATTCATTTCAATTCCTAAATCTTTTTTTCCCTCCTGGAGAGGGTAAAAACCTTCAGCCATAGTCATCAGAGATATCATGCTGCAGGGATTGTTAGATTTATTGTGAAGGCCATTCCATGCTCCCCTAGGTCTTTATCAGGAAGCTCTTGTGCTTGATTATTATAAAAAAGCATTGCTTTCAGAGGCATTTTCAAGTGTTTATTAGTAAAAGTGAAAAGAAAACTGAGTTATTCTACCCAGAGCAAGTACATCCCATTTATGGGGTAATGGTTGTGATTAGACAGGCTGAGGATTACATAGGCAGATGTGATTTCCCAAACCAAGTCTATTAAATTCAATATTCTTTAAATTGGCTCTAATGGACTTGAATTTCCGCTAGAAAAGAGTTTTGTTTGAGCCATTTACATTTTAAAATGGCCTTTCTTCATGAAACTGGAGGAGTTAACAATGCTGGTTGTTTAAATTAGTCCATTAAGCAGAAGGGATTCCTTTCTGCTCGTGTTACATTTATCATGGTAAAAAGTGAAAAAAAATATCAAGAGGTTTAGGAAACCATGTGTTTTCCCCAGTGATGACATAGTAGTTAGGTATCAAGAGAGTTACAGCAGAGTGATAGAGTAATTATGGATATTAGTTACATTATATAACTGTACATGGAATGATTCAGGCACATTTCTGCCTAGCAGCTCATAGACTGTACTAAGTACCTGTGGCCAAGGCTAAGGCATTGGACCCAGGCCACCTACGGATACAATAGTCAGATAAACAAACCCAAGCTAATATTAGACTGGTTGTGTGCCTTTATTATAGAGCAAAGGACCTTTTTCCCCCAAAAACTGTTACCATCTCGGATTTGACCATCTCAGAGCAAAGGGTTAGTAATAATTGTACAGCAGTAAAGGAGACCTTTTTACTCATTCAAACCTTTTTAAGTCAATAGGGTTTATTTGGTGAACATTGGTGAAATTGAGGCCTTGGCTGATGTATCTTACAAATTATGTATTCACTTTTTGCACTATTTCTTTATGTTTTCATTCATTTATGCTGCTTGTATATTGGGTATGGCTGGAGTGAGCCACAGGTACCTTTAATAAAAATTTGTTGTTGCCTTCTAAAGAGTTGTTACTTATGTTTATGTTTTCATATTGATATTTTATTAAAGTTATATTTTGTTGTATAAAGGGTGCTCTTGCATTACAAGTTGATGACAGATGGTTCATTGGTCTTTTTTTTGTCCTCAGTTTATGATGTCTCAGGCATGTTGAAATGTTGATTTTGTAATGCCATTTAACATTCATGTAGCGATGTGCAAATTAGTCCCATTTCGCTTTGCAGTACAATTCACAAATTGAAACGCTGAAATTCACCGCAAATTTGCACCTGGCAAATAAATTCGCCCATCGCTACATTCATCCAATCATCCTTATCCCAGTTTAGCAAACTGAGGCTACAGAGTTGAATTAAGTTCCATTTCTGTCTACAGGGGTTCCATATACTTTCGTGTGGGGCCCTCCAACAGTCTTCCCCGATCGATATCTGGCTGAAAGTCTGTCAGATGTTGATCAGGCAGGATTAAAAATCATGTTGGATTGCGGATGCATCCGTAGACACTATCCGTATTGGCTGCATCATGATCCAATCCTTGGGCCCTAGAGCCCATGATCGGATCAGCCCAATATTGACTACCTCAATGTGGGCATATCGGGGAGAGATCCGCATGTTTGGCAAGCTGAGCAACAATGTGTCAATGGGCTGGAATCTCAAGGCACAATATAAATCTATACTTGAGGCTGGCACTGTTAGACATGACTTTTGTTAACTGACATAGAACCATAAACTGGAATTAAAAATATATATAACATTTTTAATGATAATACCATACCACCAAAATGGAACCACTGTGCACATTAAGTTAAAGGAGAAGCAAACCCAAAAGTTAAAAAACCCCTACCCCCCTACCCTACATAGACCCCCTCCCTACTCCCCCCAGTCTAAGTGGTACCCAGAGCAAATGCCCCTGACTTTTTACTTACCCCTTGGTGCAGATTCAGGCAGCGGAGTTCACGTGCACCATCTCGGAATGAGACTGATGCTTAAGCAATTTTCGTGAGTTTCTGCACATGCGTTGTTATCATGGAAAAAACAATTGCTCCAACTGCGCATGTGCCGCTCCGCCAGTCTCAATCCAAAGATTACTAAAGAGAGGAAGATGGCACCAGTGAATACCACTGGACAAAATCTGCACAGAGGTGTAAGTAAAGACGTAGGGGCATTTGCCCGGGGTAACACTTAGGCTGTGGAGAGGAGGGTAGGGGGTAGGGTTTTTTTTAACTTTTGGGATTGCTTCTCCTTTAAGCACATAAGTTAGACAGGCACTTATTTTAGTGCAATTTCTTCTAATATCCTCTCTAGGACTGCAGTGCAGTGCCTTGAAGGCAGTTGAAGAGTATATTATGGTGGTAAAGGATTTTTTTCATGGCAGATTGCTTTCATTCTATTGCAAATCTAATATGTGTTAATAAGTGGGACTTTGCCTTATACAGCTCTTTTAAAGTGATTCAGTAATGTTACTGTAAAACCATTAAATGCAATACACTTATCAAACACTTAACAGTCAGCTGATTTTCACTACCTCCCAGTCATGTGTTCAGTGCTCTTTTTTTTCTATTGAATATAGTGATTTCAATTAAAGGTGCCAAGGAAAGTTCACACCGCTCTGGGGTTTGATCCTTACACTTTAATGCTCTTCAGAGTTCATCTGAAGATGAAGTTCATCAGTCTAAATGAGAAGAAGTAATCACATATTTACTGTGTTGTACAGCTCCTTGTACAGTTGTAATAGGGTTTTCTGCAGAGCTGTATTCACTTCAGTAGCACTGGTGCTGAGATAAGTAGGATAGCAAGGTATATTGGTGGATCAGTGATTGGAGACTTATCAATGCAACACATCAGTTATAAAATATGTCTATGGAAACCTGTATGAATATGTTTGTAGTAACAGAAAACTGGCCATCAAATAATTAAAAGTGCCAAAAGATTACATTTTTCTATTTACAAAAACTGTGATCAGTTAACAGTTGCCCAGGCCCAGTTTTAGTGTTGATAGTATCCTTTCTATTTATATGAAATGTGCAAGGGTACTACTCAAGCAGGTAAACTAGAATTTAAATAGGAGACCATCAAAGGAAGAAATCCCGAGATCTTGTATTTTTGTGCTCGTTGATGGAAAACTTACAAGCAGAAGTTCCCAGCTCACCTCTTGGCCATTACTTTATACAAAAGTTAGAGCAGATAACAAGTCTGTCCTAGTAGGCCCTGGGCAAATGTCCATTTTCCCCATTTATTAAAATGGCCCAGGATGCATCACAGATTAATTTCTTATACCAAAAACTCATTCAAAGTTTTTTTAGTTTGTTCCCTAGAAGAAGGAAGGAGTAGGAATAAGTGCCATCTTCGTACTTTAGGTTGCTCGACCTTTTTGCCATTTCACTGCCTTGTGTAGTTGCTATCTCTATATGCATTGTGATGAAATTGAACAACTGAGATACTCCAATACCCCATGTTTTTAGATATAATAGTCAGCTCAAGTTCAATTGATGAGTCAGCTCAAGCTCAATTTCTACGCATAAATGTGATTATAAATATTATTTAGAGTTTCTCCTTCTCTAAATTAGAGTTCTATGGTTTCCATTCTTATTTCAATATATGTATATATATATATATATATATATATATATATATAAAGATCTCTGGTTGCCCCATACACAGGACATTTATGAATAAGGTTGGTCAGGTGGTATTTTGGAGTTTTCACTAAAGCTTTGCAAAGACAGTTCTTTGTTGTAGTGGCACAGTTACTTAGATATTCCAACTTTTTTTACCCACAATACATAATTGCATTCCTTTAAATGGCAAGCATTACAAGTGGTTGTCAGGGCCCAAAGGCTCAGTTTGAAGTTGCGGACCAAGGAGGAAGCTTTGAGGTTTCCAAACACAGTTCGTAGAACAAAATGGGGTCAAGAATAAGGGTAGTCAGAAGGGCAAACGATCAGTGCAGGCGGCAAGGATTTATAAACGGGAAACAGGCAGAGGTTGAGATTAAAAAAAACACAATAATCACGACCAGGAACACAGTGAAGTAGAACCTATTCACGGGCAAAGGCAGTAGGTCTCAGATATTGCACATCAATGCTGCAAGTTTTGACGCCGGCGTTGTGACGTTTGACGCTGGTAACAATTCGCTGCGTCCAAAACGAGGCGCCATCGAGGCGCCATTTTGGATTGGACGCCGGCGGGAAAGGACGCGCCGGACCGCGCTCCTTACAGTGGTACAACAGTAAAGGGAAATCTTCCACCTAATCAAGGCAGGTATTAAGGCCCTAGACTCCTCATTCAGCATAAAGCAAATGTATTGAGCAAAATACTCACGGGCATATTGGGTATACTGTCTATGATTATTAAGAATAATATTAGAACAAATACAAAGCACAAGAAAAGAACCACCCTCTAGGGATGTATAGACAATACTATTGTGGTTATGTCTAACAAGGAACAAATACATCATTTGCAAATACAATCTTTAGCAGTTAACATCTTTATTATAAATGCCCCTGGGAAGTGGCTCTGAGCCCATACCTAGATCTCCATTAGTCTCTATGGCAAGTAGTAGAAGTTCATTGAATTACCTTATTACTATATACATTTTAAATCATATAAAAACATTTTTTTCACTATTTCTGTGTATGTCTGACATCAGAAACCAGTTCAGGTATACAGGGGAAGCCAGAACAAAAGGGAATAAGAAGCATGATATTATTGTAAGAATAAACTGGACTAGATTATAGACCTTTCCATGCCAGTAGCTCGGCATCTTTTAGGAGATAGAGCTGTTCAGCATTACAGAACTCATAAGCAGGCCCGGATTTGCGGCAAGGCCGCATAGGCCCGGGCCTAGGGCGGCAAAAAAATAGGGGCGGCATGCCGCCCAGCCGCATTATGGGGACGCGTGCGTCCCCATTCATTTACAGCAGCTGCGCCGGCGTTTTTTTCGCCGGCGCGCTGAGAAAGTGAGGTGAGGTGGGCGCTAGGACCGCGCGGCCGCCTGGTCGGACCGTGCGGCCTAGGGGCGCGCCTCAGAGAAATCCGGCGCTGCTCATAAGATCATAATTGACAAATACTGTAAGTACCTGTTCAGACTACATCCATTTAACTATTTTAAGTTGCTTAACACCTTCAAAGTGGCCTTAAAAGCCCAAAACATTAAAATGACAACTTTTAAAGTCACTAGTGTGCAATGCATATTAATTAACTAACCAGAGAGGAATTTCCATCAATGTTTGGAGATCCTGTAATAAAGTATGTGTGTGTGCACTCATATGGCAAACTTAGAAGTTGGATTTAAAGGCGACATAAACCTTCCCTAAAACTGATCCTTTTGCACCTCATACCTGCCTAAGGTAGGCATCCTAAACTTAATGGGCATCTAAAACCCAAACAGAAATGAATCTAAACAGAGCAGATGGGATCCCTTTGAATTTCTAGGACTTCTGTCCCTGAAGGACTTGAGGTTTTGCTTTAAGTATTCATTTCTATAATTGTTGAACTACAGCTCACGTAATGTTTTAATGCTATGATGGAAGATTTTTGGGTGTAGCTGTGTGTGATTTTTTTCCTGGGCTTAGAACACACTGGGACCAAAAGATCCATACTACAACTGAATTCAAAGCTGTTGTGGCTAAATGAATAGGAATGGAAAAAAACCTTCTGATTTCCAATTGATTTTTCATTTCGAAAGCAGATGCCTAAGGGCAACTGAATCAACACCTTTATTATGGTGAATTGCCCCATGCATCATGACATTATTATAAAATTATCTAATTATATTTTTATAATTAAAATTTGCTTATGTTCAGAAGCATAAAAATTACATTTTTTTTATGAGACATGGCAGTATTCCATTATCTGTTCTTCCGTAAGGTGTATTATGTATTATCTATCTATTTATATAGCACTGATACAATTACCCAGCACTTTACAAGGATTTAGGGGTGATCTGGTCCCTTTGTCTTGCTGCTGCCACCTCCGCTCACCTTTTTTGGAGCCAGATGGGCCACTGGGAGGTCCACACATTAGCAAAGAGAAGCTCAATTGTGTTCTCTGAGCTAGAAAAGCCAAATTTCTGGTTTGAAAACATTTTTGTTGCCCCTGGTAACCAGTGGGGCATTGTCATCTAAGGCGAGTTGCTCAACTCGCTTCATTGGGGCAGCACCCCTGCATGGATTGTTCATCATTCACATCAGTCCATGGCTCAGTGGAGCTTACAGTCTAAAGTCCCTATCGCATTCAAACACACTAAGGTCGGTTTTATCAGAAGCCAATTAACCCATCTGTATGTTTGTAATGGGCAACTATGGTTATGCTCCCTCAGTTTGTAAGAAGCCCTTAGTTTCCTGTCCAAATGAACAATTATCTTGCCAATAATGCTAAGGTGTAGCAGTGTAGTGCAGTAGTACAACAAGAATATGCAGTTTATAGAGGTTCCTGCACCATTACCCATAACAAATAAAGGTATGGGACCTGTTATGCAGAATGCTTGGGACCTAGGGTTTTTGGGATAATGGATCTACTAGATAATAATTTAAACAATAATAAAACCAAATAGGCTGCTTTGTATACAGATTAATTATATCTTAGTTTGGATAAAGTACAAGCTACTGTTTTATTAAAAGAAATAATTTTTTAGAATTTGGATTATTTGGATAAAATGGAGTTGATGGGAAATGGCCTTTCCATAGTTGCATAGTTAAACCTGGTCGAAAAAAGACAAAGTCCATCAAGTTTAACCCCTCCAAATGAAAATCCAGTATCCAAACACACACCCCTCCATACTTTCAAATAAATTATATATACCCATACCTATACTATGTATAGGGGGTCATTTATAAACACTGGACAAATTTGCCCATTGGCAGTAATCCTTTTCAACCAATCAAATGCTTGCATTCATTTTTTAACCAGCAGCTGGCTGAAAAAAGCCAGGGGTTACTGCCCATTATCAAATTTGGTCAGCGTTTATAAATGAGGTCCAATGGGAGTTTGTCTTTTTTCATGCAAAATGCACTGACATCAATGGGTAGTTTTCTCTGCATTTTTTTTCCTGCTGTGGTTGTTCAAATTTTTTTTTGGTGATGTAAATGTTCCTGGCACATTGCTGCAGCTATGCAAAGAAAAAAAATTAGCTAATGCTAAAATACAGAATTTTGCAGCAAGTAAAGTGACATCTCAGTTAAATACCTGACTTGGAAGCATACCCAGCATTCCCTGCAGGCGAGGAGAAGGGGATGAGAGCATCAGTGAGTGGACAGGGGACAGGGAGTGGGTGGAAGGCTGGGTAGGAGTTGCTGAGTGCCGGGCCCCATTGACTAGTTACATGGTCTACATTTACTACTGATAAACTGCATGCATGTGGGTCCTTGCTTATGTTACCTTAGTAAATGTATGTTTTTGTACAGATAAGTAGTGATGGGCTAATTTTTCGCGAATCTCCCACAAAGTTCGCGAAACGGCAAAAAATTTGCGGAAAATTGAGAAATCAAAAAGTTCACGAAAAAATTGTGAAACTTGAACGTTTTAACGAAAAAATTGTGCCATTTGAACATTTTCATGAAAAAATCTAGCAATTCTAACGTTTTCATGAAAAAATCAAGCAATTCTAAAGTTTTCACTAAAATCGAGAAATTTGAATGTTTTCATTAAAGCATTGAGCAATTCAAAGGTTTTCACAAAATAATTGAGCAATTTGCAAGTTTTCATGAAAAATTGAGCAATTCGAACGGTTTCGGGAAAATCGGAAATTGACGCCGGTGAATTTTCGCAAATTTATCCGCGGTGAAACTCGGAAATTTGCAGTGAATTTGTGCCAAGCAAATTTATTCGCTCATCACTACAGATAAGTGATTATATAAATGTTAGCCTTTTTTTAATTGCCCTTATTTTGTGTGAGGGGCACTTAACTAACATACTCAAAATTATAGCCAATCAAATCTACTAAGGACTAATGTGTTACCAATGCATATTCCCCAAAACCCCATGCACGACTCCTATTACAATTACAGCCATTGGATTTTTTGATGGGCTGAGAACAATTGAAGTCGTCATTCTAACAAGGGAGATGTATAACCCAGAATTGAGTGCAAGATGGACTGCTGCTTTCTTTAGATCCCTTGAGACCTCAGCCAGGGACATGGTAGCACAAAATAAACAGATGCATCAATAAACCCCCTTATTCTCCAGGGCGCCATTAAAATGTGAGATGCCCTTAGAAAGTGCATATGGCTGCAATTAGGCTTAAAATACGGACGTGTCAATGGCTGTACTTATTTGTGTTTTCTGCTATTGATCTGCTTGCCTTTTCCACATTAAACAGTCGTTTTTAGCTCATCAATACATTCAAAGCTGAAGATGTATGAACTTTTCTTCCAGTTCCTCGTATCACATTTAAAGAAAATTGTATTATTATGGGGTCAAGGTGGTTAACTCCAACCGCAGAAGAGGTTTAGGGAGACAAGTTGACAAAATGCAGGGATACCGCTGAGTAATACTCTGCTTTCTCAAAAGGTTACCACGTTGCCCGGAACAACTGTATCTTTAAACGTTTAGCAGACAGGGCTTCAAATCAAACATAAATGTTCAGTCCAAGGGTTAGAGATCCCACCTCAAAGGAGTGACACCATACGTCAGCTAGGAATCGGCAATCTCAGCAATGGTGAGAGGGCTAATGTACCTAAGGATGACTAAATGTCAACTGAATACTTCTAAGAATACACTGAAATCTACTATTACTGTATTATATGTGTGTCTATCAACTGTATTTTTAGCGATCTCCAGTCTCTCCAGTTTATTTCACAACCCTCTACTGTCAGTCCATCAATAGAAACATGTCCTCCTAGCCTAAATAAAGTACATTAAATGAATTGCACTCAAATGGGGAAATGTACGGAAAAAATATTCGCAATGCGAAAAGTTATGCCTTTGTGCGAACATATTTGACTTTGCGTGAATTTAATATAGCTTTTGCGAACCTGGAAACTGTTAAGCAACCACTTCCAACAGGGGAATTGCAAATTTTATAGTATGCGCCGGTGTGCATTGAATGTAATAAAACGTCTTACGACACCAAAAGATTACGACACCTTCAAGCTCTTCTTAAAAATGGGCAAAAAAAAAATTCGCAATGCAATAACAGTTTAAGGTATAGTATAACATTATATTCTTTATTATTCTTCTTCTTGTGCAAATTGTTTTGCTCTTTGCGACTTTTATTACATTCCTCCAAAATTGTTATCATCAATATTCCGGCCAAATATGGGACAGTTGCAACCTATAACTTCATAAATAAACATATTATGGTATATAAGATGGCTAAATGTGAAAATGATCTGACTATGCCAAACAGATGTGTTTCCAAACACAATGTCACAATAGAAATCTACAGGGAAGTTTGCATATAAAGTAAGTGATATGGGCTGCAGGGAGAGGCTTAGTGGAGAGTTAATGGATTTTTAATGTCCCCCACAGTCAGGGAATAAGGTGACGGTTGAGAGTAGAGTTAAGCACCCAAAGTTCCAGGTGGGGAGTGGAAGGTCCAAGGGTCCAGGCGGCCAAGTCCGACCCTGGTTCTGGCTGTTCCCATTGTGTGAGAGGAAGCCTTAGAGAGAGCCATGGGGCCTATGGAGCCTGAGAGAGAGAGAGAGAGAGAGAGAGAGAGAGAGAGAGAGAGAGAGAGAGAGAGAGAGAGAGACAGAGAGAGAGAGAGAGACAGAGACAGAGACAGAGAGTCTGAGAGAGTGCCAAGGGGCCTGTGCCTGGAGAAAGAGAGTTTTGGGAAAGTGCGGCAGTGAAGCTGATTTGACATAGGCTGTGTGGCCTGACTGACTGAAAGACATTATCTCTGAACTATGAGTAACAAGGTGCTAACCTTGAGTGGTCAAGTGGGAGAGGCCCTGGAATAGAGTTTAAGAGACAGTCAGCATAACCACTTGGCTCCTTTCTTTGTTGTAGTGCACACTTCCCCAGTGGCCCCTTCCACCGGCACATATACAAGATTGGAGGATAGAACAGCACCACTAAATATTAAACATAAAAATGTCTTTATTGCAGTATTCGGGGCATTACAGCGACATTTCAGGCCTCATTGGATCTTTATCAAGCCAGGAAAACTGCTTTCACATGTGTGAGAGACATATAATTTTGATTCAGTTTTAATATGTTTTTTGTGTGAATTTAGTAAAGGCAAAGTCCAATTTTTCTGTATTTTTGTGTCCGTGTCTCAAAAAAAAAAAACCAAGCAGACAGTAGTCTTCATTATTATAATCACATTAAACAGGTCAAAGCCAATTGCTGATTAATTTTTATAGACCACTGGATCTATGTAAGTAATGAATGAATATTTGTTTTTATTTAATACTCTCTGAGGTTGAACATGACACCCAGAATATGTTAAACAAATCAGATGATAGTTTGTTGCCTTCATACAGAAATAAAAATCTAGAACTTGGAAAGTGCGCTCCCAAACTTTTTATTTTTACATTAAAGATGGTAGAATCATTCTGCCAGGAGACGAAGTCGAGGGACATCACGAAACTGGAGGAAAAGAAGCACAACATTTAGGTTGGGGTGACCCCCATACTTTACAAAGGAATTGGGACATATATTATAATAGTTACTATTTTTTTGTCAGATGCCTGTCCTGTACAGCTTATAATCTATTCTCAATCTATAACACACAGGCAGGTAAAGCCCCCTTGCATAGAGTACAGTGAAAAGTGCAATGGATGCACCTTACCTATTTAGAGTGTTAACTGAGTCAGGCCTGTATTTATACAGTTTAATGTGATATTTGTGATGTCTGGCACTGTTGTACAGATTAAAAACAGGAGGGAAAGGAGAATAAACATTCACTTATTAATGTGAATTATAATGTATGAATTCCACAGCAGCCAAGGAATTAAATCAGAGTAAACAAGAGAACAAGTCCTACCAATCTGCCAATTTACTCAGCCTGCCATTAGATTTTGTTTTAAAAAGGAAATCTGTTGTATTGAATATTATTGTAATTCAAGTAAACAAATGAAGCTTCATTGTGTGAATATTTTAAGTAGTTTGTATTACCTGCAGCTTCATTATGTTAATGCTTTTACAGGGTGACAAGATTTATTCCCATGGAAATCATTTGAAACCAATCTTCACAGCTGCTTATACCCACACTTAATGGAACACTGACACTAAAATACAATTTGCTCTTATAGGAATGCTCCTGTATTTATTCACTCGCTGAGGTACCACCATTGCCTGGGAAATTGAATGTTACATCTTTAAAATGGTATAATTAAAAAAAACTTGCACAGCTGAGTAGTTCTCTAGTATGGAATGCTTCAAAATCATTGGTCAGATAGGTAAATAGGATCCATTATCTCTGAACCCAGTATCCAGAAAGCTCAGAATTATGGAAAGACCGTCTCCCATAGACTCCATTTTATCCAAATAATACAATTTTTTTTAAAATGATTTTCTTTTTCCCTGTAATAATAAAACAGTGCCTTGTACTTAGTCCAAACTAAGATATAATTTATTCTTAATGAAAACAGAACCATCCTATTGGGTTTATCTAATGTTTACATGATTTTCTAGTAGACTTAAGATATGAAGATCGAATTTACAGAAAGCCTTGGTCCCAAGCATTTTGGGTAACAGGTCACATACCTGTAGCCCCATACCCACGAAATCCAATCAGACTTGCAGACAAATAGATTATATATCCAATTCAGCACCCATGACATGTCTATGAATGTGCTTTCTCTGTTTCAACAATGCTCTGCTGAGTATTTTTCCATTAATATGGAATGGTGCATATTGTGCATACAGTTATATGGGCAGAAATGTGATATAACAGATAATACAGGTATGGGACCTGCTATCCAATATGCTGTGGTTTTATGGATAACGGAACTTTCTGTAATTTGGTTCTTCACACTTTAAACCTACTAGAAAATCATGGAAATATTAAATAAACCCAATAGGCTGGTTTTGCCTCCAGTAATGATTCATTATATCTTAGTTGGGATCCAGTATAAGGTACTGTTTTATTAATACAGTGAAAAAAGGAAATCATTTTTAAAAATTTGGATTATTTAGATAAAATGGAGTCTATGGGAGACAGCCTTTCTGTAATTTGGATCTTTCTGGATAACGGGTTTCCAGATAACGGATCCTATACCTGTACAAATCACACTGATAATGAAAAACAAAACAAAAATTAGCTTAAATGTTGAACATATCCTTTTACATTTATGACTGATATATCACAAGAATTCAGGAATTGTGAATTCATGAAAATTCAAGAGTAGGTTCTTTTTTTAAAAATTTTCTCAAATCACAGAAAAAAACTACCGGGGGAGCAGGGGGTGAAATTGGTCCAGGGCCCGCACCCCCTCGCTCGTTCGCGCACTGCAGATTTCCGGCTGCATCGGCTGATTTCGGATAAAAAAATCAGGTAAGGAGGGGGTGGGGGGGGGGCAGCGGCACATCCCACACTAGGGCCCGCCCCCCTCCAGTTAAATTACTGGAAAAAACACAATTGTGTTTTTTTAATATATCCCAAAGAGTGATATTGATCCTTCTAAATGAATGAAAACACTATACAGTTACAGTGTAAAGTTCTGCAGGTAAATAAAGCATTTTAAGTCTACTTTAGTTCTGAGACTTTTCCATTCAAAGGGGCAAATTGACTAAAGTGCGAAGCTGCTAACACTAACGCAAATTCGCCAGCTTGACGTCATTTCGTTACTTGGCTGATTTACTAACGGGTGCTGGCGTAAATTCGCTAGCGAAGTGGACCTACTCTAGTGCTACTTCGCACCCTTACGCCAGGCAAAGTTGCGCTATGGCGAAGGGACGTAACTACGCTAATTCATCATCATCATCATCATTTCTTTATATAGCGCTAACAAGATATGCAGTGCTTTACCTTAGTTATAACAACAGGGAATAAATGGTGGATAACAAACAACGGTTTCAGAGTACAATAGGATTAGAGGGCCCTACAAATTAGAGTTTACAAAGTAAAGATTAAGGTACAATTGAGACATTAGGATTTGAGAAACAATTTGTGATTTTTGATACAGCAATGATTGATTAATTAAGGTACATTGAATAAGCTTCTTTAAACAGGTGGGTCTTTAAGGAGCACTTGAAAGTTTGGAAAGAAATAGAAAGTCTGACAGCTCGAGGCAGAGAGTTCCAGAGAAAAGGAGAAGCCCGAGAGAAGTCTTGTAGACGAGAATGGGCAAAGTGATGAGAGGAGAAGAGAGGCGAAGATCAGAAGTAGAGCGAAGGTTGCGTGAAGGAGAGTATTTGGAGATCAGAGATGAGATATAGGGAGGTGCTTCATTATTAAGGGCCTTGAATGTGAGTGTAAGTAATTTGAATTCAATTCTAGAGGAAATTGGGAGCCAGTGAAGGGGGGGTATATGTCTAGCAGCCGCATTTAGAACAGATTGGACTTGTGAAATGTGACTTGTTGGAATACCTGTGAGGAGTAGGTTGCAGTAATCAAGGCGGGAGATGATGAGAGAGTGAATCAGTGTTTCAGTTGATTCTGAACTGAGATATGGTCGTATTCGTGTAATGTTGTGCAGTTGAATGTGACAAGATTTTGCAAGTGTTTGAAAAAAAAAGCATTTGTAATTCACTAACTTGCACATTTTACTGAACGTTACCTCTTGTGCCAGACTTGCCTTCGCCAACTGAGTAGAGTAGATAGGGATTGCTTCAAAAAAAGTTAAAATTTTTTCTATGTCCCAAAAAACGCTGGCGTCTTTTCCTTTTTTAAGGGTGAAAGGCTGAAAAAGATTGTAAATATTTTTGGGGGTACCCTCCTTCCCCCCTACATTTCCTAACATATGGCACCTAAACTATACAGTGGGCACATGTATAGGGCAAAATAACACCTCTATTTTATTTTATGAAGCTTTCCCAGGCTTGTGTAGTGTAATGTATTTGCTGCTACATATACGTCCGTTGTACTTTAACTTGGCGCCATATGCAAATTAGGCATCACTAGCGTAACTTCGCTTTGCTTGACGAATTAACACTAGCGCAACTTCGCTACCTTTCGCCTCCCTGAGCGCAACTTCGGATTTTAGTGAATTAGCGTCGCCCTGGCGAAACTTAGCCTGGCGAAGGCGTTGCTAGTGTATTTTCGGCGCTTAGTGAGTTTGCCCCAAAGTGAGCTTTCTGCTCTGTAGTGTGTCATGTAGGGGAGGGGCTTTCTCTGTTGAACAAAAAGGGGAAAAAAGCAATTATAAAGCATTTTGCCTGCCTGATATCCCTTAGTCCTGTTGATCGATATACAAGATACTAAGAATGTTGCTGAGCCTTAATATTCGGAGAGGTCTGTTACGTTATTATCTGTGCGCATTGACTAACCTCTGAAAATCCTGTTTGTATTATTAGAGCAATAAGAAAAATCCAAGTATTTATTATTACAAATGATCTGATCTTCCATCTGAAGCTCTTCTACCGGTAATGCTAAAATTGATTATTTGATTTATTGGTTAATTTAATTCCCGGCTTGTAATCGTGGCGGTTATATTTCACATTTACAAAGAACATTTTTATTTTGCTTATTTGTTTTTTTTTCTCTAATCTCCACCTCACATAATGCTACGCCGCAATACATTTCCAACCTCATATTACACATTAGTAATAAATATGCTAATTAATTCACACAAAAGACATTATGGAATTACACAGTATGAAATACGTTGCATGGAAAAGCTCACTCCCCATAACACTCCATATTTAAAATTGTTTCAATATTTTGTGTAACTGCATGTGCTTTCCTTATATTTCCATACTGATTTGATTATGTGATATAGCAGTGAGTGGTGATGCAATTACAGAAAAGTAAATTTGTGATGAGAGAATTGTGTACAGTAAATTCAATCCTGCTCTCTTTCTCAGCAAACCCAAAACGACTCCGGCCAGCGGTACGAGAACGGCGTCTTCAGATAAAGGTGGAGAAAATGTTCTTGAATGTGTGCTGAAAAATGTATGATATTTCATTCTGATTATTGAGGGGCCCTACTGTATATGTTTTAGTGTCACAATACTCTAGCAAAATGGGATCTACTCAGAACAATAAAATGTTAATTTAGAGATATATAGTATGTAGGACCATATTTACCAGGAGACTTCAAAGGAGGCTGGCACAAGCCTGGGACCCACGAGATAGTAAAGCCAGAGTCACATAGTAAAAGGTTAAAAAAGCTTACATTTTATTTTTCCATTAAATTAAGAACCAGGGCCTGACGCATTTCGTGTCTACCAAGGACACTTAGTCATAGGCTCATAGAGCCTATGACTAAGTGTCCTTGGTAGACAGAAAACTACCAAGAGCCTATGACTAAGTGTCCTTGGTAGACACGAAAAGCGTCAGGACCTGGTTTTTTAATTTTTGGAAAAACAAAATGTAACTTTTTTAACCTTTTACTATCTGACTCCGGCTTTACTATCTCGTGGGTCCCAGACTTCGTGCCAGCCTCCTTTAAAGTCTCCTGGTATTTGCTCCCCTTGCTGAAGGTCTGGGGCGTGTGCACCTGGGCCCACCATGTACAGTGGTAAGCTCTTTCGACACATTTAAACACAGCATATACTGGTTAGTGGTTACATATTTGTAGGCCCATATTTACTTTACCTTCAGGAGACATAGTACAAATGCTGGGTTTATTACGTGAATAGAATAGTCTGATAGACTGCTTGAATGTAACTTATAACTGGCACTTCTCACCAGGGTTGCCCATAGTGGTGGAGTCTAGGGTAAAAAAATACATTGTGGGGCTTGTTTAATTGCATTTAGGACTGTCCAACCTAGAGCTTTTTAGCTGTTCAACTACAGTTCTTACAATATACTGTCTTTGGTTGTAATAATGACTGTGCATCTCCCTAACCATTAACTGCCCTAACCATCACTGCCCCGACCATTAAATGCTTTTGTCATCTCTCTGTTATTCGTTTCATCCACTTTCACACACTCTATCATCTATCTATCTATCATCTATCATCTATCTATCTATCTATCTATTATCTATTAATCTATCTACGTATATCTCTATATATTATCTATCTATCTATCTATCATCTATCTATCTATCTATCTATCTATCTATCTATTATCTATTAATCTATCTACGTATATCTCTATATATTATCTATCTATCTATCTATCTATCTATCTATCTATCTATCTATCTATCTGTCTATCTATCTCCTTCTTCCACTCTCTATTATCTATTGCTCTCTCTGAGGGGAAAAATACACCTGTATTACCAAGAGAACCTGCTGTACCTCATCCCTAGTATCCAGGTGACTGGCAGCTACATTGAAAGATCTTGTCAAGTGTTCCCAAAAGCAAACATCACAGAAAGAAAAAAATCACAACAAAATGTGATAGACAAGATAGACCAACAGTTCCCACAACAATGCAGTAGCAAAAGTTCTTTTTTTCCCACTATGTAAACATGTATTACATTTTTGATAAATAATCATCAAAACATGGAACAGTGGAATCCAAGACTTTCAGAATTGATTGACATGACTTATCAAATGAGCCAGGTTCTTGAAAACAGTTGGATGTTAGGTGCATGTTTCACTTTGGGGTTCCACCTGTGCCCCAGTGTATGTCTTCCATCCCTCTAACCAGTTTAGTTGCACTTAGTCTCTGCACTCTCTCCAGTTCATTCATATCCCTCTTAAGAACTGGAGACCAAAACTGTACCGCATACTCCAGGTGAGGCCTCACCAGGGACGTATAAAGAGGCAAAATTATTTTCACACCTTGAGTTAATGCCCTTTTGTATACAAGACAGAACTTTATTTGCTTGAGTAGCCATAGAATGACACTACCTGGAATTTGGAAACATTTTATCTACAAAAAAACCCTAGATATATCTTAATTAAGGAAGCACTTTTGGTACATCTTCTAATTTTGTCTGCCATGGGGCACTAGGGCATGCTTGCAACAAAGTCTTGGGTTCTCTGCATCCTTAATCTTGTGTGGTTGACCCTAAACTGTTTTTGGACAACTTCTCCCTATACTTTTAGGTTGTCCACCTTTGCTGCCTGTATAGACCTTTGTCTTGAAAGTGCTACTACTCATTCTGTTAAGCCGCTTTAGACACTTTTGGTACGCCTTCACCTTCTTCTCCAATAGCTCAATCCCAGTTCTCATCCTCAGGCGTTGCTATGTTGTAAGTAGTATAGAAGTATATAAAAAGATGATACACTACTTGGTTCCCCAGTTTTACCAGTATCCTAATTTAGACAAATCAGGCAGGGTTTACATTGGAGGATTCAATGTGCTGCTTGGCCTTGAAGAAAGCAAAGCTGCAATGAGTAATGTTACTTTAGGAATACAACCTGGATCTTTGCTATAGTACAACTATCTACATACTTTCACCCTTACAAATAGGTTAGGTATTAGTTGTAGTCCAGTAAAATGTGGCCAACGTATGGTTGCGCAACAGTGTACATATCCCCATTAAACACATTTGTTATTAAATCATTTTTTATATTTTGTTCTGATGTCGTGTCTAACTTTTGCATCATTTTCAGTTCAGTTTCCAATAATATTAAGAAGGATCTATTGGAGTTCAAGAAAAGAAGCCTGAAACCAACTTTACTGCCTAACACCTTGTCCTCCTGTTTGTAGGAAAGCTGAAACCTTTCAGAAATTAAAGCAACAGATTGAAGGAACAGATGCTGTTCAGGGACTCTAAGTTCTAACTGCAGTAATGCTGCTATACTGTCGAACTTGATGAGACTTATAACTATAACCTCATTTGTTGGCCTGCAGGTAAGATAGCCCCTCTTTTTCCATTCCTTAAACTGGGTTTCCTAAATTACACAGTTATTGCTTTCCTTAAAGCTTCTGGAGAGGCAGACTTCTGAAGACAGAGACATATTGCAAAGACAGATCAACAGACAGCGTTCTGTCCTCAGACAGAATGTCAAAAAGACAAGTATTCAGCTGGACAGACATAATGCATTGGAAACGTCTAAAGGTTTGGGAATGGTAAATGACCTGAACTAAAAGTTGATCTACCACATCCTATTGGGCCATCCTATGGTTGTATATCAAGGGCACATTTATTGCTGGGAGCTTTACATCTTGATTCCATAGTGGGTTCTTATTTACAATTCCCAGCATTGGAAAAGCTGGGAGTTGTAGAGAGAAGTCTTTGGCTTGTTTCAAGAAGGAGCCTAATAGCAGATACTGTATATTCAGTAACTGAACCAGTGTTAGTGTTACTGATCCTTTAAACAAGACTGTAACTGCAGATAAAGCACAGAAACCCCATGAAAGATTGAATACACTCTAGTAATCAGGGATAGGTGTGTTTATCACTAATCAGGTACCCAAGTTTCTGCTTCTGCGAATTTCTATGTGCTTTTCGGGTCATTTCAAGCCGCTGTATATAAATGGCACAGAATTCTCAATTATACGCAAAATTGAATTTACAATTTGCTTTTGGGCAATGTGTAAATTGCCACTTCATTGATTATTAATGAAGTGCTAATTGGTTTTTGCAACCAATTTTTATGCAAATGCCCTGAGTGTTATTTGCACAATTTTGCAATTTGCAGCTTTTCGCTTTGCAGCAGCTTGAGAGAAGATGCAGTAGAAGACAGCTTGTCAAAAACTGCAACATATTATAGTAATTAGGACTACCGGAAATTAGCTACCCCACCAAGGCGGATTCTTCTTCTGATTCTAAATATAACAGTCTTTATTCTGCTATCTAAAAATCTGTGTTTTCTCTTGCTCTGCCATTCCTAACAGCCTGTATGTGTTTTTTTAATACTATAAATTTTATTCCCCAATGCCTCTTTTCTACTTTCCTTCTTTAGGACCAAAACAGATAGATATTTGTGTTTTGTTTTTTTTTAACAGTGTTTAATGGTAGTAAATAGTAGTAATAGTAAATGTCAGCATAATTATATTAATTTGTTAGATGGAATTGAGAGGAGAAAAATATATTAACAGAATAATATTAAATAATTTTTGAGGATATATTGTTCTACAGACACCCTTCAGATGTCTGTAGAATCAATCATCTATGTACAGGTATCTATCTGTCCGTCCGTCCGTCCGTCCGTCTGTCTGTCTGTCTGTCTGTCTTTCTCTCTGTCTGTCTATATATCCAGGCCGGAACTGGCAATCTGTGGGTTCTGGCAAATGCCAGAGGGGCTGCCATAAGATGCCATAGAAAGTCACTATTTAGTGGGCTGGTGGGAGCTGATTGGGCCTCTCTGTACTTGTAATACCAGAGCCTATTTTGACTCCCAGTCCAGACCCCTATCTATCTATCTATCTATCTATCTTTCTATATTTTTTTTTTTATCAATTCTTTATTTTTGAACAGTAAAATTATGGGGAAAGGGTGAGGGGTACAGAAAGGAAAGGGGGGAGGGGAAGAGGAATCCACATTTCACATTAAAACAGGTATACATTTGGCAACAGGAAACAACAAGTTTTTACTCGTGTAAGTGTAGCGACAGTGATATAAAGAACATTCAAGGCATATAACATTTACACAGTTCAGTATGGAATGTCGTTATAGATGCTATATCAATATAGATGATATCATAAATGATACTTGTCAATGATATTCATATGCAGAGTCTTTCTCTTAGGTTAAAATTATTTATTAGAAAAGTAATGACATAGTAAGGTTAGCCAAGCCCTTTTAGGTATTTTACCCATGGAGACCATGTTGTCCAATATTTGTGACTTTGATTATGAATAAGGTGGGTTATTTCCTCTAATTGTCTAACTTCTTCCACTTTAGATATCCATTCTTTGCATGAGGGGGCATCTATGGATTTCCATTTCATTGGTATCAAAGCTTTGGCAGCCTGTAGTAAGTGAGCGGTGAGTGGGTCTTTTATTACATTTCTCATGTCATAGCTCAAGTTCAGTATAATAGTCTGGGGCTTATCCAGGCTTATATTGTGTAATGTTATATGATTTATGATCCTAAGGACCTCGTTCCAGTAACTCTGGATAGCTGGACAAGTTATCCATATGTGGGTATGGTTCCCCTCAAGGACATTGCATCTCCAGCATAACCCATTACTATTAGGGTACATTCTATTTAATTTTTGCGGAGTATAATGCCATCTAGTCAAGAGCTTGTATATTGCCTCCCTGGTTTTAGCAGCTTTCGATGTCAGATAAGTAGATTTAAGAATGCTTTTCCACATAAGATCAGTAATATTTATATTCAGCTCGTCAGCCCACTCCTTGCGTTGAAATTCAGGTCCATCAGCTGTGTTATCTATAAGCAATTTATAAAACTTAGAGAGGGGCTTACTAATAATACCTGGTGAGGAAATTAGAGATTCCCATTGGGTTTCAGGCCTCTGCCAATCTCCATATAATTTAGATTGTAAATAGGTATGCAATTGATTGTAACCCCAAATGTCACGTGGATGGGACCCCCATCTTTTTTGTATTTCAGCTAAGGGTATTACCTTCCCATTCTTAAGAAAATCTTGTAGTCTGGTTTCTCTTGAACCCATTTTTCCCCATCTAGTGAATGACCCTTTTTCCAAACTTGGAGGAAATTCAGGGTTATTCAACAAAGGTTGCAAAATATGAGGAGTTTTTGATAATCCCAGCTTAGATTTTTCTCTGTGCCAAGTACTCAGTGTACCAAATCGCCTTAGGGATATGATGTTTCTCGGACCACAGATAATTGATTGGAGGTACACCGGACACACAATGTTCCAATTCTCTCCAATCTTTGTGAGTGCTTGTCGATGACCATTCCTTTATCCTGCCTAAATGAGTGGCAGTGTAATAAAAAAAAGCATCAGGTAAGCCCAGCCCCCCTTTTTCTTTGGGGGCTATTAGTATAGTGTGCTTTAATCTAGGGGTTTTCCTTCCCCATATGAATCTAGAAATCAGCATTTTAATGGATTTAAAGAAGGAAATGGGGACTGTTATAGGTAATACTTGAATAAGGTATAAAAGTTTGGGCATGAGTATCATTTTGACTGCTTGAATTTTACCAAACCAGGACAACTTTAATTTATCCCAAGAGTTAGTTAGTTTTTGAAGTGTCGACAGCAACGGTATGTAATTATCCAGATATAATTTCCCAAGATCAGCCCTGATTTTAATTCCGAGATATTTGATATTTAGCTCAGACCATTTAAATGGAAAGCTGGCTTTCAAGTGATGAATTCTCGCTTCAGCAATGTTAATATTCAGGATCTCAGATTTATTATAGTTCACCTTAAAATTGGATAGGTATCCAAAAACTTTCAAAAAGAGATATGACTTTCGGTAATGATATAATCGGTTTCGTGAGAAATAACAGTAAGTCATCCGCAAATGCCATGCACTTATATTCCCTGCCTTTCACGATAACACCAGATATATCGGGGTCACGTCTAATATAAGAAAGAAGTACTTCCATGACTAGGATAAATAAAATCGGTGAAAGAGGACACCCTTGTCTCGTCCCATTACATATTTGCACTTTGGGTGACAATATTCCATTGACTCTTATTCTGGCAGTGGGTTCTTTGTATAATGCCATTATTCTATGTATAATCGCAGGGCCAAAGCCAAACCCGTGTAAGGTACGTTCAAGGAATGACCAAGACACTCTATCAAATGCCTTCTCGGCGTCCGTAGTAAGAACTATCGATGGAATGTTGGACCCTTGAGCATGTCTTATTAGTGATATAAGTTTAAAAATGTTATCCTTCCCTTCTCTTTTGGGTGTGAAGCCTGCCTGATCGGTATGGATAAGGTTTGGTAAGTATCTCCTAATTCTGTTTCCTAATATCTTAGCATAAATTTTCAAATCAACATTAATCAATGAAATAGGCCTATAGCTTTGGCAGAGTTGTGTATCTTTATCCGGTTTGGGGAGTATAGTAATATGTGCTTCTTGAGCTTGGGGGTGAAAAGTATTATATTTATCTATACTATTATAGTATTGCAGAAGATGCGGGATTAACTCCTTTTTAAAAGATTTATAGAAAAGTGCAATGTATCCATCCGGGCCAGGGCTTTTCCCTGCTGATAAGGAATCAATGCATTCTTCAATTTCTTTCCAGTCAAAGGGGTTGTCCAACTCATCGCTGGCAACTCCAGATAATCTAGTGATGCCCGCATTATCTATGAAATCTTTTAAAACTTGAGATGTGTCTTTTTGGGGAGAGGTATTTTGTAATCGATATAGTGATTGGTAATATTGGCTAAAAGCTTCCGCAATACCTTTGGTATCATAGTGGACAGCATTATCTTTGTTTTTTATTGCCATAACATGCGTCTGTGGTTGAATTTTTTTGATTATTCTAGCAAAGTGCTTATTGCATTTGTCACCTAGTTCGTAGTATTTCTGTTTAGTCCTCATATAACTCTTTTGTACTGTTTGATTCAATAAGGCCTTAAGCTGTAGCCTTTTGCTTTCTAAGGCCATCAATGTGTTTTTTGCTATGTTCTCCTTGTGGGATTGTTCTAATTGTGAAATTTCTTTGATTAATGCGGATTTCTCCCTTTCTCTTTCCTTTTTAAGGTTGCTGCCCATCGATATCAAGTTACCCCGGAGTACACATTTGAGGGTTTCCCACAAAGTTTTCGAAGAGATCTCTGGGCTGGAATTATTAAGAATTATTGTCTCTATCCACTGTTTGATTTGTTTAGTCCTATTTTCAGTATGTAAAAGAAACTCGTTGAAACGCCATGTATAGTCAGCCCTTAACGTTTGTGGTAAAATGAATTTCACCACTACTGGGGAGTGATCTGATAGAATGATGTTACCTATGTCTGCTGTTATAAACAATTTTAACCAATGTTGTGAAATAAAAACATAATCAATACGCGAATAAACTGAATGAACCTTGGAGAAATATGTGTAATCCTTTTGCGTCGGATTCAAAACCTTCCAAATATCTAACAATTGTAGTTTAGATAAGAGTGTCTTTATTTCTCTTAGACCCTTGTAGGAAATATTGGTCTTCTTGGAGGAAGTATCCACTAAAGGGTTAAACGCAACATTAAAGTCACCACCTAATATAAGGAGGCCTTCCGTAAAGTTGTCAAGGACTCCAAGGAAGTGCTTTAAGTATGCCACTTGACCTGAATTAGGAACATACACATTTGCAATAGTGCAAATCTGATCTGCCAATTTCCCCTTCACCATAACATATCTGCCCTCTTTGTCTGCAAGGGTTTCCAAGTGCTTAAATGGGAGGTCTTTGTGGAGAAGGGTCATCACTCCTAGGGATTTTTTAAGCGGGTTATTGCTCGTGTATATTAAAGGATAATGGTGCAATTGTAACTTGGGTGCATGACCACTTTTAAAGTGAGATTCTTGGATCATTACTATCAATGCATTCTGTTTTCTGCACTGGTGAAAAATCTGTGCCCTTTTTACCGGTTCATTTAAACCATTGACATTATATGAAATTATACATCCATCTTTAAAATTCGGTTTAGCCATAAGGATCTAAAAATAACATGCTACAATGGATAGGTGCTATCTTACACTTATCGTTTCCCTGTTGTGTGGGTATAGAGAACCTTAGGGTAGGATATAGGGTAGAAAGGAAGGGTAGAGGGGTCAACTTATGCCGCAAAAGGCTTGTCAGGGCATCATCCCTGAGCCATGGTGAATATACAGCGGCTAGGGTGCATTGCACCACTTGAATAGGGGTGAGTGGCAGACCAAAGCCAGGTGATAGCATAGAAAAGTAGTGTGGTCGCATATCCGACCCAAAACCAGCTAGCTGCTAATTCTCATATAGTAACATAATGGAGAAAGGGAATCTTATCGGCGAATATTCCAGCAGGAATATTGAGGTAAGGCACAGAACAGGTTAATGACACTAGAAAAGACATAAAAACTAAAAAAATAACCGGTTTAAGGAAAACAGCTTATGGTAGTGACAAGAGCTATAGTCATAAACCTAAAACCTTTTTTTTTTTTTTTTTTTTTTTGTCATTATTATTATGTAAGAGAACATGAGCAATAGACATATATACCTACGATCTTGTGGGCCGAATTCCATCTCTGTGATATATAACCCACCGAAGGATTAATCCTAAATACCATCAAAGCTTAGTCCGACTAGTCATTGATCAGATATAGCATATGTCACGTGAAAAAAGAACTGTAGTTGAAGGGGTGTAGTGGTTACTGCAGTCCAATTTCTAGGGTCTCTGTCTTTCTCTATTCATCCTAGGTGTCCTAGGTGTTCTGGGAAGTTTCTTGGAAGAGGGGGACTGTAACCATTCCTCCTGAAGTTCAAAAGACATCTCTGGAAGTTTGTAGGTATCCATGATCCATCCCGGTAGTTCCATGGTGGGTATTTTCAGCTTTTTCAAGAACTGATCAGTATCCTGTGGTGTTCTAATGGTCGCAGTAATCCCATCCAGGGTAGCTGAGAGAGAGAAAGGATACCCCCATCTGAACCTGATATTCTTTTCTTTTAAAGAGTCAGTGAGGGGTTTTAGGAGTTTCCTCTTTAGAAGAGTTATCCTCGACAAATCTTGGAATAATTTGATATTAGTCTCTTCAAAGGATATTTGGTTAGCTTCTCTAGCTTTGGAGAGTATCTCTTCCTTAACTGAAAAGTCATGCAGGCAGCACAATATATCTCTGGGTGCATTCAATGGAGCTGCCTTCGGTTTCTGTACTCTGTGTGCTCTGTCTATCTTTATAACAGAGTCAGGGTCTTTTTGTAGAACCGAATTAAAGATTTGGAGTAGCACAGATCGAATGTCCTCAGATTGTACTGTTTCAGGGACTCCCCTGATTCTTATATTGCTGCGCCTGCTCCTGTTTTCCTGGTCCTCATTTTGCCTTTGTAGTTCTTGGATTACCCCTTCTTGTTGCTGCATATATCGGTAGAGGGCCTTTTGGTTTTCATTGCCTTTGCTAACATTCGCCTCAAGACAGTCAGTACGCGCAGCAATGGTTAATAAGTCTTTTTTTATATCCTGCATTTCCTCTTTTATTGTCTGTGTGACTTCCTTCAACATTTCTTTAATGTCACTTTTAGTGGGTAAATTAGCGATATATGAGTGAAGGTTTACCTCCTCATCCACATCGCTGTCTGCATCCGACATATCCCTGTTATAATCTGTGTCCTCCTCGTGGTCGTCCTGAGCGGCCGCCATCTTGGAATCCGCTCGTGGCAGTTTTTTGTTTAGGAACAACGGGGCAATATCGCTCGAGGAGCCTGGTTGTCGGCGCCCAGGAGTTTTAGGCTTGTCAGGCTTCGGTTTATTAGTTTTCCCCATCTTTTGGAAGCTGAAATCCGCTGGTTTAGGTCAGATTGCACGGAGCCCTGAGCCTATGCGTGCATCCAGCTCCGTGTCCAGGCCACGCCCCCTATCTTTCTATATTTTATCTATCTATCTATCATCTATCTATCTATCTATCTATCTATCTATCTATCTATCTATCTATCTATCTATCTATCTATCTATCTATTATCTATAATCTATTATTTATCAATATATTGCTCTCTGTTTCTCCCTCTCTCTCTTTCTCACTCACTCACTCCCTCCCTCTCTATCTATTATCTATCATATATCTATCTTTTTCTCTTTATCCATCTGCTCTATCATATACTGGGTGATTGACAGGTTTGATACTACTGTAGTCTATGGGTGGTGCAGTGGGAAGCATTTCTGCCTTGTAGTATGGGATCTTTGGGTTTGAATGTGACCTGGATATATTCATTGTAGTTTTCATTCTCTCTTTCCTCTGAATACTCTGACTTCCTCCCACTGGCAGGTTAATTTGCGTCTGACCCTACTGTCTGCCTGTAGTAAGAAATTAGACTGTAAGCTCTTCTGGGACAAAGACATATATGAATGACTAAACATTTATTGTGAAGCACTACATATTATGTTGGTAATGTAAATAACGTGTAATAACAATAACAAAAAGTGATCTGGTGAATACTGGGCTAAAGAAGGACCTTGTCATCTTTATACCATATAGCTCTCAGCAGCGCTTATTTACTCATGCACCACCCCCCTGCTTGCAATGTCATGCACAAACGCTACCGGCAGTCACATGTTTGCAGTGTTCAGATGTCGTATACACAGATTCTTGCCATAACATATGCCTTAAGATACTATACGGCTCATTTACCAGTGGCAGACAAAAGCACTGTTCTCATTAATGTGTAATTGCAAAACACTTTGTTCTAGTGCCTGGAGTGATGCAGAACAGTTTCTGTCAGGTACATCTTTAAGAGCCCATAAGGGACTGAGTGCAGTACTGATGGACACAAGGGAACCATTTACTTAATGTCTACCCTACCCTACCAGACATTAAGTATAGGGGTGCTTCTGAGTCTAAGACTAAGTGCCCCATGTAGGCACAAAACGCATCAGGCTTTTGCTTACACTATGGGGCAGACTTACTATTCAAATACAAAAAAGGGGGTTGTGGGTGCACTCCTAAGGCTAAATTATAATATGTTAAATTACAATGGCCAGTTCATCAATGCACATTCATTGGTCCCCTGTCTAAATAATTCAATAAATATGCAAGTGCATGTATTTTAAAAAAAATATGTGGGGGGGGGGGCGGTTGGATCGATCCCTGACTGAAACCAATGCTCATGAGACACTAATTATATTTGCTGTGCCTGTCACTAGGTAACACTTTTGCACTAACTTACACACATTACACCAATCACACTCTTCATTTAGCTTTCCCTTTATTTCTTGTTCACGTCTATACTCACACCTATACTCATATCTATATTCACACACATACATACACAAGTGTGCACCTATACATATCATTTTACTTTGCCTTCATTATTGTCTTTCTATTATCACATTTTCTCAAAAATGGGAGTTGGTTTGGGCAGTCTCTCTCTCTTAAAAGCCGCAAAAGCAGGTGGCGGGGGAGGATTTAGTCCACAGGTTGAAACCAAGGTTCAGGACACAACTAATGCTATTAAGCAGAGAGGTAAAAGACCCCACCACCGTGTGGGGTTTACCATGACGTTGTATGGTGGTTTATCAATTTTATGATCATCAACTTTGTAACAATAAAAACCCTGTTTTTTCTAACCAAGGAATGTGCATTGATTAACTGGCCAGGTCAGCAGCACTTCCATTGTACTTAAACATATTATGGTTTAGCCTTAGGAGTGCACCCACTTTTTTGCAGGCTTACTATGGTTCGAATTCAAATTTCGGAGTTTATTTTTGGCTAAAACTCACGAATTCAAGTTTAAAATTCACCAACCAATTTGAATGCAGAATTTATTACACCTCGGTTCGAATTCAATTCAAGTTTTTGGGTCGTTCCCTTTCATTTGAATTTTAGACGTTCAAGTTTTTTTTATTAATTTAACTAACATTCGATTTATGAGTAAATTTGAGTTTAATAGAGCTTAAAAACATTCACATAACTCTAAAATTCAACCTTTGCCCATAAGCCATAAGGGTATTGAAACCTTTTAAAAATAAAAAATGATGTAGGGACAAATATTGACTTGGGTCCTGATTGTGACAGCTCATTCTGTGCAAGAATTGTTTGCTTCTGAGTCTAAAGCTGGCCATAGACTCAAAGATCTGTTAATTTGGCGACATCGCCAAACGAGCGGATCTTTCCCCGATATGCCACTAACGGCATGGCTATATCGGGGGTAATTTGAACGTTCAGCCGAACGATCGAATTACGATGCGCTAAAGGGGCTCCGAAGGGTCGGTCGGTTATCGTGGCCAGATATCGATCGGGAAGATCAGTTGGAGCCTCCATACACGGGCAGATAAGCTGTCAAATTGGTCCAAACGACCGATATCGGCAGCTTTATCTGCCCGTGTATGGCCACCATAAGGCAGAACACCCAATGCCACCCCCTCATTCCCAATCCCAACACTGGAACTGGGGTGTGGAGAATGGAATCCTTAGTGTAGAGAGTGGAGCTGCCCATTTAATTTTAATAGAAATGGCACTGGAACTACAGATATGAGACCTGTTATCCAGAATAATGGTGACCTGAGGTTTTCTGGATAAGAGTCTTTCCATGATATGGTTTACCATACATGAAGTCTGCTAAAAAAAAATTATAAACATTAAACTTAATAAGATTGTTTTGCCTCCAAAATGATTAATTATATTTTAGTTGGCATTAAGTACAATGAACTGTTTTTTTTTTATTACAGAGAAAAAACAAAACCTTTTTTTTTTATAAATTACATTTGTTGATTAAAATTAAGTCTATGGGAGATGGCTTTTCCATAAGTCAGAGCTTCAGGGCAAGGAATTCCAACCTTCTGCTACTCCTTCCTTGTATAATGTGCATTGGGGGGTATAAGGTAACTTTATTATCCAGCCTATGTGCCACCCCTATGCAGCTATGAAAATCACAATTAGGCAAATGAGTGAGGGAAGGATTGGGTGCATTAGAGATATAGTGAATAAAGTACCCCCTCTTGTAAAATATAAGGGTATTATAAGTTACCAAGGAGTTTCATGACCATATAAAAACACTAGCCCAAGGCCAAGTGTTTTTATACAGGTCATGGAACTCCGAGGTAACTTCTAATATCCTCATAATTTGCAACTGGGGGTACTTTATTTATTATAATACACAAGTTTCAGTGAGTCATGTGATAGAAATGACATCAGAACTCACCGTTTATAACTGATGTATTATAAAGAAATATGGCACTTTGTGTCTATTTTTTTTGTACTTTGCACCTTGCCCCCTTATTTTTTTTTATATAAAATAACTAAGCTCCAACCAGACAGTAAAGCAAGTGGGGGCTGTTATTGTGTTGACAAGAACCAGAGCCAGTCACATGACTACCAAGAAATAGTTACATTATATTTAATCTGCTTTTTCTACTCCCCAACATTACACAAAATTTACAAAATCTGTAGCAACTGAAATCCCTTTAATAAAATCTCAAAGACCATATCGAATCAAATCAAATCTATACAAGGTATCAATGAAATAAAACAGTTTTAGATAGAAATCAGCCTAAAAAAGAATAAAAATAAATAAATTATATTACTGTGTTTAACAATTTCATAATGGCTTCCTACTGGAATCTTAAGAATGTAAATTCCTTTCTTTTAATCTATTTATCTGGAGCGGTGAACATTAACAAGAACCCATCATTTTAATATCAGAGGTTCTACCCTTCTCTCTTTCATTATGTGGAAGTTCCAACTCATCACGTAGGGGCCCATTTATAGGGATGTAGCGAACCGCCGACAATGTGTTCGCGAACGCCGTTCGCGAACACCGGCAAAAAATGCGAACAGTTCGCGAACTTCGAACATCCGAAAATCGTTCGATTCGAACGATCGAAGGATTTTAATCGTTCGATCGAACGATTTTCGTTCGAATCGAACGATCAAAGCCATTGGATCGAATGATTTCATTCAATCCAATGGCTTTGATCGTTCGATTCGAACGAAAATCGTTCGATTTTAGCGATCGAATGGTCGAATGGTCGAACGATTTTGACGCGAATGCCTATTGGCGAACGTCGCGCGACGTTCGCGAACTTGCGGCGGACGCGAACAGTCGAAGTTCGCGCGAACTAGTTCACCGGCGAACAGTTCGCTACATCCCTACCCATTTACTCAGTTCGAGTGAAGGAATAGAGGAAAAATTGTTTGATTTTCGAATGGTCGAATATGGCTACTTCGACCATCGAATTGGCTACTTCGACTACGACCTTCGATTCAAACTAAAAATCGTTCGACTATTCGACCATTCGATAGTCGAAGTACTGTCTCTAAAAATTTCTTCGACCCACTAGTTTGCCACCGAAAACCCCATAGGCTTCCTAACAATTTCCTGATCGAAGGAATATCCTTCGATTGATGGATTCAAATCCATCGAAACGTTAGTTTCGAAGGATTTAATTGTTCGATCAAAAGATTATTCATTTGATCGTTCGATCGTAGGAATAGCGCAAAATCCTTCGACTTCGATATTCAAAGTCGAAGGATTTTACTTCGACGGTCGAATATCGAGGGTTAATTAACCCTCGATATTCGACCCTAGGGGGCCCATTTACTTAGCTCGAGTGAAGGAATAGAGGAAAAATAGTTTGAATTACGAATGTTTTTTTTGACTACTTTGACCATCGAATGGGCTACTTTGACCTTCGACTTCAACCTTCGACTTTGACCTTCGACTTCGAATCTAACTAAAAATTATTAGACTATTCGACCATTTGATAGTCAAAGTACTGTCTCTTTAAAAAAAAACTTTGACCCCCTAGTTCGCCACCTAAAAGCTACCGAAGTCAATGTTAGCCTATGGGGAAGGTCCCCATAGGCTTTGGTAGCTTTTTTAGGTTAAAGAAAAATAATTAGATCGATGGATTAAAATCCTTTGAATCGATAGTTCGATCGAACGAATATCACGAAATCCTTCTACTTCGATATTCGAAGTTGAAGGATTTAAATTTGACAGTCGAATATCGAGGGTTAATTAACCCTCGATATTCGACCCTAAGTAAATTTGCCCCTAGGTAAATGAGCCCCTTCATCTCACCTTTCTTCTTCTCTGCCATCCTTTTATTCTTTTATCATTTTCTCAGACGCATAATTCCCTGCTATGCCCTCGTTCAACATCCAACCCCTTGCAACCAGCAATCATTTGGAGAGAAAATCTAATTTAAAAATCTCAGCAAAGCCTACTTTAAAAAGATACGCGGCCGAACGTAATACATTTTTAATTTTATTTTTATTAAATCTTAAATTGATGATGGCTGATACTTTATTAAAGTGTCAAAGTGAGTGTTCATACATTCTAATAACTGATTGTAACAAGGGGTAAAATCTTCGGGAAATGTGCAAGTTAATGTGCGAGGGGCAGTCTCGTTAGGTAACACCTATTAAAATATCATTTGCACCTTGAGGCATCTCATTAATATCCTGGTGACTGAGCTTTACTAACCCCAGGCAGGTTCATAAGAAATGGTTTCAGAATTCCATTCTTCACTCTTGCCTGCTAATAATTCCTATGAAATTAATAATGACGACTGCTACTAATTGAATTTCTGATAAATGAAGAACCAAGCAACTCCGTGTTAAACAAATCACGGGTTTAAGACTGTGAACTACTCTCCAAAGATAGAACAAAGATATGCTACTGTGTTTCAAAAATATAATATATAACTTGATAATCCCTCTGCCAAGTGAAAGCATGGGAATATAATACTGCGCTAGATAATTAATAGAGCGAGGGGATTAAAGACAAAAAGTAAGTAAAATATATTAGAAATATTTTGCTTTCCCTGTCATTTTTGTTTAGAAAGAGGGCACAGCGATGCTTCTGATTTTAGTACAGGTATGGGATCCGTTATCCGGAAACCCATTGTCCAGAAGTTTCAAATTACAGAAAGGCCGTCTCCCATAGACTCCATTATAATCAAATAATCCAAATTTTAAATTTTAAATTTTTCTTTGTAATAATAAAACTGTACCTTGTACTTGATCCCAACTAAGATATAATTAATCCTACGCAAAACAAGCCTATTGGGTGTATTTAATGTTTACATTATTTTCTAGTAGACTTAAGGTGGGAAGATCCAAATTACGGAAAGCCCCGTTATCCGGAAAGCCCCAGGTCCCGAGCATTCTGGATAATAGGTCCCATACCTGTATAATGTATAATGACTGTTACATGTATTGCCTTAGATGCTCTTCTTAAATGCAGGGTCACCTCCCAAGACCCAAGTCTAATTTACTCTGGTCAGTTTTCGAGTTGGCCACACAAGAGGCTGATTTAATTTGGGTTATTCCTAAGAAACATTGTGGGATATAAAGGTGCTTATATTCTGCATTTGAACAAATTCTAGCCATGTTGGTAAATCCATATACATGTTGGGACATGTATATGACTTAATGGACTTCACAGCTTTTCCCAGTGATCAGATCATTTGGTCTTTATTGGCATTTGGAATACTGTGTGCTTTGTCATACTGGTAAATAATTCACACATTTAGCTGTTAGGCTGAACCAGTCCAACTACCGGTCTGTGAACAGGTTTCGCTTCATGGAAGGAAAATAATCTGGTTATAAATACAGTCAAGGAATCTGTTATACAGAATGCTCAAGACCTGGGGGCAAATTTACTAACCGGTGAAAGTTCACCAGCAACGGCTTTGCAGCCATCGCAACACTTCGCCAGGTGAAAATTCGCTCAGACAACGCTAATTTACTACGATGCAAAGTTTCATTGTGGGCGTCGGATGCTGGCGAATTTTTGCTAGCATGCAAATCAAGCGAAGAAGTGCTAGCGTTCAATTCTGCCTAGCGCAACTTCACTAGAGGTCTTGCGCTCAGGCTAATTTGCATATAGTGGGAAATTTAAAGTTGAATGGACGTCTTTATGTTATATGCTGCATCTAATACATTACATTTACACTGATAATTACACATGCCAAGGGAACCATAATAAAGTCAATTGAGTTGTTATAATGGCCTACACAAAAGCCCAATTGTAAAATAATGTTCCCATATGTTATAAAATATATGGGGGAAACCGGATAAAAGTAGTTGAGGTCTTATAGAAGTCAATGGGAACCATAATAAAGTCAATTGAGTTGTTATAATGGCCTACACAAAAGCCCAATTGTAAAATAATGTTCCCATATGTTATAAAATATATGGGGGAAACCGGATAAAAGTAGTTGAGGTCCTATAGAAGTCAATGGGAGCTGCGCTGACCCTTTTGGACCTTTTTTTACCCATTTAGACTTCTAGAAGTTTTTTTCCTCTAGTAATTATCTGGAAAACCTAAATTTTATAGAGATTTTAGGGGTATTCTTTTTTTAGCACATTATTCAGTGTTTTTTTAGTTCCTACTTTTTATGATCAGAACATTTAATAACTTTCATGGCCTGTAACGATCGCCGCCCGGAGCAAACCCAGGAGCTCCGGGCGGCGCGTCCTCTTCCGCCGGCGTCGCTCCCAAAATGGCGGCGCCCATGGCCGCCACGTGGGTAAGCGGCGCCGGCGCGATGACGTCAGTGCGCAGGAGCGTCAATGACGTCAATGGCGCCAAATTCAAAATAAAAAGACGATCTAGACGCCAGAATGGCGCCCAAGTATAGGATAACTTCCCCTAAGCTTATCCTGGGTTCCCTGTGTGCCTTATTACCTAATCCTGTTCCTGCCTTGTATCCTGACCCCTTTGCCTGGACTTTGGACTTCGTTGTATTCTGCCTGCCTATGAACTCTTGCCTGATCCTGACTATTCTTCGTTTAACCCTTTGGACACCGCGACCTTGTTCCCCCAAGAGGGCTTCCTCCTCGATCCAGACAACCTCCCTGGAGGGAGCTCCCGGCTCCCTGACATTATACTTGGGCCATGGATCCTTCTGAGGAAGCCACACCGGATGTCGGACGAGCGCTCCGCGGACTGGCATCCCGCATGGAGGACTACGAAAATCAGCAGGTTCGCATTGGGCAAGCTCTCGATATCCTGCTTGCTCGTGTGCCTTCCGCGCCCTCCGCTGCTCCACCTACTGGGAATCCCCCCATGGTGGCAGCCTCTACGAACGCAAGCTACACGACAGGTGAGCCTCGCATTCCACCTCCCCTTCGCTTCAGTGGGGACCCACAAGCCTGCAGGGGATTTGCCACACAGTGCCAAATTCAATTTGAATTCCAACCCTCGCAGTTTCCTAGTGAGCGTTCCAAGGTGGGGTATGTGATGTCTCGATTGGAAGGCAAGCCACTGGAGTGGGCAACGTCTCTTTGGGAGAAGGATTCCCCGGTGACTTATGCTGTTAAAGACTTTCTCCAAGCTTTTCGCATTGTCTTTGATGCTCCAGGTCGGGTCACGAACGCCCCAGCCCGTCTCTTGCAGCTCCGGCAGGGAAGCCGCAGTGTCAATGAGTACGCTATAGACTTCCGAACACTGATGGCGGAGACTTCCTGGTGTGATGACGCTTACAAGGCCGTATACTACCAAGGCCTATCCATCCGCATCAAAGATGATCTCGTCTCCAGAGAGACTCCTGACACCCTGGAAGGACTGATCGCTCTATCTATTAAGGTGGACACCCGCCTCAGAGAACACCAGGTGGAGAGAGAGCACAGCAGACGATTTTCTCCCATGTTGGCCCCTCGCTTTCAAAGGCCTATTCTGCAAGCTCCCACTGTCCCTGTGACTCATGTGTCCACGTCTCCCCTGGAGGAACCTATGCAAGTAGGAAAAGCTCGCCTCTCTGAGCAGGAAAAACTCCGAAGACGAATGGCAGGTCTCTGTTTGTACTGTGGTGGGCATTCCCATTTTGCCAACGCCTGCCCTGCCAAGGCCAAGACTTTTGTACCCCGAGGTATGTCTCAGGTTTCTCATGTAGGGGGCATCACTCGAGGGCCTCAGGAGAAGTATCTAGAAAAGTCACGCAGACTTCTTCTTCCCTTGCAGATTCACCTGGCAAGTAAGACTATCTTCGAAAAGGCCTTCCTCGACTCCGGAGCGGATGGCAATTTCATGGACGCCTTCTTTGCCGAACGCATGAAGATTCCCCTGCTCCCATTGTCTTCACCTCTGCGAATTACCGCTATAGATGACAAACCCCTGGAGTTTGAATTCGTCACTATGTTCACGGCGGAACTATCTGTACTAGTTGGGGCGCTGCATCAAGAAAAACTTTCATTCTTCATCATCCCCTGTCCTTCTACTCCAGTAATATTGGGTCTCCCGTGGTTACGTCTGCATAACCCCACCATAGACTGGTCCTCTGGGCAGATCACTCGTTGGAGTTCATTTTGCCTGCAACATTGCCTCCCGCCTAAACCCCTCGAGAAGGTGAATGTCTCCACTGCAGAACTAAAGATTTTGCCCTCCACTTACAAGGGATTTTCTGATGTGTTTTGTAAAAAATCTGCAGAGTTCCTTCCCCCACATCGCTCCTACGACTGTCCGGTTGAACTCCTGCCTGGAGCCATGCCCCCCAGAGGGCGCACTTACCCTCTCTCTCCTGCAGAGACTACCGCTATGAAGGAGTACATCCAAGAAAATCTCCAGCGGGGGTTTATCCGCCCTTCTACCTCTCCTGCAGGGGCTGGGTTCTTCTTCGTGGAGAAGAAGGACGGAGGCCTTCGGCCTTGTATAGACTATCGGGGCCTGAATAAGATCACCGTAAAAAAACAGGTATCCCCTGCCCCTGATTGCTGAGCTCTTTGACCAGCTGAAAGGGGCAAAGATTTTCTCCAAGTTAGATCTCCGGGGGGCCTACAACCTCATTCGCATCCGGGAGGGTGACGAATGGAAGACGGCATTCAACACTCGGGATGGGCACTATGAATATCTTGTTATGCCCTTCGGCCTATGCAATGCCCCTGCCGTCTTCCAGGAGTTTGTTAATGATGTGTTCCGAGATCTCCTAGGAAGGTTCGTAGTCGTATACTTGGACGACATCCTGATCTTCTCCAAGGACCTTGAAAGTCATCGCTCCCAGGTAAAGGAGGTACTCTCTCGTCTGAGGAAGAACTCTCTCTTCGCCAAGTTGGAGAAGTGTGTCTTCGAGGTATCCAAGATCCCCTTCCTAGGGTACATTATCTCTCCAGAGGGATTTGAGATGGACCCCGTGAAAGTGTCGGCCATCCAGGAGTGGCCTCTCCCTCTGAGTACCAAGGCAATCCAGAGATTCATCGGATTCGCTAATTATTATCGGCAATTCATCCGGGGATTCTCTTCCCGCATTGCACCTATCCTGGCCCTCATTCGGAAAGGGGGTAAACCCAGCCTGTGGCCTCCATCTGCCATAGAAGCCTTTCAGTCCTTGAAAGAGGCCTTCACGTCTGCTTCTGTTCTCCGACATCCCAATCCTGTACTACCCTTCTGCATCGAGGTTGATGCTTCTGAAGTCGGAGCCGGAGCTATCCTGTCTCAGAGACACTCCACTGATGGAAAATTGCACCCCTGTGCGTTTTTCTCCAAGAAGTTCTCATCCGCAGAGCAGAACTATGATGTCGGAAATCGAGAACTCTTGGCAGTCAAGCTGGCCCTTGAAGAATGGCGTCACCTCCTGGAGGGCTCTGAAATTCCTGTCCAGATTTACACAGATCACAAGAATCTGGAGTTTATACAGTCCCTCAAGAGGCTAAATCCCAGACAAGCCAGGTGGGCCCTTTTCTTTTCCCGATTTAACTTTATTTTGACTTATCGCCCAGGTTCCAAGAATCGGAAGGCCGACGCCTTGTCTCGTAGCTTCACTCCGGTGGACCGTGACCCTGAGAGGCAGGAGCCAATCATTCCACCAGTCAAGATCATTGCCTCTCTGTATCCCCAATTTGCCGACCAGATCCTGGCTGGGCAGTCCTCGGCTCCTCAAGATACTCCGATTGGCATGGCCTTCGTCCCTCCAGAACTTCGCCTGGCCATCCTGCAACAAACCCACTGCTCCAGGCAAGCAGGACATCCTGGTCCGGCCAAGACCCTTGAACTCTTGAGGCGCCTAGTCTGGTGGCCTGATATCCGCAAGGATGTGAAGGACTTTGTTGCTGCTTGTAATGTTTGTGCCACATCTAAGTCAAGTCACTCCCGCCCCAGTGGGTTACTACAGCCCTTACCAGTTCCTTCCCGTCCCTGGACCCACCTGTCCATGGACTTCATTGTCGAACTTCCTCCCTCCTGTGGGAACACTGTGATCTGGGTTGTCATTGATCGTTTCTCCAAAATGGCCCATTTCATCCCTCTGAAGAAGTTGCCCTCTGCGGTGGAGTTGTCCCAGTTATTCATCCAGTACATCTTCCGCCTGCATGGTTTCCCGGTGGAGATCGTCTCCGATAGAGGCACCCAGTTTACTGCCAAGTTCTGGCGTTCCTTATGCAAAGACCTGGGAATTGTTCTTCAGTTTTCTTCTGCATACCACCCGCAGACGAATGGGGCAGCTGAACGGGTCAACCAAGCCCTGGAACAGTTCCTGAGGAACCACGTTTCCCTCTGCCAGGATGACTGGTCTGATCTCCTCCCATGGGCGGAATTCGCTCATAATAATGCTTGTCATTCCTCTACAGGGAGATCTCCGTTCATGTCGGTGTATGGTCAGCATCCTCAAGCTTTTCCCCAAGACTTTGTGCTATCTGACGTCCCGGCTGCTGACGATTCCGCAGCCCATATGTCTGCTATTTGGGCTGCTACCAAGTTGAACCTAGAGAAGAGCGCTCTGGTTCATAAGACTTTCGCGGATCGTCGTCGAAGATCCTCTCCTCTCTACAAGGTGGGTGATAATGTCTGGCTCTCTTCCACGAATATCCGGTTGAAGATACCATCTCCCAAGTTGGGTCCAAAATTCGTGGGTCCATTTCCCGTCCTGGAGTTAATCAACCCTGTGGCTGTCAGACTCCAGCTTCCACCAGAGATGAGAATCCCCAACGTGTTCCACGTGTCTCTGGTGAAACCCGCCATCACCAACCGGTTCTCTGGCGGTCAGTCTCCTCCTCCTGCCATCTCTGTGGAGGGTCAACTCGAGTACGAGGTGGAGAAAATCCTAGACTCCAGAATCTCCAGAGGGTCCCTTCAGTACCTCATTCAGTGGAAGGGCTTTGGTCCTGAAGAATGCTCCTGGGAAGGACACCGTGATGTTCACGCTCCTCGTCTGGTGAGGGTATTCCATTCCAAGTTTCCCCAGAAGCCAAGTCCTGGTGGTCCGGAGGCCCCCCGTGAGGGGGGGGGTACTGTAACGATCGCCGCCCGGAGCAAACCCAGGAGCTCCGGGCGGCGCGTCCTCTTCCGCCGGCGTCGCTCCCAAAATGGCGGCGCCCATGGCCGCCACGTGGGTAAGCGGCGCCGGCGCGATGACGTCAGTGCGCAGGAGCGTCAATGACGTCAATGGCGCCAAATTCAAAATAAAAAGACGATCTAGACGCCAGAATGGCGCCCAAGTATAGGATAACTTCCCCTAAGCTTATCCTGGGTTCCCTGTGTGCCTTATTACCTAATCCTGTTCCTGCCTTGTATCCTGACCCCTTTGCCTGGACTTTGGACTTCGTTGTATTCTGCCTGCCTATGAACTCTTGCCTGATCCTGACTATTCTTCGTTTAACCCTTTGGACACCGCGACCTTGTTCCCCCAAGAGGGCTTCCTCCTCGATCCAGACAACCTCCCTGGAGGGAGCTCCCGGCTCCCTGACATGGCCTTTGTGATTTAGAGATTTTAATCATGGTTTCTAAAAGCTCTAAAACCACTTGGCCTTTAATAAATGGGTCTCTAAATCTTAAGCTAAGGGAAAGCACCTTGACCAGAAGATATCTTTGAAAACTATACAATACATTATTTATATTATTACATTTTGGAATATTTGTCAGGATTTTTACAGGGAAAAGATGGTTTGCTGATGCTACAGGTATGGGATTTGTTATCCGGAAACCCATTATGAAGAAAGCTCCAAATTACAGAAAAAGGCCATCTCACATAGACTCAATTTTATCCAAATAATCCAAATTTTAAAAAATAATTTTCATTTTTCGCTGTGATAATAAAATAGTAGCTTATACTTGATCCAAACTAAGATATAATTAATCTTTATTGGAAGCAAAATCAGCCTATTGGGTTTATTTAATATTTACATGATTTTCTAGTAGACTTAAGGTACGAAGACCCAAGTAACAGAAAAATCTATTATCTGGAAACCCCCAGGTCCTGGGCATTCTAGATACCAAGATTCCATACTTGTATAAAACCATAGACTTTTTTTCTTTTGATTAACATACCAGGGCAATTGGTTGTTTAGTCGATCAGACAGGTCAGAATTTTTTTGTTGGGTAACTATAATATCTTTGCATGTATTGCCTATCTGACGATACAATGGGTGACTGTACCAGTACCATTTCCGGAATATAACTATAAAAAATGATTGCTGTCTGCCAATTAATGGCCACAACATTGTCTGATTTGTTATTTACCCTACTTTAATGCTTCAGTTTGGTCAGAATGGTTAGTTTTAGATCATTGCATTCAAACAATTGATCGCTATTCAACTGTTCGTTATACAAGAGTTAATATCTGTGTATCTATGGCCATGATAGTTCCCCATATGATCTAGAGACCATTGTCTGGAAAGAGATTCAGGCTATATCTTCCCTGAGAGTCTTCCACTGGAGGGGGTCTATTTTACTCAGGTGTTTCTTGTCCTACCACTATGCCCTCAAATTATCTGATTTCTGTAATCACTGAATCTGTATTAGGCAGATTTCACCATATCGTGTGTCCCCCTCAAGTTGTCAGTCTCAAGACATTTATGGTTAAGTTTGACCATGTCTCTGAGTTCAGAACTACAATGTAACATTCTGGGAGCAATTTCTTCTAAACTTGTTTTTGTGTTCTGTGACTATGAAAAGACTATATTAATTCTGTCATTTTTTTTGACATTTGATGAGTTCAGAATCCACGCAGCCCGTGTCAAATAAACGTTATAAGTGGTCTCCAGTAAGTGAATTTCCAAGACACCTCTATTGTACTCAGAAAGCACCTAATTCACATTACTATGGGTTAGTAGTATAATAGTAATAATAATAATAATAATAATCTTTATGATTAAGAAGCACCAGTGTCTAGTTTTCTCCACATATGTTATACCTGTATATATTTTGAGAGTTCTTGTTCAACAGTACCAAAACTTACCACCAATACCTTGCAAGGGCCGACTGAATAAGAAGTGGTTGCAATGTAACAATGTTCTATTAGTCAGGAGCTGTGATAAATGAAGGAATATCATGTAACCCCATCCATTTTGAACTAGTGATTCCTCTTTGTATAGGTGGCCATTGACGTAGAGATCCGCTCGATGTTGCCAAACGAGTGGATCTCTCCCCGATATGCTCACATTTAAGTGGGCAGTATTGGGCTAATCCGATTATGGGCCCTAGGGCCCAACAATTGGATCATAATGGATACGATACGGGCAGTCAGATCACGGGACCACTTACACGCACAGATGCGGCCGCGATTCGACTGGATTTTTAACCTGCCCGATCGAGATCTGGAAGACTTTCAGCCACGTATCGATCAGGGAAGACCGTCAGATGGCTCCACGCATGGGCCAATACTCTTGCGCTTGGATATGTGATGCACATTTTTCCTTCTACTTTTTGGCAGCAGCAGTGCTATTTTGAAGGAGCATTGTTTTCAAGCTATAGAGCCATGAATGTCATCTGTCCTTTCATTAGCACCAATTAAATGCTACAACAACTGTATTAATTATACTGATCTATTATGCCAAATGAACCCTAAAGCCATTCTGTATCTTGCATTGCTGCTTTTACTTCTGTTGAGAATGTTGAGGGCCTTGCAAAAAAAATTCTGGAAATCAAATGCCTTACCTACTGTAAACACTTTCCAATCGGCTAAGAGAATCTTGCTGCACTATGGCAACCCAAAAAGTCAGGAATTAAATCTCACAAAGAGATTTGTAATTGTTCCTTGGTTTCTTTCTTTCTGACTTGTTGAGATAAAGTCTCTGTTGGTCCAGATAAGGTTTGAAAAATCTGACCATTAATGGTCCTCAGGCTTCAGTACCTTATCTGGTGTTCTGGCCAGACTCGGAAAGTTGGGGAACCTCTGTACTATGGTGTCCCATAGGGCACCACTTTGCCCATTCTGGGAGAATCGAATTGCCAGGTGATGGAAATCATACCAGTTTTAAAAGGAACAAGGCAATCAAGATACTATATATGTACCATAGTATCTACAGTATATATGCACCAGTGCCAGCATAATTGCCTAAATCCATTTAATAACTAACATTCTCCCCTCTTAAGAGTAGAATGCAGAATGTGACTGCTGCCTCACACAAACAATTGGAGAGAAAAATTAACATTGGGAGACTCAAATTAGACATTAACAAGGTTGCAAGAACATTTTAAACAGTTTACTTGTCAGCTCCATAAGATGAAAGAAGGTGTTTTATACAATTACCCCAGGGCAGACACTAATAAAAAGGCATAGCAGTAAAGTAGAGTTTTAGCTGCATGGCCCATTCAGATTGGTCCTTCTGGGGCTCATGATTATTCTTTTTGAATAGAAATGATAAAATAAAAAAACAAATAATTGGGGCATTCTGGGAAATTGGGTTAGTAATGGTAGGATGGTTGGTGTTCCTTGAATTAGGTCATTAAGATTATAGCCTATGCAGGACAATCTGTGGTTTCCATTGACCAAAGGTCGGCAGAATGATTATTTGACTATTTGGAGAACAAGATGTATTACTGACGCAGTAGTCACAGAACATGTTTATTTAGCTGGTAAGACTGATATGTGCTGACATACTTTACAGCTCTTGTGATTGGTTGTGTTTGTTTGGATGGACTTTGCATCCATATTTTTGTTTCATTTTCCCCATGTTGTTGTTGTTTACAAGATAAAGGGCTATAGTGTACAATATTTCTATTTTGTTGTATTACCCTGCAGATCCAGTAAGAAACCGAATACATAAGTTGATTATTGGTCAGGAAACTTTAGGGCTCGCAAGCACATTCTGTGCTTATTCTTACACCCCTGGTTAATTATTGATAAGCAAGGGGTTCAGGGGGCGGAGCCGCATGCCGTACAGCTAGGTCGCACGCAAAGGGAGCTCCGTCGGCAATTACCCTGCACAGTCCATAGCTGGCCCTACCTGGCACCAACTTTCGGGTCGGAACCTGGCCCAGTCCATACAGCGACGGCGATGAGGAGGAATAATCCAGGCAGTCAGCGGGTACGCTCCGAAACAGCGGCCAAATTAGAGCAATATGCGCGCAGCACCAAACAAGATGGCGCCCGCGCTCCCGCTGTGTCCCAGGAGCAGCAGGTAGAGCGGGGGGGGAGAGATACGGGCACAAGTTCCCCAGTAATACAGAGATCTGTGGGGAATAAAACAGGCCAACGCTCTCGCTCAGGGGCCATGTCAGAGCCTGAATCACAGCCACACGATGCCAGTCAAAATGGCACCAGTACCCCTCCCCCAGCTTCCCCAGAGCAGCACCACCAGAATGATGAGGATGCACAGATGAATGCTGCTCCAACCACACAGGACATCATGACAGCAATAGCCTCCCTGCAAGCTTCATTAACTGCAACCTTTACCACCAAGATTGAGGAAGTAAAGGTGGAACTATCGCTGCTGAAGCAGGATGTGCAGGCCATCCGGGAACGAACAGGTGCCGTGGAGGAAAGGGTGGGGGCCCTAGAGGATCGCACTGCTCCTCTACCCAATGAGATCACCCAGCTGCACAAATTGATGAAACAGGCCACAGACCGCATGGAAGACATGGAAAATCGCCAAAGGCGCTCTAATGTCAGAGTGGTTGGACTACCAGAGAAATGCGAAGGGCAAAATCCTGAACTCTTTGCGGAACAGTGGCTGAAAGACATGCTGGGAGCTGAAATATTTTCACAACAATTTGTGGCAGAGAGAGCTCATAGGGTACCTACGAGAGCCCCTCCCCCTGGAGCCCCCCCACGACCCTTTCTTATTAAACTGTTAAACTATCGTGACAGAGATACGGCATTACAAGCTGCAAGGAACAAGGGTGATATCTATTATCAAGGAGCCCGTGTTTCATTTTATCCTGACTACTCAGCAGCCCTGCAGCGACAACGGAGCACATTCTTCGGAGTCAAAAGGCGCCTGCGGAACATGGGGATAGTCTACAGTATGGTCTACCCGGCCAAGTTGCGGATTGTGGATGGCGGTAAAATACAGCTTTTTGACCAGCCTGACAACGTCCAGCACTGGATAGATACTCGTCCAAGACCACGGCCAAGCAGTCCACATCGACCACAGAATAGTCTGCCGCGCCATTCAGGTCCAAGAGACAACCCAGCCTAACCAAGGGGTACTGTAAGTAAATGGTTTGGGGGAACCCCCCCTTTCAAAGAATAACTGAAGTGGGTCAAGTTTATTCATTGCAAAGGCAGTCCCTCTGCTGTATTTGGCACTTTTTGGTGCACAAAGGAGAGATATATATCCTAACAATGCCGGCCATATCTGGCCTACTCCCCTTCCCCGTCTGCCGCATACCCAGGGTCAGCACACTTTATTCGACGGAGCGCACCCCCCTCTGCTGTGAAGTAAACAGCACTGTGACACTTAAGAGTCCTCTAAGATACATAAGGAAAGTTGACAGAACAATTTAAGTTAAATCCGGTACTTGCCGATGAACTAGTTTTTTTTTTAATTTTTTTTTGGTTCCAGTTGTGAGCTCTCACTCTATAACGGTGTTTCGGGAACAATGTATCTCCTGAATTTTTTGGGGGGGATACCGGGTGGGGGGTTTTGGTTGGGATTTACTGTAATTTGTGTATACTCTCTCACGTTCTCTTCTCTCTCTTCTCTCTCTCTTATGATGGGTACCCATGGTTTGTTGGTGTTTTATCAATACGTACCAGCCTGTGTTGCACTCCAAGTAGATTCCCTTTTTATCTTACAATGGCAGGGAAAAAACTCAGATTAATCTCTTGGAATGTCAGGGGTCTAAATGATAAAGTCAAGCGCTCCCTGGTATTGGATCACCTTAAAAAACATGGAGCAGATATTTTACTACTCCAGGAGACTCACTTAGCCGGGCAGAGGGTGCGAGCCCTGAGGAGGCAATGGCTGGGTCCAATTTACCATGCCGAATACTCAACTTACTCAAGGGGTGTAGCAATCTTGTTCAGAAAATCAGTTCAACCACACGTGGAGACTGTTAAAACAGACCGGCTAGGCAGATATATAATATTGAAGGTAACGATTGGCACATACACTTTGATCTTAGTTAATGTGTACTCCCCCCCCCCCGGGTGGGCTTGACTTGCTACAGGTGATTCTTGAAAAAGTAGCGGAGATAGGCGACCTTCCCTCCCTTTGGTTCGGAGACTTTAATGCGGTTCCGGACCCCAAGCTGGATAGACTCCGCCCATCTGGGGGGGACTCTGGGGCTCTTGGGGATTGGTTGGAGACCACAAATCTAACTGACACATGGAGATGGATGCACCCTGCTGAACGGCAGTACTCATGCTATACGGTGACAACATCGGCACTTTCTCGTATAGATCTGGCTCTGGCCTCTCCCCGGGTGTTACAGAGGGTGGACTCAGTATTTTTTAACTCTAGAGTGTGCTCCGATCATGCCCCACTGCAATTAGTTCTCAGAATAGGTGATGGCGGAGGGATACGTCAATGGAAACTGCCTCCCAGATGGATAAAGGATGATTTTGTCAATGAGTCTTTTACCAAACAATATGGGGAATTTTGGGAACTTAATGAGGGGTCAGTACAGGAACAGGTAGCTTGGGACGCCAGTAAGGCCTTTACTAGGGGAGTGTACATCTCCTTAATCAAAGAGTCCAGGCGCAGACATGATGCAGAGCTGCAAACGTTGAGGGAAAGATTGGCAGAGACTGAGCAAGACTTTGCTAATGTACCTACTGAACTGCAGGGGGCGGCTCTTGAGCTCGCGCAAAGGAATGTGAACTTAGCCTATGTTAATAAATACTCCCAGTGGGAAATTAGGAGAGCAGCCTCGTGGTATGATAGGGGGGACAAATGTGGGAGGCTCCTGGCCATACTCTCAAGGGAACCGCAACAACTAACATCTATCCCACGGCTGTCCACAGCCGAAGGGGTAGAAATTCATGAGCAAAACCTGATTCAGGCTCAGTTTGTTAAGTTCTACTCCAAGTTATACAGTCCCAAAACACATAACTCATTAGCAACACTCGCCCAATACCTAGATACGATCCAGATTCCAAGACTAAACCCTGAGGAATCCACCCTTCTTAACCAGCAAATCACCTTGGAAGAAATAACAGAGGCTATAGATGCAATTCCCAGTGGGAAATCCCCTGGACCGGACGGGTTACCTATAGAATGGTACAAAATGCAGAAAGAATTGGTGGCGCCCAGGCTTCACTCGTTATTCAATGCCATACTCCAGGGGACCCCCTTACCAGACAGTTCCAAGTTAGCCACAATTACTTTAATTCTGAAAGCAGGGAGGCCAGCTGACAGATGTGAATCCTACAGGCCCATCTCCCTTTTAAATACGGATATTAAAATACTAGCTAAACTTTTGGCCAATAGGCTAAAGCAGGTTGTAGACCAACTAATCCACCCTGATCAGACAGGTTTCATGCCTACAAGGGCCACGGATATTAATATAAGGCGACTTTTTACTAACATATGGGCCACTCATGAGGACACGGGGGAAAGAGTAGTAGTGTCCCTTGATACGGAAAAAGCCTTTGATACGGTGGAATGGTCATATCTCTGGCCCCTTCTAACAAGATATGGGTTGGGAGAACATTTCATCAAGTGGGTTAAAGCATTATACGATGCTCCACGAGCCAGAATCTTGATTAACGGAGAGCTGTCCCAGGAGTTCCAACTAGCTAGAGGTACCAGGCAAGGCTGCCCATTGTCCCCTTTGTTATTTGCCCTGGCAATAGAGCCACTGGCTATACTAATTCGGAATAATCCTGATATTAAGGGGCTCAAGATCCAAAGGGTAGTAGAGAAAATCTCATTATACGCAGATGATATGCTAGTATATTTGGCCAATCCTAGAGACTCTCTTGAAGAGCTTTTGCGGGAGGTGGTGCAGTTTGGTGACCATTCTGGCCTTCGGGTCAACTGGGCAAAGTCAGTGCTGTTTCCAATTGATGGTGAGTGCGGCAGGGATTTGCCCCAGGGAATCCCTTTGCAGTGGGTATCTTCTTTTACATATTTAGGTATAGTGATTCATAAAGACCCACAGCAATACATGGAATTAAACCTTTCCCCGGTAGTGAGAGCCCTAAAACAGAAAGCACAGAACTGGATTAACCTCCCGTTATCCCTCCCAGGCCGCGTTAATTTAATAAAAATGATTTTCCTGCCAAAATTTCTCTACGCATTCCATAATGCGCCTGTTATACCTAGCAAAAGGTGGTTCAAAGAGCTGGATGCTTGTGTCAGAAATGTGGTGTGGGCTGGGGAAGGACCTCGCATTTCTCTGCAAATGCTGCAAGCCCCGGTGACTAAAGGAGGCCTAGCGCTTCCCAATTTTCAATTATACTTTTATGCTAGTCAGCTGGTCTATGCCTGGTGGTGGCTTAACCCTGATCCTAATAATCAAGCGACTGTACTAGACGCAGCGGTGATCTCCTCTTTTGAAGCTCTGGCCAATCAACTGCACAGAGGGCTCACATCGGTGTACCCCTTAACCCCCAATATGAAATCAGTGCTGCACACATTTTCTAAAACGGTAATTGCAGAGTACAGGAAGGGAGGCAAATGGTCAAAATGGACCCCATTGTGGGGCAATAAGAACCTTACCCAGTTCAGGGCTATCCCAGATGTAAGTGTTTGGGCTAATGCAGGGGTTAAATATCTTAAGGACATAGTGTCCTCTGAGCACATCAAACAGTTTGCTCAACTGAAACAGGAATTTGATTTACAGAACAGTATGCTGTTCAGGTATCTGCAGCTCAGACATGTGTTCGTGGCCCAGTTTGCCATGGAACCTGTGAACGTGGCAGAGTCCACTATTGAACGCTACTTGCGCAGGCCTGAGCTCTCTAAACCTGTCAGTTGGTTCTATGCCATCCTCCAGCAGGGGGACTTCGATCCAATAGGGCATATTAAGGGTAAATGGGCCCAAGATGTTCCCGATATAGATGAGGGATCTTGGAGGGAAATACTGGAGCAGATCCCTGAAATAAACATTTCAATAAGGGATAGATACATTCACACGAAATTTCTGAATCGAGTTTATTATACTCCGCACAGGTTGGCACAAATATATCAGGGATATCCGGATGTATGTTTTAAATGTAATGCTGAACAAGGCAATTATTTGCATGTGTTCTGGGAATGCCCTAAGATACAACGCTTCTGGACTTCAATACTTACTTTTATGGTCTCCTCTTTGGGCTTACCTAACATCCGGACCCCTGAATTTTGTTTATTGGGGCACATTGGAGATTTGAGTCTTCCGTCAGGAGACAGGTTGTGCCTCCATCAGTTACTCCACTATGCCAGAAAGGCAATACTCCTGACATGGAAATCTATGGAGCCGCCCACTTTGAAGTTCTGGAAAAAACTCATTGACGACATGCTCCCAAAACAAAAATTGGTATACCTGGCCCGGGGTTGCCCCGAAAAGTTCTGAAAAATATGGGATCGCTGGCTGGACGATGCGCTAACTGATCCGGGTAACGGATAAAATGAGACATTGTTGAACTACCAGCCAATTACACTTTACATGAGACTGTGATCTGGGAAGCCCTTCTTTCTTTTCTCTTCCTTTTTGTGTTTTCTTTAGCTTCTTTCTTCTATGTATAAAATGTGAAAAAGTTAATAAAGAAAATCTTACAAAAAAAAAAAAACAAGGGGTTCAGTTTCATCCTTGTAGAATGCCCCCCCCCCCAAAAAAAACTCACAGCTCCATAATGACATAGTTTCTTAAACTGAATTTCCTTTTTCTGGCAAACAGTCGTCCAGTCTTTGACCTGCCTGACAGGGATATTCGATTTATTCCCAGGAACCAACCACAGTCAGAACATGATCAGTTAACCTTTTTCTAAATGGCTTGTTTGCATTTACCTATATTTCTCTGTGGTTTATTTTACAGTGCCAGTGCAATAGATAAGAACGTTGAAAGAACATTTATACTTTGACTTTATTTTTCCCAAGCTTTACTAAAGTCACTGGCTCAGCTTTCAGGTTTAGCCTCGCCTAAGCAATTGTTGACTCTTTTTGTAGACTGACACAAATCTCCTTATTAGTCCTATTGTATTATAATCCCACTACCAGAAGATTTAAAGGGTATTTAAACCTTCCCTAAATTGGTGCCCCTATCTGATCCCAAAATTAGATTGCTAGAAAATTCTCCAATGAAAATTGTCCCTCTTTTGCCTGCCAATATTATACTAAACTTCATAACGTCAGAAATAGCACTGTTTCAGAGCATGAAAAATTGTTGGTCTTTGCCAATTATTATACTTTTAGGGGCTTAATTACTAACACTTAGTGATGGGCGAATTTGCGCCGTTTCGCTTCGCCGGAAATTTTTTCGAATTTCGCGCGAAATTCGCGAAACGGCGAAAAACTCGCGAAACTGCACCGGCGTCTAGTTTTTGACGCCGGCGCCCGTTTTTTACGCCAGCGCCCATTTTTTCGACGCCGGCGCCCGTTTTTTCCGCGAATTTTCGCGAGGTGTTTTGCGAATTTATTCGCTGGCGGCGAATCGCGCAAATTCGCCGCAAATTCGCGCCTGGCGAATAAATTCGCCCATCACTACTAACACTCAAATTTCTTTTTCTTTATGAATCTCAAATAATTTGTTGTTTTTCTATATTTTTTTAAAATTTTTAAGATTTGAGATTCAAGTGTAAAAACAATGAAAACCTCTATTACAAAAACTCACCAGGTATAAATTGTTGAGGTCCTAAATTGTTGAGGTCAATGGGAGCTGCGCTGATTTCTATTGGACCATTTTTAATCAATTCAAACTTTTTGAGGTTTTCTAATTTTTTTGTCTGAAAAACTTGGTATTCGTATTACTCAGCACATCATTCATGATTGTTTTTTATTTGTACTTTTTATATTCGGATCTTTTAATAATTTTCATGGCATTCATAGTTTTAGAGAAAATTAGTTTAATATTGGTTTTAAAAACCTCTAAAAACCACTAAAATTCGACCTTTGAATGTTACATCCAGCTGTGAAGAGCAGAGATAATTCTCATTGGAGGATTCTTTTATATCACTTGTAGTCCTGGCTCAGAGAATTTAGAAACAGCATAATTGTAAGGTGTTTAAGGACAATATTCCCTAAATGGGCGGTGACTAATCTGTCCCATTTCGCTTCACTGAAAAATTCGAGAAACTGCAAAATAATTTGTGAAACACATTGAAGTCAATAGGTGTCAAAAAAAAATTCTGCATGCCAATTTTTTCTTCAATCCAAATGCATTACAGTCAATGGGGTTTTTTTTTGTTATGGCAACTTTTTGTCTCAGCGACTTTTTTGTCCAAATGCATTGAAGTTAATAGGCTTTTTTTCTTATGGCGAGTTTTTGTCTCTGTGAGTAGTTTCTCTTGCTGCTTTTTTGTTGTGATGAAATTATTCGCAGCAGATTTTTGCCGCAGTTTTGTGAAAAAAATTGCGAATGGCAAAGTGCGTAATTTTGCCGTGAATTCATGGCTGGCGAAAATATTTGCTCATCACTAGTGATGACCAGAAAAAACCTAATGATTGAAAGCACTGCTGTATGTTTTATCTTGAATCTCAGGCCAAAAACCGGGGCCACGGCTTTCAGGTGATTGGTGGACAATTATTATATTTTCTAACCCTACTGATGCCCCCCATTTTGCTATCAACATTCATGATTTGTTGGAGATGTTGGAGGTACTCCAGCAACATTCAGGTGGAGCATCACTGCTATAGAAAGTCCGTATCCCATTTTACACCTTACCTCTTCGTAAAAACGAAATAAATCTATTAGTGAGAACATATAATTTTTTTTATAGAAAAGTAAAGGGCGTTTTTGAATTTGTGTAGCTATAAATACAATTCACTATGGCATTGTGTTTATATAACCCAACAGGGCACCACTATCATTCATAAAGAGTTTATTTGCTCGGAATTCAATTTGTAAATTCTTTAAATGCCTTTTGAAACCAATTTTAGTTTGATGAGTTATTTCCCAAGCCGGAGAAACAATGTTCTTTCTTAGATAAATATGATCATTTTTATATGAATTCAACATAAAAAAACACATGTTCTATAACAGACTGCAAAATTATTCTGTGCGTTTATTTTAGGTTTTTACAATTCATTTAAGTACTCTAATTAGCTTAGACTTCCAACAATTAACTTTTAACATGTTAATAGGTTAACAAACAAATGATGCTGTTTTAAAGCAGAACAAATGGCGCCTTGTATAGCAAGGCATTTTTTTTTTTTTTTTAATTTACTCTTTTTTTTAATTCCCAAAAGGAGAAAACGGTGTCATCGGCGCTTCCAGGAATCCACGACAATCTGTCAAATTAAGTCATTCCATTAGCAAAAATATGACTGCTTAAAACTTAATGACACAAAGATAATTAAACAACCTGTCATTTTTTAGGAAAGCAAAACACGCGGCCTGTTTTGTAACCTACTTCCAGATTTAAATATCAAAGCTCAGAGGCAGTTCAGGTTATTAGGCAATCCCAAAAGGAATTTCTCTGTTGGGTCAGAGTAGCCTGGAAAGCTTTGTTCCTGCTTAACTAACTGCGCTTTATTATGATGTGCGTGATGCATAAATCAGGGCTTCGTGATTCATTTTTCAAATGATCATTTTTTAAAACTTGCAGATATTAACGTTTTTTTTTGACAGGTTTCATCTGGATCCGAACAATTAGCATTTGACAATAAGAAAACAAATTTGAAAACAATTATTTTTTTTGGTCAAGTCAAGTTTATTGGAGATTGATCACAGTTTATAAACAGACATTTTCTTTTACATATAGTGTTTTGAAGAGAAATAAATAGTGATGTGCGAATTTTGTGCGTTTTGCTTTGCCGAAAAATTTGCGAATTTCCTGCGAAATTCGCAAAACAGCGATAAATTTGCGAAACGGCGCCGTCTCGTTTTTGATGCCGGCGTCCGTTTTTGATGCTGGCGTCCATTTTATTTTTACACATTTTACGAATTTTCGCAGCAGTTCCGCAAATCGCCGGAATTTGCCGCAAAATCACACCTGGCGAATATATTTGCCCATCACTAGTAATAAACACAATAGTGCACTGTATACAAACACGACAGAGTGGACAGCATACTTTAGTTACATTTATACTCAAAATAGGTTAGGACTTTGTATATTCACTTTTTAGTGGTGTGTCGAGCCATTTTTTTGCCAGCTTTCCCATTTGCCCTTAAAATGCCAATTTTTGGTAAATAATTTTCTCTTTGTTACACATGGAAGTAACTGCTTGACACCACTGCTCTATTGTTGGGGGGGAGCTGGTCTTCCAGTTCAGTGTTATTTGCTGCCTGGCATAGAACAGGGCCCTGGATACAACTTGCCTATGCGTTGCTGGAGTATGTTCCCTAATCCCTATAACCAGGAGGCAGAGAGCCGGGTCTGTTGGCAAAGTTGTGCCTGCTATCCTAGAAAGGTGTTTTACAATCTCAGCCCAGTACTTCTGTAGTCCAGCGCATTGCCACATAGTGTGCAGTATATTTTTATATTTGGTAATACTATAAAGCATATAAAGCTTAAAAAAATGTTCGTTTGCTGTTTTTTGTGAGGGTGGGTTGTATAGTAGGAACCATATTTATGTAACAGGATCCTTATTTGTTTCTTTTAATGAAAAAATTAAGGGGTTTACTCTGCTTGGAATTAAAAAAAACTGTTCCTTCAGTTGGACAGAAGGTGGAGCAGTGATCCTACTCTGGGTTCTGTGTGTGTCCCCCTAGCAGGCCATTCTGTCTGAACTCTGAATGAATTTCCCTTTCTTTTCATCACTCTGTGATGTCCAGCTGCTCCTGTCAACACCTTTGTATACCATGTAATTCATCGCTCACAGTGACAGCTGGGGCCATGTGCCTGGGACCAACTTCTCCGGTGTTCAGCTGCACCATGAGAGGGTTCCTTGCTCCAAACAAGGCACTCGCATCTTTGGTCCTTTATCATAACAAACTGCATCTGAGACTGGTTAACTCTCAAAAGAGTTCTGTGGAAGGACACAGTCAATGGTTCCTACCAACCCTTTAAAAAAACACTTTCAGTGATCAATTGCTCACTTCAAATACAATTGATTTTAGGATCTCAAGGCCGCTGGGACAGGAATGAGACAGAGATGGGCAGCCTATGGCCCCCTAACGTCTATTGTGGGGCACTGGTAGATTTAATTGTGACTTAACTATACTTCATATTGTTATCACTTCTTGAGTTTCCAGCTCCTTTGTGACAAAGTGTTGCGGATAAACATAAAAGAAGGGGCGTGTACAATTGTATCAGCACCTTTAATCAAAGAAGATATATTGCACTTACAATTTAGCATAAAATTATTGTCCATTAATAAAGTCTATTTCGTGCATTTTGTGCGTCCCGACTTTTTCAAGGCTGATGGTGTGCTCTAGTGTAGAAGTAGTGAAAAATGCGCAAGCCAAACTCCTGCTTTACTGAAATCGCTATTTGCGGGGTTGTGCAAGAGAAAAATGCATGAGCTATATAAATTATATCTATTGAGGCACAGCAATTTATTTTCATTTTCATAAGGTATTTTGGTGCACACTATATGGCTGCTCCTTTGTAAACAGCAGACAGAGATGTGTAACATATCCTATGCCCTCTATAGTGTATACATTATTTTGCACGATAGGATCGGATAACATTTTAGTCATCTTTTTATTTGCCCGGCCTGAGATGTCAATCAATCAAAGCGAAGATCGCGTGGAAGAAGATGTCGTCTGTGAACTCCTTGGACTGGACCTGCGCAGACGGGTAAGTAATAAGTTAGGGGCATTTGCCCAGAGGGATGGGTAGGCCAGGGTGAGGAGGGAGGGTGGGCAACACACGGGAGGGGGGAGGGCTTTTGCGCCAACTAGGTTTCCTTCCCCTTCAAGGCCCCCATAGCTGCCGACAGACCGAGTTGGCAGGTTATTGGCTGGCCTGGATTTGTGGAGAGGCCACCAAGGCCCAGGACTAGGGTGGCAGGATTTTAGGGGGCAGCATACTGCCCAACCAGATCCACATTGGTTCAGAAACACTGGGGATGAGCAGGAGATATGATAGTTTTTTTAATATCTCGTGCACAAATCCCCGTTGCTCCAGTCCCGATGATGAAAATTTGAGCGAATAAAAGGAAGAGGACAGGGACGACGAATGACAGCAGGCCTAGGAGAGCGCTATGTGAATCCGGCCCTATGCAGTCCTGCGATCTGACCACTCGTATTGGATCCATTATGATCTGATTGTTGGGCCCTAGTGCCAAACAAGCTGTATACTTCTATAGCCACCTTAAAGGGATCCTGTCATCAGAAAACATGTTTTTTTCAAAACGCACCAGTTAATAGTGCTACTCAAGCAGACTTCTGCACTGAAATCCATTTCTCAAAAGAGCAAACAGGTTTTTTTATATTCAATTTTGAAATCTGACATGGGGCTAGACATATTGTCAATTTCCCAGCTGCCCCAGGTCATGTGACTTGTGCCTGCACTTTAGGAGAGAAATGCTTTCTGGCAGGCTACTGTTTTTCCTACTCAATGTAACTGAATGTGTTGCAGTGGGACCTGGATTTTACTATTGAGTGCTGTTCTTAGATATACCAGGCAGCTGTTATCTTGTGTTAGGGAGCTGCTATCTGGTTACCTTCCCATTGTTGTTTTGTTTGGCTGCTGGGGGGAAAGGGAGGGGGGATGATATCACTACAACTTGCAGAACAACAGTAAAGAGTGATTGAAGTTTATCAGAGCACAAGTCATATGACTTGGGGCAGCTGGGAAATTGACAATATGTCTAGCCCCATGTCAGATTTCAAAATTGAATATAAAAAAATCTGTTTGCTCTTTTGAGAAATGGATTTCAGTGCAAAATTCTGCTGGAGCAGCACTATTAACTGGTTCATTTTGAAAACATTTTTTTTTTCCCATGACAGTATCACTTTAATTTCTTAGTATAGTTTGATCAGAGATTTGCAGCGAATTTCTGCAATTTCACCATCTGCAAATTTTTTGTGAAACTGCGGCAAAAATCCGCCGTAAAAATGTTGCCATTACAAAAAAGTCACCATAACATAAAAAAACGCCCATTGATTTAATGCATTTGGAGTGAGAAAAAATGTATGGATCAGTAGGTTAGATATATTGAACCCTGAAGCAGAAAAGCCTGCGTTAAGTTAAATATCTTCATGTAAAGCCAAGACTAGTTCTAGGTCAGACATACATTCTTGAATCTGCATTGGGATTGGATCTCCTTATCCAATTCCTGTACAGTTTTATCAGGACTTAATCTTAAAGGACCAATGAGAATACAGGAAATCTTAACAGAAGAAAAGCTTCAGTGCACAGAGCTGTTGTATCCTATTTTTGCAGCTGGCAGCACGCTGAAGACAGGGGCCCGGCTAATCAAGTAAGTAAAGAATGGCCAGGCCTCCCCTTAGACACAAAACCCTGTCAAGCAATTTTTTTTAAAAATTTGGGGGGGGATCTGGCCAATTTTTTTTCTACTTGCAGGGGGGCCCCTGATCACCAAAAATTATACTCTTATCCCAAAATGTTGGAGAATGATTGGAGAATCTCTTGCATCTGCAATTGAGCTTTGGGTGCCTGTCTGAAGAGCAAAAGTCAATATCAGGGGAAGGCATACACCTCAATTAATGGGCAATTTACCTTAAAATTAATTGAAAAAAATACAATCATTATTAATACAAAACAGAACCACTGTAAGTTTATTGAATGTGTATCGGAATGTTGCTTGAAATGACATTTTCATGGTTCAAAATTGGATGGAGCCACCTTAAAGCCTTTACCTTCATTCTTTAGGATATAGAAGCAGTTTCTGGTGAAGGCAATAGTATGCAAAAAAAAGGCCACAATCAGCCATATTTGCATTTTGCTTTCTGCTATTGCAGAATATTCCTGGGCCTCTGCACTCTGGAGTGCAGAGACCTGTTATTAGCCCCTAGGATAGGAAGGTTAGTATTTCAACCATCTCACATTTTACCCATCATCTGACTTGCACAACAGGGTCAGACCAGAGCCTTGGGGACCCATCGAGCTGCAAATGGAAGGGCCCTCTTGGCAGTCCCCGATATGGTCTTTGTGGGGCAGCTGGTGGAGCAGGTCTGGGCCAATGAGGGCCGGGGCCCATACCCGGTGCACAACATTCAGACATACAGTAGAAGTTAGGGATTGGTAGGAAATGTTGGCCACAATGGGGCCCTTTCCTGCACTACAGAGGCTGGTAAGGACACTGCTCCTCTGTGCCTCCAGTCTGCTACTTGCATCAGATTCTATTTATCTAACTATCATCTATCTCTCTATGCATGTCTACCTTTTAATTCTATTTTAAAAGTTTAACTACCCTACTAATTTAAAAGTTGTTAAAAGTATAACAAGCAGATAAAAGGCAGGTACAACATTAAGAGAGAGAGTTTACAATTTAATAGGGCATATAAAGACAGGTGGACCATGAGAAATAAAGAGCACACAGCGAGGAACTCTGCCAAGTACATACAGTACACTGTGACAGCAAACCAGACTGCAAGTAGAAACTGAAACTACAGCAGTTGTACAATAAATTACTTATTGTGAACTCATACCTATTATCACATGATCCCATTATATTTTTATGGAATGCTGCAGACTAGTAAAGTAAAGCAAATGTATTTGGTTTTGTGTGAATAAAATTATACATACATACACAGGGGAGATACAAGAACCGTGAATGAGGCTTATGTTGAATGATAATTATGATAAGTGAAGTGATCCAAGGGGAATCCAGGCTAATGTGCTAGGATGCACAAGTTTTGATTACACACACAAACACATTCACTGGTCCTTGTTTCTCACGACAGTACTGTATGTTTAGCAGCAATAAACCTTCCTAGGAAAATGAACCCTACATCACAAAGAGGTTAGTTACACCTAAAAAGCAGATTAGCCGAGGAAAAGTCTTGTTTTTTTATTGTTTATTTATGGTCAAAGGCAAGAGAACAATAAAGTTAGCAAATAAATAGGCAGTTACAGAGAAACAAACAGTAAATCCATTTGTTTCAGTTAAACTAAGGAAAAAGCAAGTGATCAACTAGAAAGTACATTGGAGAGAAAGAGTTGGGCGCAAGGACCAGCACCTAGGGCAGGACAAAGGGGGGGCATCATGGAATAGACATTCCCAATTAAATATATTTAAAAGTTACCCTAAACTAACTATTTTACATACTTTTTTTTTTTACTCATTCTCATTTGCAAGGCTAGAATAATAGACATTTGTAGGGCTAGAATGTGAGACAGGCAGAGGACTGAATTAGAGATATTTGTAGGACTAGAATGTGAGACAGAAAGAGGATTGAATAAGAGATATTTGTAGGGCTAGAATGGGAAACAGGCAGAGGACTGAATAAAAGACATGTGTAGGATTAGAATGGATGACAGGAGGAGGATTGAATAAGAGATATTTGTAGGGCTAAAATGAGAGACAGGCAGAGGACTGAATAAAATATATTTTTAGAGATAAAATGGGAGACAGGTGGAGGATGGAATAATTAGAATCAGAGATATTTTGAAGAATAGGAGACATTTGTAGGGCTAGAAGGAGAGACATTTTGAAGGCTAGAATAGGAAGCATTGTAGGGCTAGAAGAGCAGAGATTTTGAAGGCTAGAAATTTAGAAGACATTTGCAGGGCTAGAATCAGAAACATTTTGAAAGGTAGAATAGGAAACATTTGCAGGTCTAGAAGGAGAGACATTTTGAAGGCTATAATAGGAGATATTTTGAATCTAGAATAGGAGACATTTGTTGGGCCAGAATGAGAGACATTTTGAAGCCTAAAAAAGGAGACATTTTTAGGATTAGAATGGGAGACATTTTGATGACTAGAATAAGCAACATTTTGAGGGATAGAGTAAGAGACATTTAAGGCAAGCATAGATAACACTAGACACTAGAATGGGAGGCAGCTAGAGGACTGAATAAGAGACATTTGTAGGGATACAATGGGAGACGTTATGACGGCTAGAATAGGAGGCATTTTTAGGAGTGGAATTAGGGAGAGATTTGTAGAAGTAGAATGGGAGATATTTGAAGGACAGAATAGGAGACATTTGTAGGACTAGAATGGGAGACAACTGGAAGGTTATAATAGGAGACATTTATAGCTAGCATGGGCGAAGTTTGGAGGATAAAATTAAAAGCATGTGAAGGACTGAAGAGAAGACATTGTTAGGGATAGAAAGGAAGGTATTTGGAATAAAGAATGCACGTGGAAAATGCATGTCTTATTCCTAATACCTACCATAATTGTATATTTATAGCACAAACTAAATATAAATGGTTTAGCACAAAAGGAATGTTTTACAATACAAAGATGCTTCAGACTGTAGATCTACACCTTCTAGCACCCTTCTCTTACCTTATTAGACAGACAGCAGACACAACAGTTTTAAAATGCACTACGCTGCAATTGGTTGTCTGGACAACATTTTAAACAAAAGCAATTTCTAAACTAGTAGTTGATATTGCAGAAAGAAATGTATTTTACTTGTTTAAACTAGTGGTGAGACCACCTGGCTGCTGGAAGAGTTGAATGTCTGTTTGATTCCCTGACTTTCTAGGATCAGATATGGGATTGAGCTATGCCACACATGCTATGTACAAAAGATGAAAGGAAACCAGCCCCCTTTTCTTGTGCTACTTTTTTCCTGATCAGGATTTTAGTATTTCGTTTTGCAGGACACATCAGAAAACAAGCTCTAGCCTTCTTTATAAGCAAACAATTTAATTGATTGTCAGTCTCCGAAGCTCTCATCACTTGTGGGTCTTATTAGCACAGCTGGATTGGCCTGAATGAGCATAACAATCAATGCTGCTTTTTTCTTCATCACAACCATCCAACGTGATAAAACACTGGATCCCAGTTCTTCTGGTTATGACCTTTTCCAGTAAGACAGTGTAGCAGTTCATACAAGAGCAATGTTTTTAGGGGCGTATTAAAGAACATTTATTTTCCAACATAATTTTCAAATAAAAAAAAATGAATTGATACTGGCATTAGCATCCTTTTCATTTTCACATCACTCTAGAAAACATAGATTTGGTGGGTAACCAGCCGATATTAGCACCTAACATCCAACTCTTTAAGCTGGCTCAGAACAAAAATTAACACAGTATCTCACAGCGTTCTTTGTCCACCCCAGCCATTAACCAGTATGCTGGACAGTTCATCCTGTTTAAATTGGAAATTATTTGTATCGCTGTCTATAAATAATAAATGAACGAGAGAGGCCTAGTTTGTGTCCCCTTTGTAAACTCCTCCTCGTTTTAATTAGCAAAGAAAGCCTGGTGAGAAGGGGAACCTGCCTTGATGCTGGTAATTAAAACTGAAAATGATTGGAAAGCCGGCTCTATTTTTATCGAATGTGCTGCTAGGAGCAGAGCGTCTATGGAGGACTCTGCAGTAAAGAGTGATAATAAAGGTGTGAAAGCCCGGGGGAGGGGTGGCTGCAGAGATGGTTGAACTAAAATCAGATAACACATAGGAGCAACTAAAGGTGGCCTTGTACACGCTGGGCATAGGATATTGGCACCTGGGTAGGGTGGGAGACATTTTAATCGAGAAAATAATTATAATGGACAAAAGACTATAAATGGTAATACGTGGTCACCAAAAACAGATGTTGAAGTCCTGATTAAAGGCACAAGGCTTCACCCTGCTTTATGAATTATGTGCAACAACACTGTACTCCATCTGTGTGAGCTCACAGACCTAGGAAAGAGTCAGCATCCCATGATGTCACACTTTGTCCATTGAAAGATGTTTCAGAAGATGGTCATGGCTCAGCTACACAGAAGAGAAGGCTAAAGATTCTTAGGCTGTGCTCTCCAAAGGGGAACTGAGATGTACCTGTCAATTAGGGACCCCACATAACTAACTGCAGATGCATTTTTGGTTGAGAAAAGCTACAATCACCGAGGGGCAACAGTTTGTCAATGAATTCTGAATTAGAATCTAAATGATGTGATTCTAATCAGAAACCCCATCCTGTAAAGTGCTCCACGGCCATTTTACCTGTTGTTTCCATTTCTCTTCTGTTACTCTAGTTGGTCATGCACAATACCAAAAGTCTTTTGAGATCCATGCACGAGACATGCTCACACGTTTGTTGGACACAGAGAAGTATTGGAGCGATCAGGTTCAGTGGCTGCAGCACACTTTAATGACACACAAATGACATCACTAAGCAGTGATGTAACTATAGAGGAATCAGCCGCTGGTTGGGCGGGAGGATGGGGATCAGAGTGTGCCTGGCCCCATAAAGATTTTTTTGCAGGGTGGTCCGGCATACTCTAGTTACGCCACTGTCAATAAGCAATGATTATAACATCACTAGGCATTGCTTATATAGTGAATAATGTGCCCCCTATTGTAAAATATAAGGATACAGGTATTTGATCCGTTATCTGGAAACCTGTTATCCAGAAAGCTCTGAATTACTGAAGGGCCATTTCCCATAATCTCCATTATCCGGTAAATCCCAGGTCCTGAGCATTCTGTATAATGAGTCCCATACCTATAGATATACTGTATTAGTCTCTAGTAATGAAGCCTCTATTGCTCACATTTAAGTAGGTATCATATTTGTCCTTTTATAAAGTATTTATTGGAAATAAATGAGAAATCACTACTTTTATAAATGGGCTTTATTTTACTTTACACTGTAGTTGTTACTTTAAACTCCATTAAAGTCTACAGACTATGCCACATATGATGCAAGCAACATAAAAACTCCTACTTGTCCAAATAGGAATATAAGAGGTTTGCTGTTTTAAATAGAATAAATTCATTATTCCCAACACACTTCTATTTATTAAAATAAGCCGAAGATGGATATTGTTTGTCAATAAGGTCTATTTTGCCTTTACAGAAAAGGTTGACATTTGTAACAGATTGTGGCTTCCCAGATGTGTTCTGTTAAACACTTATAACACTTATATAGACCCACAGGTTTCATTTGTTTACCGTCATGTAATGACAAATGTACAGAATGATGCATGCCGCTATTGCTTCAGCTGTCTGCCATGTGCTTATGTAGTAAATTGGTCCAGTATCTGAAAGTGATAGACAGTTATAGCCTTACAAAGCATTTAACAACATGGGTTCCTTTACAACAATGCAATATTCTTCTCTTTAGCAGGTAACTCGCAGTACGGCTATAATTGTCATTAGGATTTCATTATATGATCCAATAAATATGCCTTTAAATTATTAAAATGAAAATTTCAACAACATTAAAAATTAATCAACTTCAATGATTGCACAACAAGCAACTTAGAGATCTATGGAAAGTTTTCATTTTGAGAAACTTGAAGCAAATAGAGAGAGAGAGAGAGAGAGAGAGAGAGAGAGAGAGAATTTTTTTAACCCTTGGGGAGTTATTTATCAAAGTCTGAATTTATCTCAATATTTTCTGCTCCAAACTTCGATCAAATCCGCTTGGGTTTTTTACGCTTATTTATTACATTTTCCCGAAATTTGCTTTGCGGGGAAAAAAAACAGATTTTTACAAATTCTTTGGACTTTTTCATCCGATTTTCACGATTTTTTCGTAATTTTCACCTGATAACTCTGCGCACATCAAAAAATCATTGGGACTTCTCTTGACAGGTCTGAGATGCCGGATTTTCAGATTCTGACTTTTCCATCCTGGGGGTTTAATAACTACCTGAAAAATTCCTGATTTTTTAAGGGGCACATTTACTAAGGGTCGAATATCGAGGGTTAATTAACCCTCGATATTCGACCGACAAAGTAAAATCCTTCGACTTCGAATATTGAAGTCGAAGGATTTACCGCAAATACTTCGATCGAACGATTCGAAGGATTTTAATCCATCGATCGAACGATTTTCCTTCAATCAAAAAAAGCATAGAAAGCTTATGGGGAAGGTCCCCATAGGCTAACATTGATGCTCGGTAGGGTTAAAGTGTCGATGTAGGTAGTCAAAGTTTTTTTTAAAAAGACAGTACTTTGACTATCGAATGGTCGAATAGACAAATGATTTTTAGTTTGAATCGTTCGATTCAAAGTTGAAGTCGTAGTCAAAGGTCGAAGTAGCGTATTCGATGGTCGGAGTACCTGAAAAAAACCTTCGAAATTCAAAGTTTTTTTACTTTGAATCCTTCACTCAAGCTTAGTAAATGTGCCCCTAAAAAGATTTTATAAAAAAAAAAATCACAAATTTTTCATGATTTTTGCATCCAGAGTTTAGTAAATAACCCCCTTAGTGTTAACATATAATAAGAGGAGATGAGAGACTATGTTAAATTAATAATATTAATAAATTTAAGATTAATAAACAGTAAGATGTAATTTATACATTGAAACCCCAACTAATGATGGGCGAATTTCTCCTGTTTTGCTTCACTGAAAAATTCACGAATTTCGTGAAAAAAATTTGTGAAATTTGAATGTTTTCAAGACTAGGGATGGGCGAATCTGAGCCTTTTCGCTTCGTCAAAAATTTGCCGCGGGCAAATTGTCGCCGACGCCCATGAAAGTCTATAGGCGTCAAAAAAATTTTTTACGCGCGTCTTTTTTTTTTTGACGCACACCACCATACAAGTCTATGGGCGTCATTTCCGTGGTGAAACAAGGTGAAAAAATTCGCCCATCTCTATTCACGACAAAAATCTAGCAATTCCAACGGTTCTCTATAAAATCGAGCAATTCGAACATTGTCACTAATAAATCGAACAATTACAATGTTTTCACTACAAAATTGAGCAATTCGACCGTTTTAATGGAAAAATCGTGCAATTCGAAAGTTTCCATGAAAAAATCAAGCAATTCGAACGTTTTCACAAAAACATGTAAATTGACGCCTGCGAATTTTCGCCGCAAATTCGTGCCAGTTGAATTTATTCGTCCATCACTAACCCCAACCAGTTAGCAGTCAGTGTAATCATAGTACAAAAACAGCCTGCAATAATTATTTGTACATACATCGGGATATTATCTACTAGATGGGGATCTCAGCAATAGGGACCAGAAGAACAGCATTCATCCATTCCCTGGGAATAAAAAAAGCATTTTTCAAAATATATTTCAGGCACATTGAGTCCATGCGCCATAAACCTTAGAATCATGATGCCTGAGGTGCAGGGAGAACAGAATGAATTACTTAATCAAGGTCACAAGGAAATGATTGAGGAGTTACAATGGAAAGCTGTCCTAAATCTGATTTCAGTATCAAACCCACTGAACCAAAGTTTCAACATAAATATATCAGGCTCAATATCGTAGGCATAACTTGATTAGTGTATACTTCAGTGGTTCCAAACTGTGGGACTGCCCCCTTGGTGGGGCCTTGAAAAAGTAATGGTGGGTGCTCAGCGTTAAAGCCCAGCTTTTAAGGGGTTGTTCACCTTCCAAACACTTTTTTCAGTTTAATTGTTTTCTGATTGTTCACCAGAAATTAATACTTTTTTCAATTGCTTTTGATATTTTATTTTGCACAGTTTTTCCAACGTTGAAGTTTAAAGTTCGTGTCTTTGTCTTTATTTCTGGTGAACTAGCTTAAACCAAATGAACTGAAAAAAGTGCTTGAAGGTGAACAAGCCCTTTTCTATATCTATAACCTTGTTAGACACTAAGGGGGGGCAGGGGTCCCTAATCAGAGCTTGAATTGAAAACTTCCCACAACCACTGATATTACTGATGGGCGAATAAATGCGCCAGACACAAATTTGCAAATAAATAGGAGCATGTCAAAATTGTCACAAATTTAAAAAAACATTTGCGCCCATTGACTTTAATGCATTTGAACCAAATAGTCGCACGTATAAAGGGGCAGATTTATCAAAGGTCGAACTTCGAATTTGAAGCAATTTTTAGGTACTTCGACCATCGAATAGGCCCAATTCTACTTCGATTCGAATTAAAAATACTTCGAATATTCGACCATTCGAAAATCGAAGTACTGTCTCTTTAAAAAACTTCAACTTCGACACTTCGCCACCTTACATCTGCCGAATTGCTATGTTAGCCTATGGGGACAGCCTAGAACCTATAGCCAACATTTGGCTAAGTTTTTAGAAGTTTTGAAAACTGTTCGATCGATAGATGAAATAGTTTGAATCATTCAATTCGAACGATTTCTGTGATCGATCGAACGATTGTAATTCGATCGCAAACATCTACATTTAAACAAAAAAAACCTTTGACTATCGAATTTTTCAATTCCATGGTCAAATTTTAGCACTTCGAAATTCGACCCTTGATAAATCTGCCCCTTATAGAGATACAACTGACCTGTTAGCTGATCTGTCAATCTAATTTCTCTTTGACTAGTGATGGGTGAATTTGCGCCGTTTCGCTTCGCCGAAAAATTCGCGAATTTCGCCGGCGTCTCGTTTTTGACGCCGGCGCCCGTTTTTGACGCCGGTGCCCGTTTTTTCGACGCCGGCGCCCGTTTTTCGGCAAAAAAATTTTTTGATGCCGGCAAATTTTTACTGCGAATTTTCGCGGGCGTTTCGCGAATTTATTTGCTGGGCGCGAATCGCGAAAATTCGCCGCAAATTCGCGCCTGGCGAATAAATTCGCCCATCACTATCTTTGACCCTAATAAAGTCTATGATAATACAGGTATGGTACCTGTTATCCAGAATGCTCAGGAACTGGGGTTTTCTGTATAAGGAGTCTTTCTGTAATGGGATCACCATATCTTAAAGGACAAGGAAAGGCAAAAAAATAAAATCCCATTTTTACTTTCATTAATGAAAAAGAAACCTATCTCCAATATATTTTAATTAAAAAATGTGTACCGTTTTTATAAGAATTCTCCCTTCATTTACTGCTGTGGATAGGTATTGTCAGACGGTCCCTAACTGCTGAGCAGGGAAACAATCATAATTATGAACAGCAGGGGGAGCCCCCATCTTACTTACCAGCCATGCAGAATTCAAGCAGCTTTGTTTATGACGATCCCTAAGCAGCCCAGACCACACTGAGCATGTGCAGGGTCAGGGTCAGACAAAGATGTTTAACAAAGTTTCAAGATGACAGCCCCCTTTGGCCAACTTTGAAAGCATAAATCATTTGTTTGATTAGGCTTTGTGGTGCAGTGAGTTCATGCTTATGTTTAGTATACAAAATACAGCATTTCTAGCCTTATTCTATTTTAGACTTTCCTTGTCCTTTAAGTCTACTAAAATCATTTAAACATTAAATGAACCCAACGGGAATGTTTTACATCCAATAAGGATGAGTTATACAGTATCACTGGCATTTTTTTTGCCTTCCTCTGGATCAACTTTTTTCAACCTAACTTACTAGGTTACTATGTTACTGTCTTAGTTAGGATCAAATACAAGGTACTGTTTATTGATAAAAGAGAAAAATGAAATCATTTTTAAAAATCTGGATTATTTGATTAAAATGGAGTCTATGGTAGATGGCCTTCCTGTAATTCGGAAATTTCCAGATATCAGATCCCAAACCTGTAATTACCCAAAATATGGCACGGGGCGTACAGAACACATGGCATATTACATCCCACTTCTTCTTGTGTTTTGGAGGCAGTAAAGGAGCTTAGTACATGCTTATGTTTATTTTGCCTAATTTTCTTGAAATTATAATAGAACCGTTAGCTACTTTGCTACATTAATAGAGTGTTTGCTATTGAAGCAGTTAAACAAATTAGCGGCAATATTTACTGTGGCTACATGCCAAGCTCCAAAACGTACCAGTGCTACACACGAGGCTGACAACATTTTGCTCTTGTTAAATATATGTGGTGTGAAATAGCTTGCATGACAAACAGTATACAAAGAGCATGTAATACCTGTTTATTTTTTAACTAATTAAACCATTCTTTCTGAACTGAACTGACCTGTAAAATGCCTCTGGACACGATTATATAAATACACAGTTGGTAGTAGCTTAGATGCCATTTTAATAAATAGATAAGAAAGGGTAATTTTGCCAGGGCCTTCTAGGACATGGGGGCCCAATTTCAGACAGACTCCTAATTTTAATTCTACAACATTCCATTTTAATTTATTTTCTTTTGTTATGTTAACTTTCTTTTGAAACACTTTCTCCCACTGCATCTTTCTTTTTTTTTTTTCAAAATAAAATTTTTTATTGGTTTCTCACAATCCACAGTACAGAATGAAAGGCATAATGCACGCAATAGGTCACGGCAGTGAATAAGATAACATAGTAGCGTGTCTACAAACAGACCAAGTACCAGATGGACACAGTAATGTCTGGGACATTCGAAAGTTCTACAATCAGCCCTTCAAGCAAAAGACATTTGGTCAATATCAAATAAGTACCGATAAGACAGTGTAGACAGAAGGCAGTGGAGTGGAAACCAAGGAGTATTTTTGCAAATCAAAAGCTATTGTGACAACAAAAGGAATAACAAATAGAATGGAAAGGAGAGGAAAAGATAAGAAAAGAGGAAAAGATCAGAAGGGAAATAAAGGGAAATAGAAAAGGAGAAGAAGAACTGTCCAGGATTATTCACAGAAAAATAAGTAAACGTCCCTGTGCAAAACCAAAACCATTACCTGAGTCAGCACGGCCGGAGCCCGGGGGAAAGAGCTAGTAAGAGATACTGCATATAGATAAAAAGAAACACTTGACGGCACAAAAAGCCACCCGAGCCCAACCACTGCATCTTTCTAATAAAAAGCTGGTGCTCTTGGTGTCCCATGTAGAGGTGGACTGTGAGTTTCTCCTTATAGTTTCTGTAGCAGTGAGTGCACAATAGGGGAGATCTTTGTTTATTTCCTTTCTTATTAAAGGGCATGTAAAGGCAAAAAAATAAAATCCCATTTTTACTTTCTTTAATGAAAAAGAAATCTATCTCTAATATACTTGAGTTAAAAAATGTCTACCGTTTTTATAAGAAACCTGACTGTATGCACTGAAATTCTCCCTTCATTTACTGCTGTGGATAGGAATTGTCAGATGGTCCCTAACTGCTATGCAGGTAAACAATCATACTTATAAACAGCAGGGCGAGCCCCCGCCTTACTTTCCAGCCTTTCAGAACTCCAACAGCTTTGTTTCGCTGTAGAGCAGTCGGCGACTGTGTAGAGATTTGAATTTGTGTTTTATTTTTGCCTTTACATCCCATTTAAAGTTTCCAACTCCAGCTGCAGGGACAAAGATCATGGTACCAGATTTAAACACATAAACTGGGATTCTATTTGGAGGATTATTTTGCTGCAGTCACTAGTTCTGCAGGGTTAGAGAAAGTTTGTATTAAACAATACAAAAACTATAAAATCCACATTAGATTACATGACAACACAGGACCTAGTGCAGTCTGTATATTCTGATTATTAATCAGTCTTGCTGCATTGACTTCTGGCAGATATTATTTGACTTGTGCTGTTTTGATAATTTATGGCAATCCCTAAGCAGCAGCCCAGACCACACTGAGCATGTGCACAGTCTTAGTCTTGTAAAGATGTATAACAGTATGACAGCCCCCTGTGGCCAACTTTGAAAGCATAAATCATTTGTTTGATTAGGCTTGTGGTGCAGTAAGTTCATGTTTATGTTTAGTATACAAAATACAGCATTTCTAGCCTTATTCTATTTTAGACTTTCCTTTTCCTTTAAAGTCAATTTCACCTTCCTGAAGTACCACAACAAATTTCTTAGGATGACTGCAAGGGTCCAGCAATGAGATCTTGGCCCTGGGTCCACCATTACCTTGAAACCTTTGATTTTACTGTGAAATCAGTATAGAAGTAGCTCTACACTTCAGCATTCATGCCTGCATTTGATGAACAAATGTTTTTATTTACAGCTACTGGTACCTTAAACCAGACAATGGGGGGTAACAGTACTGCATCTCCTGGTCTACAAATATAGCAGTAAATGTCAGTCGCCTTGTCTCAAGTTTAAAGCAATAACATATTAACAATCTGAATGAAAACTGTTTCAGTTGGATATACTTTGTATTTAGTGATGGGCGAATTTGCGCCGTTTCGCTTCGCCGGAAAATTCGTGAATTTTGCGCGAAATGGCAAAAAATTTGCGACGCGGCGAAAATTTTTTTCGAAGCCGACGAATTTTTGCAAATTTATTCGCTGCCATGAATTGCGCAAATTCACAGCGAATTCGCGCCTGGTGAATAAATTCGCCCATCACTATTTGTATTTTATCTAAAAAGTTATTACATTCTGGGCTGGCCCATTCTGAAATTAGGAGTTGAAAGCTTACTTGCCATTCTTGACATACCTGGAACTTTGTTATGAACTAAAGGGGAATTGGTCAAGGAACAAATGGAGGGCTTCCACCACAAATACCTAAAAACAAACATCTGCCTTTGTTGATAAAGAGGATGGTCTTCCTTACAATAATACTTTCACACTGGACTGATATAGTGACTTTCATGATTGACGTTAAAGTCCAGGAAATCATTATTCCTCTTTCAAGAGTAATTGCAAAGAGCAATATTAATTTTAATTTCAATTTAAGCAGAATGTAAGGATATTTCACTGGACAATGACCATAGACATGGACTTCCAAGTCCCATGGGACATGAACGGAACTACATCTCTTGGGACAAACATGGAAATGGGAAGGGACAGGGCTTCTTGAAAAGATGGAGGGGTTCAGTGCAAAATGGGGCATGTTCAGATGGTCATGACAGGGGCAGATATGGGAATCATGCACTAAAATGTTCGCATTTTTAAACCAAGACCATTTGGAGGCAAAGTACATTGTGGCAATTAAAATGTTGGTCACAAGATCATCATCATTTATTTATATAGCGCTGTCAAGATACGCAGTGCTTACAAGATGTGGTTGTATAAACATTTGTGGTTCAGACCACATATTTTTATTCTGTAGGTGGTGACAAACAGGGGTGGATTAATGCCTTTTCTAACCTAGGCTATAGCCTTTCGTGGTAGTAGTCACTTCCTCAGAAGCCAGATGACATTGTCAGATGACTTCTGAAGAAGTGTCTGCCTACTGGCTTGAAATGCGATAGGCCTTAGCCTCTCCTTGCTGAGTATTTATGTGAATGCTTTGAAAGGAACCCGATAAAGATTGTTTGATTTAATGGAAATATGGATATTTTCTATTCTTTCCAAATTTCAGCACGCAATCCAATGAAAAAATATAAAACATGGCACAAAGCAGTTGTGTCATACTGGCACCTGATTTCAGCCAACTTGCCTTTAATATGTGTCATAAAAATCCTTCCTATAACCATTTGTCTACCAGCACTGAGCTCTCCAATCTATTGTCAAGTGCTACAAGGAACTTATCAGACAAAAAGTAAAATGGTGCATTGAAATCCCAATTAATTAAATTGTATTCGCTGGCTTTTATTACTTGACTTCATCATAAATCTTTTCCCACTGCTGTTTGTTTGTCAGATGAAAATAATATAAGGGTAATTCCCTCTCACTACTGAAATATGACTTTAGATAGGACTCATTTATAAACACTGGGCAAATTTGCTCCTGGGCAGCAGCCCATGGCAACCAATCAGGTGATTGCTTTCAGTGTTTATCCTGCAGCTGATTGGTTGCTATGGGTTACTGCCCAGGTGCAAATTTGCCCAGTGTTTATAAATGAGCCCCAGTCATGAAAACATAATATTTTACTTTATTTTCTTAAGCATTAACAGTCCATAGTCGTACCTGTTTGAGTATAGGCTTTGTCACCAAATGACAGCTCGGCTTGGTGTTTCTCTATATACACAAGAGGGACAGGGGCTTTGAAATTGTCGCATTGTGAAACTGACATATCTTTCTTGTAACTATTAAAGTATCAGGGGGAAAAAATGCTTCACCCTGCACCGACTCACCAAATCCATAAATAGATTTTTCACGCTATAAACCTAGAGCACTAGTACAGTAGATAATAGTAGCACAGGGTTATTTATCAACATGTTATGCTGCGCTCATGGTACACGACTTATTATCCCCTTACTAATCAAAATCTTTTACAAATCGAGTTTCATGTTATTTAGAGGCAACAAGTCTCTAACTGAAAACTAATGGCACCTTTATGGACTTCAGACATTTTTTTCCCCACTACAAAACTGTAAGGAGCTTTTAAAGAGAAATGTAGAATGTATCTCAAAATGTGAAAAAAATAACAATAAGTATCATTGTGACTTTAAGATCAAAGATTTTCATAAGGATTATTATTTTCAAGTACAGTCTAATAACATAGGCAACATGATTCTTCTAAATTACCTGTACAGGAAAAGCAACACATTATACCCAGTATATCTTACAGGTCCAAAACACAAAACAGGAATTAATATCCTGACACTGTTTCCCCAATAAAACGACACATAATAACAAGATATATTTCACAAAGAACTAAAATAAAAGGTCAGATCAGATGAAATCTTTGAGATATTTATTCATTGCGTGTAATGAATCAAAACAATGATCTCCTTTTGGTGAGATTCCTCCATGCAATAAAAAAAGGAATTGCTCACACAAGGAGCACTCTGCGCCGTCCATCTCCCCATCATAATTAGGCTTCATTATTTGAGAGATATTAAATAGCTTGAACAATGCTAAATTAGCTCATTGTGTCACAGTAAAAAAAGCCCTTTAGTAATAATAGGGCCTAAAGCTAGCTTACATTTAAAATGATACTACAGCTAAATAACAGCATGTGCCTAAAAGACAGAATGTTTTGCAACTTTTAAAAATATATCTATGAGAATCTCCCTACAGTTGAATACATTTCTGTTTCCTTGGGGAAAGCAAGATTCAAAGGAAAGCAATATAAATCAGAAAGGCAAAATGGGTCCAGTGCCTTCCAAAAATTGAAGTTTCTAACTCTCATCTTCCACGTGTGCTTTTTTCTCCCTTCAGTGCTTAGGTTTCAGCTTGCTCTAACTATTATCGGTCCAAAAAGATAGCAGGGGTATTCTAAGCAGCTAAAACTTGGGTAAAGAACTAAATTCAGTAGTATAGCAGCATTATGGGGTACACCTCTTCTTTCACTTTCTCCATTCTCTATAAACTTTTGTGTATTTCTTGTGCCCTCTCTTTTCTTCTGTTCATCTGCCTTCGATTCTTCGAGTTTCCCTACTCACAGGTTTTTTTTATCTTTATCTTCTGCTTCCCCGTATTCTTGCTCTCCTTTTGCTTGGCATCACATTTCTGTTTATTTCCTCCTTTCCTTATTTTTTGTAATCACTTTTCCATTCAGCTCCCCCTTTGTTCTGTTCTGTCTATCTTACTGCTTCCTGACTTTTTTCCCTTCTTCCCTTCAACTCTCCCCAGGTCTAACTTTCTCAATGTCTTAGCCCTCCTAAGTGTTTAAAGGAGAACTAAAGCTTAACTAAAGAAGTATCTAGAAAAATTACAATATTACATTATGTTTTGGTCTTCTGTACCAGCCCAAGGCAACCTCAGCCCTTAAGCAGGGAAGATCTGTGTCTCCAAAGATGCCCCAGTAGCTCCTCATCTTCTTTTCTGCTGATTCACTGCACATGCTCTGTGCTGCTGTCACTTACTGAGCTTAGGGACCCACTCACAATATACAGTACACATAGAATAGAAATGTCACAATATTAGGCTGATTGGTCCTCATTCAAAAGGATGCAAAGTGGTTGCCAGTAGTGGTGTGAGGGCCAGCCAGAAACCACGGGTCCCACTGTTGGGCCAGTACAGGCTGGCTCAGCACATTTTTGTTGGGTGGCAGTTGAAAGTCTGCTTACAGACCATCCCAACCATGATGTTACCATGATGCGAACTGCCCAGTCAGACATATACCGTCTGCTTATTTATACACTTGTATTTGCTTGCCCCACCCACAGGGATGGGTGTGTTGGCGTGGATATATAAATAATAGTATAATGATAGGTTTTGGGTTGGAAGCGGGTCAGTAAAAAACGGATCCACACATCTCTGCTTACCAGTTAAAACGCAATGGGTACCATGAGCCTTAGCAATAGTGTTCGGTTCAATGGAAAAATATATTTATTTAGTTCCAAACTTCATATTTGAATCGGAGTGCATCAGCCACCAGGTTTGTTTGCTTTTCACTCTCCAACTCACTTTTAAGATTTTAATTATCTGTAGACCAGTTCTGGAAATTAAAATAAAAAGCAAAGCTAGCTAGCTGTTTAGCTTCCTATTAATAATACATTGGTTACAACCATGGAACCTCATTTTAGCTCATTTAAAAATGTCACTGATTCATAAAAAAAATAATTTTACTGCTGTGGAGAAGTGATTGGCACCAATGCAATAAAAGGGGGTAGTTATGTGTTGGTTGTATCCCTTTAAAGTCAAGACCTGGGATAATTTCATCTTGCATAAGTGTTGCCATATCAATGATTCTTATGTAAAATCCCTCTGTACAATACAGAACAGCAAACATCGTTGGAACAAGTCGCACTGTAGTTCTTATGAAATCGAACAAATGGAAAACATTTCAATTCATGGATATATATATATCTGCAGAGGAAATGCTTTGATTCCTGACAGCATAACCATGGCCTGTAATTCCCCTTACAATCCATTTCTCATTTAGCTATGTTTTGGAAAGTTTTCTGTGCAGCCGTCGAGCAGACTTTATCAGAAATTAAGGATTACTTTTGGAGTTCTAGAGTTACTCTTTTCCTCTTCCAATGTCAACCACTGCATTGGGTGTTAGGAGTGAAGTTAGGAGTGAAGTATTCTTCTGCTGTAAAACTGCTTCGGATCACTTCAAGTGCAAACCTACAGATTTATATCCTCCATTTCAGGCTGAACCATTGTCTTTATGAGTGGATGATTCTAGCAGGCGAATGCATGATTCTTGCTTTTGATTTGACGGCTGTCTGGTATTACATTAAGATTTGACATAGTTTTATGGTCTAGTGGCTAATGCCATGTTATCTTAGCACCTTCTTGTCTGCTGTGATTTATATTCCACATGTAAATCCACTTACTTTAATGGACCAGCCATAAAAATATCCCACCTGTTCACTGTGTCAATCAGTTTACTCTCTTTCTCCTAATCCATAAGGCACATACACACGCACAGCAACCACATGTGTATGAGCAGCGAGTGCTCAGCTGGTATTCTACATATTTCAATAAATGTTACACAAACAGTCCCACGTAGCAATATCACTCAGAACAAATTCCATAAATTATTCTCGGTAATCATACTGTGCAGCCAACTTTTCAGTTTGTCCCAAAGCGTGGGCTAGTATATTGTTCTTCCCCTGATAAATTGTAGCCGGTCATACCATGTGTGTGCTATTCCTATTACCAATTGTGCATGGGCCTTTTTATTCTGGAACAAAATATATCCACTGTTGGCTAACAGCCAACGCACATCATTATACTACTAAATCAGTCATTTATAGTTACCAGATGTTGATCCTGATCAAACGTAGAAACACAATGGCCATGTTCTTAATTTGATTAACAGAATGGAATTATTGGATTGAATTTTTAAAGCAGATTAAATTTAGAAAGAAATCATGAGTGAAGCTGCAGTTGTCATATATTGTTATCCCTCAGCATTTGAATTCAGTTTATAATATCACATCCAAGATTCATGGTGAACACAGTCTAGCCATGAAATAAACAGAGAATAATGGAGCCAGAGTGGAAAGAGAAGAGACAAAGGGGTCTTGGTCCACAGGGATGCAAAACTAATAGGCTACAGCAGTGTCACTGTCATCTGGTGGATAAACTGACTGGCAGCAGATCAGATCTGGACATTAATCAGCCAGTTTGGGGCCTTTGTCTATGAGTGCCCAAGTTGGCAACAAATCTCTTTATTTAGCTGTTCCACAGTATGTCTAGTTTAAAGCTAGCATTATTTAGCAAGATCTGTTTGTTAGTCCAGCTTGCCTAAATAATTTGATCACTGTTTCATTTGGAAGCACGAGCATTGGTCCATTTTTGGTTCATCTGATCATTTTGCTCCTTGGACAAGGATTGGATAAAATGAGGGCCAAGTGCAGACCCTATTTTCAAGCCCTTCCAGCATTTTTATATGATCCTGAGGGGCATAGCTTTGTTCATATACTTTGGACTTATTTATTATGCATAACCAGTGATGCACGAATTTCTCCCATTGCGGTTAATCCTTCGACTTTGATATTTTGAAGTCGAAGGATTTCAATTCGGCAGTCGAATATCGAGGGTTAATTAACCCTCGATATTCGACCTTAAGTAAATTTGCCCCCTAATATGAATATTGGGCAATTAATTCAGCTGCAGGTTGAGGCTTACTGAGGTAGACTATGGCAAAAAGAAAAGGACTACTTGCAAAAAAAGCCAACCTTTGAATAATGCAGGTAATTTCTAAACTGTGTGGGAAAAGAATTACTATCTATTAAGGCAAAAAAACATTAGAATCCAGTGACCCGCTACAGTGAATCTGTGTGTGTACAGTATTAGATCACGTTTCCTCTGTGTCTACATTGTGACCTTTGGACTTCCTCGTGCTGGAGCTACGCACACTTGTCTTGAGGTCTCAGGCTGAAAGAGCTGTGAGAAGATTCAGTAAACAGAAATATCAGGTGCTAGCAAACACAGCTGTTTGTCTGAAGCCAAGCGTATGAAAACACCCTGATGAGAGGAGAAACCCAACTGATTGATTTTGAAAGGCTGTTACACTTTCAACAGAGTGGAAAACTTCCAGGCCGGGGAGAGTATCAGCCCATGAAAAATCTTCTCTTCCTTTTCCTGTTCATGGAAAAGAAACCAGTCCCACATCAAAGTAGGGTGTCATGGCCAGGCCACAGTCGGGCGATTTACGAGCAACAAGGGCATGAACCCATTAACAGCCACAGTAATTCATTCCTGGGGCAGCAGGAGGTGTAAAAATCCCCCTTCTCAAAACATCCTCATTACCTAAACTTCCCCAAATCAACAAGAGTTACTGCCCATCCCACCTGAGGATGGTTAGTAAGGATGTCATTAGTAATGGTGCCTTAACAAGGAGCAAACGAGTGAGCAGAAATAGGAAAGGAGAGGAGCACACATAATGCTAAGGGCTACTTTTTTGGCAATTCACTGTTTTGACTCATTCTAATTGAAATGCTGCTGTGGTATGCAGGTAGTTAATAAAAAATAAAATTTATATTAAACATAAATGTTTTAAAGGGATTCCCAGAATGCAGGATATGGTTCAGAATTCAAACAATTGACAGCATTTGGCCAATGCTAGAGGCCACTAGCAGGCACAAGGTGCAGCAGAGCCATTTTATTAATCAATATAAAGCAGGGTCGGACTGGGGCATTGGGGCCCATGGGGGCAGCAACCATAAGGGCCCTGTTAGCAGTCACGGGGCCCCCTCCTGACTTTGGACCGCGATCCCCCTGTCTGCATATGTGCAAATGTCCATTGGGGAATGTGAGGTGCAGAGAGCAGCAATGCCCCAATGCAAGTGCTTTGTAAATGAGCCCTATATATAACAGGGGTAATTTATGATCATGACTGCAGAGTGCAAATTGCAATTTTGGGTGCAAGTTAACAGGAGTGTTACTACAGTGGAAGCAGACCCTGCAGGTGCAGGGGGCCCAGGAGGTTAAGGGGGCCCCATTAGGGCCTAATTCATACCTCCCAAAATTTTGGAATTGCCCTTTAAGCTGTGAGTCTAACTTTTTCCAAGGGACCTGTTATCTTCTATTGTCATAATTACTTATTTGCTTATCTAAAAATTGTTACAAAAGTATCTTATCTTCTGTTGTGGCTGTTCTGGGCTCTCTGCCAAAAGCCAATTAAGTTAGAAATGCTGTTTCTTTTTCTGGCTGTTCAATGCAGAGAAAAACTGGACTTTTCAGTACAAATGAGGGACTGCGGGTTGAGCTGTCAAAAGAGGGACTGTCCCTCTGAAAACAGTTGGGAGGTATGCTAATTAATGAGCATTTTCAATATATTTTGGTAAAACAAGAACACCTCTGTATATGGTGAGGCTCAGTAACATCTAGTTACGCAACTTCAAGTTGCTATTCATTTATTTAGTGAAATCATGGCTACTAGGTGACAATGTTGACAATGTGCTCATACAGTATAAGGTTCTCAACGTCAAAGTTGAGAACCTTCACTGTATCAATTGATTCAGACCATTGTGGGAAACCATGGATCTACTGCCATAAGAGGAGGCTGATGGGCCCAGTGGCACCAAGAGCAACTATGCAGAAGTACAAGTAGCTTTGGCCTTTGGCCTTTGGCTTTGATGTCAAGTACCTTTAATAAATGGCATTTTTTGCACAAAGTCCGTGGCTGAAGTTGGGAGACCTCAACTGCACCTGCAGGTCATAAATGACCCACTAAATATTTTTAAATGACTGTGGAGATGTTTCCTTAGCATGTATAAACAAAGCCAAGTGTCTTGCCTGAAATATTTTTTCTGAGCAAAAAATGTATTTTAAAGTTCTACAAATCATCCACAATGCATTTCATGAGAACAGTGGAAAAATGCTAGCATTTATCATGTCATGATAAACAAACATGCCTGATGCATTTCGAGAGTAGCTCCCTTAGTCATAGGCTCCAATGCTTTCTTAACTATGGCCAACAAACAGGGCTGGATTTACATAGCGGGTGCCCCTAGGCCCACTTCCGTTCATCTCGTGCAAATTTTCATCAGTGTGACGGGAGCAATTGGGATTGGTGCACAGGAAATTAAAAAAATCTCCTGTGCATCCCCAGTGTTCTTTAAACCAATGTGAGCCATGGTGGCCTTTCCATAAGTCTGGGCCTGTCTACAAGTAAGGCCTACCAGGAAGGCTGCAAATTTAAACCACTCTGGGTTTTGACTTTTTCTAAAAAGGCAATATGTATCTTCCTTTTTGAAATTCTGGACACCTCCTACTGTATGTTCTTCCATAATAGCTTAACTAAAGGTCTATGGATCGAGGGCACAATAATTCACTTTAAATGACAAAATTCTGGTCCCAAAATTCCCATACTCACAAACGTATTTTTGGTGCCAAGGACAGTAAGCCACAATCAATGCAAATAATTTAAGTCTCCCTCTGAATGTGAAACGGCCTGTAGCTTACAAAGCAGAATCAGATTTCTGTTTCCCAAAGACAGGAAAACCCTAGCCAACGTTTCACTCATGCCCCTGACCTTAAAGGAGCTTTTCACATTGATAATAGTTCTTCATAAACAATACAAAATGACAAACTGGAATGGAACCTACTGCTCGCTTGGTATGTAAAGAAACTAGACTCTGCATTCAGGGGTAATGTAATTTATAACCTTCTATTCCAGGACTAGTAACCAATCAGATTTTTGCTTTTGCACTGCAGGCAAGTAAATACTCCCTGTTGTTGGTTTGCTAGAGGAACCTGAATTGGAGCAAACGTTATACCTGTTGCTTGCAAAAATTATCTTTTTCTTGGTGTCTCCGCTTTGATTTAGGTTCTTCCCACTTATTTGTCCCAGTGTTTTCTTATTACTGTCTTTTTCTGGGATTTCACATAGGAAATTCATTGTAGAGAAAATATTTCAAGCTCATTGCCAATCTCCTCAACCCACCCTTTCAATCAGCAGCTGCCGAACGCAAGTCACATCTACAACAGACCCATCAAAGCAATCAGAAAACAAGATGAAGGTGTTTTTATAATACTGAGCTAATTATCCTTTGTTTTTTGTATGAAAGGGATCATTTTAGCAGCGTGTCTATACAACAACCTGAAAGTTCAACAAACCTCTGCGAAGAAAGTCTGGCATTGTCATGGAAACAACTCCACCATTTTGTTTTCAGCAGAAGGCATCTGTGCCAAGCATTAATCTATTGCTGCTCCAGCAAACTGTATGAATATAGGCAACCTTTCCGTCTTTAGAGTTTAAATTGTTTAAGGACCATGTAGGTCTAAAAATCTGTTACTCTTGTAATTATAAAACGATATCTGCATTTTTGTGGAAGACAAATTACTGATGGCTATTTCCATTAATTAGTCATTTAAAAAAGTGCTCTGCATGATTCTCTCTCATCAAGGCAGGTTATTCTATAACGGCTTTTCAGAAGGAAATGGTAATGAGGTTAGGATCTTGGCACCAGTCGGCTGCCTTTTTTCAATCACTCTCTGAGTTCATCTGTCTGGAACTTAAAGGGCTGGTTAACCTTTTTCTGGAGTGTGTAGAATTTCCGGGGCTGAGGGGGGGTCACAGTCACTGCTTCCTGACACAAGCTATAGGGCAGAGCAATATCATCTTAGAGGTCATGTATCCTGAGATACTCTACTGTAGCTAAACGTTCCTCTGGATCTCTCTCTTCATCACGCTAATTGCAGAAAAAAAATCAAAAGTGTGAGCTGATTGAAATCAAAAGCATAGTGCCATGTGATTAGCTGTGTGATTAGCGAATATCTCAGGTGTGTAATGCATTTGCATTTCATCGGGTCAGTCATCCGAGTGACATTATTCTCATTAGAATCATTGGAAACTTTTAATGTTTGCCTTTCTGTGAGCTTCTTTAATTCGGAAGTCTTCTAATCTGTCTAATGTCTTCTGTCAATTAAAATAAAATGCCTGCAAATTGTACTATTTTGTTTTTAGTTTCTATTTAAAATAGTTTCATGTTTCGAATTCTGATTCCTGAGCCAAGAACTAAGGCAGCCTCTCTATCAGCTGATATGTGATAGTGAACTAATGGTAACATTCGTGTGCCTTTAATATTAAAGAGCTGAGCAATAGTTTCAGGGCCAGATTTTCCTTTCTTGCCCCATGGCCCAACTGCTCTGCTGCCTCCTGCCCCTACAGCCCCTGTGCATGCTGGATCCTGGCCTACTTATATAGAAAACAAGAGACCCAGATAGCAGAGAGCAGATAAATCAACAGGTCTTTTAATCTTCCACCCATAACCTCTTTATGGAGGTGGTTTGCCACCCTGGGTGTGGGTCTTCAGGACATGGTAAGATTTATCCCCCGTGGTAGCACAAAATACTAAAGAAGTTAATATCCTGTGATTAAGCCAGATCACTGTGAGTATTGTGTTTTACTGTCAATGTTAAGGCATTTTCTGAAGATTTGCCACCAATGTAGTGAAGATTTTGCACGGAAGACAAATATTACCGTGTGCTATTGTCCTTACAGCCATTCCACAATCCAGGCATGATTTGGCTAGTTCAGCAGATGATTATAAAGTCCCACATGTGATTGATTTAAAAGAGAAGGAAAGGAAAAATCACTAAGGGATGCCAAAACTTAGGCGCACCCCCCATGATTGTATTCACTTACCTGCTCCTGCACAGCCTGGGGTTCTTCTCAGCAAGCGAGTGATCCTCTTCTTCAGCTGTGTTTTTTTTTTTGCACGTGCACACCCACATGAAGAAAGAGGAGACAGAAAGAGGATCGCTCTGTGGTGCTCATTTAGAAGAACTCCAGTCAAGCGCAGTTGTCTAGCTACCCGGCCCAGGGTACCAGGTACTTAGATATAATCACTGGGGGTTGCCTAACTTTTAGCATCCTCAAGTGATTTCACCTTTCCTTCTCTGGAACATAGCAGTGATTCCCAACCAGTGGCTTGCAAGCAACATGTCAGCGGAGGAACTACTGGGGGAGCAGGGGACCCCCTGGCAGCTCACTCACTGCACTGCAAGAAAATCACGTATGGAGGGGGTAGGGGGCCTGGCTGCACGGCCTGCATCGGGCCCACCCCCAGCTAGTTATGTTACTGCAACATGTTGATCACCAACCTCTTTGATGTTGCTCAAAGTGGCTTCAAAGCTGGTGCTTACTTTTAAATTTCCAGTTTGGAGGCAAGTTTTTGCCAGAAAGAACCTCCTGTACGCTGCCAGTCCACATAAAACTAGCAAATACCAATCACAGCATTATTTGGCATCCCCAGTAACTTTTTGGATGTTTGTGTTGATCCCCACCTTATTTTACATTTGGATGTGACTCATGGGTAATAAAGATAGCTATAGAGCTGTGATCCCCAACCAGTAGCTCGTGAACAACATGTTATTCTCCAACCCCTTGGATGTTGCTCTCAGTGTCCTCAAAGCAGATGCTTATTTTTAAATTCCAGGCTTGGAGGCAAGTTATATATAAACTAAGTATAGTGCCAAGTAGAGCCTCCTGAAGGCTGCTAGTCCATATAGGGGCTATCAAATAGCCAATCACAGCCCTTATTTGGCACCCAAGGGACTTTTTCATGCTTGTGTTGCTCCCCAAGTCTTTTTACAATTGAATGTGGCTCATGGGTAAAAAAGGTTGGGGAACCCTGCTATAGAGGAAGCACTGCCCCAGCAGCTGGGGGTCCAATAGATAAATGAAACAGTCCAGGGGGCAATGACTGATAAGAAGTTTTTTATTTCATTTTTTATTTATATGCCAAGAACTTCCCACACCAGTCAGTTGAACTGAAGAAGCTGCTCGGATGAGTAGTGAAACGTCTTCATTGATTACTCAGCAAGTCCAGTTGTTTTTAGATTGACCTATACTAGATATACTATGACCTGGATGAATGAAAATCTTCATAGTTTTATTTCAAAAGTTTTGGGGGACCTAAATTGATTTTAGTTAAGTCATTGCTTGGAATAGCAGTTAGTTACATAGTAGTATCCAGATAGACGTATTAACCAGAGCTCAGAAGTTTTATCTTATTCAACTCAATTAATTTCTACTGCCTTAAGATAATTTTGCTTTACCTTTAGTTGCTCCTGTACTGGATTTCAAAATTGTGACTGTCCTGCACTTGCCCTGCACTTGGACCCTGCCACAATATCCCAGAAAATGAACAAATTAAGACAATGGGTTTTGGGTTAATGGTGAAGTGGTGATCTGGCCTCATTCTGTAGCCCATTCCAATGTCTAACCGGTTTATAAACTGAGCAATTTCAGCAAGTTTTGTCACGCTAGTCTTAATCCCACCCCAAAACATAATGGGTTTAAAAGTAAATGAAAAAACACCTTAACGCTTTTTATTCAGTTTAGAATATCGTTTTGGAATTGAGGTTTTTCAGAAAGGACCACTAAGCCAAGCAGCAAATAAAATTTGAAAATGTATTTCCCCTACAGGCTAGTAAACTATAAAAAAAAAGACTGTTGTTGAATCCATAACCATATTTTATTATATAATATCATGTTGAATGTAAAAAAGGCAGGAGGGAGAGCATAATAGAATACTAACATGCATTTTATTCAAATTATTATGAGCAATAAGATAATAACAGGATATTGAATGAGAAGATTTGGAAATAAAATTAGTTTGTGAAGTGCGCATTGCATTTTGCAACGGTTACATATTGAATTCTATGCTAATCCATGTCGCCTTTTTTTTTTAAAAAAAAAATCTGATATAGAAGGGAATGTTGAGGGAAGGGATGTTTGTTTGATTAATAACATATGATTGAAAAGCAAACAGTCTTGCATCAAACACAATGTAAGAAAGGATGAAAGTCAAGGCAATGGCTCATTGTGCAGATAATGAAGAAGAAAAGTAATTCACTGCCACAACTTGGGTAATGCTGGCAGGAAAAAACCTTTGCTAGTTTATTGCGGGATGTTGCATAAACTAGTTACGTTTTAGAGAAGACCTGAGGATGTCTTTGGAGTCATCTTAAGCTGGCCACAGACGCAAAGATCCGATCGTACAAATCAATGTACGATCGGACTTTCCCATTTCCCGGCCTGCCACTAACCATTCAGATCAAAGTCTTACCATTCAGATCAAATTAAGTAGTTAAAGAACAGATCAGCCGATGTTCTGCCACTGACAGCAATCGTACGATAGACAAAGTCTCCCACTGAAAATCATACGATCGGCAATACACGCAGAGTTATTACCTGCAGCTGACAGAAATTGTAGTGATCTTACCTGGTGGTCTAGTGGGGGGACGGCAGGGACCTCTGTCAGTAGGCCGCAGGCGTCTGCTCATTAGGGCGCGCGCGGCGTGCTGATGACTCACTTAACTCAGTGGCGTGATGACGTCAGCGTGTAAGGGTACGAAATTCAAATAATATAAATAGCCTAATAGGGCTTCCAGACCTTGCCTGTTATAAGAGTTTGTTCCTGGTGCTATTTGAGCTTTTGCTAATCTGTTTGAACCTGTTTTGATCCCTGTTGTGACCCCTGCTTGGCTTTTGACTATTCTGACCTCTGGATCCTGACCCTTGCCTGAATACCGACTACCTCTTCTGCTTAACCCTCTGATTGACTTCCTGCTTTGACCCTTGCCTGCCTGACTACGTTTATTCTCTGCCTGCCCTGACCCGGCCTGATCTGACTACTCTATTTGCCTAACGTTTTGTACCACGACCTTCTGCCCAAAGACTTTACCTACAGTTGTGCCCCTTTGTTTGTTTAGAACCTTTCGCCTTGCACCTCTCGTTTTAAGACCTGGCGGCATCTGAGTAGCTGAGGGCTCCTCCCGAGGCCAAAGGCAGCTGCTACAGGCAGAAGCACAAGCTGAGACCAGGGTGCTTGGCATTGGTTCTAGATTCAGGGTGCCAACCGTTACAGACATTTTCTAACCTGTCCGATTGACCAAACGTCCAATCTCCACCGGACAAAAAATGTCGGGACTCTCCACACACGTTCCGAAAATCGTACAAATCCTCGATTTGTACGATGAGATCTTTTCGTCTATGGCCATCTTAAGACTGTGCTCCAGTTATGATAGCCATGTATTGTATAAAAGAGTCTTTTAGAAGCTGCCACATGAAAGGTGACAACTATGATCTATCTATGTTTTATTTCAAAGAGGCAATTGGTTGCAATAGGTAACACAAACTTTGCAACTTTCATTCCCCACTTTCGATGGTTTTCAACTCTTTTAGGAACACTTGATCTCACCCACTCAGTGGCCATTTTGGCACCTTGAGTCATACAGGACTGCCATCTAGTCAGGCAAAGGGAAAACACAGGGGTTACCCCAACCAGTGGCTTGTGAGCAATATGTTACTCTCCAACTCCTTTGGATATTGCTCTCAGTAGCCTCAGATCCAATGTTTATTTTTAAATTCATTGTTGGAGGCAAGTTTTGGTTGCATAAAACAACATGTACTGCTAAATAAAGGCTCCTGTACACTGCTAGTCCACATAGGGGCTGCCAAATATCCAATTACAGTCCTTATTTGAGGCAGGAACTTTTTTTTTATTCTTTTGATAAAAAAAAGTTTGGGGACCCCCAACCCATGCACATGTCAGCCCTTCTAGTGTGTGGTCTCCGCTTATTGGGAGGAATAGTCAGGCTGATTTTATTTTACATTTAAATGACCAGAAGCGGAGCTTACTAGAATTTACTAGACTGTTATACTTTGTGTCTACTTTGCTATTTTGCTTGTTGATAGAACCTTGTTGTTGGATGGGCGAGTGACCAAGTGACTTTCCCTTCTCTTTCATCCTTTCCTTTCTCCCTTTTCTTTTACTTTTGTTTATCATGTTTTTTGATTTGATTGATGGCATATTACAGAAGCTTATTTGTTCTAACGGACATATGCTCTCATTGGAATTTGCTTCCAAATTTGTTGAAACTGATGTATGTATTGTTTCCTCATGTGTTATCATATTGCATCTCCTTGTACTTATATGCTCTGCAATAATTTCTTTGCTTTCTTGAAAATAAAGAATATATAAATGACCAGAAGCAACAAGAATAAAAATAATCTTCCTAATTATTTTATGCCCTGTACTGTATACCCTTTGAAGCTATCCTCTATTACAGTGTGTCTGATAAATACAAAATGTAACACTTTCATACACAAATCAGAAATGCAGATTAAGTTAACTATATATATATATATATATATATATATATATATATATATATATATATATATATATATATATATATATATATATACTCTGTATATATTCCACTACATACCGGTGCACTCAAAAATCCTCAGGTAGTCACTGCCTGGGTGCTGGTTAAATGGATAATACAGAAATTCAAAAAAGAATTGCACTCTGAGGACTTGGTCAAAGTGTAGAAAATAATATAAGTTTATTTCAACGTTTTGGCTCAAAACTCAAGCCATCTTCAGAAAGTCTTCAGTAACAGCCTTAAAATTAGTTATACTGAGTAAAAAAAATTGTTAGTAAAACTTGGTGATCGTTTTGATACAACCCTTTATAGCATAACTATAAAACTCAGTAGAGCAAATATCACATAGAAAAGTGCTGATTAAAATGTACTGTAAAAAGACCAACATTTACTCAACACAAAAAACAAAACAACAAAGGAAATCGTGGAACAATGCAGAATTGCATTAAATTAGCTTAGTCTGCTGAAATATAAAAGTATTAAGAACTGGAAGAGTTTGTGGCTTCTGGTTTGGTAGGGACCAACGATAGAGGGCCATAAATCAACATGAGTGATTTCACTTATATATAATAAATAATATGATATATATAATACATCAGGCAATTATCCTAGCCTCAGCATAATAGGACAAGTGTTTCTTAAAGTACAGACACTGTGTTATTATATAATAATCATATAAGCAGCAGAGAAGAGATGGATGAGGCTTTTAAGGCGCTGTGAGTTTTAAATGTGACTTCTAAATGAAGGTGCATAGCTTTTCAAATTCAACCAAATTGTACAGTAATGAATAAGCTTCAACGGATTCCATACAGGAAATATATTTGTCAGGTCAACCCATTTGCTGAACCACCATCAGGATAACAAATTAATATTGCTGGAATAGGTGTGAAGGTGCCCAACACTTTTTTTTATTAATGAATGATCAGTTACATTTTCAATTGCTACATCCAGTTCTGCTCATGTATCAGTCTGCTTAGGGGAGCTTACTCCAGTGGCAGTTTTAACCACAAGCTTTATTTTCATAATTGTTGGATTTGTCTAAATTGCCATTTGAGATGTTTTGTGGAGGTAGAAAGCAGTGTTTTTGAATTACGCCTCTCACCCTGCAAATCAGGATTTAGGACACCAGAAGTTCTTAACCAGAAATACAGACTTATTTATACACAAAAGGAGCAGTCTTCATGTTTTACATTTATCAGATGAGGTAGATTCAAGGAACAGTAACATCAACAGTTTTAAAGTAATGGAAATAAATTATAGTGTTGCGTTGCATTGGTAAAACTGGTGTGTATGCTTCAGAAACACAAATGTATTTTATATAAAAAAATCTGCTGTGTAGCCATGGGGGCAGCCATTTAAGCTGGGAAAAGGACAAAAGGCACAGGATACATAGCAGATAACAGATAAGTTCTGAAGAATCACATTGTATACTACAGAGCTTATCTGTTATCTACTGTGTACCATTTGATTGAATAGCTTCCTTCATGGCTACAAGGCAGCTTGTTTATATAAACTATAGCAGAGTTTCTGAAGCAAACATATCAGTTTTACCAGTGCAATGCAACACTACAATTTATTTCCATTACCTTAAAATACTTTCATTTTTTTGGTGTTGCTATTAATCTAAGTAGTGAATCTGAGAAAGGTATTGAATACAACGTACACTATAATACTTCATTGGGTCAGGTCAGGGGCGATCCTGGCCCCTCCGATGCCTGAGGCAGCAGCTGTTGCTGCTGTCCCCTCCCCCAGAAATTCTCTTTTAAAGTACCTGGAGCAGAATTTTTGCCGTCCCTGGTACCTAGTGGGGCACTGCTGCCTGAGGCGACAGCCTCAACTCGCCTTATTGGTGAAGCACCCCTGGGTCAGGTTCATGCAGAATACCTGCAAATAGGTTGGGTTTCCAATGAAAAGTTCCAATACATTAACTATGCGGCTGTCCATGGATACCCTACACAGATTCCCGGCTTGATTGCAGGCTCTCATCCCACCAGTCTTCCCCAGTTCAAAGATTATTTTCTGCCCCTGGCCTGACTGATCTTCCAACAGAGTGATTTCACTTTGGCCAAGAGTGATGTAATTTCCAGTTTCTTGGACCCTAGGGCAGTTTAAAAACAAAGAACATTCATGTAGGGTTGGACAACAGGGACGTTCAAGGAGCCTTGCAGGGTTATCGGGGATGAGTTTAGTTGCAGGTCAGCGAGTTTTGTTTGGGCATGGGTCTGCCCAACTGGGCGCATGCCCTTCTGTGAGGGTGTCCAATATTAAGAAAGCAGATGTACACTGACACCACTGTGGAGAAGGAGTTAGTAGGCTTAAGGTTCACCTTGTAGAGTACCAGTTGGTGGTCCAGATACCTTCCAGCAGAAATCTAAAGGAATACCTGAGTATTCCTTTAATATGTCCCTTTATATTTGGGACAGTATTGATACCTCCACTCTATAAATCCTATGCTGGAGTTCAGTGCTGCTCTTTCTAGGTAATTATGTCTATGTTACACTCCTAAAATGTACTAATGTATTTGCTAGACTGTCACTGCCTATTAGCTCATTCATACAGTCCCTGTTCCCCATCATAAATGAAATGGTTCCTTTAAGGTACTTTTTTTTTACTTAGTCCTTGGTGTACCAGGCTCTCCAGCAACATCCAATGTAACTACAAGCATTAAATAAGAGGGTGATTTAGACAATCTGTTTATTGACAGAGTCTTGAGATCTACTGATCACCAGCTAAAGGTCTACTGGTAGATCCAGATCTACCTCTTGGGATCCCCTGCCGTAGGGCTTACTGCATGTATTGGGTTGTTGCAGTAACTTCTTTTCTGTTTATGGACAAGCTGAGAATGAAGTTGCAGTTCTATAATAGAAGTTAAACATCACTGTAGAACTTCCCCACCCTGTAACATGATGACCATAACAAGCATTTCTGTGGGATTTTTCTATTACTGTTGCAACAGACTGCCATGTGCAAGTTGCTGACAGCTCCAGCAGATAAAAGGTTAGTTAGGGGAATATGTTCAAGCCTAGAACATTAAGCCCTTATTCACTCTCTGCTACTGTAGACCAGCCTTCCAGGTGTCAGGGGAGAGGAATGCTTTAGAAACCTCCACAGGAGAATTAATTAAACAAATTTCACTCTGCCAATTGTTTGTTATTTTGCTGACCTCACCAAGTTGATTAATATTTAATTAGCCTGTAGGAGAAGTGGAAAGCACTTATTAACCTGCTCTGTCAATCTGTCAGGTTCCCGGTCTCTGGACATACGCTATTAAAGGGAAAGCCTGAGAATGTGCCACTTGGAGTGAAATACCTGCAGAATAATGCCTAAGCAATAGATAGAACCACAAAGCTCTAATGTTTGAATATTCAAGGGCATCATTTTCCATTCTTGCAGATGACATTGCTACAGCACTAAGAGGCACACAATTACACACCTTAGGGCCCAGGCAGGGCATAATTGTGTGAAATCTAGTGCAGAAAGTAATATTATTGGGCTCAAGGTAGCCCTATAACACAGGCTGTTGTAATAACAGAGTTCCTAAGCCCTTTACAGCTCCTTATGATCCCTGGCTTGGGCCCCTGAATGACATTCAAACTACAGGGCATTCTAGAGGAAGCCCATGTGCCGCTCACTCTGTATATTCTGTCTATGCTAAGTGTATGTGCATAATTTAATGAAAATAACATGCTTCTACCTATCACTGCCCATTGAAGGAACTAAACATTTCAGCTATGTTCTCATATGCACCTCTGTGTTTCTACTTAAATTGTGCTTAAATTTATTCTACACAAGAGGATTTCACACTCTGTAGAACAAAATTAATTATAGTTGGGTGGTCAAGGATGATTGGATCTCCTCTGTTCCGGCACCTCCCTTTCCCCATCCTCATCCCAAGCCAGCGGCCCCGGATATTGATGTTCACCCAGATGTTCCAGAGACCTAAAGGTGAAGGTGTCAGCAAGTTCATGGCCAGTTTTCACACAGTTGTCTGAAGATAGAGTGTCTTCATATGCTTATGCTATCTGCATGGACGCAAGTGATTTTACACAGTCTTGTGTTTTATATCAGCTAAATAAATGTTCCTTGTGGATTTGCATAGTTACATAGTTAAATTGGGTTGAAAAAAGACCAAGTTCATCCAAATGAAACCCAGTGCACATACATTTACACACACTCACACTGACCCCTCCATACACTCTAGGCCTAGGGAATTTGTATCCCGTGGGGTTATTAGCAAGAGGCTCAATGTGTGCAGTGCCACATTAGTCTTTAGTTAATCAGAAGTCAATTGAAATGCCTCTCCACCACTGGCAAAAATCTTGGAAAATGTTTAGCACATTGGTTATGGGTGGCCACATATTTTCCTGAAGAGGCAAAGGCATTAACCAAAAAATTAAGTTTGCTGTTTTCCTTGACTATTGGGAGAACATAATAAATGGGGAAAATAAACTAGAAAAATATATATGCAAAGTGAACAGGTTCTCCACTGTTCAAATATTTTTTTCTTTGAACATTAGCAACATCATAACATAGAAAGTTACATTGAAAAAAAAACACGTCCATTGAGCTCAACCTTTTATGTCTATATAAAACCTGCCTAATGGCTAGTTGATCCAGAGAAAAGCAAAAAAAAATAAAAATTCCTGTAGCCTTTCTAATTTGTCTCGGAGAGTGATTCCAAGATGGCAACTGGACCAGTCCCTCAATCAACTTGTACTTGAAGCATCAGATTAGATGAGTTAAGATCGTTGCACAGAAAATCGTTGTATTGAAAGATTATAGACCTACATTTTGCCTCCCCAATAAGAGTCAAAGATTGCCCTGAAGAGACATTGGCAGGAAGTATTAAAGGAGAACTAAACCCCCCCGCAATGTTAAGTCCCTACTGGCCCCCCTCCATTGTCCCCCCACCCTGCCTCCCCCTTGCACAGTCTTACACCAGAATTCTGTCCCCTCTTGAAATAGTGACCGCACATGCAGAGTGAGCCCAGCGGTGCTCACGGGTGCCATCTTCTTCTCTTCTAGAGAGGACAGAATTCTGCCGTAACACTGTGCAAGGGGGAGGCAAGGAGAGGGGCCAGTGGGGCCTTAACATCACGGGGGGTTAGATGCTCCTTTAAGCTCCTTACAGACAGAAGAGTGCCCAGGAAATTCGTTACAGGGACACCTGTAACGAATAGGGGTCCACTCGTTGGCATGCGGGGGCGAACGTTGTGACTTTGGGGGGGACGCCGCCGCATGCGTCTGAATTCTTCCATTGCCGGTTCCTCTATGGTACCCGCGGCCGTGAGCTTCCGAGTTTATGCGCCGGCGTGATGACATCATCATGCAATGACGGGAAATTCAAAGTATTTAAAGGGGCCTGGCCGGTTGTTCTATTTGGTTCTATTTGTAAAGTTCCTAGGTGCCTGATTCTAATTGTATTACTGGTTTTGATCCCCTTGCCTGCCTTTTTGACTATTCTGATCTTCTCCAATCCTCTGATTTCTCCGACCTCTCCAATCCTGATTCTGCCTGCTTGTTACTACTCTGACCTCTCCAATCCAACCTCTGCCTGTCCACTGACTATTCTACATTCTCCTATCCTGATTCTGGCCTGTCTGATGATTCTCTGCTTGTGCTGGCCCGTCCTGCCTGTTCCTGGTGGTGTTCTTCCTTCCAGTATCCTGGTGAGACGATCGTGCCCCTTTGCTCGTCCAGAACCGTTAGCTTAGCTCCTCTCTCAATTAAGACCTGGCGGCATCCAATTAGCCGAGGGCTCCAACCAAGGTGAAAGGCGGTGGTTAAAGGCAGAAGTGAGAGCCGAGACCAGGGAGCTTAGCTTGGGTTCTGGACATTGGGTGCCGAACGTGACAGTTGTAGTTACAGGGCAAGATTTTTGTGAGGGGCAACTTAAAAAATCTTAATGTTGTAGACAGTCAGTGTCCGTAGGACTGTAAGGTGGATGATTCTCAAGAGCATTTTTTTGATAGATTGTCCAGTTTCATGCTCATTGAGGGAGAACATATGAACCTCAATCTGATAAAAGACTTGGATTTTTCTGAATTCCCATAAGGAATGGTCAAAGATAATAGGGCTGGTGAGAGAAAACCACATTGTATATTATTATTGCAGTCATACGTTGTCGCCTATGGCACATGAGGTATAGGATGACTACCAGCCAGATACAGATGTCAGTAGAATCGCTAACAGAGGCAATCTTTAGAGTTGTCATTTTCAAAGAAATTTGAACTTTCTGAGGCACATAAAAAATGTGTAATATGTAACTGATTGTAACAGTTTCTCTTGTTTGATTTATAGATTGTAAATTTGAATATTTTAAATAAAATCACCTTAATCAACTTGTACTATGAGCTATCTTTCATAACCCTGTATTCCCTTACTGGCTAAAAGGCCATCCAACCCCTTGTTAAAGTTATGAGGGGATTCCAAAACATCACAGCTCTCACTGTAATAAAACCCATTCTAAATATTTAGATGAAACCTCCTTTATTCTAATTAGAATCAGGGCTGGGCCTTAGGCAACCCAGTTGATTTTTTTGTGAAAACGTTCGAATTGTTCTGGGTTTTTTTGGAAAAACATTCTAATTTCACGATTATTGATTGAAAACTTTGAATTTCACGATTTTTTGTGAACTTTCCGATTTCACGATTTTTAGCAAATTTTACGGCATTTCGCAAATTTTTTTGCGAAATTCTAAAATTTTTTTGGCAAAGCGAAATGGGAGAAATTCACCCATCACTATTACTGGAGTTCATATCTATCTAGAACCCCACTCTAGCAGTCTAGAGGGCATAGTGTGGTGTCACTGGGGGGGACACAATAGCAGACCTATGGGAGCTGATGAGGAAGTTCAATAATTGAGAAAGTTTATTGTCTGTGGTCGCTGTGAAAAGGTTAAAATTATTTGCAACTGCTTAACAGTACAAGTATTAAAAATTATTATATTAATTATTATTATATTAATTATTATAATATATGGAATTCAAACAAAATCTGCAATGACACATCAGCTGTTAAAAGTCTCAAGGTATGAGCCTTAAAAAGAGAATGTTACTATACTATCCGTTACTATTATATTGTTCTAGTCCAGTCTATTGCTTGAGACTAGTGATGGGCGAATTTCTTCAGTTTCGCTTTGCTGAAAAATTTGTGTTTCACAAACTTTTTGCCGTATCGCAAATTTGCAGGAAATTTGCGATACGGCAAAAAGTTTGTGAAACACAAATTTTAACGCCGGCGTCCAAATATTTTCCGCCGCTGGCGACAATTCTGACGCCCATTAAAGTCAATGAGCGCCTAGAATTGGCGGCGGCTTCAGAATTGTCACTGGCATCAGAATTGTCGCCAGCTCCAAAAATATTTGGACGCCGCTGAATTTTCCAAATTTTTGCAGCAATTTAGTGAATTTATTCGCTGACAGCGAAACGCGGAAATTTGCCGCAAATTCGCACCTGGCGAATAAATTCGCCCATCACTACTTGAGACTCTCACTTCATGGCTCTGCTTAGTTATGAGACCACAGAAAGATTTTAATTGGGAACCAGTTTGGATAAAGTCACAGACAAGTCTGTGAACTTGGAATTAGTTGCAACTGGATGCAGCAGGTATTTCTACCAAAACATTGACAGCCTCTGAAAAGATTTTGCATGTTTTCAGTAGCGTCTAGTTAATGGCACTCATAAGAAAAGTCAATGACAAAGTTAACTTCCCCTTTAAGCAAACTAAAGTACAAATTAATGACTGTTTGCTGTGGTTGTTATAGCTCTTCCTACCTCTATAAAACAGTTTTTTCCCAGCCCAACTGAATATTGGTTTAGACAAACCTTCGGGAAAGCGTTTAGAATCTTCATCTTGGTTGTAGCCTCAGACGAGCGTTAATTTTTTATTTATTTGAAAGTGGCACTGGAAGGGTTTTCAAAGCGAGTCTAAAGTAATTAGGAACTCTAACTGATGGATTGCACTAGAGGGACCTGTGGCTGAAAAGAAATTATTTTTTTTTTTACTCTCTTTTTTTCCCCTTTAAAGTCAAGTAATCAGCTGGGGAAAACTCTAAGCTGCCCCATGAAAATTTCTCTTTAACCCAATTTCTGCTTACGTCAACACAATAGAACCAGTGAAGCTGTAATTACAGGGCTGTCGAAGGTGTGTGTGTGTGTGTGCCTGACACATAGGGGCAAATTCACAAAAAAGTGGCCATCGCTAACGAAAATCCAATCTGCAGGGGCATCGCCAATTTACTAACAGGCGTAGAGGACAATTCGCTAGTGAAAGAGTGTATCGCTAACAAAGTGTCGCTCCCTTTCGCAAGGCAAATTTTTGTTCAGGCAAGTGATCATTACTCTGCAAATTCACTAAAGTGCGAATTTTTAATTACGTTACCCCTTTCGCCAGAGTTTCTTTCACCAGCTTAGACCTGGCAAACTGAAAGGATGGAGCTACATCATCCTCCTATGTCAGTGACATCATATCCTGAAAGCTGAAACGTTTTATAAATTTAATAAAACGCTGGCGTTTTTTCATATTTTAAAGTGGAATTCTGTTAATATTTTTTAAACCATCTGAGGGGCAAGCCACATTTTTTTAGGGTGGGTTCATGTCTGGGACATTAGAGGATCTCTTTTGTCTTTATTTTGCTTCCTTGGACATGTGTAATAGTAAGTGGCCACTTCAAGCATTTGCACCAACATCAGTAATAAAAACATATATACAGAATATAAACTATATGTACCTGCCCTCAAATTGATTTAAGAACAAGCATATTAGCGAAATTTCTCTAGGCAAGAATGTACGTTAGGGAAAGTTCGCTATGAAATGCTCATGCTGACGAATTTAACTAACTTTGCCAGCGTTCCTCTGGTGAGACGCAACTTCGCATTTTGATGAATTAGCATATGCGATGTGAATTAACGTCTGAAAAAGTGGTGCAAAGTGTGGCAAAGCCTTCCCAGATGAAAACTTGCCCTTTAGTGAATTTGTCCTATAGAGCAGAGCAGCGCAGGAGGTAGGGCAGGCAGACTTCTGAGAAGGAGGGGCTAAACTGCAATGTTTCCTAAGACATAAAAAATATAACAGCATTATTAATTGTCTCTTTATAAATTAAGTTACTGTACTAATATTAATGTTGTATGGGATGGGCGAATTTGAACCATTTTGATTCGCCAAAAAGTAGCCGTCGACGAAAATTCACTGACGCCCATTAAAGTCTATGGGCGGGAAAAGTTTTGATGTGCAAAGCCATTCACGTCTATGGGCGTCATTTCCACGGCGAAACAAGGCAAAAAAATTTGCCCGTGCACAATATTAACTTCGAAATCCATCTCTATGGCTGCCATCATGCTTTAATCCATCTATGCTGCAAAATCTTTGAGTCAAGTTTGAGTCAAGATTGTTCCTGTCCCACTGATTCAGTTGGTGGGTTGAATAGTAGGCAATGTGTATGTAATAAAGGCGCAATAAACATCCAGTCTCAGAATGAACATGTGCTCATTTAAAAAAGCACATCCGTCCGAAGTCTGAGTGAGCTTTGTGCAGGCCCACCCCTTCTGAATATTGTACCATCGATGTAGGCAGCACTGTATTCATGGGGTACACTGCAGCGCAACCCAGAAAAGTGTAGACCACCATTGTTTGCACTTTGCCCTACAATCTATAAATGATCCTAGAATTTATAATGACTGGTTCTGGTGTGAGTAAAAGTGGCTGGCAATGTAGTACCATTTACGTTATGTAAGAAGACATACACCGGCCTTGATTATTATTACATCTGACCTTGGAGTGATTTTATTAAATGGTGCCTTTCATATTCCAATCACACCCACATAGCCAGTGACATGCTATCATGATCCGTGAGGCTGGTGTGCATGTGAGCTCAATGGCCAGGGCTGTAACTGTTGTTTCCAGTGCTACATCTCTACTTAATTAGGTCCCCGGAGGCTTCCAAGGAAAAAAAAAAAATCTAACAAAATGCTGCCATTCAGATCTCTGATCACAAGTCTGCAGGTTGTGTAGAAATCAAAGGAGTGACACACAAACACAGTGAGTGGAACTTTGATTGGAATCTAATCTGATCTCCCAGATGGGCCGTGAAACCAAAGGCATGATAAAGTGTGGCGAGCCGCACAGCTGAACTACCTGCAAGGCATAAAGATGACAAGTCTTGAAAGATCCAATGCAGTGGATTACTCTCCAAAGCAGCTGCTGTTACAGAAGCCTCCCCCAGTCACCTAGACATGCTGTTCCCTTAACCTTCTCTCCCACAAGGAAATTAACAGAGAGAAGCATTGCATGCACGTAGTGTATAGATATAAAATAAAATTACACTATTGTACAGTAAGCATGGAATAAAAAGCTAAATTTAGCACCACTCTCCTAGAAGCTATTATTGTTGGTGACTCTTACTAAGCATTAGATTGGTAATAGAAAAGGCTTATAGACAGAATACACCACTACACCATGTGACTGGCTCTAATTTAATGAACTACTTTTAATAATTGGAGCAGTAGATGGATAATGGGCCTTTTACAAGACTGGGGAAGGCTGGATCCTTCAAGTGTTGCTGAGAAGATCCCACCAGCTACGGATGCGGCTGGACACCGGCAGAAATTCTGTCTATGGGGTTTAATAAGCATGGGAATGGTACCTGTAGGGTTATTGTTGATATAAACTATTTTCTTTAATATTGCCTGATTGGGAAGGTTGATAAGTTTTTTTAAAGAACACAAACAGCTGATGCTGCAAATACCCAGGGAAGACACTGTTATGTGCCATACTACATTATTTATGGACACTTTTGTAAGCGCTAAATGCTCTCTCTGATAATTCCCCTTTTTACAAAATCAATGCTCAGGATAACATGCTTAGCTACACATCACCAAAGGAAACCTGGGCAACCACTTCCACTTGGGACATGTGGGCAGGTGTTTCTGTGTTTAGCCTCAGGGCACATGGTCCCCCTATTACAAGAACATTGGTGAAACACAGGGCTACTGCTGTGCATAGGGTGTGTGATGCCTCTTACAAAGCCAAATTATTCAAGATGAGGGATTAGCCAGTGTTGCTTATCTCTGTCCTTCCTCAAACTTTGAAATGGCGGTATACATATATACTCAATATATTATGGATCGAGTGCAGGTATTTTTTAAAAAATATTATTTTTAATAATGGAAGGTTTACATTTGTCACCGGGTTGATTGTCCTGGGTTTGGAAGGGCTGGATATTGTCAGATTTGGTTATCAGGTGGAAAGATAGCCTCGATATGAATGTCTGGGCTAATGGCATGAATAAATGGAAGTATGAGGTAGTTGCAGCTTCTCTCACTTCTGCAGATGCCATTTCCCCAACCGCCTACCGAAAAGTGGAATCAACAGATGACATTTTTTGTCCAGACTGTTTGAGATTTGATAGACTTGCAAGTCCAATTTGTCCCTCAAGATGCCCAATGTGCCTAAATCATCAGGAAGGAAGGTCAAGATCAGCTAAGCTGTCCAACCATATATTTGTAGGGTTTGACTGGTACCTTTTCAGGGTTTGGCTGGTATCAACCAGGCATTGGGAAGGGAAAACCCATGGAACATATTAAGAGAATTAAGAAAAATACTAGAATATACTTTATACCTAATCATATTTAATAAGGGGAAATGAATATGAATTGGACTAAAGATAGAACACACAGTACTCTATGTGCTGTTAAAATACTTATCCTTATTCTAGACTAATACTTTCTTTATTCATCTGCTTCTTGACCATTCTTTGTGTGTGGTACAATCCTACAAGGAATCCTAATTTCAATATGGGCAGTTAAAGCCTTGCTGCCTTCTAAAAATGCAAGAGCTCCTTCCTGATTTGTTCCACTCTTGGGACCATCTTCCAGTCTGGTGGTTGTGCAGGTTCCAGTTCAGAAGCATGAGCTAACCTAGGAGACCCCAAACAAAGGGGCATTTTCCAAATATACTTAGTCAGACAGAGAAGAGTGTGTTTTTCTTAAATCTATGGGAAGCTTGCCTGTGCCATTGAGTCATGTTGAGTCTCAGCTAATGGGAAAAACAGCTTCCTAACAGCATTCAGGTTAAGGAGTTTGGTACAAAGCGATTAAAACAGATGGCAGACAGGCTGGCTGGATAAGTCAAGTAACCAGCAGAGGGAGTTCATAGTCAGGAGAGACAAAAGATGTTAACACCTCAGTCCAAGCTGCTTGAAAACTCTATTAAAGTGAGACCGAGTCCCAGTGACTAAGTGAGGATCTGGCATTATTTTCATTCAGGGACAAACTTCTATATAAATATATAACTGGGCTTTCAAACAAAGTCATACACAGTCCTAATAAATTCACTAGCCTCAGCCAAGTCATCTGAGCGAATAAAATAACCACTGCTGCAATACAACATGACTGCAAATGAAAGTGTCACCCACATGTTCTACTATTTTTTCAGAGGAGGCAAAGCCTACACTTCCTATAAGCGTTGTTTTTTTTACATTTATTTGTCCTAACTGGACAGCAGAAAATGAATCTATATCTTGTTAAGCACACAATAAGTTCCCTCTCTGAATATTTTATTTTATGCATATCAGTGGGAGCCCCCATAGATGCCAATTATCCATCACCCCCTTGAATCATAATTATTTTTCAAAGTAGTTCCACTATTTTAAAGGCTATAGTATTGAGCATGACATTTGCTGTCGTCAAAGGCATTGAACTTTACATAGATGGAAAATAGATTTCTTTGTCAAAATTGGGTGTAGTAACCCTGGGGCCATCTAACATTATTTTTTAGCAAAAGAAAGAGATAAGAAAGCCAAGAAAGGCAGGAGGAACCAAACCATGGTATTAAAAAAAAGACGACTGTATTTATCTTCTTGGTTTGCATTCTCTTGGCCTAGGATAATTAGTGGGAACAATGACAATTGTAGGGTTGGAGGAATGTTTGGTACTTCATGCAAGTGTCCCCTGTACTTTGCAGAGTGCCCCTGAGAGGAGATGCTCATTAGGACTTGTCAAAAGGTGTGTGTATAGGCTCTAAAAATGCAATGAAAATATCGATTTTCATTTTTCATTTCATATTTGCGTTCTGTGGTCATGGATGTAGGATTAGCAGTTTATAGGGGCTGCACTAGACAGCACCATGTAAACATTAGTAGCTCCTCTAGAGATACAAAGCTCCCTCCCTCTGAGTAGCTCTGCCATAGTTAATGCCATTATCCATTTTCTGCACTTAGGAGTAGGCTACTTGCATATCTGTTTTTTTTTTTTCACTGTGGCCGAAGTGTTCAATTGTTTTTTAAAAAACACTAAGTTGTTTGCTTAGAACTGTAAGTGATGTATGTTTTTCGAAATTTTCACAATTTCTAAACAGCAACCTGGTTATTAAACTGTATAGGTGTGTTTTCATGTCTTTTTTATTCCAATACAGGTATGGGGCCTGTTATCCAGAATGCTTTGGACCTGGGGTTTTCTGGATAACAGACCTTTCTGTAATTTAGATCTTCATAGATCTGCTAGAATATAATGTAAATATTAAATAAACCCATCAATCAGTCTATGTATCTGTCTATTATCTATCTATCTATCTATCTATCTATCTATCTATCTACCTATCATCTGTCTGTCTGCCTATCTATCTATCTATCTACTGTATATATGGCACAGCACAGGACTTGCAAAAAAAAGACATTTATTGATATTTGCATCCAGGTGTATTTATCAATAATACGTGAGTGCAGGCATCTTTATGTTTTTGTTTATCTTTATGCTTTATGTTTATACAGTCTAGTCATTTCACTATGGGACCAGATTGTAAATTAAATCCTTATAAACGGCGCGTTCTGATGTCAGAACGCGCCGTTTATAGCAGGGGGTCCCCGGCCAGCGAATTGACAGCGTGCGTCCAAATTTGATGCTTCGCGTCCGAATATGATGCCGCCTCCTTCGGCCTCATGCTTTTATATGGTCACATAACTCCTCGGTGACATAATATCTTTATAAATTACAGTAGGGGGTACATTATCCACTATATAATACACAAAAGCAATACATATCCTGTAAATGATGTCCTTTTAATGGCTCTTAGTGATTTCATCAGTTATAAACTAGGCTTAGTGATGTCATTTTTGTCAACTCACTAAAACTTGTGCATCATAATAAATAAAGTACCCCTTGTTGGAAAACATGAGGATACTAGATACTAGAGTTACATGAAGTTGTGGAATGCCTTGGTGACTTATAATATACTTATACATATATCTTAGTGATGTCATTAGTTATAAACTGCGGTTAGTGATGTAATATGTGCCACATGACTTACAGAAAATTGATTTATTTAAAAAAAAGTTTTATGTTAAAAAAAGGTATATCCTTTTGTAAATTATGAGGATATTAGAATTTATTTCTGTAATATTATAATATGCATATAATATTGTTGCAACTGCAGCTATAATGCTATTCAGAAGAGTATTTTAAAGACCTGCACATTGGCAGACATTTACTGTATGTCACTGGGTATTCACCACTTGGATGATAGTTGTTATCTTTGTGTACACATTGCAGTGTATTTGAATTATTGGATTATCCCTAAGAAATTAGCATCTATTTATTCCAAGTTCCATTTCAAACCTACAAACCGAGCAATACAGTTTGTGATTAGTGTGGTTTGGAATACAGCTGTCGGTGGGATATTTGTCTGGAATCAAGTACTGCCTTTATTTTATTTAGCCGTACTAATGACTATTGGGCCGGATACTTCAGACCGATTACTTGAAGAGCAGGCTATGTCTACCAATTACCCAGGCAATTAGGCAACTAATTAAACACTAACCATCAACAACAAAAAGAAAGGCAATGAAAGGAAGGAGGAGAATTTTAGCCTTTTTTCATATTTACACAGGATTATTTGTTGGCTGTTGAACCTGTTCCTATAAAGAAAAATAGAAGCAGGCAACTGAGCGGCTTCTAAAGCTGAAATTAAATAAGTGCCTGTTTCCCCCTGGATTTTATTTAGGCATATTTTACAGGTGGTAAAAAAACTAGCAGCGATTCATTCCATGATTCAATATCTCCAGTTGTTGCCTTGATATGAAAAGCTTGTCTTATCTTGTTTATACATGGTTTGGGCATTCTTCTTATGATTTTGTTTTTCAACCTTTTTTCTAAAGATATAAAAATGAAAATTGTTTGGTCGTAAAATTTTATTTTAGTTAATCAGCAAACATGGCGGCTTTTAGTTGTCTGCCGTACCCAACGTGACAGCGGGATTAAAACATTATTCAGTACATCTCTCTCTCATTTAATGCTCAACCAGAATAGTGATCTGCTGCCCTGATCATTTCCTGCACTGACCACTGCAACCTTTGCCTAATCTGCTTTATTTTGTCCTGCAATCCGTGGAAAGCATTTTCCATTTTTATAAATCCCATTTACATTTATACACAGTGGTGAGCGCTTATCTCTCACCTATAATTATGCCAGTGTGTATAACATTATCTGATTTTTGCGGCAATGGGGCAATGCGTATATGACATTAGTCAACCTTTCTTATCTCTCCCACCCTGATGCTTAATTCTATTAAGGTTTCTGCTTGGTGAAGCTGTAAAAACACAAGACTTAAGGTTAGGCAGAAACCATGACGCCTATGATAACTATTAAAAGGCATATTATTATCTATTTAAATATTTCCATTCCATTCACTATACATACTCAATACTTACTTAAATAAATAGATACAGTATTCATATAGTGGTATATCTTAAAGCTGCCATGACGTTGTTTTCCTTTGGCTTGCTAAGCTTTCTTGTCTCAGTCACTCTCCAGATTAATACAGTGAGGGCTTCAATAATTATGTTTATTTAACTGGGAATTTAAACCTTAAAATTGTAATGTGTATTTGCTTTCCTATATATACATATATATATATGTAAAAGTCCAGCCTGAAGGTCAATTATGGTGATGTCCCAGTTATTCTCAGAGCTATGGCTGAATGACCAGCATTAGGCCAGTTTAGGTGAGATTTGAGGTGTGTTTATTTGCTTCTCTGGAAGACTACAGTTTTTAAAAATTGTAACATACGTCTATTGACTTAAATTGAAATTAACATTCAGTATTAGTCTGGGTCGTTTTGCTTCATTCACAAAACTGCGAACAATTTCACAAAACAGCAAAAAATTCACGGAACATATTAAAGTCTATAGGCAACTTTTTTGCTGCAGCGATTTTTTTTAGTAGCAAACTATATTACAGTGTATGAGCAACTTTTTTTGTCGCAGTGACATTTTTGTAGCAAAACATATTAGTCGATGGGCAACTTGTTTTCTCACTACAATTGCATTGTTAATGGGGCTTTTTTCCCCTCATTCGAAATACATTGAAGTATATATATGAATATATTTATATAATTTTTTGACACAGTTTTATGAAAAAATCAGCGAAATGCGGAATTTCACTACAAATCCAGGCTTGACAATAAGCAGAGTTCTTCAGTTCTTCAGTGTATCTATCTTGTCGAGGGTATGGAATCTTGCCAGTGTCTCTCCTCCTCCTTGTGTTCCACTGTGCTCTGTACCAGATTGTCATTTTCCTGACGCGTTTCACTGTTTCCAGCTTCCTCAGAGGCATCTGTGTGGTATGGAGGGTTGGACTGGAGCATGGGGGGGCCACCGGGTTCCACACTTCCGGGGCTCCCTGCATGCATGTGCAAACGCCAGTGTGCACCGTGCATGCTCAAACACCAGCGCAAACCTCAGTATGCATGTGCAAACACCAGCACGAACACCAGCACGCATGTGTGAACACCAGCACAAACGCTGGCGCATAACACGCCGCACACTTTTTTCTTGGGGCTCACCAGATTAGGGGAGATGGCCTGGACCCAGTCTGACCCTGGGTGTATGGCACTATAATAAGTAACTGATTTGTAACACACATGTGTAATCAACCACATGTAAATTTGTTCTGTTTATTCATTCCCCCAGCCCTGGGTGCTGATCTATGGTGTCATTGCAAAATCTAATTCTTCACAAATTTCTCCCCTGCTGGCTTTCAGACTTTACAGTTGTCTAAGGCATCACTTTTGATGTTGAAGAGAAGTTTGCACTCCACCTGTGGCTTTAGAGTTACATGAGAGAGTTCTATCTCCCAGTGGCAGTAAAGTGATATAGGCATGTATATAGACTTCGACATTCAATGAACATTGATACAACCTACCCTAATTGTCTCATTAAAACTCAATGCCAGATATTGAATCCTAACACTCTTCTCTTCTGCCTACACTCCCTTAATTCCTTCCAGGTGCTCTACTCAAGTCATACAGTGCACCACCTTTTCACATCCCATCTTGCTGCTCCTAATTATTTAACCTGAGTCTACATAGTAACATAGTAAGTTAGGTTGAAAAAAGACACAGGTCCATCAAGTTCAGGCTTGTCTGAATATAATCTGCCAGTTGATCCAGAGGAAGGCAAAAAGCCCATTTGAAGCCTCTCCAATTTGCGTCAGAGGGGAAAAAAATCCTTCCTGACTCCAAGATGGCAATTGGACTAGTCCCTGGATTAACTTGTACTATAAGATATCTTCTATAACTTCTGTTGTTAGGCAACTATGTAATGTACTATGTCATATTCTGGTGTAAAAGAATGTAGGATATCAATAAGAATATCCAATGATGCAATAATGATTCATGAAATATTCACAAACATAAGTTAACTGCAGAATGCATACATATATTAGAATTTTACCATAATACTGGCACTAGAATATTCATCATACCAGCGAAGGCTGAAACTTTCTCAGCAGCCATGTTGATCCTTACTTAATAAAGAAGGCTGATTAAAATTAAAAATAGCGTTTCCGTTGGTAAAATGAGTTTGTCTATCCTTGGTTTAAATCCCTAGTTATATATGGAATGGAAACCTCCAGACTGTGCATCATTACACAGGACAGAAATTCGGTTCTGTACCCCCTCAGTGCATCCACACAAAAAAAAGCAATTTAAAGGATTAACTAAACCATGAATTTGTCATTATAATACTTTAAATAGCACCCATAAGATCACAGCACGTTCTAGTAACCCATTGGATGCCAGAGGTAAGTATAAAAACCTTTGTGCAATATAGTGAATATGATCGTTACAAAAACAATAAATGCAGTGCCGGATTTATATGTAACATTGCAATTTGATCATGCAATATGCAATGTCTCCTATTTTTAATTTTAGCCAGGTGTTTATATACTCCCCCTGTACTTGCACGTGTTTCCCTGGTGTACTCTAATAAAATTGACCTTTATATATGTGCTATCCATATATTGCAAGCTAAAATAGGGCAAATAATGATGTAAACCACAGTGGGTTATATCAAGGCCAAATTTTCTATATAAGCTCTTGAGGGCCTGTACCTAGATTGAGGGAGGGAGTGGGGCAAATTCACTAAGATTCGTAGTTGCGCCAGGCGCAACTTCACCGCGCTTCGCCGCACTTCGCCAGGCGTAGTTTCGCCAGCGCTCCGCAAATTCACTAAAATCCGAAGTTGCGCACAGGGGTAGCGTAAGGTTGCGAAGTTGCACTAGCGTTGATTCGCTAAGTGAAGCGAAGTTACGCTAGCGAAGGTTAATTTGCATACAGCGCCAAATTCAAATTTCAATGGAGGAATACGTATCAGCACTACAAATGGCTAGAAAACCTTCAAATCAGCAAATAAAAATTTTATTTTGCCCTACACATGTGCCCACTGTATAGATAAGTTGCCATGAGTCAGGAAATGTAGGGGGGAAGGAGGGGAGCCCCAAAAAAAATTTCGATCTTTTTCAGCCTATCACCCATAATGTAGAAAACACGCCAGCGTTTTTTGGGACTTAGAAAAAATTTAGACTTTTTTTGAAGCAATCCCTTTCTACTCTATTGCGCTTCGCCTGGTCTGAAGTGGCGAAGGAAGTCTAGCGTAAAAGGTAGCGTTCAGTACACTGCGCGCGTTAGTGAATTTGCGTAGTTACGTCCGTAGCGAAAATTCACCAGGCGTAAGGGTGCGAAGTAACACTAGTGAATCTACGCCAGCGTTCGTTAGTGAATTTGCGCAGTGACAAAAGTGCCAAACGCTAGCGAAGTAACGCTAGCGTTCGGCGCTTCGGCGCTTAGTGAATTTGCCCCACTCTGTTTCAATTGGTGCAATAGTCTGTTTGCATGTGTTTATTGGATCAGAGCGAGGAAGGGCAAAAGGCAGAGTGATAGGGCAATGCAGGACATACATGTGCCACTGTATATCAGTATAATAAGAAATGTAGTCAAGGTTATTATTATATAATATTTTATAATCGCAAGCCCATATGGGGGAACAATACATGTGCCCTTAATTAGAAGTACTGTATTTCAGAATACAGACTCTACAGCCAAAAAAATCAAGCTGTTCCTATATTAGAGTAATTTTTCAAAACTCCAGAGACTAAGAGCCAATTATTTAAACCACAGCTTTTTAACATCAGGCTTTTTGACACCAAAATCAAAAAAGGCGAGCAAAAAAAAGAGCAACATTTCTGGGATTTATTATGCAACAATTCCAAATATGAAAATGCTCCAGCTAAAACTTGTTGAAATCATGTAGAAGTCAATGGCAGATGGCCCCTTTTTTCGGGGTGTTTTTAACTCTGGCTTTTGTGCAACAATATGAAAAAGTTACAGCTCTCGTGATAGACGAACACTCCACATTCAATAAACAGTTATTTAATAACCAAATCAAATGTATTCATTTGTGGCTATTCATTAAAAAAACTAAAATGCTTCATTGGTGAAGGATTGCGGAGCAGCACTGCTCCACTGCAAATGATAAAGTGTGCCCAAGAAAGATTTATATTGTATTGACTTTTTTCCCCCAAGGCTCTACATTGGCCCAAAAAACTACTTGCATCCTTCCATTATGTTGAATGAGAAACTTGCAACAGAGCATCTTCAGGTTACAATCATCTGAAATTTAATGGTACAGGCACTTTCAGACATTTCCCATTTAACACAAATGGAAGGGGGGTATTGTGAGGCAATTGGTTGAGTTGTCGATAAAGACCAAGTGATCAATCTGCCCCATCTGTGGCATAGACCTAGAGTTGAGGAAGTTATGAGGTGCTTTTCAGGTCCTTTCAGCAGACTCTTAAATCCTTTTTGCTGAGCAGGTTGTGCAAAGGAGATATTAACTTCCACTAGGTTTTAGAGTTGAACAGAGAGAGAATGAAAAACCTCTGGCTTGTGTTAAGTCTTTGGCATAGATAGCAGAGGACTGCACAAAGTTCCACAGCTCCAAAGTAAAAGCTGGGCTTAAACATTGAGTTTGTGCTTAGGATACAGCCATCTACAGAAATGTTTAAAAAAAATGTTCAATGTGACATTTCATATTCCCTATAGGAAAGCCACAGCACTTGCTTTTTTGTATCCATGTATGTGCACTTGTGTAATATCTGTTATGCTTTTATATAGTTACGTAGTTACATAATTAAGTTGGGTTGATAAAAGACCAAAGTCCATCAAGTTTAACCCCTCCAAATGAACCCCAGCATCCATAACTACACATACACACTGAAACTTTATTTACCAATATCTATATTAATTGTAGATTTTAGTGTCACTGTAGCCTTGGATATTATGTCTGTCCAAGAAATCATCCAAGCTTTTATTTTAAAGGCATTAACTGAATCAGCCATCACAACCGGCAGGACATTCCACAACCTCACTGTCCTTACTGTGAAGAACCACCTACTTTGCTGCAATAAAAGTTATTTAGCTCTAGTCTGAAGGTGTGGCCCCTGGTCAGAGGATCCAATTTTAAAAAATAGATCTCCCGCTATTATTATTTGCTTTAGTAGCCCAGAATTAGACAACTTGTTATCTACAAAAACCCCTAGAGTATTCTCAGTTAAGGAAACCCCCAACGCACTGCCATTTAGTGTATATCTTGCACCTAGAATAGTTTTGCTTACATTTATCCACGCTGAACTTAATTTTCAAGCTTGCTGCCCAGTTTTCCAATTTAGTCAAATCACTCTACAATTTTGTATCATTAGCAAAAATAGAAACAGCACTTTCAATGCCCACGTCCAGGTCATTAAAGGAACAGTAACGTCAAAAAATAAAAGTGTTTCAAAGTAATAAAAATATAATGCGGTGTTGCCCTGCACTGGTAAAACTGGTGTGTTTGCTTCAGAAACATTACTATTGTTTATATAAATAAGCTGCTGTGTAGCAATGGGGGCAGCCATTCAAAGGAGAAAAAGCTCAAGTTACACAGCAGATAGCAGATAAGCTCTGTATGTCTAATGTTGTTATCTTTTATCCATTAGTTATCCTGTGCCATTTAGCCGTTTTTCAATTTCCACCATTGCTCCACAGCAGCTTGTTTATATGAACTAATCTGAAGCAAACAGATCAGTTTTAGCAGAGCAGGGCAACAGCACATGATATTTGCATTACTTTAAAACATTTACATTTTTTGGTGTTACTGTTCCTTTAATAAACAAGTTGAAATGCAAAGGACCTAGTAAAGAGCTTTGCGTTACTCCACTAACAACATTGTCTAATTAGAAAATATTCCTATTTTGTTTTCTTTCAAGATTGCAACTCTCACCTGTTATAAATGTGCTTTTGAGTTTTGATTTATAATTTGATAGAAGCAAAAATGTGACGGCTGTTTTCATTTGGTGGATAGGTGCAGTGTTGGATTTCCATCATGTTGCCATTGCCCACACATACACAGTAATCGATTTTCAGGACAATAATATTGGACCAATAGTAAAAATCTGTGATGGGTTGTCCTCCTTGAACGACTTCATCCTGAAATCAGCTTTTGGAGTTACAAGATCTTCACATGTATGTCCACCTTATAGCCGATCATGCATTATATTGTTGAATAGCTATCACACCTGGACATATATGGTGGACAGAGAATTTAAACGCGTGATGGAAAATTTCTATTGGCCAGCTGAAAGGATGTGAAGAGGAGCCATGGCTTTGCATAATTTTGATTGTTCAACATAGACGCAATACTCGTACAGCCTCCATCTGTTGAGCATGTTGTTGAATCTGTTGACCGTGTTGTTTGAGATAATCATCTGTTTATACAGGAGCCTAGGGCAAAGGACATATCTGTCTCTGCTTACTAATTTACTAATTTAATAATTACCTTGACACCTTGGATTCTTGACAATCCAGTTATGTTTATTTAATGACTGCATCCTGAAATCAGTTTTTGGAGTAACTAACCATGTATGGCCACCCTAAAGCTGGGCATGATATTGCATCTGGGAATATATGTAGGGGGTCTTCAGAATGTTAATCCTGTGATTCTGGAGGACTGAGAATTAGCGGAGCTAATGGAACATTTCTGTTGGTCAGCTGAAAGGAAGTGAAGAGGAGCCACAGCTTTGTATAATTTTGATTATTCAACATGGTCACAATACTTGTACAACAGCCATCTGTTGGGCCCATCTGCAGATTGGTTGAATGTCCACTATACATGTTGCCTTTTACGACAACGATCTGTTTATACAGATGCCTTGTATGAAGGAGATCTCTGTCTGTGTTTAGTTAGCCATAGGACAATGTCAACAAAAAAGGGCCTGCACACCAAATAAACAACAGGACCACGTGGTATTTAAATAGTCATATATTTTTATATTTTTAAAAAAGAGAATATACATACATATTACAGGGCAAAAATATGTCCAAAAGATAACACAAGAAGTCAATTATACATACCACGCAAATATGGTCAAACAGCAATAGGGAACAAAGAGAAAAGCGGATACACCTGCCCTGAGAAGAGAATCACCCCGACGTTTCGGCTTTTAGCCTTTCTCAAGGGCCTTGAGAAAGGCTAAAAGCCGAAACGTCGGGGTGATTCTCTTCTCAGGGCAGGTGTATCCGCTTTTCTCTTTGTTCCCTATTGCTGTTTGACCATATTTGCGTGGTATGTATAATTGACTTCTTGTGTTATCTTTTGGACATATTTTTGCCCTGTAATATGTATGTATATTCTCTTTTTTAAAAATATAAAAATATATGACTATTTAAATACCACGTGGTCCTGTTGTTTATTTGGTGTGCAGGCCCTTTTTTGTTGACATTGTTCTGTATTTGGCCTTATATGGGGGCCTAGTAAGGGCTTTGTTTGCACCCATATGTTAATTAAACTATATATATTCTATATTAGAGTGCCCTCCATTTGAAAACATTTTCTAGTTAGCCATAGGAGCCTGACACCCCAAGTTTTTTAATCACCTTGACACATTGAGCTGTCACTAAGCTACAATTTCCTTCACTCTCAACAGTCTGTGGCTGTTAAAGGGTAACTGCAAGTTCTAATATAACACACAACAACTGAAAAGGCAAAAGTTATTATTTCTCTAACATAATTAAAATATACATTTTGCAATTTATTTGTTTAAGGGGGTCCACTGACATTTAGGGGACAGAAGGGTCCATCTTCTATATTTGTAATGTATTTAAACTCAGTGTGTACATTTAAATTGTATCCCTCACTCTGGCACAAGGCTGCAGAATGTGTTGGTACTGCATAAAAAAGAATAATTGCACAGTTAATTTTAATCATGTTTCTTTAGCCTGCTTTATCCCAGGGTGGTCTGTCTAGGAAAAAAACAAGACCCTTCCAGAGGCTTTTGGGTTTATTCCAGTGCAATAAGCCCTTACGTCCTAGCGTCAATATGCAGTCTGTGGTATGGAACATGGCCTTGTTTGTATAGTTTCTCCTAATGTAGAACCATGAACACTTTACAGTTTTATGTTGCAACGGTCCATTTCTTTGAGCGGAAAACAGTATCAAGCAAGCACCTCATCCCCTCTGTATATATCCGGAGTTTACAAACCATGCCCATTGATCCGTGCTGCTTAATCATTGCCCCTGCTGCTTGGGATGGCTGGAATATTGTTCCAGGTGACTACCATCTAACACTGAAGGCAACATAATCTCAGTGGACTGAGTAGACATCTAAGGATAGTCTCAGAACTTCAGAGCTGAATACCTATTCTGGATATTACTCTGGGAAAAAGTTTTATTAATAGACACAGGACAGAACTCCTCACAATAAACAGACCCAAGGCATTGGGAAATAAAGTTAATGCTAATAAGAACAGCATTCAGGGAATACAGTGAATGTCCATTTCATTCGAAACAAACTATTTTTCAGCCACTGAGAAGAATAATTCTGGATCCTTGGGTGCCAGGATGGACTGGGAATGAACTGTGTATTCATCTAATGCATCTTATTCATGATATATATACAGTATAATTTGGCATCTGAAAACTATAAAAACAATTGTTCAACAATTACAATATTTACTACTATTTTCTTTCTCATCAATATGGATATCACTTGGAGGCTAAAGTGATTCCAGCTGCTGCTAGCCATACACACATGACCCATGGAGTAAATATCTGGCAACCTGATAGCAATCTTTAAAGCCAGAGTGGGAAATATCTATAGAAATGTACTTTTTGTTGTTAATGCATTTTTTTTACTTTTGTCTCAGAATACATACAGTAATTGAGCTGCATGGGATATTTTCCTTACAGTAATAGAGCATGCAGAATTACCACTAAGATACTAAGAACATCAAGAGAAATCACCATTCATTAGCCAACATCTTAAAGAGATTCTGTCATGATTTTTATGGTCTAGTTTTTATTTCTAATTTATACTGTTTACACTGCAAATAGTTTACTCTACCATATAAAATTCTATTCCTGAACCAGCAAGTATATATTTTTTTAGTTATAATATTGGTGTGTAGGCGCCATCTCTGGTCATTTTGCCTGATCATGTGCTTTCAGAAAGAGCCAGCACTTTAGGATGGAACTGCTTTCTGGCAGGCTGTTGTTTCTCCTACTCAATGTTACTGAATGTGTCGCAGTGGGACCTGGATTTTTACTATTGAGTGCTGTTCTTAGATCTACCAGGCAGCTGTTATCTTGAGCTGCTATCTGGTTACCTTCCTTTTTTGTTAGGCTGCTGGGGTGAGGGAGGGGGCTGATATCACTCCAACTTGCAAAACAGCAATAAAGAGTGGCTGAAGTTTATCAGAGCACAAGTCACATGACTGGGGGTACCTGGGAAATGGACAATATGTCTAGCCCCCTGTCAGATTTCAAAATTAAATATCAAATAATCTGTTTCCTCTTTTGAGAAACGGATTCCAGTGCAAAATTCTGCTGGAGCAGCACTATTAATTGATGCATTTTGAAAAAAAACATGTTTTCCCATGACAGTATCCCTTAAACTTCTATGTTTAAAGTCCAAATTGGCCCACCATGTGTAGGAAGAAGTTACCTTACTAACCACGTGTTTAACTCTAGGGTTGCCTATTGACTGCAGTTCAACAAAACACTTTCCCATTGACATCAACATTGTCATCTCAGAAGCTAGCCTCCACTGCAGTCCACCAGAAAAGAAGATGTGACTGTAACTAGATCCTTACTTTAGCCAGCTACATCAGAGAGGGCCAATCTGGGTGACTTAGTTGCCTGTTAACAAAGTTTACAAGAAAATTGATTGTTTAATATTATATAAATGTAATTGTTTACATTGCCCTTCACTTTACTGATGTTGATATGTATTGGATGTTAAATTTGTCAATAAACAAGCTGCAACCTTTTTTTCACCCAAATATCTCATATGGTCTGCTATGTTATCTTAAGGAAGGGGGGGGAGCTTGGTGTTGTTGGGAGGGGCCATCAGATTGGCGCTGCCCCTGTCATGTTCTGAAGAAAGATATACATAAGGCCAAAAAGGTATTTCTGGAAGTAAGAGTCTGGTATTGTGGCATCCCTTCTGTACACTAGATTTCCCACTGTTTCCCTATGTTAGTATTTTATAGGTTGACAAGAATTGTATTTCTTGCATTGCTTAGCCTTACGTCCACTTGATATTATTGACACGTGAATGCACTAGAAAGCATCTGTTGCGTCTTATTTCAGGTAATATGATAGTTAGGTAAAACATGCAAGTACAATATGCATTAGGAAGATATGCCTGCTCTGTTAATGTATGAACATAAAACAACTTGTGCTAATCAAGAAACTGTAGGCAGCTAAAATAATTAGTGGAGAGTGGATGTTTTTGTTAGATTATCACTTCATTTATGATCGTTTTTAAAGCCTTTGACACCATTTATTAGCTTGCTCATAAAACATGTCTAGCATTGTCAGGGTTTTTAGTTTCTAATAAAATCCTGCCCCTAGCTAGAGAACTTAAACCAAGAAAGAAATGAGCAGTCAATGCAGCCAGTTTATCAAACATTGTAACTGGGTACACACCACGGGCTTCTTTGAATAACGACACTTTAATCTCCTTATATGAATTTGTAGAACATCTAGGTAAATACCACATATCACAGCACAACTACTGTATATATTCAGTGCAACAATGACAATAAACACAGGTGAACCTTTTGGTTGCAGATCATAATGAGGCAATTCTTAAACCCCTTGTTCTTTTTGGGGTATCTTCAGTGTCGGACTGGCCCAACAGTATATCAGGAAAATTCCCGGTGGGCCCAGGTGGAAGAATAGAGTATAGTATGTAGATATGAAAGATTAGGAGAATAATGAGGTTGAGTGAAGAAGGGATGAATAAAAGTTTGGAAAGTGGGCCCACGTTCTAAGGTTTACTGGTTGGCCCCTGGCATCCCAGTCCAACACTGGGTTTCAACAAATTAGTTTCATCATGTTTTGCAAGGAGTGACTTCTTTTTCATAAAGTTTTTGCCAATGGCATAACTAGAGTGTGCAGGCCCCTCTGCAAAGAAATCTTCAGAGGGGCCCAGCGCACCCCATCCTCTGCTCCACCCACTTCCCATCCCGCCTCCGCCCCGGCCACTCGCCGCCCCGACTTCACCCACCCCCCCTTCCTCACCGCAGGTAAGAGAGGAGCTGGGGAGGAGAGTTTACTATTAAAGGGATACTGTCATGGGAAAAAAAAAAATTCAAAATGAATCAGTTAATAGTGCTGCTCCAGCAGAATTCTGCACTGAAATCCATTTCTCAAAAGAGCAAACAGATTTTTTTATATTCAATTTTAAAATCTGACATGGGGCTAGACATTTTGTCAATTTCCCAGCTGCCCCTGGTCATGTGACTTCTGCCTGCACTTTAGACGGGAAATGCTGTCTGGCAGGCTGCTGTTTTTCCTTCTCAATGTAACTGAATGTGTCTCAGTAGGACATGGGTTTTTACTATTGAGTGTTGTTCTTAGATCTACCAGGCAGTTGTTATCTTGTGTTAGGGTGCTGTTATCTGGTTACCTTCCCATTGTTCTTTTGTTTTGCTGCTGGGGGGGGGGGGGAAGGGAGGGGGGTGATATCACTCCAACTTGCAGTACAGCAGTAAAGAGTGATTGAAGTTTATCAGAGCACAAGTCACATGACTTGGGGCAGCTGGAAAACTGACAATATGTCTAGCCCCATGTCAGATTTCAAAATTGAATATAAAAAAATCTGTTTGCTCTTTTGAGAAATGGATTTCAGTGCAGAATTCTGCTGGAGCAGCACTATTAACTGATTCATTTTGAAAAATTTTTTTTTCCCATGACAGTATCCCTTTAACTATAGATAGAGTTGGCACCTCTTCACCCTGTGGAGACGTCTGGGGCATGGCTATGATGCGGCGATCGCCGATTGGTCGATCACAGTGTCAATCATGGGGAATCCTGCAATCCTGCCCTCTTTTCCTAATTTGGAAAACCAGGCAGGACGTTTTGACCCTTGCTTCCCTTCAAATTACTGGGCTGTCTGGGTCAAAACCAGAGAGGTGGCAACCCTAGCTATAGAGGAAGCATACCCCACAGTCCAGGCCTCCTTGTGACTGTAGGGTTGTCTCCTTTATAGTTACTCCACTGGATTTTGCATAACTAACAGTGGATCATTGGTTAGCAATTAGGCTTGCCACTTGGCTGGTATTTTACCAGCCTGGCCAGTGAAAATGATTGTTAATCCCAATGTTATTAATATGGAAAAAAGATAAATATATAGGAAGGCCGGTATTTTTTTCCAGAAAAGGTGGCAGCCCTATGTAGCAATGCTACATTGAGGTGCTGAGGTCCTGAAGTCCATTATAATCTAGGCACTGCTTGCAAGGAACCTGCATTTCCTCTCACACTTAAAGGTAGGTTAATTGACTCCCATAGGTATTGAACCTAACATATAATCTTAGATTCGATTGCAAGCTTCACCATACAGGGAATGCTGATGGCCAATTGGTGTTAAGAACCCCGTATATGTGCCAGCACTATATAAACCAAAGATTATAAGCATATTCACATTTATAGAGATGAGTAGGAGATGTAATTTTTGTACAGTATGTGACAATTAACCACTAATTTAGTGCTCACTTTGAGCTGCCATCTTTGGTTTTGCGGTTAACTTGCTGCTTTAAGTCTCTAAAGCATCATTGCAAAAAATGGCATTTGCAATAAAAAATTAATTCAAGGAATGATTCAACTGTAGGCGAGAGAAGGCGAGCTTCCTCCAAGATTCTTGTATCCTATGTCCCACTTGATTACATGTATTACCACGGATTAGATACTTTTCAGTCTTTATAAAGCATTGTTGTGAAAGTTCATCTTCAGTAGCCCTATAATCCTTACTTTAAACCACATGCAAGGCTGAACTGGAGTGCAAAAGTTTAGGTTGTCAGTATTAAACGCTATTCCATTGACTAGGAAAGGCCATTCAATACCAATCTCTCAAACCCATGTATTTATTATGACTGACAATGTACACTTTTTAAAGTGACCATATGCAAGTGTAATGGTCTCTTTTACCTTTCAACAGGACAGAATTAAGTGAAGGTGTCTTTGGACTACTAAAGGTCATCTAATGGTGCAATGGCAGTCTCCAGGAATTCTTAGTCTGCACCATAATTCATTTATATTGCTCTTTTGCTGAACTGCACATGATGGATTTAACTTGCCTTTCAACACTGGTCTTCCTCTGCAGGAGCATAGCAAATCTGCAGGACACACTTCTTCTGTGAAATGTCCCAGTGATTCCCCATATGGGGCTTTGAGACAAACTAAGAATTACCTTTAAAATCCCTTACACAGACATTTCTCTTATAAAAGCTCTTGTTTGCGTGTGTATATTTCTATAAAGAAAATATGGGCCATATATAGCACTGACTTATGTAAACTGACTTATTTGTTGGAAAAAAACAGTAAGTCCTTTGTCAGATGTAATTGTTCCAGATCTGAATAGGGTATTACTGGCGCTTCCAGATGGGTATTTACCTGAAAGAGAAGCAGCTGTAGGCTGGGAAGGGCATGTTGACGACTGAGGTTCTATCTGTGAAAACCATGGCATTAAAATACAATAGGACCTGAGTTTTTGGATAGAATTCTATGTATTCGCTTTGATTTTCTTGGCTTTTATTGTCCAAAACCAAGATGGTTAAAGCGTACCCTATCCACCATAAACCTGAAGTTTCTCGTTGCATTCGGTAGTTCTTCAATAAAGTTTGTCCAAACATAACTACAAATTGTTCGTCACTTTTTTGTAATCTTTTTCTTGGCCAAATCATAAAAGGGGAGTGGCAGTGAGGTAAAGGGGCAGGACAATGATGCAGTAGAGGCTACATATTCAGTTGTATACCAGACAGAAAATAAAAACAAGCCTCCAAGTCTCATAACTGACATTCAAACTGCACCCCACCCCTTTAAGAGAAGGAAAGGTTTAAATTAAGTAAGCTTTATCTGAAATGTCTATATGAATACACTAGTAAACCCTCAAAGTAATGCTGCTCAGAGTTCTGTGTCAGAAGAAACACATCATTTTTTTCCTTCTATTGTGTACACATGAGCTTCTGTATCAGACTTCCTGTTTTCAGCATAAACCTCCAGGGCTAGGGTTTGAGCATGCTCAGTTTGCTCCTCTTCTCCTTCCTCCTCCCCTCCCTGCTGTAATCTGAGCTCTGAGCTATGAGTGAACAGGGAAAGACTCAGGCAGAAATTGATGTCACAGCAAGCTAATATGGAAGCTGATATCCAAAACAAACAGAGACAGTGTGTTATTACTCAGGTGCGGAAAAGCATTCGAAAGTAAAAATAGCTTTCTAGCTTGCACTTATTTGGCTAATCTATTGGCAATTTACCACTTTGGTAACTATCCTTCTTCTTTAAGGTCCACCTATGGGGTCTAGAGGGAATATAATAACCAGTATAATGTTTGCTGCTCATCTAGTAACATATAGCATCCAATCGAAAGTAGTGATGAGCTAATTTGACCCATTTTGCTTTGCTGAAAAATTAGCGAAACTGCTGAAAAATTAGCAAAAACGTGAAAAAAAACATTGAAGTAAATAGGTGACAAGTTTTTTTACATTCGCCAATTTTTCTTATGTGCACCTTTTTTTTTTACATGTTCCCTTTTTTTCACTCCAAATACACTTAAGTCAAAGGGTGTTTTTTCTTGTGTTGACTATTTTGTCTTGGCGACTTTTTGTTCAAATGCATTTAAGTCAATGTCAATATCTAGTATAGGTCAATCTAAAAACAACTGGACTTGCTGAGTAATCAATGAAGACGTTTCACTACTCATCCGAGCAGCTTCTTCAGTTCAACTGACTGGTGTGGGAAGTTCTCGGCATATAAACTCTTCCACTAATCCATTTACAATGGCACATTGTAACTCTTCAAAGAGGTGACATCTGAAGAAACTCACAGAGGTGTTGATTCTGTGTAGTTGTGATAGGATTATCCAATGTGTCATGCAACTCCTAGATACAGGTGTTACTTGTGAGAGTTGCATGAATGGATGTGTGAAGTGTTCTGAATCCGCCGGGGTACAGATGTTAGAACAGCATTGTATGTAGCAGACAGGTGGTGTCGAAGGCCCCCACCTCTGTTCAGAGATGGTCTCTCCACCTTGACATGAATCGCCTCTTTCACGTCTCGTTCAAACCAGCGGTCTTCTTTATCCAAGATTTGGACCTTGCTGTCTTCAAAGGAGTGTCCCTTGTCTTTTAAGTGTAGAAAGACAGCTGAGTTTTGCCCTGTAGAGTTCTCCCTCCTGTGCTGAGCCATTCGCTTGGAGAGCAGTTGTTTTGTCTCCCCGATGTATAGATCTGTGCACTCCTCGCTACACTGGACTCCGTATACCACATTGCTTTGTTTTTCTTTTGGTGTTTGATCCTTTGGGTGTACCAGTTTTTGTCTCAGTGTGTTGCTAGGTTTGAAAAACACAGGGACATGGTGTTTGTTGAAAATCCTCCTGAGTTTCTCTGACACTCCAGCTACATATGGGATGACTATGTTTCGCCTACTATGTGTCTCCGGGCGGTTATTTCTATTGGTGTTCCTGTTGGGCTTGGTTGCTGCTGTTTTGACAAAGGCCCAGTCTGGGTAGCCACACGCTTTCAAAGCTCCTCTGAGATGTTTTTGCTCTTTGTCTTTGGACTCTGTATCAGTTGCCACACATTCCGCCCGGTGGTGCAGGGTTCGAATGACACCCAGTTTGTGTTCCAGTGGATGGTGGGAATCAAACAACAGATATTGATCTGTATGAGTGGGTTTCCTGTATACTTCCGTCTTCAAGCTACCCCCCTCTTGGATACATATCAAACAGTCCAAAAAAACAAGTTTGTTCTCATGGACATCTTCCCTTGTGAACTTGATGTTATTGTACACAATGTGTTCTGTGAAGGCCGCCACTTCATTGGATCTGATTTTAACCCAAGTATCATCCACATACCTGAACCAGTGAGTCGGTGTAGTTCCCTGGAAAGTAAGTAAGGCCCTCCTTTCCACTTCCTCCATGTACAAGTTTGCTACAATGGGAGAGACTGGAGAACCCATTGCACAACCATGTTTCTGTCTATAAAAAAGGTTCTTGTACTTGAAGTATGTAGTGTTAAGGCACAAATCTAGCAACAAACAAACTTGGTTGGGACTGAGCTTCGTTCTGCTGCTGAGGGTGTTATCATGTTGCAGTCGATTTCTTACAGTCTCAATCGCCTCTGTAGTAGGTATACATGTGAACAAAGAAGTGACATCATATGATACCATTGTTTCTTGTGCCTCTAGTGTAACGCCGTGAATCTTGGTTACAAACTCTTTGGCATTCTGGATATGATGCACTGTATTGCCTACCAACGGGGCTAAGATGTTAGCCAGGAATTTTGCAATGCTGTATGTCACTGAATTTATGCTGCTGACAATGGGTCTTAGTGGGGCTCCTTCCTTGTGTATCTTGGGGAGTCCGTATAAGCATGGTGTGGCTTCCCTGGGATACAGACGGTGGTATAAAATTTCTCCTTTTCAAGTTGTTGTAGGCAACCGATCACCTTTTTCTTGTAACCACTGGTTGGGTCTTTCCCTAAGGGTTCATATGTATTGCTATCACTGAGCAGAGTGGTTATTTTGCAGTCATAGTCAGTTGTGTTGAGCACAACTGTGCATCTCCCTTTATCTGCTGGCAGGATACTGATGTTCGGGTCCTTACTCAGAGAGCTGAGTGCTCTCCTCTCTTCTGTAGTAAGGTTAGAGGGAGGTGTTCTGGCACTTGACAAAGCAGCTGACACTTTTAGCCGGAGTTGTTCTGCTTCTTCATTTTTCAAGTTATTATTTTTGATAGCAGACTCTGTGGCTGTGATGAGTTCAACTACTGGTATGTGTTGTGGTGTCACTGCATAGTTTAACCCCTTGGCTAAGACATCCTTTTCAGGCTGGGTTAGTACCCTACCTGATAGGTTCCTAACCCAAGTGTCTTTGGTGTTCTTTGGTGTCTCATCTTTCTGCCTCCAGGTTAGTTCTTCAGTCCTTTTCCAACTGCTGCTTCGTGACAGTAATGTGGTGAATTTGCTTATTTGTCGCTCCTTACTCGTAATGTGTTGGGCAATCTGTGCATGTTCAACGAACCTAACCACCCTTTCCAAAGTTCCATCAGGCAGTTCTTTTGCCAGACTCCATTTTAGATGTTCTACTTTCTGCTTAAGGGCATCAATGGTAAAGTTGATCTGTCTGACTCGTTCATTTAGTAGATGTTTTTGGGCTTTTTGTAAAATCTTGTTGGCTCTGTGACTTTTTTTCTGTGGAACCCAGGCGCAGGCTACAAGGGGTGAGACCCTGATGTCGGCATCTGAGATTAAAGCGTAGATGGTTTCGATAGTCTGCCACTTTTCTTGCTGTTCTTTCATATTCCCGAAACCAGTTTTAGAGTATTCTCTCCAAAATGAATGGCAATATGACTATGAAGATTTTCATTCATCCAGGTCATAGTATATCTAGTATAGGTCAATCTAAAAACAACTGGACTTGCTGAGTAATCAATGAAGACGTTTCACTACTCATCCGAGCAGCTTCTTCAGTTCAACTGACTGGTGTGGGAAGTTCTCGGCATATAAACTCTTCCACTAATCCATTTACAATGGCACATTGTAACTCTATACAGATCTATACATCGGGGAGACAAAACAACTGCTCTCCAAGCGAATGGCTCAGCACAGGAGGGAGAACTCTACAGGGCAAAACTCAGCTGTCTTTCTACACTTAAAAGACAAGGGACACTCCTTTGAAGACAGCAAGGTCCAAATCTTGGATAAAGAAGACCGCTGCTTTGAACGAGGCGTGAAAGAGGCGATTCATGTCAAGGTGGAGAGACCATCTCTGAACAGAGGTGGGGGCCTTCGACACCACCTGTCTGCTACATACAATGCTGTTCTAACATCTGTGCCCCGGCGGATTCAGAACACTTCACACATCCATTCATGCAACTCTCACAAGTAACACCTGTATCTAGGAGTTGCATGACACATTGGATAATCCTATCACAACTACACAGAATCAACACCTCTGTGAGTTTCTTCAGATGTCACCTCTTTGAAGAGTTACAATGTGCCATTGTAAATGGATTAGTGGAAGAGTTTATATGCCGAGAACTTCCCACACCAGTCAGTTGAACTGAAGAAGCTGCTCGGATGAGTAGTGAAACGTCTTCATTGATTACTCAGCAAGTCCAGTTGTTTTTAGATTGACCTATACTAGATATACTATGACCTGGATGAATGAAAATCTTCATAGTCAATGTCAATGTTTTTCTCAGCTTTTTTTCTCACTCCAAATGCATTAAAGTCAATGGGCGACTTTTTTCGATGGTGAAATTTCGCTGCGAATCCATGCCTGGTGAAAAAATCGCTCATCTCTAATTAGAAGGTAAAATTTACTTTTTAAAAATAATATCAAATGCTGTGAGTTAGTAAATATCAAGAAACTTTAGACTTTTCATTAGATTACCCCAATAGTCTGCTAACCACCTGTCTGCTGACCACCTTTCTTAAAAAAAAAAAAAATTATATTGCAGCAGGAAAAAATGTATGGCATGAGAAATTAAACTCATATTCTATGTCCTAGATAAATGGTGAAACATTTACTTTATCAATATGATTTGACAGAAATAGACAGTATAATAAAAGGGAATAGGTTGCACCATGCTGAAAAAGACTTCTATTATTATTTAAAGCGATGGTGGTAGTGATGGGTGGATCTGTGCTGTTTCGCGTTGCCGAAAAGCGACACTATTATACGCGTGACTATTTTGTCCAAATGCATTAAAGTCAATAGGTGTCCAAATAATTTTGACTTGCTATAATTTTATGCACGCGGCAATTTTGTCAATTTCTTTCTGATGCGGCGTATTTTTCACCAACTAATTTTTGCCCCAGTTTTGTGTATTTATTCGCCCATTACTAGATGGTGGCTTTGGGTACACTACATTTCTTTATACCATGAAAGTAATATACAAGTGGAAAAGGACAAATAGAAAAGCTGTGTTTTGTGCCTATTCTAGTTCATGCTTTACTATTAATGTTCCCCTTCCATTGCTCAGATTTTTTTTGTGTCAATTTCTTAATAAACCGTGCATTCATTTTTCTAATCATTCTGATTATTTTTCAAGTGCTACTTCTAAAGAATCCATTTAATTGCAGAATAACCCATTATCTGCTGAGAGATGGAGAAAAAGTGTTCTGGAAAGAAATCCCTTTCGAGAGAGACTGCAAACCTTTAATGATTGAAATAAAAGAGACTTATGACAAATAAAAAAAGAGAGCAAGCATAGCTGGGTAGCAGACACTTCTTCTATTTATTATAGTCCAGGTAGTTGAAGAAAACAAAGGCTATCTGCAAGGAAGCAGAGTATTCTGTACTGCACTGTTAATTAAATCTAACTTGGACACTGTTCTATGGAGAGCAGACAGTAGCTAGAAGAAGTAGAAGATGGTAATGTGGATTTTAAATATTTATTATAATGCAGGTAGGTTATAAAAACAGATATTCTCCCTTTCAGCACTCTATATTGTCAGATTTAGAGGTTGTACTCTGAGTGATTTGCCAGCAGTTGTCAGGGAATGTAAAGCTATCTATCACTCTCCCGTCAAAGGATCCTGTCAGACAGTAAAACGTTATACTGTTGATTTATTAAACATGAGTGAAAAAGTAAAATTCCCCTTCATCTTCTAAATATTGTCTGGGCCCCTTAGATCTGAACACCTGTTGTTGAAAGTAGTAAGTGATTTTTTTTGTGTGTGTGTCTGAGATAAAAATATTTTCTTAGCCTGGTAGGAGTCAGTGCGAGAAGAGCTTTCAAGGTATCTGGTTAAAAACGAAATGTTTGTCTGAGATATGATATCCGTGCAACATTGGGCAAGTTATTTTATCTCTATAGCCATAGCATACCTTCTACAGCAGGAGACTCCAAGCCATAATCATCATTTATTTATACTGCATTACACATTACCCAGTAATTTATATTCATTTATGAACAAACCCGGGTGTTACAGTTACACTATTTAGCAACCAAGGGTTACAGAAAGTAAATAGGATTAGAGGGCCCTGCTCTCATGAGCCAATTTTTTGAGAAAGAAAAGAGCAAAGTTGAAGAGGCCTAAGTGAATACTATTGCATGTCACAAAAAACTCAATGAAATCATATTTCGCAATGGCTAATTAGGTGGAGAGTAGAGATGGGCGAATAAATTTGGCAGACACGAATACGCAGCGAATTTCTGCTGTTTGCTACAAGCAAATTCATTCACAAAACTCCCGCAACAATTCGCTGCCGAAAACTCTCCCTGCATCAAAAAAATTGACGCATAAAAATTGTAAATTTGTAATTAAAAATTATTCGGACACCCATTGACTTTGATTTCGCTAAAAGTCCCAGTTTTTCCATCAACGTTTGCAATGGTTGCTGATTTTTAAGCTGTTCATACAATTAGCTCACCAAACCAGCGAATCTTATTTCAGTCACCTAACATGATGGACCAAAGTTAGGGGATCAGATTGTTGGGTTCAGTGTCCAATGAGCAAGGACCCCATCAACGCATTGCTGAACAGGCTCCCTACATGAGCCAAGGGCTGCTAAATCAGTTTGTAAGTATAAAGCTCCGTAAGTAGATATTTTGGTGATTTTTAACGCGTCTAGTTTTATTTTTTACCCAGAAAACCACCTGTGTTTGATTGCTAGCTGAAGTATGTATGGCCTTGGTGAAAAGGCTGAGAAGTCCTTATTTAAAAGTGTTTGCCTTAATTGGTTCTTTAATATTTACAATGTAGCACTAATATATATCATGTTTATACACTATTTAGAGTCATGTATTTACTGCACAGTGTAATGTCAAACACAATGTCCATGTTTTTTACCAACAATGCAGCATCCCCTCCTCCCTCAATTCAAGCCTCATTCCAGTCACCAGGGGTAGTTATTTACAGGTGATGCATTAAAATGACACTGTGCTGGCAATCGGACACAACTGCACCTTTTGGTTCCAGGATGGCTTCATTTTTGCAGTTTGATGTTAGAATGATGTGTGTACCTGATTCTTTTGGCTCAGCTGTGGCAATTGACCCTTCGCTTTCAGCCATCCTACTGGACACCATTGTTCCGTACCTTAATGAAACACCAGGAGCCAGAAATGGTGTAAAATGGTCAAAGCATTTATTCACATTTTATCAAATAAATAGGACCTTGCCAGCCTCACCCAAGGCAATATTCAAAGCCAGAATTACATAAGAGATCACTACTATACTCTGCTGTTCCTCACTTGAGATCAGCACTACTGTATAGGTGCCCATACATGGAGAGATCCGCTCGTTTGGCGATGTCGCCAAACGAGTGGATCTCCCTCCGATTTGCCCACCTTGAGGTGGGCAATTTCGGGCTGATCCGATCGTGGGCCCTAGGGCCCAATGATCGAATCCTAGCGAACGCAAACGGGCGGTCGGATTGCGGGACCGCATCAATGAAAAGATACGGCCGCGATCCGACGGGATTTTTAATCCCATCCGATCGAGATCTGGCCGACTTTCAGCCAGATCTCGATCGGGGAAGCCCGTCGGGGGCCCCCATATACGGGCCAATAAGCTGCCGATTCGGTCTGTCGGCAGCTTTGACCTTAAGTCATTATATTCACCACTGAGTATTAAGCTGCCTCTAACTACAGAGAGGATGGCCCCCAAATCTGTGAACAGCGGGAGCTGCATCTCCCACTATGAGAGAAGTTCAGCAGCCCTGCTGGCGGCCCTGAATCTGCAGTGTCTTGGTGATAGGATGCAATGTGATGATGTTAGTGCTCTGTCATGGGTGCCACCATCTTGACAAAGTGGAACGCTCTGCAAAGTGGCAGTACTCACAGGTGTTGGGTGCTTCAGTAACTGCATGAATAACTTTATGTCCCTCATCCATATCTGCTTCATATATGTTTGAGGTCAATAAAAGGAGATTATTGTAGAAACCATTAACAATGATTTTCTGTTTGCCATAGAGATGATAGAAAATACAGTGATGACAGTTCCCTGCTTTTCAATTAAATTCAAGAAATTAATATAAATATGTCATATACTTTGCCTTGTTTTCCTGAAATAGACAGAGTTGGGTGAAAACACATCCTCCCTACTGTAATAACCTTCTAAAGTCCTTATTAGGTCCACATGTAGCATGCTTGATTTTATCCTAGCCCCAGACAGCTATGAATCAAGCTCTATGAAGGATGTGTCTGTTTAATACACCATTCCCTGTTCCCAACACACTCTGCAATTCATCTAGGGCTCAAATTGTTATTACTTAATGCCTATCTGAGGATGACGCATAATTGGCCACGTTCTTGGTCTTAGCTATACCTGCACGGCTGGGTTCTATCAATTACTTAGGATGGAGTCTGTGTCTGATTGAGTTTATGTAGAGCAGGGACAAAATGACAAATTATTCAATAGTGAAAGGTGGTATCCAAATCAGACCTGCTTATTTGCTTTCTCACCATTTATACATGGGCACCTGTGAGCTGTGTATCCAGTGTCTGAAATCTTGGAGTCATAGTACATTAGTAACTTATTTCCATGTCCAAAGTGTTAGGCTTATTAACCACTTTTTCTGGGAAGTTATGGAGCTTACATTTTAGTTGAAGAATTAAAATAAAAAACATTGTACAGTTTTTATTATGTGATTATCTTCATACAGGTATGGGACTTATTATCCAGAATGCTCTGGACCAGGGGTTTTCTGACAAAGGGATCTTTCTGTTATATGGACCTCCATACCTTTAGTCTGCTAAATATCATTTAAACATGAAATAAACCCAATAGGATTGGTTTGCCTCAATTGGGATTCATTATATCTCAGTTGGGATTGATTATGAGTTTTTAATACTACAGAGAAAAAAGATATAATAACAAATTTTGAATTATTTGCTTAAAATTGACCCAGTGAGAGATGGTTGTTCTGTAATTCAGAGTTTTCTGAATAACAGGTTTCTTGATAATGGATTCCATTTCTGTAATGTATTTTGTTAACTACTTAAACTTGAATTCAAAAGAAAGCCCTAATATTAGGTACCAAAAGTGGTCCGTGTGTGTCATGCAAGATGCTTCCCAACCAGTATCTTTGTAAAATATTTTGATTGGTTTATCCATTGGACAGGTAGGAAAATTTTGTTTAGGATGACAAAAAGGAGCAGTAATATCATTATGATTATTTTGAATAAAATCTCTACATTAATGTCTGCTGAACTTTCTTGATCATCCAAAATTGAAAAGTTACACAATATCACAATAAAATGAAGAAAGGTCCTGAAGTTCAGCTTCAGGTTCAATTTTAAGTCGAGGGGAAAAAAATATATGGTTTAAACGTTTTACAAAAGCAAATAAAGTTCTGTCTTGCATAAAAAAGGGCATTAACTCAAGGGATGAAAACATAATTATGCCTCTTTATAGGTCCCTGGTGAGGCCTCATCTGGAGTATGCAGTGCAGTTTTGGACTCCAGTCCTTAAGAGGGATATAAATGAGCTGGAGAGAGTGCAGAGACTAAGTGCAACTAAATTGGTTAGAGGGAGGGAAGAATTAAATTTATGAGGGGAGACTGTCAAGGTTGGGGTTGTTTTCTCTGGAAAAAAGGCGCTTGTGAGGGGACATGATTACACTTTACAAGTACATTAGAGGACATTATAAACAAATAACAGGGGACCTTTTTTAGCAATATTTGTCAGTAGCAATTTTGTTTAGTCAAGTAACATTTACTGTGATGTTGAACCTAAAAGTGCCCTCACCACTACAACATGCAGATGAGGCATTCAATCTACATACACTAAAAATGGCAAACACTAATCTCAGATACCATATGATCTGACCTCCAACTGTGTATCTACTGTATAGCTCTAGAATGTTACTGTGCACCTAATGTACTGGTATTTTACATAAATAACAAACTGTTCCCAAACTGTGAGGTTTCCCCACCCCTGGGATACTTGGAGCAGTGGCAGGGGGGCTCAGCCTGAAGGCCAGTTAGTGTGAGGACTGGAAAGAATGGCCATTTGATCTCCTACATAAACATCCATATAAGTCCAACTTGAGCATCAGAGGGTGAGATTTGGAGTAAATATGAATGTGCTGTCCTAGATATTCTAGAATTCTTGAACGATACACCAATTATTTCCTATATTATAATTCAATGAGTCCCTGGCCAAAAGGTTGGACCTTTTTGGGAGGCTAGAATTGAAAATCTAAGGTAACCAATGACTTAGACGGAAAGGAATAAATTCATTAAAATATTAAAAGATACATGGCCTATACAGTATATAAGTAAATTTCCTTCCCAATGTAGTTCTGGAGGACATCCAAAGAAAATGGACAATGAAATGATGGAATATACTACTAACATGGTTGGTAGTTAATGATTCACTAGTTCAGGAATATGGGTGATTTTTTTAACAAAATACGGGAAATAGAGATTTTGATTATTTGCAAAAAATATACCATAAAATGATGCCAATACACTTTAATGGGTGAAAAAATGTGTTACACATAAAAAAAAATTGTCATGCATTTTGTCTTATTGTTGGTGAAGAAAAATGGGTCAGATTCACCCATCACTACTCAATATTATTCGACTGGCTGTTGAGCTGTTTTTTTTTTCTTCTTGTGGATCAGCTTGTAGATGGGTGACCCAAGTGATAGCTAATCATAAATTGGATCATAAGTGTCTCTAAGGCTTATCAGGGGCGATCCTGGCCCCTCCACCATCTGAGGCAGAAATTCAGCTCTTAAATTCTCAGCTCGTCTCATTGGTGAAGCACCCCTGAGGCTTATTTGCATATGCACCCGAACCAGAGCCAGACACTGGTGTCTGGTATCAACTATAATTGTTCAGTAAATCGTTCACCTGCACTCCTGTACTTCTCGTCCTTTAAGACCCAGCTACTGGTAAGTAAAAGTATTTTATTTAAGACGTAACATAATAATCCTTTTCATCTTCAGAGGCTCTGTCGCTGATCCAGTGATTAGCTGTAATAGAAACGTTTAATTTTTTCAGATTATATTGAGTGTTTCAAATGGAGGGGTTATGACTTTCCTTGCTGAACGCAGAGGCAAGGACAGGTTATCTGTTGAAAGAGGAACATCAGCAATGCACCGTGTCCTAATTCTGATGAGCAGAGCTGATAGATATTTAAAGCATTACCAGTCATCAAATGAAGTCTGCAGATTCATATTGATACTCAATAAGGAGGCAGCAGGTTTAATGACGATTTGTAACTCTCTTAAGGTGGCTCCTCATGCTGTCTAATAAGAAAGGAGGAAGTATTTATTGTCATTAGAGATACAGTAGCCCCAGCTGCATTCAGTCAGAAAGGAATTATTTCACTGCCAATGTATATAAAACATCTATTATTTAATAAGAGGGCACATTTATAAAGCAAGATCACTAGGCCCTTTGCTCCATGCGCCAGATGTACTACATCTAACTAAAAACATGGCTGTGCTCAGGATCTCTTATCCAGCAGAGGATGGTGAAGAAAAGGTTTGGCAAGTTTCTGAATTCTGCAGAATTTGTTCACTACTCTACAGAATATGTCTTGGTATTGTATGAAACATTTTGCCAAAAAGCGATTATAATGCAGAGCGTCATCTCATCGTTGTTTGTATGAATTGAAAGGGGATCATATTAAATTCTGACTTCCAAGCTTCTACTCAATTAATAGGAAAAATAAAGCACTATCAATAAAGTTCCAAGTTTAAGAGAAACAGAACAAACATTTTTAGAAACTGACTGTCGATATAATACTAAAATAAATTGTAAGGAAATCTACTTTATAATAAACACTTCCTCCTTTCTTATTCTCTTCTGTGCCACCGGCCACTATAAAGCTAGGGGGAGGAGAATAAAGCTATTACCTGGGACAATATAGTTATATAGTAATGATGGTGCAATATAACAGTGATTAATAAAAAAACAGGTAGGTGCACAACAAGATCATTTCTTTCAATTGTATTAATAAACTGCAATATAATCTGGTAATAGGTGGTTTATATAAAACTAACAGAATAATCAATCAATGAATCAAAATGTAAGTATTAAATTGGCCCTTTCAGCCTTAGCAAATCATGCAGTATGAGTTAATATAGAGATGACCCGTACCCTTGAGCAATTTATTAGTTGGTTTATGCCACCAAATAAGAAAGTGTAACTCCAGTACAAGGATACTAAAACAATGAACTGCTGAGAAATTAAATGATAAGCTCCTTCTGGTCATGGGAACTGTCAGTACAAGATGAATGTCTGTAATCAAGTACGAGCTTATTGGGATCTCCTACTGATCAGATCTGCTGAAGAATTACCTTCTTTTGTTTCAAGAATGGATGGAATAAGAATCTTAAAACAGGATGTTTGGGACCCTGCAATTACTTCTGGACTACAAGTATTTTTTTCTGCCTACGATAGCATTCCTTGGAGAAGAATGAATCCATTAGACAGTCCATATGCAAAGATGCAACATCCAATATGAAAGATGTATCATAGAAATTATATGAACATCTACAGGAATATGTAAACAAGAGGCAGTTTGGCTAGACTGATTAAGAGAAACCTGATAGCTCCTAGTGATCTAGGTCATTGAGTTTTTTATTGGAATAAATACCATTGCCCAGAGAGTGCAACAATAGCATGTCCTTCATACATTTGAGTTCTCTTTCTACCCTCTCTCTCTTTTGGAGAAAATTCTAAGTTTTATGAGATTATTTAACAAGAGGGCATAGCTTGCAAAGCAAGGCCAATGCTGTAATCAAAATAAATATGATACAATTATAGTTAATTAAAATATATCAGCAGCAAATGTAAAAATAGTTATATAATGTGCTTACAATTACCTACCAGATCTTTCTAATTGCCCAGAAATTCTACAGATGTTGTTCTGTTTTTCTCATTTTTGTTTTTTTTTTTTATTCTTTGCCTCCCATCTCTGGGGAAATAGCTTTAATACGCTGTGCTGTAGACTTTCCCATTTCATGGTGGATGGTTTGGCCAATAGCCATGTGTGGCCTGTGGTTAGCAATGAAAATGATCCCAAATGGTGCTCCAACCATTCGTAAGTGTGTCTGGGGTACATCTTCTTAAAAGAAAACGTGAAAAATTGTTTGTGGTGGGTCAAAACACATATAAGGCTCTTTTGAGATATTTCTGCACTGCTATATTGAAGAACTGCAAAATCACACAGGGAAGGCAATAAGTAAATGGCTTCCTTGCCCATCTGGATGATGCTCAAGTTTGGGCATGAGTGGTGTTTATACAAATGGCCTGTGGGTGTCACTGTGCACAGGACTTGTACTGTGCATACACAGGACTTTCTGTACAGCTTGATAGTGAAAGTGAAAGCTTACTGTTGTGTAATGCCTGCATGACTCTGCTAATAAAACACTGTTATACTCTACTCATCCTCGGCTATCCAAAACATAACAGCATGGGTACAGGGTGCATTTACATGTCTCCACCAACACACATCTCATGAATACAACACTACCAAACATAGCGCTGTATTCATGATCACATGCAGTACTTTCCACTTTTGCTATCCAGACAAGTATGGGGGATCCAGACAAGCCACCTTAAGAGGTAGTTTGCACATTTTTGTGCACTTTCCACCTCTGCCCAGTACATACTTTGTGCAGGAATAAGCAGTATTTGGACTGATGTTTTCCCAGAGTAAAATATTAAAATCGCAGCTAGCACTTTGCAAATCAGATTCCAGAATAAATCACAGAGGGAATATAATTGACCATAGTCAATGATATTTGATATATATATATATATATATATATACATATATATATATATATATATATATATATATATATATATATATATATATGTATATGTGTGTATATACTGTATATGTATATATATATATATATATATATATATATATATATATATATATATATATATATATATATATATATATATATTTATTTATAGTAGCACTTCTAGTGGAAAGTCTGCAAAAACACTAATCCTCTATATTTATACCTAATCTGTGCATGCAGAATGTGTAAATGTTCCATGATGAATGCCTGCAAGGCCCATGAGAACAGTTCCACTTGCTTCTGTGGTTCCAGTAATTTCTGGTGTCACTATGCAGCACAAACTATTTACTGGCTAGAGACGGAGGTGTGGTGTTTACACCTCTGTAGCTCATTTTCTGATCAGAATAATACCGTTCTCATCCTGAATAAATATAAAACAAATGACCTTCCACGAGCAGCTTGTTATATATGTAGATACCAATCAACGCATACATACACAAAAATGGGATTTTTACATTTGCTCTCTTTAATCCGTGACCCCTAACATGCTGGGCTACAAAAGCTATGTATAACACTGTGTTTTAAAAATGGTGCAAAAAAGCAGTATAAAATAAAAGGCACATACTGTATGTATAAAAATATAAATATAGATAGAGAGATATAGATATATATATAGATATACAGTATGTAAATGTATATAAATAATACACAACATGATTATTCTGTAAATCCTGTAAATTACATCTTTATAAATGATGCTTAGTGATGTCGTTTTCCTGAAACTTGTGTATTGTAATAAATAATATACACCTTTTTGTAAAATATGAGGATATCAAAGGGCACCTCAGCCTTTGCCCTTGTGCCGGTGTATATATATATTTATACAGTATATTAAAACCATGCATTACATTTGCAGGAGTCATCCATTACAAATAGTTAGTGATGAGCGAATTTGGGGCGTTTCGCTTTGCCGAAAAATTTGCAATTTCCCACAAAATTGGCAAAACAGCGAAAAATTCACGAAAACGGCTCCGGCGTCTCATTTTTGATGTCGGCGTCAGTTTTTGACTAAATCGCACCGGCGTCCATTTTTTGGATGCCGCCAAATTTTCACAGGCGAATTTTCATGGCAGTTTCGCAAATTTATTCACCGCGGGAATTTGCAGCGAATTCGCGCCTGACGAATAAATCCGCCCATTACTACAAATAGTTAATTGAGGTAGTTATTAAAGTATTCTTTAACTCAGAAAATGATCCCATTATTTTACACCACCTAAGACCTGGTATAACTCATTTAAGTCAATGGGAGTGTTGAGGCAGAGAAGAATTTCTGGTATGAAAAGTGGTGGGAAAAAAAAGCTGTGTAAATGCTGTACTTATTCTGCTTTTCTATTTTCTTTAGGAATTGTACCCTGGGCAAGGGATACCCATAAAACCATTACACAGCTGTATAAATAATCAAGACTTTAGACAGCATTCAATATTATTATTGTGGCGTGTTACGCAGGTTTATGAATATTCACCTACTGTATGTGCTACAAGCCTCAATGAACCTGACACGACTAGTGTTACTATAAACCTGTTCAGTATATCACAGGGGCCCCCCAATATTACCTTTGCACAAGACCCCAAAATAAAAGAAAATGGAATTCTGACAGTGACCGGTGACCATTTAGCAAACCAGAGAAAAATGTGAAGATGAAGTCCCCCTGATTACCATGTTAGAGGGACTTCAAATCCCATCAACCATCACTTCACAATGGATCAAACAGAGGGAGGGGTCACGTGACACTGTGAGTCTAACGGGGAGTTAGGAAATGGTTTGTACGATTCAGACATAGAATATTACGGTTTCCTTTCAAGTCTATATAAAAAAATACAATTATAATTATAGTTGGAAGTTCAAAAGGTGTTTATGAAACTTTTCTACAAAAAAAACACAACTGAATGAGCTCATGTCAAAAATAGGGGTACGGTATATTGCACCTTTCAAAAACTTGATGGAGCAGGCACTCAATGAAGGCAATCTTCCACCAGGCAAATAAATATCAAAGTGAAGTTTATTGTGTCCACAGCCTTACGCGTTTCGTTATAAACACTTAATCATAGGCTCATAGGCATATGGTACCTTTAAATTTTTCCCAATACCTGTACTCCTGGTGCGTTTAATTCTTATCCTTATCACTCTTATGTCCAGCTCCATTTTTCTTGTTCACATTCTTAATGGGTCCTGTTCACATTTGGCGAATTAGGGATTCTCCGAATCTACTATTTTAGGATTTGGCCGAATCCTGAATGCCAGTAACGTAACTATACCCCTGCAGCTTGCCCCCCACCCCTGCTGAGCCTGTCATGAGGGGGTGCAAGCCCTGGTTCAGTCGTACCCCTGGCAGTTCCACCACTGCCAAATCCTTAAAAAAGATGTGTCCGAATACCGAACCTAATAAAATGCATATTAGGGAAATGAGGGGCCAAATAAAACCGCAGGCTGGGCGCACGGTTAAATATGTTTTCACTTCCATGTTGTGTGACGAAAAGTCACATGATTTTTAGGATTCAGATTTGGTTGAATTTTGCCAAATCCCGAAACTAATCCTGAGTTTGATGCATCTTTAATCACCTATAAAGGTGTCTACGTACAATATTTTAACACATAAATTAACAAGATCTCATCAGCGTATTTATGTGAGTATTTTTTCTAAAAAACAGAATAACACTGAAAATGTTACTGTTATTTTATAGCACTCAGAAAATAGTGTCAGAAATACTGTTTTTAAGAGCCTTTTATCAAGTTCATAATATTACACTTGACTACATATTTACATAAAATGAATGAGCATTTTTATAGATAGATAGGTCCCTTGTATTCAGTCGTTTCTCACATACTACCAATCACACCACCCTTTCTCCACCATGTATGCAGGATAGTAGGACCTGTAACTCAGAGTAGGTCTGGAATTTATGCTCATGGTTAGTCAAATTACATCATTTTCAGAACTTTCTTTTATCTGTTTACATGAGTATATCATAATAACTAGCACAGTTTATTGGAAGAAGTGTCTGGAGACCTGCCTGTCCATCATCCATTCCTAAACCAAGGGTATTAATATAAAGTTGATCCCCTATTTGCTGCTAAAACAGCTTCTAGGAAAATATTACACTTGATGTTGGAACATTGTTGGTGGCATGTGCTTCTATTTGACAACAAGAGAATTAGTGAGATTGGGCACTGATGTTTAGGATCAGGCTTGGCTTACATTAAGATTTCCATCTCATCAAACAGGTATTCAGTTGTGTTTAACGTCTAGAGTCTAGACTATAAGCAGGCCAGTCCAGTTTATCCACTCCCATATCAGCAAACTCATTCTGTTAGAACTTTGTTTTATGCATGGGGGCATTTTTATGCTGAAACAGAAAAGAGTCTTCCTCAAACTGTTGCCACAAAGAAGAAAACATTGAATTGTCATGAAAGTCATTGTACCCTGTAACCTTAAAGTGGACTTATGGCTCCTGGGGATCTAGCCCAAACCATGAAAAGAAAACAGTCTCTGAATATTGCTCCTTCTCCACTAAACTTTACATCCAGCATAACCCATTTAAACCTATAGTGTTCTTCCTGGCATCCGAGGATGTGTCCACTCCCCCAATGGAGTCCAATGGAGGTGACTTTTATACCACTCCATACCACACTTGACATTGAACATCGCAATGATAGGTTTGTTTGCCTTTGATCACCCATAAAAACTCCATGCTCCTGATGATTACTTCTTGCAGACATTGCAACCAGAGGAGGTTTACAACAGTCAGCATTCCATATGAATATACAGTAGAGTGATGCGGATGCTCCCATCTTGTTAAAGTCGTTGTTGCAAAACATCTTGTTAAAACCACTAAAACCATATATAAATATACATACACTAATATATATATATATATATATTAAAAAGAAATAATATCATTTTAAAAATAAAAATATATTGAAAAGATATATATATATATATATATATATATATATATATATATATATATATATATATATATATATTAAGAGACAGGAAATATCTTTGTTCTCTGTTTCATCTGTCTTCATCTCTAGAACACTAAAGGGAAAAATGTAGACTGTGTAATGATGATAGTAGTATTCTGAACTGGACTATTCTGGCCCAAGAGTCTGTATCTCCGTGATTTAGAATTCCAAAAGGCAAGAGTGGATTTTAAAGTGACAAATTAAGGAAGAGGGGCCTATTTATGGCACCTGGATGGCTTAAGCAGTAACAGGCGCAGAATCCGTAAGAAAGATAAGAGACCAGCGAGAAATCAATCAGTTCTAGAAATAAAGATTTAAGGACGCAGTTTGGCTGCAACTACTGGTGGGAATTGAAAAGATCCAGCAGAGAGTGTTGTTTACATACGGAGTTTCCCACCATTAACTGGTGAATGAGAGGGGTCGTTTTCCTTACAACAGCCTGGAGTCATCTGTTTGCAATCAGCACCTTGTGCATGGGCCGGGCTGGAGTTGCATGACTGCCTCTCTCTGTTGCCAACATGGGTTGTAATGATGGCAAAGTTGAGATGACAAAAGAATCCACATTTCAGCACCTATCCATTCTCTTTGAAATAAATATTATCTTCATTTATTTTCAATGGAAAGCATATACCAGAGATATTGAGCTTGGGGATAGACATATTCCACAATGCTACAATTGCCGCCATTCTTTCTCACCTTTCACACATTCTTTTCACATCAGGGTGAAGGAAAACAGGCTGCTTTCAAGCAATTTGAGCATACTGTTTTATGTAGCCCAAAACTGTGGCACCAGGGTGACCAAAACGCACACCCTTGATGTGCAGAGCAATCTCATTCAAGGTGATCGTTGCCTGCAAACATGGCCTGTGTTTCAAGGCAAGAATTGCTTACAGGTAACTATTGCCTTGCACAAATGCTGCAAATGATTGCTGTGCATAGCAACGGGGGTGCTTTTGATGAGGCATTTGTGTGACTCCTAAAAAGCATAACATAATTCATCGAAATTGTGCCTTGTGCCATTACCTGAAAGTCTCCTAAAATATCCCACAGTACAAAAAATATAGTAACCCCAGCATAAAATGGCAACAAGACCACCCCAGTATAACATGGCACAGTGACCCCCCCAACTTCAACTTGCACACTTGCTTTAACATAAAACAATACAGTAGCCCTAGTCTACCATGATCCATGGTTCTTCAACATTGCATCCGGCACTCATGGTCCACTGATGTGGTCCCTCAAAAGGGTCTGTAGTTTCCCATTATGCCCAAGATGGCCCAAGAGCCAAACAGTAACTATGAAATCACTACTAAGTATTAAAACATAACACTAAAGCTCTCAACATCCCACTGATTGTTGAAGGTCCTTCATGTAAGCCAGGCACATGCTCCACCTTTTCCTAAGTCTAACCCCGAACGTATATCCTATTTAGTTGATTAAATCAAATCATTTTCAGTACGTGTTTCACAGTAAATAAAAGTATAATGTCCCTCCAGAGTTTTGGGTGCAGACCTGCAAATATCACTTCCTATGCGAAGCATCACAAAGCTCAGCATCAGGAAGCCAGAAAGTCGAACTGAAAATTTTAGTTGCTGCTTCCTTGAACTTATTGTTACACATCAACCTTAACCTATGTATGGGATCCATTATCCGGAAACCCAGTATCCAGAAAGTTCCGAATTACAGAATGGCTATCTCTCGTAAATTCCATTATAATCAGAAAATCCAAATTTGTAAACATGATTTCCTTTTTCTCTGTAATAATTAAACAGTACCATGTACTTGAACCCAACAAAGATATAATTAATCCTTATTGGAAGCAACACCAGCCTATTGGGTTTATTTAATGTTTACATGATTTTCTACAGCATTCATGAGCATTCTGGATAACAGGTCCCATACCTGTATAGCTCTTTACTATCATTTACAACAAATTAAAATAATTTAGCATAAATTATTTTTATATTATTTTAGAACATTGTTATATATTTAGTTTAAGTATTAATAATGGCTTCTTTCTAGAAATCAGTATAGATTTTAACGTTAGCATTTCTTTTAGAACAATTGGCAACGAGAGCTTTTAAGGGCAGGGACCTCTTTTGTAGTTAGAATGAAAAAAATCCCAATTTCCCTTGTTATAATTCATTTGCTATATTTGCACCTATTAGCATCATGTTTTCTCTTGGCACTGCTATACACTGTAGGCCAATAAGAAACATTAAAAGCATTACTTCATTTGGTGGCCCCATGTGTAGAAGCCGGAATGCTATTTTTAAATATCACTGTTTTCATTAATGCAAAATCTCTTTTAAATGCCAAGATCGCGCAAACAGAATCAGGTAATCAGTAATTGCAATAATAATTATTTACGAGTGCCAAAAAAAAAAAAAAATTCTTTGTGCAGTTCTTGGAAACCACCCACCTAATAAAGAAATATGGTATTTCAAAATAAGTTTTGCTGTGAAATCCAACTGTATTAAATCCTTATAAATAATAAACGCAATCACATTAATAGCGCTGAAGCTTATAGTAACTTACTGTTTTTTTCTAAGCATAATAAACATGACCTCACTTAGTAGTATAAGAGAATGCACAGAGCCATGGAATTAGCTTATTGCATTGCAGAAATAGGCACATAGAATCAGCACAATGTCTAAGGGATGTGTTTAAGAACAATAGACACATATTACCTGGTATAAGCACTGTCTGTTTTAGACGCTGAACATATTACCAATGTAAAAACAAATAAAAACCCCAGTGCATACGGCCGCATTGCTTTGCTTTTTATGTATTCAAGCTGCTGACATTAATTGAAGCTGTCACTGATGTCACAGTAGGAGGTCTATTCAACAATATAACTACCCCCAGGGCAAATACAATCAAATATGTGCTGTGTTAAAGGCATGAGCTGCTCTTTTCAATTTCAGTAATGTCATTGTATTAAGCAACATATTTATCTGGTGGCAAGTGAAATTATTTTAGGATTTTCTTTTTAATGCTACTAATTATAATTATAAGGGTGGATACAAATGGTTTGAGTTGAATGAAACTTGCCAATTAAGCAGAAAGGGAATGTACTGTATATGTTGATTCTATGGGAAAAGAAATTTTGTATCAAAGTTTTCCTGCTTTTGTCAGACTTAGGGTCAGGCCACACGCTCAGATTTGGGGAGATTAGTTGTCCCAGCGCTGTCCTCTTCTGGCGCGCAGCCCCCCCCTCCGCAAGCTAGTCACACGGTCCTAGCACCAGTCCATGCGGCTGGGCAGCATGTGTGCATGCATGTGTGCGGCAATTCATGCATGTGCGTTGATCGGTAATTCGCGCAAGTGGGCAAGCGGTAATTCACGCATGTTCTCCAGAGTGGTAATTCGCACATGAGCACGTCCGACCGGAACCACCCAGGTAGCCTAGAGCGTCTGGCCGGACTGTCCCAGCTCTGCTTATACCCCATGTTCAACCCCCAGGTCTGGCTTGTCCATCATAATACAAGTGATGCAACAGATATATTGCTAATGTATTACACTGCAGAATGACCAATATAGCAGACACAGGAACAGGGGCGCTCCGCCAGTGAGGTGAGTAACTCGCCTCAAGCGGCAGTGCCTCACTAGGTACCAGGGGCTATAAAAATGCCGCTCCTGGTACTTTGAGAGCTGAATTTCCGTTTTTTTAAACCGGAAATTTGGCTCTTCTAGAGCAGAGAGCACAATTATGCTCTCTGCGCTAGCATCCTGGATGTCTCTGCCGCCCTTGTGGACCCCCCTGGAACAGAAAGGTGAGCACACCGGGGAGGTGTGGGGGTGGCAGCAACCCCAAGCTGCCTCAGGTGGCGGAGGGGCCAGGATCGCCCCTGCACAGGGAGTCCCAGAAGTGAAAGTGTATCCTCCTAAAATGTTGAATATGCTATGCTGGCCCCTCTGTGACACAATAAAGTGCCTACAATATCCAAACGGGTTCCGATCTTTGGTGCAAATCTTGACATACGAACTGGGTCTCTTTTAAAAACAAGCCCTGTCCCAGAGCCTTTAATTCTCAAACCCTTGTGCAAGGTGGTCTATTTTGCACTTTGCACCTACATTTGATGCTCCCACCGTGAGTTTAGGCTTATGGCATGTGAGCAATGCCCCTGTCCACCTGTCACTGGTTACAATACTATTCAATGGTAAGGACCCTGGTACGTCAAACAGTGACAGACAGATCTCTATGCAAATTCTATGATGGGCAGGATACTGATCTTGCCAACCCGAAGTAGTTAGAATCAGCATAAAGATACGCTAAAGATAGCGTTTGATGGTGGTAGGGAGGTTAGATGATGGAATGCATGCAAATGGACAGGTTTATGCTTAAGTTTAAATGGCAGGTGTGCTTAGTGGTTGGCATCCCTGGAGATATGGGATCTGGTTGCCTGGCCCATGTGCCCATTCAGCACAGCTGTGGAGGGTGGCTGGCACAGCATATAGCCCATTCTGAGCTTTTAAGATTGGCAAGCATTCCTGAATATGCTTTTTCTCATGTCAAAAGTAAATTTTTTATATGTACTATATGTTACTTTAATGCAATATAACCATTTTGTTTAATAAAAGCACTGACCATTTTCATCCCATATTGGGTGTGTCCCTTGGGTTGAAAAAAGGGAGTTTTCTTTATGTTAGAGGTGGGAAGATTAGTTTGAGAGGGCAGCTTTACATGTTTTTTTCAACTGTTTTTGTACAGTTATATCATATATATATTATATATTTTAATCAATTAACCTCTTTCAGGATGACAGTTGCTAGTTTGGCTCCCAGGCTGCCGATAGTGAAAGGACAACATATTATTACCCACAAGGTCATGCTCTTGTAAACTTACCCAAGCTAATTTGGTTTTGTCCTTATAGTTTAGCGAATGCCTAAATCAAATTCTCCAAAGATTGTTCCCCATCAAGCACAGACTGTCTCTGCCTGAACAGGGCGCTCTCAGTGAATATCTTACAGAAAGGCACAGCATCCCCCATGGGGATTGTTTAGCAGCGATTCACTGGGTCAGTGTATTAGAACAGACTCCAGTCTATCAGCCAGATGGTGACTTAAGAAAAAAAAATTGACACGCCATTTCAAACTGATTTCATGCAAAACCTCGAGAGAGAAGCCAGTGGGACTCTGGCAATCAGATCTGTTAGGAATAAATATTACACAATTGCCAGTTAAAGCGGAGATGTTTAAAAAATGTTTTTTATGATTCAGATGCTCCACCGGTATATTTTAGATATCTGATGGGTAATTCAACTGCGCTGACTGATCGCTTTCCACTTTTACTCTGTCTATCTTTATTCTGACTTGTCGCGTAGCCTTGCTTTTACTTGGCTTATATATATTATGGCAGTTCTTTGGCTTATAAACAAATATCGGTCTCAAGTGCTGAGCTGAGTTGGTAGCAAACAATAGCCAGTGACTGAAACCCCTTACTCCATCCCCATCAATCATCATATTTATGTTTTAAATCACAATTAGAATGTCAATTATTATTTCTTTATGTAGACAGCAAATTATTTAATGCAGCACCATGTGGGAAAGAAGGGGGGATACAATGACTGGGAACATGAATGGCAATTAAATTTCCACTAGTCCTTTAATCGGTGACCAGTAAAGAAATCCAATGAACAAGCAGTGACAGTAAATAATTCTCCCCTGGGTGTGAGATCTCAGTTACATTATTCAGTACTATATATTACACATCTTTTTCCCTTACAGGGTTGTTTTCAAAGGGGAGTAGATGGGACTAGGGGATGGCAGATTGTTGGTATTTTGTATTATCTTTATTCACGAGTAACCCATTCATAAAGAGAAATACACAAGATGCAGTATAGAAGAGCAAAATGAAGGCTGCATTTTTGGTTTGTAAAATAAGGGCCTCGTAAAAAATACTTCCATGAGAATGTCTATGAAGATTTTCATTCATACAGGTCATAATATTTCCATCAGAACTTGAGGTAACCATTTTTCATGCACCTTAGTACTGCTCACTGACACAGTTAGACTTTCTGTCTTGCATTGCTGGGCTCCTAGGACTCCAACCAGGGCACTATTTAGATGGAGTTCACTACTGCCAACCACCCGTCTTGAATGAAGTGATGCCGAATGCTGTGGCGCTGTATTCCTAGGGCAAATGCCAACCTCTGTACTCCATTTTTGAGCACAGAAACCTGTGTCAATTCTGGCCAAGTGCAGGTAAGGATGCAAAATGCAAAAACAAACATGGCACATTTCACCCTTAGATTGCCCTCCTACCAAGGACACAGATAATGAGCAATGCTGCTTTAGACACCTATAAAGAACAGAAGAAGGATCTTTATATCAAGGCAGTGATGGTCAAATTGAATGTTTGTTGCCAGTGGTGCAGCTGACAATTTACTAAATAACCAATTCAATACAACCTCAGATTGGTGACATGTCATTGATATGTGATTATCCTGTACTTGTGCCTAACCCTGGAGATACCAGACAGTGTCACAGGGGTTCATGGGAATGTGCTACTGCCTGCTGACCTTCCGACCCTGTATGATTGCATTGGAAAAACATTTCACCATTTTTATGGTAGGACATACTTAAAGGGATACTGTCATCAGAAAACATGTTTTTTTCAAAACACATCAGTTAATAGTGCTACTCCAGCAGACTTCTGCACTGAAATCCATTTTTCAAAAGAGCAAACAGATTTTTTTATATTCAATTTTGAAATCTGACATGGGGCTAGATATTTTGTCAATTTCCCAGCTGCGCCTGGTCATGTGACTTGTGCCTGCACTTTAGGAGAGAAATGCTTTCTGGCAGCCTGCTGTTTTTCCTTCTCAATGTAACTGAATGTGTCTCAGTGGGACATGGGTTTTTACTATTGAGTGTTGTTCTTAGATCTACCAGGCAGCTGTTATCTTGTGTTAGGGAGCTGTTATCTGGTTACCTTCCCATTGTTCTTTTGTTTGGCTGCTGGGGGGGGGGAGGGAGGGGTGATATCACTCCAACTTGCAGTACATCAGTAAAGAGTGATTGAAGTTCATTAGAGCACAAGTCACATGACCAAGGGCAGCTGGGAAATTGACAATATGTCTAGCCCCATGTCAGATTTCAAAATTGAATATAAAAAAATCTGTTTGCTCTATTGAGAAATGGATTTCAGTGCAGAATTAGCAGCACTATTAACTGATTCATTTTGAAAAAAAAATTATTTTTCCATGACAGTATCCCTTTAAGGAGATAACCTCTGTTTGTTTGTGTATTTGTCAGAAATAGTAAACAGGACATGGCATGAGATCTCCTTTCCTTTTTGTAAAAGGTGTTTCTAGCTGTGCCTGTAGATACAGTCACTCTGTTGAATTCTTTCTCACTCTATTAGGGCATTGTAATTTTGGTCGCTAACGCAAAAATTGTTCGCAATGTGAATGTTCGCACAGGGAAAAATGTTGGCTTTGTGAACACAGTTGGATAGCAAATTTTATAGTTTGCGCAGTCTGTGTAATAAAACTTCCTAATGAAAAAGTTGCTCCAAAAGTTGACGCCACCTTCAACCAGGTCAAGTTTGCCCAATAAAGATTTGCAATGCAATAAAAGTCTTATTACATTGGGACATGCAAATTTGTTCACTTTGGAAATTTTATTACATTTCCCCTTTTATCTTTAATAGTCTTTCTGATAATTAAAGACCAGCAAGCTAATCCAAGAGCAAATAAATGAGTTGAAATGTTGGCCTAGTTTGTGATGGAATTGCTTTAAATCATAGAAAGAAGGGTTAGCACCCAAAAACTGCCATGGCAAACACAATGCTAGTCATGTACAACAACCTATACTTTCTCAAAGCTTTTACTTAGGAATAACAGAAAACCAGATTTAGAACAATTAAACAGAGGTCATTTTAAAGACCAGAGCCCCCAACTGCAGGACATATCAACATTTTGAATCACTGTAACCATATAATATGTATTGGGTAATGTATTGGGTTGTGAGGAAGGCACAGGGGGTATACAGGTCACTTTCTCTCTCTCTTTGCAATTTAGGCACAATATTGCATTACACAATTATTTTATTTTCCTATATCTAGTTCCTATATTTATATTATTGTTTTAGGAAAGCCATAACATGCATTTATAGATGACTCGATAAAAACAAGAATAGGAATAGTTATAATTCCACATTAAACCCTGATGGATACAAGAATGTGTTGGATATATATAAGATGTAAAATTGTTTTATAAACTTTGGAATACAATGGCTAACAGTACAACTATGGAGGTCCAAATGTAACAATATCAGCCTTTTTCACTCTTTATTACTATATCTGGAGTTGTACGAAATGTTGCCTTAAATCAAACAGATTTGCATCTCCTCTTTCTCTCTCTCTTGAGGCTGAATCCAGAAAATGAGACGTCGTTCATGAAGAATTAGGTTTTCTCCGAACATACCCATATCTAATTTAAAAACAGTTGAACTGTAATTGCAACTCAGATTACAGCCCCCCTGCCAACTGTCAGATGTCTCCTGGATTAAAGGAAAGATTATATCCCTCAGACACTTATATTGTGGGTGGCGTTGGAGATTTCACTTCTGTGTGTATGTACCCCTCAGCAGTATTCCAGCATCTAGGCTGCTTCAACTGCTTCCCTCGTCCATAATTTCTAATTAAGAGTGACAAAAGAAAAAGAACTGTAATGTTAACATACTAAGAGGATTTAAAATGTGACTTTCTTGGACTTATGCCACAGGTGAAGAATTGTAGCTGCTACTTGTCGGTGGCTAAAATGAATATATAAAAAAATGCTTGTCCTTCAGATTTGCCACAAAGGAGACCATTAAACCTATGATTAGCTGCTTAAAAGTAGCAGCTAGAAATAGTCTTGGTGTAAGAATATATATCTTATACATACATTTTCTGTCTTCCAAAATTCCCCATTAGATATCTGTATAAAGAGAATACAAACATACCTGGAAGTACAATAAAAGGCGCTTAGATCAGCCTCCTATGAAACAGTGGCCATGCTGGTGGCTCAGGTTTGCTCAAATGAGCAGATCTGGCAGTTTATGGCTAGATTTAAGCCGTATAAATAAATAAAAACAAAGAATTAGTTAGATAGTAACATCTGAGAAAAAGGTCTCTTAATATTATTCCACCCTGACTCTAAATCAGTACTGTGCAACATTTTATAAGTACTTGACTAAATATTTCTATATACTGTGTGCTTGAGGGCCTGAAATGATGTCAAATAAAGAAGTCTATGGAACGCGCAACCTATAAAAATTCTTTGGAGGCCCATTTCTGCAAATTTTGGGCAGTTTACTAGATAAAATATCCCTAAAGATTTGAATTGAAGCAGTGCTATAGTGCACATAGATTTTTGGAATACATGCGATAAAGTAGAGTGTGTGTGTATTGTACAATGTAGACTAATCACTTTAGAAAGGCTGTATATGTCTGTATTATCTGTTTTACATACTAACAGTAAAGAGCCTCCTATTGGCTGCAGTATTTTATGCAACAAACACTGAAAAATATACAGTACCTAAGAAATATTTAAAGCTGACAAGCCTATAGCGATGGCAGTTCATACATTCATGTATTTTTGTTTTTTACTTTTATAGTGTTGTTATTATATATCTTCCAGGTATACACATACATTAGCAAAAAAATATATATATATATATAAGTTCATTCCAACTATGTGATGTTGTAAAATCACAAGCTTATGTTTGATATTGAAAACATGTCTGTCAATAAACTCCATATTGCACATTCCCTGTCTTTTTTCTGTACTGTACTAATATTAGAATAAGGAAGGACATTGTATTGCTGTACCAGCAGAGATATGTATGCATCCAAGCAGAAACACAAATGAATATTTTTAGTTTCGAATCCCCCCAGTAATAATGTCTGCTGCCAGCCCAAGGCATTCGCAAGTAATATTGTTCTTTGATCAGTAGTTCTTTCGGGTGATTGATATGACATGGTAAAAACAACTGCTCTTTAGGTGCTCACCTTCTATGTGCCCTGCTATAAACCTGCCCTGCTTGATAGAAGGTACACACAATGCTGCACAAGAACATTATTTTATTTGCTGTGCAAGAATTTCTGTCAGTGAACATACTGAAATATTACATAAATCACAGTAACCCTCTGGAAAAAGTAGTTCCCGAGGCCAGTGGCATAAATAGATGTTACTGGGCCCCACAGCAAATTCGTTTTAGGGCCCCTGACATATCCAGAGGTTGTCAATAAGAATGTGACCGCTCAAGACTCACCCCACCATGCAATGTCCCTCCAATCAGCTCCACAAACTCCATGTGCTCAGCCACTAGTGTCTTGGCTGTAATATAGGTCCAAATAAGCAATTCAGGCGGCACTCTGGATAGGTTTGAGGAGGTTTATTGCAACATTAGGGTAACAGCATAGCTTTACATGTTTCGGAATGTTTCCCGAAACGCGTAAGGCGAGTGCCTCCTGAATTTATTTTTTGGACCCATATCTAGAGGTTGTCCTTTTTATACCACTATACTTATGTGGAAATTGCTCATTAATTAGAGCCTCATGGAGCCCCTATACCTCCTCGGCCCCCCTGCCAGTGGCGGATTAAAGACATGTGTGGCCCCTAGGCTACACATTCCGCAGGGCCCCCACAGCCTACAGCCCCTGGCCTTGCTTTCTAGACTGTTGGGAGACAATTTTGGCAGGATTCAGGCAAGAAGATATAGCTAATCGTTAGATTTAGGCAAGAAGAGTCAGACTGTGTGTCTTCTGCGTCGGACTCAGACCATGTGCGTGAGTGCATGCTCAACTCTCCAAAGCCGCATCTGATTTGGAGCACACCAGTGATGTCATTGGTGAGTGCCAATTCTGCCAAAACAGCCCGGCTTAGAGAGATTGCACGCAGACGCACATATAGAAGTGACCTGCCTTGCCTACATTTTCTCCCAGGCAGTGCCGCAGGCTACAGCGGACGTGAAATCTTTTTTTTTTTAAATTAAAAAAAATTGCAAAAAAACCCATGTGCCCCTGGCCACTATAAGCCCCTAGGCTATAGCCTAGGCTAGCCTATGTGTTAATTCGCCCCTGTGGCGCCTGCAGCTCCAGGGTCTGCTTCCTATCTAGTTACACCCCTGCCGAGGCTGCAATTTTTGCAGATGAATAATAGAAACATATAGAGATTTCCAATTTCAACCAAAACTGGGCAATCCTGGCGATGCTTCATGTTACACTGAGATTAATGGATACAGTGATTAAAATTCATCTGAGTGTGCTGCGTCTGTACTGCACTACATTCTATTTAATCATCTTTTGATTGACTGATGTCAAACAGCGTAATCACTGCATCATGTGGTATTAAATGGAGAGATAAGGTGCTTTATTTATTTACCATGCATTTATCATATGCACATATCCATCAACTCCTTTCCCTTATGCATGTTAATGGCATGACTCTTTCCAGGACATACTTGTTATCTGGATCATATCTCCTTGGACCATTGAATAGGCTAATACGACTTCGACTTTGAAGTAAAATCGTTCGAATATTCTACCATTCGATAATCAAAGTACTGTCTCTTTAAAAAAACGTAGACTTCAATACTTCGCCAAATTAAACCTGCCAAAGTGCTATGTTAGCCTATGGGGACCTTCTAGACCATTTTTCTAAGTCTTTACACATCAAAGTATTTCAATTCGAGGGTCGAATTTCAAAGTATTTATTGCTTCGAAATTCGACCCATGATAAATCTGCCTCTAAATTTACTTTAAATTTTTTTTAGCGTTACTGTTACTTTAAGAAGAAACTCAAATTGAAGTTGAGTTTGTGGGGGGGGGTTTCGTGTCAGCGAGAATCCCATTGTTCCATTCATTTTTAATGAGGCTGAAAAACTCAAATGTTTAATGAACTGAGAAACTGGGCAAATAAATGCAAACTTGATTTTCTTATAAATAAAGTATCGCCAATCTAATGCCTCTCTGTATCAAGGTCTGAAAGAGCCTAAAACAAATGACACAACTTTAAAATACAGGGATTACATTTTTTTTTAAAGGGCAATTTCCATAATTGGGATGTATGATGGTGAGTCACACATCAGGACTACAATGGAGTTCATAATCAAGTCATTTTTGGTTTACTTCACATACCTCCCAACTGCCTAGTTTTCTGCAGGACAGTTCCACTTTTGACAGCTCAGCCCACAGTCCTGGGTTTCTTACTGAAATGTCCCGAGTTTCTCTTTGATCTCCTGCACTGATGCCAGAAACAGAAACTTAATTAAAATAAGAGTCATTTTGGCAGAGATTAATTATGTCTTAGTTTGTATCAAGTATAAGTCACTGTTTTATTATTGCAGAGAAAAACGAAATCATTTTTCAGAATTTGGATTATTTGGATAAAATAGGATCTATGGGAGCTGTAATTTGGAGCTTTCTGGATAAGGGGTTTCCAGATAATGAATTTTAGTGGTTTTAGAGGTTTTTTTAAACCATGATTAAACTCTATTCTTTAAAACCACAAATGCCATGCAAAGATCCGAATTTAACTAGCACAAACAGAATGCTTAACGTTGTATTAAAGGATACAAAAGCCTCTAAAACCTATAAAAGTTCATACTCTTCAAGTAATTATTAGTGGAAAAAAATCAGAACGTCTATAAAAGTCCGAATTGATTAATAAAGGTCCAATAGGATCAGCGCAGCTCCCTTTGACTTCTATGGGGCTTCAACAGCTTTTACTTGCCGCAGTGAGTTTTTTTTTGTTATTTATACACGTAATAAATCTCGAATTTAGAGAAATTAAAAAAACACAAATTATAAGAGAAAAAATACAATTCGTGAAAAAAATAGAAATCCAAATATTAGTAAATCAGCCCCTTTGTGTGTTATGGTATGTCCTATTCTTAGCTACTTTGCAATTGGTCTTCTTTTTTTTGTTGTTAGCCTTCACTTTCTCCACTTTTAAGCTTTCAAAATAGGTTTCAACTGACTCCAAAAAAACTATTGGTCCATGAGGCTACAACATTATTATTATACAATGTTATTATTATTAATAACATGTATTTTTAGAGCACCAACATATCGTTACTTTTCTTAACATATCTTCTAAATTAGACTCTTCCTCTATTTATCCAAACCATTGTCCGGCTGCTAGGGTACATTGGACCCTAGCAACCAGGTAGCTTTAGATTTCAAAATATCTCTGTGTCCATCATGCTAAAAGTTATTCTAAAGGTAAACCTTCCGGTTAATATATTCCTCAAACCTCACGACCATTACTGAAATAGGAATTTATTTTACCGGCATTCTATATTTAACATAATTTACCCTAGCTACCTGCAATCCTGTTCCCTATACTACTGCTTCAGTTCCGTTTATTGTCTATAATTATCCTGTAATCATCCCATATATCAATTTTATGCTTGAAGATGAAATGTACCTTTACTTTTTATTCGTCGGAGGTGAAATGCGGAAATTCGCCGCAAATTTGCAACTGGCAAATAAATTCGCCCATCACTACTGATCACAATTGTGATCAAATGTTTACTAATTTTTGTTTTGGGTTGATTTCATTTGTTTTGTGTTTGTTAAAATAATAAACAAATTCACCTTTAAAAATAAAAAGAGTTGGGGAGCAATGCAAGCATAGAAATTGTTTCTGGGTGGTGCAAAGTAAGTAGGGATGTCGCGGACTGTTCGCCCGCGGACTGTTCGCCCGCGAACTAGTTCGCGCGAACATCAACTGTTCGCGTTCGCCGAATGTTCGCGAACGACGCACGACGTTCGCCAATTTGGGTTTGCCTTAGCTGGCGCTTTTTTTTTGCAATTTCTCCCCCAGACCAGCAGATACATGGCAGCCAATCAGGAAGCTCTCCCTCCTGGACCACCACCACACCCCCTGGACCACTCCCCTTCCATATATAAACTGAAGCCCTGCAGCGTTTTTTCATTCTGCCTGTGTGTGCTTGGAAGAGCTTGTGTAGGGAGAGAGCTGTTAAAGGGACAGTTGATAGTAAGTTTGCTGGCTAGTAATCTACTTGATACTGCTCTGTATTGTAGGGACAGAACTCTGCAGGGATTTGAGGGACAGTGAGTTTAGGTTAGTTAGCTTTGCTGACTAGTAGTAATCTACCTTCTACTGCAGTGCTCTGTATGTAGCTGCTGTGGGCACTGCTTCTGATCTCATCTGCTGAGTGCTGACTGCTGCCTGTAACCCAATAGTCCTTGTAAGGACTGTTTTTATTTTCTTTTTTTTACTTTGCTACTGTAAGAGCCCAGTGCTATTAGTCTAGCTGTGTTGGGGAGTGGGACTGGTGTGCTGCTCCTCCTAGTAGTTCACCACTACCAGCACCAACCAGAGTCAAAATTGTTACAAAGTATCTTATTTGCACCTGTTAGCTTTTCTGAGCTCTCTGCCAAAAGCTAATTAAGTTAGAAACTGTTTTTTTTCTGGCTGTTCAGTGCAGAGAAAAGAGGGACTTTCCAGTACAAAAGAGGGACAGGGGGTTGAGTGGTCAAAAGAGGGACAGTTGGGAGATATGCAAGTGCCACCTAGCTGTGTGAGCTTTTTCACATTCTGTCTAAATAACAATAATAATTCCGTGTCCGTAAACATCACCTGAGTGATGTTTTTACAGCAGCAATAATATATTCCGTATCCACTACTGTATACGTTGCCCTTGCAGGCATTGTTTGCCCAGTCTTTAACCAAGTGCCACCTAGCTGTGTGAGCTTTTTCACATTCCTTGTCCAGAAACATCACCTGAGTGACGTAGTGTGATTTCTGCCCTTTACAGCACAAAACGCAGCGCTGTGTCAACAATGTATTTTTCAGATACATTTTTGCCCTTGATCCCCCTCTGGCATGCCACTGTCCAGGTCGTTTCATCCTTTAAACAACTTTAAAATCATTTTTCTGGCCAGAAATGTTTTTTCTAGCTTTTAAAATTCGCCTTCCCATTGAAGTCTATGGGGTTTGCGACGTTCGCGAACCGTTCGCATTTTTGACGCAAGTTCGCGAATATGTTCGCGAACATTTTTTCCGACGTTCGCTACATCCCTAAAAATAAGGGCCATTGGGTAGCTCCTATGTGGACTGGCAGCCTACAGGAGGTTCTGTTTGGCAGGACACCTGCTTTTTATGCAACTAAAGGAATAAAAAAATAACCACCTACTTCGAGGCCACTGGAAGCAACATCAAAGGATTGGTGAGCTACTGGTTGGGGATCACTAACATAGACAGTGAGGTGACCCTAAAATGCATCAAGTGTACCTTAGCAAACCACCATGTACAATGATCTGATACCAAGCAGAGGTACCAGAATTCTGGGTGCTGTGGGAAGCTCTACTCAAGCGAGCACTCCGGTCTTGCACCCAAACAAAAGCCATTTAGCAGAGTCATTTCTCATAACGGAAAAACAAAATATTAAATATTAAACAGTTTCAAAAACAGTCAAATGTGGAGAAATGAAATAACTAATCAAGGCTAAAAGGATGATTGAAAAAAAACGATACTCTGCACGGAAATCTAGTTCTTGAAATGTGAATTCTCATCCACCATTAAGTGCTAGAAAGAGAATTGTTATCAAACATCAAGAGCTGCAGTATAAAGACCTCTCATCATCAAGTACCAGAATAACAGGGAATTAGCAGGCACTTTGCTTAATTACTTATAGAATCATAGGGATGAAAATAAGTTAAAGGGATATTGACATCAAGAAAATGGTTTGCTCACTTAAGCTCCCCAAACAGGGGCTGATATAAGCTGCTGACAGATTAACTTGGCAGCTTATTGGGCAGTATACGGGGTCCTCCGACTGGTTTCCCTGATTGATAAAAGTCAGCCAGATGTCTGGTTTAAAAATCGAGGAACAGCGAAAAAATGCGGTCCTTGATCCTACCGCCTGTAATAGAGCATGTGATCAGCTCGATATCTACCAACTCTGCATCTATGGCCACCTTTACTATACGTTAAAATTTTTATTTATCTTTTGCCAATATTGGTCGACTCGTCTCCTGCCATACCTAGATCTTTCAGATCCACCTGATTTTCTCCTTGCCCCATTAGAGAAGCAGCCCAAGGGATTGATTATAAACACCTAAGGGTAGATTTATCAAAGATCGAGGTAAAATTTTGAATGAAAAGAAATTCGAATTTCAAGCTATTTTTTTGTGTACTTCGACTAGGGAATAGTCCAAATTCAATTTGAATTTGAAAAAAATTCAAAAATTCGAATATCGAAATTTATCATGTACTGTCTCTTTAAAAATTCTACTTCGACCATTCGCCATCTAAAACCTGCCGTAATTGCTGCTTTAGCCTCTGGGGGAACTCCTAGAACCTACTTGGAGTCAATTGGTGGATCTAAGTTTTTTTGGGGAAAAACTTCAAATCGAATTCGATCGAATGCACTATTTCTTCGGTTCGTACGATTCGTACGAATTCTGCCGAATATGGGCCTATTCGATCAAAAACTGACCTATTCGACCATAAAAAAAACTTCGAATTAATTCGAATTGAATTCGAATTTTGAAGTTTTTTCAATTTGAAATCCGACCCGTGATAAATATGCCCATTACACTTAGGGGGTTACTTACTAAACTCCGAATGCAAAAATCACAAAAAATGTGTGTTTTTTTTTTTTTTAATAAAATCGGACTATTAGTGATTATGAAATCACTGATTTTTCAGAATTTATTAAACCCCAAGGATGGGAAAAGTCAGAATCTGAAAATCCGGCATCTCAGACCTGTCAAGGTTACATATAAGTCAATGGGAGAAGTCCCAATGTTTTTTTGATGTGCATTGGGTTTTTGGCAATACCCTGAAATTTTCTGAGTTTTCGGGCGAAATTCATAGTTTTTGGAAACATCCAAAAAAATCCGGAAAATCGGATGAAAGATCCGAAAAAATCGTGAAAATCTGATTTTTCGCAATTCTTTGGGGATTTTTTCCCGCAAACAAAATTTTCAGGAAAGTGTAATAATAAATAAGCCCAAAAAACCCGTGCAGTTTTTGTTCAGAAAATATTGAGATAAATTCAGACTTTGATAAATAACCCCCTTACTTCTGATAAGGACATCCCAAATAATTCCCGAAATCCTGATTGACTGTTGGAACTGCACATAACTGTGCCTTCCAGGACAACCCCTGGTATAGACAACAGGTACAAAAATACATGAATGTACATTAGGAAGACAGCACGGCACAAGTAAATGTAACCTTGCTTGTTGTACTTACTATTTTAAGACTGGCATACAAGTTAATTCATATTTATATTTTGAGTGGAGGAGAATATACATACATACCCATTAGTGCTGTGGCGTGCCCTTTATATGATACTTCAGTTACAAAAATGTTCGTTTAGATATGGATAGAAAGGTGTCATTCGGGTTACCAAAAATCTGCCTTTGGGTTTACGTCCAAGAGACGTCACTAAAATTGTTTATACTCGGTTGTAACTAAAGAGAGGATGATCAGAAAACAGTTTTTTACTGTGTTGTAAGCGAGTCCACTGGGGTAGTAGGTAGAGCAAAAGCTTTTACAGGCAGATATTGCTATCCTCACATAGTAATGCTCCCAGCCTTTCACATCTAGAAAACTTCTCGCAGGTTTTCCAGACATTGGAGATGGGCCCCAATTGTAACCAGATCTGGCTTACGGAATATACAGTAGGTGCATAGAAACATGTCTATGAATATGAATCCCTTTTGCCATTATTTGCCATTGTATAAGTTGGGGTCTAATGTCGTTTAAAATGCCACGAAAGGGACTATTTTGCATTCAGTGTATGATCCTCTACTTAGAGAGCCGACGAGGTGCCCAGTCTCTGCTACCAGTCAACCATTGACCTTACATTACAAAGAACATTTACACATCATTTGACTTATAAGCACTCTTAAGAGATTAAGAATTACTATACAGTATATTTTTTGTAAATTTAAGTATTTACTGTATATATTAAAATCTGAAGAAAGAAGAGTTTCTAAGGCCGATGTGATTTAAAGGGTACATTATACAAATGGTTTTCAGCATATCCTTATTCCGGTTTTATAGTAGACTCACCTCCTTATGTTCACACCACAAAGACCAGGGCATTCATCAATAGTAAACCGTGAAGGAAGCCACAAAACTGCAGAACTTTGCTGCCACTTTTTATTTTACGACATTGTACGGATCCCATGTAGCCTTTCTCAAATGACACAATAAATAGTAGCAGCAAAGTTCTGCATTTTTGTGGCTTCCTTCACAGTTTACTGTTGAAGGGTACACTTATGTCCAGGCTATATTCAATAAATATAGTATAGTTATTTCTAGTTTATCACATGTTTTTTCTAATGTCTTTATTTATTTTGCAGCTATTTGTTATCAGTAGCGATGGGCAAATTTCTCCTGTTTTGCTTCGCCGAAAAACTTGGAACCGCGAAACGCGAATTTCCTACGCCAGCAATAATTCTGACACTGGCGAAAATTCTGACGCCCATTAAAGTCAATGGGTGCATAGAATTGTCTCCGGCGTCAGAATTGTCACCAGCGTCAGAACTGTCGCCGGCGTCAAATATATTTTGCCGCCAACTAATTTTCGCAGCAATTTCGCAAATTTATTCGCCACCGGCAAAACGCGGAAATTCGCTGCGAATTCGTGCCTGGCGAATAAATTCGCCCATCACTAGTTATCAGCTATCCCTGCTTGTCCCTCTTCTCTAATTATTATCCAACCACCACATACTGTATACTGTGTGTATAATAGTCCATTATTTGTGAAATGGTCATAACCTTAATTTCGTTGTGGTACAGACATAAAGAAATTATAGATTGTTATAAATATAAACATGTCCAACATGATCAGCAAAATTGGTCATTAACTTAATCCACCAGGCATCAGTCCATGGACATAGTATTTTACTTTGAGTGGGAGTCATAAGTCAACAAAAAAGGAGATTGCATCATTCACTTCCCCTGATTTCTGGGCATTTTGACCATTTTATGGATTTTCACATAACATATGAGCTTGGAGTTAAATAGTTGTTTGTTGGTCAGCTTTACTGTTCAGAACTTATTTATCCATTGTGTGACTTTATTTTGTTCTTAATGGATTCCTTTTCTTGGATCCTTTTTGGACTGCCTCATCCCCTTCTAGTCAAGAGATGACCGCAAATAATAAAGGAATGGGACACAAAACTGGAAGTAGAAAAAGAAGAAGAGGAGGAGAATATGCATAGAGAAAGAGAATTCCGTTATAAAATAAGTATAACACATGGGCATACTCCAAATAAACCTAACAATGCTTCATGGTAGCCATAATCATTATATTATCATAGACTAAAAGTACACATCCGTCCACATTAGGGATGCACCGAATCAACTTTTTTGGATTCGGCCGAACCCCCGAATCCTTCATGAAGGATTCGGCCGAATACCGAACCGAATCCGGTGGGAAGGGGAAAACATTTTTTACTTCCTTGTTTTCTGACAGAAAGTCACGCAATTTCCCTCCCTGCCCCTAATTTGCATATGCAAATTAGGATTCGGATTCGGTTCGGCCGGGCAGAAGGATTCGGCCGAATCCGAATCCTGCTGAAAAAGGCCAAATCCTGGCCAAATCCCGAACCGAATCCTGGATTCGGTGCATCCCTAGTCCACATATGTTTTATTTCTTATGCAGTATCCACAGAGTTAAATAATGTAATGCATTACACCAACCTTATTGCTTTACCTCTGGACAAAGCAGTAAGACAGAACTGGAAGTTTGGAAAGACACGTTTGGAATGAGGGCTGGTCAAGTCAGTAACGAACTATATTGTACCTATGCCCTAATCCATCCTATTGTGAGGGGCTAAAACTCATGTCTATGACTGTCAGGAGAAAATATTTCTTTAAAACAATTTCCTGGGGGTCAAGTTGAAATCTTGAGCAGATTTAAATTCGGTATAAATGGGTTGTCCCATAGGTGGAAGTATCAGATATTAGGGCTCATTTATAAACTTTGTGCAGTGCAGAGTAATTCGCACAGTGAAAATATTTGCCATGCGTATGGTTATATTTAAAAGGCTGGATAAGCGTGGTGTATTTAATGTGCAAACAGAATTGCAATTCATTTTTGCACTGCGACTGTCCTGCGTTTAAGTTGTGGAATAAATATTCGGAAAACGGTTTTCTTAAATTGCAAATTTAAATTACTGCCAATGCTATTTTTGCGCACAATGACCTTGCACAGTCGCAAACACCCATTTCATTTGCGAAATATTTGCATATATTTTTTCTCAATGCGAATTCGCAAAAAAAAAAAACAAAACGGAAAGATGGGCACAGCAGTGCAATATTTCAGCGTTCATAAAAAAAAACACGGGAAATAAACCCATTTATGAATTAATATGAGCTGTGCGAATTTTATAAATGACCCCCATTGTGTTGCTGACTTGGCTCATCTGAGTTAAAAGGCATTGGCAGTCTAAACAGACAAACTGTGAACCAGTTGGATTTAAGGTTGGTCTGTCAAATATATATCACATATTAGGTGAGTAAAAAGGTTGCACCTGCCTCAGCCAAATCGGTGTCTATAAGGCAATATTTTAATAACATCTCCAGAGCATGTCCAGAAGAGCTTTATGCCCTGTAGTTGTAGTCCCGTGTGTTACGTGTAGTCCTTGGGTGGATTTTTTTCAGTTCTGTTATTAACTTTTACTTGATATCATTTTGTAAATAGTATTCTGTATGAAACATTTTTTTAAATATGCCCATCCAAAAGCCTTATATCCCTTTCATTTGAAGTTGTCACAGGGTAAAATTGAAATAATTCCCTCTTATATGCTTTAAGAGGAGCTTTGCCTGAATATCTCCAGACACATGCAGAATTTGCAGCCATAGAAATATGTTCCACTTTACCCTCATTTGCGCTTATAAATAGCATCACAGCAAATATTTAGCACAGGAGAAATAGGGCACAGCTATGTCAAAGAACCGCCATAAAGAAAACATTCTGCTAACGCCTTTAATTTAAAAAAAAAAAAAAAAGTCTAAATTTTGCATGGTTACTTACAAACTTGACCTTTCGTTCTGGTTATTGGTTGAACCAATCTGCTCTGCTTTAAAATCTCCCAGCTAGCTCATTGATTCAGGCAATTTCTGTTGTAGGAAGGCCTGTTATTGGGTCACTTTTTATGGCACATTAGCATTTAGTCAGAATCCGTGCTAACAAAAATGTAGTCACTTTGTGCGTGCTTAACCTGCCTACGAGGCCCATATTCTCCAAAAGGAAATGCCGATTTTTTTTCTTCTTAAAGCTGATATCATTGCAGAGCCAAATCTGATAGGAATAATTATCCTCTCCTGGGATATTAGCCTACGCATCTCCAAGACCAGGCAGATGACAGCTGCTCTAATAGTGGAGTCTGGAAAAGCAAGGATTAATCATGCATCTTAGTTACTCTAGGAATTACAATGAAAGGCCCTTTCTGGAGATTCATGATAAGTTGTTCTCAATTGTTTTCATAAATTTGACAGAGGATTTGTGGGGGAAAAGCGGGGATTTGGTGGTAGGGTTTAAGTCAAAATTTCTGACAGAAAGCTCAGGGAGTCTAATTGTGCTCACCATAGGAAGCCCGGCCACGTTTGGGAATCGCTTTTTTCTTTTTTTTTCCCGTGCACCCAGCTGTGAGTTTCAAACGTGCATTCACTACCGAAGCCTATCTCGTAAATCATAATTTAGTGTGTTCGAGAAAACATAAACTGATTTTGTGGTAGAGAAAGGCTGCAACGTCATGAACAGGGACAGTATCATGAATGAAGGCAGTGCTTGGGAGCTATTATTCTCAATATCCTTGGCCTGGATGAAGATATTATAACAATGGTACATTATGGTGGGAATGTGTGACTTTGACACCCTAAAACTCTAGGCCAACTCATCCAAATATTTTTAGCAATAATCAATTTTGCCCTTTCTAAACAGCATGAAGTGAGGTGTGCTGCCATCAAAAAGAGGGTCATGGATGCCCTTTTAGGCTTTTATAGCATCCAAAAAATGGACCCAAAGTCCATTTTTGGCAGCATTCATTAAGGGTCCAAATGCTCTTTGCACTTCTGCATAGTTGTGCTGGGACTCTCTGTCTTCACCCAGTCTACTCTGATGAATCGCAAATAATAATGCTCAATGATGCTAGGGAACTCTGGAATTATTACAATAGACATGACTTTAATCCCAGGGAAATCAAATAACTGGCACAGCAGGGCAATTCCAGTAACATTCCCAGTGTGTATTGCATCAAGTTACGTGACACATACAAACGTAGGAGCTCTCCCTTCTTGACATTGCTCTTAAGTGCCGGTTGTTTGACGATAAGTGGGGTGCTGATCCCCCTGACTGTCCACTGGGCTAATCAGTACAGAGGGAGATATATGGGGCAAATTCACTATGCGCCGAATCGTCTAACGCTAGTGTCAATTCGCTAGCGTTGGCCATTTTCATTACTTCGCAAATACACTAACGGACGCTAGCATAACTTCGCTAGTGTAACTTCACACCCTTACGCCTAGCGAATTTGCGCAACGGACATAACTACGCAAATTCACTATCGCGTGCATTGTTCTGAACGCTACCTTTTACGCTAGACTTCCTTCACCACCTCAGACCAGGCGAAGTGCAATTGAGTAGATAGGGTTTTCTTCAAAAAAAGTTAAAATTTGTTCTAAGTCCCAAAAAACGCAGGCATTTTTTCTATATTATGGGTGATAGGCTGAAAAAGATCAAAATTTTTTTTGGGGCTCCCCTCCTTCCCCCCTACATTTCCTAACTCATGGCAACTTAACTATACAGTGGGCACATGTGTAGGGCAAAATAAAAATTTTATTTGATGTTTTGAAGGTTTCCCAGGCATTTGTAGTGCTGCTACATGTTCCTCTATTGAAATTTGAATTTGGCGCCGTATGCAAATTAACCATCGCTAGAGTAACTTCGCTTCACTTAGCGAATCAACACTAGTGCAACTTCGCAACCTTACGCTACCACTGAGCGCAACTTCAGATTTTAGTGAATTTGTGAAGCGCTGGCGAAACTACGCCTGGCGAAGTGCGGCGAAGTTACGCCTGGCGCAACTACGAATCTTAGTGAATGTCCCACATAGTGTGTGGATGCAGATTGTAATTCCAGGGATTAGTGATGAGACAATCTACAAGAAAACTTGCAAAACTGAGAAATATTCACAAAATACATTAAAGTCTATGAGCCATTTTTGTCACTGCAAATTTTTGTCTATTGCAAAACTTACCACATGGAGAATTTTTGGTGCCACCCCATGAAACTTTTTGCTCATCACTACCAGTGATCCCACAGCAGGCTCTGTCTAGCAAATCAGACACAAAGGGACCTATTTGTTATATTGTGTAAAACTAATACTGCTGAAAAAAACAGTTTAAAAGCTGTGTAAAATAAATGGTAAATTTATGAAGATGTATACGCCATCCAAAAACTGGTTTTGATGCTAATATGCATGACATGGCATATTGTGCCCAAAAATGCCACTTTGTACACAACCTTTAGGGCTCGTATATACGAGCATTTAAACCTGCACTCCCCTGCGTTTTGGAGGAAGGAAGTCATCTTATCCATTTAAAGGGCCCCATACTGACACAGATGCATGTAAGTGCCAAACGCAGGTGTAATGCAGCATGTTGTGCCTGTGTCAGTGCGTGTCCATAAAGAAGAGTTGGCTGCATTCCTTCCTGCACTCCCTGAGCACTCATCTGTACAAGCCCTTATTATGTGATCACTCATTCCAAAATGTGTGCTGTTTTTTTACATTGCAGCTTTATATAAATAACTATGAATTAAAGGGAAAACAAAACAAGTAATAATTGCCTTTAGAGTAGTAACATAGTGGCCAATCAGCAGCAAGCTCGGTAGAATTCATGCATGGAACATTTCGATTGGTTGCTTTTTTGCTTTCTCACATATAATTTCTGATTCGCCTGTCTTGGCAGTGGTAGAAGTAAGGTTATTCCAGCGCTCATTAATATTTAACAAGTAAATGAGTTTAAGAATGCAGGCCTATGTTTTCCCCGATGGTCACAATAAAGGGCACTTCAATAATAGGAGCAATCAGCTGTCAGATGAATACCCTATGATGATGTGTCCTATGGCAATGCTACGCATGATTTTTGTTTCTGTTGATTTGAACTGTCATTTTTCTTGTTGTGATTGAAATTCCCAGATTAGCGGCTCACCGGTTACATCCTAGCTGAAGACCTTTGGCTCGGGATACGCACACATTTCCTCTGCGATTGGTTTTCTCTCAGCTAGTTACCCCTTACTTAGGGCTGACCTTTCTTAAAAAGATAATATAATCATTTCCAGAGATGAGAGATTGCTTTAAATATCTTCCAAGACCTTTAACAAAACAATTCATTGGCAATATAAGTTGGATTGAATGGAAGGCCAGCATCCCACCACCTCTTCTAAACGAGCTCTGAGGATAAACTTAACAAAGGGCCTTTTTTAAATATGGTTCTGACTTTTCTTTTGGTTTCTTTGACAGTAGATTATCACTCAGTTGGTTAGTTCCAAATATGCCTTGAATCTTTGTCTGGGACTTTGCTCATACTCAGCCGTATCAATGAGTTTCATATCTCACAAAACAGTAACTGTACATGGATTAGGTGGTATTGTCAGTGCTCAATATGTTCCCACACACAGGATGAGAAGCTTTAAGGTTCTTTTGTAATGTAAATCTTACTTGCAGACACAAGGAGGAAAAACAAGACTATTTTCCCCCCGTAGCTAAACTGAGAGGGTAAATAGTCTGACTGTCATCGCTGGGTTATTTTTTTCCTTTCATTTTATGATCTCCTCCCAAAACATTGTAGTAATTATTAAATTATTGAAACATTAAAAAAAAAAAATCTTTATCACTAGATGCTAAACCCTCAGAATAAATTCTGGGATTCTGAATTTAAAGACATATAAAAGGCTCTCACCTTAAAAGGAGGGTTTAGCTGTCATTGCTGGTGCAATCTATTCATTTTACAGTTTAATAACATATACAGGTATTGGATCCCTTATCTGGAAACCCGTTATCCAGAAAGCTCTAAATTACAAAAAAGAACATCTTCCATAGACTGCATTTTATCCACATAATCAAAATTATTAAAAACGCTTTCCTTTTTCTCTGTGATAATAAAACAGTACCTTACCTTGTACTTGATCCAAACTAAGATATAATTAATCGTTATTGGAAGCAAAATCAGCCTATTGGGTTTATTTGATGGTAACATGATTTTCTAGTAGACTTAAGATATGAAGATCCAAATTACAGAAAGACCCATTATCCGGAAAACCCCAGGTCCCGAGCATTTTGGATCACTGTAAAAAATTTGGATTATTTAGATAAAATGGAGTCTATGGGAGACGGCCTTTCTGTAATTCTGAGCATTCTGGATGAGGGTTTCCAGATAACGAATCCTATAACTGTATTAGAAATAAGGAATTTTCCACAAAAAAGTATTATTCCTCTGCACAGCCTAAATAAAAAGTTTGCTTTATATGTTACTTTTAAATTACATATTCAACTGACTCCATTACAACCATTATAGGCCTTTGGCATTGTTTAGTAGTCTAAATAGTTTACTATACATCATGCAAATGTTGAGTAGTGATGGGCAAATAAATTTGGCAGGCGCAAACTTGTGGCAAAATTTCCATGTTTCGCGAAATTTGCAAAACTACCGTGAAAATTCGCCGGTGAAAATTAGTCGGCGTCCAAAAATTTGGTTGCATGGTGGAAAAGTCGCTAGCGTCAAAACCGTCACACACGTTAGCATTATTCAGACGCCCATTGACTTGAACACCAGCGTCAAAATTCACATTTCACGTATTTCGTGAATTTCGCCCATCGCTAATGTTGAGGGCTATCATCCCCATTAAGTATGTATTACGGTTCAATACAGCATAGAATCAATATAATATGAAGCCAGGCTAGGGCGTGATTTGAATTGACAATTGTTTGAAGCTTCGGTCCTGGTTTGTGGTTTTGCTTTGAAATACAGCAAATTACAAGAACTTGCACGTTAAAAAGGAATATGTCTCTTTTTATGTTCCTTATCTTTGCCCTTCTGAAGCTTCTAACACTCAGGTTTAACACACACCTTTTTATTGGCAATACTTGGAAATAGAAGAGACCTCATAAATGGAGAGGAGTGTTGTTTATTTACAAAGAATAGCTAAATGGTAATATGCCTATTATAAAGAATTCAGTAAAAACATGATGCAACATTTGAGTATGTACTGAACATTCAGGAGGGGATTTATTTTGTGTATATGGGACAAATTGTAATTGGGTGACTAAAGAATACAGAACCACAATGAAAAGTAAAGAAATACCAGAATCTTCCTATTGACTTGACTTAAGTGAATCCTTACTAGGGATGTAGCGAACGTCGGAAAAAAAGTTCGCGAACATATTCGCGAACTTGCGCAAAAATGCGAGCGGTTCGCGAACGGTTCGCGAACCCCATAGACTTCAATGGGAAGGCGAACTTTAACATCTAAAAAAGACATTTCTGGCCAGAAAAATGATTTTAAAGTTGTTTAAAGGGTGCAACGACCTGGACAGTGGCATGCCAGAGGGGGATCAAGGGCAAAAATGTATCTGAAAAATCTGCCTGTGTGTGCTTGGAAGAGATAGTGTAGGGGGAGAGCTGTTAGTGATTTCAGGGACAGATGATAGTAAGTTTGCTGGCTAGTAATCTGCTTGATACTGCTCTGTATTGGAGGGACAGAAGTCTGCAGGGATTTGAGGGACATTTTAGCTTAGGTAGCTTTGCTGGCTAGTAATCTACTGTTCTCTTTAAACAACTGCCATACGTTGCCCTTGTAGGCATTGTTTGCCCAGTTTTTTTAGACGCAGCCACTGAAGCACAGTTGCCAGAAAAAATATGCCATATAAATGCTGAAAATAGTCATTTTTCGCCATACGTTGACCTTGTAGACATTGTTTGCCCAGTTTTTTTTGGACGCAGCCACTGAAGCACAGTTGCCAGAAAAAATATGCCATATAAATGCTGAAAATAGTAATTTTTCGCCATACGTTGACCTTGTAGACATTGTTTGCCCAGTTTTTTTGGACGCAGCCACTGAAGCACAGTTGCCAGAAAAAATATGCCATATAAATGCTGAAAATAGTAATTTTTCGCCATACGTTGACCTTGTAGACATTGTTTGCCCAGTTTTTTTGGACGCAGCCACTGAAGCACAGTTGCCAGAAAAAATATGCCATATAAATGCTGAAAATAGTCATTTTTTGCCATATACGTTGAGTCAACGTATGGCAAAAAATGACTATTTTCAGCATTTATGTGGCATATTTTTTCTGGCCTCTGTGCTTCAGTGGCTGCGGCCAAAAAAACTGGGCAAACAATGCCTACAAGGTCAACGTCGTTGACCTTGTAGGCATTGTTTGCCCAGTTTTTTTGGCCGCAGCCACTGAAGCACAGAGGCCAGAAAAAATATGCCATATAAATGCTGAAAATAGTCATTTTTTTGGTCGCAGCCACTGAAGCACAGTTGCCAGAAAAATTATGCCATATAAATGCTGAAAATATAAATTTTTTTGGTTGCAGCCACTGAAGCACAGAGGCCAGAAAAATTATGCCATATAAATGCAGAAAATATGCATTTTTTTGGTCGCAGCCACTGAAGCACAGTTGACAGAAAAATTATGCCATATAAATGCTGAAAATATAAATTTTTTTGGTTGCAGCCACTGAAGCACAGAGGCCAGAAAAATTATGCCATATAAATGGAGAAAATATGCATTTTTTTGGTTGCAGCCACTGAAGCACAGAGGCTAGAAAAATTATGCCATATAAATGGAGAAAATATGCATTTTTTTGGTTGCAGCCACTGAAGCACAGAGGCTAGAAAAATTATGCCATATAAATGGAGAAAATATGCATTTTTTTGGTTGCAGCCACTGAAGCACAGAGGCCAGAAAAATTATGCCATATAAATGGACAAAATATGCATTTTTTTGGTTGCAGCCACTGAAGCACAGAGGCTAGAAAAATTATGCCATATAAATGGACAAAATATGCATTTTTTTGGTTGCAGCCACTGAAGCACAGAGGCCAGAAAAATTATGCCATATAAATGCAGAAAATATGCATTTTTTTGGTTGCAGCCACTGAAGCACAGAGGCCAGAAAAATTATGCCATATAAATGCAGAAAATATGCATTTTTTTGGACGCAGCCACTGAAGCACAGTTGCCAGAAAAAATATGCCATTTAAATGCTGAAAATAGTAATTTTTCGCCATACGTTGACCTTGTAGACATTGTTTGCCCCGTTTTTTTGGACGCAGCCACTGAAGCACAGAGGCCAGAAAAAATTAAACCAGTAGGGTTTGCACCCTAGTTTGTAACGGTGGCGGAGGGAGGAGGACGCTAAAGGACAGCTGTGTGTGGAGTCATGAGGCTTGAAGAGAAGGACAGCTGCATAGAAGTCAGAACAAGTCTTCCGGCGTGCAGTAACCCTCCGAGATCCACCCCTCATTCATTTTAATAAAGGTCAGGTAATCGACACTTTTGTGACCTAGGCGAGTTCTCTTCTCAGTTACAATCCCTCCTGCTGCACTGAAGGTCCTTTCTGAGAGCACACTTGAGGCTGGGCAAGACAAGAGGTTCATGGCAAATTGTGACAGCTCTGGCCACAGATCAAGCCTGCACACCCAGTAGTCCAGGGGTTCATCGCTCCTCAGAGTGTCGATATCTGCAGTTAATGCCAGGTAGTCCGCTACCTGCCGGTCGAGGCGTTCTTTGAGGGTGGATCCAGAAGGGTTGTGGCGCTGCCTTGGACAGAAAAACATTTGCATGTCTGATGTTACAGACCGGCCAAAGGGCTTTGTCCTTGCAGGTGTGCTCGTGGCAGGATTACTGGCACCTCTGCCCCTGGAATGTTGATGAGTTCCTGAAGTGACATCACCCTTAAAAGCATTGTACAACATGTTTTGCAGGCTGGTTTGTAAATGCCGCATCTTTTCGGACTTGTGGTATGTTGGTAACATTTCTGCCACTTTATGCTTGTACCGAGGGTCTAGTAGCGTTGCGACCCAGTACAGGTCCTTCTCCTTAAGCCTCTTGATACGGGGGTCCTTCAACAGGCATGACAGCATGAAAGACCCCATTCTCACAAGGTTGGATGCAGAGCTATCCATCTCCGCTTCCTCATTATCAAGGACTGCATCATCCACGGTCTCCTCCCCCCAGCCACGTACAAGACCAGGGGTCCCCAAAAGGTCACCACTAGCCCCCTGGGAAGCCTGCTCCTGTTGGTCCTCCTCCTCCTCCTCCACAAAGCCACCTTCCTCCTCTGACTCCACTTCTGGCACCTCTCCCTGCATTGCAGCAGGTGCCTGGGTTCGTTCTGGTGATTCCGACCATAAATCGTGCGCTTCCAGCTCCTCGTCACGCTGGTCTACAGCCTCATCTGTCACTCGTCGCACGGCACGCTCCAGGAAGAAAGCGAAGGGTATTAGGTCGCTGATGGTGCCTTCGGTGCGACTGACCATATTTGTCACCTCTTCAAAAGGTCGCATGAGCCTGCAGGCATCGCGCATAAGCACCCAGTAACGGGGGAAAAAAATCCCCAGCTCTGCAGATACAGTCCTACCACCCAGTTCAAAAAGGTACTCGTTGACGGCCCTTTGTTGTTGCAGCAGACGTTCCAACATAAGGAGCGTTGAATTCCAGCGAGTCTGGCTGTCAGAAATCAAACGCCTGACTGGCATGTTGTAGCGCTGCTGAATGTCAGCAAGGCGTGCCATGGCTGTGTAGGAACGTCTGAAATGGGCCGACACCTTTCTGGACTGGGTGAGAACGTCCTGGAATCCTGGGTACTTGGAGACAAAACGTTGGACTATTAAATTTAACACATGTGCCATGCAGGGCACATGTGTTAAATTTCCCAGTCTCAACGCTGCCAACAGATTGCTTCCATTGTCACACACCACTTTTCCGATCTGCAGTTGGTGTGGGGTCAGCCACCGATCGGCCTGTGACTGCAGAGATGACAGGAGTACAGATCCGGTATGGTTTTTGCTTTCCAGGCACGTCATCCCCAAGACAGCGTGACAACGGCGTACCTGGCACGTCGAATAGCCTAGGGGGAGCTGGGGGTGCACAGGTGTGGAGGAGGAGAAGGAGGACCCAGCAGCAGAGTAAGAAGAAGAAGAGGAAGAAGACGAGGTAGAGAGCGATGGAGGAGTAGAGGTGGTGGCAGAACCGCGTGCAATCCGTGGCGGTGACACCAACTCCACTGTTGTTGTTGTTGTTGAGCTACCCATTCCCTGCTTCCCATTCCCAGCCATTACCAAGTTCACCCAGTGGGCAGTGTAGGTGACATACCTGCCCTGACCATGCTTGGAGGACCATGCGTCAGTAGTCATATGGACCTTTGGCCCAACACTAAGTGACAGAGATGCGGTAACTTGGCTCTGCACATGTTGGTACAGGTGTGGTATTCCCTTTTTAGAAAAAAAATTGCGGCTGGGTACCTTCCACTGCGGTGTCCCAATTGCTACAAATTTGCGGAAGGCCTCAGAGTCCACCAGCTGGTATGGTAAAAGCTGGCGGGCTAAGAGTGCAGACAAGCCAGCTGTCAGACGCCGGGCAAGGGGGTGACAGTCAGACATTGGCTTCTTACGCTCAAACATGGCCTTCACAGAAACTTGGCTGGTGGCAGATGACTGGGAATGGGAACAGGTGGTCAAGGTGGAAGGCGGAGTGGAGGGTGGTTCAGATGGGTCAAGGAGAGCAGAGGTAGAGCAGTAAGATGCTGGACCAGAAGGAGTGTGGCTTTTAGTTTGCCTGTTGCCTTTGAGGTGTTGCTCCCAAAGTGCTTTGTGCTTGCCGCTCATGTGCCTTCGCATAGAAGTTGTACCTATGTGGCTGTTGGGCTTACCAAGGCTCAGTTTCTGACTGCACTCATTGCAAATTACAATGCTTTTGTCAGAGGCACACACATTAAAAAAATCCCACACTGCTGACTTTTTGGAAGTCTGCGATCTGGCGGTAACAGTAGAAGTTGGCGGCATTGGCGGCAATGGCGGGTGCGTTGGCCGGCTGAACACAGGTGCCGATACATGTTGTTGCCCTACTGATCCCTGCGGGCTGGACTCCCTGCTTCTTCTAAGTCTTATTCTCCTACTGCCTCTCTGACTCTCCGTCTCTCCATCTGAACTACCCTCCTCTTGCTCTCTTCTACTAGGCACCCACAAAACATCAATCTCCTCATCATCATTCTCCTCAGATGCATCAATTTCTTCTGACACATCACAGAAGGAAGCAGCAGCGGGGACCTCCTCCTCATCACTCATCATTATGTCCATCTCTGTCGTGTTCTCTGCCAGAATTAAATCTGGTGTAACGTCCTCATCTCCTTCATCTTCTTCTGCCAATAATGGTTGCGCATTACTCAGTTCAAGAAACTCATGGGAAAATAACTCCTCTGACTCCAGTGAAGAAGGGGCACCGGTGGTGGAGGAAGTGTTACGTGGGGTGGCCATAGCAGTGGAGGATGAGGAGGATGTTGTGGTAAAGTTAGAAACGGTAGAGGATGGGGTGTGCTGTGTAAGCCAGTCAACTACCTCTTCAGCATTTTGGGAGTTCAGGGTCATTGGCTTTTTAAAACTGGGCAATTTGCTAGGGCCACAGGATTGCATAGCAGCACGGCCCCTAGCACGGCCTCTGCGTGGCGGCCTGCCTTTGCCTGGCATTATTTTTAAAAAAACAACAACAACAAAAACTCAGTTGGTTTTTCTGGAAACGATAATACACACAGCTAGATGGCAGTTTGAAGAAAACAGTGTGCAAATAATGCCTACAAGATCAACGTATACACTACTACAGCGGTGGATACGGATTACGTAAAATATATGAATGCTGCTTGAAAAAAAGTAACTCAAGTGGTTTTTCTAGAGACGATAATATTATCAATATTTAGACAAAATGTGAACAAGCTCACACAGCTAGATGGCGGTTTGAAGAAAACACTGTGCAAATAATGCCTACAAGGTCAACGTATACACAGCGGTGGATACGGATTACGTAAAATATAAGAATGCTGCTTGAAAAAAAGTCACTCCGGTGTTTTTTCTGGAGACGGTAATATTATGGATATTTAGACAGAATGAGAACACGGTCACACAGCTAGATAGCAGTTGGTTGAATAACACACTGGGCAAAAAATGCCTACAGGGCAAATAATGCCTACAAGGTCAACGTATACACAGCGGTGGATACGGATTACGTAAAATATAAGAATGCTGCTTGAAAAAAAGTCACTCCGGTGTTTTTTCTGGAGACGGTAATATTATGGATATTTAGACAGAATGAGAACACGGTCACACAGCTAGATAGCAGTTGGTTGAATAACACACTGGGCAAAAAATGCCTACAGGGCAAATAATGCCTACAAGGTCAACGTATACACAGCGGTGGATACGGATTACGTAAAATATAAGAATGCTGCTTGAAAAAAAGTCACTCCGGTGTTTTTTCTGGAGACGGTAATATTATGGATATTTAGACAGAATGAGAACACGGTCACACAGCTAGATAGCAGTTGGTTGAATAACACACTGGGCAAAAAATGCCTACAGGGCAAATAATGCCTACAAGGTCAACGTATACACAGCGGTGGATACGGATTACGTAAAATATAAGAATGCTGCTTGAAAAAAAGTCATTCCGGTGTTTTTTCTGGAGACGGTAATATTATGGATATTTAGACAGAATGAGAACACGGTCACACAGCTAGATAGCAGTTGGTTGAATAACACACTGGGCAAAAAATGCCTACAGGGCAAATAATGCCTACAAGGTCAACGTATACACAGCGGTGGATACGGATTACGTAAAATATAAGAATGCTGCTTTAAAAAAAGTCACTCCGGTGTTTTTTCTGGAGACGGTAATATTATGGATATTTAGACAGAATGTGAACACGGGCACACAGCTAGATAGCAGTTGGTTGAATAACACACTGGGCAAAAAATGCCTACAGGGCAAATAATGCCTACAAGGTCAACGTATACACAGCGGTGGATACGGATTACGTAAAATATAAGAATGCTGCTTGAAAAAAAGTCACTCCGGTGTTTTTTCTGGAGACGGTAATATTATGGATATTTAGACAGAATGTGAACACGGTCACACAGCTAGATAGCAGTTGGTTGAATAACACACTGGGCAAAAAATGCCTACAGGGCAAATAATGCCTACAAGGTCAACGTATACACAGCGGTGGATACGGATTACGTAAAATATAAGAATGCTGCTTGAAAAAAAGTCACTCCGGTGTTTTTTCTGGAGACGGTAATATTATGGATATTTAGACAGAATGTGAACACGGGCACACAGCTAGATAGCAGTTGGTTGAATAACACACTGGGCAAAAAATGCCTACAGGGCAAATAATGCCTAAAAGGTCAACTTATACACTACTACAGCGATGGATACGGATTACGTAAAATTTATTATGGCTGCTTGAAAAAAGTCACTCCGGTGTTTTTTCTGGAGACGGTAATATTATGGATATTTAGACAGAATGTGAACACGGTCACACAGCTAGATAGCAGTTGGTTGAATAACACACTGGGCAAAAAATGCCTACAGGGCAAATAATGCCTAAAAGGTCAACTTATACACTACTACAGCGATGGATACGGATTACGTAAAATTTATTATGGCTGCTTGAAAAAAGTCACTCCGGTGTTTTTTCTGGAGACGGTAATATTATGGATATTTAGACAGAATGTGAACACGGTCACACAGCTAGATAGCAGTTGGTTGAATAACACACTGGGCAAAAAATGCCTACAGGGCAAATAATGCCTAAAAGGTCAACTTATACACTACTACAGCGATGGATACGGATTACGTAAAATTTATTATGGCTGCTTGAAAAAAGTCACTCCGGTGTTTTTTCTAGAGACGGTAATATTATGGATATTTAGACAGAATGTGAACACGGTCACACAGCTAGATAGCAGTTGGTTGAATAACACACTGGGCAAAAAATGCCTACAGGGCAAATAATGCCTAAAAGGTCAACTTATACACTACTACAGCGGTAGTAAAATAAAAAAAAGTTAAATAAAAAAAGAATGAATATTAAAAAAAAAAAAATTAAAGTTGGTGCTGCTGAACTACTAGGAGCAGCAGATTAGCACACCAGTCCCACTCCCCAACACTGCTAGACTAATAGCACTGGGCTCTTATAGTAGTAGTAGTAGTAGTAGTAGTAGTAGTAGTAGTAGTAAAACAACAAAAAAATAAATAAAAGCAGTCCTTACAAGGACTATTGCTATTGCAGCAGTCAGCAGATGAGATCAGAAGCAGGACAGCTGCCCACTGCAGCTACATACAGAGCACTGCAGTAGAAGGTAGATTACTAGCCAGCAAAGCTACCTAAGCTTAAATGTCCCTCAAACCCCTGCAGACTTCTGTCCCTCCAATAACAGAGCAGTATCAAAACGATTACTAGCCAGCAAACTTTCAACTGTCCCTGAAATCACTAACAGGCAGCAGCTCTCTCCCTACACTATCTCTTCAGCACACACAGGCAGAGTGAAAAAACGCTGCAGGGCTTCGGTTTTTATAGGGAAGGGGAGTGGTCCAGGGGAGAGCTTCCTGATTGGCTGCCATGTACCTGCTGGTCTGGGGTGAGAGGGCAAAAAAAAGCGCCAACAATGGCGAACCCAAAATGGCGAACGTCGCGCGACGTTCGCGAACTTCCGGCGAGCGCGAACACCCGATGTTCGCAGCGAACAAGTTCGCCGGCGAACAGTTCGCGCCATCTCTAATCCTTACACAATATCACCATACAAGAAGACCACAGTGGTATTATATATAAGAAAATAAGACCCAGACATCCTATTTTTGTCATTTCATGGTTTAGATGGCCGAAACATTCAAAGAGTCTAGAAAACGAATTAGTTGGCAAAGTTCTCTTATGGGGACTCTACATGCTTAAAAATGAATGCTTATTTAAGGGGAATTCATATTCTGGTCGAGTTGCGTATACCTGTACTTGTATAAGGAAATATAATTACATACAGGGGCTCATTTATAAACAATGGGCAAATTTGCACCTGGGCAGTAACCCTTAGCAACCAATCAGTGATTAGCTTTTTTCAGCCAGCTGCAGGTTGAGCAGTGAAAGCAATCATCTGATTGGTTGCCATGGGTTACTGCCCAGGAGCAAATTTGCCCACTGTTTATAAATGAGCTCCACAGATCTTAATATTATGAATATTAAAATCGATTAAAAGTAAAGGAAGTTGTAGTGGACCTTTATTTAGGCTAGGGTCAGGTGATTGTGGATCCACTCCCCCATTGCTCCTCTGCTCCTGCCTGCGCCTAGAAGCATTGTCTCCACAGAAAGAGAAAGAGAAGGGGAATAGGGGGGCAGAGAATTCGTATTGCCTGACCCTAGCCTTAGGTATGACTGGCGAGCATGTGTTTTCTGGCATTGGCTTGTGCCTTCATTGACCTTATCAAGTCCTGAATAGGAGGCGCAAAATCAACTTGCATGATTTAAGTAAACCAGATCTTCAAATTCTCTGTAAACACAGATTTGCAATGTTTAAATATCAGCCTGCGGATTGGCTTTCAAACACTTACGCACCTTTACTATCTTCACTTTCTGCCATACCCATGGTTACTACGGTCTTCTACTTGATATTTGTTATTCAAGTAATGTACCAGCAGACATCATTTGATGTGGGAGACAGCATTGTGTCAATCAAAGCAACAGCCACTAAATCTTGAAAGACAATAACATCAGTTTTGTGAAGAATGATTGCATCCAAAGCGCTACAAATGTACTTAATTCATTAAGAAGCCCTATTCTGTTTTGGCTTATGACTTGGATGACGGACTTGTTTTGAAACGTTAATATTCATTTCATCTACAAAAGGGTTTCAAGGTAAAATACACGTTTATCCTTAGGGATGAAGAATCTAAAGAACGGATGTGATCATATCAAGATGAGTGGCAGCAAATATATTTCATTGACGGCTAGCGCCATTATAATTAAAGTCTGCCATTGCTAGAACCAACTCTCTCTGCTTCTTGCTAAAACCAGAGTTATAGCCGGGATGAATCACACTGGGACATTTTGCCCTATGATTTTATTTCATGCCAAATCACCTAATAGGTGACACTGCTTGCTGCTGCTGTGAGGTTCTGCAGTTCCAAGGCAGCCTGACAATCTCACTATATGGAAAATGGAATAGTGACGGCTAATTGATTTTACAGCAGCACCGAAGGACAGACAATGAAAATACCATCAATTTAATCCACTATTTAATGGTTCCAATTTAGCCTCTGTAAATGCTCACTAAACTAATTTCTCTGGGTCTCTGAAAAGCTATCATATCTCTAATCTCCTTCAATATATTCATCTGGAAAAGGGAATTTAGCCAATTCTGATGTGTGGAGATGATCTGTTAGCACAGTGTAAATGTTTATAACATGGCAATCTAGTTCGTTTATAAGGATATGAAAAGTTTTATTGGGGAGGGCAGTGAAGTGGAACGATGGGATAATAGGCATTTACCCAGCAGTCTCTGGGAAACAGGGAGAAGGCAGGCATGCAGAAAAAGACTTGGATAAACTAAAATCCCAAATGGTAAAATGAAACTCAGCCCAGTACATGATGCATCAGGGAGTCTCTGGCATAAAGGATACTAATACTATTGTCTTCATTTATGGCTGGGGTTGTCATGCTTTTAAATGATACAAAAAGTGCTTTGATATTTGTAATGGTTTTAGCAATAAAGTACATTTGTATTTTCTTCCCCCATACTGTGTTGGACAGCTCACTAAAATATTGTTCCAATCAACCAGCGTGCTTTTAAACTATCTTGCTAAACTGTAAGCTCTTTAGGGGTGTAATTTCATTTTCCATGCTATATGCTCATGACTTGTGGATCACTTAACATTAAATTGAGTATGGGAGCCCATGTGATCAAATTATGCATTGGTGGTTGAAAAGCTGAAAGTCATTGTTGGCAGTGCAAAATTACCTTATGTCCAGGGAAAAGACTCTGCAAGTTTCTATGAGCTACCAATGGCTTTACAGTGAAGAGGGAGAAGAACTAAAATGTATTTCGGTACAATGGCAAAAAAATCACCATTTAACCTTCAGAAGAATACAGTTAGTAGAGTGGAGCAGTGATTAGTACTGCTGGGGTCCTAGGTTTGTTTCCAGCCAGGATATAATCTGCAAGGAGTTTATATGTTTTCCTGTTCTTGCATGAGTTTCCTGTAGGCACTTTGGTTTTCAGCACTCCTAAGCCATAGAGTCTTCTGATCATTGTATCTGTGAATGAAGTTGGAATCACAGATAGTCAACTCCACTGCAGGGATGGATGTAAATGATGCTTAATCTGTAAATAGCTGCATATTATGTTGCCTATGAGAAATTATTCATATTGTTTCATTCATTCATTTTGTTCCCCTACCCCCTTTTTCTTCTTCCCCTCTCTTCTTCTACAAATCTTTTATTTTCTTTTCCCCCTGTATTTCCAATGCAATACTACTCTATACTCATGAAAATGTTGACTCCAGCCCACCTATCCCTCAACATGAAAGTTATATAATTATACTTGCATGGGGATTCTGTTCAATGCTATCAAATTTATCTACATCCCCCTAGAGCTAAAAAGTCTTGTGGCCATACCTAGATTTTCAAGATTTTTGTGCCTGAGTTGCACATAAAATATATAAGACTGTGCAGTAAATGGAACAGAAGGCCAACATGCTTGGGTATGATGCAAACCTGCAACATGCACTGGAAAAACGTGAGGCTATGCATTAAACACAAGCCAAGAAAATGTTCTAATTAATACATGAGCACATTGTCTGTTATGAACAGATCCTCAATACTGGCATTTTAAGAAAATTAGTACTGGAAATCATCACCAGTCATACATCATTAAAGGTATACTGTCATAGGAAAAAACATTTTTTCAAAATGAATCAGTTAATAGTACTGCTCCAGCAGAATTCTGCACTGAAATCCATTTCTCAAAAGAGCAAACAGATTTTTTTATATTCAATTTTGAAATCTGACATGGGGCTAGACATATTGTCAATTTCCCAGCTACCCCAAGTCATGTGACTTGTGCTCTGATAAACTTCAATCACTCTTTACTGCTGTACTGCAAGTTGGAGTGATATCATCCCCCCCAGCAGCCAAACAAAAGAAGAATGGGAAGGTAACCAGATAGCAGCTCCCTAACACAAGATAACAGCTGCCTGGTAGATCTAAGAACAGCACTCAATAGTAAAAACCCATGTCCCACTGAGACACATTCAGTTACATTGAGACGGAAAAACAGCAGCCTGCCAGAAAGCATTTCTCTCCTAAAGTGCAGGCACAAGTCACATGACCAGGGGCAGCTGGGAAATTGACAAAATGTCTAGCCCCATGTCAGATTTCAAAATTGAATATAAAAAATCTGTTTGCTCTTTTGAGAAATGAATTTCAGTGCAGAAGTCTGCTGGAGTAGTACTATTAACTGGTGCGTTATGAAAAAAACATGTTTCCCATGACAGTATCCCTTTAATGTACAACAAAATGTATAATAAGAAAAAGGTGACACAGTACTTAACAAACAGTACTGTGCATAGTGTCACCAAGAAGATAAGCACTAAATCACATATAAAATTATTTATAGAGATTTCACAGGGCCCAGGTGTATCCTAAACTGCCATGGAAAAGATGGCGCTGGCATGACATATGCATGGGATGGTATCAAATAACAATGTTTCTGGGATGGATTCCCCTGTAGCTAAATTTTGTCATCTGCATCCCAACAAAATGTCACACCATGATTTCAAATCTCTTGACTGCATGATTAGTGCATGAAAACAACCTATGCATTGTAAATATTAAGACTGCTGTCCTTGGATAACTTGTTCCTCTGAGCTTACTAATAAGTCTGGGATTGCGTCTACTGACAGCGTTAATTTGTACTGGTTTGCAATCCTATTTATCAGTTTAACAAAAACAAGTGTTTATTTACAAGCGTGCAAGACCTGCATGTAATTGCATCACCTGTATCTCCGGAGAGCCTACGTGAATAAAGACACCCAGGAGTATAGATTAGCTATCACTGATTACATTACCGCTTTCATATTTCAAAGTAGACCAAGTTCAAAACAATTGTGGATGCTTTGGCTAATTTCATTTTAGAGCAGATAATTGTATGTGACCTCGGCCTTGCAGCTGGGACTTTTAAGCCCTAGTCTTTGTACAGCCAGGCCCAGGTGTTTAACCTTTGCCTAAAACCTACTTAGATCCAGAAGGTTTATGATTTAACACAAATTGATGTCTTATTAAAGAGTAATTAACTGGACTACGGTATCCGGCCTATGATGAATAATGCATGAATAACGATCAGAAACTTGACTTAAACTGCCACTGTATAAATGTTATTTATTAGATATTCAAAATGTTTAAACTAGGCATGGGAATAATATAAATACAGAAATGATGTATTTGACAAAGACAAGACATCAGGAATGATGCAAATAACCTTCCAAAAGGCAGCAAATATTGACTCCCATCTGTGGGGGGTTTCTATACTTGTGGCTGAGGCTCAAGATGGAATGCAGGGGCCAATATTTAGAAAGGGGAATGTATTGGGCACATGCTCGGTAACCATGGTAGCTCCATAAATTCATATTGTGTGCTCCAATTGGCTACAATCTGTTGGGTTGTAGCTTGCAAACTGAGAGAATGTGGATATTGGGACAACCAAAGGCTGGTCTGGTAAATGCAGTTGGTTAGGGGTATAATTTCTCTGCTACATCCATTTCCACACTATGTAGTCAGCATGATGATCTGCATATAAAACTCTCATCTAGGGACTAACTGTCGCCCTGCTTTCTTTCTGACCAGATTCTTACAAAAGTGAGGGTGTTGATTGAAAATTATGGGAATTAATGGAGGCAGCTCATCAATGACAGACTTTTGTCTGTACTAAGGGACATATAACATAATATAAAATGAGGGAATACAGGGTTACAGAAGATAGCTCATAGTATAAGTTGATCCAGGGACTAGTCCGATTGCCATCTTGGAGTCAGGAAGAAATTTTTTCCCCCTCTGAGGCAAATTGGAGAGGCTTCAGATGTTTTTTTTTGCCTTCTTCTGGATCAACTGGCAGATAGGCAGGTTAAAAAAAGTAAAAAGGTAGAATTTGATGGACGTGTGTCTTTTTTCAACCTAACTTACTATGATAACGGCACCACCAGTCCTAACAAAGGCAGGCCTAAGGCAGATGGGCAGGAGGGTTAATGTTGGTCTATTAAGATAATATAAACCCAATGGTCAAAGGGTTATCATATGGTGAAATACAAGACAGGATTACAATACACACAGCATCTACCCACTATCTGCGCTTAAATTGACCGTGCATGCTCCATGTGTGCTCAGTAAACTGTTAGGTTGGGAAATACAGTATGCTTTACTGAAAATGAGTCTTGGCCTGAGTGCAGAAAGGTGATTTCCATTTATGGAAATTTACCGTAAATGCCAGGCAAAGGGTATATAAGCTTAAACCAATAGGTGTGATATTTGAAGCTCTCCATGTCATACATGTCACAAGCTTCCCAAGATTCCAATGTTTGTCTAATAAATAATTCAGCTATTCAAAAGAACCCACCTTGTCTTGTAGGTTATGGTAAGCAAATTACCAAAAGTGTCCCCCATCTTTTTTGCCTTACCCTTTGTAATGTAATTATTGCAGCCACAAATTAATAAAAATTCTAAAAATAGGGGAAATTACATAATGATAGCACTACTTATATATCAGCTGCAATGCTAGTAACCTGTAACAGCCAAATAGGATAAGATACTGGTGTTTTGTATGAAAGCAAACCTCAAGTTGGTTGCTGCGCATACTAGACATGGAGTAAGCAGAGTACTCTTATGTAGGTTACAGAATTTCAAGACCTATGCTATGCTTCCATTAAACTACTGGGGAGACATTTTCTGTTTCTGAGTATAAGGAGTAAATGAGAAAAAGTGTGGAAAGCTAAAGGGCACAAGTCAACAGTGTGCATGATTTTAATTCTCATGTTTATGGCTGTCATGCCATGTCATCTAGAATCCAGAATGCTCGGGGCCTGGGGTTTCCAGACAATGTATCTTTCTGTAATTTGGATCTTCATACCTTAAGTCTACAAGAAAATCAGGTTTTACAGAGAAAAACGAAATCATTTTTAAAGATGTGGATTACTTGATTATTATGGAGACAGCCTTTCCACAGAACTTTCTGGATAATGGGTTTCCAGATAACGGATCCTGTACCTGTACTGTTTTATTTTTTATTATATTTCATTATTTGGATTACTTGAATAAAAGGAGATTCATAATACAAAGCTTTCTGGATAACAGGATATGGGTATGGGATAATGGATCCCATACCTGTATGTATATATTTATATATCAACCTTACTGATTAATATATATATATATATATATATATATATATATATATATATATATATATATATATATATATATATATATATATATATATATATATATATATATAAAGAACTGGGGGAGTCGGCACTCTCGTCACTAGGTTCAACTTGCCTGGGTGCAGTGTCCAAAATTTTTTTTTCGACGCGACCGACAGTATTTCTATGTACAACTATCTTGTCCAAAGTCAGGGGCAGATTTACTAAGCTCGAGCGAAGAATTCGAATGAAAAAAAAATTTGCATTTTGAAGTATTTTTTTGGGTACTTCAACCATCGAATGGGTCAAATTCGATCGAATTCGATCTAATCAAATGATTCGAACGATTCGAAGTAAAAAATCGTTCGACTATTCGACCATTCGATAGTCGAAGTACTGTCTCTTTAAAAAATACTTTGACTACATACTTCGCCACTTTAAACCTACCGAGTTGCAATGTTAGCCTATGGGGACCTTCCCCAGCACTTTTCTAACTTTTTTTTGATCGAATAAAAATCCTTCGATCGATCGCTTAAAATAGTTTGAATCGTTCGATTCAATTATTTGATCGTTCGAGCATTTGCGCTAAATCCTTCGAATTTAGCGCATGGGGGAGTCGGCACTCTCGTCACTAGGTTCAACTTGCCTGGGTGCAGTGTCCAAAATTTTTGAAATAATTATTCAGTAAAGAAGGTCCGCACTCTCAGGACTTAAAAATTAGATAATGTTTTATTAACAAAAGACTAACGTTTCGGCCTTTCTCAAATATATATATATACATGTATGTGTGTGTGTGTGTGTGTCTATGCATGAGTATATATGTATAGCTGGTCAGGGTTGAGCATATGACTATTTGAGGTAAGTGTAGCATTTGTATATACAAATAGTGTATATATGTAAATTGATTTGCCCATGGAGTGTATATATTTTGTCACACTGATTTGGCCTTCTCTCTGTTTGTTTGTTTGTTTGTTATAGACCAGGCCCATTGGTTTGAAATTCACTTTTTTGTGTGCAATTTCTATTCCTTAAGCACCAAGAATTACATTACAGTGGGCATACAGAAATCTTTAAGGGCTGAAAATTGACTGTGAATAGGCAGTACTACAAAGCAAGCGTTCCTTACAGTTTGCTGTCATTTGTACCAATTTGGAGATGTAGCGCAGATTGCTTAATACGGCGATGCCTAGCCTAGTGTGAGAGATTGGAGACGAGACAGTATCTACTTTGTCCTTTGCTAACCACAGATCAATTACAAGGCAGACAATCCAGTGTCACATATGATTCACAATGTCAATTTCATGCTAGGGGTAACCATTTAAGAAAGAGCCGTGTTGGTTTTACATTTGATAAGAAATCAGCAGTGTTTGTATTTGTAAGAGGGCCGATCACTGAGTGTGACAGCAACCAGAGATTGTTACGTACTATCAACTGCTTGTCTGTACTCTGTCATGGGCCCATAAGAATTTATTTCAAATGTTTTTTTTTCCTCTCTCTCTCGCTCTCTCTCTTTTTCTCTCAATCTCTCTCTCTCTATTCAAACCGTCTGTGAAAATAAACTGTCAGTCTCTATTTACAGTGGAGCTAGCTGAAAATGCTAAAGGATTTTAGGTCAAATTGCTGTTTAATAAATTTCGAAACTAGGACGGAATAAATCGACCTTTCTATTTATTTCCAATGAGAACATGGAATAACCTCTGCATTGTTTCCATTTGTGCCTTCATTCCCTACAGCATCCCATGGAATTCTTCTCAGCGTTCTATGAATATATATATATATATATATATATATATATATATATCAGCCAAACAGATCCGCACTCACTTCGTTAACCCTTCGATGGTCCGCCCGGGTGCCGCTCCTGGGATCCAGATAAATATAGAAAAAGACGGTAGCGCACTCCAGGGACTTGAATAGAAATGTAGTTTATTTAAACATGGTACAAAATTGACGTTGCGGCTCCCCTCTAGAGGGTCTTGAGAAAGGCTCTAAAGGGGAGCCGAAACGTCGATTTCGTACCATGTTTAAATAAATTACATTTCTATTCAAGTCCCTGGAGTGCGCTACCGTCTTTTTCTATATATATATATATATATATATATATATATATATATATATATATATATATATATATATATATATGCCGGTATGTTGACATATATATGTTATTCAGAATGCTCAGGACCTGGAGTTTCAGGATCTTTCTGAAATTTGGGTTTCCATACTTTATGTCTACCAAGTAATCATTTAAACATGAATTAAACCTTCAAAGGTTGACTGTCCCGTTTTGCAAAAAAAATTGCGAAACAGCAAAAATTCATGGAATGCATTTCAATGGGCATCAAAATAATTTTGACGCACAACAATTTTTCGACGCGACCGACAGTATTTCTATGTACAACTATCTTGTCCAAAGTCAGGGGCAGATTTACTAAGCTCGAGCGAAGAATTCGAATGAAAAAAAAATTTGCATTTTGAAGTATTTTTTTGGGTACTTCAACCATCGAATGGGTCAAATTCGATCGAATTCGATCTAATCAAATGATTCGAACGATTCGAAGTAAAAAATCGTTCAACTATTCGACCATTCGATAGTCGAAGTACTGTCTCTTTAAAAAATACTTTGACTACATACTTCGCCACTTTAAACCTACCGAGTTGCAATGTTAGCCTATGGGGACCTTCCCCAGCACTTTTCTAACTTTTTTTTGATCGAATAAAAATCCTTCGATCGATCGCTTAAAATAGTTTGAATCGTTCGATTCAATTATTTGATCGTTCGAGCATTTGCGCTAAATCCTTCGAATTTGATATTCGAATTAGAAGAATTTTACTTCGAGGGTCGAATCCGAGGGTTTATTAACCCTCGAAATTCGACCCTTGATAAATCTGCCCCATGGCGTCCAAATAATTTTGACGTAGGCCAATTTTAATGCACGCGGCAATTTTGACTAGCGACAATTTTTTTGTCTCAGCGTATTTTTCGCCGCAAATCCATGCCTGGCCCATCACTATTAAAAGGATTGTTTTGCTTCCCATGAGGATGAATGATATCTTAGTTGGGATCAAGTACATTGAATTGTTTTATCACATTAATACATTTTATTACGTTTTATTACATTAAAAAAAAAGGAAATCATTTTTAAAAAACTGAATTAATTGACTAAAATGGAGTCCATGGGAGATGGCCATCCCGTAATTTGGAACTTTATGCATAATTGAAGACATTAAAGACATGCCTGGTGCCAGAACTGTTTCCTAATGAGTAAGGCAATCAATCCAACCCTCATCAAGTTTGTCTCTAAATTCAAAAATGCAGTTGCTCAACTTGAACAGCTGTCTTTAGAGGCGTGTCTTCTAGAAGAAAGCTTGGATCCTTTGCACCCAACAATATCCGCTGAAAGGGCAGCAGCATGTATTTTGTTTGAAAAGCTATCTCCCCTTGAGACTGTTTGCCCAGGTATTGCAATACAGTATATTTAACTGCCCTATATTTAACTACCTCAAATGTACTTCTTGACCAGCCAGTCCTAATGAGCATTTTTATTTTACCAGCATGAATCACAGTCCAGTTGATCTTACCATAGATTCAAAAATGTGTTCTGATACAGAGTGATAAAACACCTTATGATTAATACTAGATGCAGGGTTCAGAAGCCAGAAAACCACTCCAGTGGGTCCTGAAGTTTTAAAGGAGAACTAAAGCTTAACTGAAGTAGTAGGGCAGAAATGTTGCACATTATGTTTTGGGCTTCTGTACCAGCCCAAGGGAGCCAGTGGCCTTTAACAATAAAAATCTGTGCCCCTAAAAATGCCCCTGTAGTTCCCCATCTTCTTCACTGAACGGGCTCTGTGCTGCTGGCACTTACCCGAGCTTAGGGACCAAAGCACAAAATACTGAATATATATCATTTAAATGTTATAATATAAGGCTGAGCCTGATTACTAAATGTGAATTGGTATGTGGCAGCTCAGAAACCAGCACAATTAGCCTCAGAATTGAATAATTAGCCCTGTAGCTTACATGACAGGCCAACCTTATTTTCTGCTTGATGATTTCCCATGACCTCTAAACTTAGCTTCTCAACATCTGCTCAAAGCGCAATGAGCATTTGCGCGTCGCCGACACTCAAAATAAAATCCAACATCTGAAACTCCTGTGACAACTTTGAAGGTCTCAATTATTACTACTATAGAGATGCTGGACCTTTAGTATGTAATTTGTGTGTGTGTTTGTGTGTGTGTGAGAGCTTTGCCCACTTGCTTTTTCCTCTTGCTTCTATAAAAATGTTACAACCTCTGCTAGTAGAATCCATCTAATGTGAAACACTATTGTTCTCTGAACTAATAAGAAACAGAGTTTAGGCAGTAGAAAACAATAGACATATAGTCATTAGTGATCCGCTGCAGGTGAATACATTTGCAGAGAAAATTCGCCAGCCTCAAATCCGTCACCGGCGAGAATTACGACACCGGCATCAATTAAACAGACGCCCATTGACTTTAATGCACATCTGAATTGTCATCGGAAAACATGTTTTTTTCAAAACACATCAGTTAATAGTGCTACTCCAGCAGAATTCTGCACTGAAATCCATTTCTCAAAAGAGCAAACTGATTTTTTTATATTCAATTTTGAAATCTGCCCCTGGTCATGTGACTTGTGCCTGTACTTTAGGAGAGAAATGCTTTCTGGCAGGCTGCTGTTTTTCCTTCTCAATGTAACTGAATGTGTCTCAGTGGGACATGGGTTTTTACTATTGAGTGTTGTTCTTAGATCTACCAGGCAGCTGTTATCTTGTGTTAGGGAGCTGTTATCTGGTTACCTTCCCATTGTTCTTTTGTTTGGCTGCTGAGGGGAAAAGGGAGGGGGTGATATCACTCCAACTTGCAGTACAGCAGTAAAGAGTGATTGAAGTTTATCAGAGCACAAGTCACATGACTTGGGGCAGCTGAGAAATTGACAATATGTTTAGCCCCATGTCAGATTTCAAAATTGAATATAAAAAAAATCTGTTTGCTCTTTTGAGAAATGGATTTCAGTGCAGAATTCTGCTGGAGCAGCACTATTAACTGATTCATTTTGGGAAAAAAAAAATTCCCATGACAGTACCCCTTTAAGTAATTCTTGGTACCAGTTACCAGCAAGATTGAATAAAAAGCTTCACTGAACTTGTTTGTGTCTCTAAATCCAACATGGCAGATCTCTGTCTCACCCACCCAAGCTAACAAAACCGCTTACCTTTAGTTAATTTTCTAGAATATAATGTAGCCTTGATTGGTGCTGAAAACATGAATTTGAGGAAATCTCTTCACAAACAGACTATTTCTTCATTTCACATCCCAGAGGGAACGCTTTGTGTGTTTATTGACTAAATAAGTGTATTGATTTGTTAAGAGCTTTTCTATTTCCTTTCATTGGAAAATATGGCTGCCTGTATCCTCCGCTATGAGCAGTAGGTGAAACGTTTTTTTAGTGCTGCCATAAATTTCTATTTCTGCTCTTCTTGGCCATGTAAACAAGTGTTTTCCAGTCCATAGGGGTTAATTTGTCCATGTTAAACTTTTAGTGATACCCCTAGAGCCCTGTGCTGGTAGACAGTAACTTGAAAGAAAGTCACCAATGAATATCCCCACCTGTCATCTGTTTTGTATACAATTAACCTTGCTTTTCTTTAGATGCAGCAGAAAACGCAAAGTGAATTTCTTAATAATAAAAAAAAATGACCTAAAGTGATTTGTCTGAATTATTTTTGAGTGTGGGTGTCAGTACCCTCAAGAACAATTGTGTAGCAGGAAAGAAAGATCCAGGGGACTGTTCAGACTGTTAGTGGAATAAGTAACTACTTTAACTTCTTGTGAACTTGCACACAAGCTTTTATCACTCCATGACATGATATAGAAGACATTAAAAGACAGATACTTAAGGTGTAAATAATTGGTGTCAGAAAACGATAACCATATTACCAGGGGAGATATGTATCTGTGCCTGTAATCTCGGTGGAAAATCAAGTAAGAGATCGTAACACTGGAATGGCACATAAAACTTTTACATTTTAGATGTGTTTCTGTCTTATAAAGTCCATGTCAGAGAGGCAACCTTTTATATAGTAATTGAAAACCTTCATTGTGGTCCACAATGTGTCTATCTATCTATCTATCTATCTATCTATCTATCTATCTATCTATCTATCTATCTATCTATCTATCTATCTATCTATATATCTATCTATCTATTTATCTATCACCATCTATCAATTAATCATCTATCAATAAATCTATCTATCATCTATCTATTTATCTATCTATCTATCTATCAATCGATGATCATCAATATATCTATCTATCTATCTATCTATCTATCTATCTATCTATCTATCTATCTATCTATCTATCTATCTATTAATCATCTATCAATATATCTATCTATCTATCTATCTATCTATCTATTCTATCTATCATCTATCTATTTTTCTATTAATCATCTATCAATATATCTATCTATCTATTCTATCTATCATCTATTTTTCTATTAATCATCTATCAATATATCTATCTATCTATCTATCTATCTATCTATCTATCTATCTATCATCTATCTATCTATCTATCTATCTATCTATCTATCTATCTATCTATCTATCTATCTATCTATCATCTATCTATATGTATAGTCATAGTAGCTGCCATTGCAATGCATAAAGTACAATAGTGGTGCCTCAAACATGGGTTATGCTCAGGGCAACATGGGCAAATGTGTTGCCTGCAATATTGCTACTTAGAAAAACCTGTTACAGCCAAGAGTGGGTGCATCTCCAAAGCAAGATGGCAGGTAGTAAGCCAGGAGTATTAGGGCACTTGAGCCTCTGAGACATAACTATTAACACCAAGGCTGGGTTCTAAATTGTAGAACGTCCTCTAGAATTACTGAGCAGTCTTGTTTAACATCCATTTTTAGTCTGGCCAGTTTCTATTACTGTCCCCCTCAAGATGAGCACGTAGTGTTGGAGTCCAACCTGAGCGTTTTACAAGCAGTCATGAGGATTCAATACAGGGCTTTTTCTGAGATGTCAAAGTATCCTTATTTCACTTTGGCCTTATACTCCCACCAGTCATGCCACTGATATAATACATTCTATATATTCTATAAACATTGTGTCATTTAAGGGGTGGTTCACCTTTAAATTAACTTTTAGTATGTAAAAGAATGTTAAATTCTAAGCAACTTCTCAATTGGCCTTCATTATTTATTTTTAATAGCTTTTTAATTATTTGCCCTCTTCTTCTGACTCTTTCCAGCTTTCAAATGGGGGTGAATAATCCCATCTAACAAGGAAATGCTCTGTAAGCCTACAAATGTGTTGTTAATGCTACTTTGTATTACTCATCTTTCTAGTAAGACCCTCCCCATTAATATTCTAGTTTCTTTTTCAAATCGTAAGAAAGGTCACTGTAGCACCTTGATCTGTTTTTGTGGTTTATTGGCTCAAATTCAAAACAGTGCATGGTTGATATGGATTTGGAACCAGGAACCAGATTGATGAGAATATAAATTGTAGAGCTGCTGAGTAAAAAGCTAAAAAATGAAAGCCAACTGAAAATTGTCTCAGAGACAAGATTTGAAACCTCCCTGTAATTCCAGTTGTAATTCTCAAATGTCTTGTCTTATTCCATAATTCAGTGGACATAGAGGGAAAGCAGTCAACTTTAACTAGAGCAGTTTATGTACTGAAAGCAAAAACCCTATTGGTTGTTATAGGTTGCTACTTGCCAGACTAGGACAATGTATTCTTTAAGGGTCAGTAGAGCAGAAAGGACATTATCTGGTCCTCAAACCTGTCAGGCCAAAAGACGGCATCATGGAACTGTATAGTACACTTGTGAACAATTCTTTGATATTTTTAATGTTTATATAGGGATGCCCAACCAAAAGCTCTCCAGCCGGTGGTGGTGGGTTCAGGGAGTTGTAGTTTAAAACCAGCCGTAGGTTTATTTGTTGGACAACCCAATAGGACCCCAACTTTGTTTTACTGCTGAGGACCCCCTCTTGTTTTAACTCAGTTTGCCCTTATTAGATAATATAATTCATAAGGCCTAGCAACCAGAGACTGGCTGTGCCTGAAATATCTGCAGGACTGTATGAGATAAAGATAAGAACATCGAGTGTAGTTACTTCTGCCCGTTGAGTAGATGTTACATGTTGCTATGAGACTGGACAGAATTACAATAATTAGAGAAATGAGTAGAGAGTTCTATCACCTTAGCAGAGCCACATTACAAGGAAGAACCCAGAGCCAACCCTGGCTATTACCGTCATCTTTGAAAATGTCACAGACCAAAAATGACAAATAAATAAACAGTAGGACCTTTTTACTTTATATACATTACTGATGCGGCATTCTTTTAATCAGACTCTCAAAGCAAACATTTCCCAAAACATTCATTTTTATACCATTATTGGCAAATATAGTGTCATTTTAATATACTAGGGGAATAAAGTTAAACAGAAACAAAAATAATTGTTTCAAAAAGCTGCAGATTGTCGTTATATTATAGAATAAAAATTGCCGAACTCCAACAGCCTTGTCATTAACACCCATAAAACACTTCCCCAGCTGCAATGAGATGAAAGCCACACACCTCTATACGGTAGCGGGTATCTCTTATATTTTCAGCTGAGCCAGAGTGCTTGCGCCATGCCACAATAATCAATGAACACATCATCACTTCAGCGGAGGTATGAAAATAATTCCACATACTTAGAGATTAAAGACAGAGGGAAAAAACATGCGTTCTCCCAAGCATTTGTCTGGCTTATTAACTTCTTTGGTGCCAGAGAGGTCTATAAACACTTATAGGTTTTTCCCAATGTATTGACTCATCTGCTGTAAAGAACACTATTTGAATTGGTTTGATTTTATTGCTGTATAAGGAGAACTATATGGGGTGTCATGGTGACACAGTGGCTAGAATTGCATTGCTGACTTACAATGGATTCCAAACCCAGTTTTACAGATTTTAGGGCACATGAACATCTGCGAGTGCAATGAGCGAAGTGCAATTTTGAGCACAGTTGGCGTGTTTCACAAGAGGGGGATGTGCTTGGCACAACTGAGTTGCCCCTTCCACAATTTCATCCAATTTGCCAAAATGAATGCAATTGCATCTTATCCTTTTAGTTAAACTCAACTGTGGCATTTGATGCAGGGTGCTACGGGAACACTGTAGCTGGTCCAGAGGTGGTGGTAGCTCAAGGGTTCCCCTGCATCAATAGGCTCAGAAGTGCTCAATTTATGCAAAGATGTGGAAATTACTCACACTTGACTGCGTGGGAATTATGGAGACCACAACTGTGCTTGTGAAGGTACAAGAGTCCTTTAAACTTTTTTGGCCAGCTGTTAATTCATGTATGGACCCCTCTGGATGTAGTTCCACTATGTTATCAGATCACAGCTGTACAGACCCAAAATCTGGTCTCCCCCTGCCACCTGTAACTTTTTTTTTCTTTTGGACCATTGATCTGGGCCACCAGCCAATAACCATAAGAAGATCCATGAGGATGATCAAATCAGACACTCTCCTATCTTGCGGTTCCTTGGGTAACCCAGCAAGCATATGACCACCTTTAGTTAGGTGTCTTGGCATGTTTACTTAGCTTTCTGGTAAGAAAATTGGGACATATTGCATTTTGACTTTGAAGTAAACTCACAAGCATTCTGTGTAATTAGTGATGGGCGAATTTGCAAATTTCCAGCGAAATTCGCAAAACTGCGAAAAATTCGCAAAACGGTGCCAGCATCTCGTTTTTGACGCAGGCGTCCGTTTTTTGACACAGGCGCCCGTTTTTGACGCCGACGCCCATTTTTTTGACGCAGACGCCCATTTTTACTCCGGCGTCTCTTTTTTTGGACAACGGCGACAATTTTTTTGCCACGAATTTGCGCCTGGCGAATAAATTCACCCATGACTATGTGTAATAGATCCCATACGTGCCATTAACCCAAGGCCGCCATCAGGGGGTACAGGGGGTACACCTGTACCGGGGCTAAAGGTGGGCCCGGCTGTGCTGAAGACCCGAAGATGCAGAGAAAATTGTATGTGGAAGAGAAGTGCAAAGTTAGGGATTATCTGCAAGTTCCACGATCAGTAAACTCAATTTCAAGCTGTGACACAACGCACGACTGGAGTTTTCATTAGCAGTATGAAATAGGCAGACGATCCCTAACTCCGCAATCTCGCCCTGCCCCAGTGCTTTTCAGCCAATGAGGGTTGTGGGGCTTGGAGGCGGGATCTGGGATGGGCAGGGACCAGGGGGCCCAGAAAATTTTGCTGTACGGGGCCCCGGATTTTTCTGATGGCGGCCCTGCATTAACTTCCCACACTCCAAAATCAATTCATGACCAGGCCAGTATCATGCCCAAACAACCTCATGACTCCATGACTATGAAAGGCCACAACTTTATTTACACAATAGCAACAATGTACTGTAAAAACGTTAGGTTTAAACAATGCAGTACCAAACAGAAAGGGCAACATGACTCCAGTAATGCTTGCCAGAGCAGATAACTGGCTTATGACCATGTCCCATGTTCTGATGGAAGCTATGCACCTCTACCACCCAAGCACGCTCTGCTAAGTTGAGGAAAAACAGTCCCTCTCCAGTTAACAAGTGTTCCCCTTGCAGCATGCAACAGTTCTAGTGACTAAGAAAATAAACCTTGCTACCTTCAGGGTGCCTCCAATCCCATCTACACTCCACCTAACAATTCTGATTCTCCCCATAACCCCTCTTATGCCCTCACGTTAGTCATGCCTCACATACTCTGTGTTTATTGCATGCTGCAATATATTATTGTTATGTACATATAGGTTAATTATTTTCATGTACAAATCCAGGTGTACAGTTGCACGGTGCAGTATCCTATAGCAACCACCTTGTTTTGCATATGCAGATTAAGCCTGGAGAGTCATTGTTAATTCCATTACTAACATCAGCACAGCATTTTAGAATGTCCTTAACCTTTCAACAAAAGGGTAACAAAGGAGAGGCTCTTCTGTAGCAGCATTGTTGGAAGAAATTTATAAAGATTTGAAAATATTTTTATTTTGCCTAAAATTGCAGATCTAGGTGAAGTCATTTTTAATTATGCATCAGCATTTAGTGGCTACGTGGTATGTCAACTGCTCTTAATCTGTAAGCAAGTTGCACTGTTAAGTAAATCTTTAACCAACCCCCCATTCAAATGCACGGATCCATAGTGCAGCCTTAATATGCATTTGGGCTGGAAGCGCCACTATTTAGGTCACCATGGCAACCACCAATTTTAATTTATTTATTATGGAGGCGGCTATCTTCAAACTTTCTATATCCTGAAAATTTAAAAAGCAATTACATTAAAAAAAAACACTAAGCAGAGAAAGAAGTGGCAACGATTCTATAAAACCTAAGAATTCCACGTTATGTAATGTTTAAAGGATAAGTTATGTGTGTTTAGATCACAGGACTGAGCGTGCAGCTGTGGGCCTGGGAACATTCTTTGGGTCAGATTCTGGCACTTTAAATCTCTGGCTCTTTGTGTACTGACCCATTTGAGCTCCAGTATTAGAATTGTAGAGTAATAAATGAACAGTGGAGGGTTTTGTAATGATGATTAGGGACTGAAATTGGCTCAGATTTACAGTGTCACTCAGGAATGGAAGGAGAGGGGAGGAAAGCATTCTGAACAGCCTAATGGATCCATCAACTCGTTTCGGCTGCTCAGTGGGCCGAGCAGGGTCACCAGGCTTTCCGCTGGCAGCACAAAGCACTTCAATTTTGTTAGGAAATGTATCAATTTAACTGACTTGAGCAGCACACTGAAAAACCTAATGAATCTGGACTCAATTTTCCGCCACACTGCTTCTGCGAACTGTCGGAAACAATGTCTATGGTCGGTGGGTTGAAGGCTGCCTGTGATAGGCCACCAAGCCTCTCTCCACCGCTGCCGGGGTTAGTGGAGAGAGACAAGCTTGCCTTCTGCAAACCAATGACAGCCAACAACCAGCCGCTGCCACTCTCCTAACAATGATGTCATTAAAGGTAAATTGGCCTCTATTTCAGCAGGATGATAGTGCTAATTGAGTGGCAAAATATAATATAGGGAGCTGTTGTCTGCAGTTAAAGGGAGGAGGGGGACAGATTAAAAGGCCTACAATAGTGGGTGTCAGGCATGGCAGATGTTGCTTTCTGCTGATAACTGCACTGACATATCTCTAGCTTGTCAAGGCGGAGGTTTTTCCAAGAGACTTAGAGCAAAAGGAAGCAGATGGCCCTTGCTGAATGGGAATGAAGTGCTTAAACAGGCTGGCTGCTGAAGGCAGCTAGTTTGTAAATAGAGGCAGTCGGAGGTGTCTTATTGATTCCGTTCACTGCCCATAACTACATCTAAATGGCAGGCCCCAAGCCGCTCCTGGAGAAGCTGCGTTCGGCTTTTTCCCCTCCTGGAGCGACTGATACACTGCCAGAAGTCACAGTTAAATAGCTAATCCCACTAACCAAAAGCTTGGCTGGAGCTACGCTCTTACTTTCTTATGTTCCTGGTGTTGGAGCTTCCAGCATGCATAAGGTTTGCATCAGCAAAAGACATACATTTATATGCCCAGGCTGGGCACTCCAGATACCAGCATCCCCAACAGAGAATTCTGAGAATTGCAGTTTCAATACATCTGGAAGGGATGCTGCTGTCTACTCTGGTTATATGCAGTTATATCAAATCAGAATTTAGATTGCAGCTGCTTGTATGAATTCTCTTGAAATACACTTTGCCCTTTTGCAGCCATAAATATATATACACTGTATGGTGTGTGTCATTCCTAGTAAAGCTGAAGTATCTGACATTCAGGTGAATTAGCTTTATTTTGTGTCCTTGCTAGTAGCCCTCTCAACGTGTAATAGAACAGCAGTACAGTTATAGCCAACACACACCGTGGCTGCACATTAGGAAGGCAAAAATCTTGTTACTAATCAATTGCTTCATAATGATGCTCCCTGCAGGTCTTATTGTTACATCCCAAGCAGCCAAACTGCAATGAACAAGAAGAGGGAATTTATACAGCCTCATAGAATGGAGAAGATACTGCTTATATGGAACAATGCATTTACAGGCATAATGGAAAGAGTCTACTAGAGACTGATGTTTTTTCCCATAGACTGAGAATAGCTAACCTTGGGGGAGGGGTGCACAGCATGGAAAATTAGAATGCGCAATGCACCTCTGGCTGCACTATCCAATGCCCCTTGTAGAGCAAATTAAAAATATGCATGCCCTTCCAACAAAAATGATGACAGTGGCCCGCCTGATGGGCTTATGTGTCTAGCATTCTGCTGACCCCATGCTGGATATTCCAACACCTTTGGAAAAAGCTCTGTTTTTTTTAGAGAAACCAAGGGGAAGATACAACAGAATGGTGACCTCCCTGTAGTAAATTTGGCAGAAGTGTCACTTTGGAGCTCAGTGCAATCCAAGGGTATCAGCAACCATCTAAAGGAGCAGGTACAGAAAGAAGGTCTGAACCAAATGGGCATTGAGTCCTGAGAACACTATATGTATTGTCACTCATTAGCCTGAAGGACATACAAGTTAGTAGACATTCCAGGAGAATGTCCCTCTACGCCAGTTTTTTTGTATTTTGCACCTTTTTTTGTAAATGAGCCCCTCTGTCTCAAATCAGAAAATGTATTCCTATTATGCAGTGTTTGACAAAACATCTTTAAGACAATGTGCCTGCTAAAGTTGACCTATTGCTGAGAAGCCAACTCTGGTCCATTATCTGTAGAGCAAAAAAATATATTATTCTTGTTGAAGAGTCCAAGTGTCTTACTTTTAATCGGGCTCAGAAAGCCACATGGGTATCTTCTGGAAGCCCAGGTCATCACAGTGGGTGAGCTTCTTGTATTTAAAGGGTAACTAAACTCTTAATAACTCTGTTAGCCAATTTGAACTTACATTTTCCAGTATATAAAAACTAAACAGATTGGAAGTGTAAGCTGAAAAACATCCCGTGCTATTCACTCTGTACAGCCATCTCTATTTCTAGGCCTCAAACTCAATTTGTCCAAAATGACATGATTAAATGGTCCACCTCTCAAACATGTCAATCAACAGAAAAAAACATAAAGACAGGAGTTCATTGCTCAGGCAAAGGCCAACGCTCACAGCACTGGCACAACTCAGTGATAGAAGATGATGGAAGAGTTAAGAAAGGGACCATGTGCTACAGTACAACCCCTGTTTAAGTATTCTGAGTACCAATTAAATTAGAGTAGAAACCAGTAAATATGGTGTTAAATCAATATAAGCTTAAAATATTCTAAGGGGATAAGGACAGGAATATGCTTTTTTCAAATACAAAAATTATTATGGGTTTAAGCAATAAAGCAGCAAGGATTATTAATAACTCCTCATAGGGCTTTTAAACCAGAAGTACAGCCAATCATACCGCTCAATTTGCGACTGCCCATAGCAAATTTAGACCAGAATCCTCCAATCTTAGAAGGACCCTGTAAAAGATGTGCAACTGGTTAGTATTTTAAACTTGTATATTTCTCTAAAAAATTCCATTTACAGAGGACAAAAAATACATTAGTGACAAGTGTTAAGAGCGAAATTCAGGAAAATGTGGTTATAAATCCAAGCAAATTACTCACTAAATGCAGTGAAATGGCCATAATGTACAGTATGACTGTACAGCTATCTTAAAAATATAATTACTGAATTATCAGAAAAAAAATTATGGTAAAAATTAGCCAGTTATCGAAGTGCAATGTTTGTACCCCTACAAAAAAAAATCAGCCATGTTCCATTAAACGCAATTCAGCATGAATTTGGACTTACCCACTTACAATATAAGTATAGCACAAGGTTTTGAGAGCAAAGGCATCCTTGTCTAGTGTCGGAGAGGTGGCCATACAAAGGCAGTTGTTCCTGAGATGACCCATTGGAACAGACATTATATTGTTTATCTACACTTCATTAGGAGGGAGTTAGACACATGGGGGGAAATTTACTAACCTTTGAAAATTCGCCAGCGACGGATCCGCACCCATAACTACACTTCATAGAGTGTGAATGAGCGCTAGCGTCTGTCTCTTTCGCTAGCGAAGTTACGCCTGCGACCGTTAGCAAATCGGTGAAGTGCCTGAAAGCAGTAACGCTGGCGAATAGTTGCCATCGTTAGTCACTTCGACCTTTAGTAAAACTTCCCCATGGAGAGGTTGAGCAATATATACTAGGAATATAAAGAAGGTGGAAATAAGAAAATGCTGGTGATTGGAGCAGGAGTGTTTGGGGTGACAAGAAGGGGGAACCAACCCAAACTTTACCCTTGGCCAAGAGGTGGCCAAGGGGGGGAATGTAATTAAAGTCGCAAAGAGAAAAACAATTCGCACCAATAAGAATAAAAATCCACATCTCGCAATGTAATATCTTTCCTGAAACGGTTATAAACTCTTAAAAAGTGCTTGAAGGTGTCGTAATCTTTTGAAGCAAATCTAACGACTTTTTCAGTAAGAAGTTTTATAATATGTACTGCACATTGGCGCAAACTATAAAATTCGCCAACGGTCTTCCAATACAAAGCAAAATTTGTTCACGCAAAGGCATACCTTTTCGCATTGCAAATAGTTTTTCCGTTACTGACTTTTATTACATTCCCTCCCCTAGTTCTATACATAGACTCACGTAACCAATGCAGTTCCCTCTTTCTCCAATGATCCACTGCTTTGACTCCCACAGGAAAACATATCTATCTCATTTTCATCTGTGGGTTTTCTGCAGTGGTGAAGAGGGGAAATATAATTCACTTGACCTTTCATAAGATTCTGCTGGTAGGAAACCAGATCTATAATTAAAAGAATACACACACCTAGAAACCCATCATTCTACCTATGGACACAATTTTTGTCGCATCGTCAGTGAAAATCCAGTTCACGTTTATTTTGACATTTCAGCATATTATGGCAGAAGAAAAAGAATATCCAGCAGTCATAGTAATAATGTCATTATGGCCCAGTATGTCACTTTCTGTCTGTTTAACAATAGCCCCATAATGAGGCCGGGGAATCTGGAAATTCATTGTTCCCTTTCAGCAAATGACATGCCTATATTATTATATTCTACAATAATGACATTTAACGTAGAAAACAATGCAAAGAGACTCACAATTACAGGCACATTGATTTAAAAGTAAAAACCAACATGTTTTAGCCAATTCATAAAGAAGTGGGGGAAAAGCTTCCTGTTTTTAAAATTCAGTTAAACTTGTTGAATCTCTTGGGATAAGGGATGTGATTTTAGCAAAATATGTTCGACCAGCCATTCTTAAAGACACCCCCTTCCATACTTATTCTGTAACGGGAGCCCTAAAATACCCAATACACCAGAACATTTCCAAACTATTCTATTTAATGGGTATAAATCATGTTTAAAATTTATACAAAACCAAGAAGGTCACTCGCACTCCATTAGTCAGTACAGACCGGGTGCTTCAGTTTTATCGAATATTCATATGTCCATAAGTGTCGGCAGCGCACACCGTATTTCTTAAAATTATTTTATTTATTAAAACTTTAAAAGCATAAAGCTAGAATCCACATTCCGGTCCTGGTCTTGGACCTTTATCAAGATTCCACATGCTATTAAAAACAAAGCTTTATACATACACACAATGCAAAAACAGGAAGTGAAATCACCGACATGCAAATTAAGGATACATTGTAGAAGTAGAAAGTCATAGTAACCAATACATATCCCCAGCTACAGTATTACATAGCAACAATGTTTCATGAAGAGACTTGGTACATTCATTTAGAACCACAAAAATAAATATTCTATGTATCAATCTTTATTACAAATGTAGGAAACTGACCTAACAGTCAAAACCGGTTATCTCTGATTATGAAAACAGGATAGGGAAATTTGTTCATTAAGACCGTGTGGCACTAAAGTGTTTAGTTTTTTAATCCAAAAACACTCCCTTTGAAGAAGCGTCTTAGACCTGCCCCCCCTCTCTTAGGGGGTGGTATGTGGTCGATGCCAATATATTTAAACATAGGTAAATGATGGCCTTTTTCTATAATGTGTTTAGCCACTCGTTTTGATGTCCGATTATCCCTAAAAGCTGTGCTTATTGCAAAGCAATGGCCATCCATTGGAAGGCGTAGAGTTAGATCAGTCTTGCCTACATAGGAAAGACCACAGGGGCAGGTAATCAGGTAAATGACGTGAGTGGTAGTACATGTGATCTAATGGCAAAATGTCTACCAGTGTGATGTACAGGTTGGGCACCTGAAGCACCCCTTCTTTCTCTCAGACAACCAACCAGAACCTACTTTTTGATAACAATCTATCGGGTCTGTCTTAACCAGTAAATATGGTTTTAAAAATTAGTGGTGAGCACTAATTTTATTCCCTTGTTTCTTATAGTTATACAGGAGCAGCGACCAGCTCTATTGTAAAATGTATAATTAAGCAATAGAATTCTTAATGAATCAGATGAAAATTGAGTGTAGGACTGGCCAGATATGGGATGACTTTGACGTAGTTGGCCAGCTTAAATATATTGCAATATATGGACAAACAATCCCTGTTTTGTTTAAAGGGTAAGGCATTTTTTAGTAGCAGTATGCACAAATGTCGCTGTCTTAAATATATTGATAATGGGTTGAGTGCAGAGGACTCTTGTATTTGACTATATGTATTTTGTGGTCACACCCTCATTGCACCCCCGCCTAATGGTTTTAAAAAATAGTGGTGAGCACAACTTTTCCTTGTTTGTTTTATTTATATATATATATATATATATATATATATATATATATATATATATATATATATATATATATACAGTATATATCCCAAAGGCAATTAATTATATATTAATAATAAAAGAGTACCAATAAGGATTAATTATGCAAAATGGTTTGTTTAATCTTTAAATGTTTTTTTTTAGTAGAATCAGAGTATGGAGATCCAAATTACGGAAATATCCAGGTCTCGAGCATCCTGGATAACAGGTCCATACCTGTATATGTATATATTTCTTTACAGATATGTTTGTTAGATATACTGTCTATGAAATATTTGGGAATACTGCCCAAATTAAAAGGCAATATTCCCCTTAAAGTGATACTGACACTAAAAAATGAATTTTAGTATATGAATGTACATTAAATGTTACCTATAGGTCATGTTGATCATTTGTTGCTGAGAGGTTTGTTTTTGTATATAATTGTTAGTTGAAGTTCCTAAGCCTGACTCTCTGACACTCTGACTTTGCCAACCTGACTGTCCCATCTCAGCCTGTTAGTAACTTACAGTTTCTAATGCTAACGGACTCCTGCTGCACAAATATGGCAGCCCCCTCATACAGGAACATGGGGGATCAGACAGGTAATGTAAAAGCATCATGCAAATACTTTATGGCAAAGTTATGAAGTAGCTTGCAAAGCCAATATTATAATAGATGTATCTCTTTAAGTAATCATTACACATACCTACTAGAAAGTAAAGGCTACTAATACTTTCTAAGCAATCTTATTTCAAAGGGAGTACAAGATTTAGCAAAGGTCAAGACTGGATGCCATTTGAAATCAGCACAACAATATTCTGTTTTGCTAGAATTTATACTGGCAACTATGTTGTATTCATATGCAGGTAATACTGACGGGAATTGACTTATTTATTCCTATTCTGGGCCTGTCTAGTGACACACACAGAGTTTTCTGAGAAAAAAGGCAGATCTGCTTCTGTCTGCCCCAGTTATTGTTTTGAAAATACATAGTCGTTTCCACTCCGAAACCGGTACACAAGATGGAGCAGATGAAAATTCAGTTATAGATACTGCATTGCAAATGGTATATTGTACATATAGCCTTGGGACTTGTGTAGAAAACTGATGCCTTCTGGGATATGCAGTCAATGTAGTTGCCCAATATGGTGATCAAATTCAAGTTTGTTTCAGTTAAAAGCAATTGAATACTCTTCTGATAATTGCCATGCATTGTGTTCCTGAGACAGGTATGAAGTGACCCACAAAAAAGCCTCATGACCCTCTTGATCATCATGATTGGCTACTTAGTAAACAAAACAAGCAGTTCATTAGTAGGTTAATTGGATGTACATGACATTTGGCATGTACATGTATGTGTGTCTATAGTGGAACACTGTGATATACACATGCTAGCCTCTACACCAACACATATAGCAGTCCACAAGGACACAGGGGGCAAATTTACTAAAGCGGGAAGTGGCTAACGCTAGCGCAAATTCGCCAGGGTGACATCATTTCATTACTTAGCCGATTTACTAACAGGTGCTGCCGCAAAATCGCTAACGAAGTGGACCTACTCTAGCTCTACTTCCCACCCTTACACCAGGCGAAGGGACGTAACTACGCTAATTCTCTAACTTGCGCATTTTACTGAACGTTACCTCTTGCGCCAGGCTTTACTTCGCCAGGTCAAACCAGGCGAAGTTCAATACACTAGAAATTTTGAAAGTCCCAAAAACCTCTTGCGTCTTTTACTTTTTTAAGGGTGATAGTGTGAAAAAATAACTTCGCACCATATGCAAATTAGGCATCGCTAGCGTAACTTGGCTTTGCCTGACGAAGCAAAGGTAGCGCAACTTTGCTACCGTTCGCCTCCCTGAGCACAACTTCGCATTTTTGTGAATTTGCATAGCGCTGGTGAAACTGTATTTATATAGAAGTGTATTTGCCCCCAGGTCATTTATACAATAAATGTATAAAAAAAACCAAACAAACATGAAATAATATGTTTATGAGAGTGAAGTTTAGCAAAGGTTGCTTTTTTATGGCTTCCTAGCCAAGCATTAGCCTAATTTATAATTAAAAGTACATGTAAGCAGGGCAGCGGCACTGGAACGCAAAACAACAACAAACAACCAACCCAACTTTCTTTACAGGTGCAGCCCCCCAATATCATTTAACTTACTAGGTCCCAGAGAACCATTTCAGTCACTCATCCTGGGAGCATCGCAATACTTCTATTAAAGTGTATAATTGTCTAAACAAGACCAGAAACGAATAACCCTATATTTAAAGCGGTGAGTACCAATGGCTTTCAGTGTCGAAAATAAATCTTATTTTACAGCTAAAAACTTATATTTTGGTGCAAATCTGTCTAAGTCCAGAGCACATTCTACTGACCCACAAATAGACAGGTGGCCATACATACACATATCCTACATAACTATTGCATTATACAAATGGCGTACATGTTTTTATTCTGTCAGTAGATAATTAGTAACTTTGAGTGCTGATTGCTGGGGATATTGCAGGTTAATAATTGATAGATTAGCTTGTTTTGCGACTATTAGAGACAAATTGTCTAGAGCTCAGTGCAGGAGTGTCTTTAATAGGCCCTTACTATTTCAGTGCTTCTGTACATAGCCCAAAGCGATGTATTCATGGTTCGACCTCAACAGAAAGGGTTAACAATGGTTTATAAAAGGGTAAGTTATGCATGCCTAATACTTCTCGCTTTGCTTGCACAGAGCCATATAATAATTTGCTTCTCATACCACAACACCTGAAATAAGTGAACAAACATGCACCGGGGTTATGTCATTCGATCTTAATCTTAAATGGCATTAGGTGAGTGGAAACAATGAGCATTATTTTTAAACCGTCTCTTAGAAAGTGGATCCCTCCACTGAGAGAATGGAGATTGACATGAACAGGTGGCCCTTTAGAGCTTTGATTGCAGGTCACATTAAACACAAAGCTGCCACTTTAACTGCTTTGACATCTGACATCACTTTACCTGGCGCAGGCCTATTTAGTACATTAAAATAAACAATTTTCATGAAATATTTATATTTTAAATATGACGTATTCCAGGGTGAATTCATATATTTATATTGATTTGTGTTGTTTTCTAATCGAAACATAGGGGCATATTTACTTAGGGTCGAATATCGAGGGTTAATTAACCCTCGATATTCGACTAGGAATTGAAATCCTTCGACTTCGAATATCGAAGTCGAAGGATTTAGCACAGAGGATTGTTCCTTCGATCGAACGATTAAATCCTTCGAATCGAACGATTCAAAGGATTTTAATCCAACGATCGAAGGAATATCCTTCGATCAAAAAAACTTAGGCAAGCCTATGGGGACCTTCCCCATAGGCTAACATTGACTTCAGTAGCTTTTATCTGCCGAACTAGGGGGTCGAAGTTTTTTTTAAAGAGACAGTACTTCGACTATCGAATGGTCGAATAGTCGAACGATTTTTAGTTCGAATCCTTCGATTCGAAGTCGTAGTCGTAGTCGAAGGTCGAAGTAGCCCATTCGATGGTCGAAGTAGCCCAAAAAAACTTCGAAATTCGACGTTTTTTTACTTCGAATCCTTCACTCGAATTTAGTGAATCAGCCCCCAAATGAAACTAAAAAAAAGTACAGCAGTGCATGAACCTTTACATTTTAATACTGGAGCAAATTGTGTTATGTAGATTTTCATGTTGGGCTTTAAAATCAGATTACAGTTAGAAATGAGACTATGGGGCAAATTCACTAAGATTCGTAATTGCGCCAGCGTCCGCTTCACCGCACTTCACCAGGCGTATTTTCACCAGCGCTATGCAAATTCACTAAAATCCAAAGTTGCGCTCAGGGGAAGCGTAAGGTTACAAAGTTGTGCTAGCGTTGATTCGCCAAGCAAAGCAAAGTTACGCTAGCGATGCTTAATTTGCATACAGCGCCAAATTGAAGTTACAATGGAGGTATATGTAGCAACACTACACAAGCCTGGGAAACCTTCAAAACAGCAAATAAAATTTTTATTTTGCCCTACACATGTGCCCACTGTATAGTTAAGTTGCCATGAGTTAGGAAATGTAGGGGGGAAGGAGGGTAGCCCCAAAAAAATTTTCAATCTTTTTCAGCCTATCACCCATAAAAAAAGAAAAAACGCCAGCCTTTTTTGGGACTACTCTATTGCACTTCGCCTGGTCTGAGGTGGCGAAGGAAGTCTGGCGTAAAAGGTAGCATTCAGAATAATTCAGTGAATTTGCGTAGTTACATCCGTTGCGCAAATTCGCCAGGCATAAGGGTGCGAAGTAACACTAGCGAATTTACGCCAGCGTCCGTTGGTGTATCGGCAAATTAACGAAAATGCGTTACGCTACCGAATTAATGCTAGCGTTAGGCGTTTTGTCGTTTAGTGAATTTGCCCCTATGTACTTTTTTTTTAAATGGATTGCAGATAAAGTGGCATCCGAGTTAGTAAAAAACTTAAGTCACTTTCTCAGTTTAAACTGGCTTCCAGCACAAGCAGAATGAGGTCATTTCTCAATGGGAGAAGAAAATGTTACCCAGTCCAAAACAAGAGCTACCAACTGAGCTACAGCTAAACATTTGTGACCAGGTAACTCAATTTCAACCACCAACTGTACAAATCAGTGGGTGGGACACTTTTGGATAGCAGGTATGACAGGCTAAAGGCCAGTTAGGGTGAATGTTGGGGTGAATAAATAATATCTTCCCTAGATATCACTGGAAGTACAGTTAAGGAGGACTGGTTGGATTAATGACCTTAATATTATGAAAAATACCAGGATGACTGATATGAGACTGTTGAAAAGCAAAAGGAGTAACCAGCACACAGGAGCATATGCCAACGGGGCTAACCCCTTACATTTTAATTAATGTCAAAATGATGCACAACGTTTCAGGGGCTGGCCCCTTCGTCAGGTGACGAAGGGGGCAGCCCCCAAAATGTTGTGCATCATTTTGACGTTAATAAACAAGTAAGTAGCTTAAAGGAGTAGCTTAAAGGAGAACTAAACCCTTAATAAAAAAAATCCTACTCCCTTACCCTACAAAGACCTCCCTCTCTGCTCTCCCCAGCCTAGCTGCTACCCCTGGTAAATGCCCTAACTATTTACTTACCCCTTGGTGCTGATTCAGGGCACCAGAGTTCACAGACGCCATCTTCCGGCACTTCGGTAAACCTCGGGTCTTCTTCCTTCACTTTTACAATTTCCATGACTTTCAGCGCATGTGCAATTGTCGCCAAATGGAAGAATGCTCCAACTTCTCAAAGAAGACCGAAGAGAAGAAGATGGCACTCGTGAACTCCGATGCCCTGAATCTGCACCGACGGGTAAGTAAAGAGTTAGGGGCATTTACTAGGGGTAGCAGCTAAGCTGGGGGGAGCAGGGAGGGGGTCTTTGTAGGTTAGGGGGTAGGGTTTTTATCATTAAGGGTTTAGTTCTCCTTTAAGACCAGGCCCACAGACTGTTTGGCTGTTATAGGCAGAAGAGCATGCCTAGACAGGAATCCAATCACTCCCCTGGAGTTTGGGTTTTTCGTACATGACAGCTGGCTACTATACTGATAATTTAGTGGTGCCACAAGGTCCATTCTTTCTACTTAATAGAACAAGAAGCATCTCAGCACTCTCTAAGTCGGGAGTTTTATATCTACCCAAGCAGTTGCAGACTTTGATTGATTAGTTTTAAAAATGAGTTGTTCTAATTACATTTTTACAGTTTTTTTTATTATTCCACTGTATTAGGATTGTAATCATTGTGGAATTGTGGATCAGAAAGATCCCTTTAGTACCCTAGGCAGGCCTGATGGAATCCTGTTAAAGATTTTAAAAAATGATTTCACTGTATTGCAAGTCAAGATATTACTGAGTTTAACACCAAATACATAAAGGGCCCTTTAGATTGCATATAATTCAGAACTTCACTGGACTCTCTATGCTTCTAGTGGCGCCTCGACCCTTCTAAGGTAATGTAGGTACATGGAGCTGATAAACATACCCAGGTCAGATGTATTTACCAGAAGAAAAAAGAATAGAAAAACAGCAGTGTGAAGGGGACAGTCTGGTATGCTAGGTAAAAGGGTTATGGGTGGCAGAGAAAGCTGGATGAAGAAATTACTACAATGGTTATTTGGACAGTGCATGGAGTTAAAGTAGTCAGCACAACTTCTTACACCTTTCCTTCTTATTCTGAAGTGCAGGTTCCCCAGTGGCCACTTTCCACCGGCAATAATAGTGGCAATTGTGATTGTACAGCACTATTCTTTTTGAATTAAAATTGCATTTATTGCAGACTTCTGGGCATCACAGCAATGTTTCAGGCCTTAAATTGCCTTTTATCGAGGCCATTTAAGGCCTGAAACGTTGCTGTGATGCCCAGAAGTCTGCAATAAAGGCAATTTTAATTCAAAATGATTGAGTAGTGCTGTTCAATCACAATCGCTATTTGGACAGTGCAGACATAGCCCTGGTTTGTTGAAGTTATTTTCAAATCAATAGGGGCAAGTAAAATAAATGGGCTTATTTATCAAAAATCAAAATTGTGAGGTTTTCTCTACTATACACAATTTAAAAAATCAGAATATAAAAAACTTGAATCAATACAATCATGGGAAAAATTGAATATCTTGAATTTTAAGTTTAATTTTAAGTTTAAAAGCTCAAATAAATTTGAAAATCTTGAATTAAAAAAATGGCTTGAATTTTGCCTATTGACCTCTACATGTACTCGCAAGCTTTTAGACAACAAAGTTTTACATTCAGGCTTTTCCAGTGTTTTGTGCTTAATAAATACCAAACATTCAAGTTTTTTTTAAATATAGTTTGAATTTGTGAGTTTTTGTGCAAAACCTTTTGAATTGTGGCAAAAATTTGAATTCAAACCTTTAAAATCACCCCCTAAATGTTATGGGGTGGGGGGTTGAGCATTCATGAAACAGGACACATCATGTTGTCTATACATACTCATATGTGAATATGCTAACTAATCCATTCATGCCATGTTCCATACCAGATTAGTATTAAATGACCGGCACATCGCTAGTATGGTGGCTACCTGGCCAGTATTTCACCAGCCTAGCTGATAAAATACCAGTCAAGACTGGGGCCAGTATTACAAATTTACCAGCAATGTAACTGTCAACAAATATGTAATCACTAGTCAATCTCCTAGCTTGCCTCCGATCCTCCCCCAGTCTGCCCCTTTCTTCTTTTTGTAGCTCCAATACTTACCAAATTCCCATACGATTCCACACTCCATGATACGGCTCCACCCCTTGATGCCATGGCTCCACCCCATGCCATGGCTCCACCCCATGACATCACTGGGCCACCCATTTACATCACTATCCTCCACCCCCTGCCCTGGCTGTTTAACATTTGCCAAAAAGATGGCAACCATAATCACTACCTAAAGGCTATGGCGCTTTGCTGAGGATCACCTAATAATCACAGGCTATTGAGGGAGCTTCTCTCACTGCCACTGGAAAGTAACCTGCAGTGATCCAGAGCAGTTTACAGTTCAGATATGGAGTATTTTTCTTCTGACATTTTTTCCCTGACTACATGATATCTCAATAACTTCTTCCAATACACAGAAATATCCCCAATTGTAATTACTTGTTCCGATAGCTGGTGAATTAATAGCAATATAATTTTATGGTAATTAATGTGCATCCTAACACTCCTGGGTTCTCCCTGGGGTAATTGCCACATGTTGTTTGTCTACACATTTTACCAAATAAAGAACATTTGTTGATACAAGTTTAAACAGAATTTAGGGGCTGATTTTCAAACATAAGTGCTAAATTGCACGAGTGCAGATGTTAATAGCAACCAATCAGCATGTAGTTCTGAGCAATCTACTACAAGATGAAAAATGGAAGCAAAGATCTGATTGGTTGCTATTAAAATGTTGTAATTAACAACTTGACAGACATGGTACTCCATAACGCTGTAAAAATTGCTCCATGGGCCTAGGTCCCAAGACTCTGGGAGGACTTAACAATAATTAATAGAACTTTTTCCTCTCTCAACCTAAATACAATGGTGGAATTGCACCAACTGTCTAAAGCTTAGGTGGCATGATGATGGCATTTTAAACATGGAGGATACATTGCCAACCAGGAAAAGGTCTCATTGCCATGTATGATATGTAATTTTACTTCTTACTATTACTTTATCTTCTGAAAATGAACCCCTTACCCTCCCTGCCACCCTCCTCACCATACAAAGGGTCTACAACCCCTAGAAGCCAAAGCTTCAAACAGCTAACCCTTAAGTGTTACCTGCTGACTGATTGCTATGGATTACTAGACCAGCAGCACCTAAATGTATACACACATGCCCAATTTATTTAAACCTGTGTTTATTGTGCGTTGCATTTCTAGAAGCAGCAGTTGTTCTTTGAACCTGCAGTGTCTGGCGACTGTAATCGAAAAAAGGTGGGCAGATAAAAGCTGCAAATATTTAATCTAGGAATTAATCAAATATTGAGCAGTGCTACAAATGAATGTGTATACATACATAATATAAAAGATAATTATAGTTCAGCCACACATAATCAGATCACCGTGTGACACTTCTAATGACACATGAAGAAAGCCTTGCAATACCAGTCTGCTACCTGGCCAGACGTGTGTGCTTGTATAGCCAGGTGTGGATTCCTCTTTGCTTCTCGTAGGAGGTCTGCATTGGCTGATCTTTTTAAATCCTGCACCGGCAGAATGATGTTCAGCTGACTTGCAAGTACCACTCTGTCCCACATTATGATCCGCAGGCTAAACCCTTTAGCTTGGTGCACAGCAACTACCCATGGATGTCATTAAGTTGCTGCATCAGTGCTTTACATTGCCTAAAGCCTTTGACAGAGCAGGGCTACGGATTAAGGATGTCTATAGCGCAAAGCGGCTTTTCTACCGCACAAGCACAGGCCCTGCTGAACAAGGCTGTGTTTTATTAAAATCTAATATTCTCCATTTACATACACATCATTTTAAAGAGCAACGCCTTCTGGGTGTTTTTGTGTTGTCTGTTTTTCAGTGTCGTTCTTCAGGCCAGAATTCAGACTTGCATGCCAACACAGTAACTATTAATGTGCTAATAACTAAATTAAAGGGAAACCATGGCCAATTTGTCAATACAAAGGGAAGTGTCCCTGAAACGTTGCACCATACATTAAATAAAATTGCAAGGGCTTGCCCTGCTTAATGCATGTCTTGTGTGCTGATGATATTCTTCATACATTGGACTGGAGGTTGCCGATTCCCTATCACTAAGCACCGAGAGGAGATATTTGGGAACGTAGGATGTGCGGTAATCTCCATTTTCTATGGGAGTGTTCTACATATGCACTTGTGAACCTTAGAACGACCATTACAGTTGTCTATGGGATCTGTTGTCCATAATGCTCAGGAGACAGGGTTTTCTGGATAATGGATCATTCCGTAGTTTGGATCTTTTTTTATAGTCCACTAGAAAATCATGTAAACATGAAATAAACCCCATAGGCTGGTTTTGCTTTCAGTAAGGATTAATTATATTTTAGTTGGGATCAAGTACAAGGTACTGTTTTATTATTATAGAGAAAAAAGAAAATAGTTTATAAAAGTATGGATTATTTGGATAAAATGGAGTCTATGTCCCCATAATTCAGAACTTTCTGGATCGTGGGTCTCCAGATTACAGATCCCTGTCATAATAGGGCATTTTGCAAAACCCTCAGAGAATAAAAAAAAATTGTGAAATTTCCAAATTTGGTCTCCCACAAAAATATGTAAAGATAATACCCTGCATAAGGTAAAAATACATGGCACAGAGAGGGGAAGAAATTCACAATACTGGAGTTAAAGGGATCCTGTCATCGGAAAACATTCAAAACGCATCAGTTAACAGTGCTACTCCAGCAGAATTCTGCACTGAAATCCATTTCTCAAAAAAACAAACAGATTTTTTTATATTCAATTTTGAAATCTGACATGGGGCTAGACATTTTTCAATTTCCCAGCTGCCCCTGGTCATGTGACTTTTGCCTGCACTTTAGGAGAGAAATGCTTTCTGGCAGGCTGCTGTTTTTCCTTCTCAATGTAACTGAATGTATCTCCGTGGGACATGGGTTTTTACTACTGAGTGTTGTTCTTAGATCTACCAGGCAGCTGTTATCTTGTGTTAGGGAGCTGTTATCTGGTTACCTTCCAATTGTTCTTTTGTTTGGCTGCTGGGGGGGAAGGGAGGGGGGTGATATCACTCCAACTTGCAGTACAGCAGTAAAGAGTGATTGAAGTTTATCAGAGCACAAGTCACATGACTTGGGGCAGCTGGGAAATTGACAATATGTCTATCTAGCCCCATGTCAGATTTCAAAACTGAATATAAAAAAATCTGTTTACTCTTTTGAGAAATGGATTTCAGCGCAGAATTTTGCTGGAGCAGCACTTTTTTCTGATTGATTTTGAAAAAAATATTTTTCCCATGACATTATCCCTTTAAGGTGAATTTGCAATTTAATTGGAGCAAAACATTTATTAAGTGTCAGAGTTACAGTCAGTCTGAATTCTGATTTAATTTATCTACATTAAAAGAGAAAAGCAAATTTGGCAGTCTTTCTGAATTTGTCATTGTTAAATCCATTAAAATGATGTCATAAACTCCAAAACAATGATCAACAACTTCAGATATATTTTGGATTATCACCAAATGGATTAAGGTTTTTTTTGTGTAATTGGTGTTCTTCTAACTCCAGTATAACTGCTCCAGTTTCAGTTCATTCAACTTTTATGAATTCCCCCCTAGGAGTAGACTCAATAATCTAAGGCCACCCTCCATTCTTGCAAACCCTTGGATTCATATTGGATTCATATTCAAAAATATTTTCACCTAAGCTGAAATTCTGAAAATGTTGAAACTCTATCATCTTAATCTAAAACATAAATGACTTTATTCATTTTAATTCTCAAAGTGTTTTGTAAAGGGATGAGCACTTCAACGAATGTCTATTTCTGCCTAAATAACTATGTGGTTGCACACCTTACAATTAAATAGCTTTGTATTTTTTTTTTTGTACTTTACAATCACAAATATCTTCCATTAATCACTTGCTAAATGGAACCAGGGAAGATATAGTGATCACATTTGCGGCATTTGAGTCAAGAAAATGATTTATCTGGGATTTAGGTATATATTTCCATGCTGATTTTGTCGAAAAAATGAAAATCAAGGATCTCGTCGCTAGTATTTGCTGTTTTTTTTTTTCAAAGCTGGTTTAATTGAATAAAGTACAACAGGAGGAAATATTTCCTGGGCAGAAACATAAGTACCATTTACTCAGCTTCACTGCAATCATAAAAGGATTTATGAAGGTTCACGCCTCCTGACCAATGAAACATAACGGATATTTCTGCCCTTAGCTGTCCCAACTATTTCATTCATCTAGGCAAGACTGCAGACCCTATAGTCCCTAGGTTCTCCCTGCTTACCCTGCTGTCTGAATTAAGTTATCGATCAGTGAAAACCTATTCAATTTTTCATTTGAATTGTGGTACACTGTCTAGTAATAATATAGACCCCCCCAGGCAACTTGTTCTGCACATTTATTGTCTTTTACACTGAGAACCCTGTTCTAAGTAGACATTTTGAACTACTCAATCTTTACCCTTGGTAGATTTTTGCTGCTGCTTGCAATATTACAGGTCCCCTTTTATCTCTTAATGAGAATTCTACTGCCTTTTACTTATAAAGAAATTAAATATCCATCATAATAATAACAATATTAAAATAATATTCAAATATTTTTTTGTCTTTTTGTTCAAACCATCTTTTGAGGTCATACCCTTGTCTCAAAGGCCCCAAACTTTTTTACCTATGAGCCACATTAAAATGTAGAAAGAGTTGGGGAGCAACACAAGCATGAAAAAGTCACAAGAGTGCCAAATAATTGGCTATTTGGTAGTCTCTATTTGGACTGGTAGCCTATAGGAGGATCTCTTTGGCAGGACACCTTATTGTTATGCAACCAAAACTTGCCTCCAAGCCTGGAATTCAAAAATAAGCATTTGCTTGGAGACAACTGGGAAACAACATCTAAGGGGTTGGTGAGCAACCAGTTGTTCTAGTTGTGGACCACTGCTTTAGCTAATTACTAAGTCACAGATGCATGAAAACATTGGCCCAGGCTTAACACTCATTAATGGTTAGCCTTCGGGTGTATCTAGGAGAACAAACAAAACATTTTTCCTGAAATCCCACTTTTACTGGCATTTAGGCTGGGCCAGCTACTGATCAGGCTCCCTTTGGGGAGCCAATGCCACCATTAAAGTACCACTGCTATAGGGGTTATATTCAAACACAGTAAATCACACACTTGAGATCAAATTTCCCAGGAACTTTTTAATGGAATCCTTAGGTCTGTCTTTATCAATGGTGCAGCCAGAATTTTTGGTCTTTTCGCTATAAATTAATTCATTCCTTGACAACATTCAGGCTTTGAGGGATACTGACTCTGAGCATCGTACATCAGCAACAGCTGAATGGATACAAGATTTGCAAGATATGTATGAAGTGAAATTGTCACCATGTATTCTTGAACTTGCCCAGTTCTGGGCCAGATTGTATTCGGTGAGAAAAAGTCATCTCATGGTTTAACACATGAAATCTCATGGACATTATTCTATTCGAGTAGAAAAAACTTTTCTCCTAATTCAGTTCCAGTTTTTTTTCCCATAAACCTCAATAGAGTTTTCACATGATCAACAATGATATTAATTGAATTTCATCTCTTGTCCATGACTTTTCACATGATAAACCCTTTTTTACTGGATTGAATCTGGCCCTCTAACTGGTATCCATCAGCTACAGTCTCTTCATGAGGCACTTTCAGTATGCCCTCTTCTACATTCTACTTTCTCTGTCCAATCTACCTGTTATCCCTCATGCATATGCCACATCCATAGTTTTTTTATATATATATAATTCCAAAACGTTATTTTGCACAGACACCCTTTTTTGTAACTGACTTTGTTGTTTGGAAAAAAAATATGATGGTTTTATGATGATACACACGTACATTGGCTGTATCAGTGAGTGCCACAATAATTTAGGTGGCTAGACATATTTCAGTCTCCACAATAAGTTAGCTTTAAGACTGGAAAATTTATTTCCATAATGTTTTTGTAGAAATTTCAGCTACACTCAGATTTAATAATTGTTTAAAAATGAATATGCCAGCAAGTCACTCACTTTTTTGCATGGATTATGAAGTGGAGAAAACTGTGGACTAATCCTAGTGGCTCCAACCTATGGCTCATTTTCTTTGTGCCTTAAGTTGGTTGTACACAGACCAAACTGAGACAGCAATGTATGGTGCCTGCTGACAGTCTTGCCCAACCAACATCTGGCTGAAAATTGGGCAGATATCAATCAGGCAGGTTTGTTCTTGACAAAAATTGAGCACCACATCTGTACATTGGTGCCCATTTCCTTAAGCAACAGGTTTGTATCAGCTATTTCAACAATTTGCATAACATCATTTTTATATAATATTGCATAACAAAATATAATCCTTTCATGAGTTAGTACTAATTTAATACATAATCTTAATAACGATAAACCCATTTTATACCTTAGGTATAAAATTCCAAAGAACTTTTTTCGCTTAGCTAAATTCAAGTAGGTAGTTAATAGTGGCGTGAGGTGCTCAATGTTAGCCCTGCTGCAAATGGAGCTTTCATCAATGTACGAAAAAATAGAAAACAAAGGCACACTCACTACAATGCATCTGCAAAAATTCAAATCCTTTTCATTTTTATTTTAAGTGAGATCCCAGCAAACATTACGGGGCAAGCCCCTTCTTCAAGTGCTACATTTTATACCTTCTAACGGTGGGTATATCACACAGAGCGCCTTGATGGCCTCTGCTTATAAAGATAGACAAAACATTCTTACTAACATCAACAACTGGAGGTCAGCCCATATTTTCAAACTGCTTAAATTTTCTGATGATACTAACCCATGCAGGTGTCCTTTAATGCTTCCTGTGTGATATTGCCCTTACAGCATATTGGAAACAGGTAAAAAGGACATAAATCGGACAAGGTCTAACCAATAGGAACCAGAACAGATGACCAGTGCCTGCGAATTGGTTTTGATGGTTACTAAACCTGTAGCCATTTTTACACCATTTATTATATTACCTAATGACACCCTACACCAGCGCTCCCCAACCAGTTACTCATGAGCAACATGTTGCTCTCCAACCCCTTGAATGTTTCTCCCACTGACCTCAAATCAGGTGCTTATTTTTTAATTCATATCTTGAGGCAAGTCTTGGTTGCACTGCCAAACAGAACCTTCTGTTGGTTGCCAGTCCACATATGGGCTACCAAAAAGGTAATCATAGACCTTATTCAGCACCCACAGGAAGTTTTTTCATGCTTGTTTTGCTCCCCAAACCTTTTTACATTTGAATGTGGCTCACAGGTAAAAAAGGTTGGGGACCCCTGCCCTACATTATATAGGTATGCAATCCATTATCCAGAAACCTATTATCCAAAAAGCTCAGAATTACCGGAAGGCCGTCTCCCATAGACACCATTTTAACCAAATAATTACAATTTTAAAAAATGTATTTTTCTCTGTAATTATAATATACTACCTTTTACTTGATCCCAACTAAGATATAATAAATCCTTATTGGAGACCAAACAATCCTTTTGGGTTTAATTAATGTTTAAATGGCATTTTAGTAGACTTAAGGTATGCTGATCCAAATTACAAAAAGAAACTGTAATAACTTACCCTGGTGGTCTAGTAGGAGGAGGTCTGCAGGGACGCCTGCAGCCTCCTCGGCAGGGACGCCCGCCACGCTGCTGCTCCTCTAAGCCGCAAAGTACAGTTTTTTAAGGCACGTGAGGCGCGCTACTTCCTTGTTTATTGGCGCATGCGCGCTGGCGTGCTGGCGCGAAGTTTAAAAGTATTTAAACCCACAGAGGGTATTTTTCCTTGCCGTTATAGGTTTCCTCATTGTGAGTTCCTGGTGCCTCTGTGCTGTTTAAAGCTTCTGTATTCCATATCTGATTACCTGTTTTGGCCCCTGCCTGTTCTAAGACTATCCTGACTTCTGGAATCCTGACCCTGCCTGGTAACCGACTCTTCTGTATCCATATCCCCTCTGATTGATCTCCTGGTTTGACCCTTGCCTGTTTGACTCCGCTTGTAATCTGTCTGCCTCGACCCAACCTGATTGACTACGCCTTTTTATATACACCTTGTACTGCGACCTTCTGCCGACAGACTTTGCTTTACCGTCGTGCCCCTTTTGATCATCCAGAACCTTTCGCCTCTCTTAATAAGACCTGGCGGCATCCGATTAGCCGAGGACTCCTCCCGAGGTGAAAGGCAGCTGTTAAAGGCGGAAGCAAGAGCCGAGAACAGGTTGCATAGAATTGGTTCTGGAATTAGGGTGCCTACCTTATCCTGAAAACCCTATGTCCCAAGCAATCTGGTAACAGGTCCCATACATGTACATCATTGTGCACATACCAACCTGTTGACACAAATTGTGTGTTGTAGATCCATGAGTCCATTTAAAACATACAGATAAAAACTCAAGTGGGAACTGTAATCCAGTGCACTCGTCCCTGACACTTGTGTTGGCTTTATCTTGATTTCAGAAATGATTCAATTGACAGGCCTATGCAATGTTTGCTAATTTGCTCGAGCTTTGAAACATTCGTGGGAACAGCTGCTCGTTTCCCAGCAGGACTGTGGGTCTCACGGGCCCACCTGCTGTCTCACAGATGGAATCTGAGTACGGCTGTAGTTAAAGTTTAGCTGGCAGTTATATCTGTCCTAAGGATATCTGAAACGTCTTCAAGTACTGTAGATAGGTGGATTCAAACAATTTACAATTGGCTACAAAAAAAATCTATCCCTATTCTCAGATTAGGCTTGAATGTTGTATTTCCAGATAACTTTCTATAAAGGCGCAATAAATACACCGTACAAAATAACATTAAATCAGCCAGAGACAATAATGAATTCACACTTCAGATTTCTCCACTAAGGCAGCATAATTCACTCTCGAATAAGGCGCAGGAGAAATTTCAAATTAGCCAAAAACATTTCACGAAATTGTTGTTTAGCATAAGGACCTCATTTAGGAAATATAGCAAATGGGTGATTCTGTAGCATCCCAACAGTTCTGCATTCTGTCTAATGTAGGAAATTGGGCAAAAATCTCCTAAACATAATAACAAACTGTGTATAAAAAAACTCTAGAATTCCCTAAACCCCAAAAATAAATGTATCTACCCTATAATTCATATATAACTGTATATGTTCATTTTAATTATTCAGTGGTACAGGTATGGAACCTGTTATCCAGAAACCTCCAAATTATGGGAAGGCCATAGACTTCACTTTAATCAAAAAGTTCAAATTTTTTAAAACAAACGTCTTCCAGCTTTTTCCTCTGTAATAATAAAACAGTACTTTATAATTGATCCCAACTAAGATATAATGAACCCTTATTGGAAGTAAAACAGGTCTATTTAAGTTTATCTACACCTTAAATAATTTTTTACTTCCATAAAAAGTATGGAAATCCAACCTAATGAAAGACCCTTTATCCAGAAAGCCCTGGTAACAAGCATTCTGAATAAGAGGTCCCATATCTGTTATTTGTAATGTAATTTCTGCACTGCTGGTTGCAAACAATGCTGCGGAGGCCAGCTGTCCATTTCCCACAATGCCATGCATGTTTCTGCACAGAAATATCAATCGACTGTCTTCTACTACATTGGTATAGTATTAAGAACCAGCAATGTAGAGCAGTAGCAGTTGTTATTGCTTTCAATAACAATTACATTTATGTGTATACAATTAGTGATGGGCGAATTTCTCGCGTTTCGCTTCGCTGAAAATTTTTTACAATTTCCCGCAAAAATTAGCGAAACTGTGAAAAATTTGCAAAACTCTAATTTTTACGCCCGTGTCAATTTTGATGCCCACGTCAATTCGCGTCAATTTTGACGCTGGCATTAAAGTCAATGGGCGTGCGAATAGTGGAGACACGTGAAGGTTTTGATGAGAGAGTGACTTTTCCGACATGCGTTCATGAATTTTCACCGGCGAATTTTCGTGGGAGTTTAACAAATTTATTCGCTGGTGGCGAAACGTGGAAATTCAACACGAATTTGCGCCTGCCAAATTTATTTGCCCATCACTATATAATACAAAAAAGCTATGAATATCCTGTAAATTATTTTGTTATAAACAGCTCTTAGTGATGTCATCAGTTATAAACAGAGCTGAGTGATGTCATTTTGTCCCATGACTAAAACTTGTGTTTTATAATAAATAAAGTACCCCTTGTTGGAAAATATGAGGATATTATAAGAAACCTTCGGCCTTCTGCTTTTATATGGTCATGGAACTCCTCAGTGACTTCTAGTATCCTTATACATAAATATATATATATATATTATTTAATTTTTTTATTTGTCTTTAATTGTATTAATTAAAACAATACATTAATAGAACAGAAGCAGAACAATGTAATAAAAGATATATAAATAAATGCAAAACTACAACTACATTCAAATGGCAAGAGAAACTGAACCTTTTTTAATAAGTATATGGGAAAATTGCTTTTGAATTTTAATTTCTTCATTAAGTAAAAGTTTAATTTTGGGTACAAATCCCCTTTAATAACTGTTGTCTCCCAAAGCAGACATAGCATTTAAAGCAATGTAGAAGTAAAGCAGAATATTATAAATATTGGGAGCTATTGAATGAGATGGAACAATTACATCACAACCATAGGAAAAAACATAATAGGCTTAATGCTCTGTTTATAAGATAAAAAAGAACTGTACTACTGTGCTGATATTGAACACCAGCCCCACCTATGGACGATAATTAAAGAAAACTCCAGGTATTAAAGTATTACAGGCAAGGTCATCTCTTTGACATGAAACGCAATTTAGTGGTGTTCAGTATAGATAGATAGATAGATAGATAGATAGATAGATAGATAGATAGATAGATAGATAGATAGATAGATAGATAGATAGAAGATAGATAGATAGATAGATAGATAGATAGATAGATAGATAGATAGATAGATAGATAGATAGATAGATATGAGGTATGGTAATGAGCTACTCACACTACACAGTATGGGAGTGGATCTCAGACAGCTGGGGTTGCAGATCAATGCCAGATAAAGAGATGCACAGAAAATTTGTAGATCATGGTGTTTCTGCTGGGGCAGGACGTGTGAGAATATTTAAACAAATATATATATATATACATATATATATATATATATATATATATATATATATATATATATATATATATATAGCATAGAGGAAGAGTAACACATATTTGCAGTAATGGGCCCATGAATTGGTAATAAGTCAAATAGTCAATGCTTTATATTGCTAACCCAGGTCAGGCAAGTCCTATCCTGCATGCTCCCAGCATTGTAGAATCAACTAACTGAATTGTAGTGAATGTCTGATTGTGAGCACAGCCCTTCAAGGTCTCATTTTTTTTTTTGTTCAACTTGCTCTTTGTAATCCATTAACATTCAGCTATCTGTTTTATATACCTGCATCTCTATTATTTCCACTAATAAACAGCAATGAAAAGGAACATTTGCTATAAAGTTCTGGAACCTGATTACTAGAGTGGGAAATCCTAGGCTAATATGTCCCCTACACAAATTTATTATTTATATATTATTTTAATATTTTCTACCCGTTGCTTTCATTCTCATCCGCGCCTTCCTCTTGTCTTCATGCTTCCCCATTAGCCTAATCTCCTCCTTTCTTTATCCTTCTTCCAGCTCTCTCTACATTTTTTCCTTGTCTAATCCAGTAACCAGTTAGCATTAAGTTAAAAAAATGTATATATATATTTTTTACATTTAATATTTGTATTAGTTCACCTGGAATAAATTAATACATAGAAGGTCACCAATATCCTGGTATATGAGAAATGCTTTCATGCTTACAATCCTGTAGATTACAGGAAATTGACTCCTGATTACCTTTCTGTGCAGTGTGGGACTGGCCCACCGGGATACCAGGAAAAGTCCTGGTGGGCCCAGGTGTCAGTGGCCCCTCATGCTGCTAATTATTTGGCTATTTCATGGTCATTCCCTATTTCTATGAGAACAAAGAGACTAAGTAGATGTAGATGTAAAGAAAAGAGACCAGGAGAATAAAGGTTGATTGAGGAGATGAAGAAAAATAGTAGTGAGAGTGGGCCCCTGGTCTAAGATTAATTGGTGGGCCCCTGGTCAAAGGTTTTTGGGTTGGTCCCTGGTGTCCCAGTCCAACACTGTTTTTGTGTAAGAGTTTATTTGTCATTCGCTGTATAAGGTCAATGGCACATTTGTCATCCGAAGCCTAGGTGACAAAGTGTCTGAAAACACCTTAGCATTGGTGTCAGTGTAATTCAATGGACACAGTTTCTTATATACAGTATACTGCAATATTGCTTTTGAAGCAAATACAAACACATACATAACCCTTTCATTTCATTGGTGTTGATGACCCTTCAGTAACACCAATATCATGGGAGGTATGACTAACCATAGGCATTTAAGTTGATCTTCATACTCTTCATACATTCTTCATAACTCTCTGACAGTTATTAAAAACTAGTGATGGGCGAATCTCTCCCATTTCGCTTCGCTGAAAAAATTGCGAATTTCCCGCAAAATTCGTGAAACGGTGGAAAATTCGTGAAAAATCATGAAATCGGAAAGTCCACGAAAAAAACGTGAAATTCGAACGTTTTCACTGAAATAGTAGAGCAATTCGAACGTTCTCACTAAAAAATCCAGCAATTTGAACTTTTTCACTTAAAAATGTAACAATTCGAACCTTTTCAAGAAAAATTCGAGAAAATAGGAAATTGATGCCGGCAAATTTTCACCGGCTAAACGTGGGAATTCACCGCAAATTTGTGCCAGGCAAATTAATTCGCCCATCACTATTAAAAACAAGTGGCACCCAGAATAAACCGGGTCTCTCAAAATCACCCTCTACCTGCTCTCCAACTTGTGTGACATTTAGATGCACAAATTAAGAAGCAATACACAGGCAGCAGTGGACACCTGTTCTTACCATGATAGTTTCCAATTCAGCTCTAGGTGCAAAGCACAGTCAGACCCAGGATGGAAAGGCTTTTAGAATGGTCACAATGGGGAGAGTTTTTGCACCCATATTCTTTTACTTGTATCCATGGTTGTAGTAAATGAGTGTTACATCCATTAAGGTCAGAGATTTCATGCTTTCAGCTTATAAAAATGCATACAAGGGTTAAAAACCCCCAAACAGTATAGTCACCCTCGACCTACATCAAAATACTAACCTACAGCTTCCATCATTCTCAGTCACCTAAAAGGCTATTATCTGATAGCGATTACAGTTAAACAAATGGACGTTGCAGATTACCCAGCCTTAAAGGAATTGTTCAGTATAAAAATAAAAACTGGGTAAATAGATAGGCTGTGCAAAATAAAAAATGTTTTCACTAAAGTTATCCAAAAATGTAATTTAATGAGTGACTGGATGTCTAACATAATAGCAAGAACACTACTTCCTGCTTTGCAGCTTCACTAAAAGACAAAGTGGCCGACGCTAGCGACATTTCGCCAGAAATCCCATCCGCAGGGACATTTAATTTACTAACAGGTGTAGGTGACAATTCACTAGCAAACGGGAATGTTGCTAGTGTTCATTTGCACTCTATCGTCAGGTGACTTTTCTCTCTGTCTTAGGGTCGTTACTCCGCAAATTCAGTAAAGTGCGAATTTTACTGAACGTTATCTTTTTCGCCAGAGTTTAATCCACCACCTCAGACCAGGTGAACTGTTCATGTCACTTACATCATATCCTGTCTGCCTGAAATGCATAAAGTTCCAAAAACACTGGCGACTTGTCCTTTTTGTAAGCAGGATTGCCTGCAAAAGTCCTAACTTTTGAACTTTTTCGGGTTAACATTTTTCCCAGACATTTGAGGGACATGGAACATTCGTTTTAGGGTGGACTCATGTGTAGGGCATTGGAGGATCTCTTTTGTCTTTATTCAGGTTCCTTGGATATTTGTAATAAAAAGTGGCCACTTCAAGCATTTGCACCAACATCTCTAATAAAGACGTCCATACGACTTAATGTACCCGCCCTATTCAGATTGACCCAAGCGGACTAATGAAGTCCGGCAGAATTGATCACTAGCGTAATTTCGATTTGAAACGCTGGCACTGCCAAAGTAACGGTAGTGAAAAGTTGTCAACTTCGCATTTTAGTCAATTCGCATAATGAATTTTTGCCTGCGAAGTGACACAAAGTGTGGCGAAGCTTTCTCTGGTGACAATTCGCCCGTTTGTTAATCTGCCCCTTGGTTTCCAGGCAGTAATCAATCAGTGATTTGAGTCATGGGTCATAATTGTTTGCTTTTGAATCTGAGCTGAATGCTGAAGGATCAATTGCAAACTCACTGAACAGTTATGTATAGGGTTGGCACCTTTTCTGGAAAAAAATACCGACGTTATATAGCTTTATCTTTTTTTCCTATTAATAACATTGGGATCAACCATAATTTGTACTGGCCAGCTGGTAAAATACCAGACACGTGGCCACCCTAGTTATGTCCCACGTGGCCCCCCTTAAAGTCACTGACTAACTCAGAGTTAGAGAGCTGAAAAGCAGGAAATTGGGTTCTGTTCTGTTATGTTAGACATCCACTCATTCTAGCCCTTATTCATTACATATTTGGCTAACTAACTATGTTAGAAATATTATATATTTTACACTGAACTCTTCTTTTCAATGATTTTGTATCATACAGTATGTTAGTTTCCTCTCAATTACCACCTTTATTTGGCATAATGACCACTGTAGAAGAAGGCCCTGGGTCCCAAAGCAACACAGAACGTATTTATCCATTTGTGAATCTGAGTGTCAGTTCTCTAAATCCCACGCTGCCTAGTAATGCCTCAGCTAGAAAGAACACAGAGGCTTTCAAATTCTGCAAATACATTCATGCTCCTATCTGGTTCAATTGTTATTTTGAGAAGGGTAAAGGCCAAGAAAGAGCTAATGACTTAAGTGTAAGGGCCACGCACAAACTGATCAAATAGGAGAACTACTTAGCAAGCCTCGCCGGATATTACAAGGTTTAAATCTTTGTCCTCTTTATTTCCCTGCAATTAAAATATTTATGGATCTGAGCAATTCTTAAGAATGTCAGAAAACAATTCTACCTTCCTGCACAACCTGACACAAAAAGCACAAAGCCGGTGTCCTTGAATAGACCTGCATGTCTTCACTGACCCAGGTCTAGCAGTACAACGCTGCAGGCAAACTCCCTATGGGATCCATGTAATAAAGTGCATTGGAAACTAAAAGTGAAAGTCATGGAAGTGCACTCATGGGTATTTTACCTTTTCTCGGTTGGAAAAGTGAAGCAGTTAAGGAATTACGTAAAGGAACAGAGGAAGAAAATTCACCTTCCAATATATAACAGTGATGACAAGGCCAAGATAGATTAATAGTTCCGGCTGGCTGTTTGCACCATCAACTAAATGATTTAGTCTATCACCAAGCACTAAAAAGAAGCCTTTAATCTTTCTGCAAAGAGACATCCCGGTCTTTCAGAAACCTAATGTAGCAAAGCCGTTCCTTCATGCCTGTGGTGACTATTTATTTACTTGCACATTAGCATATTATTTTTATCTAATGCTGGCCAATGAAGTGGAATATTTGGGTTTTTTTTTAAGTTCTGCAAAAAAATAGCTCCTTGATGGTGGCCATCTAAAATCTGATCTTTATGGGAGGCTGTATCTCTGAAATATGATCCATAACTCATATTTCATTTATGATGGTTGTGTAGAATATATTGTCACTGTTCATGGAGTTATTAATGAAGAGCCCCTTATCACACAGGCAACAGTGTGGTGGCCATTGGTATTCTTGAGAGGAGTAACAAAAGAACAAGAAGGAAGGATGTCCAGCACTTGTATACCCTATATCTTATTGCACTTTATGGATATGTTACAATACAGTGTAATGCAGCTTCTTCTAACCATGTTTCCACTTGAGAGGAGTAGATGTGTAGGGTCCTGGGTTTTGTTTGTATCTAATACTTTACTATAGCTCAGTGATCACCAACCGGTGGCTTCTGAGCAACATGTTGCTCACCAACTCCTTGGATGTTCCTCCCAGTGCCTTCAAAGCAGGTGCTTATTTTTGAATTCCAGGCTTGGAGTCAAGTTTTGGTTGCATATAAACCAGGTGTACTGCCAAACCTTGTGTAGACTGCCAGCCCACATAAGGGCTACCAAATAGCCAATAACAGCCCTTATTTTGCACCACCCATGAACATTTTTCATGCTTGCTTTGAGTCCCAAACTCTTTTTATATCTGAATATTGCTCATAGGTAAAAAAAAGATTGGGACCCCTTCAATAGCGTTTATGGTTCTCCTATTAGGTGTCCTCTATTAGGGTAAGGCCACACTGGGCATTTTGGGGAGAATTAATCGCCTGAAAAATGAAAAAACGAATCGTCGCGTGATATTAGTGCCAGCGTTTTTTTTTTCATTTTAGCTGGCGCAGAGTGAGGGTAGGCTTTGGGGAGATTGGTCGATGCAAAAATGAGGCGATTAGTCGCAAGGCGACTAATTCTACCCAAAACGCCCAGTATGGCCTGACCCTTATGCTCCCATTCAATTGAATAGACTGGTAGGTTAATGAGTTCCTAATTAAACTCATGTGCCTGTCATAGGAAAAATCAAACTATTCACTAGGGAAGGGACTGTTGTGAATTATTATACCATACTCTCTAAATTGTTATGTAACAGGTGGTTCTGTAACGAAATTATAGACTCAATAAACTGTCCAATTACAAGTAATTTGGTAGCTTGAGAAACACAGATATAAAGTGCAAAGCGCACAAAGTACACAAATCAAATGCAAGCTGTGCTCAAAATTTTAGGATTGGCTAATTTTCCGCACATGGGGTTAGCCTTAGTGTGTGATTCTTTTGGCAAAAGTCTATAAAAGTCAATGTAACTTATTGATGAAGCCTTTCAGAGTCAAGTGAACTGAGCCATCTCTTCCTTGTGCTGTTTCTAATCAAATGAAAAGTAACCACTTTCCTTGAGGGTTGTGACATATGCAACATCTTTGAACAGTACCCCCAAGGCTGCTCCCAAGAACTCCACTTACTTCTCCAAGCGGATTAATAGAGTCAAACTTCTCTTTAAAAAGCACTTCTAAGGCAATTGTACCCAAACTTGACCTGCTTGAAGGTCAGTAAAGATGGCCATACAATGGCAGATTTAAGGTACTGATTTGGGTCCTTTTAGACTGTTTCAGCAGCTTATCTGCCAGTATATGGGGACCTCCCTGACTGATATCTGGCCAAAAATCATCCAGATCCCAATAGGGAAGGCTCAATTTTCCTGCCCGATCAAGGACTTCATTGGCTAGTTGATGCAGTCCTCAGCCTGTCGGCCAGTATTCCTGTCATTGTAATTCATTCGTTCGGCTCTTTGGCATGGCCACCTTTGGGTTGACATTTGGGTAAACATTTATTTGTTATGATATAGATATTCTAGGATATGCAATGGCTGCGTAGCTGATACTCCAATGTTTTCTTATATCTTGTTAGAAGTTAAAGGGGAAAACCCCAACCAAACAGTGGAAATCTAAAGGGGACTTGAACCAAAATTATCTGTCAACAACAGTCCTAAGGAGAATTGTTCACCTGTTCTCCAGGATAAACATGGGTTGCTCCCTAAAGACCTATTAACAACAATGTAAATTGCAGCAAATAGTTTTTGGCAGGAAATTTTCAAGCAAAATGTGTAATGATTATACTAACTCTTGGCCAATTGCAATACTGCCCATCATCTATATGAAACTCATTCCATACACTGATTTTTCCCAGTCAGGATTATGCAATTATCTTGTGATGACCTAGAAAAAAATCCAAGGAAAAAGAGCTCATTTACAAAATTGGGGCAAGATGCAAAGTGCAAAAAACAGCGGCAAAGCAATGCTGCATACAAGAGAGGCAGGAGAATGGTGGAACATGGGAACGCCCCTCGTTTGCCTGTTGTTCAGGCACAAGGCACTAGGAAGCTACTGTATATACTTATTGTCAGTCTGTTTGTTGTCTCCAAGGCTTTTGGGTATTTGCCACCATATTGCTTGCCCCCGTTGAGGCTATGATCTCTTTATGAATATCTGAGAAGAATTTGTTAGTAGAGTAAGCATTTATGCAGTGCTTACTTACACATGGAAATATAAATATACAGAAAAAAAATATTCATGGTTATGCCCTTATACTGCACTGTCTTTAGTGAAGACAACCTACAATTGTGGGGTATTCCTATATTGAAATATCAATGTTCAATCACCAGTGGGAAAAACCTGTGGGTTACAGTGTGGCATCTCCTCTCAAAATAATATGTTCTCTGCCCAAGTTATTCCTTATTGCAGGGATAACCACTGGACAATATTTTTCGCCTTCATTTATAAAATGCATTATATTTTCACTTGTATGGTTTAGCTGAGAGATTTTTTTTTGTCAGTCAGAAGATGACTGTGACCATTTAGCGTGTGCCCCAGAATGCCATTTTCCAATCCACATCATTATTAAGTCTGTATTGCTCCCCTAAGAGCCTGATCCTTGTGCCAGCAGTATATATTTACGAAAGCTGAGAGAATCTCCACTATATCATTTTTCCCCCCTTCCTTTTCTGCTTTTTTTACCCTCCGCTTTGTTATTTAAAATCAGGTTAAAATTATATATAGAGAGAGACAGGTTTGGGTTTGAAGCTGGAGGACAGGAAAAGTTAGAGATATTTATTTGACAGGGTCAAGGTTGATTCTTTTCTTTGCTTCTCTCCCCAAGTCCCATAGGTGTTAGACTGAGAGACATTTAATCGAGGGAGTAGCGGTTTCATATCTATAACAAAAATCAAATAATGCAAGATGATTTACTCCCCCTAGCAACTGGGGAGCTTACCCTTAGCAACCAGCCTAGCCTCGGGCTGCAGTGTAATCAGCTTGAAAATATTTCAATTATTGTGTTGATTTTAGTGGATTTGAGAAGCGCTGTGCAGAGAGCACAGGCACATTCGGCTCGCGACCTGGAGAGGAAGATATTGATTTAAACAGGTGTCAGGAAGGAAAAGTGGAGTAAATTTAAATGCAATAGGAGTAGGCCGCGTGGAGTGAGGTGCGATGCGGGGGTTGATATTCAGCTCGTCTCCTTGAATGAAAGTGACTCAGGCGCACAGCAAATTTCACCTTGAGGATAAGTTCCCATTTCCGCAATCAAGGGGAGCTGTTTACGCTTTCTTCTTGTTTCAAGAGAAAATAGGGAAAATGGGGTTTTTTTTGTCAGTTAAAAGGCAGCCCAATGGTCTTGTTATTGCTTTTTATCTATTAAACTATATATACTATATATACTATATATACTATATATACTGTATATATATATCAGGATTTTATGGGCTGTAAAAAGCAAAGATAATAACCGGGGTGTATAAGACACCATATTCATTAGTAATATACAAAACGTGCCCACAATCTAGTAGATAGACAAAAACAGTAGATGATAGATAGATCAGTGAGGCAACTTTGGGCGACTATTGAAAACGCATCGCCGCGTGTGCATTAGCGCTTTGTAGCCTATGGGGAAAAACGCCAAGGCAGTTCGGGGAGATAGTCGCGCAAAAGACGAGGCAATTAGTCGCCATTTGACAAAATCTCCCCGAATCTTCTTGTGTGGCCTTACCCTTATAGTGCTACTCCAGCAGAATTCTGCACTGAAATCCATTTTTCAAAAGAGCAAACTGTTTTTTTATTTTTGAAATCTGACATGGGGCTAGACATATTGTCAATTTCCCAGCTGCCACCAGTCATGTGACTTGTGCTCTGATAAACTTCAGTCACTCTTTATTGCTGTACTGCAAGTTGGAGTGATATCACCCTTGGAAGAAAGGTAATGGAGGCTACCATGGCTACCTTGGCTAATTTATACATATTACTATAACATCACAAGCATATTCTTCCAAGTTAATGACATATTGCCAAGTACATGTTACTAACTTTAAATAGAGACCTAATGTAAGGTATGTTGAAATATATTCTGCCTTTTCCCTGTTGAAAGGGACAGTGCAATGACTTCAGGCAGTGTCTACGTAAAGCAAATCAATGACCGACAGCAACCTTTCCCAGGAGTTTCTTTGGTAGCTACCGGGTGATGTTTGTGGTGATACCTCTCATTGTTGAATAAATAATGTTCATGGATTCAATCGTTACTTACATTTTATGATAACCCTTTGCAAACAAAATTGGTTCTTGTACTTTGGAGATCACTTAAGGTTTGATTTAATGGTTCCTTCATGTGAATAATGCATTGAAAGGAACAGCTGTTAACTTTAGCATATTAGTTGTCCTGAATATGAACATTTTCAATTTTATTGCACAACTTGGTTATTTTACTGGTGGCTTAGGGGTCTGCATTGCTGCCCATCATGAGTGTCAGTGTTATAGGTAGCTTAGATTATAGGCTCCATTGGGGCAGAGACTGAATGATATATAATCTTTATAATGAATCTGTTTGGAGCCTACTTGTATATTTTTTGGATTGCTAAATCATTTTGGAATCTGTTTGTGGCATAACTATTGGGGAGCAGATACCTGTTTCATAACATAAGATTTTTTAACTTGTGCAACTAAGGACTTAAGAGATCATTCTGAGACTCACAGCATTACTTAGTTGTTTGCAGCAGGAGAGACTAAGGATACAGAATCAAATTAACAGAAAATGTCAGCTAAAGAAGACAGAATGCATTCCTACAGATGTGATCTGACTTACTATTATTACTTGTGATCATTGCAAATGGCCCACATTCCCTGCTTAAGGTGTCTATAATCTAACATGTTGTATTCTGGCCCCCTATTACATGGTAGTGAGGTTGTTACATGGAAGAAGTTGAATAGCAGTAGTGATGGGTGTATTTATTCATCAAGCGAAAATTTGCGGCGAATTCCTGCGTAAAAAATGAACGCCGGCGTCAAAAAAACTAGATGCTGGCGCCGTTTTGCAAATTTTTTATCATTTTGCAAATTTTGCAGGAAATTCGCAAATTTTCCGATGAAGTGAAACGCCCCAAATTCATCCATCACTAAATAGCAGTGCAATGATTACCATAATGAAGTCTATATCTATTTAATACATTCCAGTGGTTTTTAATAGACTGGGGATCCTTTGCCATCCTCACTTTGCTGAAAGAGAAGGAAAGCCAAGGAAAACAAAACCAAATTAGCAGGGAAGCCACAAACAAATGTTTACTCCAATTATATGAGCCATGATGTTCAACTGTTTATTTCGTCCAGAGCTCGATTTGCTCCCCACATGGCATTTTCTGGATTCACAAAATGACAGACAGGGGAGTTAAGGAGGAAGGTGGAGGGTGGGCAAGCAGCGACACACACATTTCTTGCAGACATTATATTACATAATGAGATCTAACCAAGCCAAATTTCCAGAATCTATATGAGATTGTGTTAAGAAGCTAGTTCAGCAGTACTTGGATAGGCTGGGTGGTTTACTTAAAGGCATAAAGGATGTTTTTCCTCTGTATCCAGCCATATATTGTGCCAAAATATTGAACTCACATTAAAAAAAGAGCTATGACCATAAACTTTGCCTTCAATATTGTAGGTAGTCAGTCTAGAAGCTTGATTTGAAGTGGAAGGAATTAGTGTTTTTATTACAAAATGCACGTGCCAAAACTAACAGTAACGTGATATTTTGCAGCAACTGATTATCCAAGTTGTTTGGAGAAGAGAAATCACAGTAGCATAGGATCTCATGTTAGGCTGGGCATACACGCTATGAAATGCTCCTTTGAGAAGGTCACCAAATAAGCAGATCTTTTTTTGATTGGGCCACCCAAATGGTACAGGTACGTGCTACCACAAAAAGTAATGGCAGCCCTGTCAACAACATAGATATGAATTTTTGAAGACGAGTAGTGATAGGCGAATAAATTTGCCAGGCACTAATTTGTGGCGAATTTCCACGTTTCGCTGACATCAAATAAATTCGTGAAACTGTGGTGAAAATTCGCTAGCGAAAAATCCACTGCATCAAAAAATTTTGGCATAAAGATTGTCACGCGTTCGGACCTCCATTGACTTTAATGCATTTGGACAAAATAGGAGCCCATATAAAAATTGTCACGGGCATCAAAATAATTTGACTTTAATGCGTTTCTCAAATTCGCTCTTCACTAAAGACGAGTTATAGTGTCCTTTCAAAGTCTTTTTAAGAGTTTGCCTACAGTATATAAAGATTTGTGCATAAACTGATGTATTATAACATTGCTGACCAATGGATCCTGCCATGACTGTATTTCGTCAGGCAACCATCCATTCTGCAGCAATCGATTTCTCCTCCCTGGCTTGTGTATGATGCAATGATAAATACTTAACCTTTGGCATTATTTCTTTTAATTAATGGCAGAAAGTAAATTCAGGGTTCCTTGTGTGGGTTTCACAGATGTGGCCTGGCACAGGTACAAGCAAATGAACATGTTTTCCAAACTGTGGGGCTTTTGGAGAAGTAACAAGGAGGCCCAACCTAAAGGCCAGTTAGGGTTAGAATTGGGCAGTTCTCCAATATCTCTATTCATTTCATGAATAGAGGGGTTCTTAGGGGGGCTCTAACCAATCGTTCTTTATGTATAAGTTTATGCACAGGTCAAAATTACTCTTTAGACCAACTTGGGCAATGACACCTGAACTTAGCATGCTTAGTATTGCTGGCAACTGCTTGCCATCTGTGTGTGAGTGGCCCTCAAAAAACAGCCACTTTGGCTTATCAACCTCTACTATGATCTCAGCAAAGCTGATTGTCCAAAGAGAAAAACTGACCAACTCGTGAGCTAATTCAGTATTGTGCTTTCTAACCAAATTTAAACTCAAGAAAACCATTCCATTGTCAGAACCCAAACCCAGTGACAAAGTCTATCCATAAATCATAAAAAGCAATTTGTGGCAAGATAAAGTGCAGGCTGCTATTGGCTGTTACTGTTAATATGCATTATTTAATAACTCGAGGAAACACAAGAAACGATGTACCTTCAGTAAAGCAAATTCCCGTGTTTGATAACTTGGTTACGAGCTTTTGTACACAGTAGCAGAAAAAAAGAATTGCACTGTAAGATTAGCGTACAAATAATACTCTAAATTTAAACAAATAAAATATTTCACTTTCTATTGATTCAACCGCCAGGAAAATCTATTTAGCGAATGTTATTTTGCACTGGCACATCTGAGAACAGCAAAATCAGTTCTGAGATTCTGCTCATAGACACAGAGATTAAGAGAACACTTTGGAGGAGAAACAGCACTGAATATTCAGATTGTTTTCTAGTTTTTCTATCCTAGCAATGATTTCAGTGGATATTACTAAGGTGGCTTGTCAGACATGGATCACTAATCATGTCTGGACAATTAAACACCAAGAATGTTGCCAGTAAGGCCATATCTTGAATAGGTGCCCAAAAGTTGAAGAACTGTAATACAGATATAGGGCCTGTAATCCAGAATGCGTTGGACCTGGGTCTTTCTGGATAAGGGATTGTTTTATAATTTGAATCTCCATTTTTTAATTCTACTAAAAAATAATTTTAACATTAAAGAAAACCAATAGAATTGTTTTGCCACCGATATGGATTCATGCAGCTTAGTTACTATCAAGGACAAGATACTGTTTTATTTCTACAGAGAAAAAGGAAATCAATTATAACAATTTCAATTATTTGTTTGAAATGGAGTCTATAGGAGATTGCCTTCCAGGAATTCAGAGCTTCCTGGGTAATGGGTTTCCTGATAACAGATCCCCCACCTGTATGCTTGAAATTATTCGCAAAAAAATGAATTTGCAATATCATTTAAATAAGTAGCACAGGTGAACTCAAAAGACCTGGATTCAACTGCTAGAACACTAAGGGGAGCAAAAATGAACCCCTTTATTCATGCACTTCTGTCTTTGGTAATGGCTGTGCTCTGCAGCTCTATATAAAAATCTTCCATCATGTGCAGAGTTCAGCACTGTCGGGCACAAATCAGGCCTGTACTTATAACTCTCTTGCAATTTAACGACATGCAAGCTTCCAGGACTAATTCGCCAACGTGACGTCATTTCGGTACTTTGCCGATTTACTAACGGTCGCTGGAGTAACTTCGCTAGCGAAGGAGATAGACTCTAGTGGTACTTCGCTCCCAAACTCGTGGCAAATTTTCGCTCTGGCGAATGGACGTAACTACGCAAACTACCCAACAACCTTAGACCAGGGCCCACCAAAAAATGTTAGACCAGGGGCCACTCTCAGTACTATTATTTTTCATCTCCTCAATCAACCTCTATTCTCCTAGTCTCTTTTCTTTACATACTATAATCAATTATTCCATCTATTTAGCCTATTTGTTCTCATAGAAAAAGGGAATGGCCATGAAATTGGCCAAAAGTTTAGCAGCATGAGGGGCCACTGATACCTGAGCCCACCGGGATTTTCCTGGTATCCCGGTGGGCCAGTCTGACACTGGATAGGACCTCCTCAAAAAATAGTTGAAAGTTTTTCTTAGTCCCAAAAAACGCTGGAGACTTTTCATTTTTCAGGGTGATAGGCTGCAAAAGATCGTAAATTTTTTCTGGGGTACACGGCTTCCCCCCTTAATTTCCTAACATATGGCACATAACCTATACACTGGGCTCATTTGTAGGGCAATATAACAACTATATGTAATTTTATTAAGGTTCCCTGGGCTTTTGTAATGTAATGTATTTGCTGCAACATATATGTCCATTCAACTTTAACTTCCCGCCGTATGCAAATGAGACAACGCTACAACAACTTCACTTCGCTTGCCGCAGTAAAGCTAGCACAACTTCGCCAGCGTTTTCGGAGGTTAGTAAATTTGCCCCATAGAGCTGCACATTAGGGTTCAAAGTGCACCATTGCCTATTGTTTAGTAATGAAGTCCTTATGAGTACTGAAAAATGTCCTCCTATTAGTGAAAGCACACAGAAGTGTAGGTAAAAAGAAATGGAGCTCCAATAACAAGTTGGGTTCACTTAAGAGCATCAGAGATTCCAGGGCTGCTGAGATAAATGAAATCCAGTTTGGAGGAACATATATTGCAAAATTACCTTGAAAATTATGGGTTGAAATTTAATAGCACTGATCTACAGAATAGAGAGGCTTGCACTAAAGTAGGAGCCAACTAGTTTATACAACAATATAATATAACTTCATTTGCACAGGGTCTGATCCCATGTAACAAGGCTTTTATAGCAACTTTCCCAGTTAGCTTAAGATGCAATTGGCTGAGCGTTAGCATTAGCAGCAAAAGCCCCCTAAGTTTACTCACATCCTATAAGGAAGGGGTAACCGTAACAGCAAAAAATTTAATGTAATGGAAATATAATGTACTGTTGCCCAGCACTTGTGCAGCATTGGGTTCAGCCATTCAAATCTGACAAAGGAGAAAAGGCACAGTAAACACAGCAGATAACAGATAAGATATGTAGTATACAATGGGATTCTTCAGAACTCATCTGTTATCTACTGTGTATCCAGTGCCTGGATGGCTGCCCCATGGCTACACAGCAGCTTCTTTATATAAACTATAGTTTTACCAGTGAAGGGCAACTGGACATCATATTGTCATTGAATTGTTGGTGTTACTTTTCCTTTAAAGGAGAATTCAACCCTAAAGTTAAAAAAAACACTACCCTACATAGACCCCCCTCCCTCCTCCCCCCAGTCTAGTAAAAAATCTAGACTTCTCAGAATTGTCTTGTGGAATAGTTAAAAAACAGAGAATTGGAAAAAGAAATAAAGCCACGTTATATATTATCATTGCAGTAATGCGTTATCATTTGTGGCAAATGAGATGCAGGCTGACTATTGGGCAGATACAAGTATCAGTGAAAACAATTACAGAAGCAATTTGCAGAGACATTGTTTTCATAAAAACTAGAAAATCTGAAATCTCAGAAGCTCAAAAGAAAATGTGGGAAAATGTATAAATTACTATGTCTTTATTTTGTTTTGATTAATCATGTAATTGATTGAAATGTATTCTTTTTGTACCTTTGTTTGAAATTGTGGTTTATGTTTATTGTATTATGAATATTTTAAATAAAATACCCTCCTCCCCCCAGCTTAGCTGCCACCCTGGTTATGTTTTTTTTTAACTTTAGGGTTTAGTTCTCCTTTAAGACCTCCAAGTCAGTGACAATGTCCCTGTTTTCTGCATTCTACATACATCCTTCCACTGTAATAGAATTGTTGCAAGTCTCTGTTGCTTGCTTAGTGAGTACTGAAGGGTGGGCTCTTACACGTCTTACTCCGGTTGTCCCAATTTAGCCCAAGAAACGACACTGTACTGAGGCCAATGCAAGCAAACAGTGGCCAACTGGCCATTGACTTGCATTTATTGGCTTCTCTGAACATTGCAAATGATATGGATTCAGGATTAAGGTCACCGGTTATTATCATTGCAAATTGCACAAAACCAGGTGTTGTACTCCGCTATCCTGAGCTGGAAAACAAAATTCCATACTGATTGATATTGCCAGTTGCTCGTTTTGCAGCAGAGAAGGATTCCCAGACATTAAAAAGCTGCTTTTAGCCTCATTTGATCATTTGCCAGATGTTTTAAAGCAGGTTGGAGAGCTCAGTGCAGGGTAATACATTTGAATGTAAAACAACGTTGGTTATCTGGCAACGTACGGCGTAAAGCTCTGTTTAGGTTATCAACACATATGCTGTACCACATGTCTAGCCTGTATAATTGGGCACATTTATCTTATTGTAGTTAGAGTGCAAACAGAATAAAACAATGTCACCGACTGTTTCAATTTGTGTGGGAGGCTTTGCATATGTTTGCGGACAAATGATGGCAAACTTTCGGAAAATGGCTTTTTAGAACATTCTTTCATCAAGGCGCCTATCTGTGCTGTGATTATGTAGCCGAGTTCAAGAATCACTATTTACATAACAAAATGTCTGACGGATAAAGCAATTGATGTGGTCACAGCGCAGGAAAGATTCAGCAATTATCCATTTGCTGAGTGATTCTTGCTGGAATTTCACAGCGCCCATATATGAAAGTAAAATAGGTTCATAAGAATCACTGTTTTGACAATGAATGCTAAAAGAATTCGTAATGATTGCTCCTCATTGTACAATGTTACCGCTCTGGAGAGAAGTCAAAAGAGAATCTCAGGTCGTGAATTATCATACTGACAAGCTCCCTTTGGTTTGTTTAAATAGATTTTACAAAGCCTTTCCCGTTCCTATATTATAATTTATTCATCAATATTTCTCTGTCCTTAAAGTAAAACTTAACCAGTTCTATCCCTTCTCTTATGTCCTAAAGGGAAACTAGAATTCCACTTTTTTGTCCGATACTTTCAAAAACATTCGATGATGCCATCACAACATATTCTTCAACACCAACAAGAATATTTTTTAATAATTATTTTTTAAATATCATCTATAATATATTTATATTCCATTACGTATAACTAAGGAATACATTGTGCATATTATTGTTATTCCGCCTTGTTTGCATTGACACAAGTTAATGGGACCAGCATTACTAAGGATCAAGGCTGAGGCATTTTTGCTGTTATTATTGCAGTCTATGGAAGATTAAATGTTAAAGGAAAGCTATAGGTATAGTATGGGATCCATTATCTGGAAACCCTTTATCCATAAAGCTCTGAATGAAAGGAAGGCTGTCTCCTATGGACTTTATTTTAACCAAATAGTTAAACATTTTAAAATTGATTTCCTTTTACTCTGTAATAATGATGTGCCAAAAAAATTGTGAAACTGCGAAAAAATTCACTAAACAGCGAAAAGCTGCACGATAGTGGAGTGCTCTTTCTGACTGGTAAACACTGGTTGAAGGTACCGGGTGCATTTAACGGAAGACCCTTCCCTTGCACAGGGTCAGAGATACTTGTAGTCAAAAAACCAGCAGCACACCGTGTAAACTGCTTTTTGAAATCTGTGTTTATTAAAGCCCATGTGTATCTGCAAAAAAAGGCAATGTTTTGGGCCCCTCCAGGCCCTTTATAAACAGTGAAAAGCAAGCAAAAAGTTTTTTCCAAGCACCTTTTTGGGGTTTTTTTACGTGATTTTTTCGAAGAGCAAAACTTTCGCCCACAGCAAAACCCGGAAATTCGCTGTGAAACTGACCAAGATGACATTTTTCACTCTGTAATAATAAAACAGTACCTTGTTGTTGATCCCAGCTAATTTATAATTAATTCTTACCGAAGGCAAAACAATCCTATTGGGTTTGATTAATGTTAATGTTTGATTAATGCATTTGAGATCCAAATTACAGAAATATATTTCATCTGGAAAACTCCAGGTCCAGAGCATTTTGGATAACAGGTCCCATAGTGAAGATGAAAGTCTTAAATATCCACAAAAAAATCAGAGATCGTAGTTTGCTTTAGAAATGTTGTTGGGTAAGCACATCATTGTAACCATAGGTTCAAACAAGGCTATGTATCCTGTAGTATTCAAGGGTACATGTATGTTTATATTTTTGGCATACTGTTGATGTATGTATTGCATAAAACAAGCAAATTAAAAATGGTTCATTCATAGGCCTGAGCTGGTGTGGGTGAGAAATAGAAGAAGGCAAGTGAAAACTGCAACGAATGTGAAGTGTTAGAAGGTGATGGATGAATCATATGAGAAAGCTACTAGGTTTCCCTAAATCTCAGTGGTCTTTACAACTAAATGCTAAACTAATGTGGAGAGGAAGGGAATTTACAAGGGCTGGATAGAGCTTTGGAGAAGTCTTACAACTCAGAGAATGCTGACGTGAGATGATAGAAAATATGTGATGATATCACTGAGCTTTCGAGTAGTGGCATCATTTGAAAGCACTGACCCCTCACATGCAAAAAATCTTTGGGTGGTCCAGCACAAACAGTCCCACCTCACAGCTGAAGGTGGCAAAGTTAAAAGTAGGAGAGGGGCTGGAGAGGTGGAACTGTACTACAATATAGTAGCCCCCATGGTCTTCCCCCACATTATGACCACAAACATGACACGCTGTTACACCAGTGATTGCAAGAGACTGTGTTCTTTAACAAGTAGACAGCTACAGGTTTGCAACTTAATGAGTGACTACTAGGAATATCGTTTACCATTCACAGATATCGTGTGTCTAAAGTGGCCTCCATTGGAATACTCCCCAGTGAGTTACAAACGGTCCCCAGAAGCAATGTCAGCAGAAGAACTATACATAGACGGGGGGAGTTTTTAAAGGGGATAAAATGCAAAGAACCTAACTTCACCACGTGCAATGCCAAGCATCAGCTGGAGTAGCGTAAAAGTATCTAGCACTGGACTCTGGGGCAGTGGAAACATGTCCTTTGGAATGATATGACATTTTCACCATCTGGCAGATTAATGTAAAAGTCAGGATTTGGCCAATGTTAGGAGAAACTACAAGCCTGATTACATAATGCTAACAATAACATCTGGAGCAGGAAATATAATGGTATGGTGCAGTTTTCCATGACTTTGACAAGGGGTAATTATTTCATTCAAAGTCAACCTTAAGGCTAATCTGTTCAATTGTATTCTTGGCAATTCCATGTTTCAGCACAATATTGTCCTAATGTACAAAATAAGGTCCATAAAGAGTGGGATTGTTGAGGTGGGAATGAAAGAAATTGATTGGCTGGCACAAAGCCCTGACCTGAACCTAACTGAATACTTGTGAGATGATTTGTAACACCGACTGTGAACCAGGGACAATATTAGTGCCTAATCTCATGAATACTTTTGTTGTTGAACGCAATCAAATCCCACCAACAATTTCCCAACATCTAGGAGAAAACCTCCCAGAAGAGGCTGATATAGCAGCAGAGGGAGGACACCTGCTACTTTTTGCCAGATAGGATATGTAATCTGTTAATGAGGGATCCTTCCAGCTTGTATTCTAAATGCTTTTAAAATCATTGTGTACAACTCAGTTGTAGAGTTGGCATGATGGTAATAATACAAAAATAAAAATGAGGCCACTAAGCAGTGGCATAAAATTCCAGAAATGGCATTGGCAAGTCAAAGAAAAGCTTTCCCGATATCATATGGTTACTCTTTTTTACACTTGGCAAATTTGAATTTAGGCAGTAACCCACAGCATCTAGTCAATAATTAATTACTTGGTTGCCATGTGTTCTATGCAGGTGCAAGTTTGCCCACTGTTAGCAAATGAGCCCCATTATTGTGTTGTGCCAAGCTATAAAGAAGACCTGTAGTGTATAACGACCTGACCTCCTGTGGAGCCATAGGTATTCTAAGCAAAGAAGAGGTAAAGTGCCCATTAGAGATGAGCAATTTTTTATCTGATTCAGCTTCACAGCAAAATTAGAATTTTTGAGAACAACAAAAACGTATGTGTTTTTTTGCTGGGGAAAAAATGGGGAGAAAAAAGGCCATTGACTACAGTGTAAACTTAATGGCTATATAAATATTTCATGTAGAAGGGAATTGCAAATCATGGCGTAAGGCTGCGGCAGAAACTCTTGGCACCCTAACATCATCATAGTCTTTCTTTTGGCCATGGCAACTGAATAGATGGGAGAGCTGTAAAGTCTCACAAAGAATAGCCCAGTTTTTATTGAAACAGTCACTTTAATGGTCATTACGCTATGGCCAGTGCTCCAATAACAATGGTGACAGAACTGGACCATGGCACATACGTGAATGTTCTTGCTTGCAGATTCAGCAGGTCTCTAACCAGTAGATAACACACCTCCTCCTTGCAGGCAATTTGCACAGAATTATTAAATTCCAAAATCCATTCTGCACCCTGGAAAAATTGTGCTTTGTTATTAAGGCTGATTTCTTCTGCATAACCGCCCCAGGACTGTGCGTTGTCGACAAATTGATACCCAACAGCAAAGTAATTTTCTGCAATCATTAGTTATAGCCCTAGTTAGTCACATTTGTATTCCTTATATGATCGTATTTATTGCTCTATGTACACAAGCTGGTACACAACTGGGTTGCTTTCTGTTAAAACACAGCTTAGGTGAATTACTGACAAAAGACAAAGAGCTTTGTACAAATCATTTACTGTTGTGCTCCTTTTGTGGTTTTAATTCTCTCTTTCCTTTTCCACTGACGAAGGTAAAACACGTTGCTTATTTTGTAGGATTCTTAAAGTGTCTGTTTTTTTTTTCTTTACATTACCAAGGCCTATATGCAACTAACAGCACAATCTGTTGGAAGACTTTAGCCAAAGGAGTGTTGTTTTGTCAATCACTTAAAAATCACATTTCAAAAAAGCAATTTTGCAGACAGATTTTGTTGTGAAGTGCGTGTCCTGTGCTTTTTGTCTCCCCACAGAATTCAGAAATGTAGTGTAGGTCATTCGTGCATAACATACAAAGACTGGTTCTGCTCTAGTTATGCCACTTGAAAACTGGAAACCAAAGGAACCATTCTGTTGATGGAGAGAATTTGAAGGCTAAATATTGTTATTTTTAAAGCCCACTTTTTGTATTGCAATAAAGTATAAAAGGGAGTATTGTAACTCCCTAGCTGCCAATAAATTGTAATAAATGAGTCAAGTGGATCTCTAGCATGGTATCCATAATGTGAGAGTTCCCTAAAACACTGCTAAATGTATTAATTTGTCAGTTATCCCTGTTGGCACCTGGGCAGTGTCAGACTGGCCCACCAGGATACCAGGAAAAGTCCCGGTGGGCCCAGGTTTCAGTGGGCCTCTTGCTTCTAATCATTTAGCTTATTTCATGGCCATTCCCTATTTCTATGAGAATAAAGAGGCTAAATAGATGGAATAATAGATTATAGTATGTAAAGAAAAGAGAATAGCAGAATAGAGGTTGAGTGAGGAGAGGAACAAAATAATACTTAGAGTCGGCCCCTGGTCTAAAGGTTTTTGGTGGGCTCCTGGTGTCCCAGTCCGACACTGCACCTGGGTGTTTGTAGGATCTCTGTGATACCTGACCTCCCACTTCCAAGGACAGGACCTCAGGCACATCCAGTTTATTATTTCCAACAAGAAGTTTGTTTGTCAAAGGGCCAGTTTACTTTCCCCTTTGTGTGGTCAACACTGTGATCACCTTAAAGGGGACCTGTTACCTTGAGAAATAATTCCAAATCCTATGTTATGATGTTAGTGAAACAAAATAAACTTCAATTACGTTATATAAAGTATTTAATTCTTGATTCTTTTAGTCTTGGAATTCACAATCACATCACATAGGCAGGCGCCATTTTGTGGACACTGTTATTAAGGCAGGCTTTGCATTATGCCAAGATATTGTTTATGCACCAAAATGTGGCACCTGATGCCCATGCGCTGGCTATACAATTAGATGGTGAGGAGAGAGGAGGAATGTGGGGACATTTAGGAAGTGCAGAAAGTGAAAGCAATTGCCTAAGGCATAGAGGAGGGGCAAGAATTATATGATTGATAGATGAGATTTTAAAAGAGTTTATAATGTCTAAGGATGTTTTAATAAAAAAAATAGAATTTGGGTTTCATGTTTAATTTGCAAAGGACTTTTATTATTCAGTTTTTTATGTGTGGATGACAGGTCCTCTTTAAGTGCTACTATCCCCTCTGTGTACTAGTAATTATATTCCCCAGTTCTATCATGTTTGTATTCTGAGAACTAAACACCAACCAAGATGGGCTTCTGGTTCACACTTACAAAGGAATGCAGCCTTTTACCAGAGAAGCAAATGCCAATCCTGGATGCAATTTTAAGACCAGCAATAGCTTTTCTGTCCCCTCACTGTTATGGACAATATCCCAAGGTATAGCTCATGAAATAATTCATGAAATAATAATTAGTAACATGATGTTTCTGGAACATGTTCTTGACACCGTCAGCGCAGGAAGTAGTTATCTATGTGAGACATGAACATAGACATAAACAATGTTTAATAAAATAACTACTTTCTATCAATGCTTCTGATGACTTCCCTGGCTGCACTGTATGATGCATCAGAAAATTTAATCTCACTGATAGAGATGGCGCGAACTGTTCGCCGGCGAACTTGTTCGCGCGAACATCGGGTGTTCGCGCTCGCCGGAAGTTCGCGAACGTCGCGCGACGTTCGCCATTTTGGGTTCGCCATTGTTGGCGCTTTTTTTTGCCCTCTCACCCCAGACCAGCAGGTACATGGCAGCCAATCAGGAAGCTCTCCCCTGGACCACTCCCCTTCCCTATAAAAACCGAAGCCCTGCAGCGTTTTTTCACTCTGCCTGTGTGTGCTGAAGAGATAGTGTAGGGAGAGAGCTGCTGCCTGTTAGTGATTTCAGGGACAGTTGAAAGTTTGCTGGCTAGTAATCGTTTTGATACTGCTCTGTTATTGGAGGGACAGAAGTCTGCAGGGGTTTGAGGGACATTTAAGCTTAGGTAGCTTTGCTGGCTAGTAATCTACCTTCTACTGCAGTGCTCTGTATGTAGCTGCAGTGGGCAGCTGTCCTGCTTCTGATCTCATCTGCTGACTGCTGCAATAACAGTAGTCCTTGTAAGGACTGCTTTTATTTATTTTTTTGTTCCAATACAGAGCAGTATCAAGCAGATTACTAGCCAGCAAACTTACTATCATCTGTCCCTGAAATCACTAACAGCTCTCCCCCTACACTATCTCTTCCAAGCACACACAGGCAGATTTTTCAGATACATTTTTGCCCTTGATCCCCCTCTGGCATGCCACTGTCCAGGTCGTTGCACCCTTTAAACAACTTTAAAATCATTTTTCTGGCCAGAAATGTCTTTTTTAGATGTTAAAGTTCGCCTTCCCATTGAAGTCTATGGGGTTCGCGAACCGTTCGCGAACCGCTCGCATTTTTGCCCAAGTTCGCGAATATGTTCGCGAACTTTTTTTCCGACGTTCGCTACATCCCTACTCACTGATGAAGGCCTCCCCCATACTGAGGAGAGAGTCTTGATGTATCCCATGCTCATTCTTTAGAAACCGGTAACAAGCAGGGACCTGGGGGTAAATTTACTAAAGGGTGAAATGACTAATGCTGGCGACAATTGCGCCAGCATTACCACTTTTAGCCACTTCACCGATTTATTAATGGTCACAGGCGACAATTCGCTAGCGAAGGAGATAGATGATATCGCTGATTCACACTCTAACACCAGGCGACTTTTCGCCAGACTTGCCTTCGCCAGCTCAGACCAGGCGAAGTGCATTGGAATACATAGAACATCCTCAATCTTCAGTTACTTACATCATCATTTTTGAGTGGAAAGTCCAAAAAACGCTGGCGACTTTTCAGTTTTTCAGGGAGATAAGCTGCAAAAGGCATAAAAAATTTTTCAGGTACCTGGTTTCCCCCATACATTTTCTAACATATGGAACAGTATTTTAAAGTGGGCTCGTGTGTAGGGCATTAAAACAATTGTATTGGCTTTATTTAGGTTTCCTGGACATGTGTAGTTATCAATGGAAATGTAATGTATTAGCTGCAACATGTAAATCAAGTTTAATTTTCCCGCCCTATGCAAATTGGCCTGAGCGGTCCTCTAACAAAGTTTTGCTAGGCAAATTTGAACGCTAGCGCTTCTTCACCTTGATTTGCTCACATTGCCGAAGTAATGCTAGGGAAAATTCGCCAGCGTCCGACGCCCACTACTTAACTTCACATTTTAGTAAATTAGCGTTGTCTGAGTGAATTTTCACCTGACGAAGCGTTGCTATGGCTGCAAAGCCGTCACTGGCGAATTTTCACCGGTTAGTAAATTTGCCCCCTGGTGTATGTGCAAAGTTGCGACATAGTAACTACACTATTTGAGTATTCTGTGTGGATAGCAGACATAACAGACCTGTTATCCAGAATGCTCAGGCCTGCAGTTCCAGATAAGGGGCCCTTCTGTAATTTGGATCTCCTTACCTTAAGTCTGCTAAAAAATCATTTAAACCTTACAGAAAGCCAATAGGATTGCTTTGCCTTCTATAAAGTATTCATTATATTTGAGCAGGGATTAAGCACACGGTACAGTACAAGGTACTGAGAAAAGGGAATCATTCTTAAAAATGTAAATTATTTGATTAAAATGGAGTCTGTAATACGGAACTTTCTGGATAACTGGTTTCCTGTGATACGAAATGACTTCTTTACCTTTTCCCAGTGCCATCGTTCTATAACACTTATATCTATTATAGCTTTGCTCCCTTAATATAAAATCAGCATGAATCCTTTTTTTATTCAAAAAAAGAAAAAAGTAGTTTTGAGGTGGATTGAGGGATTCAGATGGGTTCGATTCTTATTCCGATTGATTTCTATTCCAGATTTTCTCTATATTGCAAAAGTTTCTCAATCAAAATTTATTGCAGATGTTTTGGGGTTTTTTTTCCTTCAGCCATTATTTTCCTTATAGAAGTCACTGGGTTGGAAGTCGGAGCGTGTGGGTTAGCAGGAGAGCGCTGACATAGCATTTGGAGCATGGAAGGAAGTTAAACAACTTGGCTGCATTTCCAGTTTTATCCTCACTCTCATTTCTGCCCACTGCTCTGGATCACAGATGGCTGCAGGAGCTTATGTGCCTGGAGTTTATTAATACACCGCGTTTATGCCACAGTCCACACTCTTATTCATCTAAATCATGAAAAGCTAAGGGATATTAAAAGAAAAATGGTACCGTATTAACTGTGCAGTTCTCACTCGTGTACCTTTAAAGCAATGAGAGAAAATGTATTTTATAGGTCCCACTTATGCCGTGTTATATTGCTGATCTTCTGTATTGATTTCATTTCATTTTTAGGTACATTGTATGACTGAGGGGAGATTGCAATATTTGTCCCTACTCACTTACCCTTCTACCCCCCCCCCACACACATACACACACAGACTCGTACACACTAAAACTGGGTGGAAATGGCCACAGCTTGTTTATTAACATTAATACAATATGTGAAATTAACATTGATATGGAACTTTTTATACGACAGTTATCCACCACATGTATGGGTAACAATTAGCTGCTGAAGGCTGCATAACAGTTATCAAATACTGTACTTACAAAAATACAATATGAACATTTCCCCTTAAACAACTCAATAGCAAGCCTGCGACTGTGTCCGCCTCTAAACATCTAAGCCTCCTGTGGCTACTGTTCCTACTTTCCCCCAAGCTTAGTTCCAGATTTACCCCTCCCAAAAAAACACCTTATCCTTCATCTGTTTCTCTCCTTTTTGGCTACCCACCCACCAGGAGAGCCCGACCTCCCTCCAAAGCTGCTAATCCAACCGACTAATCTCACTTAAGGCTAAGGCCACACTAGGCGATAGCGCCGCGATTTGACTCGCGGCGACTTTTCGCCGCGACTTTTAAGCCGCAATCGCTGGGGAAACTTTTGCGCTGGCGTCTATGGGGAATCGCGAAAAATCGCCAGCGTAAAAACACACGCGGCGATCTTTTTTCTACTGTCGCTCGAAATTGCCTCGCTAGGCGATTTCGAGCGACAATAGAAAAAAGATCGCCGCGTGTGTTTTTACGCTAGGCGATTTCGAGCGACAATAGAAAAAAGATCGCCGCGTGTGTTTTTACGAAAAATCGCCAGCGTAAAAACACACGCGGCGATCTTTTTTCTACTGTCGCTCGAAATTGCCTCGCTAGGCGATTTCGAGCGACAATAGAAAAAAGATCGCCGCGTGTGTTTTTACGCTGGTGATTTTTCGCGATTCCCCATAGACGCCAGCGCAAAAGTTTCCCCAGCGATTGTGGCTTAAAAGTCGCGGCGAAAAGTCGCCGCGAGTCAAATCGCGGCGCTATCGCCTAGTATGGCCTTAGCCTAAGGGTGGGAGTGTGGGTCGCTGTCTACACTTCTGCTGTCCACAAGGTAATGACCCAAGCCTCAACCTTCACGTTTCCTGCTTATACCCCTCTCCCTTACTTCCGACTCCTTTACCAACTACAACTCTCCTCACTAGTTATCCTAAGTTTTCAGTCCTTATTAAATTCCCCAGTCATGGCCCTTTACAATCCATTTGTTGCAGTCTCGCTCATTGGGGTCACTTTATTTGCTCTTCTATAGCCAAATGAATTTGAGAACAACTGTCAAGCATTAAAGTGGTTCTAATACCAGATCACAACCCACAAGCAGTGCTATAAGGACCTCTACAACCTCCCAAATGCTGTGTGGCAAAGGATATAGTTCTGTCATCTCTATTATTATACAGTTAGACCCATAAATCTTTGGACAGAGACAACTTTTTTCTAACTTTGGTTGAAACAACACTCTCCAGGAGGTTGGAGTAATAATTTCCAAGTCTACCATAAAGAGAAGACTGCATGAAAGTAAATACAGAGGGTGCACTGCAAGGTACAAGACACTCATAAGCATCAAGAATAGAAAGGCTAGATTGAACTTTGCTAAAAAACATCTAAAAAATCCAGCACAGTTCTGGAAAAACATTCTTTGGACAGATGAAACCAAGATCAACCTCTACCAGAATGATGGCAAGAAAAAAGTATGGAGAACCAAAATTAGAAAAAAGTTGTCTCTGTCCAACGATTTATGGGCCTCAATTTTACATCACTTGATTTTAAATTTTCCCTAATTCTACACTTTTTTTTTTGAGGACCCAAAAATATATAATGCATATCCCAGATTTTACATTTTTCATGGATTTTGCACCAAGATTTTTTCTGTTCCCCTGAAAAATTTAAAGTGTGGTTTCTACTGTTATTTTTGTAACTAGTTGAGTGTTATACATCATATTTTCCTCTAATGACTTAGTTATCAAAATATTTGCTTGTAAAAAGCTTAGCAGAAATATAATTTAGCAGAGATTTAACAGTCATATACGTCAACCCAGGTTTTGATTAGTAAAGCTAATAACATTCTATTAATCCGTCAGTTATCATTTAAAATAGATCATGTTAGGGAATATCATAGCATGGCAAATGGCATAATTAATCCCTGCGCTCATTATGTAACTCGGTATAAGGGATAAGAATAAATAACAAATTCCTCTCATCATGGTAAAATAAATTAATCTATAATACTTCATCAGCGGCTACATTAATGAAAGGTAACTTAGGTATTATTATTCTAGGAAATACAAATTCATGAGAAAATAAATAAATCAAAATAGAAATATAGGCCATTTATTTGTAAGTAAGGTGCTTCACAATATTATAAATGCCCCTTATGTAGAGAAACCCCAGAACCCAAGTAATCCAAAGTTATAGATCTGAACAATTGATGGGGTGAATTTGTCCCATTTTGCTTTGCCAAAAATTAACAATAGCCCAAAAATGCACTAAAGTCAAGAATAATCACAGAAACTAGGGCTGCAAGGGATACTTTTGTTACTGAACATCGATAGATTTGCAGCAGCACAAGGAAGAAAATATAGACACCATCTACTGGCCAGCCATGTTTTTTGTCCCCAGTTGCTCTTGAAAATCAACACTGCCAAGTTTTGTCCAGTCCTTGCTTATAACTGCTAGGGAGCAATGTATGGCACTTCAAGCTGTGCTGTTGGGATGGTGAAAACACCCCAAATAATCATAAGTTTCTTAACCATCATCTAATATCACTGGCATCATGCACGTCAAATAATAAGTATTGCTCCACAATTTCAGATTTTCATAAACGTGTCTATTACTGCCAAATATCAACTGCTTCTTCTCTAAAACAAAGACGAGAAGCAGTTGATTTTTGTACACTAACATCTTCTTGCTGACTACATTTTTCCCATTGGTTGGAATATCCTACTCCATATCTGGTGTAGTGTAAAGGAAAGATACGCCTTCATAAATACCAAAACCTATTCTTCATAGAAGATAATGGCAGTGACAGCGTTAAATCGATTGTAAAGAAAAAAACACCGTTTTATAAATATGGCGATTAATATACTACAGTAGTAATATACTACAGATACACTACAGAGGTTTTCTGGCTTTTTGTTGTTGTAGTAGTTGCGGGATAGTATGGCGCCTGGTGCACGGTGATGGAGGGATCGGCATCCTCCCAAACAGACAGTTCCAAGAATTCACTGAATTTCAGGGTTGTACCCCTTTGTCAATCATGCTTGACAAAGGGGTACAACCTCGAAACGTTGCACATTTGCAAATAAACATGCAAGGGTTTATCCGTGCTTGAACCAGCCGTGAGTACCAGTGAATTCATGGAGTTGCAGTAGTTGCCCCAGATTTCCTGCTGTGCCCTAGACACTCCAATTTCAGGTTTTTATATACACATGTTTAATGTATACATATACTCCCATTAATTGTATTGTTAAAATCATAAATCATCAAGTCCCAATTCATTCATTTGAAAAAAAAAACAAACAACTTGACAATTGAATACATCATGCTGCAGCTGTTTAGTTAAGGCTCTCCCAATGTTTGACCTCACTTTTAATTAGAGGATAAATTATTAATGTCTTTTGATAGGAGACAAACTACTTTGAAGCACTGCTATTCTCCAGGCCGGTATCTAGAACTCTGCATTCAAGTTTTATACATTTCAGATAAAACACAAGTGGCCTAGAGGAAAAACAATTTTCATGTACAGCTTCCTGGAAAGCTCCCATCCATCAATGTTTATTTCTAATAAAACATGGAATAGGTTACACTTTTAACCGTAGACTGGATGATGAACTAGTTCATTTGGTTATCCAGTCATTAGGCACTTCGATCAATGATCAGATAGGTGGCCCGTGAACATGCCTGGAGAGGTCTAAATCTATGGACAAATGTAGTCATTGACCAACAAGAGAATTTGTCAGGTTTGCAGTCAATATCAGTCCACGATCGGCCAATTTATTTCTTCCATTGGTTCCGTTCTGTCAAAAATAAAGAAACAAGTGATTATGTTTATGTGTTAATACAGTTGAACGCAAAGCAAATCTTCCGCTGGGCTCCTGACAACCCAGACTTGAGGTATGGTTAGCACAATCGCTCAGGAACAAGAGGTGTATTTGCTAGTCATAAATAAAAAAAATATTTTATTGTACAAAGGAATACAATCATCAGCCCGTAGGTAATCATGCACTCCCCCTAGTGTGATGATTGTGAAATATTTATTTTAGTCTTAGGGGCCTTTTTACTTAGCTCGAGTGAAGGAATAGAGGAAAAATAGTTCGAATTTTGAATGGTTTTTTTGGCTACTTCGACCATCGAATGGGCTACTTTGACCTTCGGCTACGACCTTCGACTTCAAATCGAACGACTCAAACTAAAAAATGTTCAACTATTCGATAGCCAAAGTACTGTCTCTTTAAAAAATTCTTCGACCCCCTAGTTCGCCACCTAAAATCTACCGAGGCCAATGTTAGCCTATGGGGAAGGTCCCCATAGGCTTCCTAAAAATTTTCTGATCAAAGGAATATCCTTCCATCGATGGATTAAGATCCTTCGAATCGTTCGATTTGAAGGTTTTAATCATTCGATCAAACGATTATTCCTTCGATCGTTCGATCGTAGGAATAGCGGTAAAGATTTTACTTCGACGGTCGAATATCGAGGATTAATTAACCCTCGATATTCGACCCTAGGTAAATGTGCCCCTTAGTGTCCAGTTTACACAGTCCTAGGGATGAAAAACGTTTTACTTATTGTGGCAAAGTGACTGGAAGAACCTAAAGGTATTTCTCTACTGGGTTCCTTTAATGTCTAAATGTGTTTAAGCAGACTTAAGCTATGGAAATCCAAATGACGGAATATCTGGAAAAGCCGAGGTCCCAAGCATTCTGGATAATAGATCCCATACCTGTATGGGCAAAATAGAAAAGCTAATAGTTCAACAGCCATGCATATAAATGACTAAGACATCATAGAATAGTTCCATCTATCACATTCCCTTTTAAAACTCCCATTCTCCTGCTATGAAATGACCTTTGTTTTAGATCAGGGGTCCCAAACCCATGAGCCACATTTAAATATATAAAGTTTGGGAGCAACACGAGCATAAAAAGTTCCTACGGGTGCCCAAAAAAGACTGTGGTTGGTTATTTGATAGCCTCACATGGACTGGCAGACTACAGGAGGCTCTGTTTCAAAGTACACATGGTCTTTATGCCTCCAAAACCTGACTCCAAGTCAGAAATTAAAACATGTGCACCTATTTGAGGCCATTGGGAGCAACATAAAAGTAGTTGATGAACAACATATTGCATACAAGTAGTGATGGGTGAATTTCTCCCATTTCGCTTCACCAAAAAATTCATAAATTTCCCACAAAATTTGTGAAACTGCGAAAAATTTGCGAAAAAAACATGAAAATCAAAATTGACATCCGCGTCCAATATTTGTCCAACCACCCATGTTAGTTTCATATTTTCTTTAACTTTTTAATATCCTAATCGGCCCCTTACCGGCCTTGGTATTATTCTGCTTTTCAGATTAATATAGCAACCTCCATAATGTGTTGGAATAACATAAATAATGAGTGTGATTTTAATTCTTGCTGGCATAACAATGCATTGAATGATATTATATATTTGAAAAAGAAGGAATTATCTACTTCCTATGATTGAAATGCCTTTATTTTATATCCTTTTGCCCACAGCAAATGAGAGGATGGTTTTCCCATTTTTCATCTGTTCACACACATACTCTGCCTGCCCTATGCTACCTGTGTGTGCCATACTCTGCCTGCCCTATGCTCCCTGTATGTGCCATACTGTACCTGTAATAAAGATAGACCCTCGCACACCCGTTAGTGAAGTAGGCAATTTGGCTCGGTGCTCGATGAATGGAGGGCACGGTAACCTCCCGACAACTAGTACAAAAAGGAACACACCGGCACACGAGGCTTGTATCTGCAGGGCAAGCCCTTGCAAAAGATTTTTACTGCGGTGGTGCAACGTTTCGGGGCTCAGCCCCTTTGTCAAGCATGCCCGGAACGTTGCACCACCGCAGTAAAAATCTTTTGCAAGGGCTTGCCCTGCAGATACAAGCCTCGTGTGCCGGTGTGTTCCTTTTTGCCATACTCTACCTGCCCTATGCTCCCTGTATGTGCCATACTCTGCCTGCCCTATGCTCCCTGTGTGTGCCATACTCTGCCTGCCCTATGCTCCCTGTGTGTGCCATACTCTGCCTGCCCTATGCTCCCTGTGTGTGCCATACTCTGCCTTTCCTATGCTCCCTGTGTGTGCCATACTCTGCCTGCCCTATGCTCCCTGTATGTGCCATACTCTGCCTGCCCTTTGCTCCCTGTGTGTGCCATACTCTGCCTGCCCTATGCTCCCTGTGTGTGCCATACTCTGCCTGCCCTATGCTCCCTGTGTGTGCCATACTCTGCTTGCCCTATGCTCCCTGTGTGTGCCATACTCTGCCTGCCCTATGCTCCCTGTGTGTGCCATATTCTGCCTGCCCTATGCTCCCTGTGTGTGCCATACTCTGCCTGCCCTATGCTCCCTGTGTGTGCCATACTCTGCCTGCCCTATGCTCCCTGTGTGTGCCATACTCTGACTTCCCTATGCTCCCTGTGTGTGCCACACTCTGACTTCCCTAAGCTCCCTGTGTGTGCCATACTCTGCCTGCCCTATGCTCCCTGTGTGTGCCATACTCTACCTGCCCTATGCTCCCTGTGTGTGCCACACTCTGACTTCCCTAAGCTCCCTGTGTGTGCCATACTCTGCCTGCCCTATGCTCCCTGTGTGTGCCATATTCTGCCTGCCCTAAGCTCCCTGTGTGTGCCATACTCTGCCTACCCTATGCTCCCTGTGTGTGCCATACTCTACCTGCCCTATGCTCCCTGTGTGTGCCATACTCTACCTGCCCTATGCTCCCTGTGTGTGCCACACTCTGACTTCCCTAAGCTCCCTGTGTGCCATACTCTGCCTGCCCTATGCTCCCTGTGTGTGCCATATTCTGCCTGCCCTAAGCTCCCTGTGTGTGCCATACTCTGCCTACCCTATGCTCCCTGTGTGTGCCATACTCTCACTGTATGAAGCACCCTCATGATCTCAGCAACTGGACCTGGATCCTCACAAAGGGGATCAGGAAACTCACTAGACCTAATCCCTATTAGGCTGTGTCCCTATCTACAGGCTAGTTTTGCCTGTAGAGCTACCTCCTTGCTATCCCTCCTAGTTGGAGCCAAGCTGCTCTTACTATCTGTCCTCTCTATCTCACTCTCCTAGAGAGTCTATTACAGATATATCCCTTCCACTTACTAGCCTCATTCACGGGGTCCCTGCTCCCCAGCATATCCTTCTAGAGGTACTGGTCCCTCTAGGGCACATAGCTCCACTGAGCCTTGCTGTACCCAGGCCCCCATGGGTACGCCCAGCTGGATCAGCATCCAGCAGCCAGAGCCTAGACCCCTTCTCTCTCACTATACCAAGTGTAGCACGTGCTTTGCCCCCCCCCCACAAACACACACACACACTTGGTTTTTATTCTTCAGGGATTTTTGGGGAGGTTGGATTATTAAGTATTGTCACTCTGTACTAAAAAGGAGATTTTCTTATTCTGTAATGCATAAACTGAGTTCAGGTTCATGCCATATACTAGTCAAAGTGATGTAATTTCCAATCAGAATCTGCATAGAATATACAATTCTTTTACAGGTATTGGAGCTCTTACTATGAAACCAGATATACAGAAAGCAACACTTTATGAAAAGGTCATCTCCTATAGAATCCATTTTTAGCAAATAATTTGATTTGTTGTGAATACTTTCCTTTGTAATAATAAAATAGTACCTTGTACTTGATGGTAACTTTTGATGGTAATTTTTAAAAGGGAACTCTATAGAAACATAACTTGAACTTTTTGAAAAGTAAACATATTTTCAAGCAACTTTGCAATATACATCAATTAAAAAATATGCAGACTTGTTATGATTTTAAATGGTTTGGAACAGTTCCCTAAGCCTAACCCCCTGCTCTCTTTCTGATCTGTCTGACTACTTTGCTGAGCTGGCTGACTACTGTTACTTTGTATCAAAAGCCACCTGTCCTCAGCCTGCATCCTCCAAACCCCACAATTCCCTGCACACCTGATTTCAATAAGGAACAGAACATCACAGTGCAATGCATTGTGAGTAGTGATGGGCGAATATGCGCCGTTTCGCTTCGTCGAAAAATTTGCAAATTTCGAAACAGTGAAAAATTCGCAAAATGGCGCCAGCGTCTCGTTTTTGACGCCGGCGCCCGTTTTTTTTACGCCGCCGAATTTTTTTCGGGCGTTTCGCGAATCGCCCATCACTAATTGTGAGTTATGTAGTTCCTGCATGCTGTCTGTAAGCTGTGGAGAAGTTGTTACAATTTGTAACATCACTGTTTAGTCCATCCTTCCCTGCCAGGATTTCAAATGATACAGAAAGAGAAGTACTGTTAACCAGCTGGATTGCAGCATAGAAAATGGCATCTATTCATACTTTTTGAAGAAACAGGCAACTGTAATGGGTATATTAGAGATTTCTGTGTTATGTGGACCTCTTTATCAAATTTTGGTTTGGAAGCCGGAGTTCCCCTTTCAATGTTTTTAACTAGCCTTAAGGTATGGTCAAATTACAGAATAAAAAACCCTATCCAGAAAACCTCAGGCTTTGCGAACAATAGACTAATATCTGTATTATACATTCAATTAAACATATTGGTAGATCCTTTGGCTTGCAATCTCATTTGCGTGTTTCTATGCTCATTAGTCAAATGGATTAACTGACTTCCCACATGACCTGAGAGAACTTGTACTGGTCAATTTGATTACCGTTATATGTAGTCCAAGTTGGCCAGTTATCTGCCCATACGCCCTTTGGCGTAAAACTGACAAATAACCCATATTTGCCCAGATTTACTCAAACAAATAGAGAGAGAGAGAGAGAGAGAGAGAGAGAGAGAGAGAGAGAGAGAGAGAGGAACAGTATTTGCAATGGCAGATTATGGCATGTAGAGTGCTATGAGACAGTATCTAACTGCCACCCCAACAAGCACCCCAACTTGAAGCAGCAACTGGCTGAAATATGATGTCAAACCCTATCTTCCTGATTATTTTTTAAATAAAATATAATACTAGGAGAACGTAACCAAGCTTTGGAATGTTTGCTTAAGCTACAGTTAACACAAAAAATTAAAGCAATGAATTACTTGTAAAAAATATCCTTGTGGCAATGATATATCAGCTGTATTGTTATGTATTTTGTGATGTCACAGACTTATTGGGACTTCCTTCTTTTAAAAGGTATGTAAAGTTTCCATACAATTCTTGTTATCAAACCATTAGCTTTACAAAGTATGGAGACCAAGCTTAATTATATATCCAAAAGGTGCACACAACCCCCACCCCTTTTAAGGAATAATATACCCCCCTCCCAATTTAAAATATACTCTGATGCTATAAGAAGTCACCTTGGAGCCCATGGCCTATATAATAGCACTCACCTTGAAGTCTTCTGTTTTATATGGTCATGGAACTCTTTAGGGACTTTTAATATCCTATTCTTTATATTTCGCAATAAGGGCTACATCATTATCCAGGAAAGGTATTTTCCCTTGTATCTGTTAATGTCATTTTCTCTTTTTTTTGTTTCATGATCAAATTTCCAAAGGTCTGGAATAGAATAGTTTTTTTATTAGAAGTAACCTGGTAGAAGTACAAAATTTCTGTTGTTCTGATGGCAAAGAAGAAAAGGTGCCTTCCTTGTTGGGAATCGCTGTATTTATAACATTCTGGAAAGCTGAGAATTAGCTGAATAATGCAGCACTTAAGAAACTTTGTTGCCTGCAACAGCAACAAGCGAGCTTCTGAGATCTCATCAGTACATCAACACACTTGATAAGGGCGCTGTTGTAGTTACACTTCTTTAATTAAGTGAAAAATTAAAAAGAAGTTGATCATCAATTACTTAATTAAATAATTAATCCATTTTACTTTCATACCCTTTTTTTTGCTACTCAGCATGGTCTCTTTAATGAGCCTATTTAGTTGCTTAGCAACTGCATACCAGTTTAAACAGCAGCTGTTTGAACAACATACCAGACTGAAGGAATGCCAGGCTTATACCAACGGCTAACAGTCTGCCACTCTTGCAAAAGCAACTGAGCAACTGGCAGAAGTAAGCAGTTACTTCATTAAGGGCCACATAATGTGTTGGTCTGGGCCCACCAAATAACCTGACTTCCAGGGCCCTGAGTATCAGGCAAGGCCAGAGGACCCCATCATTTATATACATGTGTAGTTAAATTTTATGTGAGCATAGGGCCCAACATAGGTGCAAACTTGTCCTGATGCAGCCAATCAGCAATGAGTTTTGACTAGTCTATTACAGGTTGAAAAAAGGTAAAAGCAAATACCTGATTGGTTGATGTGACAGTAGCTCAATTTATCCCCCTTGTCTTTCTTTGTGGGATGAATTCTAGATGAACAGTTTGGATCAAAGTTAAGATACATGCTCAGATTTAGCAAGGTAGTTTGACGTATTTTGACCAGAGACATATGGCAGCTTGGGGGCAGATTTAATAAATCAAACAGAGGTCCTATCAGATCACAGTCATTATGTACCCCCAACAAAAAAATCTTATCTATAAATGCCTCTTTTGAGTGGGTTCATAGACCATCAGCAGATGAAGAAATGAGAAGAGGCATTAGATCATGACGTCTCTCAGATCCTCCCATTCAGGCCAACAACCATAGTAAATAAATCAGGTGTTATAAGGCCAGTCTATATAAACCATCTGTTGACTGGTCAGTCAACTATAAGACAAGTCGGCCTGAGTATGTTCATCTTAACAGTCTTATAAACCCCTTTGTACCTTAAAAGCCTTATTTACATATACTACTCATTATAAAATGAGTAATTTATAATTTCAGAATATCTTTAAGAAGGTTATGTAGTGCCTTCTAAGAAGGTGGAGCTGACTGAATCCATGACTTATATAAGATATCTATCTTGATGATATGCTTGGAGATGTAAGAAGTTAACCATCCCTACAGTGAGGAGGTATAACCTATGGCCTTTGAGAGGGAGGAGTTAAAATTAGGCCCAGGGCAAGTGACTGTATGTCTTGTTCCCTAGTCTGTAAGCACATGGTTCTGGCTCTTTGGAGTCCACCAGTTGTCAGGGTCGATGACACTAGAAAGCCTGAGACAGGAGGCCATAGTAATAAGATTGAGCCCTCCTTGGGTAAGGTGATCCTTAGTGAAGCCAAGGATAAGGGACCCCATGAACGAGGACAAGATAGTGGCAGCTAGTTCCTTTTATAGAACACTCTAGGGCGAGACAGACAGGCTTGCTAGAAGGAAAAAGTAACATAAGTACTGCAGGGCCTGGGTGCAGGACATACAAGGTTCATGGGTTTATCTCTCACTGTACCATATTATGTTTACTGCATGGGAATCAGATTGAATAACCTCATCATCCATGAAAGGGTCAAAGAAAAGCACAAGCATGGAAGAGCCATCCCCATTGTAGGTTGTTTCATGTGCCACCATCTCCAACTGGTCTCACACAATGTCATGACTAGGACACTAAAGTAAAACCAAGGGAATTGGCCCAGATATATAGGGGCAAATTCACTAAGATGCGAAGTTGCGCCAGGCGCAACTTCGCCGCACTTCGCCGCACTTCGCCGCACTTCGCCAGGCGTAGTTTCGCCAGCGCTCTGCAAATTCACTAAAATCCGAAGTTGCGCACAGGGGTAGCGTAAGGTTGCGAAGTTGCGCTCGCGTTGATTCGCTATGTAAAGCGAAGTTACACTAGCGAAGGCTAATTTGCATACGGCGCGAAATTCAAATTTCAATGGAGGAATATGTATCAGCACTACAAATGCCTAGAAAACCTTCAAATCAGCAAATAAAAATTTTATTTTGCCTTACACATGTGCCCACTGTCTAGGTAAGTTGCCATGAGTCAGGAAATGTAGGGGGGAAGGAGGGGAGCCCCAAAAATATTTTCGATCTTTTTCAGCCTATCACCCATCATGTAGAAAACACGCCAGCGTTTTTTGGGACTTAGAAAAAATTTTGACTTTTTTTTAAACAATCCCTATCTACTCTATTGCGCTTCACCAGGTCTGAGGTGGCGAAGGAAGTCTAGCGTAAAAGGTAGCGTTCAGTACACTGCGCAAGTTAGTGAATTTGCGTAGTTACGTCGCTAGCGAAAATTCGCCTGGCGTAAGGGTGCGAAGTAACACTAGCGAAACTACGCCAGCGTTCGTTAGTGAATTTGCGCTAGCGTTCGGCGCTTCGGCACTTAGTGAATTTGCGCCATGGAGTCCAGACGGCCATGCCCCCCAATGACACCCTACCACATTCCTGGTTTGCTGGGCCTCCAAATCTTGACTGTAGATTATAGATCAATAGGAGGGTGAGGGAAGTGATAAGGACACCTATAGGCAGCTTGGGGCAGTGCTTAAATAGAAGCTGAACTGGTAGTACTTTGCTATAGGTATGTAGAGGAAAAAGTAAAAGAGAAATTATTGCATATTGAGACCTTAATATTTTCATTATTCAAAGGCAAACAATAAAAAAATAAAGTTATACTTGTTAGCATATATCTATCACGTATGAAAACAATATAATATTCCTTTCAAAATGATTATGACTGTTTATATAAAATGGAAAAAACTACTTACAGACCTCGCCACGGCTACGTGTCCCCTTCTCACCTTTATTGACTCATGTTGGCACTTTTCATTCCCTGGCTGATGAATGAAACGTGTGAATCTAAATCTGCAATATGAAATGCTTCTCTTTGAGCCAATTTATCTGCTGATTTGTCTTGATACATAGACTCTATAATTGCAAAGCACTTGTAGGGAAAATAAATTGCATGTAAATACAGGTTATTCATGAAAACAAATGAAGGCTTCCAGTTTATGAGGATGTATCTTCCCTGGGATATTCCTCCAGAGTATTCTATACAATAACATGCATCTGCTCAGTGGCATATGTGCTTGTACTAGCATGGTACACGTTTTCTGCTTAAAAAATATATCATATCAAATAAGAATGATTGAAGACTGGCTTTAGGAAAAATAGGAGATGAAAGTTCATACGAGAGGTGAAAGGACAAAAGCATCCAGTCAGGAAAATGATCTTTGTAGAGGTAAGACTCGAATTCTGTAATTCACATTTGATGAAAGAAGCGGAATATCGGAAATCATAGTTATGAAGCCCATTAACCGTCTATCCATGAGCATTAGTCTACGAAAGTACAGGTTTTCTTTTATGGCCCCAAGAGATTTCCAGTGGGAGAGAGATTTGAGTTTTCCGTTGTTTTAGAATTACATTTGAACCTCGACTACTGAATAAAATGTGCAAGGGAGAGCGAGGGCTTTAAGGGGTGCAAGTAGAAGTGATCTTTCTGCAATTTGTAGGACCCCTTAGAGTTTAATGAAAAGCAGTCTATTGGGCCGACTGATTTAAATCAAAGTTGTACAACATGCACACCACTTTCAAACAAACAAAGATGGCCATCTATGGCATTCTCAATCGGGTAGAATTTAACCATACTGCTAAACCATCTGGCTATAAATGCTAGTTCATGGTGTTTCCACAGATCTTCCTGAAATCCTATTACAGTCTAAGTCAGGACCAGATATTTTGGGGCACCCAAGGTTGAAGGGTCCTAGTGCCAGTGTGAGCGAGCACATGCGATGGAGCGCTGGAGATTACGTGTACAGTACTACGCTTCCCCAGTGCTCTTCAGAATGGGACTGGCTGCCCCTAAAATCTTTCCATCCTAGGCCTGGGCCTTTGTGGCTTCGCCACAAATAAGGACCTGGTCAAAGTCGTATTTGCCAATTCCTCTTCTCAGTGGAAGGGTTATTAGCAGATGCAGCAATGAGAAGGGCATGAATGTAAGGTCCATGAATGCAAGGACCTGCACCTTTGGGTGCACTCCCATGGGGCAGGATACAAAGTACAAAATAATATAAAGCTTTTGCCTGTCTTTTGCTCTTTACACCCTGCCCTATGGGTGATAAATGACCCCTATAGTGTCAGTTAATCAGTTAATGACTGCCGTAGCTGCGGTCCTATAGCTCTCTTTAATCAGGATTAGTGATCGGTGAATTTGCACTGTTTCGCTTCGTTGGAAAATGCGCGAATTTTGCAAAACGGCAAAAACATGGCACCTGCATCTCGTTTTTGACACGTCCGTTTTTTTGGCAAAAAATGCGCCGGTGTCCGTCCATTTTTTTTGACGCTGGCGAATTTTCGTGTCCATTTCGCGAATTTATTGGCTGCCGGCGGAGCTGGCGAATTTTCGTGTCCATTTCGCGAATTTATTGGCTGCCTAGGCGGAGCATCAATTGGTCTGTATGCCTTTTTAATATTTTTGATGAATAAAAAGTGATTTTTTAACTTTGAGAATTGAGAATTGAGAACTTTGAGAATTGACTGGGAATATATCTTTCTGAATTTTTGACTTGGGCGCCCTTTGGAGTTGGAGGCTATATCCCAGCGTCTTTGGCCCTTTTTGACAGGCCTATATAGATTGCAGCAGTTAAGTAAGAGTATTTGTTTTGGATCCAGTCAAAAGTGTGCCATATTATTTGGGGGTTTTTTTGGTTTCATTAGTCACTGATGAAGCCTTAAAATGCAATGCAATCTGCCTGGTCTCATGTGAGGCAACATGGCACAATCATGCAGTTTTCCTAAATACCACCTGGTATGTTACAGCTGACTCGGGATAGACAGTCCTCATGCTTTGGGTCTTTAGTAATTACCCAGGTTCCCAGCATTCTCCAACAGCCAATCAATTTCATAGCAGAGAGTAGAGATTAACTGAATCTGGGTTTAGTTTCTACACTGGTGATTGGTCCTGCAGATCCTTACATCATATAAGTTCAAGGCGGAATATCTTTACTGGACCACCACTGGTGCTATATAAAAACCAATATATGCATGTATTCATTGTCTCTTAAAGGGGACATATCAGTTTAAGAAATAATTCCAATGTATGGATGACAGGTCCCCTTTAAAAGTAGGGATGCACTGAATCCACTTTTTTGGGATTCGGCCAAATATTTATTGGTAGAACAGGACAACCTCTGGATATGTTTGGGACCCTAAAATTTTACTGTGGGGCACAGTAACATTTAGTTACGCAACTAGGTGCATCCCTACTTAAAGGAGAAGGAAACCCTTTCGGCACAAACCCCTCCTCCCGTAGGCCCCCCTCCCCCCCCGGCCTACTGCCCCCCCAGGCAAATGCCCCTAACTTGTTAGTCACCCCTCCATGACGAATATGGTGCCCGTGAACTCGGCAAGAGAGGACCTGCATGGAGGGGTGACTAACAAGTTAGGGGCATTTGACCCGAGGGGGGAGGTAGGCCGGGGGGAGGAGGCAGGGAGGACTACGGGGGGAGGGGTTTTGCTTTAAATCAAAAATATATAGTTTATACACCTGAAAAAACTATGTAATGTTTAGCTGAAATATACAACGTGGCTGACTTCTATTTTAAAAGGCAGGCTTTGTGCTTGCATAGAGAAGTGTTATCAAATGGACGCATCTACTCCTTATCACTCATAAAAGAAGCAGTGCTGCTTTTGGGCTGAGATTCTGGCTCTCTTTGTAACAGAACATTCAGACCACAGTTGTCCAAGATCCTGTCGGAAAGCCATTGTTTCCATCACTGCAGGGACTTAAGCTCTTAACTGAATTAATCAGCAGAGTGCTGCCGATAAAAGACCTTAGCAAGACAAAGGTAATAGCATCTCAGTAGTTTTAAAATATGACATTTTATTAAAAATGGATGTATATTGAGTAAAGCACTTGTACATGGTCTGGCTGCAGAGTTGTTGCATTTTGTACCAGTTGTGCAAAGAGCTGTGCACCAGGGATCGGCCCCTTTGCCTCCTTTCTTGTTGGCTGAAGATTCTGGGAGTTAAATGTTTAATACCTGTGGGATCACAAGTGGGAGGCAAGTATTTGCTGTACTTTTGCTCAGTTTAAAAATGCCTTGCGGCAAATTCATCTTCAATGTGGGGGGGGTGGAGGAAAAGGCATCTTTCTCTTCCTTTATATGCTTTTTAGATTATTTATATATTTTTCCGCTTGCTTTTATTGCTCTGACAGCTTCTCTCCAAGGCACACATAACGAAGTTTGATACCAGGAAAGCAGACATCCCCCCATGTTGATATTTCATTTAACTTACCTTGCCGAGTATTTTGACTGTCATGTTAAACAATTATTGGCTGAAGTGGATCCGGCAGGTGTTGGAGTTCTTGCTGGAAGATTTATTGACGCCTGTTTTCCAGCATTGAGCTGTCCCTCCCTGTGTTCACAACAATTCACCAGAGCTAATGTGTCTCTATTCAATAGGACGTGAGAAATCACTGAGGCAAGGAAAGCAGCAGCCGTCCTCTTAAACTTGCACCTAAAGTACTTGAAGGCAAAGGAAGAAATGAAGCAAACACATAGAAGGCCAGCCTTTCCGAAGACAGAATGTTAGTTTTCCACTTACTTTGTTTTAATTTACGTTTCCTTGCTGGCTGCAATAGTGTTGAAGCCCTGGGGGCGCGCAGTGATACCACTGAATGTAAAAATCATTCATCTCTTTAGATATATATAAGGACTAATGTACCCCTTTGCACAGTGTAAGGATATTAGATGAAACCGAGGAGTCCCATGACCATATAAAGGCACAGGGGCAAAGGTCTACTGCTCTTCTAAAGGTAATGGAACTTCAAGTTGACCTTAAGTACTCTCATATTTTACAACCAGTGGCATATGATTTGCTACAATGCACAAGAGAGAGAAGGAGATGATTGATAGATAGATAGATAGATAGATAGATAGATAGATAGATAGATAGATAGATAGATAGAGATACAGTAGATAGATAGCTAGATAGACAGACAGACAGATAGACAGACAATAGAGAAAGAGATAATAGATAGATAGAAAGATAGATAGAAAGATAGATAGATAGATAGATAGATAGATAGATAGATAGATAGATAGATAGATAGACGAGAGAGAGAGATCGATAGATCGATAGATCGATAGATAGATAGATAGATAGATAGATAGATAGATAGATAGATAGATAGATAGATAGATAGATAGATGATAGATAGATAGATAGATAGATAGATAGATGATAAATAGATAGATGATAGATAGATAGATAGATAGATAGATAGATAGATAGATAGATAGATAGATAGATAGATAGATAGATAGACAATAGAGAGAGAGAGAGAGAGAGAGAGAGATAATAGATAGATAGATAGATAGATAGATGATAAATAGATAGATAGATAGATAGATAGATAGATAGATAGATAGATAGATAGATAGATAGATTGATAGATAGATAGATAGATGATAAATAGATAGATGATAGATAGATAGATAGATAGATAGATAGACAATAGAGAGAGAGAGAGAGAGAGAGAGAGAGATGATAAAATGTTGCACAGTATATCTAAACTTCCAATTAAACTTTAATTTAACTTAATTAATGGGTTTGCACTTTATTACACAGAAGATGATGTATTTTTAATGTGCTTCCAGCAAGCTGGTTTTATTGCCTCATAAGCGTATGAATACCCACCTACCTTTGTGCCTCTGACCACAGATGAAGAAGAAGATGCTCTCACAGAATGAAATGTATAGTGTAGTACTTATAGTACAGAGGATCCTGTGACTAATGTGCCCGCAAGGCATGAAACGCATAAGGCTTTGCTGCTTTTTTTTGCTATATATACACTTTTTAACTGCATCAACTTAAAGGAAAACTATACCCCCAAAATGAATACTTAAGCAACAGATAGTTTATATCAAATTGAATGACATATTAAAGAATCTTACCAAACTGGAATATATATTTACATAAATATTGCCTTTTTACATCTCTTGCCTTGAACCACCATTTCGTGACTCTATCTGTGCTGCCTCAGAGATCACCTGACCAGAAATACTACAACACTAACTGTAACAGGAAGAAGTGAGGAAGCAAAAGGCAGAACTCTGTCGGTTAATTGGCTCATGTGACCTTACATGTGGTTTGTATGTGTGCACAGTGAATCTTACGATCTCAGGGGGCGGCCCTTATTTTTTAAAATGGCAATTTTCTATTTATGATTACCCAATGGCACATACTACTAAAAAAGTATATTATTATGATAATGGTTCGTTTACATGAAGCAGGGTTTTACACATGAGCTGTTTTACTCAGTATCTTTAAATAGAGACCTACATTGTTTGGGGGGTATAGTTTTCCTTTAAGGAGGGTGGTCTGGTTTGTGCCAGCCCATTATTATTTACTAGATGATCTCATACTTGTACTGATATTTATACTATGTGCACACCTTATATACTATGGCAGGGCAGCCACTGCAATATCTTCTTCCATTGCCCATGCCAGGTGTGTAATAGAGAAGACAAGACAATTGCAGGCAGTCACTAGCCTCATGCCCTATTTGGGAATCCATGTGTCCTTGGTAATATGCTAACTGTGCAAGATAATTTTGTAACTAACAGATATGTCCCAACCGTTACCTACCAGTTGTTTGACTAATTACATTCCATTTATAAGGAGGTTATGGGACTTATAGCTTGACAGCACATTTTTTTTCAAGTAAGAATCCCAGGATTCTTGCCTTGCCTGGGTCTCCAAGGTTTAGTAAACAGGATAGGTCAAGTGACTAGCAGGTGTCAGAACCAAAATCCTACTATCTGCTCTGGTCCAGCCCCAGCACAATGAATACCCTAATTTTGTTTCTCTCCATGAGTTCTCTATTTCCCTATTAACTTCCCTAGTTCCAGTTCAACTGGTAACTCTTTAAAGGAGCCATCCTCCTCCAAAAGGACTACAGTGTATAGGCACATTGAAAAGCCTAGTGAACAGAGAAACAGCATGTACATTGTGGCCACTACAAAAATAATATCATAGGTGTTAAAGGTTCTCTTTGTCTACATATATTACACAAGTATGGAACCTGTTATGCAGAATGCTCGTACCTGGGGGAGTTGGATAGGGATCTTTCCATAATTAGGATCTCCAAACCTTAGTACTCAAAACATTTCGCTATTTTCATGATGTTTGTTAAAAAATTATTTTTTATTTATAATCGCAATATCCCAATATGGAGCCTAACGCGTTTCACCCAAGTCCTTTGGGTATGATCTCCAAACCTTAGGTCTGCTAAAAATAAGTTAAACATTAATAAACCCAATAGGATTAATTATATCTTTGTTGGAATACACTATTGCTTTCTCATAACAGAGAAAAAGGAAATTATTTTTAAAAATGTGACTTATGTGATTAAAATTGAGGAGATGGCCTTCCTATAATTTGGAGATTTCTGGATAATGGGTTTCTGGATAACAGATCCCATACATTTAGGAGCAGATTTATCAAGGGTCGAATTTCGAGGGGTTAAAACCCTCGAAATTCGACCATCGATTGAAATCCTTCGAATTCGAATATCGAATTCAAAGGATTTAGCTCTAAAATAGCATTCGATCGATCGAATAAAAATCTAATGCTTTTTAGCAATCGATCGAAGGATATTTATTCGATGCCAAAAACTTTCAAAAATGCACTGGAAGGTCCCCATAGGCTAATATAGCAATTCGGTAGCTTTAATTTAGCGAAGTATTGAAATCGAAGGATTTTTAAAGAGACAGTACTTCGACTGTCGAATGGTCGAATATTCAAACGATTTTTACTTCGAATCGACACTATTTGAAGGTCGAAGTATTCAAAAAATTACTTCGAAATTAGAATTTTTTTAATTTCGAAAATTCACTCGAGCTTAGTAAATCTGCGCCATAATGACAGAATCCCTCTTGTGACGTTCATGATACTGCATTCCTACCGGCAGCAAAGGGGTAAATGCCTATAATTCCTCAGTAAAACAGTTTGGCCAAGTTGCCATTCTGTAACAATGAAGAGGCTTTCAGAAAAGGAATATAAAGGGGAAAAATGATCTTCCGTGTACCTTCAAAATTGGCACCATATTTTCAAGATACGAGTGTTCGATATTTATGAGAGGACAGAGGGCCCTGTGCACCAGTTAGGCTTGGGAGAAAATTTATGTACGTATTTCACATCTTCTTGTCTATATGATATCAGTTTTCCTTTCTCTGATATTCTTTTCCCCAGAGTTTTCCTTTCGTTGTGGGTTATAATTTTATGCTCGGGGGCAAGACTGTAAATGAAATGTTACATGAGTCTGCTGAGCTAAGTCTACACTTTTCAAATGAATAAATAAAGGAATAAATATGGAGATTTTAAGAAAAACATATGGAGCCCTGGCTGTAGTCCATTATCATTATCAAATGCTGATACATTGCTATATCTATTAGTACTGTTTCCTAAAGCTGCTTCTTTAGGCCTAGGCCTTTTTGGCTCCATGATAAATTATAAACATATTCCACAGCTTTGTACAAATAATCCCACTAATTATACACATACTGTATGCAATATACAAAAGGCATCATGTACTTAGAAATCAAACATTGCCAACATATTATGGGGCAGGCTTATCAAAGGTTGAGTTTTTGCACACTGGCTTTGAAATTTTTTTTGCCATGTTTCTTTGTTTTGTCCCTTTCAAAAAATTGTAACAACACACTTTCCCCATTGGATTTTCCACCAAAATATTTGTTGATTTGGCCTGGTGACCTCTGATCATTAACATTTTTTTTTACTCACAACAAATGCCAGCTTCTTGATTTTTTTTTTTTGTCAGTAATGGCTTACAATATTTGCTTACTGGTGATAAAAAAAGAGACCAACATTAGAAAAACCTGCTGTTTTAGACTTATATTATCCCTGCAACAGACAAGCAGATAGTAAAGGGGAATAAAAATAGGGCCATTTGGATTCCTGACTAATATTCAATTATGACATTTGTTTGCAAATAACCTTGAGGTCCCAAAAAGATTTTTCTGATGCCCCGTTACTTTTAGAAAACAGCTGCACCCTTCCCCACCTTTCCCCATCCTTCCCCACCATTCACCATTATATGTCAAACATTGTTGGCCAGAGCCAAAAGACCAAAACATAGGCCCACTGTTCTCTTCGTAGTTTGCACCTTCTTTTCTCTCCATTATATTCTCTCCTCCTTGTTTTCTATTTTTCTGTTCTATTTCTCTTTTACATATTTCATTTATGCTTCTTGCGCTTCCTTTTTTGAATCTTCTATTTTACTTTTCTCCCTTTCTGTCTCTTCTCCTTCACTCTTTTTCTCTTCTGCACATATAGATGGCCAAATGAATCTAATGCCTTGGCACACCGAGAGTCCTCCTGGTGGACTAGTAGTCAAACCTGATCTCGTTGTTCATAAAACCCTTCTCTTTATTAATACATTTTTGGCAATATTACCAGCAGATCTTTCATAAAAGGCAGCAAAACTGCTGTCCTTTGAATTAGCAATGGGTTTGGGGGAAGCGCTTGAATGGGAGTGGGATTTAGAAAGTAATTTTTAAAAATGACAATTTTCCCCACCAAGGTTACATTACTCTAAACTGCAATAGGATTATAATGATCAAATGTTCTGTGCTGGCGGAGGGGTTTCATACACATTAACAATGGATTCATTTTCCTGTCTATACTAAGTTCCTGATGAAAAAAAAAATAAAACCTTGCATTGTACCAAAGAGCTGGCATTTGTAGATCAGATGGCATAATAGCAAGTGTCCCATCCAAAGCCGCTGTTATTTCACCTCTCGTATGATCTGCAGTAATTTCCATAGCCAATGTTTTCTGCTTATGACTTCTGCCCAGTGCTTTTGAAAGTAAAACGGATTTTGGAATTGACTCTTAAAACCGGATTTGCAAACTTGATGTTTCCAGAGAAGACACAATGCTGCTCTTAACTTGCCACTGTCATTAGAGAGCTGCTTTGAACTCATCTGAAAGGCAGAGCTGCCACGGGATTGTACCTCGCACATATTTAAAGGACCACTAATGTTGAAAAGAAACATTATCAATAATTCTACTCCTATCCAGTGAATATTGTATTGAACCCTACAATGTAATCATAAAATGTATTTTGAAATAAATGTAATAGGAATTTAGAATGATAAGATGCATATGGTGTTCTCATGCTTCTTGGATAGGCTAACATAAAGGCCAGTAGTCTAATGGTTAATCCAATGTTTTACCCTATGTAAGATCTCTGTCATGCCTGCCTTGGTAGGTGGATGGTATTTGGGACATAAGGGGTCATTTAGGAATGCATCAATAAGTGTGGTTGCTCTAAATTGGATGCAATGGAGGGTGCACTTGTGTCCGAATATGTTCCTGCATTTCCTTTTGGTTGCTAAAAAAAAAAAAAACAAAGTCCTTGAGGCAGGCCAAAGGTTAACAGTGGGTAATATATAAAAACAAGTTCTTGAAACAGGCCGAGGGTCAGGGCTGACAGCAAAAATCAAGTCTGTATAACTGGCCAAAGGTGAAGGGTGGGAGGCAAAACTAGACTGAAAACAGGCAAAGGTCAAAACCCAAAGGTCAGATAATCAATACAGGGCAGGAACTGGACTTACAGGAACAGGAGCAGGAACAAGATAACAGGAACACGAGACTTGTAGTAGGCAGATTGGACAATGATCATGCAACAAGGAGTAGGGGAAGCAGGCTTAAATAGCCTTTTAATGAGCTTTTCACTGCAGCTGGACAGTGGGTGTGGATCCCCTTAAAGCCTTCCCGCTGGCTAGAATGTAAATCGCTGGCAGGATGGCACTCTGTTGCCCGAAGTTGCCTCACAAGGAAATTTCGGTCGACTTTGGAAAGCCGAAGCGATCTGAGTGCCTTCCCGAAGTAGCCACGTCTGTCACCAGCCTAAAGCTTGACACAAATTGCACCTGATTTGCATCAAAATGCAAGTACAGTTGTGTCCATTTTGATGCATCAGCTGCAATTACATTTGAACAATGAGAAAAATGCTGCCTCATAAGCAAAAGACATAACAATATTCTTGCTCTGGCATTCCTAAATCACCCCCACAGAGTTGAAGGGACTCATATAATTGATAAGAAGGTAAAAACATGGCACCCATGTCAAAGTGAGTTCTATCACTGTCAGTATCCTGCTTAAACACAGAGCCCAATGAAAGAAAAATGAGTGTTGAAGTGCTTATCTTGTTCTGATAATAAAATTATTTATTTTTAGGCAATTTGTGCATTTGATGACTTTTGACATCCGAAATGTACCGTACTATTTTTTTTTGATAAGACCCCTTTTGGTTATAAAATTATTGCCAAATGCAGCATAACTAGCTGTCGCCATAAATAAACAATGATGATGATGGTTAGAAAAACTGATGAAAAGGAAATAATAAGCAAAACAAATGGAACAAATGCAATTAAAAAGTAAATTGGGTGACAATATTTTTAATCAACATGATTATATCAAAATATATGAAATTGTGTACGCATGTAAAACTCTGTATTTTACCAAACTCTTTTTGTTAGATTTTAAAATAGCTTTAGCAAAAAAAAAAACAACTTTTACACAAAATTAATCCTGGGGCAAGTGAGGCATTTACTTTGAACTGTTAAATTGTATACTATCTCAACTAATTTGCATAATTGATTTGCAATATGCGGTTTAAGTCCTAAGATGGCCATAGATGTAGAGATTTTTAAAAGATCAGATCCTGATCGTGAGACCACGATCTTCTCAGAACGATCGTACGAATTTACCATCAACTAAAAAGACCAATTTGCCAGGAAAACAAAGGGGAGCTGCCTGCTTGGCCCTGTAAACATAGATAGATTGCACTGGGACCGACAAAGATTTTTTGACCTGGCCGATCAATTTCCTGACAGATGTCGGCCGAAAAATCGTAAGATGTATGAACGTTCGTATCCCACTAACCGCATGATAATTTCGAAGGATTGGTCGGACTTCCCTAAAATCGGTCGTTCGGCAAGAAGAATCGTCGCATCTATGCAGAGCTCTACTGAGGATAGTGATCATAATTAAAAGCAACGGTAGAAGTCTGATTCAAACTGGCTATTCATTATGGGCCGGTTTACTGTATGTGGCCAAAACAATGTCCTCACCAAACGATACCTGTGGCTCACTCAGATATCAGTTGGAAAGGCCAACAAATTCCATCAGCCAAGGACACTATGGTCTTCATCCAAGAGGTCTCCACAGGCCCAATGTGTAATTCAGTTGGTTAACTAATTAAGAGATATACCCATGTATGGCCAGTTTCAGAAGCAGAATGTGATAGAGAAATTCTTGGTGTATAGCCATGCAAGTAGACAATCTCACCAGTTTACATGTTTGGTCTGGGTGCACATGCCCCAGACCTACAGTTCAAGGTGGAGGTATCAAACCATGGTGAGAACAGCAGGAACTCACACATCCCACAGACAGGCATAGTAAAAGAACTGCCGACTTTAATTTAGGAAAATAGTAGACATAAAGCCTTACGCATTTCGCGCATATGGGCACTTAATAATAGGCTAAGAGTTTCAGAAGCAACTAGTAATTTATATTACACAAGAACAAACCTTACACTAAGAATTCACATTGATGGTAGCCAAACAAGGTTTTTTCAGTATAAAGGAGAAACATGTTGGGTATTACCAGTTGTTATAGTTATTGTCTTCCTGTGAAATAGGCTCTGTGCTTGGTAACTGATGGATTGTAGAGGTCAAAGAACAAGGTCAAAGCATGGGACACGGTAGACTTTTCTACAATAAATCATTTTTAAAATGCTGATTTAATTCCCTCTCTCTTGCATCCAAATTCAGATTCACCACCATTTTTGATACTCAAATATGTATTTGTATGCAAATTCAAACAATCGCCATGAAATATGCATGAAAATTCGCTATTTTAATTTAAATTGCATATTTTTTTCTTCCTAATGCTATTCTTAGTCAATGTATTAATTTCTTAGAAGCACTATCCATGTACTTTTAGGTCGAATGGGCTTGTCTATTCAAAGCTTTGTACAGGGGCCCCCTTAGTGCAAGGAGATAAGAAAGAGGAGTGATGGAAGGAAAGTTCTCATTGGGGAGGTGAGAGAGCTTCATTGGGAGAATATTACAGAATAAAGCAGGTGTTAGCAACGGTTGGAAGACAAGATGTACTAAAAACTGATTGGAAAACCAACCTTGATATAAAAGGTGCTTTCACTCTTTCTGTATATTCTGGATAAACAGATTATGTGCCCTGTTTCCTGACTAAAGGAGAAACAAAACATAAAAGGTATACTTTATTTAAAATCTGATGCAGAACAGCGGATTGTTGAACTCAGTTGTTTCTGAATTACTTACTTTTCAAGACCAAAAAGTAGTCCTCTCATGGAGAATCAAGGTGATTAAAATACCCCTTCTCTATGGAAACCCCCTTTATTGAATGGACAATTTTGTATATATGGCAATACCTATTTTCTATTAAAAGGATCAGCCATTGACTGAGCATTTTCCACTCAAGTCAATATAAAAGTAGCTGTATGGAAAGGAATCACAAACATCTCACCCTAAATATATTGTAGTATTCCTCTCTTTTTTTATCTTGTACTTTACGGGATCCCATCTAAAATAACACACAGTAGCAAAGTATTTAACCCATATGGTGTCACATAGGTACACTATTTAGATAGTAACACCTCTTGCTTGAAGAATAACACATTCATTTTTATTTATTCATGGAAACAAACTGTTATATACAATATTTTGCTTCCTTAACCAGGTTTACAAATGTAAAAATGTTATTATATCTTCTACAAGGGCATCCTTACTTATGCTTCAATCCCACAGTTTAATATGACTTATACCGTATATACTAGAGTATAAGCCATCCCGAGTATAAGCCGAGGTACCTAATTTTACCTCCAAAAACTGGGAAAGCTTATTGACTCGAGTATAAGCCTAGGGTGAGAAATGCAGCAGCTTCTGGTAAGTTTCAATCAAAAAATTGAGGGTTTCTGCTCCCATTGGAGGTGCCGGCGTCTCGTTTTTGGATGACGGCGACCATTCTTGGACGCCGGTGAATATTCTTGGAGACTATTCTTAGGCGCTGGCGACTATTCTTAGGCACCGGCGACCCTTTTTGCGCTTGACCTGAGTATAAGCCGAGGTAGAGTTTTTCAGCAAATTTTGGTGGCTGAAAAACTCGGCTTATACTCGAGTATAAATGGTACTTCTAGTGCGGGGGAATTTGCAGTGTTGCCTATGGCTTTAGATACATTTAAAACTGAAATATAAAACAACATTGTCTGAGTCCCACGGGACCCTCAGGTCTATCCCCAGTCCCCCCCCCAGGCTTTGGCATGAAAGGCTAAATATAGAACAATTAATATGGGTTCATTCATTAAGGGTTCACAACAAGCAATATGCTAACTTTTTTATTTTCCTGATAAAAAGCACAAGTTTTGGAGTGCCTCGCCAGTACCAAATATGAGATTAGAGGCAGTGTAACCAAGCCAGAAGCTCTTAATATAAAACGTCTGCTTTTATAGGGTGCCAACAAAACACATGAAGTGTAGAATTCTTATTACCCAGATCCTGGTGGTGATGGTAGATTTATTATACAGATACTGGAAAAGCCTTACTACCCCATTTTGTTATTCAGCTGCCTCAACTGAGCAAATGCTTGGGTTTTAATATCCAGTGTCTCCACTAAGACTTATATTCACACTCTTTGGTCTGCAGATTTTTCTTCCCTGCTCATTAATTCTGTATTTTAGCTCACTTACTTGCAGGTTGGATGGATACACTGAAATAATAGAAGACGTTGCTTCACTGAGCCTCGGGCCCTTGTCCTTACCTTGAGCATTTTCCTCCTACTCCTATAACTTACTTGCCGGTTCTCATGTAGCTCTGATTAATGCAACAACTCAAAATACAATTCCATTTCACTCTCAAGGGACCCCGGTACAACTCACATCCTACTAGGAGACTATATATATATCCACATATCCGAGTTTGCAAAAAATATGACCTGTCAGGGGATATCTTATGAAAATCAATTTGCTCATGGTTTATCATCTATACACATATTGATACATGGCTCAAAAAAAACATATACTGTACATATAACAACACGATGGCAAAAACACACCTGAATTCTAGCCAGGGTGCAAATTCATGCAATTCAAACCCATTCCAGAATACAATCTATCCTAATAAAAAAGTGACTGTGTCACCAAACCATCAAACAATTATTTTAATTATTTTAACACTAAGGGGCCCATTAACTTAGCTCGAGTGAAGGAATAGAAGAAAAAATACTTTGAATTTTGAATGGTCGAATATGGCTACTTCGACCATCGAATAGGCTACTTCGACCTTCGACTTTGAATGGAACGATTTGAACTAAAAATCGTTCGACTATTGGACCATCGATAGTCGAAGTACTATCTCTTTAAGAAATACTTTGGCCGCCTAGTTCGCCACCTAAAACCTACCGAGGCCAATGAGGTCCCCATAGGCTTCCTAAAAATTTCCTGATCGAAGGAAACTCCTTCAATCGATGGATTAAAATCCATCGAATTGTTCGATTCGAAGGATTTAATCGTTCGATTAAACGAACGATTATTCCTTTGTTCATTCGATCGTACGAATATCGCTAAATCCTTCGACTTCCATATTCGAAATCGAAAGATTAACATTCGGCAGACGAATATTGAGGGTTAATTAACCCTCGATATTCGACCCTATGTAAATCTGCCCCTAAGGGTACATTTATTATCAACTGGAATATTTTTTATAAGTATATCGCTCATAAACAGCTAAGAATGCAACAATTTTATCATGAAAAATAATTGTAAATCCTTGATGCAGATCATTAGCTCTATTAAGCAGACCCACTTATTGGCCCTCTTTCCCCTTATTGGCCAATTTTGGTATGTATTCTGTATGTTGGATGCACATCAACCGTTTCGGCAGCGCACTCCGGAACCACTTTGAAGAACCGCACAATTCCAGACCACAGTAAAAGTATACAATCTTTATTTTCACATCTGATTTACAAACATAGGGTCCAAGGTCTAAAATGTTGGATGCACAGTTGTACACCCCTATCTATTGTACAGTGCTGTGGACTATGTTGCTACTTTGTGTTAATAATTAGAATTCGGATCATTCTTCTGAACTGGAAAGTTTCTGATGGGTGTTAGTATGTAGTGCTGCTGCTAATCTAATACATTAGGATGAATTGATGCATCGATCTGCTTTGATAAATGTGTCAATTCATTCATTTTCACAACAGTAAGGAAAGTGTTGTTAAATAGGGAAAAAGATGGAACTGCTGATTCCTTATTTAGATCTTTAATACTTTAATAAAGCTGCCCCTTGACTTCCACAAGAAAAGTCATGTGAGTGCTGTCTATACTAGAATGTGTCAATAGAAAAGAAAGAAAGTTAATAGTACACATTAATAACATAACATTACCAAAACTATTTCTAAATTATTTAATCCTCAGAATACTCACGAGATTCTTTAAATGAAGATTAACTTGATAGAGTAATAGATTGATTGAGACACACTCCTACACCAAATACTATACAAGTCTCTAACGAGGAGACTGCAAGCTCTCTGTCTAGAGATGTGGAGCGCGGGCAGATTATTAATTTGCCAAATTAGAGAAGTGCCCAATTTGCTCTTCATTTACTCATTTGGTAAACTGACATCAATTGCGCTGTTGTTGTTCCCCAGATCTATAGCTATTGAACACGACAGGCACTCAATAATAATGCAATTAGCTCCTAACCAGTATATTACTAGCCACAGGCTGCTCTAACCAGCACCAGCAAATCTTTTGCTTGAAGTAAACAAATGTGAAAAGCGTTTGAATCCATTCATTTGCAAACAGTGAAGGCGAATGCTTGTTTATGTTCTTCCCCTTGTTGTATATCTTTTTCTTTCCCTCTGCTCAGTGAATTGCATGGCATAACTCGAACTGAAGCAGTACATCTCTTTAAACAATGCCTGCTATATTCCATTTGTAATGGAGGTTGAGGGAGGAAATGTAATTGTGTGTTAAACACGAGGCAGCCATACATGAAGATAAGCAGGGCTGAGTGACTGGATATGGTAATCCAGCCAAGAAAAATGCTAAATCTGGGGATATTCCTGTGATGAATGATTCATTCCGATAATATAAAGAAAACTCATCACTTATTAATTTGAATTTCTATGCATTCTTGGGAAACTTACCTGTGGAGGCAATATTCAGAGATACCGTCCTGTATTTATTAAATTAATTGGTTCTGGTCAATGGAGTGTGAGTTTATTCATGCATAAAGTCACATAAAAACGAAACCCTCACCAAAAATGTCTTCCTCTTTATTGTGATATAACAAAGATATACGGCTTTTTGTTTTTCTTCTTGAATGGTTGGATATTTCTTCAAAATTAGAAGCAACCATTTTACTTTCTTAAGGGGGCGACCGGAAAGTTTTTCGGGAAGGTTTCAACCACAACACAAGCTGAAAGCACAAACATTTTCATGAAGAATTCAACTTACTGCGTACTTATATTGTAACAAAATAAGCATATTTATCTGTAGGGAGATATTGTATTAAACTGCCCACAACCTCAGTCCTCAGTAATGTCGACCTTTTTCTAACAGAATTAGTATACAATGAACATGCACTGGAGGTGATAATCTTGAGGTCAACCACAATGGCTGGTAAATCATGGCAAAGGCTCAACCCACATATTGCTGCTAGCCATAGCAGGTAGATTTCAGCCTAAAATATTGCTATTTTTGGGGGTGGAGTATGCATTTTCATTTCAAATCACAGCCCTGGGTTCTTATCTCTAATTTAAACCTGTATCCTAATAAGGGGGAAATTTACTAAAGTGCGAAGTGGCTAACGTGGGCGAAAATTCGCCAGCGTGATGTCATTTTGCCACTTTGCCGATTTACTATGGGTCCCTGGCGTAAATTCGCTAGCGAAGGAGATAGACTGTAGCGCTACTTCGCACTCTAAAGCCAGGCGAATTTTCGCTCTGGCTAATGGCCGTAACTACATAATTCAATAAGATGCGGATTTTTAGATAGGAGTTTGTTCAAAAATAGTTGAAAATTTTGCTAAGTCCCAAAAAACGCTGGCGTCTTTGACTTTTTACACTGTGAAAGGATGAAAAAGATCGTAAATTTTTTCTGGGGTACCCTCCTTCCCCCCTACATGTCCTAACATATGGCACCAAAACTATACAGTGGGCACATGTGTAGGGCAATATAAAACCTCTATTTTATTTTATTAAGGTTCCCTATACTTGTGTAGTGTAATGTTGCTGCTGCAACATATACGTCCACTGTACTTTAACTTCACGCCATATGCTAATTAGGCATCGCAAGCATAACTTCGAACTGCTTATCGTATTATAACTTTCGGAAGCCTGGCAGCAACTTTTGATTTTCGTTAAATAGTGTTGTCCTGGCGAATCTACACCTGATGAAGTGTGGCGATGTGAGCAAAGCCGTCGCTGGCGAATTTCCACAGGTTAGTGAATTTGCCCCTAAGTCTTTTGACTAAGTTGGTTCATGTAATGCTGCAGAGCCTGCTCAAGACCTTTTTGAAATGGACATTGGGTATTTTATTCGCCAATTCTTCACCCAACCTCTAATTCTTCTTACTCTTGTATCCTAACCTTGGTGTGAATTAGTATTCTTATAACTGCTTCATGTTCCAACCTTTGAGTTGGCTATGGACTACACCTTTGCTGTCTTTTTTTATTCATTGCTTGACCGCTTACTCACTGGATCCTTGGCCCTTTGCTGTCTCTTCTGTCTGGAATACAGTGAGCACAAGCAAGGCTATTTATATTATGCTAATTGAGACTGGCATACTGTACATTCTGGTTCTGACAGTTGATAGACCCGCCAATCAATAATGCTTGCAAAGCAGAAATCAGGCAAACTTTAATATTCATACACATGCTCACACTGACCCCTCCACATACTCACATACACTCACATAAACTATATAAACTATATATAACCTTATCGATATTAATTGTAGAATTTTAGAATGTGATCCCTTAACAAGCCTTAAAATAATTTGCCCACCACAAATGTCAAACTTACTGGCCTATAGCTGTCAGGCTGAGATTATAATCTTTTTTTAAATATAGGAATCAGCTTTCCTCCAATCCATAGGTAACAGATATAACAGGGGAACCCTTTGAAATAAAAAATAATAAAGTGGTATAAAGGTGATACTTTTATTGGCTAACTAAGATAATCATAGCAAGCTTTCGGGACATTTTTGTTCCTTTTTCAAGATGATTACAATGAAGCTGGGGTGTTCTCTGGAATATATATATATATATATATATATATATATACAACATTCTGCTCAAAGGTCAAATGACCAACAAAAAAGAATATCAATCTGTGTGTAAGGTGTTAAAGTCTTTTACTAGGGGATCTGCAAGAGACAAGCAGATAAGGCACAAGATAATGTGGGTCAAAGTATCTGAATATAAATTAGGGCTGAATTAATGTAGTGTGGAATAAAAGGAATTCCAGATAATCTCTTAGTCCAGATCCAGACATGTTTGTATTTCTGACCTGTTGCAAGTCTTTTTTAGTCCACATAATTAGCCATAAATGCAAGGTCCAGATTTAGTCCCTTCTCCAGAGAATTGAAAGTTTCCATTAGTTTGTACTCCAACACTTTTAAAATTGCCTTTAAGAACCAAAAGTATACACTGATTTAAACCATTTACCTTTTCTGTGTCTGTTAAAACCTTATTGGTACAGTTATTAAAAGAAGCCACACTCTCAACCCGCATATATTTATTTTGAGTATACTTAAAAAACTTTTTAGGGTTAGTTTTAAGGTGGCCATACACGGGCCGATAAAAGCTTATTGGCCCATGTATGGGGCCCTCCGACGGGCTTCCAGATATCGATCGGACGGGACTAAAAATCCTGTTGGATCGCGGCCGCATGTGTTGATGAGGTCCCACGATCCGACCGCCCGTTACCCATCGTTAGGGTACGATCGTTGGGCACTAGGACCCATGATTGGATCAGCCCAATATTGCCCACCTCAAGGTGGGCATATCGGGGTGAGATCCGCTCGTTTGGCGACATCGCCAAACAAGCTGATCTCTCCGTGTATGGCCACCTTTAGCCTTTGCTTCAATGTGCTCCTATTTTCTATCTTTACCTTCCAGCTTGCTGTTTTACAACATTTATTACAGTGTTTACATTCTTCTTTACTTCTGTATTAAGCCACATAGGGTGCTTCTTTGTGCTTCTACATTTACTTCTTAAAGGGATACTGTCATGGGAAAAAAAAATTTTCTCAAAATGAAGCAGTTAATAGTGCTGCTCCAGCAGAATTCTGCACAGAAATCCATTTCTCAAAAGAGCAAACAGATTTTCTTATATCCAATTTTGAAATCTGACATGGGGCTAGACATTTTGTCAATTTCCCAGCTGCCCCATGTCATGTGACTTGTGCCTGCACTTTAGGAGAGAAATGCCTTCTGGCAGGCTGCTGTTTTTCCTTCTCAATGTAACTGAATGTGTCTCAGTGGGACATGGGTTTTTACTATTGAGTGTTGTTCTTAGATTTACCAGGCAGCTGTTATCTTGTGTTAGGGAGCTGTTATCTGTTTACCTTCCCATTGTTCTTTTGTTTGGCTGCTGGGGGGAAAAGGGAGGAGGTGATATCACTCCAACTTGCAGAACAGCAGTAAAGAGTGATTGAAGTTTATCAGAGCACAAGTCACATGACTTGGGGCAGCTGGGAAATTGACAAAATGTCTAGCCCCATGTCAAATTTCAAAATTGAATATAACAAAATCTGTTTGCTCTTTTGAGAAATGGATTTCAGTGCAGAATTCTGCTGGAGCAGCACTATTAACTGATTCATTTTGAAAAAAAAAAATTTTTCCCATGACAGTATCCCTTTAAGGGAGTAAACCGAGAACAGTAACAATTTAATATCAGTAGCAATTACATTTACAAATGACCTTTAAAACACAAACAATTTTTAAGAAATTCAATTTGGAAAGTTGCTTATAATTGTGTTTTTTTTTTATTAGGGAAAAAAATATATATTTTTTTGGGTTGACATTAAAATTAGCTTTTCTGAAATTCAGGGTTTTTGTTGCCCCAGTATATATTTGTTTTGTGCACCAAACATTAAGAAAAAACTTGAATTTTTAGAGGAAAAAGTTAAGGTTAAAAAGAAAGAAGAAAGAAACTTTATTTCCCCAACACTCCTCCACAGAAACAAAATGTTTCTAGAAAAATTATTGATAAATAAAGGGGATTCGTGTTTGGGAGTTTGGTTGATCTTTTTTTTTTTTTTTTTTTTTTTATAATAAAGTGAGTCAAGTTTTAGTAAATAACCCCCTAAATACGATAACATTATGATCACTATTACCCAGGGGTTGAATTACTTGAACATTTGCTATACATTCTGGGTCATTAGAGATCTCTAGATCTAGTATAGCATGATTTCTCATTGGCTGTTCAATAACCTGTGCCATAAAGTTGTCATGCAACAAGTTTATAAATTTGTTCCCATTAACTGTCCTGGTAGTACTGTTGCTCCAGTTAAAATCTGGGTAATTAAAATCCCCATTATCATTATCTAGTATAGGTAATTATAAAACAATTGGACTTGCTGAGTAATCATTTTACTACTCATCCGAGCAGCTTCTTCAGTTCAACTGAGTTGTATGGGAAGTCCTCGGCATTTAAACTCTGTAACTAGTAACTATTCAGAGAGGTGCTTTGTAGTTACTGTGATAGGATTACCAGCTCCTACGAACAGGTGTTACTTGTGAGAGTTGCATGAATGGATGTGTGAAGTGTTCTGAAACCAGGTGCAGATGTTAGAACAGCATTGTATGTAGCAGACAGGAGCAATCACGACCTCTGAGTGTTTCAGGTTTAATCGACTTTGATTCGAACAATTCGAAGTAAAAATCGTTTGACTATTCGACCATTCGATAGTCGAAGTACTGTCTCTTTAAAAAAAACTTTGACTATCTACTTCGCCACTTTAAACCTACCGAGCTCCAATGTTAGCCTATGGGGACCTTCCCCATAAGTTTTCTAAGCTTTTTCTGATCGAAAGAAAATCCTTTGATCAATGGATTAAAATCCTTCGAAACGTTCGATTCGAAGGATTTCATCGTTCGATCGTTCAATCAAAGTATTTGCTGTAAATGCTTCGACTTCCATATTTGAAGTCAAAGGATTTTACTTTGAGGGTTGAATATCGAGGGTTAATTAACCCTCGATATTCGACCCTCAAAGTAAAATCCTGGGGGCAAATTCACTAAACGCCAAAGAGCCTAACGCTAGCGTGAATTCGCCAGCGTTGGGCATTTTCGTTAATTCGCTGATTCAATAACGAACGCTGGCGTAAATTCGCTAGTGTTACTTCGTACCCTTACGCCTGGCAAATTTGCACAACGGATGTAACTACACAAATTCACTAAAGCGCAAATGATTCTGAACGCTACCTTTTACGCCCGACTTCCTTTGCCACCTCAGACCAGGCGAAGTGCAATAGAGTAGCTAGGGATTGCTCCAAAAAAAGTTTAAAAAAATTTTAAGTCCCAAAAAACGCTGGCGTTTTTTTATGGGTGATAGACTGAAAAAGATCGAAAAAAAGATCGGCTACCCTCCTTCCCCCCTACATTTCCTAACTCATGGCAACTTAACTATACAGTGGGCACATGTGTAGGGCAAAATAAAAAATTGCTGTTTTGAAGGTTTCCCAGGCTTGTGTAGTTCTGCTACATATACCTCCATTGTAACTTGAATTTGGCGCCGTATGCAAATTAACCATTGATAGCGTAACTTCGCTTTGCTTGGCGAATTAACGCTAGTGCAACTTCGCAACCTTACGCTACCCCTGAGTGCAACTTCGGATTTTAGTGAATTTGCGTAGCGCTGGCGAAAATACGTCTGGCGAAGTGCGGCGAAGCGGACGCTGGTGCAATCACACATCTTATTGAATGTCCCACAATGGGAGAAGTCCCAATAATTTTTTGATGTGCACTTGGTTGTGCACTACCCAGAAGTTTTCTGAGTTTTTGGGCAAAAATCTGAGTTTTCTGTTGAAAATTGGATAAAAAAAATCTGAAAAAAACGCGAAAATCCGATTTTCTTCTGCAAAGCAAATTTTCAGGAAGATGTGATAATAAATAAGCGGAAAAGACCCGAGTGGATTTGATCGGAGTTTGTAGCAGAAAATATTGAGATAAATTCAAATTTAGTTAAATAACCCCCTAAGTTATTCCAGGTTGCCAGCGTTAGCACAATTGGTACTGGAAATGAATCTCTGGAAATGAATGTCTGGTGGATTTATAACATAGAACATTCTGCAGACTTGCTGAAATGTTCAACTCCTAAATGTGGGAAATAAGCAATACACAGTTGTTGCCCCATTGTAAATTCTGATCCCTAAGGCAAATGAGATGTAGAGATTGTGTCCTGTCCCTGAGATGTCCCTTCATACTGTAACACCCCTGGCTGGCATTCAGCAAACACTGTACAGGTATGGGATCCTTTATCCGGAAACCCATTATCTGAAACGCTCCAAATACATTATTATTAGATTCCATTGTAATCAAATAATTAAAAATTTTAAAAAATATTTTCATTTTCTCTTTAATAATAAAACAGTACCTTGTACTGGATCCTAAATACATTGAAGGCAAAACAAGTCTATTGGGTTCATTTAATTTTTCAATTATTTTTTAGTAGACAAGGTATGGAGATCCAAATTACAAAAAGATCCCGTATCTAGAAACACCAGGTCCTATGTGTAACATCCCTTGATATGTTTGCCATACAGCAATAAGTATTTTATAGCTGTGATATTTTCCTTGTAGCTTTCACTTCTTCTGTTTGCAGAACACAGCCTTGTCTTTCAAACATGCAAAATCACACTGCATATCCCTAACTTTTAACTTACCAGTTAACATTTGCAAACCTCATTAACATCTGGAAGATCATTTTTATTGCCTCAGTCATGGTAAAGTCGTTCTTGATTGTGGCTCCTGATTTATTCAATATATTTTCATCTCATAAATATCCCTATATTGAACAGATTTCCTTGGCTTTCCTGGTATCTCATTTGTGATAAGCTTCTCATTTTCCCTTCCCAACATCCAGGCAGAGAGAGCCCCAGTTTGAGTTGCACTGCTACTGTGATAAGGCTTTTAACATGTGTAAGTTTTGCTGGGTGCATATTTAAATTCCCAAAAAATAATATTAATTAATAAAAATAAAAAAAAGCAGGAAAGTGCTAAATATTCTACATCACCTACAAATATTACTTCAACATATAATCACATTTTAGTGGATTAAAAACAACATATAGCTAATAAGACCCTTCATAAGTCTGTAGCTTGTGATGCATAAAATATTTTGAGCACTAGATTCATTGTGAGAGCACTGGGATTATTACAATACTATATCTGACCTATAGCAAACCCAAACCAATGACAGACCATTTATATTTCATAGTCCAGATCATGTGGTACCTCCGCTCCAATTGGCACAGATGGAGCAACAATATGTGTAAATGTTAGTAAATGTAAGTCATCTTAAAAAAATATGCAATTTTAATTATTCCAGGAATAAAGAAATATTATAATTCCCCTCAAGTTTGTGTGTCAGTAATATGAATGCTTTCTGGTAGCATTTGGGATTAAAGGAGGTACAAGGCAGGGTTGTCCACTCTCCCAGCTCCTTTTTCCTCTTTTCCTCCAACCACTACTTAATGCAATAGAATTGAATCATGGCAACAGGGGAATCCTTCTTTTTTGGATACCATGTAACCTATGTAATTTTTGACACATTTTGTCATCACTGAGCTCCCACCAGGCCTCCTTCCTGCATTGCTCTTCCAGAACTTGGATGAGTTAAATCTACTTCTGGGATTCACAATAAATAGCTTCAAAACACAAACATTACCAATTAGTGTGCCTCAATTAAATAATGGCTTCTTCAGAACAGTTTAAATATTCAGGGACAAACCACTTAAATATCTAAAAGTATGTATAACTTTTAGATAAAGCTCTTTTTACAAAGACTTACTGATCCCTCTCAATAGTAACAATAATATAGAAAAACAAATTCCCTTTAAACCCCAAATGACAATTCATACCCCCTTAACCACTAATACTAAACACAATAATTTTTAGCAACAGTTTTCCTTTCTGTTCTAGACTTTCCAGCAAAAACTTGTATTAAGCATTAGTGACTTCTCCCCTACCCCCAGAGCTGTTTTAGAAGGTACAAAATTAAACTTTACATTTCAGTATTATGAAAATGGTCACAAATAGAAAATAGAAAGTAATTGGAAACATTCTCAATTTCTGGTGAACAATCTGAATCCAAATGAAACGAAAAGTGTTTGAAAACGAACAGCCCCTTTAACTCCAATGTGCGTAATCCGAATTGCTCCGAAAGGGAACCAGAGCTCACAAGGAGGGCTGTGCGCAAGGGCCTAGGGGTGGTCAAATTATAAATCTGAGTCTGATTTCAACCCAGGTAATAATATGAGCACTGAAGGCTGATTTTATGTCCTGTGATTACGTCTCATAGCCCTGGTGGGGCTAGAACTGGGGCTATGTGAACATAGTTTCACATATACAGAAGCAGAGAACAGAATGCAATAGTCAAAGAACCGGTAGCACTGAGCTTGCAAATCATTTTATTAAGATCAGCAGTTTTAGTAAGCCGACCCTGCCACAGATCCCGCTATTGCAAAACCAGTGGCCCAGGCAGGTAGGGCATGTAATAATTATTAAGCAGCCTGACACTAACATACACACAATACCGGCAGCAACATACTAAATGCAAACACACAAAGATATGACTTGATTTGGGTTGAAAGAGAAAGTTAGTTTTATTTTCTGTTTATTTTCCCCTGAAAAGACAGTAATATGTAATAATATTGCTTACTGTGTGCATAGAACGTTCCTGTGTATACTGTTTTCAGCTGTATCTTTCTATAGAGACTAACAGAACATTACCCTCTAGTGGTCACACTGAAGAAAATGCAGAACACTGCTGCAAAGCAATAAGGCAGCACCCATGCATCTCTTGGGGTACTGACTTGTCCAAAATGGTTTAATTATGCTGAGGCTTCTCCCCAATAATGAATTAGCTGCTTATATTAAAAAAGGCATTATGACTATGTCACTTTCTATAGCCACATAAGGTAGAGCCAGTCAGTGCACCCATAACTTAGCACTGGGGGGTTTCTGTTTGATCCATGGCGAACCACTCATTCACTTGCAGCACAACAAGATGAAAGAGGAATGGCCATGAGAGAGTTAAAATATTTGCTCTATTTAATAGCTCAGGAAGCACTTGATTCCTGGCCTTCTGTGTATGGAATTCATAACAACCAATTTAGGATTAGTTTAAATGCACCTCCACCAGGTCAATGCAAGTGGAAATCGACAGGAGAATGCCCAAGAAATCTCACAATTGAATTCATCAAAATAGCTTTGAAATAGAGGACCTCGTATTTCATAGTGTTTTAAAAAATAATACGATGTATTCCGGCGCCGTGAAATAGGGCAATACATCGGCTTGAGGAGAAATAAAAAGCAATTTCTCTGTGGAGAAGTGATGTTTTCAATTCACGTCCTGTATCATTCCCGCATGATGACCACTAACAGTATAATTGAACTGAAATGTCCTTTTTACAAGCCCAGAAATGTGTGTGATAGAAAAACAATATTGTGATAAAAGGGATTCACACAGCCATTGATCGTTATGGAATAAGGTGAGTATAGTACACATCCACTTCACATTTAGAAACATTATTAGCTCTCCTGGCTCGGAAAGTTTTTCCCACTTTACGATTCATTAGGTCCAGGTCCTGGGCGCCTTCAAGCTCAGTGATAGATGGGGGTGTAGCATGTAGATTGGAAGGGATGGTTTCGCTTGTTCTATGGACAACACAGATGTGCCGCTGGGTAACAGAGCCTGACTTATAGTAGGAAGGGGGCCCTGCCAGTGCAGGAACGTTGCTATGAATTAAAATCATATAAAGTAGAGGTGTCCAACCTGAGGTTTCCAGCTTTACTGTTGTTGGAGATGGTTGGCGGTTTTCACCCTTATTATGGGGCTCAAGGCAAATATTCTTGCAGTCTATAATCAGCCTATAGCAGAGATACCCAACCTTTAGAACCCGTAAGCAACATTCAGAAGTAAAAGGAGTCGGGGAGCAACACTAACATGAAAAATGTTCCTGGGGTGCCAAATAAGGGCTGTGATTGGCCATTTAGTAGCCCCTATGTGGATTGTCAACCTACAGTGAGGCTCTGTTTAGCAGTACACCTAGTTTTATGCAGCCAAAACTTGCCAAGCCTGGAATTCAAAAATAAGCTCCTGCTTTGAGGCCACTGGGAGCAACATGCAAGGGGTTGGAAAGCAACATGTTGCTCACGAGCTACTGGTTTGGGATTAGGGATGTAGCGAACCGCCGCCGATGTGTTTGCGAACGCCGTTCGCGAACACCGGCAAAATTTGCGAACAGTTCGCGAACTTCGAACATACGAAAATCGTTCGATTCGAACGATCGAAGGATTGAAATCGTTCGATCGAAGGATTTTCGTTCAAATCGAACGATCAAAGCCATTCGATCGAATGATTTCATTCGATCGAATGCTTCGATCGTTCGATTCGAACGAAAATCCTTCGATTTTAGCGGTCGAATGGTCGAACGATCGAACGATTTTGACGCGAACGCCTATTGGCGAACGTCGCGCGACGTTCGCGAACTTGCGGCGGACGCGAACAGTCGAAGTTCGCGCGAACTAGTTCGCCGGCGAACAGTTCGCTACATCCCTATTTGGGATCACTGGCTTAGAGCAAAGCTTTTATATCCATACAGACTCAAAGGGAATAATTTTCTTGGTCATATATAGCAGCCTTAGCACTGGGAGTCCTTGAGTTACATACACCCAACTTACATACGACTCATACTTACATACAGAGGCTATTACAGTAATATACTGTGGTTTGCTTGGCCTTTATTAGCTTTTAGCTGTAATAAACCACCTGCCCAATCCCCTCTGGCATGTGTCGTCTACTGCAGAGAACAGAAAGGTAAAAATAAATACTATCTTAAGACAAACATCTGTCTTATTGCATTTAATAAGTAAATGTATATGTTTTAACTTACATACAAATTCAACAAACCTGCAGACCCTCTTGGGTCTTCCTGTAAATAGAATAATCATTTGATTGGCATGTAGGAACATCAATTGCCCAGCATTCAGTTACATCTCTAAAGGCAAAGTATTAATATATAATAGTAGCAGTGGGGACAATAGTCTCTGGGAAGGGACAGTGGCTGTGGGATAGAAGGTATAGTAGGGAAAGATGGTGCCTAAAGTAGCAGTGGGATAATAGTCTCTGAAAAGGGACAGTGGCTGTGGGATAGCAGGTGTAGTAGAGCAAGATGGTGCCTAAAGTAGCAGTGGGATAATAGTCTCTGGGAAGGGAGTGTGACTGTGGGATAGCAGGTATAGTAGGGAGAGATGGTGTCTATAGTAACAGTGGGATAATAGTCTCTGGGAAGGGAGTGTGACTGTGGGATAGCAGGTATAGTAGGGAGAGATGGTGCCTATAGTAACAGTGGGATAATAGTCTCTGGGAAGGGAGTGTGACTGTAGGATAGCAGGTATAGTAGGGAGAGATGGTGTCTATAGTAACAGTGGATAATAGTCTCTGGGAAGGGAGTGTGACTGTGGGATAGCAGGTATAGTAGGGAGAGATGGTGCCTATAGTAACAGTGGGATAATAGTCTCTGGGAAGGGAGTGTGACTGTGGGATAGAAGGTATAATAGGTATAGATGGTGCCTATAGTTGCAGTGGAATAATAGACTCTGGGAAGGGAGTGTGACTGTGGGATAGCAGGTATAGTAGGGAGAGATGGTGCCTATAGTAACAGTGGGATAATAGCCTTTGTGTGTAGGGAGGTGGTGTTTCAAAATGTTCGATTGTAGAAACATTCACAAACATTTGGACCCATTAATGTGGCCAGTCAACAGCCATGCCTTGCTTTGCTTGCCTAGCACACTGCAACACAAACACTAGCTAAATAACTAACACACACACATACATTACTCACATGCTAACAAATGAGTACATACTACACAAGTAGCCTAGTAGTTGCACACAAGCACATACTACAATTATGTATTATTTTTATACAGGGGCATTAGCTCTTACTCAATTAATGGACCTGTGGGAAGAGAGGAAGGGAAAGCAAACCCATCTATGACCTTGCAGCAGACTTGCATTCCATCAGATAGCAATGGCTGCCCCTCATTACTCAGGTCTATTATGTTATCATTACCTTGCACTGGGCTGAGCCATATCCTTGTGTCACAGCTCAACTCTTTTCTATTCTACAAGTAGATACAGTTTTATGAATAACTGACTTCTGTATTAAAGCACTGAAAAGGTCAACTCCATTACTGCTATTTAACCTGCTTATTCTGCTCTGGTCTTTGCCTGAATAAGTCATGCCAAAGTTAAAAAATTTCCTCTATGTGCTGCCATCTCCTTATAAACTAGATTCACAGTTGGGTTAATAATAATCTCAACAATCCTCAGTGGCAAATAAACACTTAAGGATGTCATCCAATTGTGATATTGGGGCCTCTGTATAATTGCAAAAGATGCTTGATAGTTTTAGTGAGGCCAGATACCAGACATAGAGGGGCAAATTCACTAACATTCGTAGTTTCGCCAGGCGCAACTTCGCCGCGCTTCGCCGCACTTCGCCACACTTCGCCAGGCGTATTTTCACCAGCGCTCTGCAAATTCACTAAAATCCAAAGTTGCGCACAGGGGTAGCATAAGTTTTCGAAGTTGCACTAGCGTTAATTCGCGAAGCGAAGTTTCGCTAGTGATGGTTCATTTGCATACGGCGCCAAATTCAAATTTCAATGGAGGAACACATATTAGCACTACAAATGCCTAGAAAACCTTCAAATCAGCAAATAAAAATTTTATTTTGCCCTACACATGTGCCCACTGTCTAGGTAAGTTGCCATGAGTCAGGTAATGTAGGGGGGAAGGAGGGGAGCCCCAAAAATATTTTCGATCTTTTTCAGCCTATCACCCATCATGTAGAAAACACGCCAGCGTTTTTTGGGACATAGAAAAAAATTTGACTTTTTTTGAAACAATCCCTATCTACTCTATTGCGCTTCGCCAGGTCTGAGGTGGCGAAGGAAGTCTAGCGTAAAAGGTAGCGTTCAGTACACTGCGCAAGTTAGTGAATTTGCGTAGTTACGTCGCTAGCGAAAATTCGCCTGGCGTAAGGGTGCGAAGTAACACTAGCGAAACTACACCAGAGTTCGTTAGTGAATTTGCGCAGTAACGAAAAATGCCAAACGCTAACGAATTAATGCTAGCGTTCGGCGCTTCGGCGCTTAGTGAATTTGCGCCTAAGAGCGGTCAATGATATCATAAAACTGTAGCTAATAATAATGACAAAGAGAAACCGAATGTCTAGAATAATCCCTTACTGTTCCTTCTAAAAATAAGGAGTTGAGTTTAGAGAAACAGTGGGCCCCTGTGCTGAAATTCTCATCTGAATGGCAATATGCTTGCTTAGTTTTACTGATCAACATGCAGAACCTCTCAGACAGAAGAACACACTTGTTTTACTCAGCTACAAAACTCTAAATACTGTTTTTAAAATTCACAATAAATCAGTATTATATTGTTATTCAACAATAAACTATGCCTTGATAGGATATTGCATTATCAGTGTAGCAGAGATGAATAAAACTAACACTTAGGGGCAGACATATGAAAGGTCGAGGTAAATTTTCAAATGAAAGAAATTCAAATTTCAAGCTATTTTTTGTATACTTTGACTAGGGAATAGTCCAAATTCGATTCAAATTTGAAATAAATTCTTTCGGATATCGAAATTTATCATGTACTGTCTCTTTAAAAATTCGACTTCGACCATTTACCATCTAAAACCTGCTGAATTGCTGTTTTAGCCCATGGGGGACCTCCTAGAACCTAATTGGAGTCAATTGGTGGACTTAGAAGTTTTTTTGGGGGGAAACTTCAAATCGAATTTGATCTAAATCGAATGCGCTATTCCTTCATTTTGTACGATTCTAATTAGGCCGAATATGGACGGATGGTCAAAAACTTTGACTTAATTTCGGTTGGTATTTTTGAATTCAAATTTCAAAGTTTTTTCAATTCGAAATTCGACCCTTGATAGATTTATCAAAGGTCGAGGTGAATTTTCAAATGAAAAAAATTCAAATTCCAAGCTATTTTTTGTGTACTTCGACTTGGGAATAGTCCAAATTCGATATGAATTTGAAAAAAATTTAAAAATTTGAGAATCGAAATTTATCATGTACTGTCTCTTTAAAAATTCGACTTTGACCATTCACCGAATTGCTGTTTTAGCCTATGGGGGAGCTCCTAGAAGTCAATTGGTGGACTTTGAAAAATTGAAGTTTTTTTGGGGGGAAACTTCGAATCGAATTTGATCGAATGCGCTATTCCTTCGATTCGCATGATTCGAACTTGGCCAAATACGGACCTATTCGATCAAAAATGGTTGATAATTTCGGTTGGCCTTTTTGAATTCGAATTTCAACGTTTTTTCAATTTGAAATTCGACCCTTGATAAATATGCCCCTTAATTATGTCCTTGTTTTAATGTTACCCCCTTTATTATGTAGGGCTTGGTGCTATCAATCCTATTGGCCTCAGCTGATGTCTGCAGAAGGTCATAGGGTTTACTTAGCTCAGTGACCTTGGTGTATCCTTTGTGGGACACTCCATGTCAGCTGCTAATTTTATATCGTCCTGCTTAATAGAGCAGCATGTCAGCAGAGCTTACCAAATAAATAGCCGAAGGACCAGGTAAAAACACTTGTCAAAAGTCTAACAAGGATAATCTAACCTTGATTAATGTAACAAAGCCCTACAGAAGTATTTATCTCAACCAGTAACCTTAAAACATGACTTGATAAAAGCATCAAGCACCACCTTGTTCTTTTTTCCATGTCATGAAGTTGCATTCATTTGCTCAATGAGTTGGTTTCTCCATTTAGACATGTTCTGTGGATTTATAAAACCTTTTTCTTGAACTCCAGCACACATAGAGCCCATAGATATCTATAAGAGTAGGCCTAGAGATTGTTTTTAGATCTCTGCTGTAATTTGGGTTTAGCCATGTATGCTGTATGAAACCAAGTACCTTATTTAAAGGGTTGTGTTAACAAATCGAGATGGAATTTATTAAAACTAGAGCATGTACTCTGCCCTACACATTGAATTATATTACAGCTACTTAATAGCTAATAGCAACCCCAATACATTAGACATTAGCAAGAAGATGTTTGTTGGTAAACTACCTCTATCCTGGGTTAAAATCTTCAGACAAATGCTATTTCAAGACAGATGTCTTTAGTTGAAGCCCCTTTGAGTTCTATCACTTGTTGTTAGCAACAAGGTTCCTGACATACTGTATGAACACACTAATTTGTCAGACATTAAGCGATAGAGCCAAGAATATTTAAGATGCCAAGTCTTCACCCTAAGGTTCCCATAATCAACCTCCAAATTAGACTTCTAGAACTATCTAGCAGAGCAAATAGACACTCTATCCAAATTTGACCATAAGTGGTGTTCAGGTAAGTGCCCAGGCCACTGCTCCATGGCCAGTGCCACAGTTTACGAATTCCTAATTTAGGAGCTTGAGCAAATCATCTGATCTCCGGCTTTTAAAGTGAGTGTAGGCTTCTGCAAGACAAGGACTTACAATGTTTGAACATAATTCTGGATTCAGAACTGGCTCCATCTCTTTTAGTTTAGTTACAGAGATCTAAATGAGAGTGCACTTGTATTCTCTCTCTTTCGTACAGTGATATCCCCAGTCTAACACCAATGTTATTTATAGGAACGTACAAATATTATTGAAAAAGGAATTAAATGTTCTGAAAGCTTACTATGATTATCTTAGCCAATAAAGCTATCAACTTTATACCACTTTGTTATTTTTTATTTCAAAAGGGTTGCCCTGCAACATTTTCACTGGCTAACATGGTACAACAACTTTAGCTCCAGTATTATTAACAAACATTTCTTGCTGTGTTCTTTAATAATGTTTAGGACCTTACCCACCCCCTGCCGCTCTTTACATACTTGTCTTGGATACTGACACTCTCTCTCTCCTCCTGCTGGCATATTATGCATGTATTTGTCATGCAGCTGAAGATATGGATCTGATAGGCTGGAAGCACCTATTTATTAGGTATCTTATATCCAGCCTGTTGGGCCTTTGCACCACCCCAAAGTCATCAGGTATCTAGTGGGGACTCGGGTAATAGCAAGAATGCAAAGTATTTGAAAACCCTTGGATAACTTAGCCACATCATGGAACAAGTTGGACCATGGTTGAATCTATTCAGATCCATTTAGAATTCATAGTCAAGGTGAATTGTTACTTGCACGTCAATCTTCCAAGTTTTGGAGCCATTTATCACTCAATTTCCATCAAGTCCCTTAAGATTTACATCTGCACGAACATGATCAGATTCACAATGACTCTGCTCGTCTATGGCCGAGGAGGCCTTTCCGGGTGAAAATGACTTCACCCTGTATTGCGCCGAAGTCACATAATTGAGTCTTTCCATCTAACTCCAAAATGACCCCAGGTACGTTGTGCCCCTTTGACATCGATCAGGTTCATTTTAATTTGCTACTATTATGCCAACATGAAATTATTTTGCCATTTACCTTTTAACCAAAATGAAACAATATGACTTATTTTTCATTCTCTGTTTTTTTTTTTTAATTCTTTCCATATTGTCCTCAAATGCGAATAGTAAGTTGAGTTGAAATTACAAATGCACAACTTAAATCTGACTTAATAGAAGTAGCCTTTCTATGCTTATGGATTTTTAATATCTTAAATGTTTAAGATGGTATATTCTGTTCCTACACAGGGTGAAATTAAAAAGAAACAGTAAAATGTTAAAGATAAAGTGCATTCTGGTTAATAAATTTAAAATGAACAATGACTGCTTTAGTGGAAAGCAATATCATTTCTTACCTCAGGCCATTAATAAAGACTCACGGTTTCATGGGGGGGGGAGGACTAGAAACAATATTTTCTATTAAAATTCTAAGATGCGTTTCAATATTAAAAGGATATGTGATGAATTTTTAGTGTTACTCCGACGGGGTCACGGATTAATTTCATTTTTTTCTTGGTCAGCATTCTGTCGATAATTAATCAAAGCCGAATTTCCTAATGAAACACTTTTCATAAGGTGATAATTAGTGAGAAGAAGACACCCTACAGATCGACACTGCCAGAGATCTAATAAGAAGATTGAAATCAGGATTCTCAAAGCTGGTTAAGGGAACTATTTTTATTTTATTTTGGAAATAGTGTGTTTGTGTGCTTTGTGCCTAATCACACCGCTGTCAGACAGAGCAGCAAGGGCGACTCAGAACATTTTTCCATAGAATTAGACTAATGGCGGATCATGACGGTTGAGTGTACTTTGTGAGTGTTGGAGTGATTTGGCCACTGCATGACAAATAATGAAGCTTGGATACAAATCACTTTCTGGAATTGATTTATTTTGTGTGCAAATTTTACTTTCTTTCTTGATTGAATGTAACAGGGGTATAGTAACTGATATTCTTGCTTTGTTGCAGATGATCAGGCATAAATGCTAAGGACACTATACAGACAGGGATATATTCATTCCTTTCTAGAATTACTGATTCTGGTATCTCACCACAAGTAACAGAGCAGCTAAGGGGGTGCTGGGTAATCTGGTCAACTCCAAGGTGGAGGTTACACCTAGCGCTGAGTTGGAGCACTGGTCATTTCCTTCTTTGTTTCATGTCCAAACTGTGCCCTAATATTACAACTAGCTGCCATGTTGCCTTTGGAAAAAGGAGTTCATTATAGTTAATTAGCCCTGATTTCTCACTAGGAACTCTTTATAGTTAATTAGCCCTGCCTATCTCACTAACGCTCTGGAGTAAAGGGTAAGTGCAGCATGGTCCCATTCCTCATTCACAGTGTTTGCTGCTTGATTTTAAATGCACTACAGATTTAGAATAAAAATAGGCAATGTAGGACTCACATACAATGAGGAGCCTTGATGCCTACATATTTTGGCATTAGCATTGTTTTTGTGAAAGGCTGGAATTGTGTGCTGACAATAATTTTCCTTCTCTTTGGATGGAAGGTAATGTACAACGTAAAACTAGACAACAAAATGTGGCAATCCCTACCTACCCATAGTCTACTGCATTTATCTGTCAAGATATTAGGAGTCAATTACTTACTGCTAGTGCAGTGTGCAAAGTGCAATTTCAGATGCAATCACCATGCTTTTTACCAACAATGCAATGATACTTTATACCACTAAGTGTCAACATGTTTGATGCAAATAATTGCACTTATGTATGAACTTCATTGGGAATCAGACACAACTAACTCCAGATGGGGGTACTCCCTGCGCTCAGCATCAAAATGATACCTGCGCACAATTCTTTAGGAGCAAGCATGCTGGATCTAGTGCCTCTTAAGCTACTGCCACCTTCAGAGGGGGCAGCAGCTCCTTTAATATATGCAAATTTTGTAACAGGAGGCAGGATAAAACCCAACTCTACAATAGTGTATGGAGCAGCTCCAGACACAAGTACCCACCTAGTTCCTTTAAGGAAGGTCATTTCTGTTCAACTGATGTTTAAACCTTGCTTACTGCAAGTTACCGCTATCTATTGAACCAATACCAATGGGATAAAATTATGTTTATAGTGGTGGTTACCAAATATTGGAGCCAACACCTTCAACCATTGATTTGTTAACCAAACCCAATGACACTAGGGTGAACAGATATTTCCGACTTTTGCAGCAATCATGTCAATAACTTTGTAATGTGGTAGGTGGGAGATCCTGATCCAATTGTGGATTTGCCTTTAGTTTATAGAGACTAACTTGAACATTTCAGTAGATTCGATTGATTGATAGATACATATCTAATAAGCAATCAAACAAATCAAATCATTGTTTACTGGAGTAATTAAAGAGCCACACCCAGGCTTGGAACTAGTAATTATCATAAACATAAGAAAGTGTTAATCGAACAACACACAATCCAGCACAGTGGGTTAAAAGAGATGGGGTTAAGAAAATGGTGGTTGTTAGAGTTCAACAAGATAAGGGGCAAAAACACTAAGGTTGTTTCTGGCCCAATGAGCCTCTAGTTACACTGTTGCAAGCATGGGGGGGTTTATATTCTTCTGGTCCAAGAAGAACCCACTTTGTGTAAAAATTATAATTGCTGTCACTGGTAAAAGGAGCTTACATTTCTTTGAATCTCAATAGTTTGAGGCTTTCCCTAATCTTCTTGATCTAATGTGTTGGGTTGTCCAACTAATGATCAGGGTCAGAAGTGATCATTTAAGGGATATTGTCCCCATGATTGCCAAAGGGGCTCCATAGAGTTGTTTGAATGACTCCTCTTTTTTTTTTTTTTTTTTTTTTAATAAAATCCAACGCTTAAAGGTATGGTTAGATCTAAAAAACGGATTTCCCCATCAAAGTTGCCAATTTCAATTTTAAAAGGTGGATTGTAATAAAGGCTTGCAAAGCTACACCAGTGAATTTCCTATAATAAACAGGAAGGAGGTATTCTACCAGAAGTTTGTACTGCATTAGTCCCTCCATGTGTTAAAGTTCTCGAACAATAAATTCAATTGACACTTTATGAAAGTGTTATAAAAATAAAATACAGAAATCACTCAGTGTTATCTATGCAGCCTCTCCAGTTATCCTAGTGATGTAAATTCTAATGTCAAACATGCTATCATGCATCCATTGTTGACTTGTTTCAGTAGGCTCTTGACTATGAAGCTTTGATATTTGAATTTCGTAGTTTTTTTCAAATTCAAATCTAATTTGGACTATTCCCTAGTGGAAGTACACAAAAAATATCTCGAAATTCTAATTTTTTTCATTCCAAAATTCACCTCGACCTTTGATAAATCTGCCCCTAGGTCTCTGCTTAGTGATTATTTTTGACTTAGAGAATTCTGCCTCCTTGTCTTGTTTTTTTTTTTTTTTCTGGATATGAAACATGTCAGCTTGAAACATTCAAACAAAAAGAGGTTAAAAGAGAAAAAGAATTAAACATACCAGCAATTATGATAAGATTGTATTTTAGGTTGGGGAAACTCTGAGTAACTAACAGCGGGATGGTTATCAGCAGCTAATTTATATGTGCATAAAGCTTACTCAAATATATGCATTTAATTATGCCATAAAAAGAAATTTTCATTTAATTATGAGTTTAAATAACCCTCCCTTTAATGCAAAAAAAAAGCTAAGCACTAAAAATATATTTTCCTTTGCCTGTGCTCCCTTTACACAGTAAATAATATGTCTATTTGTTTTTTCCCTCTAATATTTTCTATTTTAACATGGCTGGTAGACTTTTCCAAGGTAGCCGGTTTTCTTGCCGAAAATGCTTCAGAAAAAATATGACAAGCTTTCGAATAAAGCCAGAAAATTGGAGCCTTTTGTATAGATGAGATTATTGATAGTTATTGAAAGCATCTAAATAGGATTAACAAATCACACCGGTGTTCCTTTAATAGAATTCAAGATAATCTTTTATCAGGAGAAGACACCCATAGAATGAATTCAACAGAGGGGGACTGTGCTTCAGCAATTTTCAATTATTCGAAAAACTAAAAAATCTGTTGTGCAAGGCTGCTGTAATTAAGCTTCCCCCACCCTCTTTTATATTTTTTCATTCTATATGACTTTTGGCCAGTTAAGCTGCCCCCTGATCTTCATGGAGTGGAAAGACACAAAGAAGTCGTTTGTTCTTTGCTGACAATTTCAACCCAGAAACAACTTCTCAGAGCAAATTCTGTTAAAAACAAACACGTGTGCAATTGTCATATTCAGTCATTGCTTATTTTATCAGGGGCATTCTATAATTTTTCATTTCTGGAAGAAATTCTTGTCTTGTCTGTTTATTGCTGAAGCATGAATGTCTTGTTATATTGCACTTAAAGGAAAAATAACATCAAAAAAAGAAAGTGTTTTAGGGTAAGGCCACACTGGGTGTTTTGGGGAGATTTGGTCGTCTGGCCTCGTCTTTGCGGAGACCAATCTCCACAAACACCTTCCCTCACTCTGCGTCGGCTAAAATAAAAGACTGCCGGCGACTAATCACACGCGGCGATTCCTTTTCTGAAGTCGCCCGAGGTGGACCTTTCTCAAGACTTAAAGGAACAGTAAAACCAAAACATGAAAGTGTTTTAAAGTAATGACAATAGAATGTTCTGTTGTGCTGCACTGGTAAAACTGTTGTGTTTGTTTTAGAAACTCTACTATAGTTTATATAAACAAGCTGCTGTGTTGCCATGGGGACAGCCATTCAAAGCTGAAAAAGGAGAAGGCACAGGTTGTACTGATAACAGATAAGCTCTGTAGTATACAATGGGATTCTACAAAGTTTATCTGTTTTCTGCAGTGTATTCTGTGCTTGAATGGCTGCCCCATGACTACACAGCAGCTTGTTTATATAAACTATAGTAGAGTTTCTGGAGCAAATACACCAGTTTGACCAGTGCAGGACAACAGTACATTATATTGTCTTTCCATTAAGACATTGTCATTTTTTGGTGTTACTGTTCTTTTAACTGGGACTGAAACCATGACAATACATTTTTCTTTATTCCACGCATTATGAAGTCCAGGAGTGTTGTCTGTAATTCTGATATTTGCCTATGCCATATCAGACAGCACCCTGGCATATACCTAATTGTATTGAAGTGCACCACACATATAAACTATATATACACATATATATATATATATGTTACCAACAGAGAGTGGCCTGCAAGCCAGCCTGGCAGTACTGGAGAAGTACAGCACAACATGGGCATTGCCCATTAACAAACAAAACGAAGGTCATGGTTTTCCAAAAGAAGAATAAACAACACAAAAATCCCTCCTTCACACTAAACAACTGCACACTGAATGGCACTGACAGCTATACCTAACTTGGCCTAAAAATCAGCCAATCAGGAAGCTTTAAACCAGCAATAGCTTCCCTAAAAGACAAGGCTTGCAGGACCTTCTGTGCCATCAGAAGACACCTGTACCACCTTAAACCACCAGTGAGAGTCTGGCTTAGAATCTTCGACAGTGTCATCGCTCCAATCCTCTTCTATGGAAGCGAAGTTTGGGGTCCTGTCACTTACCCAGACCAATCCAAATGGGATTCTAGCCCAACAGAAATATTCCACCTGGAATTCTGTAAGCACCTTCTCCAGGTCCACAAGAGCACCTCAAACTCTGCCTGTTGGGCTGAGCTGGGCAGATTTCCCCTTATGTTTGCCATACAGAAGAGGGCGCTCTCATACTGGGCACATCTACAGAACAGCAGCCCCATGAGCTACCACCATAAAGCCTGGCTGAACAACCAGACCCAGGGCAAACCATGCGCCCTGAAACAACTCATCAGCACCCTGCCCACCCAAGACTCCCACCAACTGACAAAAGGCCAAATAACACAAAAAATAAACAAAGTCAAAGAGCAATACGTCTGTGACTGGAGGAACGAAATATCAAATTCCCAGAAACTTTCTATCTACCAATCACTGGGGAGAGAGTACAGACTGGCCCCATATCTGGAAAGGCTACAGAACCCCAAAGACAGACAGATCCTGAGTATGTACAGACTGAGTGCCCACAACTTGGAGATAGAACAGGGACGGCACAGACAGACCTACAGACCCAGAGAGAACAGACTGTGCCAGCGATGTGACCAGGAGGCCATGCAGGATGAGGCCCACTTCTTGCTACAGTGCCCCAAATACTCAGCACTGAGGGACACCCACTTCCAGAGATTTTCCAGTCACATCCCAGACTTCACATCCATAAAAGAAGAGAGAAAACTCCACTTCCTACTGGGAGAAGAGGCACTGACAGTAACAATAGCTGCACAATATGTAAGAGACTGTCATAGACTGAGAGAGACCCCACTTTCCCCTATTCCCATAAACTGTCCCTCCTAACCCCACCCATTTCACCCCTCTACCTGCTTTGGCAATGCTTAATGTATTTGGTCCTGCCAATAAAGCTCATTTGATTTGATTTGAGATATATATATAGATAGATAGATAGATAGATAGATAGATAGATAGATAGATAGATAGATAGATAGATAGATAGATAGATAGATAGATATATAGATAGATATATAGATAGATAGATATATATATATATAGATATATAGATATATAGATATAGAGAGAGAGAGAGAGAGAGAGAGAGAGAGAGAGAAGAAGAAACAGATATAAAAGTCATCCATAAGCAAAAAACGTTTTTTTCCTAATTTTGGTTCTGTACATGACCACAATGAATTTTAAATGGAACAACTCAGATGCAGTTGAACTCGAGACTTTTAGCTTTAATTCAGTGGGTTGAACAAAAACATTGCATAAAAATGTGAGGAACTAAAGCCTTTTTTTAACACAATCACTTCATTTCTAATACTTGGTTGAAAACCCTTTGCTGGCAATGACAGTCTGAAGTCTTGAACTCATGGACATCACCAGACTCTGGGTTTCCTCCTTTTTAATGCTCTGCCAGGTC